>LR991077.1:4308829-5698961 GCA_905163555.1 Notocelia uddmanniana
CTCATTTTAAAACGACAAGCTAGAATAACATGAAACTTTGCATACACAATGGGATCCGGCATATCCAGGTCGGACCATAGTTTCTGTTGCTTGAAATTATTATGGAGAAAAAATACAGCGATTATTAAGGTTTTCATACAAGCCGTAAAAAACTCAAAAAGCCGCTGAATTTTTCTTTTTTTACAATTTCTAGCAACAGAAACTATGGTCCGACCTAGATATGCCGGATCCCATTGTGTATACAAATTTTCATGTTATTCTAGCATGGCGTTTTAAAATGAGAAGGTAAATACGTTTGTATGGAGAACCGAGCCAGACCGAGCGTACTGCGCCCTCTTAAGCAGACACCGTAGCCTATGGACGCTTACGACTCTAGAAGAATCACATGCGCTTTTCTGAACTTCTATTAACAGAGCTCGAACTTTTCGTGCCGATGACGTAAAATTGTATATAGGATGATTCCAAATGTTGTTATAGTTATTATTAATCTTTAATCATCAATCATTTAATCATGCATTTATAATGATCTTTGTCCAAATACGGCCTATTGCATCCGGAGATTATAAAGGATTTCTCTTTCTATTTAGAATTTTAATTTATAAGCAGGTGAGGAACTTATATTCTTTTAAGTTGTCATTGCCTCCGAAGCTAGAGGTCCCGGGTTCGATTCCCGGTAAGGGAATTTGTTTCTGTGGTGAGCAGAGACATTTGTTTCTGAGACTTGGACGTTTTCTATGTATTTAAGTATATATCTATTAAATATATCGTCGTCTAGTACCCATAATACAAGCCTTATTGAGCTTACTGTGGGACTAGTTCGATTTGTGTAAAAAAATCCCTAATATTTATTTATTTATTTATTTTATTTATAACAGGTTATAGGAATGTTGAATATAAATATGAACGTAAACTCCCTGCATTTATGATGGCATTTTTTCAAATACGGCTTACATGAACAAATACCATCATAAATGTATGATTAAATGATTGATAATTACTATACCACCATTTGGAATGTGACGTCAATTTTACGTCATAGGCATGAAAAGTTCGAGCCCTGTTTATTAACTTGAGGATTCGGTGTGTGGACAGTCCCATGTTCCTCACTCTCAACTTAAGGCGCAGGGTAGGGCAAGCCATTCTCCATACAAAGGTTGTGCAAGTTTTTTGCGTTAGTTTTGGCACTACAACATTTAATTTTATTTTTTGTTGGTACATATAGGATATACGCAGAACTTGATGTTGAAATTATGCATTATTTAATAAAAAATAAAATAAAAAAGAAAAACATCAAGACATAGCTAACAAAAAAATAAGCATATGGACCAAAAATAGTAACTGAAGTGCAAACACAAACGAAGAAAAACTTGCACAAAGTTTGTATGGAAAGAGTTTGCCCACCCCTTCGCCTTAACACAGTGTATCGCCGGGAGCTCTAGCGAACTTACTCACCACCAGGAACATAACACCACATACCGAAGGAGCTAGTAATGGTGTTATTATTTCTGCGGTCTTCTGTAAGGTGGAAGTAGCATGTCTGTGCGTCTTCCACAGATTGTACTTCGGTGAGTGTGCACAGGAGCTCCATGAGCTCATACCGCCTTCCCCCTTCTTCCATCGGACATCCAGACGTACGGCTGGCTACCATCCTTACCTGGTCGAAATTCCTCTAATTCGAACCAAGCGCTATGCATCAAACACCACCGGGGAATGGGCAGCAGCATTCCTAGAGTGCGGTGGAGATACTGCGATCGCCAACCCGCATGCCAAGCGTGGCGATTATGGCATTTACCTCTCATGAAATTGGGGGAGGCCTATGTCCAGCAGTGGACGTCCTAGGGCTGATATGGTGGTGGTGATGGCTATGCATCATCCTTCATAATGCGCACTTCTAAGGTTTGGAATTCTCTGCCGGCGTCTGTATTTCCGAGTTCATATAACCCTGGACCTATTTAAGGCACGAGTGAATAGGCATCTTCTGGGTGAGCTCGCTTCATCGTCGGCCCAGAGCGCTCGTGGCCCAGCGGCACCCGCCTACCGCGTGCGGTATGCGAGGTTAAGCAATGTGGGCGCAGGTCAGTTCTTGGTTGGGTGACCGCTTTGAGTGGTTACTAACTGAGCGCTCTCGTGCTTTGGAAGGCACGCTAAGCCGTTGATCCCGGCTGCTGTCTACGACAGCAGTCGTTAAGCCAAGTTAGAGGCCTTCGGGCGGCTTGAGAACTTGTAACAGTCAAGTTGCCCATTCACTTGACAAAGGGGGGTCAAAGTTGCACCACGTCCGTAGGGAGTACCCACCGTTACCCTACACGTGACCCCTGGGTGGTGCTAAAAGTGCAACAAAAACTGGCGTAAATAAATGTCATACGATTAAATTAAATAAATCGTCGGCCTCATCTTTTCTCCCTGGCTAGATGCTGTCCAAGAGCAATCCTATTTTTAATAATAAAAAAACAGTACTTAACCAGTTGGTCTGCTCCAAACGTGGGTGAGATGACGTTCCGCTGTGCCCTACCTCTCTTATGTAATGTTAACTTACCTAGCAGCCAAAGCTTCAGCCTCAACATATATCACATCTCTCTCCTTATCAATAGCAACCGTCTGCCTCTGCTTCGTCTTAATAGTGTCAATTATCTTCGCCAAATACGAATTCTGCTCCCACATCGCCTTCTTATGAACAGTCAAGTTAAGATTCGCGTCTCCCGTCATCTTCTTCAACTCCTCCAACTGTTTTGTCTTCGCTTCGATCGTTGCTATTGCTTCTTGATTCTCTATTTTGATCTTGTCGAAGTCCACTGGACGGAGGCGGTCGTTGAGTTCCGCTTTGATCTTGATTTGGCCTTTGAACTTGCTGTATTGCGTGTTGAGGGTGCTGGTTCGGAGACGCAGCTTCCCGATTTGGCTGTCGCAGAGTTTCATCCATTCTGTCATGTATCTGAAAGAGGATGGATTGTACAGTCGCGGAATGAAAAGATTCGTCTATTTTCAAATCTATTTTAAAGGAAAATTAAAAAAAAATTCACCCCAGGCGGGATTTGAACCCGCGGCCTCTGGAATCCGTCCATCGCTCTTTCCAACTGAGCTACCGCAGTTTTGCTCGAGGCGACGAATCTTTCAATCAGTTCACTCTTTTTAATTAAGCCTTAGGGAGACTTGTAGCGACATCTACCGTCAAGTTGCTACAACTTCTGAAACGGCACCAACGTCTCAAGTTACATTGAGAATCGTTAGTGACAATGTGCTACCCCATTCTAATTGTAAATATTATTACAAGCGGAAAGTTGTAGCAACTTGACGGTAGATGTCGCTACTAGTCTCCCTAAGGCTTAATTAAAAAGAGTGAACTGATCGAAAGATTCGTCCCTCGAGCGAACCCGCGGTAGCTTAGTTCGAAAGAGCGATGGACAGATTCCAGAGGTAGCGGGTTCAAATCCCACCCGGGGTGATCAATTTTTCATTTAAAGTAAAAAGTAAAGTAAAAGTAGTTTATTCTTCAAATTAGGCATATTACATGCACCTATGAACGTCAATAAACTACCACCGGTTCGGAAAAATATACCTCTGCCACGAGAAGAACCGGCGTAAGAAACTCGGCGAGGTGTCATTTTTTCAAAACAATGTACATTGTATAGTTAAATATAAAATTACAGTGTCAGCAGCTACTACAAAATAATTTAAATAACAATGCTACAGTAAAAAACATATTTTATTTCGGTTCAAAGTCTATTTTAAAGGTCGAAAAATGACCCTTTTCATTCCGCGACTTGACAAAGTACCGCTGCGCCAATTTTCACCTTCATATAAATTTTAACTATATTTTTTGGTGCGAAGAATTTAGACTACCTAAGTAGTGGTTGGTAAAAAAAATGATTATTTCCTATCTGGCCTCTGTTTTCTGACTATCGTCGGGTTTCATTCGCAGTAGTTTTTTTTAGTCTATTAGTAAATATGATCGTTATGTATTTCGGAACTAATGTCTGGGGAATAAGGTTCAAAATTGTATACATATTTATGATGCTGACTGTACTATCCTTACTTAACAAGCCTGAAATATATGACAAATCGTCATTGTCAAGAGCCAATTTTCAAGTTAATGAAAATAAGTAGGATAAAACATTTTAAGATAAGATAAGATTTGATAAATTCTGATTGATCGGCTATTTGAAACATATCCAAACCGCATCAAGATCTCGCTAGGCATCCACTGTGTCAACGAATCCCATTCATCAGCTACGATTTCTTGGCTATCGCGGCTCTTACTACCTTCGGCCGAAGTATACCGAAAGCCAAAATAATGATTTGGAATTTACCTTAACCAGATTTCGGTAGGCGTTTGCTGTGCGAACGGATCCCATTCATCCCCGACGGCTCTTTGGATGTCCAATTCCAATTCCAAATTATTTATTTCACGTAGTTTTAGGTACAATAAGATCTTACAAGTAACATTCGTATCACTAAAACCTACCATACATGGCATGTGAAATTGAAGTGTACACTAATTTACTTATAATCTAAAAACTCCTGTACACTATAAAAGCAATTTTCGGCCAACCACCTTTTCAGAGCTTGCTTAAATTTTACGAAGGATAGATCTTTTATTGTGTCAGGCAGCTTGTTAAATATTTTTATACACATTATATAACTATTCTTAGCAACTAGTGATAATTTTGACTGGGGAATAAACAATTTATTGCGAAACTGCGAGCGTGAAGGATTTTTTAATTTTTCCTTTGGTGATTAAACATATGTTGATTTTTATACACAAATAAAGATGCATCTAAAATGTATAGACTTGCTAATGTCAAAATATAATATTTAAAAAAAAGGGTCTACATGAATCGATTTGCTGTATTTGAAATATTGCTCTTATACATTTTTTTGCATCAAAAAAACAGTATCTATGTTTGAATACTTACCCCTGTGTCTAAGTACCTTTAATGTAAACCTACCACTATTTCAGCAGGGATCCGCTGTGTTAAAAGATCCCATTCATCTACGATGACTCTTTGGATGTCCTGTGTCTAAGTACCTTTAATGTTAACTTGCTATAAGACGAAATAAGTCTTGGAAGGTGAGTGCAGCTCATCCAGATTTCAGCAGGGATCCGCTCTGCCAACGGATCCCATTCATCTAATGACTCTTTGGATGTCCTGTGTTGAAGTACCTTTAGTGTAAGCCTGCCAAAATACGGAAGAACTATTCTTGTCACTCACGTTATCTAGATCTGCTGTGCCAACGGATCTCATGCACACACGATGCCTCTTTATTATTTATTTATTTATTATTTAATAAACAGAGTATAAAAACAGCAATTATTAAGGGTCTCACAAAACTGTCGAAACAGTTTGTCTGTGTGATCAAAGTACAGTACAAAGTAGTAGTGTAAACTTGCCAAAATACGAAAGTCTTGGCACTCACCTTATCCAGATTTCAGAAGGGATCCGCTGTGCCAACGAATCCCATTAATCGATGACTCTGTGGATGTCCTGTGTCTAAGGACCTTGGCATGCCAAAAGACGAAAGAAGTCTTGTCACTCACCTTATCCAGATTTCAGCTGGAATCCGCTGAGCCAACGGATCCCATCCGTCAACGATAACCTCTTGTTTGAAAGCTGCACTCGCCTTTTCTATGTCGGCTACCCTCAGCTCGATTTCTTCTAATTGGGCCTTCAACATCGCGTGTTGTTTTGCTGCCTATACGAATATAAGAAAATGGTTGTCAGAACAGCTGATTGCAGTACTACTTTTTATATGTGATATACTCCATTTAGACAACCGTGCATTATAAACGAACAAAACAGATCAACTACAAAGAGTTGATCGATCCAAATCATCAGCCTATATAGAAATAAATATTAGGGAACATTATTTTTTAACCCAAATCGAACTAGTCCCATAGTAAGCTCAATAAGGCTTGTGTTATGGTTAGTATATTATAGATATATACTTAAATACATAGAAAATATCCAAGTCTTAGGAATAAATGTTTGCACACCACAGAAACAAATGCCCTAGACTAAATATGCCGACAAATATATGTCCCACTGCTGGGCACAGCATAGATAGAGGGAGAGGGCGGGGATGGGATCGACCAAACTACTACTTAACTAACCTTTTTCCGTGCATTATCCAACTTCTGCATCAATATCTCCATCTCAGTGTTGACCAGCTCCGATCGCGCCATGACGTTGATCCTGGCTCCTGACCCGAAGACCGTGGTTCCTCCTCCCATCTTGGCCGAAGATTCCACTCGCCTGGTAGAAGCTCTGGAAGTATATTAGTTTATTTTTAAATCTTGACTGCAGCAAATAATTTTGAGATGCGGCTTGAAGGCTCAATTTTACCTCGAGTGTGGCTTATCAATGTTACTAACGCAGAGGGTTATGCTGGGATCGCATCAGAAATGAGGCAATCCACAGCCACCAAAGTAACTGATATAGCCCTCTGAATCGCTATACTTAAGTAATACGTAGAATCGATGGCCGTTGGGGCGGAAAGATTCTCGAGTGGCGACCACGTACCGGAAGACGTAGCGTGGGCAGGCTCCCCACAAGGTGGACTGATGCCATGGTTAGGGTCGCGGGTGTCCGTTGGATACGGGTGGCGCAGGACCGGTCACTGTGGAGGTCTTTAGGGAGACATATGTCCAGCAGTGGACGTGAACCGAAGCTGACATAATGATGATGATGATTCAACAGTTGAGTTGGAAGTCAAAACAGTTAAATTCACTATATCTACCTAGAAGGGCTAGACAGGATCTTGGACTGACTCATGGCAAAATTTGATGTATTTGATCTGATGAAGCTCCCTCCAATGGACGCGCAGCTGGCCAACTTGTTAGCGTACTCAAGGGCTTGCTGGATGTTGTTCATCAGGGATGGCTCCAATCTGAAAATAAATCAAGTATTATTGTGAAATTATTGTCAAAGAAAATTTTATATGTGTAAAACAAGCGAGTTACTGGTTTTTGTTTTCGCAGTCTTCGCACGGATACCTTATCCCAGAAATTGACAAGGGCAGTAGTCTTTCATAACCATACGCCATTGATTAGAGAAAGAAAAGAGGTTAGAAAGGTGTAAGGGGATTTATTTTTAGATTCTTATATGGGTGCGGACTTCGGGAGGTATTCCACTCATCCAATATCTTTGTCCAATATACAATTGATCAAACAAATTGGATGATTTCATCCAGCATGGATGGGACCCCGACATTTGATCAAAGATTCTGATGACATTTAAATCAATATGGCTACGTTGAAAATACAAACTTGGACAAAAATATTGGATGAGTGGAATGGGCCTCCGTCAAAGAACTTTGATCAAAGATTTGACAAAGAAATTGGACAAAGATATTGGATGAGTAGAATACCACCCCGTATTAAACTCTTCCAATATCTTTGATCAAAGAAATTGGATGATATCATCCAACTTGGATGGGACCCCGACATTTGATCAAAGATTCCGATGACAGTTAAATCAATATGGCTACGCAAGAAAAAATAAAAACTTGGACAAAGATATTGGATGAGTGGAATGGGCCTCTGTCAAAGAAATTTGATCAACGATTGGACAAAGATATTGGACGAGTAGAATACCACCCTTAAGCAAAGTATAGATACAGTCAACAGCAAATTTAGATGATCATTTTTGTACTTTGTCGCACTAACGTAACCATACTGCGACAGTTGGGATGCGTCAACGTAGTGAAAGTGACAAGGTACTAAAATGATGATCTACTTTTGCTGTTGACTGTACTTTTCCGGTTAGGTTGCCCCGAATTATTGGCTATGTGCATGTCTGAAACGTCAAACGTCAAGGGTCCCGGGACAATGTCAAACTCAGAGATGTCAAATAATGACACATGAATATTTTATTTATTTTAGTAAACGAGAAAGACCCCGTACTGGAAATTTTACTGAAATAAATAAGAAAATAAATAATTAAATACAAACGAAACGAATCGTAGGAAACCGTTAAGAAACCAATAGGAAAAGTGAAAGTAAATTTGACAGATGTCCCCGGTAAGTACACATTTCTGCCATGGTGTGCGCTGCGATCGCCTAGCTTACCCCCACCACCATAGCCAATACTGACATGAAGATGTCTATAACACTCATATAGTCCTATACTCTCAATAATCTGGCCAGTTATATGTCGTGCACGACTAAGGAATGGTACACTGAAGATTCAACAGTGATACAATCTTGTTGAGACGAAGCTGCACATCTCGATAGAAGATTTATATTATTGTGCAATCTCTCAGTGTCCCACCAGGACCCATTCTTTGTTCGAGTGGAATCCGTTATGGATACTACCACTGCAACGTGGAAAGAGTGCGGAGGTTATGTCGGACTTGCCTGACTGAAAACCCCTTAATGGTTCTCCTCAACTCATTTCGGACGGTTCCGGGAACTCCTTCGGAAATCGGAACGCCCCAGTCATACCTCTGTGGGTCTCTACTGCGACCGTCTTCGACCCAGAAGACCCTCTTTTAGTGGCCTTGTACGACAGGCAGGGGAGGGGATGCTGTAACCGTACTCTAATGCCAGGGCTGTCCCGGCAAGGACCCGTCATAAACTGCACCAGGGTTAAGTTCTCTTAGTTCTTACCTCATGATGGTCTGCTCGAGTATATCGTTCTCCAATGTCGTGACCTTGATTTGTTGCTTCAGATCATTCACAGCCTTGATCAGTTCCGCGTCAGTTAATTCCTCCACGTCGTTTATGTAGGTCAGCCCGCGCTGACTGCTTATAGACCTATACAAGTAAATTTTTAACAAAAAAACACCGACTCCAAACTTTGCCAGACCCCATCCTCTTGGTAATTTGTGTACCTTATTTTTTGCCTTACCCCATCCTCTTGGTTCATAATTTGAGGAGTTCCTTCGATTATTCCAAGATTCCATCATCAGATCCAGACTTGGTGACCAACAAGAAAACACACCCTTTCAAACAAAAAAAAGAATTTTTGAAATCGGTCCACCAGTCTCCGAGTAATCGGTGAACATACATAAAAAATAAATAAAAAATAAAAAGTATTCCGACGAATTGAGAACCTCCTCTTTTTTGAAGTCGGTTAATAAAAATTAACAGTGATTATCAAGGCTATAATTTGATTCTGAACACACACACACACACACGTTACTGTGACACACGTTATTGTGTTGTATGTGCGTTTTTTTCCTTTTTTTTTGTATCTGTGTGTCTTTTGTTTTGTGTAGTGAATAAATGTCTTCTATCTATCTATCTTCTATCTATTCTGAAAAAATAGTAGCAAATAATGAATTTTATTACAACTATATACCTTTTCATCACACTTGCTCGTAGGCGTATAGAGTAATTAAAGCCGAATTACCTCCCGCGGGAGTTATGGATTGTATAAGTCCCGAGGGAGTTATGAGTGTTTGTGTGATCTGATTAGATAAAAAAAAAACTAGTTGGCCGCGCTCCACAAGAATAATACGTTGTGATTGGTTAAAATATTGAAGCTGAAAAATCTAATTGGCAGCGCGCCGTAAGAATACTGCTTTGTGATTGGTTGAAATATTGAAGCTGCGCGCTCATCTCGCAAGGACGCCCCGGCGATCAAGCACTGATACTGGAGGTGAAGTTGTCCATTTCATCAATTTGGATTGTCGTTTTTTATTTCCTCGCAAGTGTGATGGCGTAGGCACTAGTTTTTAAGAAAGCGACTGCCATCTTACCTTCCAACCCCAAGGGGAAACTAGAATTATTGTGATTAGGCTTGTCAAGTGAGTGGGCAACTTGACTATTAGAAGTTCTCAAGCCGCCCGAAGGCTAACTTGGCTTAACGACTGCTATCATAGACAGCAGCCGGGATCAACGACTTAACATGCCTTCCATAGCACGGGAGCGCTCAGTTACCCATCTAAGGACTGACCCCGCCCTACATTGCTTAACCTCGCATACCGCACGAGGTATGCGGGCGCCGCTAGGCCAGGAACGCTCCCTACATGGAGCTAACAGGGCCCGCATGGAGGCTGTTCTAATGAAAATCCAGCTGAGATGGAGTGGCCACGTTAGTCGTTTGACAGACTTCAGACTCCCATAAACCGTGTTCTCATAGTCTTAGTTAGGTATCATATAATAGTACATTACTACAGAGGCCGGGACGAAAGGGGTTGCCGGTCGAAGACATATAGACGGCCGAGCGCAGCGAGGCCGGATAGGTCTGAGGCGGGCAACCCCATGTTTCCCGCCGAGGGAAGTATAGTGCTTTTCTCAAACATGCAATGAAATAAACAACAAAAAAAAACAAAGTTTTATTTTTAACAAGCATAGTGGCAGAATGTCATGATGCCTGTGCCACAAATTTATGTGGAATGGAAATTAAAAAAAAGGACTTTGCTGGCCTAGGCCTGCAAGATGTGTATGAAATTCCATTAACGACCTCTTGTCCTAGCCGCACCTGAAACGTCATACTTCGCAGCCTATTATAAGGAACATAACATCAATATTTCATTGCATGTTCGAGAAAATATCATTATAGGTACTTTTTCGTGGATTGAACGATTTATAGTTTCGGTGGCCGTGTTTGCTATGATTAAGTAATTATAAATAGATTTTAATACTTACGTAGAATAACAAACGCTAGCCCTCGCCATTATAAACACTATTTTTTATTATTCTAAATAAATTATAATAAATAAACTCAATAGAAAACTGCACTGCAGACAAACACTACTTGTCAAATTTCTTTACGTCTATTGACATGAATGAAAATGGGCGAAACTACAATATTCACTCCAAAAAAGGTTTTATGTCATAATTACAATTCGTTCTATTCTGAACCTTATTTCAGTTGGTATAGAATTCATAATATTTTTATAAGTTTATGGCACTTATCACCTTTTTGTCTTCAATGTTTTGTTGATTCTTCGTAGCAACGGTTCCTATAGTTCTATGCAAACTTTATTTTGCGGCTGCTTTATGTTGTCGAATGCAGTTTTCTTATTGTTTTGTACCGCGGTTGGGGTTAGTTTAGTTTGTCAACGGCAGAATTAACTTTTTCGTCGGCATAGGATTTACTTTGTTGTTTATTTCGGAAATGACAACGAGGTCGGCGATCGAAGGTTTTACTCGTATTAGGTTGTAAAATGTGAAGTATTGATAAACAGTAAAAGCGGGTGCAGCGGCGGAAAACGCCGAAATTGTAAAACGTAATAAATAGAAAGGGCCCAGGTAGAGAGTACAATTTTGTATAGTTCAGGAAATACGAATTGACCATCAGTAATCTTCACACGTGGACGCTTACAAAAGGCCTCGTCCATAAATTCCAAGTCGCTCAGCGTGCTATGGAGAGGGCTAGGCTCGGAGTTTCTCTGAAGGACAGAATCCGGAATCAGGATATCCGACAGAGAACCAAGGTCACCGACATAGCGCTCAGGATAAGTAAGCTGAAGTGGCAATGGGCGGGGCATATTTGTCGAAGAGCCGATGGCCGATGGGGCAGACGAGTTCTGGAGTGGAGACCGCGAACGACTCGCCCTGTGGGACGACCTCCCGCAAGGTGGACCGACGACCTAAAGAGGGTGGCGGGAAGCGGTTGGGTGCGGAGAGCTGAGGACCGGGTGTGGTGGCGCGAATTGGGGAAGGCCTATGTCCAGCAGTGGACGACTGTGGGCTGATGATGATGATGATGATGATGATTCTTCACTAAGATCTTTTTGTCTATATCAAACAAAAGAAGAACAAAAGCTAGTCGTAAAATTGCCCTTGTTCTTTAAACAGCACAGTGGATCGGGAAGTTTTGATTCTTGCATCACAATGCGTCGCGTGATGTAAAGGAAAAATAAAAATTACCAAAAAAAATGGTCTTTTTTTATCAATAGGAATATAGAATATTATAGTTATTACAACATTTGCGTATATACTTAGATACACAAATGTTTCTGCTCACCACATAAACAAATATATACCCTTACCGGGATCCGAACCCGGGACCTCTAGCTTCGGAGGCAGTGTCGCTACCAACTAGGCTAAACAGGACGATGATATACAGTTGATATACCCTTAAGTATTATAAATACAAAATTCAGACCAGTATTTCATTATTCTGTCTATTCATCCTCTCCTTCCACAACTTTCTGTGCGATTTCGACATAAGAAAGAACACATTTTACACATTTGTACATATACTTAAATACACAAAACATCCAAGTCACAGGAACAAATGTTTCTGCTCACCACAGAAACCAATGGGGATTCGAACCCGGGATCTCTAGCTTCGGAGGCAGTGTCGGTACCAACTAGACAAGCAAGTTTTGATGAAATGTTTTGTTCACAGCCATGAACGTAAGAAGATGTACTGGGAGCAACTCGAGCTTCGCTGTCGTTCGCTGTACCGCCCGCCTACTGGACAACAAGCACCACCTAGAGTCGTTCAGGTAAACATTGAACAACTTGTAGAACATCCATTATCACTGTCATCAGTCATCTGAAACTGTGTTACCCTCAAGCCGGGTCCATAGCGCCATGTTTTTCGTGTTTGCAAACATCAAACATGTTTTGTTGGATTTTTGGTGCAGTGGACCGGCCTTAACATTGAGACCACGCCTATTTTTTGTTCGAAAAACATGTTTGATGTTTGCAAACACGAAAAACATGGCGCTGTGGACCCGGCTTCAGAGTAAGGATTTCTATAGAGATCCTATAAGAGTTTCACCAAGGGGGACAGAAACGCTCTTATGCAGCTAAATTGAGAACTAGTCTTAAACGTCTGGCGGCTTACAATAAACAACCTTTTTAATTTGGCCGGGTAATCGTTTAATTGCCTCAAACTATTTGACTTGACGTTTAGATGACATTGAGGCAAATAAAGAAAAGCGGAACTATGACAAGGACAACAAATGATATATCCCTCTCTGTCGCTCTTATAAAAATTTAGTATATTATGATCTTCTCGCTCTTAGCGGTGTTATTATTTGACGTCTACTCTGGTACTCTGAGATGTTACCGTATATGTCAGTTGACACTGACAGTTGACGACTTATTGATATCGTACTGTCCCTCTCCGCCTCAAGAGTCCCCAGTAAGCTCGGTTCTCCATACAAACGTAGTTTCGTTCTCATTTTAAAACGCCTTGCTGAAATAACATGAAACTTTGTAAACACAACGGCAGCCGCCATATCTAGGTTGGAAATTAGTTTATGTTGCTAGAAATTGTAATAGAAAAAAAAATACAGCGATTTTTTGAGTTTTTTAGGTCTTGTATGAAAACCCTAATAATCGCTGTATTTGTTCTCCATTATAGTTTCAAGCAACAGAAACTAATTTCCGACCTACATATTCCGGATTCCATTGTGTATACAAAGTTTAATGTTATTCTAGAATGGCGTTTTAAAATGAGAGCGAAACTACGTTTGTATGGAGAACTGAGCTTACTGCGGACTCTTAAGTTTACAACGCAGATCGCGACACAGCGTCATTGCGGGGCGGAGGCGTATTTGCGGTAAAGCGAATGCTGTCCGGGGCACGTCGCACCAAAAAACCGCGCGGTATTCGGTAGCACGGTAGAGCGGAGGCGGCGTGTGTGATATA
Source organism: Notocelia uddmanniana (assembly GCA_905163555.1). Taxonomy (NCBI): domain Eukaryota; kingdom Metazoa; phylum Arthropoda; class Insecta; order Lepidoptera; family Tortricidae; genus Notocelia; species Notocelia uddmanniana. Next base: position 4,322,385 of record LR991077.1, read on the forward strand.
TGAAGCAGTAAAAAGTAAGGGGCAATAGTGTGAATGCTAAAGATCTATTTTTAATACAAAAAAGATGCATAAGAGTTCTAAGTAATTTAAGAAATGAAGAGAGTTGCAGACCACAGTTTATGAAACTAAAAATACTTACCCTCACATCGCTGTACATCTTAGAAGCGTGCTAATTCATAAGAAAATACCAAAATTTCTACCCCATACCCGAAAACCCCAAACCGCATGCACACAACTTACGTCACCGCAATAAAATAGTACAAGCAATGTTTAATAAATGGCCTTATGCTATGTCTATTACAATCTATAATAAAATTCCCCAATATATTAAAAAAATAATTAAAGTACTATCTCTTTGTAAATAAACTTAAGAATTATCTTTTTGCAAAATGCCCATATTCTTTACAAGAATTCATGGAAAATTAGATGTCAAATTGCACATTAGATTTTCGTTAATCTTAATAAGAGTTGAAAAAATATAATTTTAATAATATTGTTTTTTCTTTGAAGTAGGTCGTATATAATAAATAATATAAATAAATAAATATTGGGGGACAATCTTACACAAATCGACCTAGTCCCAAACTAAGGAAAGCTTGTACTATGGGTACTAGACGACGATATACATACTTATATAGATAAATACATACTTAAATACATAGAAAACATCCAAGACCCAAGAACAAATATCCGTGAAAAATGCACAAATAAATGCCCTGGCCGGGATTCGAACCCGGGACCTCTAGCTTCGGAGGTAGAGTCACTACCAACTAGGCTAAACAGGTCGTCATATATATGTTTTTGTGTTTATTATATGTTTCTATTTTATATTTAGGTTAAAGTTACTCATGTTGCAACGCCCTAGTAGGGTCCATGTTCGTACTGGTTAGATTAAGAACATCTCGTAACCACCATGGTTGCAACGAATAAATGATTATGATTATAAAAAACATTCTACAGTTTCGATAAGATCAAAAACGCAAAACCGCCTCCGACCCGCTCCGCGCCGCGTCCGCTCTGTGCGTTTCTAGCTATATAGGTAGATTATGATGATATGATCGATCCGACCGTTTTCGGCCATGGCGACCACTCCGACTCCTATCCAGCGTTTTGGCGTTCATGCGCTCGAAGGTGGCTTATGTAGCACATTGCGGACACGAAAGTACGCCGTTCCGGTAATTATATACTATGGCAGCAGGTGGGCGGGCCTTTAAATCGTCGCGTTTACCGTCAAGGTCAACTTTGCGCTGATCCTCGAACTCGCGAACTAACAGGTAGATTAATAATACTAACAAATGCGTAGTGTTAAGTATGATGATTTTTCATATAGTTGTTTCTTTGAATCCTTATGGTTAACCAAGATGAGTTAGAAAGGGAAAGACAGTACGATCATTTTCGGCTGTTAACGAATTGTCTCCATTTAAAAGCACACCATAATGTTAAATCCCATACTGACGACCTGTTTAGCCTAGTTGGTAGTGACTCTGCCTCCGAAGCTAGAGGTCCCGGGTTCGAATCCCGGCCAGGGCATTAATTTGTGCATTTTTCACGGATATTTGTTCTTGGGTCTTGGATGTTTTCTATGTATTTAAGTATGTAGTTATCTATATAAGTATGTATATCGTCGTCTAGTACCCATAGTACAAGCTTTGCTTAGTTTGGGACTAGGTCGATTTGTGTAAGATTGTCCCACAATATTCAATATGTATATAAACTAACACACCACAATCGTCAGTTCAGTACAATTTGCAGTTATGAAAACGGAGACACTGACAGGTGAAAGACCTATCACTTATCAGATAGCATTATCTGTCTCTCTCAAACTTACTGATTTGTGCATTAGTGATAATAGATCTGATGTACAGAAAACGTTCAACTTAAGTGAGCGGATCTGATTTACTCTGATATCTGAGGTCTGCCCCAGGGGCCTTTCAGCTCGAAGTACGAATTTTTCTATGGAAATGTTAGTTTTACTTGTTTGTACCAGATTTCACTGGGTGCTATCTCTATCGCACTTGCATAAGTGCACTTGAAATGATAGAGATGCAGCGTTCGTGCGGTTAGTTCTTACTAAATACACAACGGCGCTACGATCTATGTGGAGTATTTCACTGATATCTCTATCATCATCATCGTTCTAGCGTTATTCCCAGTAAAGTTTCATCCTGAAGGATGCCTGGGATCCGCTATCTAACCCCAATAATTGGCGTAGGCACTAATTTTTACAAAAGCGACTGCCATCTGACCTTCCGACCCAAGGGGGAAACTAGACCTTATTGGGATTAGGCTTGTCAAGTGAGTGGGCAACTTGACTGTTAGAAGTTCTCAAGCCGCCCGAAGGCCTCTAACTTGGCTTAACGACTGCTATCATAGACAGCAGCCGGAATCAACGACTTAAGGTGCCTTCCAAAGCACGGGAGCGCTCTGTTAGTAACCACTCAAAGCGGTCACCCATCCAAGGGCTGACCGCGCCCGACATTGCTTAACCTCGCATACCGCACGCGGTACGCGGGCGCTGCGGGGGCACGAGCGCTGGTACTGCTGGTATCGCTATCTCAGTATATATATTGTACTTTGTGGTCCGCCCTAACCAGAGCGATCATTTTTATGAGCCTAACCTCGTGGTGTGTTACAGCCGAGTTGCAGTTGCTGCGCCCAATGTCACCCCGCCCAGCCGGCCTGGGACATCAGCCTACAGCACAGGTTCTGGGCTCCTGGTAAGTTCCTCATAAGACTGATGAATATCCGAATAGTTATTTGTTCAACAATATAGCAAAGTAGACTTTTGCTGCGTGTGTTGATGTTGTCCCGAGCAAGTGAAAGATCCTATAATTGAATCACGAGAGTAGCGAGCGATTCAAAATTAGAATCTTGCGCGTACCGAGAGACTCGAAGACACGAGATGCAAGTATCTTTGCTCTCGTGTGATACATACAACATTTCACCTCAGCGGCGAGAACATATGTATAACGCAACGGAATGGTGACAAAGAGAACGAAGTTTAAGTTTGTATTAAACCCCGTAGTATTAGATGACTTGTAAATTCGGGTAGTTCGGCGCGAACGTGATCGCAAGCTTTTTTTGTGCTCTGTGTTTTAATATTAGTAAAAGAGACTGTTTATGCAAAATACTGGCTTATTCCTATAAAATACCGTAAAATCCGTGGACAACAGTGTTATCCCAGCAAAATAATACCAAAACAGCGATAATTTACGCATAAACCTTAGAAAAGTCTATCTTCCTACCCCCAACTTTCATTTATAACGAAGAAATCGCCTTTAGTGAATTAATCTCATTTAAATATTCTCCAAAACAATCATGAAGTGTACAAACTGCGGCAAATCAAGTGGTGCTAAATATATCGTCATTAGTTGCGACTCTTGTTCGACTAAATTATGCCAGGAATGCGCAGGTCTCTCGCCAACGGAAGTGCGCGTGTTCGAACTTAAAACAGTTCAAAGAGTGGTTCAGTTCTTGTGCACGGATTGCAAAAAAGCTATGCGTGAGCTACCACGCATCCTGCAGTCAATACAACAGCTCCAGAAACAGGTGGAAGACCTAAAAAGGCGCAATGATATTGCAAGCCGGGAAGAGGTCCTTCAAGAGTTGATTGAGCGAAAAAAACGGGCGAAAAACGTTATAATCTTCAATGTACCGGAAAGCACCTCAGACCAACCGGAAGAGAGGAACCGGCATGATGCGAATGAATGTCAGAAAATTGTAGCTACTATTGCTGGCGAGATCAAGATGGCCGGGGTCAAGGTCGTGCGTCTCGGACGCCCAGGAAATGTTTCATCCAAACCCAGACCCACTAAAATCATGTTCAACAACAAATACGACGCAATTAAGATTCTCAAAAACAAGGGCAAGCACTCCAATGGCAAGAACATCAAATCAGATCAAACACCTGCACAACAAGAATATTTAAAAATGCTGCGTTCAGAATTGGAAGAACGTGTTAAAGAAGGAGAACAAAATCTAACTATTAGATTTATAAATGGCTGTCCTAAAATAATCACATTACCAAAAAACCAAGCCAACCAACCCACGGCACTATAACACCATACAAACAAAGCAGTTCAAATTTACCTATCATAAACAATCTTATTATATATACTAACTTAGGATCATCGTTACCCAAATTCGACTTATTCCATGCTCGTGTTCTAATGTGCAAACCCAAACCGATTATCATAGCTGTGACTGAAACTTGGTTTAATGTAAATATTCCTAACAACCTGGTGAGTATCCCAGGTTATGATTTGTACAGAAAGGACCGTTGTGACCGAAGAGGCGGAGGTGTAGCTGTATACGTGGCCCAAGAGGTATGTGGATTAAATATACTAGCAAAGTTAAATACCAGCTACTCTTGCCTCCGGTCTATAGATACACTATGGTTGGACATAACTTTAAACCAGTATCCCTTCTTATTCGCATGCATCTACAGACCAGAGGATTCTTGTATCAATGAAGAGAAAATATTGCTAACGGACATTACCACTGCCTCCACATCGCAGAACGTCATCATCATGGGAGATTTCAACTATCGCGAGATAACCTGGCCATTAACAAATATTCAACATAGTGAAAATAGAAGAGAGTATGGGTTTGAAGAGATGTTTGTACAAAGCAATCTATATCAAATCGTAGCCAAACCCACCCGACACCGGCAGGGAAACCAATCTTCACTTATCGACCTGGTAATGACGAACGACGAAAACCTTATTACTGCAATTGACCACCAACCACCTGTGGGTAAATCAGATCATGATTTTTTGCTGCTAACAATGCAGTTGGAAAACATCACTATTTCCAACAAAGTTACCAAAGCTAGTAGAAAAAATTACTTTAAATCGGATACAGATAGTATAGATTTAAATTTGTATGAATGCAAACTTTTAAATTTAGTACGTACGCACAACACAACGAACGGCAAATGGGAAGCTTTTGAATCCACCGTCCTTGAAGTCACAAACAAGAATACACCAAACACGAGACCACCACGCAAGCCTTCACTCAAACCATGGATCAACAAAAACATACTGCAAAAAATAGAAGATAAACGAAAGTCATGGGACAAATACCTACTTACGGGATGCAGAGAAGATTATAAGCATTACAGGAAACTCAACAACACAGTTTTAAAATTAACTAGATGCTCTAGAGCTGAATATGAAAGCCGCATTATAAACCTCGGACCCAAATCCTTTTACGCCTATATTAGAAAACAATTATGCTCGAAAGTTTCAGTTCCACGTGTCATGCATGATGGAGACAACACTGTAACAAGTGAGGTTGACATCGCGAACGCCCTTGCCAAACGATTTGAAGCCAACTACGTTAAGGAGCCTGACGACACGATTCCTCTTATTAAACCTCCTCGAATCCAAGACTCCTTATGTGACGTCACTATCACGGAAGAAAAAGTTTGGAACAAACTAAAGAAGCTACGTGAAGATACGTCCATGGGCCCCGACGGAATCCCGGCGGTCGTGCTCAAGAAATGTAAAGCCATCCTTTCACCACTTACTCATATCATGAAAGAGTCATTTCTCTCGTCAACCGTGCCCCAGAAGTGGAAAAACGCCTTGGTAACACCCATCTACAAAAAGGGAGATAAACTTAACCCCAATAATTACAGGCCAATCAGTCTAACCTGCCTTGCCGTTAAACTAATGGAGGCTATTATCAATGACGAAATCAGGCAATTCCTAGATAGTAATCACATCATTGTCGACCAACAGCATGGCTTTATGCGAAAAAGATCAACTGTTACAAATTTACTGGCCTGTGTCAAGGTCTGGTCAAATCATCTGGATAACGCTGAACCGGTCGACGTTGTATATCTAGACTATGAAAAAGCCTTCGACCGAGTGCCACATCGTAGGCTTCTCACCAAACTCGAGCACTTTGGCATAAGAGGAAACCTTCTGCAATGGATAGAATCATTTCTAAAGGACAGAAAATTTAGAGTACGAATCGCTGACAGTGTTTCAAAAGAATTTGATGTATGGAGCGGTGTACCCCAGGGATCTGTCATCTCAACCACCATGTTCAGCATTTTTGTCACTGACCTCCAAACCACCATTGAGTCCAACTTTAGCTTCTTCGCAGATGACTCCAAGCTCTTTGTGAACCCCCTTATAGAACACAGCAAACTACAGTCAGACCTGAATAGGATTAGAGACTGGTGCCTGGAGTGGCTTATAAACCTCAATGAAGCAAAATGCACAGTCCTTCACATGCATAAAAAGAACCCAAAGTTGTCATACGTTTTAAATAACACACAGTTGGCAGGAGTTACCACCCAACAAGATCTGGGAGTCCTTATATCCGATGACCTTAAGTGGGAACCCCACATTTCGCAAATGGTAAAAAAAGCAAACTCTATCATCTACATAATTAGAAGAGCCTTTCGCATCATTACTCCTGAAACAATGCTAAAGATCTACAAAACGTATATACGACCTATACTTGAATATGGCTTTCCAATATGGAATCCATACTTCAAAAAAGACATAGAAATGATTGAACGAGTACAGCGCAAATTCACCAAAATTCCCGCACAGCTAAAGACGCTATCATATGAGGATAGACTAAAAAAGCTAGGCCTAACAACACTGCAAACGAGGCGCCAACGTGGGGACATGATTGAGACTTTTAAAATTCTAAACGGCTATTACGACTGTCCAGAACTGACCGACTTGTTCACTCGACATCTAAACACGCGCACAAGAGGGCACAATTATAAACTAACAACAACAAGACATAATACAAATATCGGCAAAAACTTTATTGCGAACCGAATTGTTAATACTTGGAACAAATTACCCTCCCAAGTTGTGAACTCCAACAGTGTTAATCAGTTTAAAAATAGACTAGACAAACTATCTAAAGCAGTGAATTATATTAGTGCTTAGTGAACTATGATTTAGACTTACCAGCGCGAGCTGCCTGTCTAAAATAATATAATAATAATAATAAATTACCCTTCGATATGAAAAAAGTTTTTTGCTCACTGGTTCCAAGCAGCAATACCGCCATGTTCGTGCCGCTGAGGTGTAAAACAGTTTTCACTTTTTTTTTACTTTGCGTAGGTTTCCGCTTGATCCAAATCAGAAGCGTCATTGTTGCCCTCGAATGAGGGATCAAAGTCGTACTTTTCTTCTCCTCGTAGAAGGTGTGAAAAGCCGTATGTGTCACGCGGTAGCAAAATTACTTGTTAGACATTTCATGTTTTTAGCAGCGGGTCTTATAAGCAGTGCGAAAAGCAGTGTCACGCGGAGCAAAATTATTTCCGCCTCGGGCGTAAACACTTGAATCCCGCGCTACGCTTAAGATTCTACTTTAGGATCCTGAGCGAGCAGCATCTTCATATAATTGTGTCGCCGCGAGTAGCGTCACGGATTTGGTCAGTGCAGTAAAGTGAGTGTACATTTTATATGTGTGTTCCAGGTCGTATTGGGAACCTGTACTCTCCCAACCCTGGTACCGTGAGGAAAACGTCTGCTTGGAGCTGGTTCCCCTGGCCGAGGAGCAATAGTCAGAAGTAAGTTTAATAACAAGTATTTACTTGACTCATGAGGTGGGCAAATAATTTCGATATAAAAAGTGTGGTTCGCTGAAACGTGGTCGCTTAGTATGGGCCTCATAAGAAGGCTCAAAGTCACCTAAAGAGCAACGGAGAGGGCTATGTTGGGAGTTTCTTTGCGTGATCGCATCAGGAATGAGGTCATCCGCAGCAGAACCAAAGTGACCGATATTCCCTTCCTCCCCCTTCGAATCGCTAAACTTAAGTGGCAGTGGCAGTTGCCACTTACCAGTGATGATATATGGCACTGAAACGTGGTCGCTTACTATGGGCCTCATAAGAAGGCTCAAAGTCACCCAAATAGCAAATGAGACGGATATGTTGGGAGTATCTCTGCGTGATCGTATCAGGAATGAGTTTATCCGCAGCAGAACCAAAATGACCGATATAGCCCTTCGAATCGCTAAACTTAAGTGGCAGTGGGCGGGGCACATAGGACGTAGAACCGATGGCCGTTGGGGCGGAAAGGTTCTCGAGTGGTGACCGCGTACCGGTAGGCGTAGCGTGGGCAGGCCCGCACACGGTGGACTGATGACCTCGTAAGGGTTGTGGGTGTCCGCTGGATGCGGGTGGCGCAGTACCGGTCATTGTGGATGTCTTTGGGGGAGGCCTATGTCCAGCAGTGGACGTCATTCGGCTGACATGATGATGATGATGATAAAATGTGTGTGTGTGTGTGTGTACTAGTTCTGCCCCACCGCCCCCAAGCCAATCGCTTGACGTCTCTAAGACTGCCAATAGATGATATAATAACTTATAACTCTGATAAGACAAAAATCAACACCAACAATTAATCGCTGCATAAGCATTGAAAATACATGGTAGGTAATACTGACGCAACTACAAATTTCTAAATTTGCCACGAACAGCACTTTTGTTGACACTCTGCGACATACAGGGTGTAGCCTGTAATAGGAGCAATAAATTTAATGGACGCTCCCTTAGAGCATCTGCAGTAACCTCTGGAGTCCAAAAACGTATATCTTTTTTCAATTGGCAGAAATTTTGATCTAAAATTATGATTTCCAAGGAATGGGTCTTGGCACCACGACATTATAGCGCGGCAGTCAATGCTGATTTTGAGTAAGCATCTAGTTATGACTCATAATCCTTTTCCCATTTTTGGTTTAAAAGGATATTTTTGTGTTTTTTTTTTATTTATAGTTTTTTTTTTAAATAAATAGTTATTAATATCACTCTAGTAGACTAAAACAGTACAAAAAGCTATAAATTTGCTAAAAAAATTTTTTTTTCAAATGAAACTTTTCGGAAATAGTTGCTGGAGAGCATAATAGTGTGCCGTTTAATTTTTTGCTCCTATTACAGGCCACACCCTATATACATATTTCAAAACAATATCCTTTTGAATAGCTCTCGTTGCCGCATGGGTGTTCCTCAATCCGGGGATAGCGCCTACGGGTTCTGCGAAACCGAAACCCCAACCAACCCTCAAGGCTTCGAAGAACGGTTCCCGGCGAATTTCCAAACTTTCCAGCGGAACCAGGCGGGATTCCAGAGCTCTGGACAGTTCCAGAACTATCCAACTCAGATGCCACAGGGTTATCAAGGACAGTACCAGGTCAGTTCATGGCTATAATGCCTCCCTGAAGGCTTTAGCTGAAGTGTACGCATAACGGTTCCCAGCCAATCTCCAGTATTTCCAGCGGGATTCCAGAGCTCTGGACAGTTCCAGAACTATCCAGCTCAGATACCGCAGGGATATTCGGGACAATACCAGGTAAGTGCATGGCTAATATAATATCTCCCCGAAGGTGGGGGGCAAAAGGGTGAAGATTTTAGCTGATGGGTACACATGAGGGTTCCTGGCCAATCTCCAAGTTTCCCAGCGGAACTGAGTTTGATTCCAGGGCTCTGGACAGTAAATAAATAAATATTGGGGGACAATCTTACACAAATCGACCTAGTCCCAAACTAAGCAAAGCTTGTACTATGGGTACTAGACGACGATATACATACTTATATAGATAAATACATACTTAAATACATAGAAAACATCCAAGACCCAAGAACAAATATCCGTGATAAATGCACAAATAAATGCCCTGGCCGGGATTCGAACCCGGGACCTCTAGCTTCGGAGGCAGAGTCACTACCAACTAGGCTAAACAGGCCGTCAACCAGAACCAAACCACCAGTACCAGAACTATCCAGCTCACATGCTACAGGGTTATCAGGGAAAATAGCAGGTCAGTGCATGACTAATATATACCTCCCTGAAGACTTTAGCTGAAGTGTACGCATAACGGTTCCCAGCCAATCTCCAGTATTTCCAGCGGAACCATGTGGGATTTCAGAGCTCTGGACAGTTCCAGAACTATCCAGCTCAGTTGCCACAGGGATATCAGGGACAATACCAGGTCAGTTCATGGGTATAATACCTTCATTAAGACTGATCCCGGGTCAACCTCCAGACTTTCCAGCGGAATCAGTTCCCGGTGAATCTTCAGACTTCCAGCAGAATCAGGAGGGATTCTAGAGATCTGGGAAGTTCCAAAACTATCCAGTCCGACTCGCACTTCACCGGTTTTTCCATATACTTCGGTCAAATTGTATATGAAATGACTATTTAGATCGTAAACCAATCCCGAACTTATAATATAATACTTTAGGCCATTGTATTAATTACCGATTTCAATTAAGGAAGGAAGTACTCAGTTCGTCTCCAAACATGGATCTGTTCTTTTTTTTATGTATGTATGTTCCCCGATAACTCTTGACCACGTTGGCCGATTTTGATAATTCTTTTATTGTTTCAAAGCAGGTACCCCGACATTGGTACCATATAAATTTGGTGAAGGTCTGATGATGGGATCTAGGAGGAATCGAGGGAACCCCTCGAATTTGATAGGCACGCATATGCCGATTCCGGTATTTTCTGTAGGTAACCAAGCATTGGCTCACGGAAACCACAAATAGGGATGTTGACTGATAGTCAAATCAGCAACTTTTAATGAAACGTCAAAAACGCTCTGTTAGTAGGAAGTTTGTAGGGAAATAGGAACAAGTGACGTCACGCCTTTTATATGATCAAATAGCGTCCCTTTATTGTTCTTTATGTATTTAAAAATAGCAAAAATAAGTAGAAGTGTGATATATTCTGAATATTTTCGTGAGATTTATTTATTGGTATTGTAAGATTAATTTATTTTTATTGGTGTTAACATCCCAATTGTGGCGTAGCAAGTACAAAATTGGAGTCTGCTTTTTTTTGGTATAAATAATTTACGGTCTCGGCCTAGAATATAAAATAGTTAGCGGAATTTTGTTAACTATAACTGTATTGTGTCCAGGTGGAAGGTTTTGGGGAAGCCAGCGGAAGTTACGACGCTCAGACCGGACAGTGGGGACCGCCGCCGCCTTACAGCCCACAAGGACGAAGCGGCAGTCGGTAAGTCCATGTCTTAGATTAATAATACCAAAAGATCTGTGGCGTCACTCGTGGCATCTGTCAAATCTGACATGTTCTGCAACGCGCTATCGAAGTTTCTAAAATGATTTGCATATATATAACTTCGAACCAACTTTCAATGGACTTCGGTCCCTGAGAGATCTCTCTATTTTCGTTTCTTCTTGTGACTCCTATCTATTGTATATTATGTATATAGTTTGTAGATAACCCTTTCCTGTATATATTCCTCCTTGTACATTATCCTACCTAGGAGCAGCACATCTCATATCTACAGATCCGTAGTGTTAAGCTAAATGATTTTTTATATAGTCGTCTCTTTGAATCCTTATGGTTCACCAAGATGAGTTAAAACGGGACAGATAGTACGATCATTTTCGGCTGTTAACGAATTGTCTCCATTGAAAAGCACACCAAAATGTCAAATCCCATATAACCCAAAACGTCACAAACGTCAGTTCAGTAGAATTTGCAGGTATGAAAGCGGAGACACTGACAGGTGAAGACCAGTAAGATATCATTTTATGTGTCTCTCTCAAACTTACTTATTTGTGCATTAGTGAGAAATGAGAATAGATCAGATGTACAGAAATTGTTCAATTTAAATGAGCAGATCTGCTTTACTCTGATACTCAGAGTACCCAGAGTAGACGTCAAACAATAATACCGCTAAGAGCGAGAAGATCATATACTAAATTGAATAAGAGCGACAGAGAGGGATATATCATTAGTTGTCCTGGTCATAGTTCCGCTTTTCTTTATTTGCCTCAATGTCATCTAAACGTCAAGTCAAATAGTTTGAGGCAAATAAACGATTACCCGGCCAAATTAAAGTGGTTGTTTACTGTAAGCCGCCAGACGTTTAAGACTAGTCTCAATTTAGCTGCATATGAGATTTTCTGTCCCCCTTGGTGAAACTCGTATAGGATCTCTATAGAAATCCTTACTCTGAGTTCTGATATCTGTGGTAAACATCCATGTCTATTTTAAGCAGTTTTTTCCGATGAAATCAAGCAGACGATAAAAAATTAAGTATAACCACATTTTTAAATTCTCGAAAATGTCCTATCATTTATAAATTTCATATAAAAAAAATCGTTTTTTAAAGTTCCTCATTCTAAAAGAGAGTAAGTGATAAGTAAGGCGTCTAAGCGTAAAACAATCAAAATCATCATCATCATATCAGCCGAAGGACATCCACTGCTGGACGTGGGCTGTGATAAAAAATCATACAGGGGTGTTATTCACAAACCGCCCCGTCCTCACCTCTCACCTCACCCGTTTTTATACGGAAACTGTCAAAATTCGACAAATGACATTTGACAGAAAAACTCCAAAAATTTTTTTCTATTACAATTCCTAGCAACAGAAACTAATTTCCGGCCTAGATATGGCGGATCCCATTGTGTATACAAAGTTTCATATTATTTCAGCACGGCGTTTTAAAATGAGAACGGAACTACGTTTGTATGGAGAATCGAGTTCAGTCGAGCGAGCATTAGTCATTACTTAGGTATATAATACACGTAACGTGTATGTGACGTAATACTGTGCCGTCCATTGCAAAATGTGGGTTAACAAATACGTTGATATGAAAAAGTGCGTCGACTACAAAATTATAGGTACCTAATACTCGTATCTATGAAAACGCATATTATTATTTTCTGTCGACACATTGCGAAAAGTCCATAATGCGACCTTGATGACTAGTGATTTATCTTTTAATATTAGAGGACAAAGAAAAACAATCATTTTCGTTAGTTTTGTAGTATTCTGCCTATTCTTTTGTTTATTTTAAGCTTTAAGGGGTGATTTTAAGCATGTGCTTCTTGTGTTATCCCCTTAAGTTTACCTGGCGTGTGTGTATCGCGTTTTTTAGAATCAGAACATTATTTGTAGCCTTTAGTTACAATATACACAAAAAAGGTACATTGTCTTAGTTGTGTAAATTGTAATTTATGGCTATAAAATAATCTTCTGATTTTTATTCTGATTCTAAAAAAAACGTGTATGTCTATTCAAAATACATTTAATGTCAAATCAATGAAATATTAATAATCAATATGTATTCTTCTTGAGCGTAATAGCAAATGAATATTATTCGAGGGAATAAATTAATAATTATTATTTAATAAGCAAATAAATATGCTACGACATTTTTTTACACAAATCTAACTAGTCCCATAGTAAGCTCAATAAGACTTGTGTTATGGGTACTAGACGACGAAATATTTAATAGACATATACTTAAATACATAGAAAACATCCAAGTCTCAGGAACAAATGTTTCTGCTCACCACATAAACAAATGCCCTTACCGGGATTCGAACCCAGGACTCACTACCAACTAGTACTAAACAGGCCGACATGACATTATTTACATGTAAATATCCATGTACTACTCTTTAGCTGAGTATAATAGATGATTCAATAAAAGCCATTTCAGACAACGTCGAAATATTTCGTTCGAGGGCTCAAGTTTAAGTTCAAGCTCGTTATTCTAATACACGACATGGACCTTTTTTGATGGATTTATTTCTTATTACAGCCACCACCTTCACCAGCAAGACCCAGCGACCGCCACTCTTCTTCACCATCACCACATTGATGTCCATCGCAACTCAGTTCACGAGCACAACATGCAACACACATGCCGCAACTCCTACATGCTGCAAACAAACCCGGACATCCGGAACCCGGACATACGGACCATGAACCAGGAAATACGTCCGAACGATCCGAGGATACAGGAACTGGCGAGGATAAATCAGGATATAGCGCGAATAAATCCGGATATGATTCGCGCTAATCCGGAACTGATCCGAGCTAATCCAGAACTGATGCGCAGTTCTGAAATCGCGAGAATAAACCCGGATATGCCACGTCTCAACCCGGATATACCGAGAATAAATCCGGACATGGTGCTAAATCCGGATGTGAGAGCAGAGTTGGCGCATTTGGCTCAGATCTATCCCCCGGAAGAGTTGGCTCGGTTGCAGGAAATGCATTTGCCGGATAACCGGTTCAGTACTTTGAGGGGTCATCTTGTGCCGTATCCTTGTCAACGGTCGTTAGGTAAGTTCTTTATTTTATAACCCTTTTTTATTTATATATTTTCGTATGTTTGTTTCCTTTTATCCAATACACTTGAAGAAACAATAGCTATATTTATTAAAATCATAATGACCATATTGTAAAAAGTCATTACTACCACTAAGAAAGTTCAATTGATTATCGACTCTATCGCCGTAAATAAATATTAGGGGACAATTTTTACACAAATCGAACTAGTCCCATAGTAAGCTCAATAAGGCTTGTGTTATGGGTACTAGACGACGATATATTTAATAGATATATACTTAAATACATAGAAAACATCCAAGTCTCAGGAACAAATGTCTCTGCTGACCACAACCACCGTAAGCAATACAAAACAAAAACATTATCATCAAATTTCAAGTTCATAGGTCAATGGGAATTAAAAAAAATCTTTGGAACAAAATGTAAGTCGACAGACGGACACGCTAGTGACATCAATAAGGCTATGTTTGGACCCTTCAGGTACGGAACCCTAAAAAACACACCACCTGCTGCACATAGGCCTCCCTCAAATTCACGGCAGGTATATACCATGATCGCCACACTTGGCATGCGGGTTGGCGATCGCAGTATCTCCACCGCACTCCAAGGATGCTGCTGCCCATCCCCCGGTGGTCTTGGTCGTAGTTTTAGGACATACCCGGTATAAAAAACACACGTATAATATAAATCAGCAGACTTCTTAATATGATCGTGATGTAATTGTGTTATTAATTATGATCACCTTAATTAGTTAAATAAGTTTCTATCGAAAATTTCATTTTTGGTACAAGCACTTATTGCGACTGTACTTTTTTCAACAATCATCAATAACTCGTTGAGACGGTTCGAATGAGCCCAAACACGATTGGATTATTTTTTGTAGTTGAGGAGTTGCTATGGCCACCTTCTGTCTCCATCATCAGATCAGCTCAGTGGCATCATAATATTGAATTGTCACTGAACTCAAGTACTTATGCCAAATTTCAGCACAACCGGATAGGGGCAAGTGGGCGAAAATAGGATAGCAAAATTTTATGAAAACTTTCATACTTACATATTACATACATGACTTCACATTTTTCTTATTGAGCCGAACTTTTCATCTCGTGTTTTATAGACAGCAAACTTTCTCATTATCATATTAACATTTTTTCCACTTTGCCAAATCAAATCCTTTTAATATTGATTTAAACTTGCACACTTTTACACATTACTATTGGTAAATCGAGCAAAGGAAATTTATTCACCTCAAAAAAGATAAATAATTCGTCACTACTTTAAAAAAAAATCGTATCTGATTTTTTCCTTTTTTTCGTTTATTCGCATTAAACTAATAAAAATACACCTCGTATGATGCACAAACTCCAACGACGATAAATCGTCATTATAGTAAGTATTCGTTAGTTAAAAAAAATCGTATCTAAACAAATTATAGTCACTACTTTGAAAAAACTCGTATCTGATTTATTTTTCCTTTTTCCTGTTATTATTCAGTTTGTCAATAATAACAAATACCTTTTCTAAAAATACTGTTAAAGCGAAGTAGATTTAGGTTTTGTCAGGGCCTCAAGAAGTGAAGACTCTAGATTTCTCATATATTTTTCTTCTTCAGGTATGAGTGCTGGGAACCTGCATAGAGACTGTCGTATGGAAGATAACGTAGTCATCGAGTGTTTGCACCAGAAAAGCGCCAGCAAAGGTATCTGCTTACTTTTAAAATCTTTTATACAAGTAAATACAAAAAAAATAAAAAAATAAAATAAAAAAAAATTTAAAAGCGAATTTTGACCTCGCACGCAGCCTACAGGATGATTCACAGTAAACCGTTCCGTGCCCGGGCCGGCCCGTTTTCTATAACAGCAAACGCAACGGCCTTGTATTTCTCTAGAAGAAATAATTCACAGTAGGCCGTTCCGTGTCCGGGCCTACTGTGAATCATCCTTAAGACGGGAATCGAACCCGCGCCTCTGCTCTCTTATTCACAAACCGACTCGCCCTCACCTGTCACCTCACACCTCACCCGTTTTTATATGGAAACTGTCAAATGTCATGTCAATTTTTTTTAATTTAGTTTCAGACCAAAGCAGTGATTCTTGTCCTAACCCGAAGCAAGGCAAAGAGAACTTGGGATTCCAGAATGACAAACATTCCCCCATTCGGTAAGTTGATCAGATCTCATTGAAATTTTTGGTAAATTGTCCTTCACTTGCTTGAGTAAATACAAATTGATGCTAAACACGATGTTAATTCGACGACCTGTTTAGCCTAGTTGGTAGTAACTCTGCCTCTGAAGCTAGAGGTCCCGGGTTCGAATCCCGGCCAGGGCATTTATTTGTGCATTTTTCACGGATATTTGTTCTTGGGTCTTGGATGTTTTCTATGTATTTAAGTATGTATTTATCTATATAAGTATGTATATCGTCGTCTAGTACCCATAGTACAAGCTTTGCTTAGTTTGGGACTACGAGTAGGTCGATTTGTGTAAGAATGTCTTCAATATTTATTATTATTATTTATTATTATAATTTAATTTGGGTTTGAAAAAAATCTCAATAATGCTGTTAATAAATATATATATTAGGCGTACTCGTAAATATTTACACAAATCGAACCAGTTTTTTTTAAATTAAAAATGGGATTGCTCTTGGTCGGCATCTAGCCAGGGGGCAAAGATGAGGCCGGCAATTTAGCGAGCTCACACAGAAAATTCCTATTCACTCGTGCCTTAAAAAGGTCCAGGTTATATGAACTCGGAAATACAGACGCCGGCAGAGAATTTCAAACCTTAGAAGTGCGCATTATGAAGGATGAAGCAAAGCGCTTGGTTCGAATTAGAGGAATTTCGACCAGTCTCATAGTAAGCTCAATAAGGCTTGTGTTATGGCTACTAGACGACGATATATTTAATAGATATATACTTAATTAATGTAGAGTGTAAACAAAGCGTTTTAAAATTTCCGTTTTTAAATAATAGTGGCCACTGGACTCATGTCACGGTACAGGATTTCAAGTATACAAATATAAAACCTGTGTACAAGTTCACAAAAAAAACATCTAGATTAAAGTTTTTTTTAATGCTACGACGGTGGCAAACAAGCCCCCGGCCTTAGGCCTTCAACGGCCTCTTTGCGACTCCAGAAGAATCAAAAGCACATACACTAAATGGTTTCGCATTATATGCTATCAATAGGCTAGTAAATAAGACAAAGCAAGCTTTTTTTTGATTACCAATCCACCACCACCACCACCATATCAGCCCTAGGACGTCCACTGCTGGACATAGGCCTCCCCCAATTTCATGGGGGGTAAGTGCCATAATCGCCACGCTTGGCATGCGGGTTGGCGATCGCAGTATCTCCACCGCACTCTAGGAACGGTGACTCTTACTCACGTTTTTTACCAATCAATAACGTATTTTATTGTACACAATAACAGGCTAAAACAATATACATGTCACATGGGGATCCATCATAATGTATAGGCATGAAATATTAAAAAATTAAACTAATACCTACATTGACGACTGCTTTTTTTTACATTGCCGACCCTTTTATTGACTTGAGGATTCGTTGTGTTGGCTGCTAGAGACATATGCATGCATCATTCTCAACACAGTGCATTCTCGGGATCTCTGGCGACCTTACTCACCACCAGTAACACAACACCACGTACTTAAGGAGCAAGAGGTGTTATAATAGCTGAGGTCTTCTGTAAGGCGGAGGTACTTCCCCAGTTGGGCTGCTCCAAATATGAGCGAGATGACGTTCCGCTGTGCCCTACCTTTTACCTATGGAAAGTAAAGGGAATTATGGAAACCATAGCTTAAAAACTTTATTTGACAGGTCTTCTATGCAAGACTGTCACCGTGGAAACCAGAATGCAGAATCAGAGGTTTATTTTGCGGACGTGTCCAGTTGCTGCAACGTTTCAGTCAAGGTAACAACACAAATGTATTCTAGAATAAGCGGAAATATGGTCAGCGAGAGTGAATTATGGGACAAGCGAAAGTAAAGGTAGCAATAATTAAATGTAGTAACAAGCAAGAGTTATATCTTCGAGAATGAATGAATGAATGAATGAATGACCACAAGGGAAAATCATTATTGACTCGTATTTTTTTATTGTAAAGTAATTAACAAGCATAAATGTGATGAAACATTACTAGCTATTGTAACATTTACTATATTAATTTTTTACTTTCCAGGCTGATTGCTGTATGAACCCGAACGTATCAGCACTTGTCGGAACCATTGAAAACCACCCTGAATCCACCTCAGAGTCCGACACAGGCTCCTTTACCCTAACGCGTCAGCAGCGTCCCCAACCTCAGGTCGGATCCAAACGTCGCCCCAGACAAGAAAAACACGGCAAAGATAAGCTAAGAGACATTAATAATTCTATAAGACTAACCGAACAACAGATAGAACAACTCAATAACTCCATGAGGATGGACAGAATGAACGATTCTAGAATAAGCGAGCGTATGAGCGATTCTAGAATCAGCGGTGTCAACGATTCTAGAATAAGCGAAAGGAGTGTCAACGATTCTAGGATAAGCGCAATGATGGATAGGGATTCTAGGATCAGTGATAGAATGAACGAGACGCGTTTGAGCGAGCGCTTGAACGATTCTAGGATAAGTGATAGACTCAATGAGACTAGGTTGAGTGAGCGTCTAAATGACTCTAGAGTAAGCGATAGGAATGAAAGAATCAGCGAGCGAATGAACGATAGACTGAATGATACTAGAATGAGCGGCCGTAATGATTCTAGGGATCGCTTGAACGATTCTAGAATCGATCGCGACAGAGACGAAGGTAGTCCTAAAATGCGTATGAACCAGCTCAGAATGCCTAGATTCAGCCCCAAACTAAGCCATCCCAGGCAGTTGAGTTCAGACTCAAACAAGGTCGAATTCTTCGCGCCTCCACCGCCAAATCAGCCATTATCTCCTACGGCAGAAAAACCATTATTGAATGAGGAGAATCAAGTATATTCCAATGAAAATGAGACAGCGAACCGCTTAGGCCCTGACTCTCAGTATGAGAGTGTCAGAGATGAGAAGGAAGAATTGAAGGTTCATCATCACAGACATTGTTATAGCGATACTAATACTATGGATTCTGGATGGCAAAGTGGATCTGAAAAACAGGTCACCGACTAAGACTATTAGATTCATCTCTTTGATCCACCACCACCACCATATCAGCCGTAGGACGCCCACTGGTGTAATATGATTGAACCAAATTCTAATAATCCTTTTAGGTACCTAAGAAGGATCAAGGCCGTTTATGGTTTAGGCCTCTCTTAGGGCCTCTTTTTACAAGGAACTAGGGAAAAACTGAAATGTAAAGGAAGATGAAAGAAATCTAAATGCACTATACATTTTAGAACGACTTAGGACGGAGCGAGCTTGCCAATCTGTGGTATATAATGTCTTCAGTAGATTTAAACGGTTAGTATGGTGTGTTAAGTCTTTATTTCAGAAAATTCTACGTTTTTTTTTAACCCAGCACCGTGCATTCCGCGCGTTGCTCTTGCCAATTGAATACTCGTGGCTGATATTGTATTTTTGAGTTCGATTGATATTCGTGAAAAATCCCACAACAGTCTTTATAGAACTGAAGACCTACTGGCAGGACTCTAGGGTGTAAAATTTAAAAGTTTACATTTTCATTTTCTTCTCAGAATATGGAAATTTAGTTCTACTTACTCTGAATGAGAAAAATTGTCTGATAAAGAGAAAAAGTGTTCTCAAATTGTATTTCATTATGTAATGCTGCTACATACATTTTGTATGGACTGTCGATCGACAGGGGAAATATATAAAAAAAAATGATTTTTTGATAGAAAAAAATAATGGTACACGTGATTTTCAGCGTGAATAAAACTAGATTCTGAAAAATACGTAAAAGGGATACTTTTGACTGATATCGCCGTTTTTAGACTAGCTTATCTTTTTCGTAGCAATACGTCAGAAAGAGTTAACACATCACTGTTTTGTAGTATTAGTTCTGTAGTGCTATTAGGTATATATGACTTGTGTAAAGTGATCTAAGAAACTCAATAATTAAATATTAGGAGGTAATATTCCGTTCAGCGTGATTACTGATTAGTGATTACCTACTCCTTTAAGGAATTTCGTGCCAAGTCTTTTTGATAATACGACTACTCTCAAAACCGGATCTTTTCTGCGACTAACTACTATTAATCAAGCTTCAGATATATTCAAATATAATGCAATGGGCCTCTGGCGTCTTTAAGGTCGAAAATCGCTCGACATGTTTCGAACCGGTACGCGGTCGGTAAACGTGAGCGCTCGTGCTGGCGGCACGTTTAGCACTGCGTGTCCGTGCGCTGCCCGCTCGTCTGCCCGGCGCGAGCTTCATGAACGAGCGCGTACCGATTCGAAACATGTCGAATGATATTCGACCTTAAAGACGTGAAGTAGCCATTTCATTATATTTTAATAGGTTTGACCACATGGCATAAGTTACCAAATTGTGTTGTAAATGAATTCTTATGCCACAACATGAAAAAACAAAAAAAAAAATACATAAAAAGACTAAATTAAAATGAGCTTGTCGAATTCATTACGTAATTTTGAAAACTGCCCTCTGAATTAAGTAGTTTAGTTCTTAGGTAAAGTTGACCAAGTTAGGTATTCTAGGTCATAGTTTCTGCCAAGAGACATTAGTGTTCAAGTAGTCATTAAATATTTACTATATAAGCCTAATAAATTCTTCACTGATATACGAAATGACGGGTCAGAAGGGGAGGCCGGTTGACTACAAAAAAATCGATCCACCCAAAGTTACAAAAATATGTATCCGAGTGTTTATATACTTTTTTTTTAATCATCATTCAGTAATCAATAATTATATACACTTTTTAAAATTATGCCCCTGTTGCAACGGCAACTTGCCTGTCACATCACAACTTGTAAAGCACAATATTACTGCAAGTTTTTGTGACTGGTTCCTGTGTAATACCAGTCATTACCAACAATTAAATAAGCCTCGTCGTCATAGAGAGTTTACGTTCATATTTAGATTCAACATTCCTATAGTAACCTGTTATAAAATTTGTAGAGCGCTGCAGAGCGCTCGTGGCCCAGCGGCACCCGCGTACCGCGTGGGATATGCGAGGTTAAGCAATGTGGGCGCAGATCAGTTCTTGGATGGGTGACCGCTTTGAGTGGTTACTAACTGAGCGCTCTCGTGCTTTGGAAGGCACGTTAAGCCGTTGATCCCAAGTTAAAGGCCTTCGGGCGGCTTGAGAACTTCTAACAGTCAAGTTGCCCACTCACTTGACAAAGGAGGGTCGAAGTTGCACCACGTCATACACGTGACCCCTGGGTGGTGCTAAAAGTGCAACAAAAACTGGCAACCGTACTTGTCTCCTTGAAGATCTCACGGTTCGTAAATAAATGCAATACGAATAAAAGAAAAAAAAATTGTAAAACTATTTGGTCCTCACCTGAATAAATATAAATTCTAAATAGAAAAGAAAAACCTTTATAATATTCGGATACAATATTCCGTATTTGTATAAATACCATTATAAATGCATGATTAAATGATTGATAATTACCATAACACCAATTGCAATTACCTTATATGCAGTGTGACGTCAATTTTACGTCGCCGGCACGAAAAAGATGACCCCTGGATATAAACATTATAAAATCACGATCCTGAATTTGCAAGAGGTAGGCAGAACACTTGAAATTACATCTTTTTCAACCCATTCGAAGTTATGGTTAAGTTTATGTTGAATTTGCATAATATAATGTTCATTAAGAATAAGTGTTGAATTAGGAAAAAAATACTTGTGATTGTAATTCTGAATTGATTAAGTAACCTCCTAGACTTTTGTAATTAATCTAAATATAGGAAAATAGTATTATTGGACTTATTTTTCTGTTGTGAACTGTTCAATTCGTGGTAGGTATGACGTCCTTGCCAAATAGTACATAATATATAGAGTAGTGTAAAATAGTTCTGTATATTTAAAATGTATTTTCTTTATAGTTTTTTGGCCAATTACAGTATTGTAGGTAAATCGTGTCTATTTTCATTTCATAGCTCGATTGTAAATTGTATTTTTTCTCTATATTATTATTGATAACTACGGATGATATTTTCTTCTACTATGACTATTAAAAACAGCATTATTTTATCTTCTAAATGGAATACTCAACTCTTCCAATCTTTAGTAATGTGTAAATAAATAATTTGTTAAGTGTTTAGTACCTAAATGTATTTTTGTCCTGGATATTTACCGTAAATGTATTCTCCTATTTTTAATTATTCACTGTAATGCGAAAGGAATTGTTTGTTGATAAGTTGTTTAAAATGTAATTATTATTTTTAAATTAATATTAATCGAGATCTGCTTATTTATGGTGTAAAACTGTGCTGTTGTTAAATTTAATGCTCATTAATTTTAAATATTTTAATGCTACTATCGAATTAAAAATATTTTTGAAAACAGAGAGGCAATTTAAATTTAGAGCTGGTCATTTAAAATCATGCTACGTTCCAAAAATAGATGTTTTTGGTAATTAATATTGTAACTCAATCAAGAACTGTGCAACGCATATACGGCAAAAGGTCGAGAATATTATCGAATGCAACTCATTCTTTATAATCAGTTATTGTGGTTTCCAACTTTTTCTAATTGTACTTATTTTCTATTATACAGGGTGGGCCCTGTAACGGGAGCAAGAAATTAAACGGTGGACTATTTAGCGGGCCAGCTACTATTTCCAAGTGAAATCAGTTTAAAAATAGCTATTTACGATACAAGGATTGTAAAACAAAGAAAGGCCGATATCGCAGATGTTTGAGGCCCGAGCCGCAGGCGAGGGTCAAAAATATACGAGAGAGGGCTTTCTGTTTTACGATCCGTGTTTTGTACACAATTTTACGTCACCACTTGGCCTGGTGTGATGTAATTTTTTGCCTTACCCCATTCTCTTGGTTCATAATTTGAGGAGTTCCTTCGATTTTTCCAAGATCCCGTCATCAGATCCAGACTTGGTGACAATGAGACCAACTAGAAAACACACCCTTTCAAACAAAAAAAAGAATTTTTGAAATCGGCCCACTAGTCTCAGAGTAATCGGTGAACATACATAAAAAAAAATATTCCGACGAATTGAGAACCTCCTCCTTTATTGAAGTCGGTTAAAAATAGGACTAAATGAGCTGCTGCAGATGCTCTGAGGAAGCGTCCTTTTAAATATTTTCTCCTGTTACTTGTAACCCCTGCCCACCTTATATTGTTGTTTGCACGTTTACAACTATTTCAGTAAACCTTTGATAATTGATTATAGGCACCTGCAGGTAATATTCATTTTATTTTGTAAATTAAGTATTCTTATGTTCATTCTTATCGCCAAATTTTAGCTGATCTTTTTAAACCATGGCGCTTATATTGGTATTTTTTACAAATGGCAAACAATCAAAGTAGTCAGTGTGACCAACGTTAAAATCTACCTTTAACTGAGTTGTTTACATCAAACAGAAATTGAACAGAACGTTAAAAATAGAATTTAAATATATGCCCTCCAGTGTTGACACTACTTTAATTAACTCTTACCTTTGTATTTTAAGTATAGGTTTTTTTTTATTGTAAATATTTTTATTGGTAATTTATCCTTATAAGTGTAGCATTTTTTGGACTGTCATTCGCTAAAATATCGATAAAAATTACAGTTCAGCAACGCAGTCACAATCGAGATGAAAATGTACTACCCGGTGTGTTTAGTTGACTTGCGGGGGAGAAAGTTACGCAGCGCCCGCTAGGCAGGTTTCTTGCAGTGATTATGTAACACTACCATTAAAACTGTTTAAATTCACATATAAATTGTCACGCCAGGCGACATGTTTCGAACTCTTCCGAACTCTTCGGAAGCTCAGAGTAAGGATTTCTATAGATATCCTATACGAGTCGCAAACAGCGGGACAGAAAATTTCTTACGCAGCTAAATTGAGAACTGAGGGCCTACTCCGAATTTTGAAAATCGAACTTCGTGTCGTGCCATCTCTTTCACTCTCGTGTTATACACTATATGACGGAAAGGGACGGCACGATACGAAGTTTGATTTACGAAGTTCGCAGTAAGCCCTCTGGTCTTTAAATTGTGGCGGCCTACCACAAACAACCTCTTTAATTTGGGGGGGAGGGGGTAATCGTTTATTTGCCTCAAACTATTTGACATGACGTGAACATGACATTAGGCATATAAAGAAAAGCGGAACTCTCTATCGTTCTCTATCGCTCTTATTCAATTTAGTATCACCATCTCGCTCGGTAGCGGTATTATTTGACGTCTTCTCTGGGGTACTCTGAGCTTCGGAAGTGATCATTACGTGAGATTTAACCATATTATAGAGGTCGGCGGTTAAGAATTCAATCCTGACACCTGTCATTTCCATACAGTTTATAACCTAAAAGTCACTTTGAGGTTATAAACTGTATGGATATGACAGGTGTCAGGATTGACTTCTTAATCGCCGACTACTATAGTGATATAGTTATAAACATGACTCACGAAAGAAAATTCAAGTATAGGTCGATTCACAAGAGCTGGCGCGGAAAATGTATGAAACTGTCATTAATTTCATAGACATTCCGCGCCAGCTCTTGTGAATCGACCTATACGGGGCTATTTAACTTATGCCAGCTTCAAAAAATAAATATGCTACATTTATTAGGATATAATTTATCGGTTACGTCTACTTTATTGTATAAGATATACATGTGTTTGTCTGGAAACTATTTTCTATGTATATTGTTAGATTGATCAGTTATTATTAGGTTATTCTATTAAAAGACTGAAATCTGAATATCTCTTTTCTTCTTTTCCCCGCTATACCTTATTTCACGACACTAAAAATGTTTTTAAGACACAAAATGTAAACAAATGTTAGGAAAATAATCGATAAAATAAACAAGCTTTTACGACTTTGTCAGATTTATTGATTTATATATCCATGCCAAATTGCAGCTTTCTAGCACTAACAATCACAGAAAAAAGCTTCGGACAAACAGGCAGACAGACGAACATGGCGAAACTATAAGGGTTCCTACGACTACGGAACTCTAAAAAAAGGGAAAGGAAAGTAGTAAAAAGGTGAAAGGGGAAAGAAAAGAAACAAGATAACAAAATGTGCGTACTGTTGCTGAAGTGCTAACCGAAATCGAAATGGCTTTGTCACACTTGCATATTTGTGCGAGAGAGAGGTAGATTAGTTTTCAGATCACGGAAGCCCTTCTTCTAGACTCCAAACGGTTTAAAGTAACATATCTAGATAGATCTACAGTTGCAGGTAATACTTATAGAAACGTCGGTCACCCATTCAGCTCAATGGGTTACATGATGCTCAGTGACTGCATTTTCTTTTGGCAACCCTGGTTGCCAGGCATCACGATCGACTGAACTCGATTCTCCATACAAACGTAGTTTCATTCTCAGTTAAAAATTCCGTGCTGAAATAACATGAAACTTTGTTAACACAATGGGATCCGCCATATCTAAGCCGGGCATATCTATGCAGCGGAGCGGGCGCGTGAAGACGATCCTCTCGCAAACCCGCTCCGAAGACGACGAGGTGGAGGTAGGAGGCGACTATACGCTTATCTTCTCCCTCCATCCTAGTGAGCCACTGGTAGGGACTGGGGGGCCCCTACCATTGTACACCTAAGTGGCTCAACGGTGGGAAGGTGCTGCCTCTAAACTAGCGCACTCAATGGCAGCAACCCTCTAAGGCCTGAGCTCGCGTCGATGCGGGCATATGCCGAGACATCAGCGGTGGCATGCGCAAGCGAATCCCGCGCTGTCTCCCTAAGGCGATGATGGCAAGCCGCTGTTTTTTAGTGGGTAACCTGATGAACAGGAGTCCCACATCACCGTGCCTACCCCCATGAAGGGCGGTATGCATAAAGCATTTTCCAGCGAAAAAAAGGCCGGGAATTAGTGTCTGTTGCTAAAAATTGTAATAGGTATAAAAACACATCGTGTTTTTGAGTTTTTTAGTTCTTGTGTGAAAACCTAATATCGCTGTATTTTTTCTCCATTATAATTAGGTACAAGCAACAGAAACTAATTTCCGGCCTAGAGATGCCGGATCCCATTGTGTATACAAAGTTTCACGTTATTCTAGCACGCCGTTTTAAATTGAAAGCGAAACTACGTTTGTATAGAGAACCGAGCTTCCTGCGGACTCCTTAGTACTTACAAGGGAATAGGGCAATAGGGTAAAACTCAAAATTTAAGAATACCTAATGATGATGATGTTAATGAAAATGTGGGAAAGGGGAAAGTAAAAAATAAAAACATAATTGAGTTAAAGATTTTTTATTTCGTTATAGAAAGCGTTTGAATTAAGTTCTTCTTTTAATATTGTAAATTAAATTACGTATATAAAAGTCACAATTACTTAGAAAATATGGCCGAATGAGATTAAAGAAAACTTAAACATTAAACATTGATGTAAGTACCTATGTACAGTCACCGTCATATGGTACGTAACAGTCAAATAGTTCGGTACACCATGAATTTTGTATGGTGTAAAGTCGAGTTCATAAATATATGTACGTTCCCAAAGGTTCAAAAATATATATACAACCTTATGATCTTAACAATAAAGTCGTGTTCACATGTTTTTGATAATTTTTCTGTGTACATATATTACCGAACTATTTGGCCACTTTTGCTGCTACGTACTATATGACGTTGACTGTAGTATGAGAAACCAAACTAGTTTTAAAAATTCATAAATCAAGTAATAAAATAATCAGTGGTTGAGAAAAAGATATTCAATAGATTGGTCTATTTATGTATACAATACTTTTATGATAAGACTAGTGAACTTAATATTATATTTCTAGGAGTCATTGTAGGATTTGTAGGTACAGTCACCGGCAATAGTATCTTCCTACTGCAAATAACAGCGAGTCACATATTTTTGCGGCCTTCGTGTAGGATAATAATAATAGGATCACCTATTGCCGGTGACTGTACTATTAAAAATATAAAACAATATTGTCATCGAAATATCATTGTGTGCTTGTGATGTATTTTATAATGGCAGATTTTTTAATTCTTATTGTAAGATATTTCAGCATTTTCGCAAAATCATTTGCTAAAAATTATTCCTAACCATAATGACAGTCTGGCGGCCAAACTTAACCCATCCAGGGCATATTTGTCTATAATACCCAAAGTCCATCAATGTTTTGCGAAAATGCCAATTTAAAGGTAATAGTTATAAGTTAGAATGCACTTAAATTAAGTTAAATCACTTTCACTTGCTTAAAACTAAATTCGTTGTTTACCAACGAGGTATTCGTTTGAATTTGTTTTTCAACCGAGAGGTTATAGAGATATAACCCTAAATACCTTTTAAAGCCTTTAGGGCTTATGACGGTTTTCGTTGCTACAAAATGGAAAAAGTAGAAAAAAAACAAGGGTAAATAATAATAATTTAGTGCGAGTTCCAATTAGCATTTAACCAATGCATACTTGAGATTCGAGATCCGTATCTGTATTCGCTATCCAAAAGTCTATTTTTCTTTTGGTTGTTAAGTTAATAATTATTGTTTTTGTACAGAAGATATAAACCATAGACAAGCCTTGTCAACGTGATGTTACGTGAGTTACATGTATGAGCTTAAGGGTGAGGCCACACGAGCGTAATTTTGTGAGTTACTATAAGCGGCGTAATTTCGGTCGTCACAATACTTGTGATATGTACCGAAACTTTCGGTGATTGTCACAAGTATGGCGACTACTGAAATTCCGTCGCTCACAACTTACTCATTCGTTTTGTTTGGTTTAATGTTCCATTGACAAGCTTTGTAAGTTATTTAATGAACACGCTACGCTTATTAAATTTCACAAATGTTTCATCTGCTCAGCTGATTCTATTGGACCTAGAAATATCGTGATTACTGTGCCATAGAGTTCCGACAATGACATAACCTTGTCAAGACGTAATTATCACTTCGTCTTGAGTAGTTAAAACTCAGTCGAATTGACACAAACCTTATGATAAGGTTGTTGGCCCAAGACCTATGAAGAACTGAACAATTTTAGGCGACTTCCTGACTAGACGGGGCGGAATCTGTGTATGATACTTTGTTCTTTGAAGTTGCACAGAGTTCCTCACTTAATGAGATACTGACAGTTATATTTACGCAGTAGTAACATCATGTGCGGAAGCGGGGCAGTACATTATTCGTATCGCCCCGCTTTCGCTAATCCCGCTCCAGTGAGGACGCGCTCATTTAAGTGTACGTGCAAAGTGTATGTGTGTAGTGTGCGTGTAATGTTAGGGTACTGACAAAGAGAATATAATCGCTACGTTCTAGGTACTGATTCGACTAACAGTAAATTTGACACTGACATCGGACGCTCCGGTTGTGGATTGAGCTCCCTGCCGAGGTTTTCCCGACGCACTACAGTATGGAATTCTTCAAGAAAGACTTGCCGACCCTTTAAAAATGTATACACTAAATTTTAAAGGGTCGGCAACGCGCATGTGACATCCCTGGAGTCGTAGGCGTTCATAGGCAGTGGTGTCCGCTTACCATCAGGCGGGCCGTACGCTTGTTTGCCACCGACGAGGTATAAAAAAAAAGTTTTCGTATATCGTACCGCCTCCGCACCGACCAATCAGTAAGTTGCCTTAATGTAGGTGCGCAGTAAAGATTCGGTACATACGCGACTGACAGTTGTTTTCAAAAATAATATGATAAATATTCTTATACAAATACTTGACACTAAAGCTTGAGACGCACAGAGCGCGGCGCAGCGTCGTTGCGGGGCGGTGATTATGCGGTAAAGCGAACGCAGTCCGGGGCAAGTCGCACCAAAAATTCCATTTGGTAGCGCGTTAGAGCGGAGGTGGCGTGTGTGACCAATGAAGCAGTAATTGACAGTCGACAGTTTCAGAAAGATCAAAAATGCAAAACCGCCTGCGCCCCGCAACGCGCCGCGCCCGCTCTGTGCATTTCGACTTTAACAGCTGGCAGCTTTCTTAGGTGTATCTTACCGCGTCTTCGTCGACTAGTCAGGAATTTGCCTAAGTCGATTGGACACAAACCTTATGATAAGGTCTAATTAATTAATACCCATAATTAACTGACCAAGGTGTTCACAGTGATCTCAGTAGATGTCGCTTTATGTGCTTATAACCAACCTACTTTTACTTAAACAAAACTAGTAGTAGACTTAAAACTAAGAGGAAACTGCAGCTTAATGCACTAGCAGAGTTGAGTTGCTGCGGCTTCAGAGAGTAGTCTTGGCTTGAAGATATATCGATGGCTTCTGTGTCTCCGATCTTTTGGTTCGCCACTTTCAGGTTCTTTAGAAGAGCTAAGATGTCTTCTGTAAAAGAAATAATGATTGGAAATGTGAATGTTTTGCATATCAATTCAACTAAACTAGGATTAAGTTTAATCCAAGATTATTCAATGCGCTTTTGAGGTTTAATCTCGGATCCGAGCCCTTTTTACAGATTGATGAGACGTCAATAGTAGAGTATATAAATATTAGGGGACAATTTATTACACAAATCGACTAGTCCCGTAGTAAGCTCAATAAGGCTTGTGTTATAGGTACTAGACGAAGATATGTTTAATAGATTTATTCTTAAATACATAGAAAACATTCAAGACTCAGGAAAAATATACGTGATAAATGCACAAATAATGCTCTGACCGGGTTTCCAACCCGGGACCTCCAGCTTCGTAGGCAGGGTCACTACCAAGCCAAAGTGTTCATCAAAGTGCTCGTTTGCCAACGTTCTTGGAACTGTCATGTTACACAACTTTATGGTTTGATAAACTACTATTATTATCTAGATCTATCAGAGAATGGGAGAGGATCGTGCCGTCATGAGTCAACCGACTGGTCGCCGCCCAGTCGGGCGACCCAGTTATGCTGGGAAGACACAGTGGAGGCGGGTCTGCGTCATCTGCAGTTCAAAGATTGGCAAGCAGTGGTGCTGGATCAGGATAAGTGGCGTGCTCTCGTTTCGGAGCCCCGTTTTGGGTCACTGAGCAAAGGTAGTTAGTTAAGTTAGTTATTATCTAACCTGATTGTTCCTCTCCCTCCTTCCAGGCCACTTTGATGAAGGTTGTGAGCGATACCTCGTAGACCTTATTGGAGTCAGCGCCGGAGGAAATCTCTCTGCGCCTGCGACCGTAACCGGTTACACCACTAGCGCATTGTACCTGAAAAATTGTTTGATTAGATCAACCACTCCACCATGTACCGTACATAAACTCACGCCCATATTCCCAAAAGGGATAGGCAGAGCACACGAAAATTAATTTCAGTGCCACTTTTAGCAATTGTAGGTATATAGATGGAGGAAATTTGAAATTGCAGTGGCAGGTTGCTAGCCCATCGTCCACAACACATTTCAACCTGGTTCCCATAATTGACTGTTACGCCACCCAAGGGAAGAAAGGGGCACTCCACATGTAATCGGGCGATTTTTATTTTCTTAATCATTTTTATTTTTCGTTATAATTGGCTTAAATGGGTTAAGGTTGGAAAAACTTGGAATTCTGTGTAATAGAAATACAATATTATAATATTGTGTTCTCAAAAAAAAAGACAATATTTTTTTAAGTACCACTGAATTATACAAAGGACACTTCCTTATAGATTACGAGAAATAAGACTGGTTATTGACAGCTGTCATTCCAGTTCAAATAATGCTTAAATAATGTCATCATACGTCAAAAATGGCATTAATTGTATTTGGAGGAAAGCTGTCAAAAGACCAGTCTTATTTCTAGTAATTAATAGAGCATCGGCAGTAACCCCCTGTGTCCTGATATAACGACCAAACAATTTGTTATTAAACAAAATGGATAGCCCAATTAAGATAATACTTACCCCCTGGCATTTGCCCAGACACACAGTGACGGTTCCCTTGAACTGCACATACGAGGTGTCCGGGAACTTGAACGCGCGGAACTTGGCCGTTAACGCGCCGTCATCGGTCGACACGAAGTTGTCAAAGAGATACGGGTCTACTGAGCACCTGGAATGTAGCATTATGAAAAATTAATAGTAATTAATGCAAGTGTTACTTAATGAGAGGCATTAAAACACGAGTGTGGTTTATAAGATCACGCAAGTGTTTTAATGCCTGATTATGTACAGTTGCATACACTAGTTTATCTACATTCATATCATATATATTAGTCTTCTTTCATGTGTTTTATATGCAACCATTGAACCGGCGGAAGCATGTTTACCGAGATAGCCCGGCGCTGCCTGGACTGTAAAATTGTACGAGATCTCATAACGATACGATGTATCGTGTAGTTCTGGAGCAAGCGCACGTGGATGGCGGGCGCTGGGCGGGGTCTATTGGTAAGCTGGTATTTACGGATGGTTTTTGAACTTCTTAAAAATATTCGTAAATGGGTCTAATACGAAATTTATTTTTTTACTTTTATTACCGACGTTTTAGCGTAGCATAATGAGCAGGTAGAAAACTTTTCTGTTCTACCCTTCACATTTTTATAAACAATTGTGAGGTAGTTAAATGTTGTGTATCCATACCTCCGTTGACAACTTGCTGGGACGTGAGTTCTGCCGCGACCATGACCGGTGCAACCCGTGTCGAAGCGTCGGTAATTAAGGTAAATAAATAAATTTCGCGTTAGACCCGTATATGAATATTTTTAAGAATGTGTACAAAGCGCGAGAGTTTAAAGGTTGTATTTAGACTTACCCATTAAATATGATAGTTTCCTGTTGCTTGCCAGTGTCAGTAACGTGCATATAGTTGACTAGTAAACCGTACACTGACTTGGACTTGTCATCCAAGTTGATTTCCATGGACAGTGGTGTCCCCGGACTCACTGATATCTCTCCCGTCACTCTGGAAATGGAAAATAATGATTTAGTCCCACTCGCTACACCAAAAAGTTAACAAGCGGAATCACCAGCACCATGGTGGTTTTATTTTTCCTATTTTTTGTTGTTGTTTTTTTTTCCTTTTTTTTCTATGTCAGCCACCGGCCGCTGCCGCGGAACGCCCGCTTCGCTCGCTCGGCTCGCGCGCTGTAGGTTCGCAATTCAACTATAACTCCTCTTCGCTTCGCTCGTTGTCGTACGCCTTGTGACCAGTTAGGATTGTTTGACGGGATGACGAAAAGGAACAGCTTTGCACTGTGATTAATAGCTACAAAACTAAGACGTGACTTAATAGAAACAAGACCGATATGCTACTAAATAAGTAAAATTTAAAATCTGCAGCGAATAGATATTATACGCGGACATACTAAATTATACTAGTTTTTCTGTAAAACATTCATTCCATTTCAACCATTTTGTGATGCTTGAATTTAGACTTTCGTGAGTCATAAACCTTAGGTGCAGTCAGTCAAAAAATGTACCACCACTTTTCTTTATATTTTTGTATATATGGAGATAAATAAACTAAACTAAACTATTATTTGTCCATTAAGGTTGAAAAGTGTTAGAATACTTTATTAGCTGACTGCACCTGTTCAGTAGTTTCTAATAACAGGATCTTGGGTACTCACTGCCGTCCATTCTGCTTGACTACAGCTGAAAGGCTGGGATCAGGTCCGTAACCATTCTCGTTTCTCGTGATGTTAATGACACTGCAACACAAAATGAGATGAGTAATTAAAAACTCATAAATAACTGACAACTCGTGGCCCAGCGGCACCGGCGTACGTCAGTCCTTGGATGGGGGACCGCTTTGAGTGGTTACTAACTGAGCGCTTCCATGCTTTGGAAGGCATGATAAGCCGTTGACCCCGGCTGCTGTCTAAGACAGCAGTCGTTAAGACCGGGCGGGTTGAGGAATTCTAACAGTCAAGATGCCCACTCACTTGTCAAGGGGGGTCGAAGTTGCACCACGTCCGTAGGGAGTACCCACCGTTACCCTACACGTGGTGCTAAAAGTGCAAAAAAACTGGCAACCGTACTGTCTTCTCGGTGATCACACGGTTCGATAATTGCCATACGATCAATAAATAAATAACTGACAACTTTAAAAATATGGTACAACGCCGACATATTCTTTTGTAAGTTCAATATCTCAATAACAGCTGCACCAATTCTGATTTTATCTTAGAGCTATCGCTGGCAAACCTGCTTTCAAATGAAAAACCGAATTTAGATCGGTTCACCCGTTAGGGTGAGGCCACACGAGCGTAATTTGTGACATGTACCGAAAAGTTTGGTGATAGTCACAAGTATGGCGACACCGCTCACAACTCACAAAATTACGCTCGTGTGCTCCACAGCCTGCGCTAAAAGCTTCCAAAACAAGTGCAAAACGCACCACGTGTGGTATCCGGCTACTTTTTAACCGACTGCAAAATTTCAAAAGAGGAGGTTATCAATTCGGTTGTATGTTTTTTTTTTTTTGTTTTTTTTTTTTTAATGTTTGTTAGTCCATATCTCCGTCATTTCTTAACCGATTTGAAAAATTCTTTTTTTGAATGTAAGTATATATATCAAAGTTGGTCCCGTTTTTGTCAAAACGCAGTTCTGATGATGGGATCCATGAGGAATTGAGGGAACTCCTCAAATCTTCAAGGCAAACATATAGTAATTTTTGTGTTTTTATCAACAAGTCAAGCATTTTCATCCAAAAATGTGACATTGGATGAAGTGGAACTGCTGATGATGATCAGAACAGAACTCTTCAACGACAAAAAGTTCACGTTTGGCGATTTGTCCTCCTAGCATTGTTTGTTAAGCAAGTTCTATTTTCACGATTAATTTTTGTCATGCTTGATTTCTGATGATGGGATCCATTAGGAATTGAGGGAAATCCTCAAATCTTAAAGGCAAACATATAGTGATTGTTGTGTTTTTAACAACAAATCGAGCATTTTCATACAAAAATGTGACATTTGATGAAGTGGAACTGCTGATGATGATCAGAACAGAACTCTTCAACGACGAAAAGTTCACGTTTGGCGATTGGTCCTCCTAGCTGCGTTTGTTAAGCAAGTTCTATTTTCACGATTAATTTTTGTCATTCTCAATTTTTGATGATGGGATCCATGAGGAATTGAGGGAACTCCTCAAATCTTAAAGGCAAACATATAGTGATTTTTGTGTTTTTATCAACATATCGAGCATTATCATACAACAATGTGACATTTGATGAAGTGGAACTGCTGATGATGATCAGAACAGAACTCTTCAACGACGAAAAGTTCACGTTTGGCGATTTGTCCTTCTAGCTGTGTTTGTTAAGCAAGTTCTATTTTCACGATTGATTTTTGTCATGCTCGAGTTCTGATGATGGGATCCATTAGGAATCGAGGGAGCTCCTCAAATGTGAAAGGCATACAAATAGTGATTTTAGTATTTACATGAAGTAATCAAGCATTTTCATTCATAAAAGTGACATTTGATGAAGTGGAACTGCCGATGATGATCAGAACGGAACTCTTCAACGACGCGTAGTTCACGTTTGGCGATTTGTTCTCTTCGTTTTGTTTGTCAAGCAAGCAAGATTTTTTCATGATTCCATGAGGAATTGAGGGTACTTAGTCTTCTACCATTATAAACATACATTATAACAATTTTTATTTTATTGTATATCTATCTAAGAGTGCACCATCTAAGGATAATAATCTTTTACCGGCCTCCCCCATTGAAGTCGGTTTTTTTTTCTTAAAAATTATTTATCTTACTTTCGTGATTAGCACTCAAGTTCAATAGCCCGCAGCTGCCCTCAGACTTATCTCAGTGACCACCCAACACAGCGTATGCGTTCCACGGCCAAACGCTCATCACGCTGTTCCTATCACGGTGCTGTGAAGATACTTACTCAGGTTCGATAAGATGCAATGGAAAGTCCCCAGACGTTTTACCAGTGACCACACAACGCAGCGTACGCGTTCCATGGCCGTATACTCTTCCTATCAATGCTCCGCGATAAAGATACTTACTCAGGTTCGATAAGATCTAGAGGAAAGTCCACAGCTCTCGCCAGACGTTTGCCAGTGACCACACAACGCACCGTATGCGTTTCCCGGCCGCCGGCGGTTTCTATTACAATCTTGTGGTAGAAGGTGCGTTTGCCCTGAAAATGAAAGCATATTCCTAAAATAAATCTGTGACAGAGATGAAAGAAGTAAACAAGCTAATACTTCAGGAATATTGCCGTGGATTTTTCTATGTATATATGTATATACATAATATATCTCAACCTGTGCTGTTGAAACCTATAAGAACTCGTAATCAAGGCTTAGTTCAGAACCTATGAGACCTAATTAGCCTCTTAAAATTTTATTGTGAAGACAACATACGAGTATATATCTTACGATTTCAAGCTAACATGGTCACTAACACTAGAATTATAGGTACTGTTCAAAACGGAATATTCAACCAATTTTTGAAAATGGTGCTTGCAACAGCGCCGAAATATCGGAAACTCAACAATAATATTGGTAAATATCCCGTTTTGAACAGTAATTCTAGTTTATATCTTAGTCAAAAAGTTATGTATTGATACTTATTTTAAGCAAAAGATAACCATAGTCACGGGCTTCTTGCGTCTTCTATATGTATGTTGATTTATAATAACAACTCACGTTGTCACTGCTGCGACATAAATAATTAAATAAATACATGTTCTGCGCGCAAAAAATAAGAAGGAATTCTCTTTAGAAAATGTCACAAAGAGAATTTGAAAGGAAGTTAATGTTGTACTTATTACCGTCTGTTAACGAAATTATAATTTTAAATAATTGGAAATGAATGCGATCGCTTCAGTCTGACGAATGGTCTCTGGTTCAAATCCAGTATGAAGTGATAAATTAAAAGAAAGCTCTAATTAAAAATATATTTATCCGATAATTTAAAATAGCTGCCAATATAATTGCGATGATAATGAAGAGTGTATACAATTTTGATCACGCTTATTCGCATTGATAATTTTTCAAATGACTGCCTCTTTTCTCTTTCAGCATATTTCTCAGTTTTTCAGCAGTGTCAGTGATTTTCTGACCTAAGTAGACATATTATTTAACTCATTCAATGTTCTTGCCATCTTATTAACTATTTGAATCGTATGTGGCGCTCATTCACCCAGTCTTCTCCATGCTAATTTGGATTGACGCCTGGCTTAGGTCACTGAGCATTTTAACGTTAACGATATTCAAACGTTTCTGCGAAAAGAACGATGTCACAAGCAAAGCGTAGGCGGTTAAGGTGTTGTCCATCTCTATATTGATGCCTGTTTCATCCTAAAAGAAATTTAAGAGACGTCTTCGAGTGCATTCGTAAATACCTTCGAAGATATGAAGTCCCCTTGGCCTGTGCCTTGGCGTACTCCTCTTTTAAGTGGTATGGTCGTTTAGGAGCCTTGAATTTCCACTGTCATTGTTGCTAAGCGGTAGAGGTTCTTTAGCAACTGGACTGGATGTATCTATAAGATTAAGCCTATTAAACTTTAACTCACAGTTAGCTTGTTGAGCACCCTGGTTACCCCACACGTGTGCGGGTCCTGAAGGTCCAACATGAACGTGGCTACGTTGTTCTCCATCGCTGGCTTACATGGCTTGTAATCTGGAAATGGAGAAAATAAAATTATTACAGCGATCAAACTGTGAACGGGACAATAGTTTTGTTAGCTGAAGTGGCAAGAGGGGCTGGCCTGGTGAAAGTAATCAAACAGACTGCGCCGGTTCAACCATCGACTGAGAATAGGAAAGAATTGAGCCCTCAAGAGAGCGGTTTTGGGTCGACCTGCGTAGTGGGACGAATCTGCGTCAGCTCAATTTCAGATCGACAATTAACATTTAATTTTTCTGACTCCTTAATTTTTTTAGGTATTTAATAGTACCTACTCGAAAAGTTGGGGTACATGTATTTACATTTTATTATCAGTGAAGCCCCCTTTATTATTGTCATGCTTGTTCTAAAAGGCCTAACTAACTAAATAACTGCCGCGTCTTAAAAGGTACGTTAAAAGGATCTAAGATTAGCATCGTTATCATATATTCAATTTAAAGTAAGAAGTATGACTGTATTTGTGATAATTACGATAGGCTTATCGTCCATATAGCATCGGGCGTTCAGGGTAGGCTAGCCTAACCGCCGGGAGCCGGGATTCGGGATATTTAACGTTGATCAGACTGTAATTGTAAATGCAAGCCACCCCAAGACACTTTTTGGCCACCCTAAGACACTTTTTGGCCAACCTATATAAGACACGTTTTGGCCACCCTAAGACAATTTTTGTCCAACCTATATAAGACACTTTTTGGCCACCCTAAGACACTTTTTGGCCAACCTATATAAGACACTTTTTGGCTCACTGCCCAAATTGTGAATAGATTATAACGGGATGTGCTCTGAAGAACTGTTTGACATGATGCCCGCGGCTACCTTTCATCATCGCACCTCTCGCCATCGCCAGCGAGCTCATCCCCACACCTTGGAGCCATTGCGTTCTCGTACCTACAGGACATTTCAATAGGTACTTTATACCGAGAACACTTAGGTTGTGGAAGCTCCCAGCCGAGGTATTCCCAATGGGCTACAGCATGGACTCTTAAAAACGGCGTGAAAAGGTTTCTTACGGGTAGGCAATGCGCGAGTGACGCCTCTGGTGTTGCAAGCGTACATAGGCGACGGTGACCACTTAGCATCAGGTAGCCTGTCAGCTCGTTTGCCACCGACGTGGTATATAAAAAATATCTAGTCTCGCGTCGCGTAGCCAGCTGTGCAAGTGACACTGTCGCTAAATCACAATTACTCAGCGCATAATTATGTTGTTATGTTTGAACGCAGAAACGAGGCTGAAGTGTAAAAAGTCAAGTGAAAGTGCGGCTAATAGGCCCGGTTCTCAAAGAACAATGAGCAATGTATGGAAATGTATGGAACAGGGGCTGCATGTGAGAAACTTAATGAATAAAGCATGCAAAAATAATGTTTTTGCTATGTATTATCTTATAAATCAGGTTTGACCCCTTAACGTGCTGATAAGAGTGTAGGCAAGGTAGACGTCTCAGTACTCGTCACTGAACAAAAACTTACCACTTTCAATCTTATAGGTAGATATGTCATAATAAAAGAATTGGACAATAAGTGTAAAATATTGAGTTTTTTTTTCTGTATTGAAATAAATCCAGTCCCCGCGAAGGGTACGGGCCGCTGAATTCTCGAATATCCTTGTTACAGCATATCATATTACTAAATTAAATGATTCTGTGCGTCAATTAATGATATGATAAGTGAAATGACTGAGCGTTGAAAAATAAATGATAATATGTGAAAAGGGGATAAGACTATGTACCGTTGAACTTTTTTTGGCTATTCACTGTGATGGTTACAAATTTACAAAATGAGGCTAGTGTACTTTCTTTACGAATGAGATCCTGCAGGTTGTATGGTTGTATATGGAGATCATGACAGATGATTTCATGATAGAATCTCGGGTAGGTAAATTTAGGACATTGTTTTAGAAAGTGATAGATAGATTGAGAGGTGCTTCCATCACATGGGCAATGGTTGTCGGGTGTAAATTTTAAAGCGGAATAGGTATGATTTGTGGTAGCCATGTCCGGTGAGAATTTGAGTGAGGTGGAATGAGATATGGGTCTTGTTTCGGAGCTCTTGAATATGTTGTAGTGACGTTAGCCAGTTTTTCAGATGTGATCCAGTAGTTGAGGTTAGATAGTAGTTGCTGCGCGATTTGTCGGTTTCTGTCCTGCGAAGTCGTTTGATGTATTGAGACTTAAAAACGTGCTTTAGACGAAATGATTCACATTTCATAAAACTTCAGAGAATCTAATAACGGATGAATCCAAAGACAACCGTGACGACCAATGGAGGTGAGAGGTAGGGAACATCGGAACGCCATCGAGCAGCCCAACTGGAGAAGTACAGAATACCGCAGTCATAATAACAGCCCTACTTGTATGTGGTTTTGTATTCCTGGTTGAGTGAGTTCGCCAGAGCTCCCGAGGATGCGCTGTGTTGAGAGTGAACTCTGCACATACCTCTAGCTGTGAGCAAAACGAATCCTCAACTCAATAAAGAGTCAGCGACGCGTATGTAATTCTTTGGTAGGCGCAAGCATCCATAGGTACTGCTTGAGCCCATGTTTGTGTGCCACAGTCGTTATATGAAGAAACTTGTTAAGAAAGAGACAAATAATAAAACTCAACCTAAGAAGACAATGACAGATAGCGAATAAGACAAATAAAGAATGAACGTTGTCGTTCATTCGTTATTTATTATACAGCGGGTCATGATGATACCGATATTACCGTAAAATTCTTCGCATTGTAAAAGTAGTAAAAACAGTTAATTCCGACTGTATATCCAGCAAGAACACCCAAGACTGACACCTGAATGGCCGTTCCGAGACAAGACTCCTGACATCGTGGGACCATTACCTAGGAAATACTCAAAAATGACCATTTATCGCTTGTATAGAGCTGACAGTTGTAATAGATCTTATAGACATTAAAAAAATAACCTCCTTAGGCTGATTTTCCATCGGTAAAGAGACGTGATAATTCGCGAGGATTTTCGAATTGTCAGCGATTAAATAGTTAAAGTAAAAACAGTTTTAAAATGAATGGATCTCTTAGTTACCTTTAAATTAAAATTTTACGTGATTATTTCTACTTTTAAATTTAATTTAAATTTAATTTACGTAATGATGATGTTATTAACATTAGGTGAAGAGAATTGCTACTATCCGATATGGACCCGAGTCTGAAATAAAATGTTACATTCATTCATTCAGTGCGTGTTTAGTGTATGCTTACCTCAGAGATGAGCGGAAATACGGGACTAAAATTGTTTTTTGTCATCATTAGTATACGTCCCACTGCTGGGCACAGGGCTATCATAGATGAGAGAGAACGGGCGTTAGTCACCGACGCTCTGGCCCAGTGCGTACTGGGGTATTGTTCTAACTCAACTATGTGAAATAATTATGATAATTAATAAATTATTTTTTTAATTTCTATTCTCTTTTTAACTCTACTGTTGGATATAGGCTTCCCCCAATTTCATGGCGGGTAAATGCCATAACCGCCTCGCTTGGCATGTGGTTCGGCGATCGCAGTATCTCCACCGCACTCTAGTGATGCTGCTGCCCATCCCCTAGTGGTCTCCCAGTACAGTTGCATCAGAACGGATGGGGTCTTCAGGAAGACCAACTATTTCCATACCATCCAAATTGGTTCAGCGGTTTAGAGGTAAACAGACAGAAGGGATAACCCTTTTAATTTCAATATGTATGCGGGGTATTATTTGTGAATTTAGCACGGATTTTGTTCTTGGGTCTTGGATGTTCTCTATGTATTTAAGTATGTATTTATCTATATAAGTATGTATATCGTCGTCTAGTACCCATAGTACAAGCTTTGCTTAGTTTGGGACTAGGCCCATTTGTGTAAGATTGTCCCCCAATATTTATTTTATTTATTTATTATTTATATTAATTGACTAACTTATAATTTATTATATTATATAATTTAATTTCAAATGTAATATTATTTAGATAAGATTAAGTTAAATTGTTAACAGGGTCCATGATGTACCAACTCTATATTTATAAGTATAGATATAAGAACATCTTATAATACCATGGTTGCTATGAATAAATAAATAAACTTAGTTTTTTATAAGTATTTTGTAACTAACAATATATGGATGTATGGAATGTGAAAATAAATAATTTGCAATTATTTTTTTAATATTTATTTATTTAATAAGTAGGTATTTCTGTGCTGGGGCTCAACGGACAATATATTTTTATCACAACGTTCATGTAAAACAACTGATGCATTTCAATTATTATCCAATCGAGCAAATTAGGTAACGCATTGCCTGTTTTATTGTTGAATCAGTTGGTGACTTAATTAGATCGAGGTCGTTACTTCGATATCATTATTAAGTTTATTACAGACGGGGAAAGTAGTCAAATTGGCGAATCTGACTAGGAAATTGCGTTAATATATGATACGAGTATTAAAACCGACTCTAATTTTGTACTTCCTATGCCACAATTTGTGGTTTCCGTGAGCCAATGCTTGGTTACCTACAGAAAATACGGAAATCGGCATATGCGTGCCTATCAAATTTGTGGAGTTCCCTGGATTCCTCCTAGATCCCATCATCAGACCTTCATCAAATTTATGTGGGACCAATGTCGGGGGGTACCCCGCACCAGCAGCAGCAGGTATGCTTTGAAACAAAAAAGAATTATCAAAATCGGCCATCGGGGTCAGGAGTTATCGGGGAACATACATAAAAATATTTTTTAAGAAAAAAAAACGACTTCAATGGGGGAGTCCGTTGAAAGATTATTAAACTTAGATGGTGCACTCTTAGATTCCATACAATAAAATAAAAATGGCTATAAGTATGTTTATATATAATAAAATATGTATATATAAAAAGAAAATAGAAGACTAAGTACCCTCAATTCCTCATGGAATCATGGAAAAACCTTGCTTGCTTGACAAACAAAACGAAGAGAACAAATCGCCAAACGTGAACTACGCGTCGTTGAAGAGTTCCATTCTGATCATCATCAGCAGTTCCACTTCATCAAATATTACTTTTATGAATGAAAATGTTTGATTAGTTCATGAAAATACTAAAATCACTATTTGTGTGCCTTTCACATTTGAGGAGTTCCCTCGATTCCTAATGGATCCCATCATCAGAACTCGAGCATGACAAAAATCAATCGTGAAAATAGAACTTGTTTAACAAACATAGCTAGAAGGACAAATCGCCAAACGTGAACTTTTCGTCGTTGAAGAGTTTTTCACATGTTATGTCACATTTTTGTATGATAATGCTCGATTTGTTGCTAAAAACACAAAAATCACTATATGTTTGCCTTAAAGATTTGAGGAGTTCCCTCAATTCCTCATGGATCCCATCATCAGAACTGCGTGTTGACAAAAACGGGACCAACTTGGATATATATACTTACAATCAAAAAAAGAATTTTCCAAATTGGTTAAG
Source organism: Notocelia uddmanniana (assembly GCA_905163555.1). Lineage (NCBI taxonomy): Eukaryota > Metazoa > Arthropoda > Insecta > Lepidoptera > Tortricidae > Notocelia > Notocelia uddmanniana. The sequence continues at coordinate 4,364,520 of LR991077.1, forward strand.
AAATGACGGAGTTATGGAGTGACAAACATTGAAAAAAAAAACATACAACCGAATTGATAACCTCCTCTTTGGAAATTTTAAAGTCGGTTAAAAAAGAACAAGCAAACACGCAGACGAACTGAGAACCTCCTTCCTTCCTATTGAAGTTGGTTAATAAACATTAATCATCATATCAGCTGATGGAGGTCCACTGCTGGACATAGGCCTCCCCTAAAGAGTGCAAAGTAAGTGGTGACCCACTTCCCAGTGTTCAATTGTAAAGTTTGATAATACTATAGACATCGGGACAGAAGATACTAAATAAAAGCTTGTACAAACAAAGCTGCGTTTTTTACCCGACTGTGCCAGAAGGAGGGTTATGTTTTTCGAGAGTATGTATGGATGTATGTTGTGTTTGGCACGCTCTGCAGCCTGAACGGCTCGATGGATTTTAGCTTGACAGGTGTCGTTAGATTCGTATTTACTGTCAGAGTGACACTGGGTATATTAAAATAAATAAAAAAAACAATATAGCGGATTTTTGGCGCCAAATTCCAAATTAAACAGAAACGCAGTCGGGTTATTTATTATTTTAAGTAATTAGTCTTGTTTGAAATCCGTTAAAGGATGATTCACAGTAGACCGTTGCGTGTCCGGGCCGGCCCGTTTTCTATGACGGCAAACGCAACGGCCGGCGTATTTCTCTAGAAGAAAACGGGCCGGCCCGGACACGGAACGGGCTACTGTGAATCATCCTTAAACCGAATCTCAGATCAAATTTTGGTAACACAGTACATTTTGTTAACGTAACTTAAATCAAGCTTAAATCATCAACCAATAGGAAAATTTACGAGTCAAAATAACTAAACCTTATTCAGCTGTGGTTTTCGTCACTCGGTTATCCAGCGATGCATATCAGTGGAATTGAAATGCGTTTTGCCCTCTTTGCATGTCACCGCATGATAACTTTAGCAGGTTAGCAGTGACACTTTCAAATGTGGAGGCTTTCCATCGCAAGACGTAGCGGGAAATTGCCATATAATACACACCCTATTACTAAGACTCCACTCCGTCTGTCCGTCTGTCTCCAGGCTGTATCTCGTGAACCGTCATAGGTAGACAGTTGAAATTTTCACAGATTATGTATTTATGTTGCCAATATAACAACGAATACTAAAAACAAAATTAATTAAATATTTATGTGAGCTCCCACACAAAAAAAAAACGTTTAAAAACTGCGCGCTGGGTCTCAAAATGAATGGGAAACTAAAACCTGACTCGCACTTGACCAAAATTCTACCTGATATTATTTAACGTTATTATTACTCTTAAAATAAATAAATAGTACATTACTACAGAGGCCGGGACGAAAGGGGTTGCCGGCCGAAGACATATAGACGGCCGAGCGAAGCAAGGTCGGATAGGTCTCAGGCGGGCAACCCCTTATTTCTCGCCGAGGTATGTATAGTGCTTTTCTCAAACATGCAATGAAATAAACAACAAAAAATCAAAGTTTTATTTTTAATACGCATTGTGGCAGAATGTCATGATGCCTGTGCCACAAATTTATGTGGAATGGAAATTAAATAATTTTTAAGAAAAAAAAACCGACTTCAATGGGGGAGTCCGGTGAAAGATTATTAATCTTAGATGGTGCACTCTTAGATTCCATACAATAAAATACAAAAATGGCTATAAGTATGTTTATAATGGTAGAAGACTAAGTACCCTCAATTCCTCATGAAATCATGGGAAAACCTTGCTTGCTTGACAAACAAAACGAAGAGAACAAATCGCCAAACGTGAACTACGCGTCGTTGAAGAGTTCCGTTCTGATCATCATCAGCAGTTCCACTTCATCAAATGTCACTTTTATGAATGAAAATGCTTGATTAGTTCATGAAAGTACTAAAATCACTATTTGTGTGCCTTTCACATTTGAGGAGTTTCCTCGATTCCTAATGGATCCCATCATCAGAACTCGAGCATGACAAAAATCAATCGTGAAAATAGAACTTGCTTAACAAACACAGCTAGAAGGACAAATCGCCAAACGTGAACTTTTCGTCGTTGAAGAGTTCTGTTCTGATCATCATCAGCAGTTCCACTTCATCAAATGTCACATTTTTGTAGGATAATGCTCGATTTGTTGATAAAAACACAAAAATCACTATATGTTTGCCTTTAAGATTTGAGGAGTTCCCTTAATTCCTCATGGATCCCATCATCAGAACTCGAGCATGACAAAAATTAATCTTGAAAATAGAACTTGCTTAACAAACACAGCTAGGAGGACAAATCGCCAAACGTGAACTTTTCGTCGTTGAAGAGTTCTGTTCTGATCATCATCAGCCGTTCCACTTCATCCAATGTCATATGTTTGGATGCAAATGCTTGACTTGTTGATAAAAACACAAAAATCACTATATGTTTGCCTTAAAGATTTGAGGAGTTCCTTCAATTCCTCATGGATTCCATCATCAGAACTGCCTTTTGACAAAAACGGGACCAACTTGGATATATATACATACAATCAAAAAAAGAATTTTTCAAATCGGTTAAGAAATGACGGAGTTATGGAGTAACAAACATTAAAAAAAAAAAAAAAAAAAACACAATTTGAAATCTTGAAGTCGGTTAAAAAGAGGACTTTGCCGGCCTAGGCCTGCAACATTTGTATGAAATTGCATTAACGACCTCTTGTCCTAGCCGCACCTCAAACGTCATACTTCGCAGCCTATTATAAGGAACATAACATCTATATTTCATTGCATGTTTGAGAAAAAAAATATATATTATTATTTAAAATAAAATTAAAAAAGGTTATAATAAATTGAATTAAATTGTCTAATGTTGTATAGGTACGGAACCCGAGACCGACTCGCACTTTTCCGGTTTCTTTCCCCGCAAAGTATATACACAAGTTACAACAAAATTAATTACTGTGGCACATTATACGATTGTTGAAAACAAAGCACCGAACAATTTGGCGGGGTCAAACAAAATTTAATTTGCCCGTAACAAATGATTTGTTTACAATTATAATTAATCTTGCATATAACGTTGACGGGGGTTTGACAGGCTGTTTGTGGAACTTTGACGGGCTTTTAACCTACAGTTAAGTGAGGTAAGAAAGGTTTTGTTATATACCGTCCCTAACTAGTTGCCACCACCACCATATCAGCCCTAGGACGTCCACTGCTGGACATAGGCCTCCCCCAATTTCATGGGGGGTAAATGCCATAATCGCCACGCTTGGCATGCGGGTTGGCGATCGCAGTATCTCCACCGCACTCTAGGAATGCTGCTGCCCATTCCCCGGTGGTCTTGGTCGTAGTTTTAGGACATACCCTAACTAGTTGATTAGGTAGGAAATACGTAGTCTACACCGGCCATTTAGGCACATATTATTTTTTCACTTCTCCTATTCCAAAAAAGGTCTTTTCTAGCCCGTTCAGACTGGGCAAAACTCGATTTTGCTCCCTGTGGAAGCAAAATACATTTTTGCTCCCTTGGGAGCAAACACGAATTTTGCTCCCTCTAAACGGGCTAGAAAAGACATTTTCTTTTTTTATTTATACAAAGATGGCAAATAAGCTTACGACCTACCTGATGGTAAGCAGACACCGTAGCCTATGGAGACTTGCGTCTTCAGAAAAATCACAAGTGCGAAGCCGATCTTTTATTGACTTGAGGATTCTTTGTGTTGACACCTAGATACTATTCTGGAATCCTTCGTTTCGTTCGAGATTCAACGCGCTAACTCTCAATGAAATATTGCATTTTGCTCCCTTGTAATACAATCTACTATTCTATACAATTTTATATAAAAACCGGCCAAGTGCGAGTCGGATATACAACATTAGACACTTTATTATAACCTTTTTTAATTTAATTTAAATAATATATACTTTTTATTTTTTATCAGTAATAAGAACGTTAAATAATATCAAGTACAATTTTGGTCAAGTGCAAGTCGGATTTTAGTTTGCGAATACATTTTGAAACTCAGCACCTGATGAACATAACGAGCCACTTTAAAAACTTTTTTGTATGGGAGCTCCCTTAATAATTTATTTTATTTTGTTTTTAGTATTTGTTGTTATAGCAGCAACAGAAATACATCATCTGTGAAAATTTCAACTGTCTTACTATAGGATATAGCCTGGTGACAGACTGACAGACAGACCGACAGTTAGACAGACGGACGGACAGCGGAGTCTTACTAATAGGGTTCCGTTTTACCCTTTGGGTATGGAACCCTAAAAATGACTTTCAGAATCAGAGCCCATGGATTATTTTAGATGCTGGTTGCAATTTTTTGTTATTTAATAAGTAGCTGAGCCTGAACATGGCACCGGAGACATAATTTTCAATTTTAAAGTTTTCTTTTTACTGCAGCGATTAAAAAACACTATTTGCTCTTCCATACAAAATTAAACAGCTTTGTACTAATAAGTCTGAATTTTTGATCGTTTGTCTAGTGGTAGTCCATAGACTCTGACTTGGCCGTCTAATTCTGAAATAGTAAGCGACCACTGATCACTGATCAGACTCTCGTCTTGAGACACTGCGACCCATTTAAGTTATGAGCATTAATTAGGATAAATAAAGAGAAAAAAAAAGAGAAACGGACTAGAATAATATCGGAATGGTACCCCAGTAATGGCAAGAGAAGCAAAGCTCGACAAATGAAATGTTGTGAAGATGACCTAAAAAGAGTTTCTGGGTCAAAATAGATGAGAATTGCAAGAGACGGAAATATGTGGAAGTCTTTTGAGGAGGCCTTTGTCGAAAGATCCCGATCGTCAGGAATACAGGATGATTCACAGTAGACCGTTCGTCCGGGCTGGCCCGTTTTCTATGACAGCAAACGCAACGGCCGGCGTATTTCTCTAGAAGAAGACGGGTCGGCCCGGATACGGAACGGCCTACTGTGAATCATCCTAAATGCTCATGTATTGTAAATTATGGTAAAACAGCAATAAAGGCTTTTTTAATAATAATTATTAAAGTGTTTATCAATCTATCTATCCAATAAATTTAACGTTGTGAATAAGGTCCCTGGTGACGTTAATTAGACACACGTATTTTATCACAACGGGAATTTAACTGCAGCGAATAAACTTGGATCACATCGTAAAATTCCTCATTGTCACGAACTAAGCCTTTATACAGGGTGATTTTGGGGTCGTGATCCGAAATAATTGTACATAGTCAAAAATTCAAAGTAGACAACATCACAGTCGGTATGAAGGTTTATAACTCAAATAATTTACTTTTTTTACTTTTAATGGAAAATAATACTTTTTCATACAACTTGGTCACCCTACCCCACTGTCAACTCTCCATACCATCCGTCAAAGAGAGTAGGGTAACCATGTTTTTTTGTGATTTTGTATCATTATTTCATCAAAATAAATTAATAATGAAATGCGTTTGTTTCGTGCCACTACAATTTTTTTGAAATGGCTAACAGATACCAAGTCTAAAAACTGGTTCTTATTCCACGACCCCGAAATCATCCTGTATTTATAAGAATACATTCAAAACTTTGGCCCCATTTACACATTATTGGGATGTCAATATTATCGCGGATTTCAAAATCCAAAGCGTTGCCGGTGCAGAACAATCGTCATAAAAAAGTAAAAAAGTGTTTTACTTTTCGACTCTATTATTTGTGTGTTAAGGTGGGAAATGGTACACTACTTTTTTATGGCACTTTTTATTATACAGTTTGTTAATAAGATGCAACTTATAATTGAAATAGTGTTACCTAGTGTTAGGTGAGTGTTCCTGTTTAAAAAATCACTGGTTGCAACTTGCGCTAGGTTTGCTAGGATATGCTATGTATACCTTACCTTTCAGCTGATCCAGGTATAAGAGCTCCCTATCGCCGTCCATAGGCACTGTGACTTTCATGACTTCGGGCGTGCATTCCACCTGCGACTCGGAACCTGACAACAAAAAAATTACTTAGTTCAACACTTACTACTCGTAACTTCGATGCATCATACTCTTAAATTCTTAGGCGACTTTCTGACTTGGCGGGGCGGGAACGATATGTAATCGGTATTTTGTTCATTGTCGTGAGTTTACTGCTGTGAAATTTCCTCACTTGACGAAATACTGTCAGTATTACGTTTGCGCAGTAGTATTATTGCATATTGCATTCGTATCGGTTGATACTGACATCGGACAGTTTTCTCATATCGTACCGCCTCTGCATCGACAAATCAGAAAGGTGCCTTACGATATTATGACGTTACATTTGAATCAATTATATTGTTATATAGAAATAGAAACCAAGACCACCGGGGAATGGGCAGCAGCATTCCTAGAGTGCGGTGGAGATACTGCGATCGCCAACCCGCATGCCAAGCGTGGCGATTATGGCATTTACCCCCCATGAAATTGGAGGAGGCCTATGTCCAGCAGTGGACGTCCTAGGGCTGATGTGGTGTGGTGATAGAAATAGAAAACATTTCATCGTGACAATACAACTATACAAAAGAAATAGAAAAAACAGTATCAGGTATTGCACGAAATGGTTCCATCTCAGCGTGGTGCTGCCGCGATCACCAGCGCTGATCTTCCGATGGAGCCATCATGTGATTTCCCAGCAGGTAACACATAAAAATAAAAGAAAAACCAATATACGTAGGTGATTCACTACTTCGCGGCCGGTTTATCAGATCAGACACAAGATAGATTTAAGAAAGCAAAGCTTAATGTTGGAAACGTCAAGCGGCGAGAGCTAAGGAGTGCTATGGGTTTAGTGCGTTGCGGGTATTTGCTAAAAGTTACATTAAGATCTACCCTCTTCTACACTAACTAAGAGCGTGGCCACAACATTGCATTGCGGCGCCACGCCGCCAAAATCTGCGGTGGTCCCTCGTATTAACTCCGTAGAAGTCATATCATCACTTTTGCGGAGCGTCATGTTGACAGTACTTAATAATACATTATTGTCGAGGCATGGAAGTTGCAGGCTGAGTATTCGTTTTAAACGGACGAACTTGGGAGTCCATTTAATTAATACGAAGCCGGCAATTGACATACCAGCCGAGGCTAAAGTAGCGCTTTTCCCAAAAATGGGGATAAATAAGACTAAATTGGAATCAAGTTGTGATAGAAATAACCTTAAAACGTCAAAAGATATGTGCTCTCCCGCCGTTTATTTTTTTTAAATCGAATCGGAAGTGTATTTTTCCACTGAAAACCGCAAATTATTTCAGACACGTACAAACAAGTCGCGATTACAACAGAAAAATACGATTTGAAATGGCTGTACCTATACGACCTGTGTCATCTTTTTTAAAAAGATTTTAACTCGACAAATAAAGCAATTTAAACGTAACATTGTAGTCGCCCGGGGCGAGCCTGCAATGTTAGAATTTTAAAAAAATTGTGCTGACCTTTAACTGTACACTTCGCTTGCCAATATTTAGCGATTAACGTCCATTTTTACGATCATTTTTGAGAAAAAAACATTGGCCACGTGATTCTGGGAATCATTCTGACTTTGAATCGCACGGCGCACTTTCCTAAAGTTGCCTGAAGGCTTATCCTGATAGTTTATAAATCGTGATCAGTTGAATCAGTTAGCTTAGTTTATAAGTTATGTTTGTTAATTGTTCGGACTGTTATACGTTATGTGACTATTTAAGAATACATTTATTGCCCGAAAAATCCTTAACCATAAAAACCCAAATTAAAACAATAGTCAACAAACAGGTAAGAGATTTTTTTTTTTTTTTATTGTTAATGGGATTACGTTTGACCTTAGTCTAACCTGATGGAAAGTTAAGACAAAGTCTAAGATGGAACACGCTCACCCAGAAGATGCCTATTCACTCTTACCTTGAAGACATCGAGGTCATATGCTTCTGGAAATACAGACGCCGGAAGAGAATTCCAGACTGAAGCAGTGCGAATAACCTAATGTAATGTAATTAAACAATTGAAAAAGGCAAAGGCAAAGGGTCCCGGACTCAGCATGTGCTGGGCAGGAGTGCCCGGCGCTGGTTACCAATCTGGTCAGAACAATAGGCTATTTGCCAAAAAAAAATTAACGATGCCATTCGAACCAGTTTTTAAAGAGGATTAAATTTTTGTACGGGACCAACTACGATATCAAAGCACAACAAAAGCTGCAAATGAGGGTCAAAGGTAGATATTGTTCCCGGAGACCAAAAACGCTCCATACTAATTGACAGGTTATTACGACGTCACAGTGTGTACGCGCTCCGTACTAACAATGTATGGGAAAAACAAGAAAATTGCCATTTTACCGTGAAATACTCCGTTTAAGGACATAGTTGTCATACAATTTCTGTTTTATTGAATCATGGAAATTCTTTTGGTATCCTTTGTTTAACTTTTAGATGATAACAATATATTTTTTTTTAATTTTTAAAGTTTTACATTTTATTTTATTCTGATTTTGTTTTGTATTTTTTCATTTTATTGTGTTAATTTGATGGTATACTATCCATATAACGGCAATATGTTCTAAATTTCAACATGAGGAAACTACCCTATAATATAACTAAGTAATTACAGCCCCAGGTGTTGAAGCGCCGCAAATACTCGTGTTAAATTAAAGACTACCCCCCTTATTCATAAAACTTAACAAACCTCTGTTAACTAAAAGTTGTTTTGTCCCTTTCTCACAAACATAAATGTCAAAGTGACAGATAAGGACAAACCAACTTTAGCGGCTTGTTAACTAATAGAGGCTTGATGGACGTTTATGAATAATGGGGTACGAGTTTGCGGCGCTTACGGTGGAAACATTGGGTCCCTGGTCAGCTGACATGAAATCTTTTATGAAGGCAATGGATAAACGTCCCAGGGGACCATAGAGCTGGCGCTTACCACACCCATTTCTTTAGCAATACAGAGAGGTAACGCCACCAGCGTTATGGGCTCCATGCCGCAGACGGAACTGCTGAACGGGGTATTCTTTTTATGACTGGAGTAGGTTAGTTTAGTTGAAGGAAGAGAAGAAGGAAGGAAGTTATAAATAAAAGTATCAATTATTAAGTCAATGTCGACTGTCAAGCACATGGAAAGTGTTCTCCTTTTTCAAAAACTCTAGAAGCTTCACCCCAATTGGAGGTCTTTTCTTACTCCGAGCCTCTTTCCATTTCAATTGGGGTCGGCCCTTCGAATATGTTTTCGTCATTCGGCTCTGTCACATGGATCAGCTGGTATATCCTTGGATAGTTTTTGTACGTTTCTTTACCAAGTAGCTTTAGGGCGTCCTAGGGGTTGTTTTCCTCTGCCAATATCTAATGTGATTTTAACAGGTTGGTCTTCGTCGCGGCGCAAAACATGTCCATACCATCGCAATTGGCTTTCGTGGAGCTTTTCCGGAATTGGAACCACTTTGAAGGTGCCTCTTATGAGCTCATTTCTGATTTAGCAGCACTGCACTGCAGGTATCTAATATAAAAGTGTAAAATGACCATCCAATTTTGAAGCTGTACTTCCGCCATTTATTACTTACTTACTTACTTACTTACTTACTGCTGAATACAGACATAAACAGCAATAATAAATCCAACACTAAACAAACGGGAAACGTCATAAATTATCGTTTAACCCACACTGTCTGAATACATTCTAAACCTGCTTAGCTAGCTTTTGTGGCACAATTGAAAAACAACTTAAGTCTCACGTATATAGGTATGAAGAACGGCTTTTTTTGATGTAAGGCCGGTTGTGTCATTCGACCTCTGAATACGTGTTATTACTTATTACATCATTATGAGTGTCAGTTTATTATGCTTATTTTGCATGTCTAGTAGCGTATTGATCGTATTGTGCACTTTTGAAATGACCATGATATAAAAGTTTATAGAAATGTAACTATTTTATTTACAGAATACAATATATCATAATCTGATGGACATAAACAGTAGCGTGGTTTGCGAAATCATTTGACAAAAAAATAGGAGAAATGAATTCACCAATTCACCCTTATTTTTTCACTTGTAACTATATTATTTTACTACTACATTTAGCGGATAAATTTATTATGAAATTAAAATTAACTTTTAAATCTTTATTTCCAAAAAATATATAGATAACTTCGTTTTGTTACTCTCCTGAAATAATACCAGACTCAGTTCCATACATGGTGGGTCATTAATAATATTACATAATAAATTAAAATTTAAGGAACGTAAGGACATTGTATCCTTGTCTGTTGAACGGACCATAGAAATAAGTGCAGTAGAATTAGAGCAATTTATTGTTGTCTGTGTGTATAGGCCGCCATTAAGTAATTTTGACCTTTTTGAAATCATAATGGAATCCGTGCTACTTAAAATATCACTCTCTAGTAAGAAATTACTTATATGCGGAGACTTCAATGTAAACATTTTAGAAAATTCAACAACAAGTATCAGATTGTTGAATCTTTTCAAATCTTGTAATTTGAGTCATATATTTACGGAGCCTACTAGAGTCACTGCTACAAGCGCCACCTGTATAGATAACATTTTCACTAATATTATTCCAATCACTAAAAGTGTAATCAGTAAATTAGAATCAGATCACTTAGGTCAATTAATGGTATTTGAGACATTAAGAAGAAATACCCTGAGGAAACAAATAACTATTGTACCAGTAACCACGGGCCGAATGGAACGAATGAAGCAAAGTCTAGTCCAGGCGCTACCCTTTCTGTCTTCCGATATGAGTCCAAACGAAATGTACAATTCATTTTTTCACACTTTTATGAAACATTATAATGCGATTTTTACATCCAAATCGGTCGTGGTTGGTGGGACATCAGTTTTTAGTGAGTGGGCTACTGAGGACTTACATAAACGTAGACAAGCACTGTATGCTTTATATGAGGAACGCCGGTTTAATATGAGTGATGAATTTAAGGAACATGTCAAACAATATTCTAAGAAATTTAAAATAGATTGTCATATAGCTAAACGTAATTTTATAAGCCAGAAAATTACAAATAGTTCGGACATTATCAAAACAACATGGAAATTAATTAATGTGGAAACTGGTAGATCAAAGCACAAAATGAATGATCTTAAACTAAAAATTGATGGCAAAATTATAGATTCAAGTTTAGAAGTAGCAACAGAATTTGAAAAATTTTTCACTGAGATACCAGTATCCACAACAAAGACATTAAATTCTTCACCTTCGTCTGCCGTTACATTGTTAAAAGATAACGCCTCAGAATGTAGTGGAAATCTTCATTTTGAATATGTTAGTACCCCAGATGTAATAAAGGCGTTTAAATCAATTAATGTCAAAAAAACTGGTGATCTCTGGGGAGTCTCTGTCCATGCTGTCAAATCTCTAATAGAAGTCATAGCGCCTGACTTGGTAGTTGTATTTAATAACAGTATTGACTGCGGTGAGTTTCCTGATCTAATGAAACATAGTAAAATAACTCCTTTATTTAAATCAGGTAGCACTTCTGACCCTACTAATTTTAGACCAATATCTGTGCTACCAACATTTAGTAAAATTTTTGAAAAATTAGTTTTGTCCCAATTAATAAGACATTTTAATACAAACAATTTAATGCATAATAAGCAATTTGGTTTTACGCGGGGTCGCTCGACAACCGACGCGGCTGTTGAGCTAACTAAACATATATTCGATGCCTGGGAAGAGTCACAGGATGCCTTAGGTATTTTTTGCGATTTGTCCAAGGCCTTCGACTGCGTATGTCATGAAACATTAATCAGGAAACTGCACTACTATGGAGTTAGAGGATCGGCACTGAATTTGCTAAAATCTTATCTATATGGTAGAATACAAAGGGTCGATGTGAATGGACAGCGATCACCGGGATCAGTGGTCTCGATGGGTGTACCGCAGGGATCAATATTGGGACCTTTCCTATTCCTTATCTACATAAATGACTTGCCATACCTCGTAAAGACCCACCATGATATAGTATTGTTTGCAGACGATACCTCTCTTATATTCAAAGTCAAACGACAGCAACAAGCTAATAATGATATAAACAATGCTATTGCTAAAGTAGTTAATTGGTTCAATGTCAACAATTTATTGTTAAATGAGAAAAAGACCAAATGTATCAAGTTTGTCACGACTAACGTTAAGCACAATCAAACAAGTGTCATTGTGAAAGATGAGGAATTGGAACTAGTGGATAGTACAGTTTTTCTTGGATTAACATTAGATTCCAAACTCCAATGGGGTCCCCATATTGCTAATCTCTCGAATAGACTGAGTTCTGCAGCTTTTGCCGTGAGCAAGATCCGCCAACTGACAGACGTGAAGACAGCTCGATTAGTATATTTTAGTTACTTCCACAGTATTATGTCGTATGGTATTTTACTGTGGGGCAGTGCTTCAGATATTAATACCATTTTTGTTCTGCAGAAGAGGGCTATTCGAGCAATATATAAAATGAACCATAGAGACTCACTTAGAGATAAGTTCAAGAACATTAATGTAATGACATTGCATTGTCAATACATCTATGATAATATTGTGTATGTACATAAAAACATTGTAAATTTCAGGAAGAACTGTGACATACATAATATTAATACTCGAAATAAACACAAACTCGCGGTGCCCACCACTCGCCTCCAGAAAATTAGAAAATCATTCATGGGTAATGGTGTGAAGTTTTATAATAAGCTTCCAAGAAACGTAACTGAATTATCTATTAATAAATTTAAAAATTATGTAAAGCGTCAACTCATATCGAAAGCATATTATAGCACACATGACTACATGAATGATAAAACACCGTGGGATTAATTGTGACTGAAATATTAATGAATTAATCATTATGGCATTAAATATTAATATGATCTTTTTTTTTATTTTGATTTTATTCTAGAAACTGTCTAGATTTCTATTTTTTATATATTTTTTTATTATTATTATTATTTATGTTTTGACGATCCTATTGTGAATTTTACTACAAAATAATTTTAAAGAATAATAATAGCATCAATAAATTGCTCTAAATAATTAATTAATATATATGTTAGTACATGTTATAACTGACGATTCGAAAGTGCTTGTTGCTAGGCCTATTTGAATAAAGAATATTTTGACTTTGACTTTGACTTTGACTTTAATGATAAGTTTGACAATAAACATCTTCATTGCCGAATTTCGCAAGTTACACGAGCTAATGTAAAAGTGCAAGCGAGACATAATGCTTGGCGACGGCATGTGCACGTCTGAAACGTCAAATGTCAAGGGTCCCGCGACATTGTCAAACTCAGAGATGTCAAATAATGACACATGAATATTTTATTTAGTTTAGTAAACGAGAAAGACCCATTACTGGAAATTTTATTGAAATAAATAAGAAAATAAATCAATACAAACGAAACGAATCTTAGAAAACCGTTAAGAAACCAATAGGAAACGTAAAAGTAAATTTGACAGATGTCCCCGGTAAGTACACATTTCTGCCGTGGTGTGCGCTGCGATCGCCTAGCTTACCCCCAGGGGCCTTTCAGCTCGAAGTACGATTTTTTCTATGGAAATGTTAATTTAACTTGTTTGCACCAGATGTCACTGGGTGCTATCTCTATCGCACTTGCATATTGAAGTGACAGAGATGCAGCGTTCGTGCGGTTAGTTTTTACTAAATACACAACGGCGCTACGATCTATGTGGAGTATTTCACTGGCATCTCTATCTCAATATATATATTGTACTTTGTGCTTACCCCTACCACTACCACCTACTGCGCACATTACATAGCCAATAGCCTTTCATTACTGACGTGTGCAACTAGGAATTTCACATTACCGGAAATATGTATAATAATCGTTTTCTCTCGCCGATTGTAAGCCATTTCTGTTTAATGCTCGGCAACTCTCAGGTGGAAAAGCAGCTTAATGGCATAAATCAATATTTATGCCGCACATTGAACAAACACATTGTATCTATAGAATACACCTTGGTACAGTCGGCAGCAGTTGCTAAGCAGTATACATAAATAAAAAAACATAAATATTGGGGGGCAATCTTAAACAAATCGACCTAGTCCCAAACTAAGCAAAGCTTGTACTATGGGTACTAGACGACGACATACATACTTATATAGATAAATACATAGAAAACTCCAAGACCCAAGAAAAATTATCCGTGCTAAATGCACAAATAATTGCCCTGGCCGGGAATCGAACCCGGGACCTCTAGCTTCGGAGGCAGTGTCACTACCAACTAGGCTAAACAGGCCGTCAAAAAGACACACACACGTATAACACGTTCACAATGCAGTATTTCACTGATAGTCAAATCAGCATTTTTTTATGATACGTCAAAAACGCTCGGTTTGAAGTTTGTAAATAAAAAAAAAATTATATCATCAAACTACGTCCTTTCATGTATTTTTTTTTAAATCTTTAAAATTGCATACATACTCGTAAATACGCTGAAGTTTGATTTATTCAGAGTATTTTCGCATATTTTGTTTATTGGTAACGTTTTTTTTTTGTGTTGTGAAATACCCTAAGATTAGCTACACAGAGTATTATCTTGACATTAGAGGCTGACATTTTGACCACTAGGCCCGCGTATATAATTCTGCTGCTAGCTGTAGGAAACGAGCCTAAAGGATTTTACCAGCGTATTCACGAGGTTGCAATGGAGCGTTCGTGGCCTAGCGGCGCCCGCGTACCGCGTGCGGTATGCGAGGTTAAACAATGTCGGGCGAGGTCAGTCTTTGGATGGGTGACCGCTTTGAGTGGTTACTAACTGAGCGGTCCCGTGCTTTGGAAGGCACTTTAAGCCGATGATCCCGGTTGCTGTCTATGATAGCAGTCGTTAAGCCAAGTTACAGGCCTTCGGGCGGCTTGAGTACTTCTAACAGTCAAGTTGCCCACTCACTTGACAAGCCTAATCCCAATAAGGTCTAGTTTCCCCCTCGGGTTGGAAGGTCAGATGGCAGTCGCTTCCATAAAAACTAGTGCCTACGCCAACTCTTGGGATTAGGTAGTGGACCCCAGGCATCCTTCAGGATGCAACTGTACTGGGAATAACGCTAGGAGGATGATGATTCACGAGGTAGTAATAAGAAATAAATGTTATATAAACTTAGGTGCAATTTTTTTTTATCATACATAATAACGAGGTAACGCAGCCAGCCTTCTGGGAACCATTTAGTAGTGTTTTTTTTATTAGTTTGTATTATTTCATTTAAATAAAAAACCCGCAAATTGTAACCAATTTCCTACATGCAAAAATAAATCAATTCATTTCGTTGCATTTCATAAACTTTTCTTTTTGCTGAAAGTTATTGATAAATATGTAATTCAATACTACTGATACAAATAAAGTAGGTAATTTTATTTCTCAGTAAAAATATGGACGAGAATGGCAAGGTTTGTTATTGCTATTTCTTTTTATTAGAGAAACAAGAAACATAATATACCCACAAAAATAAATCTAGACGGCTAGCATAACTTGGCGCGCGAGCTATCTCACGCGCGAGATAGACTATCCGCCTCTTTCTAATTGGTACACACAGAAAGAGACGGATTGTCTATCTCGCGCGTCACACTTCGTCGTGAGATAGCTCGCGCGCCAAGTTATGCTAGCCGGGCTCAGCCAATGCCTTACCAATTTTATATGGCATTTCATTTTCTAAATGTGGCCAGGAATACGCTGGCAAAATTTACGAGGCACCTTATATAAATATATAAAATAAAAAAAAAATAATAAAATAAATATTAGGAGACAGTTTTAAACATACCGAACTAGTCCCACAGTAAGCTCAACAAGGCTTGTGTTATGGGTACTATACGACGATATATTTAATAGATATATACTTGAATACATAGAAAACATCCAAGTCTCAGGAACAAATGTCTCTGCTCACCACAGAAACAAATGCCCTCACCGGGAATCGAACCCGGGACCTCTAGCTTCGGAGGCAATGGCACTACCAACTAGGCTAAACAGGCCGACAAATAAATGAGCGCAAATATTTGTTTCTGAGTACTGAATGTTTTCTGTGCATTTAAGTAGATACATATATTAAATAGGCGTAGCGCGGGCAGGCCCCCCACACGGTGGACTGATGACCTGGTAAGGGTCGTGGGTGTCCGCTGGATGCGGGTGGCGGAGGACCGGTCATTGTGGAAGTCTTTGGGGGAGGCCTATGTCCAGCAGTGGACGTCATTCGGTTGACATGATGATGATGATGATGATATATTAAATCGTCGTCTAGTAGTCATAACAGAAGCCTTATTTAAATAAATATGGAACTAGCTCGATTGTGTAAGATTTTCCCCTGATATTAAAGTTTCATTTTACAAGATGACTAAGGTACAGAAAACAGCAAATGTAGATAATAATTTTTAGGGTTCCGTACCCAAAGGGTATAACGGGACCCTATTACTAAGACTCCGCTGTCCATCCGTCTGCCTGTCCGTCTGTCATCAGGCTGTATCTCATGAACCGTGATAGTTACACAGTTGAAATTTTCACAGATTATGTATTTATGCTACCCATATAACAACAAATACTAAAAAACAGTATAAAATAAACATTTAAGGGGGTTCCCATACAACAAATGTGATTTTTTTGCCGTTTTTATAGATGGTACGGAACCCTTCGTGCGCTAGTTCGACTAGCACTTGGCCGGTTTTGTACTTTGTCGCACCAACGCAAGGGGCTTGCAATGGGTGGAGCGCGCCGCGTTAATAACCTAACGCTCGAAAACCCCGAAAGTAGCTGTCAGTCGCGGGCCGTCGCCGTCCGAGCATGTACATGCGTGTCGTTTTGTGATCCGCTGCCGCGCGCCGCCGACTTGATCGCGACGAACCGCGCGTTACTACGTAATTTTTTGTGTGATTTAAAAAACCCACGATGAAACCGATAACCGGCCACACATGTTCTGTGTATATGGTTGTTTGAATACCCGAAGGAACGTTGATGTATCTTTTATTCAGTTGCCTACAAATTTTAAAGTATGAGTATGACTATTCAGCGTCACCGAGGCTAGAAATAGGGACATTCGCTATTTCTTGCCAAGTTAAGGGTTAAAAAAAATTTGCTGCTTTGCCAGATTTATTGATTTATATATCCATGCCAAATTGCAGCTTTCTAGCACTAACAATCTATATATTCATATTCATATTCACTTTATTGGTAATATCAATTACAGGTCAGGTTTACACAGGTTAAATAATAATAATAACATTTACATATAAATGTCTTGGATCTTCGTACCTCTGAATACGTTTACAATATTAAGTTTTAAATACATAAAATGTCATCTTCAAATAATATAATAAAATACCTATTGGCTATGTGCACGTCTGAAACGTGAAACGTCAAAGGTCCCGAGACAATGTCAAAATTTAGAGATGTCAAATAATGACACATGAATATTTTATTTACTTTAGTAAACGAGAAAGACCCCGTATTGAAAATATTACTGAAATAAATAAGAGAATAAATAAATACATACAAACGAAACGAATCGTAGGAAACCGTTAAGAAACCAATAGAAAACGTGAAAGTAAATTTGACAGTGGTCCCCGGTAAGTACACATTTCTGCCATGGTGTGCGCTACGATCGCCTAGCTTACCCCCACCACCTACTTCGCACATAGCCAATAATAAGGAATGATAATTTTCGACTATTGCATATATAGTATACTAGCTTTTGCCCGCGACTTCGTCCGCGTTCAATTAATTATATCGTCGGCTAATGGTGTAAACCTGATAAAGTTATATTATGGAAGTTTACAGGAGTTACAAAAAAAATATGATTGAAATTAAAATATTAAACCCCTAAAAACGGGAAGAATATAATTAGGTTATTTTTTCCCCTAATTCCAAAATAAAAGACTCAAAGCGTTTTGATTATCTATTTTTTATGATGACTTTTGTAATCTCACTGTATTTTGCAATCAAATAACGTTATAAATTATGGATTTAGCGGTTTGTCGAGAAAAAGAAAGTAAATAGATCTTTATGTAAAGGGGCCCGGTCCTGCGCCACCCGCATCCAGCAGAGGGTTCATTCGGAGGAGGGGAGCATTCGGAGGGCTATGTCTTAATTGGGTTCTTTTGCGGATAGCCTCATTTCTGATGCGATCACGTTGAGATACTCCGAGCATAGC
The DNA here is from genome assembly GCA_905163555.1 of Notocelia uddmanniana. Classification (NCBI taxonomy): domain Eukaryota; kingdom Metazoa; phylum Arthropoda; class Insecta; order Lepidoptera; family Tortricidae; genus Notocelia; species Notocelia uddmanniana. The sequence continues at coordinate 4,382,623 of LR991077.1, forward strand.
CCTCTCCATTGTTTTTTGGTGACTTTACACCCTCTTATGAGATAGTAAGCGACTACGTTTTAGTGCCCATTATGTGATCACTGGCAACACGCACTGGTCAAAGACTCTCGACTTGAACAACTACAACTTAGAAAAGTGGAAAAACCCCCAACATTTTCATTTCAAAGATCAATAGCTAAAACATGGCCGAACAGATTTTCATGAAACATGGCTAAGAACACTCGGGATAAAATTATCTATAACACAAAAAAAACTAAACGAAAAACCGTTTGGAAGCTAAGATAACACAGACAGATACACAGATACACAGACAGACACGTTATACTTATATATACACTCCTCTCTTTTTGCATCAGGGGTTAAAAACTCCCATAAAATTTTGATAAGAAGTTATTCTAAACCCAAAACAGTGATTACATGCCTTCGCGATGTCATACTTCTTCGTTTACACCAAAAACACGAATCAAAATTGTTATCTTTTGCCACACATCTAGGCCGCTAGGCGATCAAAATTCTTATGAAAATGGCGGGTATATTTTATTATTAGCCGATAACTTTTAAATTCGTGACGTTGACTCATCATGTGTAATAGTAATAACTTATTCATAAAGCAATTTGTTAAAATAACTGGCAGTAGCTTTTATTTTCAGGCGATGCACCTTTTTTGCTACATAATGGTAAGTTAAACGAAAAAATATTAAGTAATGGTTTTTGCGTTTACACTCTTAGCAAATGCTATACAGAAATAATTGCTATTCAATTGTTGTAGGCGCCCATTCACACTGTTGCCCCCTTTTCACCCCATAAATAACGATTTCCGGAATAAAAACTATCCTATGGCCTTTCTTGGGACTCAAACTATCTCTATACCAAATTTCATCTAAATCGGTTAAGCGGTTTAAGCGTGAAGAGGTAACAGACAGACAGACAGACGGGTGACTTTCGCATTTATAATATTAGTATAGTACGGATACCTACTCGTTACACAACTCTCGGCTTTTCTGACTCAAAGAATTCCTTATGGTTATAGAAGGCCTGTAAGGGTTCCTTGTTGACTACGGAACCCAAAAAATCGTGCAAGTTTAAATCAATATATTGTAATATATTATGCATTGATCGTTAGAATTAAATATCGCTTTAAACTCGTGAATTATTCATCTTTTCAAAACAAGGTGTAAAATTATACTCTCAGAATAGGCCAGAATACGTACTCAAGGCTCATTATTTCTGTAGCCATAGGCTCAGTGATTAGGTGGCGGTTCGATGCCCGTTCCGGGCCGCTGCGCGTGCCCACGCATAATGAGCTTAGCCACAACCGAGCGTATGAGGTGCTCATAAAGATGTGAACACTATTTTATTTGCGCAAGTCCTGTAGTATTTGCTCAAGTACAAATTAAGAATCTAGTTTCGAACTCTACAGGATATAAAAATGGACATTCCAAATTCAAAATCGCAAAGATCACGTCTTACGACGTTAGTAGTGTATACATTGTTTTGAGTTTGCCTAAAAGGAACTTATACAAAATTATAAAGGGTCTTGGATATAGCTTAATTATTATTAACGACTTGGAATTTTTAATTTGTATTTTTATATTTGTGATATGGGCTTAAATGCTCGAAATATATTATTATTATTATTATTCACCTTATTTATTTCTTCGAGTGAGGCTAGCCTAAGCTACCGGTGGTTAGGGCGACAGAGAGAGGAACCTCCGGACTATCCGCGCCGTGTCCAGGAGTACCGCCTTCTGTATTTGACCCTTGACCCAGCCATCTAACGAGAGTCTCTTGAGATGTTGGTCGAGACTCTTCGCTATTAGACCGTTCGCAGAGACGACTATCGGGACGATGATCGTTGAATCAACATCCCACATGGCGGTTACCTCGTGTGCCAGGTCTAGGTACATACTTGCTGGATTTGCCTTTCTCAGCCTTCACGAGGTTCTCGTCATGGGGGATGGTGATGTCAACGAGTATTGCCTGGCGCTTCAATCGATCTGTCAGCACGATATCAGGCTTGTTGGCTACAATAGTCCTGTCCGTGATGACAGATCGATCCCAATAGAGCGTTGCACGACCATTCTCGAGAACTGGCGCAGGTGTGTACTTATAGTATGGAACTTCGAAGTCCACAAGATCGTATAAAAGAGCAAGCTGCTGGTGAATAATCTTGGCCACCAAGTTATGTCTGTGCTAGTACTCGCCGTTAGCAAGATGACTACAACCGGAAATAATACGCCTGAGTGACTCTCCGGAACAGCATGCCCGACAGATGTCGACTGTACCGTCCTTCAGGATATATTTCCGGTAATTGTTGGTCATGATAACTTCGTCCGCAATTGCACAGATAAAACCTTCAGTTTCCTCAAAAAGATCCGCAAAACGTAGCCAGTTCACCGATGCGAGCAAGTCTACGTCAGGACCCGTAAGGGCCTTGTAGAACCGCTCATGTAGCTCCTTACCCTTCCATACCGCCCTGCGGTCCTCGGCGCTCAGCACTTTAAGTCTGCGCCAGTTCTCCTTTGTCATGGAGAGCGGGGTGAGGAGTGTGTCTACTGCCACCACATCACGATGCATCCCACACTCGCTGTTTAGGAAATAATCTCTGAGACTGCACATCTCGCGGTTGTGGAGGTCTTTGGCATTTAAGAAGCCGCGACCTCCAAGCTTCCGCGGGATATACAGTCTTTATTATTATTATTGTATGTCTTTTCCGCTCACGGGACAATGGTGTCCCGGACCTTTGGAAGGCGTGCGCGGAGCCGAAGTACCAACCGAGTACCACATAGCCAACACGTAGAGGCCCTTTCGACAATTTAATGAAATGCAAGGGGTACACCGAGCGGATGCTGTCCCTGCCCGTGTCATGGGACGCACACAGAGACAGCACCCATCAGGGCGTACAGGGACTATTGCTGATTGATGGAATCTAAATGAACCGGACTATTGGGTAAATATGATGGACTAATGGCTGTGCTATTGAGTGAGACAACGGACATCTGCCTAATAAAACTGTCTCACATTTTTATCTCAGGCAAACGGTGACTCGCCCTCTGCTAGATGGGCCCCTATAAATAGCGACATTAAAAAATGGCCTAAGGGCAACACCGGTGCAGAGGTCTGGGGGTAGAGAGGTGGCACTGGACTTTAAACATATAGCCAACTCGCCACTTAGGTGACCACATCCACCCCCGAGCAACAGCTCCAGCGACTCCACTCTGGACAGCCGGTTAAGGCAAGCCAGAGGCGGGGGGCCTGTTCATACAACCAACCCACAGGACACCCCCAGGAGCACTCGGGTACATAGGGTCGCTGCTCCCTAACAGCTCGCCACAAGCTGCCCTACGATCCAGAGATCCAGTGGGCGATGTGGTCGTCACATCCCTACGCCTTATTATTATTATTATTAACTGTTAATTTCATCAAATCAGCCGAAGGACGCCCACTGCTGGACATAGGCCTCCCCCAATGTGTGCCATAATGACCGATCCTGGGCCACCCGCATCCAGCGAACTCCTGCGACCTTTACCAGGTCATCAGTCCACCTTGTGGGGGGGGGGGGGGAGCTACTCACGCTGCGCCTTCCGGTACGTGGTCGCCACTCGAGAACCTTTCCGCCCCGACGCCCAGTTGTAATATTTAACAATGATTATGTTATATTATCAAACAAATATTGTATTTATATTTTTTTTTTTGTAATACGAGTTCTCTAAAACTCATTTTTATTGACATTTTAAAGTCAAGCGTTTACATGAGTGCAAATTAAATCTAGCAAGGTTTTACTTCTGGAAAATTCGTTTTCGGATAAATATCGAAACCGCCGGGAAAATGTCTCCCAGGTCAATTTATGAATAAACTCTTGCTTAAGTTACCACGAATATTCTAAAATAACATTATTAATGAGTCATATTCACATACTTATCAATTTTTGTTATTATGCGGTCACGGGCGCGGGCGAAGCCGCGAGCCGTGACTAGTATGTTCCTTGAACCGAGAAATACGCCACAAAAACAACACTTCCGACAAATCGCATAACGAAACCATAAACGTATTAACTACAGCAATGACGTAATGTAATTTCAACCTTATTGTAAAGCGCTAAGGTTTGATTTAGAGTGATGGTTTTGTGGAGATTAGGAGAAGATGAAAAGATGAAAGAAATGGTCTTTTAATGCTGTTATCAAGATTTGTTGGTGCATTAGTATGTCGTAATCATGTTTGGGTAATGGTAGGTTAGCTATACGCAGTTTTAAAATAAGTATGCATTGTTTCAAATTACCACATTCTAAAAATAGTCATAAACATTGTTTAAGGTAAACGTGTCAGTTCTCGATACTGCCCCGGTGCTTGACAGTTTTTATTTTAAGTGGAAATAATAGAGGACAACAATAGTGGTAAGTAATAGTAAGTAATGGTAATATTGGGGGACAATCTTACACAAATCGACCTAGTCCCAAACTAAGCAAAGCTTGTACTATGGATAAATACATACTTAAATACATAGAAAACATACAAGACCCAAGAACAAATATCCGAGAAAAATGCACAAATAAATGCCCTGGCCGGGATTCGAACCCGGGACCTCTAGCTTCGGAGGCAGAGTCACTACCAACTAGGCTAAACAGGTTGTGTATCAACTATTTGGTATTAACCACCACCACCACCACACGCCAGTGGGCGTCCATATCAGGCAAAGGACGTCCACTGCTGGACATGGGCCTGCCCCAAATTCACGGGGGGTATAGATTAGATTAGATTAGATTATTTATTTCATGATAAAAAATTACAGTATAAATTTGCATAGAATGTCAAAATTACAAGAATTTCCATAATATCCACCATATATATATGCCATAATAGCCACGCTTGGCATGCGGATTGGCGATCGCAGTATCTCCACCGCACTCCAGGGATGCTGCTGCCCATCCCCCGGTGGTCTCCGGTCCGGTGGTCATTTGGTATTAACGCATCAACCTTATTGGGGCATTTAGTTCCTGTTCCTGTTTGGTCGAATGCCCCCCTTCCAGCCAGCTATTCACTTCTTTTTTTGAGCCGTGAATTAGGTGCGGGTTGAAAATCAGCGCTGTACAGCCGACCAGGCTCGCATCAAACGCTGAGCCCAAACCTATTGTCGCCCCGATTTTGTATTAATTTTTAATTTAGTTTTGTTCCTCCTCTGTTTATTTGTATTTGCGACCATATATCATTTTTACAAATTATTTTATTTACTATGAGGGGCTCCACGCGCTAATCGTCGATTTTTGATGAGTTTTGAGTTGATATTCCTCCGTCAAAACTATAGATATATTTAAGGCACAAACGGTTAGCGATCTTCATTCCTCTATCTACATTATCAAGAGCCGAGTTTAGAAAAAAGTTAATATTTTTTTATGATTTATTCAAAGATGGTTCAAAAAAGCTCTTCTTTCGATAAAGGTATATTGTCTATGTACCTGTTCCTTAATGACGTCTTTAACAACCTGTTGTATGTTTTAACTCATTTTTACAAAAGTTGGTCCTTTTTTTTTGGCCTAAAATTTTATTGTCATATCTTGATACCATATATCTCGAAGAGAGTTTTGAAGTAAAATAGAATACTACATATTTTAGTATTTCTGGTTGTTGTTAATACGATAAGCCATAAAAAAACCGGAAAACGAAGAGTCGAACGTCATTGAGAGCTGGGAGCCCCTTGACAGTAAATTTCTACATTTTTTGTTTCACTTCTTCCTATGGTTTTACGTTCTCGTTATAAATATAGAAATGCCAAAACGTACACCATTTCCAGAAAAAGGATTTGATTTCTACGGGCCCCTTCTGGAATATGTGACGCGACGAACGCTTTGCCATTTAGTGTGAGTTGCACCAACTTACGATCACAGACCGATCAACGTTAAATATGGCGCTGGTAGCTGTCATCCTATATAAACTTGTGAAACTTTCCACACATTCAGATTTTAACGAACACCGCTTACGATAACACACGGTTTGGTGCAACGTGCAACCCAGCCTTAGATGTTGATGTTTCATTAAGTCTGAAATCCTCTTTAAACAGTTCTATGTCTTTATTTTTTTTAACTTAGGTGATCATAATGCATAACACAATAACACCACGATCATGCCAAGAAGTTTGCTGATTTATATTATACGTGTACTTATAAATATAGAAATGCGAAAACGTACACCATTTCCAGAAAAAGGATTAGATATTTCGGGCCCTTTCTGGAATATGTGACGCGAACGCTTTGCCTTTTAGATGTTACATTACAAGAATTACAACCTTAAATTTAACACTTTCAGTGCCAGGAACCCGCTCGGCGGACGCTCGTTTTGTAGGTGCTTCCCTTTTTATAAAGGTTTTCGCATGTTATCGTAGCGCAACGAAATTTTCGGCTTTGAAAATGTACGTCGAACTTTCATGCCAATGTAAAAAAAAAATTCTACTGTGTAAGTACATGTAAACAAAACGTTATTTCTTTAGAATTAAACTGTCTATGGCATAAAACAAAAATAATAACGATTATTAATAACAGGCTGTGAAATTATAAATGATAGGTTGTCAAGAAAACTGACGCGCATAATTTATTATTACGAAGTTTTAGACGAAGTCCTATTTTTTTCATCTCTTTTTTAAATTATGAAAAATTTCTCAACCCCTACCTCTAATTTACTCATCATCTTCAACATTTTATGTTATTCTAAATTGTACGAGTATTAGCTTTTAAATAATAAAATAACCGAATGTGTGACTAGGATACAACATTTACTATCAGCGGACAAACAATGGCTTGCGCAATACGTGCGAATCCCGTAATCGCAAAACAATTCAATATTTTATAGAATTTTACTATAAATTTTATTAATTTTTTAATATGTGCACTTGAAAAAGACGCACACTGTAGACACACTCACATTTCGATGATAATATCTTCCTTTCAACATTGTATGCGGAATTCTAAGCATATCGGAAAATACCAACGCTCCATTGTCGCAATAGACTATCCAAGATTCACAATTCACGTGTCCCTATTAAAGCTTGGCACTGATGTTCGTACAAGTTTTTTTGACACCATCTACGGACGCTTGCGATTCCCACTGTCAACCCTCTTTTGATTTGAGGATTCATTGTATTGACAGAGAACAATGCATGTATCTCACTCTCAACACATCCTATCGCGTTACTTATTTTAATCCAGAAAACAAGGACCCCATTTTGACAATTTTTGGGTAACTAACTTACAGTCACCGACATAGTGAAAACGGAACGCTTATACTGCGTGATTTCGGGGTCGTGATCACGAATGAGAAATTGTGATGTAGATGGTTATACTCAACAACGTTCATGAAACCAATATGAAAATCGAGAAGAAAGTTCCCTGATGGTTTCATGCTTGGAGGCGCCTTCCTGATTTGTCGATGCAGAGGCGGTACGATATGAGAAAACTGTCATCTGTCAGTGTCAACCGATATCAATGCAGTACTGCCCTACTTCTGCGCATGGTATTACTTATGCGCAAACGTAATACTGACAGTAATTCGTCAAGTGAGGAAATCTCACACCAGTAAACTTACATCAAACAACAAAATACCTGTGACATATCGATCCCGCGCCGCCAAGTCAGGAAGTCCCCTTAGGGTGATGAACTCTGGAGGTTTTAATATGGGATTGCTGATTTTTTTGCGATTACGTGGTTGGTCCCATGGGAAAAGTTGTTCAGTATGACCCTTTACATCATAATTTCTCTTTCGGGATCACGATCCCCAAATCACCCAGTACATAAAATAAAAATAACCCTTATGCATAGTTTCGTCATGTCTGTTCGTCCGTCCGTATGCCACAGCCGATTTACTCGGAGAATATGAGCACTACAATTATGAAATTTGGCACAGAAGTGACGTAAAATTACAAAAAATATTAAACCTCATGGCATGAGGGCCGGCACCTCATGCATGTAACAGGGGGATAATTTTTTTTATGCTTATAAGCGTGTGGGGTATTTATGGATAGATAGGCTTTTAAAAATAAATTCGAGGTTTTCAAAAAAAATACATTTATGTCAAGTGTCAACCCACCACCACCACCACCATATCAGCCCTAGGACCTCCACTGCTGGACATAGGCCTCCCCCAATTTCACGGGGGGTAAATGCCATAATCGCCACGCTTGGCATGCGGGTTGGCGATCGCAGTATCTCCACCGCACTCTAGGAATGCTGCTGCCCATTCCCCGGTGGTCTTGGTCGTAGTTTAAGGACATACCCGGGTCCAGTGTGTCAACCGTTGGTGTGATATTAGCCGTCAAAGTCGTAAAAAGTATGCCCACCCATTTTGAAAACTATGAAGATTAAAATTCTGAAAAAAAATGATGGTATACATGCATTATTAAATACTAAACGATTTTCGGTTTGAAGGTCTAAAGGTTTTTGAGTTATCGCTGGAAAACTGTCTTCTCCACATAAAAGGACGTAAGTGCCGTGAGTTCCCTATAAACGATATACGATCTTTTTGATTCTACGTATAATGGTTTTAAATGAGAAGTTTTAGGTGTCGGTACGGAACCCTTCTTTGTGTGTGATGAGTGATCCATCACGCACTTGGCCGGTTTTAACTGAATACTACGAAATCATTTACGCTATGAAGCTTCAAAATTCATAATGTAACGTGGTCAGCAATGCTTTAAATCAAATCCAAAGTTTTTATTTCAGATAACAAACCATATCAATGTTAGTAACATACCTATGAAAACTTTTTACAAAACTTTGTTAGTCATAATCATTTTGTAAAATATATGCGAAGCTAGTAAAATAATTCAAGAATATTCACTATTTTCTAGAAATAGAAAACATTTATTCGTGTCAATACAACAGCAAAAGAGAAATAAAAAAAAACAGTGAAAATATGGGTATTGCACTTAATGGTTCCATCTCAGCGTGTTGCTGGCGCGATTACCAGCGCTGACCTTCCGATGGAACCATCAAGGTATTTTTAATACAGCGTAAGGGCAAAAATAACGTCATCACTAAGGTAGTGGGCCTACTGTATCTTTAGTAATGTTTTCCCAACGAGAAGCTTTGTGAATATCTCAGGATTCTCGGCTTCTATTATGTGCGGAGACAATATTTTACTCTTCAGTTTCCTACGGAGATAGCGATGGCGCAAGCCACAGAGTGTTGGAGGACCATTGTTTTGATAGTATTGCCATAGTTTATTACATTGAAGAGTATAAGCTACTATTGCCGAGCGGAAAGGCGTGCGAATTTTTATTTGGACGTTGTGTGTTCGAAACCCGGCTCGTACTGGGTTATGAAATAAAACCGGCCATGTGCGAGTCGGATTCGCGCACGAAGGGTTCCGTTATTTAATTTAAATAAGAATATATATATGTATATATACACATATATATATTTAACAGTAAAAATAACGTTCAATAATATCGAGTAGAATTTTGGTCAAGTGCGAATCGGATTTTGGTTTTCCGAACCCAGCGCCTGATGAAGGCAACGAGCAACTTTTTAAAAGTTAATCTTGTATGAGAGCTCCCTTAAATATTTGTTTTATTTAGTTTTTAGTTTTTGTTGTTATAGCGGCAACAGAAATACGTCATCTGTGAAAATTTAAACTATCTAGCTATCACGATTCATGAGGTACAGCCTGGAGACAGACGGACAGACAGACGGACGGACGGACAGCGGAGACCTAGTAATAGGGTCCCGTTTTTACCCTTTGGGTAAGGAACCCTAAAAATAACAATATTGTAGGCGAGATGTTATATTGTATACTGAATAGTTTACCAGTGTAGCGTCCCTCAGCATGGTGCTGAATCAGGAGTCAGGGCTGGTCTTCCGGCGAGACCATTGGTGGCTCACGATCTGTGTTGTGCAGTTGAGTTTACACATAATTATGTACACATTTCTCAAACTTATCATATTAAAATAAGGAGCAATTTCATGCACATATTAGTACATCCGACTCAGTACGACACGGCCTTATGTAAGGTTGACCTCGTCATCACCCGTCTCTTTGTCACTCTTATCCTTCCTATTCATATCGTCTCTCACGCAGTCCATCCTCTTCTTTGATACAGAGTGATGTAAAACTTTTTTTTCCGTCCCGTTTTACCCTTTGCGTACGGAATCCTAAAAGCAAGTGCGAAATCACCGTCATATCAGCCGAAGGCTGTCCACTGATGTCCACTGTCCCTCAAAGTGCCACAAGGATCGGACCTGCGCCACCCGCATCCAGCGGCCTCCCACATCCTTTACCAGGTCATCATGAGGTATGTGCGTAAGACCATTTGTTATTTAAGCGTAGCCTTGGTCTGACTAATAGGCCTAGTTAATAGTGACACTGCCTACAAAGCTTGAGGTGACTGTTTTGAATCCCGGTGATGAGCTAAAACATTTGTTTCTGAGACTTAGATGTTTTGTATTTAAGTATATGTCTATTGAATATATCGTCGTCTAGTATAACACAAGGCTTATTGACCTTACTATGGGACTAGTTCGATTTGAGTAAATTGTCCCCTGATATTTATTTTCGCCCAATGGCAACGTCCTGTGGAAAGTGGTCAGTACCAAACAAGGTATACGAAGTTTTCTCTCTCGGTTGGAAGGTCAGATGGCAGTTGCTTTCGTAAAATGTGCCTACGCTAAGTTCTACAAATGAGCATCATCATAATATCAGCCGAAAAACGTCCACTGCTGGACATAGGCCTCCTCCAAAGACTTCCAGAATGACCGGTCCTGCGCCACCCGCATCCAGCGGACTCCAGCGACATTTACCAGGTCATCAGTCCACCTTGTGGGGGGTCTACCCACGCTACGCCTTCACGTACGTGGTCGCCACTCGAGAACCTTTCCGCCCTAACGGCCATCGGTTCTACGTGCAATGTACCCCCACTGCCACTTAAGTTTAGCGATTCGGAGGGCTATATCGGTTACTTTGGTTCTAGTGCGGATGGACTCATTTCTGATGCGATCACGCAGAGTAACTCCCAGCATAGCCCACTGTCCCAGTCTTTGGGTAACTTTGAGCCTTCTGAGCAGGCCTATAGTAAGCGAGCACGTTTTAGTGCCACCTGTCATCACTGGCAACACACACGAAAGGTAGTTGATTCTAACTTACAATCCGTCATAAATCGACCAAGTTATAATGCTAGATCGGATGGGAACCAACATAATTAATAAGTATTTCTTACCGTCAATGCCACGGTCATTCCAGTTTTCCCATGGCTTCCTCGTATTAAAACAATAGGTACGTTTAAATTACCATTTTGATTCGTTTAGCATAATTCTGTATAATAATTAAACACGCATTTGTTCTTAGTAGAGAAATAAAGTCGTGAATGTGCCCTGCACGTATTTTGCGACGAGTTGCATATTAATGGATTACTTTTTAGGGTTCCGTAGTAAACAAGGAATCCTTATAGTTTTTTTTATTTTATTAATAATGGGATTGCTCTTGGCCAGCACCTAGCCAGGGGGCAAAGATGAGGCCGACGATGAAGCGAGCTCACCCAGAAGATGCATATTCACTCGAGCCGTAAAAAGATCCAGGTTATAGTTACGCCATTTCCCTCTGTCCGTCCGCGGGTTAGCTTAGTAACCGTGACTGACTACTAGCTGTACCGATAATCGATATGTCATAGGTATTTTGTGTTTGACGTAAGTTTACTGATGGGAAATTTCCTCACTTGACGAAATACTGTCAGTATTACGTTTGTGCAGTAATACCATGCGCCGAAGTGGGGCAGTCCTGCATTGATATCGGTTGACACTGACAGCTGTCAGTTTTCTCGTATCGTACCGCCTCCGCATCCACAAATCAGGAATGCGCCTTAACTTGACTTTTTCCATGCAGTATAATTACAACGTGCTCCTGAGGAACCCGCATAACTTAAATTCCTGATCATATTTAGAGTCTAAAACGTCATGCGTTCACTGGATTCAGGCTACTTTCAGAGATATTACCATTTTTTCAGTTTTTTTATTTTATTTGTTTTTGCGCACGATGTTGCTATTATGTGGTTGAGTCTAGGCGTACTGATTGACAGACTTCAAAGTGACATTCTTCATGTATTCGCAAACCAAGTTCTAACAAAAACAACGTTCCCGATCGTATTTAAGTCATGGTTTCACCAAATACAATTTACTTTAAATGTTTAATAACATACAAAAAACCTACAAAACATATTAAAAAAAAAAATATTTTTTACGTTATTGACCTAGTCATATTATACTCGTATTTTGTGCTACTTTTAGCCTCAGCAATGCGTAGTTAAAATCTTTAAATCTTTCGGATTCCTCGCGAGCACCCTGTGTAATACCACGAAAGCTGTTGGATATTTAAGAAGGTTTCTTAAATAGCCAAGTTAAAGCTCAAAATGCATTCTTTTTACTGTAATTTCTGTACTTTATTCCATTCTCTCTTGTCTTAAACCCCGTAGTCATTGTCCAAAGCATCTCTGACCGTTTCTGTCCAATAAGGAATTCACCTTTTATGGGAAATGTCTTTAATTGCTTCCGATTATCTACGTGTGAATGGTATTTCTTACTTTTATTAGGAATCTGGTGAAACGGGAATTCGCATAAATTCGTGCCTGTATTCCTAAAAGTGCTTTTTAGCAATTGTAGATACCAATACTTATTCTTTAAATTGGACACATGCTCACTCGACGTCTACGTTAATATACATTATATTATAGCTATATTTGGTAGGCCAAAGGCCGAAAAGAAAAGGGATAAGGAAGAGTGGTGAAATATAGATAAGAAATTTGAATTTGACGTTTAATTAATCTGACACATTATGTTTAATCTGACATTCATAATTATAAATTGTATATTTGCCTATTCTATACGAATACCATACAATTAAGGCGAAGGGTAAGGCAAGCTCTTTCCATACAAACTGTGTGCACATTTTTCTTCGTCTGTGTTTGCGCTACAGTTATTATTTTTGGTCAATATGCTTATTTTTTTGTTTGCTATGAATTAAATAAAAAATTAATTCGTGTTTTTTTTTAAATAAAACCAATTTTCTAGCGTTATTTTTTCAGAATATTAGAGCCACAAAAGCCGCAAGAGTTTTGGGTCCTCAAAAACACTTTTTTGCCGGACCCCACGGAGGCTGCGCCTTAAATGTGTTTGCTGGTTTTCTTGTTTTTTTTTTGCCTTGTTTGCGAAAGTGTTATAACGGCGTGATCGATCACCTTGCGAAAGCTGAATAAAAATGTCAAAACGAATGATTATTACGGAATCTCAAACGTTTAGGTTTAAGATAAATTAACTAGCGATCTTTTTTAGAAAGAACGGTAAATATATTTCTATAGGTTTAAAAGTAATAGCAAATTGTAAGGTGAAAACAGCCTTTTTGGCATAGTATGTAATATAAGAAATAAAAAAAATATTTATATAAAAAAAATCGGCATATTTGCTGGCTCGTAGAGCCTTAGCGTTTCAAAAAAGACCATCTGGCGTTACTACTACTCTTTTGTACCCTGTTGTCTTTATACATCTACTTATGACTTTATGAGGTACAACATGCAAAAAACTTTAATATCTAAACCCATGATCCATGTTATAACATGGCCGTGGCTATCTCTCAAGACGTATAAGCAATAGTCGAATACAGCGCTGGATTGCCATTGATAAAAGATAGCTTTTGATATCTGAAGTTCCGTTATATTCATACATTTGTGGTCGTAGACAAAGAGAATTCCTGATGTTACGGCTGTGTTGGGTGATTCAGGCATTTAGGTGTGAATAAGTTACGCTTATTCACAAATTATCGATGGAAAGATAGAGGAGAGAAGAGGAAGGGGAAGACCAAAACGTATGTTTATAGATCAAGCCAAAGATAAGATCAATGTAATGATAATTCATAATTCATAATTTTATTGCATTAATAATCATGTGTTACATAAGGTCTTACAAAGAGCATTTTACAGCTAGTGTTCACATGAACCCTATTAGGGTATATAGCAATGTAATTAACTAAAAATAATACTTAAACAATTACCTATACTATTACAATATTTTTCATTTTTAGTAACTATATGTACAAAGTAATTGGTTAAATTTAACGCCGACAATAAAACAATACAATTTATATAATTATAATTTAGAAATTCCATTTATGTGTTATAATTAATAAAAGCTTAACTTATTCATTGTTTAGCAATTGTGTATAGAAAATGTTTTTTTTTTAACAGTTTATTAAATATTTAATTGGATTATCTTATATCATTTAGAAATTCATCAATAGAGTAATAGCACCTTTTAATTAACAGATCTTTCAGTTTTCGTTTGAATAATTCATCTTTGATTTCGTTTTTTATTTCGTCTGGTATTTTATTTGCTATTTGTATGCATCGGTAATACGGACCATTTCTGAACATTGCTAACGCTGAAGTTGGTAATTCTAGCTGGTTTATTTTATTTCGTCTCTGTGATTTTATTACTTTTTGTTTAAATGTCATGTCAGGACGGCTAGCATAACTTGGCGCGCGAGCTATCTCACGCGCGAGATAGACTATCCGCCTCTTTCTAATTGGTACACACAGAAAGAGACGGATTGTCTATCTCGCGCGTGAGATAGCTCGCGCGCCAAGTTATGCTAGCCGTGCAGGAGCTCAAATCATTGGTAGAGAACCGAAAAGAATGGGAGTGACCCGACGACAAGATCAATCAATAAATGTTAATGAAGTAACCAGCTGCCGAAGTAGAATATTGGTTTTCGAGTATACGTATCAAAGACAATATTTGGAGTAACGCTAGTTCCTATTTCGCGGGGCGGAATATACGCGTATTTTCTTCAACAAGTGGCGAGCCAGGTCATAAACCATCGGAATCATCATAAATCAAAAACAAATTAAATAATGATACATATAAGATTTCATTTAAAAATAATAATTATATCGACGTAAACAATTTTACATCATAAGTTATCGACATGTTACCACCCGTACGGTAACTGACGTTTATTGCCTGACTCGCCACTTGGTTTTGCGGATAGTATAGGCACGTATAGGTACCGGTGTCTTAATGATGTCGTCCTGATGTCCTCAGTTGAGAGTTAACTGTCGTCAGTATTATATTTGCGCAGTACGATTCACCAGCACCTACTGTGTTCGGTTCGGGCCCGATCGGGCTCTCTTTTAAAACGTCAAAGTTCCTAGTAGTTGTCTTGAATGCATCCAGCATCGGAATGACATTAGAATCAAGTCAACTGACACTCGAGTTTTTGGGGTTAGATGCAGTCAAATTGTGTTGGAAGCCACACGAGCCCAGACTTTGAATACACTGTTTTTATACCACGTCGATGGCAAATAAGCGTACGGCCCGCCTAATGGTAAGCGGTCACCGCAGTGTATGGACGCCTGCAACTCCAGGGGTGTCACATTTGCGTTGTCGACCCTTTCAAAATGAATTTCTCGAAGAATCCCATACTGTAGTTCCTCGGGAAAACCCCGGCAGGGATCTCATTCCACAACCGGAGCGTCCAAGGGAGGAAGTTCCTCAGAACCCGCAATTTATTGCACACCTCAAAAAAGAACACAATGCAGAACATATAGCTTAAGCTAGAGATGAACAACAGGCGGTCTATCGCTAAAGAACAAGTTAGTAAATCGCCTAAGTAAAAAACGCATTAAATGGTTTGCGCGACAGATTTTTTATTCCCCATCAAAATGGCGACCGTTAAATGACGTCACGGATTGGCTGTCGTGTCACGTACGGCGCCGGACGCAACACCTAACGGGTGCAGTTCTCCTTAGTGACTTGTCTTTTGCAAATCAATATAGCTCATTTGGTCTAGTGCCTTTGCAACGGCCATATCATTATCATCCCAGCGTTATCCCAGTAGGTACAGTTGGGATACGAAAACCTTCGTCAGTTGTTAAATTCATTCCTTTGTAAAGTCATAGACGCTTAGGACATTTTGAAACCCTAGTACTAATTAGAAAAGTGCATATACAATTATACTTAGGTACTTGATACAATAACATATAACCTTTTTTACCGACTTCAATAAAAGGAAGGAGGTTCTCAGTTCGTCTGCATATTTGCTTTTTTTATAGAATAGAATAGAATAGAATACAAATTTATTGTCTTATAATGCACTTTACAAATAGTGAAAAGTAAAAATACTTAAACATTTAATTTATTTCACAAAATAAAAAAAAACCACGCACATTATACTGTTTTTCACGTAAGAAGTCCGGTGACAGCTGTCAACCCAGTACAAATTATGTCATTATACGTCAAAAATGACATACGACATAATTTGTACTGGGTTGACAGCTGTCACCGGACTCTTCTTACGTGAAAAACAGTATAATGTGACAATAGGAGTGAACTCAGCGTTTGCTGCGATACAGACTAGCTGCACACAGCGCTAGTTTTCAGTTCACCCCCAATGACAACTGGTTTAACAAAGTGGCGGGTATTTATTTTATGTAGTATGTTCCCCGATAACTCTTTACCACGTAGGCCGATTTTGATAATTCTATTTTTGTTTCAAAGCGGTAGAAGATGGGCCTATATAAATTTGGTGAAGGTCTGATGATGGGATCTAGGAGGAATCGATGTAACTCCTCGAACTTGATAGGCACGCATATGCCGATTTCGGTATTTTCTGTAGGTAACCAAGCATTGGCTCACGGAAACCACATATTACAAAATTAGAGTCGTTTTTTAAATTTGTCGTTTAAATAATTAATGACCTAGTCAAATAAACAACTTCCTAACAGGTCCAGTCAAATATGTTCTGTTTAAATATTTTCATTTGAAGTTTTTGCACCCAATAATAATTCTGCGTCGTATTTAAGTTCATAATGCCAAATTTACGAGCTGCATATATTGCAGGTTATCAAGCTGGCTATCATCATCATCATTTCAGCCGAATGACGTCCACTGCTGGACATAGGCCTCCCCGAAAGACTTCCACAGTAACCGGTCCGCGCCACTCGCATCCAGCGGACATCCGAGCACCCGATACACAAGCTGGCTATAACATTATCAAAATATTTTTTTCTCAAACATGCGCCTAAATGTATGCATTAACGTCACGAAAAGAGGACATGAAGTTACCTGTTTATGGCTCACGGTGGCCAAGAAGTAATGTATGGAGAATGTATGAAACAAACATTATTGTCCGCTGCTCTAACTTTTTAAATTTGCTTACTAAAATCAACTGATAAAGGAAATATTACATAGAGCCAACCGCCACGATTTTGTATATATATTTTTAATTTGTTATGTAAATTGATATTTTTTTAGGTATTTCCGTTTTTTTATCGTTCTTGTATTTTTGTATTTTGTTGGTTTTTTTTTCGAATTTTACGAGTATTTATGTATTTTTTTTCGTTTTTTCGTGTTATTTTGTAGCGTTTTTTGTGTTTTTTTGATATTTTTGGACTTTTTAAATGGTGCTTGTATTTTGTAGCATTTTTCCTATTTTAATTTTTTTCCGTTATTTGTCGTGATGCTTTGCTATTTTTGGACGTTTTGTATTTTTTTTTACATTGTAGTTTTTTTTTTTCTAACATGTTTGAGAAAAGTACTATACAATCCTCGGCCGGAACAGGGATTGCTGGACGAGTTTGGGATAAACGGCCGAGTCGTAGACGAGGCCGGATAAAACGAGTCCTGCTCTATAAAACGAGTCTTACTTCACTCTGCAGTAATGTACTATTATTAGTTGACTTGTCAGTATTAGTAAATTAGCCTGCTATTGCAAAAGTTGATGCTATATTTCTGTTGCGTTTGAAATTAAACGTTGTCATGCAGGACTGGTGAAAGCATATGTGGACTTTAAGGTAATAATCCATTTCTTACTCCGACTGTACAAATTGCCTGGGACCCGCTAACAAATCCCAAGAATTAGCGTAGGTAAGCACTAGTTTTTACGGAAGCGACTTCAATCCAACCCAAGGCCTTCCAATCCAAGGTGGAAACTAGAACTTACTGGAATTAGGCTTGTCAAGTGAGTGGGCAACTTGACTGTTAGAAGTTTTCAAGCCGCCCGAAGGTCTCTAACTTGGCTTAACGACTGCTGCCATAGACAGCAACTGGGATCAACGGCTGCGTGCCTTTCAAAGCACGGGAGCGCTCAGTAACCACAAAAATGTGGTCACCCATACAAGAGTCGACCCCGGCCGATGTTGCTTATCCTCGCATCCCGCACGAGGTACGCGGGTGCCGCTGGGCCACGAACACTCCTCTATCCCTCTCTATCTTCTATCCCTATCTCCTAATGAGTATATGTACGTAGGTATGTTAAATAAAAATAAGTTTTTGGACAAAAATTTCATTTTTGGTACAATCTTTTAGCTGGAAGAGATCCCTTGAAGGGATAAGCTCGCCTTTGTACGTCTACTTTTTGTTTGTTTATCGTTTTGTCGTGTTTTATGTACAATAAAGTAATACATACATACATACATACATCTTTTATTGCTGACTATACTTTTTTCCACAATCATAAACTACTTGTTGAGTCGCGGTTCGAATGAGCCCAAACACGATGGGTTTATCTTGTGTAGTTTAGGAATTGCTATGACCACATTCTGTCTCCATCATCAGATCAGCTCTATGTCATAATAATATTGCATTGTCATCCGATTTATACATGCATGCAAAATTTAAGCTCTATCAGAAACCGGGAAGTTGATCAAATTTAACTTGCAAGATTTGATTACAGACCGACAGACAGACAACGGGACAGGTGAAACTAAATAAAAGCTTGTAAAATACTTGAAAATATTTATGTAGATGAGCAATTTAGCCTGTTTGTATGGAAATGTAACAAACTAGCAGCAATGGGTTGTTTTGCCACCATGCCTGCAGACACTTTTTATACCAGCTGAACATATTTCTAACACACATAAATATTCACGCTATTCTAACTCTTACTCATTTCGCAATAAGCACTATAATCGCGTGCAACTAAATGGGTGCTCAAGCGCATAATTTAAGTGTGTCAGTGTAGAACGGGGTAGACCAAGCCCACATTATCATAGTGGGTTTTAAAAAAGTAGAACTCGTACTGTCCTTGTTGGGATGCGGTCGTTATCGATACATTTCAACATCTGCGCCTAGAAGGCATTTTAAGTTTTTCTATATACTACGACGGTGCCAGATAGAATACGGCGTGCCTGTCTGTTACAGCCAATTTGCTCCAAAACTACTGGACCAACTGAGTAGAAATTTGGTATACATAAATGTAAGTCGGTAGTCCTAAGACGGACGTGTAACGTGAATTAATTAATTTTAAACACGGTGACCACTTTTGCGCAGGGAGCGGAAGGG
This sequence comes from Notocelia uddmanniana, assembly GCA_905163555.1. NCBI lineage: Eukaryota > Metazoa > Arthropoda > Insecta > Lepidoptera > Tortricidae > Notocelia > Notocelia uddmanniana. Next base: position 4,401,927 of record LR991077.1, read on the forward strand.
TGTAAATAAAAAAAAATAGAAAGTTTTGCTAACCATATTATCGTGTGATAACTGACTGTGTGTGTGTGAAAGGACTGGCTGTGAAAATCTTATTTTTTTTATAGTATTAGAGAACATAGTACTGAAGATATTTAAGAAATTGACCATTTCCCCTCTATTACGTCCAAAAATACTGGGCCTAAAATTTGAAAATAAAAATAAAGATCATCTTTACTTCTAGATCACAGAAAAAGCTAAAACAATAGTATTTTTCTCAAACATGCGCCTAAATGTATGCATTAATGTCACGAAAAGAGGACTTGAAGTTACCTGTATATGGCTCCCTACATTACTTCTTGGCCAGCGGCAAAGAAGATCCGGTATATCTAGGTCGAAAATTAGTTTCTGTTGCTTGAAATTATAATGGAGAAAAAATGCAGTGATTTTTAAGGTTTTTATAAAAATTCAAAAACTCGCTGTACCTATTTTTTTACATTCCAATTTCTAGCAACAGAAACTAATTTGCGACCTAGATATGGCGGATCCCATTGTGTAGGTATACAAAGTTTCATGTTATTTCAGCATGGTGTTTTAAAATGAGAACGAAACTAAGTTTGTATGGAGAATAGAGTTCGGTCGAGCGTACGGGGGACAAGCAGTAACGCTGCTAAAGAAAATTATAAATTGCAAATTAAAGGGAAAAATTTAAAACACTAATTTTGAGCACTAAAATTCTAAATTTTTCCCTTTAATTTGTAATTTCGATATTTTAATTTCATAGAATTACTATCGACACATCCCATCCCTACGCGGCCTGGTTAGTGGTTAAACAGTAACACACTGGTATTTATCCTTAGATTAATTCCCCTTTTAATCTTATAGCATTAATCCCGTTCTATTTTTAACTAGCTGTTTATATTTATAGCTCGGCCGGTTTCCATGTAAGCACGTAAGGAGTTCAGGACTATTTTTAAGATACGAGTAAAGAATGGTGTAATGGATTTCCAATACGCGACTTGGCACTTTTTATTGTGCCATTCCAACCAGTTTAAAAAAAGGATCATATGCCTATTTAGGACCAACTACAATTAGAGATCAATAAATGACAAACATACAAACATATGTTATGTTATGTGTGATTAATGATTATAGGGTACTAGCGACCCGTCCCGCGCTTCGCACGGATTAAAATATAATGCATATGAGAAATATACATAATTTTAAAGCAAAAAAAAAACGACTTTAAAGGGGAGGCCGGTGAAAGATTATTATACTTAGATGGTGCACTCTTAGATTCCATACAATGAAATAAAAATGGCTATAAAAAAAAATAAAAAAAATGCTTGACAAACGTTCACAAGAGTTCCGTTCTGATCATCATCAGCAGTTCCACTTTATCAAATGTCACTTTTTTGAATGTAAATGCTTGATTAGTTCATGAAAATACTAAAATCACTATATGTGTGCCTTTCACATTTGAGGAGTTCCCTCGATTCCTCATGGATCCCATCATCAGAACTCGAGCATGACAAAAAATTGTCGTGAAAATAGAACTTGCCCTAGGAGGAAAAATCACCAAACGTGAACTTTTCGTCGTTGATGAGTTCTGTTCTGATCATCATCAGCAGTTCCACTTGATCAAATGTCACATTTTTGTATGAAAATGCTTGATTTGTCGGTAAAACACAAACATCACTATATGTTTGCCTTTAAGATTTGAGGAGTTCCCTCGATTCCCCATGGATCCCATCATCAGAACTGCGTTTTGACAAAAACGAGACCAACTTGAATATATATACTTACAAGAATTGGAATATGCCTAAGGCTTGGATCTAGAATCTGCGTCCCCCATACATATGTGCCTGCGGCAAGAATGTGGACCTGCTGGGACGGCATGGCCTCTCTTGCTCCAGAAGCGCCGGCCGTTTTTACCGCCACGGCACTATCAATGACCTGGTTTGCCGCTCGCTTGTCTCTGTTCCTGCGAGCTTGGAACCGGTGGGTATGGCAAGAGACGATGGCAAGCTCCCCGATGGAGACACTTTGGTGCCGTGGAAGCTGGGTAGGGCACTGGTGTGGGACGCTACGTGTGTCGACACTTTCGCGCAGTCCCACATTCAGGCAACCCGCTCTCAGGCCGGTGCTGCAGCCGCGTCTCAAGCGCCGCAAGTACTCATCTTTATTAAAAACTTACGAGTTTGCGGCGCTTGCAGTGGAGACAATGGGGCCATGGTCGTCTGACATGAAGGCATTTATAAGAGCCTTGTCGTCGCGGCTGGTTAACATCTCAGGAGACCCCAAGGCCGGCGTTTACCTCTCACAGAGAATTTCTCTAGCGATACAGAGAGGTAACGCGGCCAGCGTTATGGGGACCATGCCGCAGGCGGACCTTTTATAAGGCGTATTCTTTTTATAGTTGGGGTTTTTAGTTTTAAGTTATCTTATGTTTATTTTTATTTATTATTTACTTTGTAGGTTAGTGTGTTATCGATACATACAAATTATTTAATATTGTTATTCAAATTAATAAGGCAAAGACTTACAATCAAAAATAGGATTTTCAAAATCGGTTCAGATATGACAGAGTTCTGGAGTAACAAACATTAAAAAAACATTGATAACTTCTTTTGAAATCTTAAACTCTGTTAATAAATTATCCACCAAAACCATTCGAAAGAATCAAGCTACACGTTGGTGAAAGTAACCCGTGGATGCCCGACGTCAGAAGTAAACGTTTTCATTTCATTTATCATCACCCTCCTAGCGTTATTCCCAGTACAGTTGCATCCTGAAGGATACCTGGGGACTTGTACTATTACTTATTCTGTGCCTGGGGTCCGCTACCTAATCCCAAGATTTGGCGTAGGCGCTAGTTTTTACGGAAGCGACTGCCATCTGACCTTCCAACCCGAGGGGGAAACCAGACCTTATTGGGATTAGGCTTGTCAAGTGAGTGGGCAACTTGACTGCTAGAAGTTCTCAAGCCGCCCGGAGGCCTCTAACTTGGCTTAACGACTGCTATCATAGACAGCAACCGGGATCAACGGCTTAACGTGCCTTCCAAAGCACGAGAGCGCTCAGTTAGTAACCACTCAAAGCGGTCACCCATCCAAGGACTGACCTCGCCCGACATTGCTTAACCTCGCATACCGCACGCGGTACGCGGGCGCCGCTGGGCCACGAACATTCCATTTCATTTAGTGCTTAGAATAAATAAAATAATGTTTCCTTTCAGCAAATTGAGCTATCTCAACGGTTTAAGGTAGTTTCCCTCCAGGGCCCATATTTTTAGGGTTCCGTAGCCAAATGGTAAAAAATGGAACGAATGTCTGTCCGTCCGTATGTCACAGCCGATTTCCTTTGAGACTATGAGCACTACAATTATGAAATTTGGTAGGAAGGTGTATGTTATGAACCGCTATAGAAATATGATGTAAAATTTCATGATGGGTCAATTTTTTTTATATATTAAAAAAATCCTACTCCTTATTTTGCCACGTGTAGGTAAATAGGCATCAGAATTTCTGACCCCGGTAGTTACCGCGCAGGTACATGTAACAGAACGCCATTGCGCTCCGTCACTTCCATATTGAAATATTTTCCAAGAGACAGTCAGATAAATTCATGGTTTCCCCGTTGAAAGCATTATTAAGAAAATAGTCGAAAATAGGAGTCTTGACGAAAGCACAACCATGTCATATATGTAAATGCTAAGTAGTTTCGTATGCTTTAATAAGTTTCCTAAATAAGCTTGAGCATTGCCATTGAACAAGCACTATAAAACAAAAGAAAATACTTAAACTAGACATACGGGGGAGTTTTGTCGAAAGCTGAAACGGAGACGCTTCGCCCGCTTCGCTTGCTCGGTCGAAAAGTAAATATTTAATAGAAAGAATAGGCGGGTGTTAATTATATTACTAATTAGAATTCTCGACTTGGCATTCAATCATACAAACTAAGAACGTAAGATACAAACAAGGCATAGAAAATAAGCAGACCTATATAATGAGTCTAAAATCATAACAATCTGTCGGGCGGTTGACGAGTTTCAATTTTATTAGCAAATATGTAGGGTACTTCCTTCCTCACAACACGAGAACATGAATTTTAGTTGAGGCAGCGCCACTGTTACTTGAACCCTGGCACGCATCGATATCGCTAAGGTTGAGGGCTCTCTCTCTTCTGGACGGCAAAACGTTCGGCTCAGATGGGATGGGAAAAAGTGTGGAACAGCGGTGACGTCACGTCGGGCGAAACGACGGAAGGTATAGCGTGGTTGCTTACGGTCGATTGGTAGGAGTGGGGGCACTGGTGGGAAAGAGTAGGCTGTATCGGATGTTCGTTTTGACGCGAATGACTTGTCAATGGCTATAAAAGCAAGCGGCGGACTGCAGTGGGGGCTTTTTGTGATTCGGCGGTGGGCTGTTAACATACCTCTGGCTTGTAGCACATATCTATCGGTGGGTTTCTAGTAATTAGGGTAGGGAATTCTCTGTTATGTGGCGGCGCGCTGCTTGATACGAGGATTTTCTATCTTAATATTATAGTTTGTTTAATTTTGTGGGGTTTAGTGTTGTAGTGTTTTTAGTTGAAATCCTATCGTTATACCAAGGACTTTGGAGTAACGAAAGGATGTGTTTGTTGTTCTTACTTAAGTTTATTTGTGTTAATAATGATACATTGTTTATTTCGTTGTAAAAAGCCAGAACGTTAACCAGATTACAGTTAATCTGACAGGGTACATACAACCTAACGGCTGCCAAGCGTGTTTGCCCTGGAGCTCCGTAAATTACCAGATTGGGGTGTCCGTCTGGCATCACCTCTTTACCAACATAGGTGATGCGTCTAGGCCCCCCTGTACTCTCGGTGTCCAGCTGACGATCTGAAGCATGGCTGGCACGATTGAAGGCTCAGCACAGGAGGTTACTCCGCTTGCGGAAGACGTCAGTATCCGAGGTGCAGTCTTGTTAAATATATTTATATATCCAATTTATATACACAATAGGGTGTTCTACTAACACCGCCGAGCTCTCGAGCGTGTTGGGGGGAACGCACAACACACAGGCGTGTCAGGTTTCTAAATCCTAGCTTCGCCGGCTAGACTTTACAGCTTAAAGTAGGGACTTCACGGCCTTATTCGGAACTAATTCCAGATTCCTGGAATTAGTTACGAATAATGCAGAGTAGGGCTGAGAAGGGGTAGTGTTAGGTTAAATTCATACACAGGGTTAATATTAGGCATCTAGGATGGGTAATATTTCTGTAAGTGAAGTGTTTTATTTCCAGGATCACAGTAGGGATTCTTTAGTGTTTGTAGTGTTCCAGTCGCAGAATAGTTAGGGCACCGATGGCAGAGAACGAAGTGTCTTCAGTATACGTGTGTAAAAGTGTTAAGTGAATAGTGAGATAAGTGAATTCTTAAGCTGCTAGTCTTCAGGTATTTAGCATAGGCCTGATAGGGACCTAGTTACGGTGAGGCTGAGAGTGCCGATCCTAGTGTGGTATATTTAAAGTGATCAGTGTACGTTGTGAATAGGAGGTGGGCATATACCCAGAGTATTGGGACATGTCTACTAGGGACTGATGTCTAGCAGAGCCGTACATCAGACGTTTTCCACAATGGGTAGCTGAACGCTCATGACGTGGTTAACTCGTTTTCTAATAAGGGGAATTCGGTGGGCTACGTGTTACGGTTCGGCATTTTTGGCTTCAACGGGAGCTAGGCATGCTAGTGATAGGGCTTAGAGCCGCTAGGAGCGATAGGGTTAATAAGGCATCAGCGCCTCCAGTGGTAGTGTAGACTAGAGATGCCCGCGAGCATCTGAGTGGCCTAGCAAAACAGCTTACCCTGTTTTGCGAAGCTAGAATAGTCGTAAAGCTGTAAGGATAGCGCGTCCTGCCCCATCCTACTACTCTTGCTGGCAGCGTCAGTAGCTAAAAATAGCACGTCGCAACATATACAACCAAGGATAACTTTCGCAAGATTAGGGTAGTCAAAGTGTAGCGCTTAGACTAGCAGGTATCCTTGGTTTAGGAATTTCAAAGTGCTGTGGTGGGAGACTTGCCCTCCTTCGACGACACGCCCCCGTCAGCAAGAGGCAGAGAGAGACGCTTACAGGTGTGGTTGGGGATAAATTATCTATACAAATATAAAACCTTATTTCCAAGTGCTTGGGCCTATAGGAACAGCTAGGAGAGAAGTCGGTTAGGTGAGCTACGTAACGCTCTAAGTTTCGTACTATTATGACCATTACAACGACTAGGACAGGCAGAGTAATCTCTAGGCTCCTCTCAAATAGGCTAGTCCTAAGTAAAACCCTATTAGAATTAGTTTCAAGCGTGTAGTTTAATGATACAAGCTGCTAGCGCAGCCCAATCTTAGTTACGTAGCATTTAAGTCAACTGAGAAGTGATGTGTGTAAGTATAGATTAGGTCGCGAATATTAGTAGAGATGAAGAGTCCAACGATCCTACCAGCTTCACATTAAAGTTCAGGGGTTGCTTACGGTTCACAACACTAATAGGGTTCTACCATAGACGATCACAAGGCCAAATCATTTTCATAAAGCTCGTTTTTCTCAAAGCGACTTCAGTAAAGTTTAGTCATAGTTTTCACGGGGTGCGGTAGCTTAGTGGGGCATTTAGCAGAGGGGGTTAATATTGAGAGGGGCGTACGTTACATACAGTTAACAGCAAAAGTTGATCATTTTAGTACCTTGTCACTTTCATTACTTTGATGCATCCCAACTGTCGCAGTATGGTTACGTTAATGTGACAAAGTCAAACTATCAATACGGCACATTCACGTACTTATATCGTTTGTATTATAAGACATATAATCCAGACATCCTTTTGAAATAAGCGACCACGTATGTTAATAAAAACACTTGTAGCAGACCATTTACAGCCAAGAGCAGGCTTATAGAAAGCGTGTCCAGTCCCTAATAGGGGGCCATTCCCCGACACATATACACGTCCGTCCGGTTGTTTGTGTGTCAGTGAGCCAGGCACCGTCACATCACAAGCGAAGATCGGTCACTATATCTTTTTAGGGTTCCGTAGTCGACGAGGACTTCGTCATGACCGTCTGTCTGTCCGATGCTTTGCTTTGTGATTGTTAGTGCTAGAAAGCTAAAATTGCAATAAAACTAGCAAAGTCGTAAAAAAAAATGTGGTTCCTCCGCTACACGTAAAGTGGGGATATTTTTTTTGCTTCAACCCTATGGCGTAGCGTGTTGTTGGATAGGTCTTTCAAAATGAATACAGGTCTTCATCAAACATTTTTTGATAAAGTGAATATTTACGGAAACATTCACTCCAAAAGAAAAAAAAATGTGTCCCCCCTTCTAACTTTTGAACTATGGGTCCAAAAAATATGAGAGCAAACTTGAAAGCTTGCTTTTAGAAGCATTTAAGTAAAGCTTAATAAATTCATATTATTGTTATTCATTTCTTTTATTATTATTGGGTGATGTATAATTATTATCGACTTACTAACCCCTAGAGTTTTAAGCCTAGTGTACTAACGTTTATATGGACCTGAGTCTGAGATAAATAAATAATAATAATAATAATAAAGACCTTCAACAAAAGCTATATAGCGGATATGATCAGCTAAGGCGTTTTTGAGTCACTTGTCGTAAAAAGTCTTTCCTTCTTAGTAAAAGACGTATGAAACGCAGCGAAGTATTCCCTTTTGCTTGTTATTGACTTTTTCAGAGAAAGGTCATTGGGCAACTACGTAACCCTACACTGAGCATGGCCCGACATGCTCTTAGCCGTTTTTTTTATACTAAGATAGTGGCAAACAAGCACTGTCTGCTTGCTGGTAAGTGGGCTGGTTTCCCACCGTCGTGGAAAATAATGGAACTTTGTACAGTCGACAGAAGAAATAAGGTTTCCACTTTATCGGAAGTGAATAAGATCAAACTTACAGTTGACGTTGACTGTGCAGTCCGCGGCTAAGGCGACTTCCTGACTTGGCGATGCGGAGAAGGTTCGATATCAGAAAGCTGTCAGCTGCCATTGCTGTCAGCTGCCACTGCTGCCAGCATATCAACGGACATTGTCAGTGTTGTGCTTGTGTGTCACACGAGCGACAACCCTAGTGTAAATGTCATTAAATAAAGACCAAGTGCGGGTAGTTCTAAAAACCCGTGCGGCTAGAAGATGTTGATACCCGCAGGGTGATTACGAAAGTTTTCCGGGGGGCGTCGTGGTGAAATGCTCGCGATCCCATTGCGCCCCCCTTGAGTGCGTATGCTCCTCCTGTCACCATCACTCGGCGGGGGGAGAGAGTTCCACATAACCCCCAAATGGCCTTCCGAGTTAAAAAAAGAACTTTGCGGTGTAAAAAAATCCATTTTCACACCGTCAAAGTGAATAAATTTCATTTGTGCGCGATTAAGTTCCATTTAACAATAATTACGTATCCCGTCAATTGAGCAAATCTGTGCCATATCAGTTTACGCTAAAGAACAGAATATCATATACTGATCCTGCCACAGACAGAAAGTCGCCTAAGATTTTTGCCGCCAGTGTGACGTGGCCCTAACGGCGCCCGCGCACCGAACGGGGCGCAGACCGGCCGCAGACATCGGACTAACTACACATAGCTGTATTTATGATTACAGGTCACGATTATAAATAGCTGTTTAAAACTACTAGTTTTATGCGACTGGAAGTTGTTAGGCCTTAATCTTCGTAATTACTCGTCATCATCACCAGCATATCAGCCACAAGTAAATTTTTACCAATAAAAAACCGACTCCAATCTTTTTCATACCCATGCACACTCGGCCCTTCCTGCTGTATAATTTGAGGAGTTCCCTCGAGTTCCCCAAGATCCCATCATCAGATCCAGACTTGGTGAAAATGGGACCAACTAGAAATAATACCCTTTCAAACAAAAAAAATAGTTTTTGGAATCGGTCCACCATTCCCAGAGTGAACATACATAAAAAAAAAAATTCCGACGAATTGAGAACCTCCTCCTTTTTTTGAAGTCGGTTAAAAAGACGTCTGCTGCTGGAAAAATTCCTCCCCCAAGGACCTTCACAATGACCGGTTTCGCGCCTTTTTTTTGCGTTGGGGGAACAAGGCATTCCCCGCACCATTCGCCCGGACGAAGGGAGACCGGACGAATGTGTGGGACTCCTGGCCAGAAGGTCCATACTACCCACTAAATCCCCAACGATTGTCCAACGATATCGCTTACATGGCGGGCCAAAGAATCGCATGTGTATTTTTCTACCGAAAACCACAAATATTTTGGACACATACAAAAACGCCGTGTATCCAACAGAGAGATACGACTTGAATAGGCCGTACACCTGGCTGCGCCATCTTTTGTATGCCTATTTTTCTTTTTAAAAAGTTTGTGACTCGACAAACAATGGATTTTATATCTAACATTGTAGTCGCGCAAGATAGCCGTCAGATAAATAGCGTGTGAGTAATGTTCACTTTTCCACCCATTTTTGAGAAAAAATATTTTCAGTATCGAAATTTCTGTCGAAAATACCCAGTCTTAATGTACGCGGACAAAGCCGTAGTAGCCAGTAGGTTATACAGACCTAGGCGCAGTAAATGCAAGTATTAGATGCATTACAAAACTTACAAACCGGGTAAAGGTCTCTCTCACGCACGAAGCGCCCTAGGCTGCAATCACCTTATTATCTGTATTGCAAGTGCATGCATATGTATGGGAAGACTTGGTTATAGAGATTTGTGGGTAAATAGTTTGGACACTAACACTTTATGAAGAGCAGTACAACATCGCGAGGTGGTGTTAATTTTTCGCTGTGAGTTTTTATAATGCTCCCGGTGTCTGCTTGATCGCAAGCAGAACACAACACCACATACAAACGTCCACACAGGTTATTGAAAACTCGTGACCCTTATTACAATGGGGAATGTCTGAAATTTTTAAAAGTCCTTGATTATTTTTCTAATGGGAGGAATAACCGTCGCCATTAACAGAAATAAGTATCAGATTTTTCGGTTGCGCCATATATTTTATAAAAATACAAACATTTGATATCACCTCGCGTCTGCCCCGTATCGGACTACTAAGACATTTCTAAGTCTGTCGAATATTTAAAAAAAAACGCCTGCTTGGATCTGTGATATGCAATGACATTGACAGTTCAAGTCATACGGGCAACCTATGATGAACTGTCACTGTCATTGCGTACCACAGATCCAAGCAGGTGTTTTTTTTTTCTTGTCTGATACGGGGCAGACGCGAGGGGATATAAAATGTTTATATTTTTTAAAAGTATATGGCGCAACCGAAAAATCTGAAACTTTTTTCTGTTCATGGCGAGGGTTATTCCTACCATTAGAAAAATAATCAAGGACTTTTAAAATTTTCAGACATTCCCCATTAGCATAAAGGTCATGAATGTTATTACGCTTGCGGCTTTAGAAGAATTATGAGCACATTGCCGGCCTTTTATTGACCTTAGGATTATTTGTGTTGACAGCTAGATATTATACAGGTGTCTCACTCTCAACACAAAGCATCCTCGGGAGCTCTGGCGACCTTACTCACCACCAAGAACACAACGACATACCTAATGAGCAAGTAGGCAGTGTCAGACCGTGGCCTGGCTGAAGGGGAAGTTGAAGAAATTGTGGTTGTCGAGTACTAGACGCATAGACGCAGAGAGAATAGGCGCAAAGTAGCATGTCTGTGTGTCTTCTACAGATTTTACTTCGGTGAGTGTGCTCAGGAGCTCCATGAGCTCATACCGCCTTCCCTCTTCTTCCATCGGACATCCAGACGGACGGCTGGCTATCATCCTTACCTGGTCGAAATTCCTCTAATTCGAACCAAGCGCTTGGCATCATCCTTCATAATGCGCACTTCTAAGGTTTGGAATTCTCTGCCGGCGTCTTTATTTCCGAGTTCATATAACCTGGACCTTTTAAAGGCACGAGTGAATAGGCATCTTCTGGATGAGATCGCTTCATCGTCGGCCTCATCTTCGCCTCCTGGCTAGATGCTAGCACCAAGAGCAATCCCATTTTTAATAATAGTAAAAAAATCTTCTTGACTGGATATTTTATTTCGGTATATACAAGTATATTAGGTATTTTTATTTTCTGTTATTGTAGTATATTTTGTCTTTTATTCATATAATTATTTATATAATTTTGTAGCTTTTATTTATATATGTAATATTATGATGATATTAAGACAAACTTGTATTTGTGTTGTACATGTTTAATTCTATGTTTGCCTATAATTTTTTATCTCCACTCAATTGCTCAAAGGTTAGCTGGAAGAAATCCCTTACATGGATAAGCTCGCCTTTGTACATATGTCAACTGTTGTAATCACTGTTTTATTGTTGCATTTTACTCATGTATGTACTATAATAGTACATTACGATACAAGGCTTTTAAAACAAAGAACAAAACAAAGAGGGTCATAAATATGCGAGAGAGTGCTTTCTGTTTTACGACCCGTGTTTTGTTTGTACACAATTTTACGTCACCACTTGGCCAAAAAGTAGGTTTTACCTTATTGGCAAGGTGTGGTGTAAAATTGTGTACAAAACACGGGTCGTAAAACAGAAAGCCCTCTCTCGCATATTTATGACCCTCACCTGCGGCTCGGGCCTCAAACATCTGCGATATCGGCCTTTATTTATTTTACAACCCTTGTATCGTAAATAGCTATTACATACATACATACATACATGCAAGTAGTGGACTATCTATATTTAATGCCCTGCGTAGTATTAAAAGCGGAATAAATATACTTTAAGATCATTCAGATTTCGTAATGAAATGTAATTATAATTTTAATGGTTTTAATTATAGGCTTTCGATTGGCGGCAAGGTATTTATGCACGTTTGATAGAGTGGAATTTCTTATGGGAACATCCAAAGCATAAATATAAACATATCATATGTATACTTATTTGCTGTAAATAGGTGCAGTAACCAGTTTCTCTCAGTCTGTTGTGTATAAGTAATACTTTAATGAAAGACATAAATAAAGGATGATGCGTTGTCGCCTATGCTCTTTAATTTTGTCTTGTATGTAATCGGTCGGCACCGGATCTATGAGCGCTTGTTCTGCAGTCCCAAGCGCACATGGCTCCGATGTCTTAACATCAGACAAACCGTGCACTTGCTTTCCACTAAATAAATAGATTTATGATGATTTATTCGTGATTCAATTTTAATGTTGTACGCGAGATTACATATGATAATTATTAAAAAGTTTACCACGAAATGGTTCCGTCTTAGCATGGTGCTGACTGTTGACTACTGAGTCAGAAGACCAGCGGTGACTCCCGAGTCATGGCTGGTCTTCCGGCGGGACCATTGATAGGTCACAATCTACATATATTGTACAGTTAAGATCACGCATATGTACATATTTCTCAAACTAGCTCAATAAAATAAGACGCAAAAGTCGGTCAAAAATGAGATTACATTTCGTACTGTAAAAATGGGGTGAGTAGGGACAAAACTGACATTCAAACCTCGATAACATTTTATATTTACATATGCAAACTATACAATTAGTGGCGTGTGGGGTGGCGTGGCGTGTATACAATTAGTGGCGTTTCGGCCGTTTGTATTTTAGTTTTTATTTTATTTTGGGTAGTTCCATTTCATAACTTTGACGACAAACAGGAAATCCCACCTCACCCCGTAGTCCCTCGTGTTTGGGGTGAGATGGTATTTCATACAAAGGTGTTTTTGGAAGATTGTTGGATCGTTTTTATTATGTTTGTTGCTATAGCTCCATTTTAAATTGGAATACATTATTTTTGTACCAGTAGCCTTAAAATCCCATCTCACCCCCCTTTCATTCCTTCTCTCCCCATTCATAACACAACTCTCCTCGCGGACCCCACTCACCCCATTTTACGGAACCGTGAATACGCTTTTTACTCACGTTTTACATTCACTGTCGCTAGTACTAGCGACCGTTCCTTTAAATGCTCACAGCTTAAAAGCTAAATAATACTCTAGGTAAACGCTAACAACTTAAATTCGAACAGATCTCGAAACGCAATGTTATCACTCCATCATTCACAGGCGTGTGGGAAATCAGAAAATTACACTAAATTATGGTTTTAAAAACGTTAATCTGGTTTCAGATGCCATCTGGGTTCTGTTCTGATACAATAAGTGTAGTGATGTGCTGGATGTTTTATGTTTCGAGCAAACTTTCTGAAAGTTCAGTGGCCGGGCGTTGTGTTGGTCTCTGAGGGAGGTCTATGTCCAGCAGTGGCCGTCGATCGGCCGACGATGATGATGTTGATGATGAAATCTCTTTCTCGCATCAGAAATGAGACCATCCGCAGTTAGAACTAAAGTAGTTCTCCGAATCGCTAAACTTAAGTGGCAGTGGGCACTTTACACGTAAAACCGATGGCTCTTGGAGCGGAAAGGTTCTCGATGGGCGACCTACCGGATGCCGCAGCGTGGGTAGATTCCCTAAACAGTGGAGTGCTGGCCTGGTAAAGGTCGCAAGTGGCGCAGGACGGGTCATTGTGGTATTCTTTGGGGGAGGCCCATGTCTAGCAGTGGACGTCCTTCGGCTGATATGATGATGACGATGATGAAATTTTCTGATACTATTTTTTTACGACAACAACTGCGTGTCCTTCTTGCACTCATTGTCATATAAAAAAAAAAATATTTGTGCGTATTTATAAGATATAGTTACTACGCATATTAGAAAGGGACACACTAAGGCAAAGTGAGTTTCTTTCGGCTCGCGTTTCCGGTCACAGACAGCACTCTTCTTATAAATACGTAGATTTGTCGCCTCGAGCAAAAGCCGCGGTAGCTCGGTTGGAAAGAGCGATGGACGGATTCCAGAGGTCATTGGTTCAAATCCCGCCCAGGCTGATCAATTTTTAATTTCGGTTGGAAATAAAGTACGTATTATCTACTATCTCCATGAGGGCAGCTAACTAACTCTTACCGTAAAACGGGGTGAGTAGGTTTCGCGGGGAGAGGTGGGTTATGAATGGGGAGAGGTTTGAGAGGAGGGTGAGAAGGGATTTTAAGGCTACTGCTACAAAAATAATGTATTCCAATTTAAAATGGAGCTATAGTAATAAAAAACGGTCCAACAATCTTCTAAAATCACCTTTGTATGAAAACCCCTCTCACCCCAAATGCGAGGCACTACGGGGTGAGGTGGGTTTTCCTCTTTATCGTCTAAGTTATGAAATGGAACTATCCAAAATAAAATAAAAATTAAAATACAAACGACCGGAACACTTATTATATACAACATTCAGTTTTTATATGTAAAAATAAAATGTTATCGAGGTTTGAATTTCATTTTTGACCCTACTCACCCCATGTTACGGTACTCTGTCAACAAAGAAGCAGCCATTTCAAAAAAGATTTTTCGTGTCTGTGTAATTTGGCTAGCTTTCGACGTCAATGGCGTGGGTACATCACTAGTTGTTGTCAAGTAACGACCGTGTGAAAACAGGGAAAATGTGCCATTAAAATGGCTAACATGCGTCGTGGGATTATTGCGATCTTCTGACTTATGCGGGTGTCTTCCGAGTTGTGGTTTTGCATTAAGAGATTCAGCTTCGACAAAAATACTTTCGTATGTCCGGATTTCCGGTTGTTCTTGTAATGTTCTTGTTTGAATGAAAGATGTTCTTGAAGGATACACGCTTTTATTAAATATAGTTACAGATTTTAGAGTTAATCTTCGTATTGATCTTCTTAGCTTCCGTATGAAAAAGAGGGCGAGAGGCCATCTTGATTTTCCTTATATAGGTCACACAGGTGGCGTTCGGAGACGCGCACGCTGCATTTGACGTTCGGATACATATATCAGTATAAGTATATTACAGTTCTCCTCTAATTTTGTGAGCAGGTTCGATAATTATAAATATTTTTTTCGTCGAGTCAGTTTTTGGTAATATTAAAAAAAACGATGATTTCGTATGGATCTGAACAACCGAAATTCGCCCGCTAAAGTTCTGTTCGTGCTCCTCTACAGATAGAGTTTCTTAACCGATTCTCATGAAATTTAGTAAGCAGGTTCGATAATTACATGGATTTTTTCTGTTGAGTCAGTTTTTGGGAATTTTGAAATCTAATTATGACAAAAGTATTGATATTAAACTGATTGAAAGAGATGCTTTCATTACAGTTTAAGATAATTAACAATGCATTTTTTTTGCTTTTGTTTATGTAAACGTGAAAAAAACCCGTCTAGCTTGCCGATTTGTTTTTTTTTTTATTAAAAATGGGATTACTGTTTTAAACGATATTTCATAATGAATAATCTGAATAATAAATGCAGTTTTCGGACCAAGGACCGTATCCTTATACATTACAATTAATTTGGCATTCTTTGGTCTTTGCTTACCCAACGGGATGTGTGCGTGAGTATGTATGTACTGTTGTTTCGCGTTCTCATTTCACATACATACACAATCGGAATACTATCTTAATGTCATATTTTACCGATTTAAATGGTGGGTGGCGACACTACGTGAGAATTGATTCCTATCGGGCATGTGAAATGGTTCGTTAGAGAGTACTGATTCAATTAATATGGTTTGTGAAAGAAAATAGAGGAAATACAGCTAGAAACAGATGTAAAGTACACCTTACATTTTCAAATGTTATCTCGAAAAGATCGCTCATTCGCGATAAGACTGCCTGTTGTTTAGTTTATACTCTTATTTATTATTTATCGATATACATATGTATATCGGGAGTCGATAAATGAGAAGTCCCTGTGATAGTTCAAAGTGCTACGAGAATTCCGGCCTCTGCTCATCAATAAGTGACCTGTGCTGATGACGCTTGGGCATTAAGTCCAGGGGGACTATATGTACAGAATGATTCAGGTTACGTAAGCAGGACCTACAACTACATATACAGTTTTTTTTAATACAACGTCGGTGGCAAACAAGAGTACGGCCCGCCTGATTGCAAGCGTTAATTTATATACCTATCCCATATGCGTAGCCGCCTTTTAGACATGTAATATGAATTATTATTAATAAATATGAATATGAATATGAATATTTTAAGAATTATGTTTGGGGGGCATTTAAAAGGATAGTTATTTATTTATTAAATACTAACTGTGCGAATACTCCATGAGCGAATATTCGGAGAGTTAGTATTTTAATCGCACATTCAGTTTTTCTGTCTATTGATTTATTATTTCTCCATATATTTAGTTTATCATGACGGTGATTGATTCAGGAGACGTGAGCAGAATCAAACTTACGGATGCAGTTAACTATAAGCTACTCCTTTGTGTACTGATGTGATTCACGTTTTTTTTAAGTGTTAAAAATAAAGTTTTTTAATTTTTTACGACACGCACGGTCACTCTACAATTAGAATACTTCTGTCAACTACTGATACTTATCGCTTTATCTTGATACACATGTCAAATTGATTGTCAGCACGTCAGTCTGGTTACTTTTGAAACATCGTATCTCCCTCAAATATGTAATTATCAATGGCTCGGTGCAGGGTGACCATGATATTAGACAATTAAACTTTTACTTAAAAAAAGTAAAAAATGGAAGAAGGTGCGCGTCTTTAACTTACGATGGCAAACAACCCTCTAACATTTACTGTTCTCGAGGGAGTACGAGGGCTGCCTTTTAAGTTGTGTCGTTTGGAAAAACTAAAGACAATTTAAGTGTTAAATGTTATTTATTGTTTTTCAAAGTAATCACCGTGATATGTAATACACTTTTTCATTCGATCGAACCAATTTAGAAACACTTATTCCAGTTCGAAGTCGGGGTCTCCAAAATGGCCGTTTTGTATGCCTCAACCGCTTCTTCAGGCGTCTGGAACCAGTGGTACCGTTGACCACGAAGTCGTTGCTTGATTTTTGGAAAAGTAAAAAAATCGTCAGGGCTTAAGTCTGGACTGTACGGCGGGTGTTCCAGAATTTCGACGTTTTGCTCTTTATAAAACGCAATTGTTTGCCGGGCAGTGTGCGAGCTCGCAATATCGTGGTGCAGTCTTATACGACGTCATGGGTTATTTTTTCGAAACTCGCCGATGACTTCTGGTAAACAGACAGTGGTATACCAGTCAGCATTAACCGTTTTACGATCCTCGAGCACGATGGTGGCAACGTGGCCACTTTTCGCCACAAACGTGGCGACCATTTTTTTCGTAGTGAGCGTATTACTTTGGTCGGTTTTGGCTCATCTTGGAACACCCAAACAGTCGACTGCTGTTTAGAATCGGGATCGTAGGCATATATCCAAGATTCGTCACCACTGATAATGTCGTAAACATGTTTCGAGTTTCCTCGGTTGAATTGCCGCAGAGTTTTGCGACACCATCGAACGCGAGCCGTTTTTTGGTCTTCACTGAGTAAATGTGGTATCCAGCGTGAGATCAACTTTTTTACGCCTAAGTGATCATGCAAAATACTGTGATCACTGGTCCCTGAAATAATTAAGGAAGCTTCTATCTCACGGTATGTTGCATGGCGATCTTCAACGATCAGTTGCCGTACAGCATCAATGTTCTCCTGGGTTACGGCTGTTTTTGGTCGACCTTCACGATGTCTATCACCACGACTAGAGCAACCACGTTGAAATTCTAAATACCAGCGTTCCACAGTCCGGAGGCATGGTGCTTTATCATTGAAAACCGTAGTCAACTCTTCGAAGCACTGAAGTCGCGTTAAACTCCTTTTGAAGTTGTAAAAAAATATCGCATGTAAATTTTCCTTCGAAATTTCCATTTTCACAACTGACTTGTCAACTTCGAACGAACGCTGTACTAAAACGGTTGCATCGATTTCGAGTCATTCTTTTGTTTTCGAATTCTAAATTCAAATATTTTGAGATGACACTAGTTCTTTTTTATGCAATCATGGGAGGTTTGCAAACGACAGAACTTAAAAGGCAGCCCTCGTAGGGGTAGGAGTGTATAAATTTTAAGAGGGTCGGCAACACGCATGTGACACCCTTGGAGTTGCAGGCGTCCATAGGCTGCGGTGACCGCATACCATCAGGTGGGCCGTACCCTTGTTTACCACCGACGTTGTATTAAAAAAAACCGTATATGTAGTTGTAGGTCCTGCTCACGTAACCTGAATCATCCTGTACATATAGTACCTCTTCAGCACAGGTCACTTATTGATGAGCAGAGGCCGGAATTCTCGTAGCACTTTGAACTATCACAGGGACTTCTCATTTATCGACTTCCGATATACATATGTATATCGATAAATAATAACTTTTAAGAAAAAAAAACTGACTTCAATGGGGGAGGCAAAACGAAGAGAACAAATCGCCGTTTCCGTTCTGATCATCATCAGCAGTTCCACTTTATCAAATGTCACATTTATGAATGAAAATGCTCGATTAGTTCATGAAAATACTAAAATTACTATTTGTGTGCCTTTCACATTTGAGGAGTTCCCTTGATTCCTAATGGATCCCATCATCAGAACTCGAGCATGACAAAAATCAATCGTGAAAATAGAACTTGCTTAACAAACATAGCTAGGAGGACAAATCGCCAAACGTGAACTTTTCGTCGTTGAAGAGTTCTGTTCTGATCATTATCAGCAGTTCCACTTCATCAAATGTCACATTTTTGGATGAAAATGCTCGATTTGTCGATAAAAACACAAAAATCATTATATGTTTGCCTTTCAGATTTGAGGAGTTCCCTCAATTTCTCATGGATCCCATCATCAGAACTGCGTTTTAACAAAAACGGGACCAACTTGGATATATAAATCGGTTAAGAAATGACGGAGTTATGGAGTAACAAACATTTAAAAAAAAAACATACAACCGAATTGATAACCTCCTCTTTAGAAATCTTGAAGTCGGTTAATAATTAAGAGTATAAACTAAACAACAGGTAGCCTTATCGCGAATGAGCAATCTTTTCGAGATAACCTTTGGATACCAACTTTTTGAAAATTTTAAAACACTTACTTATATATTTATTGATAAAATTAAATATACACAAACAAATAGTCCAATACAATAACACAAATAAAACAAAATCTATTTAAACCTAATAAAAACAAAAACCTATACTAAAACCTTCTTAATTAAAAAAAAGCTGCATAAAATCGGGACCCCTTGGTAGGGTACCCATAACGCAGGCAGCATTCCCGCGCTGGATAGCGATTGCTACCTTTTGCGCGAGAAAGCTGCCTGCCCTCGGGTCACCTGTAGATTCCCGCAGGCGCTTGCTCAGCGCCTTGTGGAGCCCAAGGGCGCTCCGGCTCCACGGGCCGAGTGTCTCGACGCCAAATGGTATAAACTCATATTGGGCGCCGAGACAACTATATTTGCCCTCTTGCAATCTGGAATAAATAGGAATTAATCTATATTAATAATTTCGTGCAGGGGTACGGTAGACCCGAACGAGACCTGTCTCAAATTGAAGAACGTATAAAAATAACGATTTTTGAGTTGAACATATGTATCCGCAAAATTCGGATTGTCGCGTATTTTGCATTTAAAAGTGTTAATTTTACGACAAAAGGTCCGCCATATTAAATTTCACTTCACTTCACTCTATTGTTTATGGCTACCGTGCAACTTAAGCACAATTCTGCCAGTATCAAGTGTCGAGCTTTGCACGGTATGAGTTGGGGCAGACAAAGGATTTGTGAGGAACGCAAACTCGGGTGATTCCTGAAAACAAACACGAAACACACACATATGACTATAACCATACCCAGTTTAAATTAGAACATATGATTACTATATTAATGTGTATGCAGGATGAATACAAAGACATGAACTACTATAATTTTATGTTATTTTTTGTTAGAAATTTGCCCAAAGCACAGACTATCTTTTTGTTATCTAATAAACATAAAAGCGAAGCAACATTTATAGGTAAAGGGACACAGAGTTTAGAAATCTGAGTATATAAGTCTGGAGACTTATTGTTAAGACGGCAGTTAAAGAAAATATGGTCAATGGTTCCCACTTCTTCACCGCACTCACACATAGGGGAGTCTTTGATTTTAAATTTATGAAGCTGCTCCGGCGAGCAGGCCCGGCCTAAGCGGAGTCTTATTATTATGCTAGTATGTCGTTTAGAAAGGGATCTGATTTTAAAAAACCACGGGCGAGGAGGGATTATTGGCTGAAGTTGGGAGAAAAAACATTTCTTGGACCGTGACCAGCGAGACATCCATTTTTTATAAAGTACCTTGTAAGGAATGTTGGAGACATCTGGCTGGTAAATTTTGAAAAATGAATCATCCCCGTCCAAGACTGCCTCCTTAGCCGCCAGGTCCGCCCTCTCATTTCCCGAGATGCCGGAGTGACTGGGTATCCAGACAAACACCACTTCCAATCCGGACAAGTGGCATTTATAGATGTAATTTTTGAGCTGACAAATTAAGTAGTTACGTGAGCAACTCTTTAATGGTCGAAGAGATATAGACTGAAGAGCACTGAGGCAGTCAGAAAAAACAACTGACCTAGAGAGTTTGTGTATAAGAATATATTCTAAGGTTCTCAGCAGGGCTAAGCATTCCCCTGCGAAGACGGAAGACTCGGGGGGAAGCTTAAATTTGGCAAGGATATGGGTGTCAGCTAAAAGGAAGGCCGCTCCCACGCAGCCCTGGTCCGATAGCTTTGAGGCATCTGTGAAGAAAAGTCTATAGCCCTGAAAGTTGCTATTGACAAATTTTGTGAAAATCGAGTTGGCTGAGGGGGACTTCTTGTCAATGCCAGTATTGGAAATTACAGTCGCGCTATGAGTCACAGCTTCGAAGGGAACAGCGTACACTGGTAGGGACGAGGATTTCATGATTGGACTTTTAAGTGAAGCTATTGTTTCGAGACTCTTTACCAGATTTGGCTTTTCCTTATTACGCCAGTAAGCCTTAGTCGTGCCGTATAACTGCAGGAGACGAAGTTTTGGTAATAGAGGGTGCGAAGACTGGGATATAATTCCAAAAAGGTAACGGTCGGACAAAAGTTGCCTCCTTAGATCAAGAGGCGGGTCAGTGCATTCAACTTGAATGGCTCTGTTAGGGGAGGATTTCATTGCGCCCGTTACCAGCCTCAGGGCCTTCATTTGAATAGCCTCAAGGGTGGAAAGAGCTGCTTTGTTGCATGGTTCAAAGATAAATGTTCCGAAATCTAAGTGGCTACGGATGAAAGCATTATATAATAGTTTTTGAGTGTAGGGATGAGCTCCCCACCATGAACCGGAAAGTGCTCTCAGCATGTTTAAATTTTTTTCACACTTCCTAGCGATGTAGGAAAGGTGTGGTACTCCTTGGAAGCGGCGGTCAAATATAACTCCAAGGAATTTAACGGAGTCTACCATAGGGATGGGCTCTTCATTAAAAACTGTCCTACATGCGGGGAGGTCACGACTTCTGGAAAAAATTATGGCTGAACTTTTAGATGATGAGAGGGAGAGACCGTGGAGGTCCAACCATGAGCTAAGAGACCTCAAAGCGCCATTCACCCTTTCCACAGCGTGAGGTGCCTTCTTATCTGCACAGTAAATTGCCACATCATCTGCGTACTGTAACGTTCGGCAAGTCCAGTTGACGGATTTGTCCAGATCAAAAGAGTAAATATTAAATAGGATAGGACTTAAAACAGAGCCCTGGGGAAGACCTTTCCATACGTTTCGGACGGCCTGAACCTTACCCTGCCATCTCACCCTGATGGTTCTGAACATTAGCAGGTTTGAGATAAAATGGACAACCTTAGGGGAAATGCTCAGCTGTGACATTTTGTCTCTGAGTATTGAAAGGAGCACATTATCGTATGCGGCCGAAATGTCCAAAAAAACAGCGGCTATTGATTCCTCCCTTGAGAAGGCCAGACGGATGTCGGTGGAAAGTATGCTGTGGCTATCCGTGATGCTCTTGCCCTTTCTGAACCCAAATTGGAAACGCGGTAACATGCCGCGACTCTCCAGGAACCAGTCCAAACGATTCTTGATCAAATGTTCCATGACTTTACAGAGGGTGGAAGACAGAGCGATTGGGCGATATGAAGAACCACAGTCAGGGTCCTTACCTGGCTTAAGAATGGGTATTACATATTGCTCTTTCCAGGATTCTGGTATCATTCCAGAGTTAAAGAAACAATTAATAAGATCGAGAAAGTAGGAAATAGCGGTTGGGTGGGCCCTAGTTAGAAATGAGTAGACGATACCATCAGGGCCGGGTGAAGAATCCGATAGGGAATCCAGAACACAGCGCAATTCGGATAGTTGAAAAGTAGATGCTAAAAAGTCGTTGTAGACTGATATCTCGGGCAGAATAGGGAGCTCATTTTGGTTAGGAATGTAGGAGGGAGCTAATTTGTCCGAAAACTCCTCTAGCCACGGGGGTGCGATAGAGAAAGACGAGGCCGGGGCCGAAGATGAGCAAGCATTGCGAAAGGTTTTAATATTGCGCCAGACTACAGAGGGGTGTGTAGAGGGTGACAAAGATTCGCAAAATTTATTCCATCCCTCCCGTTTTTTAAATGATAGTGTTTTTTTCGTCCTAGCCTGTACCCTTTTGAAAGCAAGAAAGTTCTCCATAGTCATGTTGCAGCAGAATTTTTTCTCAGCCTGTTTTCTTTCTTTCACAAGGGAAGTACATTCAGAGTCCCACCAGGGAAGAGATGGACGCCGATTTAGCGAAGCGTTTTTTAATGGAATCGATAATTCAGCTGAATCCAAGAGTGCCTGAGAGAATAAAGAGTAGCATTCTAGACAGTTAGATTGGGAAATTCTGGGTAAAGACTTAACTTTTGATTCTGTTGTGAAGGAGAAAAGGGGCCAATCGGCTTTAGCTAGCCTGAATTTTTGTAGAGGAGGAGGAGCCGATTGGATGCTGTGATCAGAAGAATAAGCTATAATAATAGGAAGATGGTCACTGCCGAAACTTTGGGATAGGATGTTCCATGAGATCAGGGGCACTAGGGATGGGGAGCAGATAGAAATATCCACTGCTGAAGGGTTTTGCGCCGGTGAAGAGCGACGAGTGGATCGTCCGTCATTTAGCACGCACAAATTCAAAGAATCTAGGGTCTCAAGCATCTTACGGCCCGAGGGATTACAGTCGTGGGAACCCCATAAAGAATGGTGGCAATTAAAGTCACCCAGGATGATAAACGGTCCGGGGACGTTTTCTAGGAGAGACCAGAAGTCAGAAATAATCCTAGGGGAAGGGTGAGGGATATACACTGAAAGAATAGTACAATTCAGAACTTTGCAAGCAACAATGAAGAATGAAGGGTGGGAAGGGATGTCAATTACAGAATAGTTTAAGCCTTTTCTAATAAGAAGGGCGCAGCCATCGTACCCATCAGGGCTATCCTGACGGATGCATATGTAATTTGGGCAGTTAAAATACGAACCAGGTTTAAGCCAAGTTTCCGAAATAGCTAAACAGGCAGGGTTATATTTATGAATAATATATAGGAGATCAGCCTTGTTGCGGCTGATACTCCTGATGTTCCATTGTATAAGGTTCAGAGCCATAGGGCCCGGCGGGAGGGCCAGCAGAGAGTAAAGAGGACAATGTCATAAGATTATTGGCTACGTTGGACGGTAGGGGGACAGCATTTTGCTGTATGATAGCAACTAGGGAAGAGATGACAGAGTTGAGCAGGGGCCAAATGTTGGTCGCGGGGGAGCTTGTGGTGTGCATAGGGGGTACAGTAGGGGGAGGTGGGGCTAGGGCAATTGGATGTCTAAACATCACCCCGTTCGAGCATATTAAATTTGTTGGTTGACAGCACAGACTACTAAGAAGATACTGTTGACAGCGTCGGGTTGGGTACGTTCGGAAATTGTAAACTATGTTTGCGTCCGGTGTGTTGGCCAGGTTGCTGGGCGTGGATTCGGCTAGCCGCGTCTGCAGCGTTTTGTTTTTGTAGTTTTCAAGCGTTCTATACACCTATCAGCCTAGCTAGCACGATAACTTATACCGTCACGTTATATGGGCGAAATGTATTAAAACGTCACATAAAACGTAACGGTATCATCTATCGTGCTAGCTAGGCTGATTGTCACAACAACCGCCTTCAAGCGAATGTATGGGGCCTGTTACATGGTTATTATTATCACGTGATACATTCATATCACGATAAGTATCACGTGAATATTGAAGCAGAATCCATACAAATTTGAAAACAGCGATAATATAGACACCCCAGTATTGTGATAATATTAATCGTGTAAAGGACACCACTTGAATGTTTGCTGAGTCTGTCCGCCATCTTAAAGCTGCGTCTCTATTTTGTTGTGACAAACTACTAGATGACTTATGGCTTTTAAACGTCTAGCAAAATTCTATGCCTATCTCGCTCTATCTTATAACTTAGTGGTACTAGGGGTCTTCTCCGAAATTCAAAATCCGAACTTCGTATGGTGCCATTCCTTTCACTCATATAGTCTATGACAGGAGAGTCTATGGCACCATACGAAGTTAGGATTTTGAATTTCGGAGTAGACCCTCAGCTCATGCCGTTCGCCGCGCTCGGACGTTAGAGGCGCTACCGCGAACCGAAAACGAAGTATCTGCCTCTCTCTCACATGTATATTCGAACGACAGAGAGGAAGATAGTTCGTTTTTGGTTCGCGGTAGGCCCTCAGGCATCAACTTTAAAACGAATAGGGTATTTTACTATAAGAGAAATAAAATTCAAAATGTAATAAAAACCAGCCAAGTGCGTCGGAGTCGCACACTGAGGGTTCCGTACAACTAAAAACAAATTTGATTTATCAATATATTGATATATTTGGTAAAATATACTTCATAATAAACATTATCACCTAATTTCAAGTTATGGTCGATGGGAAGTTAAAAAATTATATGTGTGACAGACAACACACGGAATGTTCTTTGACTTTCTTCGACCGTCCGCCGCGCTCGGACTAAAGTGCTACCAACCGAAAACTAAATATATATGCCTCTCTGTCGCACTTGCATATTCGAGCGTGGAGAGGGAAATACTTCGTTTTCAGATCGCGGTAGGCTCTCTGGTCTGACGGCTCCTATTCCTGGATGGTGCGCGTATCGGAATGTGAAATACCTTTGGCAAAACGGAACAAGTTGTTAAATAGCTTCCATTAATTGGAGAAAATATTACCGACTGTTACTATTATCACGCGAAACACTAAATATTGAAGCAACATCCATAGGGGCCTGTTACATGGTTATTATTATCACGCGATATACTCATATCACGATCCGTATCACGTGCAATGAATATAGAAGAAAAATCCATACGATTTTGAAAACCACGATAATATTGACACACCACTATTGTGATAATATTAAGCGTGTAACAGACCCCATACAATTTTAAAAATCGGGATAATATTGACACATAATATTGAATGTAAAGGGCTCCACTTAATAGAATTTGGCGGAGAATAGAGAGCTGCTACCGCGAAACGAAAATGAACGAACATCATGTATTTCCCTCTGTGTCGCTCGATTTTGCAAGTTCGACAGAGAGGGAGATACACGAACTCCATTTGTTTTCGTTCGCGTTAGCAGCTCTGACTTCGCACCAAAAATACTGACTGGCACATCAATATTTAATAATTACAAATCTGAACTGAATTTTAATGAACGATTAGTATTTTAGCTATACAAATCAGTACTGATTACGATGTCAAATTTTCCAACGAACATCATGTATTTCACTCTGTGTCGCTCGATTTTGCAAGTTCGACAGAGAGGGAGATACACGAACTTCATTTGTTTTCGTTCGCGTTAGCAGCTCTGGCTTCGTACCAAAAATACTGACTGGCACATCAATATTTAATAATTACAAATCTGAACTGAATTTTAATGAACGATTAGTATTTTAGCTATACAAATCAGTACTGATTACGATGTAAAAAAATTTATGTGCGTTTAAATGATACCCTTATAAAAATGCTTAGGATTAACTTGCAAAGATTGCCTTTGCCCGTGACGTCGTCAGCGTAATCTTTTACTCCACATTCCATATGTTTAGATTAACACAGACTATATTTCTATACGAAGTTTCATCATAATCCGTTGGTTTAATGTTTTTATTTTATACATTTTTGTACACAATTTCTTTCGTCGTTTGCATAACTGTCAGTTCTGTCACGAATAAATGTTACTTTATTTCTTTCTTATTTATTTTACCCGAGCGAAGCCGGGCTTTCATCTAGTATAATAATATTGTATTGGCACTTATAAATATTTTGTGGAATTCATATTAGTTTTAAACATTTTTTGCAACAAATATTGCCGTCGAGCCTAAATATTATGTTATTCGTATGTAGGTACTGGCCATTAATCTGATGACATTTGATTAGTAGTTTTATAGACATATGCACTGAATTGTACTTATTAAATTTGAAATTGTTAACTATTAACGTTTCATTGTTTTAATTGCATATCTCTATTTCACATTTTCAACTACTCAAAAGTTATCTGAAATAGATCGCTTCTTAGCGATAAGACCGCTTGTTGTTTACTTCTGTAATGTTCTGTTCTTCTGTTGTGTTCTATAATGTAACATGTACAAAAAGCGTCAACTCATATCGAAAGCATATTATAGCACACATGACTACATGAATGATAAAACACCGTGGGATTAATTGTGACTGAAATATTAATGAATTAATCATTATGGCATTAGATATTAATATGATCTTTTTTTTGGTATTTTGATTTGATTCTAGAAACTGCCTAGATTTCTATTTTTTATATTTTTATTATTATTATTATTATTATTTATGTTTTGACGATCCTATTGTGAATTTTACTACAAAATAATTTCTTACTTTGACATGTCTACAACAATACAATATTTATTATAAGAATAATAATATCATCAATAAATTGCTCTAAATAATTAATTAATATATATGTTAATACATGTTATAACTGACGATTCGAAAGTGCTTGTTGCTAGGCCTATTTGAATAAAGAATATTTTGACTTTGACTTTGACTTTAACGATATACATAGTCATAGTCATAGTCGTTTATTGCAACCATAGTTTTGTACAGATCTTAATAACTAGGTACATTGAGTCTCATGGGCCCGGGTATATAGGGCATAGCAACGTCACAACAGATTATTGGTTTAATATGTACAACATATGTCATAAAAGAATTTACCATAATTTAAAATAATAATAATAAAAACATCAACGGACAAAGTTACACTACAAGCACATTATTAAAGAGCAAACAACATATTAGTCAATTTAATAATAATATATTATTTTTATTTTATAATATCTATATATACATATGTATGTATTATATTTTATTTTAATTTTATAATATGTATATAGGAAGTCGACAGCTCGAAAGTGCTCCGAGAATTTCGGCTTCTGATGAGAATGATGAGATTGAGCAGTAGTCCCCACGCTGACCCAGCGCGGGTTGGGAACTTCACATACGTCCTCATCCCTCCCCCTATTTCCAGACCTTGTTTACCTGAGCTTCTTTTAAGTGCTTTGTCGGCGCAACCTAACCTAATTAGGACTTAATTCCTTTAATTAAAGAAACTACCCTCATTTTATAGGACAAAAACAAGTTGACCAACATTACGTGGGAGATAATGGGGTAATGAGCGTGACACACTGTCCGACCGACTGTCGGATCGGACAGTCTGACACTCAACATAATATCAGACTACAATAGATTTAAAAAAAAATTCGCAAAGCTACGTCTTAAAATCTTCTATAATCATAATGTCATTTTTTAAAACTGAAACACGTATAATTAGAAACACAGCTCCAAAATACTCAAACCTAAAGCATAGACGATTTATATTACATATGTGATATAGATATTCAATTTTATGATTAAATTTCTGATTATCTGCTTGTATTCACCACATCAGCCGAAGGACGTCCACTCCTGGACATAGGCCTCCCCCAATTTCATGGGGGGTAAATGCCATAATCGCCACGCTTGGCATGCGGATTGGCGATCGCAGTATCTCCACCGCACTCCAGGGATGCTGCTGCCCATCCCCCGGTGGTCTTGGTCGCAGTTTTAGGACATACCCGGGTCCAATCTGCTTGTATAGCAGGTATTCATTTCTCATTCACCCCGGCGCAACTAGACGCAGACACACATAGCCTATTATCATCATCATCATCATGTCAGCCGAAAGACGTCCACTGCTGGACATAGGCCTCCCCCGAAGACTTCCACAATGACCGGTCCTGCGCCACCCGCATCCAGCGGACACCCGCGACCTTCACCAGGTCATCAGTCCACCGTGTGGGGGGCCTACCCACGCTACGCCTTCCGGTACGTGGTCGCCACTCGAGAACCTTTCCGCCCCAACGGCCATCGGTTCTACGTGCTATGTGCCCCGCCCATTGCCACTTAAGTTTAGCGATTCGGAGGGCTATATCGGTCACTTTGGTTCTGCTGCCTATTATATTATAATATATTTATGTATATAGTTGAATATATGTAATATACGTGTATCTACAAATATTTATTTGTGTATTTATATAGATTTGTTATAAATCAACTTAATTTATCTTGATTTTCCTTTTAGCTGTTAGATGCACCGCCTACAATTTTTCTGCTTTGCCTTAAGGTTGACTGGTAGACAATGCCATATGGCATTAAGTCCGCCTTTTGTACGATAAGGTTTCTTTAGTGCAATAAAGATTAAATAATTAAATAGCCAAGGTCATTGGCGCTTGTCAGGCTCATAAGTGACGAGGGTTTACTTCACATTAAGTCCTTTCGTCAGTCGGTCGGCCTGACCGTTAGGATTTGATTAAAAATATACGTTTGAATGTTAGTCGTTGAAAGCGGTATTTAAATGGTCGTAGAATTAATGATAATGGCAGGGCCCGAAGTGTGTTGCCGACCCACGGCATTGTGCTATTAAGGTGGCAACCTTAATAGCACAATGCCGTGGGTCGGCAACACACTTCGGGCCCTGCCATTATCATTAATTCTACGACCATTTAAATACCGCTTTCAACGACTAACATTCAAACGTATATTTTTAATCAAATCCTCCATATATTTGAATTTCCATCATTAAAAAGGAGGTATATTTTTGTTCGCTCTCTAAGTACGGTATACAGGTGTTCAGCAGATGGATGGACATACGTAAATTAGGAATAGATGAGGACATCTGCTACGTGGTCAAGCACAAAAAAAAATGAATTGGGCCTAAAGATTTTTTTAAGATTTTTTATTTTTTATTATTGAAATTCTCTGTTTTTAAATAACTGAATTCGTAAGATTCTGGAATTAGTCTAGATTTAAATGAAATAAAAATGTTGTTCGTTTTACCATTTTTAATAATCTGCTTTAAAGATTATTTATTTAAAAACCTTAATTACTAAAAAAAATTATAAATCGAACATTTTTATTTTATTTAGATCTAGACTAATTCCAGATACTTACGAGTTCAGTTATTTGAAAACAGAGTATTTAAAAAATAAAAATAAAAATTCTTAAAAAAAGCTATGGGCCCAATTTTTTTTTGTGCTTGACCACGTAGCAGATTACCTCATCTATCCCCAATATACGTATGACCATCCATCTGTCGAACACTCTGTATAATACACATTACAAAATGTATCACAACTGAGGTAATTACGCAACATTATCGAGCGTGGGAAAGGTACAGTCGGGGTACGAAAAATCTCGTTATCTAATATAGCACATTGTTTAACGAGGGGAGGCGGAGTATTGCGAATGAGAGTCTATGAGAAGTCTTTTGATGCCTCGAGTTTGCAATTTTGTTACGCCCGCACAATGTTTTTCACCACATTTGTGAGGAAATAAAATAATCCAACTAGCAATCCAAATTGACGGAACTTCACCTCCAGTACCAGTACCAGTGCATTATCGCTGGGCGTCCTTGCGGGAATCACAAAGCAATATTCTTGTGGAGCGCGGCGAACTAGATTGTTTAGCTTCAATATTACAACCAATCACAGAGCAGGGGTGCTACCGCGAATTTCGAAAATCGAACTTCGTATTGTACCGTCTCTTTCCGTCATATAGAGTATAACACGAGAGTGAAAGGGACGGCACGAGACGAAGTTCGATTTTCGAAGTTCGCGGTAGCACAGCAGTATTCTTGTGGAGTAACGCCAACTAGATTTTTCCAACCAATCAGATCACACACAAACCCATAACTCCCTCGAAAGTTATGAAAATCTTGACAGAAAGTGATAACCACCTCGTCACAGGAGGATTATGTTTGGGCAGAATTTTAGTTTAATTACCTATTTTGTTCGGAAAATTAAAACAAAAATGTCAGATATTTTTTTTTAATTCCTATTTAAAGTAAATTATTTTGATGTAAGTTAACATCTCTTTAAGTGTTGGCATCTAATTTGGAAGCATCTTATATACATATCAATGTCTCTTTACGACCATACAAATTTGCAGAACGTATACAAGCTCTTGCTTGTATATTCTAGGATTATACAAGCAAGTATTCTAGGAACAATTTCATACTACCCAGTATGAAATTGTTGTATACGTGAGCTCTTACTGTTACAAATAGTCTTATAGGGTTACGATGGCAAGCTGTCCAAAGAGCTATTACAACTCAAAAGACACAAAACCTGCGCAGTGACAAGAATACTCACTGGTCACTGCAAACTTAACAAAAACCTTAGTAAAATGGGTTTAAAACAAAGCATGCAGGTTCCGCCAAGAGTCAGAGGAGACAGCCATTCACATCCTCTGCTCGTGTGGACCACTTATGCGCAATAGAAGTATCTACCTAGGGAGGCACATCATGCAATCAAAGGAGATACAACAAATTGCACCCCAAAAAGTCTGGAAATTCTTGGAAGCAGTGTATATAAAAAACTAACTATAAGGGCTGCCACAATAGATCAACTACTGGTCGAAGCTGCATAAAATGGCCCACAACTAACCAACACTGATAAATACGTGAGTTCTTTCTGATCATGCGTAAGGGGAGCTTTTTAACGACATGTTAAGCGTGATAATGTTTCACACCTGTTGTTCACCTCTCTTTTAATGTGACATAGTATGGGAAGTGTCAATTGGGTCAGCACCAAGGAGTGAAACCTTACATTGAAATCATTATAATAAATCTTAGGAAAAGGAATACGACAAAAAGCACTCAAACGCTCAACAATATCATTTCAAAAAGAAAAATAATTCAAGCTCAACCTTAACCTACAATATTCGTATCTAAATTAATGTCATAAAAAATGCAACCTTATTACAGATACAAAAGGTCAAATTTTTAACCAATGTTAACACAGATAAGTTCTTTCGTAAGTTACCTTATTTCTTTTAAAGGACCAAAAGTAAAATATCACTGAGGTGCCTATGGTAAATCTTCATGTCGCCAATGCCGAATATAAAATATCGTAACTCACCTCACTTGGTCACTCTAAATAATACCTTACTACTAATGATATAAAACTCAATATCAAAAAGTTTAAAAGGTTAAAAAACCCGCGCTCATAATAAAAATTACTGTACGTGACATGAATGGGTAGATCTTAAAAGAAGTTTATGTCCTGCGAAATAGAGGTAAATTTTGTGTGCTAGCTAAGTCTATTAGGTTAGACTACAATTCGTTAAATAAAGAAAAATAACAGAATGGCGACAGGGTGTTCTATTTTTAAACACGCATCAATGTAGCTTTTTCCGCTAGTTGGGTAACTAATTAAAAGTCAAAGTTAATAGTACATTTCGATGGTAGTGCGGAAAGTATGTCATTTCTTCACGAGTACCGAGGGATGCCACGAGCCGCAGGCGAGTGGCAACACGCGGGACGAGTGAAGAATGACATTTCCGCACGTGTATTGAACGACGTTTTTTAATACAGTTGCGAAAAAATAAGAAAAACAACAAGTAATATTTATAAAAACAATATCGAATGTTGCCTTTAGAAACTTAAAACATGCTTGCAGTAAGTAAAAACGCCTCTTCTTTGACATGCGTTTCGGCAGCTATTCCGTTCCACTCAGACAACTTATTAAGAACGGTTTTTCAATATTCAATATTAAAAAATAAACGTGTTATAATGATGAAGAGGTAAGTAATAAAATATGAAATGTGTATATTTTTCGTATTCTGATATTAACAGTAGGTTTTTATGTTGATTACGACGTTTAAAGGAAACTAATATTTAACACCCAGCAATAAGAAGTCATGCATTGGAACAAGCATAAATTTAAAAAAATTGGAAAAGTGAAAAGCACTAGTGCGCGAAAACCAACTTTCCGCACGCTAAACAGCTACGTAAAGTAGCACTTTTTGAGCAACTGTATTAAAAAAATATTTATTTCATCACTCTTGCCCGTAAAGGGTCTTATTGCACGCAGGCGTATATAGCAGTTATAGCCGATTAAGCTGCTTTACCTCCCGCGGTTAATGAAGGAGTTATGAGTTTGTGTGTGATGTGATTGGTTAAAAAAATCAATATTGGTTGAAATATTGAAGCCGAAAAATCTAGTAGGCTGTGCGCCGCAAGAATACTGCTTTGTGATTGGTTGAAATATTCAAGCAGCGCGCTCCTCTTGCAAGGACGCCTTAGCGATCATGCAGTGATACTAGAGGTGAAGTCGGGCGGCTTGAGAACTTCTAACAGTCAACTTGCCCACTCACTTGACAAAGGGGGGTCGAAATTGCACCACGTCCGTAGGGAGTACCCACCGTTACCCTACACGTGACCCCTGGGTGGTGCTAAAAGTGCAACAAAAACTGGCAACCGTACTTGTCTTCTCGAAGATCTCACGGTTCGTAAATAAATGCCATACGATTAAATAAGAGGTGAAGTTGTCGATTTTGTCAATTCGGATTGGTGCCGGAGTTATTTAATACATAACAAATGTGATGGAAAACATTGTGATTGACTCGGGCGTAAGAATATTGCCAACTCAAGTGATCAAAATTTTCCGCTTACGCCCCTCGTTAAACAATGTTTTATTCTTCAATTTAGGCATATTATTAAATATACGCACACTATGAATGTCAGTAAACTACCACCGGTTTGGAAAAATAAACCTCTGCCACTGTCAGCCACGAGAAAAAGCGGCGTCAAAAACTCAGCGAGGTATAGGTGTCTAACTTGATTAGCGAATGTGGTCATAGACAGCAACCGGGATCAGAGGCTTAACGTGCCTTCCATCCATCCAAGAGTCAACCCCGGCCGACGGTGCGTAACCTCGCATACCGCACGGGGTGCGCTGGCGCCCCTGGGCCATCCATGAGCGCTCTTACAGTGCCTTCATACACGAACTAAAAATACTTGATATAAAAAGAAAAAAGGGTTATAACAATGCCTTGTACTAAAACAATGTATCTACACGATTTACAAGCCCTTTATTTTATAAGCGTGAGCGTAAAAAATAAGCTTTTTAATGGGCGCCATTTTATGTTCTCCAGTAGATCGTATCTTTGTGCACAATGTAGGGCTCATACGACGTATTAAAATTACACATTAACATGTTATAGTGGTTGTATAACTATAAAGTTTAATTATAGGGCGCCTCTTAAATAGTATCATACACTACTTTTATATTCTTTTTTAGGGCCCAGAACGCAAAGGGAGGTATACTAATTATACGAGTATATACTTTATGTTCTATACAATGCTTATTAATATTTTTATTCATTTGATATGGACATAGCCATGGCTAGTCAGACCGTCTAACACATCGGCTTGCCATGTTGCAATTTGCCCCAGATGGTCAGAGGATATGCGTATGCGCGTGCCCACTCAAATTCAATCTGATTCATTCCGTGTTGGAATAACGAAAGGCGTATATTTCTTTATAATCGGATGGATATCTCTTGAGGAAAAAATACCGGCTGCAGCCACCAATGTACCGTAGAAATATTTATTGACATAACATTTACATCAAGGATACAAGTCTTTGGGTGCTGAGCTAGGATTCCCAGGAGAAAAACAAGCATTATCATGGTGCAACGCATTTCATTATTAATTTATTTTTGTGACCAATATACAAAATCTCAAGAAAACATGGTAACCCTACTCTTTTTGGCGGAATGTATCGAGAGTAATTGAGTTGACAGTGGGGTAGGGTGACCAAGTTGTATGAAAAAGTATTATTTCATATTAGAATTTGTAAAAAAGAGAATTATTTGAGTTATAATTTTTTATACCAACTGTGATGTTGTCTACATTCAATTCTTGACCATGTACAATCATTTCGGACGACGACCCCTAAATCAGCCTGTAATTTTTTTTATTCTCCCTATGTATGTGTTGGTATTAAAATTACGTACGAAATAAAGTAAAGGAAAACAAAACTTTCCGCCGTAACTCTTCGTTATCTCGTGTTTTTTTATGGCTTATCGTATTTTATTATCAACAACGAGATTTACCGAAATAGTATCCAATATTAACATTTACTTCAAAACTCACCATCTTCGAGATATATCGATATATGTATGGCATCAAACATTGTCAATTTTAGGTCAGAAAACCAGAGATTTACATTTTCAGTAAAATTATGTCCCAACAATTTTACTGAAAATGTATAAAAAATCTCTCTTAAGTTGTTAGCGACGTCAATAAGGAACAATTTACATGTACTATTCATATATAAAAGTGCATAAACAACATATTAATATTGAAAATAAAGCTTTTTTGGACCATTTTTGAATAAATCACAAATAAATAAGTAAGCCCTTTTTTTCAAATTTCGGGTCTTGATAATGTGAATAAAGGATTGAAGGACCAATAACCGGCTGTGCTATAAATATATCTTTAGGAATGACGGAGAAATATTAACTCAAAACTGGTCAAAAATCGATGAAAAACGTATGGAGCCCCTTAACGATAGCATGTAGACGAAAAACACAGAACTCACACGTTGAAACTGCTCGTTCTTAAGAGTCCGCAGTGAGCTCGGTTCTCCATACAAACGTAGTTACGCTCTCATTTTAAAATGCCATGCTAGAATAACATGAAACTTTGTATACACAACGGGATCCGGCATATCTAGGTCGGAAATTAGTTTCTGTTGCTTGAAATTATAATGGAGAAAAAATACAGCGATTATTAAGGTTTTCATAGAAGACGTAAAAAACTCAAAAACTCGCTGTATTTTTTTTCTATTATGATTTCTAGCAAAAGAAACTAATTTCCGACCTAGATATTGCGGCTCCCATTGTGTATACAAAGTTTCATGTTATTTCAGCAAGGCGTTTTAAAATGAGAACGAAACTACGTTTGTATGGAGAATCGATTTCAGCCGAGCGTACTGGCGACTCTTAAATAAGAAGTAACTGGGCGACCGAGCAATGCTCGTGTTTTCTCGGGAAATACGACTTTGAGAAGATGAGACCTAGCTATATTTTTTTCGTTCCCAGAAACCCCTATTATGTAAATTTCATTAAAATCGGTAGAGCGGTTGTCGAGATTTTAATTACAAAGCAACAAATAATAGTTATTTGTCATAATTGTCATACAAGGGTGCAAAGTTGTATTTCAACCACGAGTATGGAATAATATATTATTTACTTTTTTAATCTTCGATGAGTGAGGTGAAAATATACAAATTTAGCATGTTTAATAATATACTTAGGTTAAGATATCACATAGCAATGCTTCCTTTTTTATATACCACGTCGGAGGCAAACTAGCGTACGGCCGGCCTGATGATAAGCGGTCACCGCAGCCTATGGACGCAGCCTATAGACATGCGCGTTACCGACCCTTTAAAAATGTATAACCTCCCTTTTTGAAGAACTTCATACTATTGGATTTATCGGATATTCGGTATATTTTCATGTCAAGCACCGAATTTAATATAATCTTCGAGAATTATTCTTCTATAGCTACTATAGAACTTTTATCTATGTATTAGTCTAATGTTTTTTATAAAAAAAACTAAAATCTTCGTATCGGTGTGGGCTGTTCATTAACTTACATGAAATAACGTTATAACCTATCCGCCCACCCGTGTACACCGACCTTAACGTCTCAAAATACCGTACCCACAATCATATACACCCAATTACGACCATACTAAACCCTAACACGACCACCGTAAGTTCCAAATCGCTTGCTTTTCATTTACATTAACGCATTAATAAATTGGTGCAAACTTTTCAATGCCACCGTTAATTTTAATATTGATTCTTAAGCGGTGTGTATAGTGTTGGTTATCGCTTGTGTTTTGGTTCTATGGCTGCATGTGTATGTTTGTG
Source organism: Notocelia uddmanniana (assembly GCA_905163555.1). NCBI lineage: Eukaryota > Metazoa > Arthropoda > Insecta > Lepidoptera > Tortricidae > Notocelia > Notocelia uddmanniana. The sequence goes on from LR991077.1 coordinate 4,438,077, forward strand.
CAGCTACCTACATTTGACACCCACATGGAGGTTGATTCAACAGTTTATATGGGCTTGGAGAGATTAACACATCTTAAGGAAGGTTTAATTACACGTTTCTGTGATTTGGATATTCGTTGGGTTAAAATTAGTACCTTATCTAATCTGAATGAACTTTATTCTGCGAGTAGGCTGCAATGGCACTTTTACAAGTCAATATCTACTAGCGTTTTTTCTGAAAAAGAAGTCTACTGTCGAGAAGAAACGCCAAAACAAACTCGACAGTCAGTCATTTTCTTCCAAAATATGCTTATTACTCGTACAACGACAATGCTTCACTTTTTTAACCGACTTCAAGATTTCAAAAGAGGCGGTTATCAATTCGATTGTGTTTTTTTTTAATGTTTGTTACTCCATAACTCCGTCATTTCTTAACCGATTTGGAAAATATATCCAAGTTGGTCCCGTTTTTGTCGAAACGCAGTTCTGATGATGGAATCCATGAGAAATTGAGGGAACTCCTTAAATCTTAAAGGCAAACATATAGTGATTTTTGTGTTTATATCAACAAGTCAAGCATTTTCATTCAAAAACGTGACATTTGATGAAGTGGAAATGCTGATGATGATCAGAACAGAACTCTTCAACGACGAAAAGTTCACGTTTGGCGATTTGTCCTCCTAGCTGTGTTTGTTAAGCAAGTTCTATTTACATCATACAAAAATGTGACATTTGATGAAGTGGAACTGCTGATGATGATCAGAACAGAACTCTTCAACGACGAAAAGTTCACGTTTGGCGATTTGTCCTTCTAGCTGTGTTTGTTAAGCAAGTTCTATTTTCACGATTGATTTTTGTCATGCTCGAGTTCTGATGATGGGATCCATTAGGAATCGAGGGAACTCCTCAAATGTGAAAGGCACACAAATAGTGATTTTAGTATTTTCATGAACTAATCAAGCATTTTCATTCATAAAAGAGACATTTGATGAAGTGGAACTGCTGATGATGATCAGAACGGAACTCTCCAACGGCGCGTAGTTCATGTTTGGCAATTTTTTCTCTTCGTTTTGTTTGTCAAGCAAGCAAGGTTTTTCCATGATTCCATGAGGAATTGAGAGTACTTAGTCTTCTACCATCATAAACATACTTATAGCCATTTTTATTTTATTGTATGGATTCTAAGAGTGCACCATCTAAGTATAATAATCTTTCACCGGCCTCCCTCATTGAAGTCGGTTTTTTTTTCTTAATAATTATATTTAATACAGCTCGTAAAGTATAGATAAGAAGAAGACACGAAGTTTCATTATTAAATGCTAATAAATAGAAAATGATTTAACTAGTAGATTTTGTCCAAGAGAGCAAAAATGATACATTTATGACGAGGGCGGTATATTGGATCCAGAGTGAAGCGAACAATTCTACAATATAATCTAAAAAGACTGAAAAAACTTGCTGACGACTGGCACATACTGATTTTCACACGGGCTATTCAGAAAAGAGAAATAGCTGGTCAACAATTGAGGCGATTTTGAGTTTTATAATGAGGAAAGAAAGGTTGATGATGATGACTTTTCTGAATAACAAAGGTGAAAATATTTTATTCCTAATAAAAAAATCAACGAGCATTGCAACAGGACAATGGTTTTTAGGGTTCCGCACCCAAAGGGTAAAACGGGACCCTATTACTAAGACTCCGCTGTCCGTCCGTCCGTCTGTCACCAGGCTGTATCTCATGAACCGTGGTAGCTAGACAGTTGAAATTTTGACAGAGAAGTAAAGTAAAAGTAAAAAAGTAAAAGTAGTTAATTCTTCAAATTAGGCATATTACATGCACCTATGAACGTCAATAAACTACCACCGGTTCGGAAAAATAAATGATGATGTATATGAAATAGATGATGTATTTCTGTTGCCGCTACAACAACAAATATTAAAAACCGGCCAAATTCGAGTCGCACTCTTTGCCGTTTTTATTTTTTGTACGGAACCCTCGGTGGGCGAGTCCGACTCGCACTGAGCCGGTTTTGTTTTGTTTAAATAGTATACTAGGTATGTAATGCAGTTTGCTGGTTGCAAATGTTGAGCTGAGTGCGTCCACCCGGCCTCAAACTCCCTGACAGGTACTTGCTTAGCGTTGAAATATGCGGAAATTCAGTTTTTCGGTGATTATTCCTCCGTGGTATGTCCGATTTTCCTTTTTTTAACCGACTTCAAAAAAGGAGGAGGTTCTCAATTCGTCAGAATATTTTTTTAATTTTTTTTATGTACATATGTTCACCGTTTTTTTATGTATGTTCACCGATTACTCAGAGACTAGTTAGTGGACCGATTTCAAAAATTCTTTTTTGTTTGAAAGGGTGTGTTTTCTAGTTGGTCCCATTGTCACCAAATCTAGATCTGATGACGGGATCTTGGAAAAATCGAAGGAACTCCTCAATTATGAACCAAGAGGATGGGGTAAGGCAAAAAATAAGGTAATCAAATTACCAAGAGGATGGGGTCAGGCAAAGTTTGGAGTCGGTGTTTTTTAATTTACTTTTTTTAATTCTAAACCATCGTCATAATGTCACCTCATCATCATGTCAGCCGAAAGACGTCCACTGCTGGACATACCTAGTTGGTTACTAAATTCTGTTACTCGATTTGCAAACTCTTTTCTTGCGTTAAAACAAATGCTACCGAAAAAATAAAAAATGACATATAATGGCGGGTTGTCAGTTATAATTTTATAGCACACACAACACTTATCTCGTCATATTTATAATGGATTGGGGTCTAAAAGAAAATCGTGTCGCTGTAATTGCGTTGCACAAATGCGGGCATCCGCCAAACGTGATTTTGAAGTTGCTTCAAAATCTGAAAATCAACAAACAATTCGTTTATCGTACCATTAATAGGTACAATAGTACCCTGAGCTTTGATGACCGCAAGAGGTCTGGAAGACCACGCACCGTTCGGACCCCAGCTCTAATAAAGGCAGTGAAGGCGAGAATCGCAAGAAACCCCGTTCGGAAGCAAAAGTTGTTGGCAATTCAGATGTCTGTGAAGAGAAGCTCCCTTAAAAAGTTATCAATCAAGACCTTAGACTACACGCTTATCGTAGACGGAAATGTCATTTGCTTAATGGACGATTGAAGAATATGAGGCTGAATAGAAATCGCGTGCTACTGAAGCGGTACGCACAAAATGGCCACCGAAATATATTATTTACAGACGAAAAAATTTTTACCATTGAAGAATGTTGTAGCCGCCAGAATGACAGAGTGTATGCAAAAAACAGTCAAAAAGCGAGTGTAGCTGTTCCGAGAGTGCAACGAGGCCATCATCCCTCTTATGTCATGATTTGGTTAGGTGTGTCATACTCAGGGTTAACACAGGTCCATTTCTGTGAAAAAGGTGTCAAAACTGGAGCTAAAGTTTACCAGGAAACCGTTCTGGAACCAGTAGTGAAGCCTTTAAGCCAATCTCTATTTCAAAACCAGCCCTGGGTCTCAAGACAAGACACAACAAGACTCAGCCCCTGCACATAAGGCAAAAACAACTCAAGCCTGGTTTCGAAGCAACAAAATTGACTTCATTGCCCACGAAGACTGGCCCTCCTCCAGCCCGGACCTCAACCCCCTGGATTATGCTATATGACAGGTTATTGAGTAGAAAGCCTGTGCTAAACCCCACACAAATCTTGACTCCCTCAAGCGGGCCATAGTCAAGACAGTGACGGAATTAGATATGACAACCGTGCGTGCCGCTATTGATGACTGGCCTCGTCGTCTCAAGGCCTGTGTTCAGGCCCAAGGAGGCCATTTTGAATGAAATTGACAAATGTAAATCCTGATTGTGTGTACTTCATTTTAATATATAATTTATTCAACTTTCGTTAGTACATTTTATGTAGATAAGGATTATTACAGTAACATAACTTAGTAACCAACTAGGTAGGCCTCCCCCAAAGACTTCCACAATGACCGGTCCTGCGCCACCCGCATCCAGCGGACACCTGCGACCTTCACCAGGTCATTAGTCCACCGTGTGGGGGGCCTGCCCACGCTACGCCTTCCGGTACGTGGTCGCCACTCGTGAACCTTTCCGCCCCAACGGCCATCGGTTCTACGTGCTATGTGCCCCGCCCACTGCCACTTAAGTTTAGCGATTCGGAGGGCTATATCGGTCACTTTGGTTCTGCTGCGGATGGCCTCATTCCTGAGGCGATCACGCAGAGAAACTCCCAACATAGCTCTCTCCATTGCCCTTTGGGTGACTTTGAGCCTTCTTAAGAGGCCCATAGTAAGCGACCACGTTTCAGTGCCATATATCATCACTGGCAACACACACTGGTCAAAGACTTTTGTCTTGAGACACTGCGGAATATTGGACGAAAAGATGTGCCGTAGCCTCCCGAACACTGCCCAGCCGAGTCGTATTCGACGATTAACCTCTTTCTCGAAGTTGGACCTACCTAACTGGACAGTCTGTCCTAGGTATATGTAATCGTCTACAACTTCGAGCGTAAAGTGTCCGATTGTTAAGGGAGTTGGTGCGACATGGACATTTGACATGATCTTCGTCTTGTCCATGTTCATCCTTAGACCAACTCGCTCGGAGGCTTTACTGAGGTCATTGAGCATTGTACTTAAATCCTCCAATCCTCCTCTGTCACCTATCGACATGCAAAATGTGAGCGGTATCCGTTGAAGCATCTAGGAGAAGTATGAACTCAAACTAAATACATCTGTCGCCTACTTCAAGCTATAAGTTTAATTAGTTTTAGTTGTTTCATTTTAAATATATTTTCTCAAACATGCAATGAAATATTGATGTTATGTTCCTTATAATAGGCTGCGAAGTGCGTTTCAGGTGCGGCTAGGACAAGAGGTAGTTAATGGAATTTCATACAAATCTTGCAGGCCTAGGCCGGCAAAGTCCTCTTTTTTAATTTCCATTTCACATGAATTGTGGCACAGGCACCATGACATTCTGCCACTAAAAAATAAAACATTGATTTTTTTGTTGTTTATTTCATTGCATGTTTGAGAAAAGCACTATACATACCTCGGCGGGAAATATGGGGTTGCCCGCCTTAGACCTATCCGACCTCGCTTCGCTCGGCCGTCTATATGTCTTCGGCCGGCAACCCCTTTCGTCCCGGCCTCTGTAGTAATGTACAATTTTTCAACTAGAAGAATATTTATTAACAGATTAAACTAAGAAACAGTACAAAATAAAAAAGAAATGCAAATATCCTGTTTTCATGTTTGTTGAATAAATGAATTATATATAGAGAATAAAAAGCTATAAGTGTGAAAGAGAAAGGTAAAGCTGCAATTGTTATTTGTTTCCGTCAAAAGGAGCGTGACGACAACAATCGGTAATTATTTCCTAATCAAGGCGTTTGGATTTACATTTTGATGAGGTTTTAATTATATATTTACACAGATTTAGGGTTAGGCGAAGAAAACAAAAAATCTCTCTTATTTTTTAACCGACTTCAAAAAAGGAGGAGGTTCTCAATTCGTCGGAATATTTTTTTTTGTTTGCTCATCGATTACTCGGAGACTAGTGGACCGATTTCAAAAATTCTTTTTTTGTTTGAAAGGGTGTATTTTCTAGTTGGTCCCATTGTCACCAAGTCTGGATCTGATGACGGGATCTTGGAAAAATGGAGGGAACTCCTCAAATTATATACCAAGAGGATGGGGTAAGTAAGGCTACATCGAAGGAACTCCTCAAATTATATAGCAGGAGGATGGGGTCTGGCAAAGTTTGGAGTTGGTATTTTTTTTTTTTAATTTACTTGTTACATACACAAACACATGGAAAATTATAAAACCATTTTAAGTGTCTACACCTGATTAATTACTGACCTTGCCTACGAAGCCGACGGTCCAGGCTTCGAATCCTGGTAAAGGCATTAATGTGATGAGTAAAAATATTTTGTTCCTGAGTGTTTTTTTATTTATTTAAGTATACATATACCCATTAAATATATCGTCGACTAGCACCTACCGATAACACAAATATTTCGAACTAATCATGGGTTTAGACCGATATGTATAAGAATGTCTTTGACATTTATATTATTTGAAGGATACGAGTACACTGAAAGAACATGTCCTATCCTTTAATACCCTCTCCATGATATCTGACTGGTTTGCTGCCAATAACTTAGTATTGAACCCAAAAAAAACGAAATGTATGAAATTCTCTCTAGCGAACTCATCAAACAGAAACTTAGATACAAATATTACACTTAATGGTCAAACATTAGAATTTGTTACTTCTACTGTATTCTTAGGTATTACATTGGACTCAAAATTGCAGTGAGGGTTCCCATATAACAGCGATAGGAAGTAGGTTGAGCTCTGCTGCATTTGCTGTCAGGAGAATAAGGCAGCTTACCAATGTGGCAACGGCACGGTTAGTTTACTTTGCTTATTTTAATAGTATAATTACTTATGGTCTTATCTTGAGGGGATCAGCTGCAGATATTGAAACTGTTTTTATTTTGCAAAAAAGGGCTATCCGAGCAATTTATAACTTGGGGTCGCGTGATTCATTAAAAGAATTTTTCAAAGAAATAGATATTCTAACCCTGCCGTCCCTATACATATTTGAAATAATAATGTTTGTTAGGAAGAATTTGGGCAATTTTCCAACGAACGCTGATAAACCAATAGCCACGAGAAATAGTGGGAAACTCAAAATAACCTTCTATAGACTAGTAAAGGCGAAAAAGTCGTTCTTGGGAAATTGTATCAAATTCTACAATAAAATTCCTAAAAACATTACTGAACTTAGCAATTCTAAATTCAAATCTGTAGTAAAACAAACACTTATTTCAAGAGCATATTATAAGATAAACGATTACATCATGGATAGGGATGTTTGGCAGTGATAGCGTCCTGCACGGGTAATTTATCGCGAAAATATATTTTCTCCTGTAGCATTGTTATTTAAGTAATTTTGTAGTAGCTGACACTGTAGTTTTATATTTAACCATACAATGTATATTGTTTTGAAAAAATGACACCTCGCCGAGTTTCTTACGCTGGTTCTTCTCGTGGTAGAGGTATATTTTTCCGAACCGGTGGTAGTTTATTGACGTTCATAGGTGCATGTAATATGCCTAATTTGAAGAATATCATATTTATTTATTATTATTATTTTAGAATTTCAAAGCCTTTTTGTACCTTATGCCTTTATAAGTTAGGTTGATTTTTGTTTTGAAATTTAAATGGACTATACATGTTTTTTTCCGTGGACTCTACATTTATTTATTACATACACATTTGCTTTTGACATAGTTAGAACAAGCTCACTAAAATAAAAAACCGATTTCAATTCAATATACATACCTTTAGGTATAATAGACCCCAAGGTCGCATTGAGCACGACTTTGAATGAACACAATGTGTCTTGCGAAATGTCAATTGCCTTAGAACACGAACGAGTGTATTCATAGTTTCACGCATTCAGAAAATAGACTTTACTCAAACATGCTCGGCAGAATAGCACTTGTTCGTGACAATAGACTGCGAAGCTCAACGTTGCCGGGCGTAATTCATATATTTATTGATAAAATAATTTACACGTCAAGATTTACATAATAAATGATACATTAAGGCTGGGTTGCACCGACTCTACGATCACAGACTGATCAACGTTAAATATGGCGCCGGCAGCTGTCATCCCATAGAAACTTGTCAAACTTTCCATACATTCAAATTTTAATGAACACAGCTTACGATTACCGACGGTTTGGTGCAACCCAGCTTAAGGCTGGGTTGCACCGACTTACGATCACAGACTGATCAACGTTAAGAGTGCGCAGTACGTTTGGTTCTCCATACAAACGTAGTTACGCTCTCATTTTAAAACGCCATGCTAGAATAACGTGAAGCTTTGTATACACAATGGGTTGCGGCATATCTAGGTCGGAAATTAGTTTCTGTTGCTTGAAATTATAATGGAGAAAAAATACAGCGATTATTAAGGTTTTCATACAAGCCTGGCACACGAGGTAACCGCTATGTGGGATGTTGATTCGACGATCATTGTCCCGATAGTCGTTTCTGCGAACGGTCTAATTGCGAAGAGTCTCGACCAACATCTTAAGAGACTCTCGCTAGATGGCTGGGTCAAGGGTCAGATGCAGAAGGCGGTACTCTTGGACACGGCGCGGATAGTCAGGAGGTTCCTCTCTCTATCGCCCTAACCACCGGTAGCTTAGGCCCCGCCTCGCTGCCGGCGGCACTCTAGGTTAGGTTTTTTATAATGATTTTATATTTTGTATGTATATTTTTATATTTTACTTTTGTAAATGTGTTGTAGAAAACCTAACTTAAGATCAAAGATAAATAAAGTGAATAATAATAAATTGGGGGACAATCTTACACAAATCGATCTAGTCCCAAACTAAGCAAAGCTTGTACTATGGGTACTAGGCGACGATATACATACTTATATAGATAAATACATACTTAAATACATAGAGAACATCCAAGGCCCAAGATCAAAATCCGTGCTAAATGCACAAATAATGCCCTGGCCGCGATTCGAACCCGGGACCTCTAGCTTCGGAGGCAGTGTCACTACCAACTAGGCTAAACATGTTATCATGATTGATGATTAATGATGAATTGATAATTACCATAACAGCAATTGGAATCATCCTATATGCTGTGACGTCAATTTTACGTCACCGGCACGAAATGTAGGCCCCCTGTTAAGGTATCCACCACCACCATATCAGCCCTAGGACGTCCACTGCTGGACATAGGCCTCCCCCAATTTCATGGGGGGTAAATGCCATAATCGCCACGCTTGGCATGCGGGTTGGCGATCGCAGTATGTCCACCGCACTCTAGGAATGCTGCTGCCCATTCCCCGGTGGTCTTGGTCGTAGTTTAAGGACATACCCGGGTCCAGTGTTAAGGTATGTTGTTGCTTTATTAACCGACTTCAAGATTTAAAAAGAGGAGGTTATCAATTCGGTTGTATGTTTTTTTCTTTTTTGTTTTTTTTTTTTTTTTTTTTTTTTAATGTTTGTTACTCTATAACTCCGTCATTTCTTAACCGATTTTAAAAATTCTTTTTTTAATTGTATGTATATATATCCAAGTTGGTCCCGTTTTTGTCAAAAGGCAGTTCTGATGATGGGATCCATGAGGAATTGAAGGAACTCCTCAAAACTTTAAGGCAAACATATAGTGATTTTTGTGTTTTTATCAACAAGTCAAGCATTTGCATCCAAAAATGTGACATTGGATGAAGTGGAACTGCTGATGATGATCAGAACAGAACTCTTCAACGACGAAAAGTTCACGTTTGGCGATTTGTCCTCCTAGCTGTGTTTGTTAAGCAAGTTCTATTTTCACGATTAATTTTTGTCATGCTCGAGTTCTGATGATGGGATCCATGAGGAATTGAGGGAACTCCTCAAATGTGAAAGGCACACAAATAGTGATTTTAGTATTTTCATGAACTAATCAAGCATTTTCATTCATAAAAGTGACATTTGATGAAGTGGAACTGCTGATGATGATTAGAACGGAACTCTTCAACGACGCGTAGTTCACGTTTGGCGATTTGTTCTCTTCGTTTTGTTTGTCAAGCAAGCAAGTTTTTTCCATGATTTCATGAGGAATTGAGGGTACTTAGTCTTCTACCATTATAAACAAACTTATAGCCATTTTTGTATTTTATTGTATGGAATCTAAGAGTGCACCATCTAAGATTAATAATCTTTCACCGGACTCCCCCATTGAAGGCGGTTTTTTTTTCTTAAAAATTATATTAATCAGTTAGACGGTTTGTGCGTAATTGAGTAACAAAATTTAGTAGGTTGTAATAGACTTAAATGTTTGTCTAACTAAAGCCACTCAAGTCTGGATTGAATTCATAATTGAACATGTTAACCATCACTACGAATAATTAATGTAACAAGATGACTTTGATTTAGTTCCCTAAAGCTTACTCAGATGATTTAATTAAGAGATTACTGAGAAATGTAATAATTGAAATACTAATTATTATGTATGTATTGAAGTCGGTAAACGTGGTCGCTTACTATGGGCCTCATAAGAAGGCTCAAAGTCACCCAGAGAGCAATGGAGAGAGCTATGTTAGGAGTTTCTCTGCGTGATCGCATCAGGAATGAGGCCATCCGCAGTAGAACCAAAGTGACCGATATAGCCCTCCGAATCGCTAAACTTAAGTGGCAGCAAGATGGCCGCCGGAAAGATTCTCGAGTGGCGACCACGTACCGGAAGGCCATATGACCTGGTAAAGGTCCGGGTGGCGCAGGACCGGTCATTGTGGAAGGCCTATGTCCAGCAGTGGACGTCTTTCGGCTGACATGATGATGATGATGATGATGTAGTCGGTAAACAATATGAAGGGTCCACAGAAAAAAACATATCCAAACCACTTAATTTTCGTAACAAAAAGCAACCTAATTTATAAAGACATAAGGTGCAAATTGCCTTTGAAATTTCAAAGGACTAGACATGTCCTTTCCATGGACCCTTCGTATGGTGTTCGCACAAATCGCACTTGACTATTACAGACGTTTTTAAAAAGCTTACTGACATTAATGGATCGAGTTCAACGAACCGCGTTACTTAAGCGAAATGTAACACGTTCTAGTCAATAGATTCGCGATGGCTGGTTAAGGCGCGGATACACGAACGGTGTGACAAGCATTTAAGGCACACCGCTAGTAGATGACACATAGCACGCGTGCACGCCACGCAAGCGGTGGGTCATCTAGTATGACATTTCATACGATACAACGCGCACGCCACGCACACGCGCACGCGCACCTGCTGCGCACGCAGCCGGTGTGTCTCGGCTTTTAGAAATAGAATAAGTAGGTTGATGTAAAATATTTTCGTATCTCCGGCGAATTTTCCGCTGTTCGCCTCTACATGTTTTTCAATGGATTCTCGTAAAATATGAGTTTTTTTATACTACGACGGTGGTAAACAAGGCCCAGGCCTGCTTATGGTAAGCAGACACCGCAGCCTATGTACACCTGCGACTCCAGAGGAATCACAAACGCCCTTTATTGACTTGGGGATGCGCTGTGTTGAGAGTGGAAGACCCACAGATGTTCAGCTGTCAAGCTAGAGACATATGCAGGCCCCTCACTCCCACCACAGCGCATCCTCGGGAGCTCTGGCGACCAGCAGAGTGAGCAGTCTTGAGTGAGCAGGTATTATCATTTTTTTGTCAAGTCAGTTTTAAGAAATTTTGAAATTTGAAAAATAAAAAGATGCGTGGTCTATGGACAGCGACAGCTCTGTGAGCCACTAGATTTTTTTTATCATTCCATAATGTTGTTTACCTAATGTCTTATTAATACATTTAAATCCAAATGAACCCTGTCAGGTTCCTGTCCGGTGGCAGTTTTATATGTCTATGTATTTATATCTATTAACCTTTTATCCGCCGTAGTCTGATATATACTATGATATATGTTAACCCTTGTAAACGTTATTTTCGATTCACTGTATTTCTGTGGACATCTTTAATTGGCTAAAGCCACAAGACTTAATAGCTAATAATTTATTATATATTTATTTATTATATTTTTGTATTTTTTTCGGTAATGCTGTTGATGTCCCAAAATCCCCAAATAAATAAAATAAAAAAGTAAAAAATATAAGACATAAAATATCCAGCTCATTTGGCCGAAGTCTGATAAATACGACAAATTTTTGCAAAAATTTTTACAGGATAATCACTCTCAAGGATTCTAATTTGTTTAATTTATACATAAAAATTTGTGTAACTTCGTACCGGCGGCGACCCGAGCAAGTTCGATGAAAAATTATCGGCGGTTAAAGGGTTAAATATATCGTCGACTATACCTTGTTTTTATTTTCAGATTAGAAAAATCGTGCGTTATCCATCATCTGATTTCAATGAAAACAATCTTGAAACGGGAACATATCGTGTGTTATCTTTGAAACGTAATAAGTTACTGAAATAAGTGAAATTAGTACAATATTATCCTCTGATATTCCAGGGAAACGAAGAAACGTGGGCGAAATTGGCCGTTAAAATTCTAATCTAAAAAAGAACTGGGTATAGTATCGGTGGCAGCATACCTATACCTATCCTGTATTCGCGCGAGTGATATTTTTGTGTAGGGTAAGACTAAATTAGCCTACTGTCAACTCTAAAACCTAATGTTTTGACTATGGGGACTCTTTACACCTCCGCTTTTATCTATAATATTTTTGACCATAGAGACTCTACATCTCTGTATTATAGGATAAGTTCATCGAAAGTGTGCCCAGGTATTTATTTGTTGGTTTATACTGCTTTTTATTTATGTCACTAAATAATTTGAATTGAATTGTAACTTTATATTTAGCTATACAATGTATATTGTTTTGAAAAAATGACACCTCGACGAGTTTCTTACGCCGGTTCTTCTCGTGGCAGAGGTTTATTTTTCCGAACCGGTGGTAGTTTATTGACGTTCATAGGTGCATGTCATATGCCTAATTTGAAGAATAAACTACTTTTACTTTAATTTTACCCAGTTTTGTATTTTTTATGTCGCTCATAAGTGTAAGTAGCTAAGGTTTTCGATTAAATGTTCATTACAGTGCTAAATTTGGTTTCAATAAGAACTCCCAGCCACAGAAGATCCTGCCTCAACAGTATCCATAACACAAGCCATATTGAGCTTACTATGGGGCTAATTCGATATGTGTAAGATGGTGCAATAGAGAGGACCTAAAAAAATTAAATAACTTTTTTTAACCGCTCGTGTAGACCAAGCTTAACTAGTTGATGACTAGACGTTATATGCGCGGTGTCTGTGCTACTGACGGCTCTACAAAGGCTCAGACAGGTACAGTCGGCACCAAAAGTAGCTACGCATATTAAAAGGTCACGTATCTATTGTGAAGGAATAAGAGTTCTTGACGTCTTTATAGGCGTAGTGGATTCTGTAACTGAGTGTACAGCGTTAAACATTTTTACCAGACTAATGGCGAAGATCGTTGAGGAGCTTTCTAGGCTTACGAGTATGTTTTCGATAAGAAGTATTTAAAATAGAAAATAGGTATTTCGTATTTTGTATTTGTTTTTCTAATACATTTATTTCAAATAATTAACATCTCTGGTTGTAAGTAATTGTATTATATATATGCATGACTTATTGACATAAAAATATGAAAATAATTATGAGTTTGTAATACGCGCAATTTAATTTCGAATTTAACATGGCTTAATTTACTGTATAATTTACTGATATAATATATTTATATTTTTTCCTTAGTTAAGTACATTTGCATGCAATAATATGTTTTAATTGGTATGTGTACACCTAATTTCAAATTTGTATGCCTGTGGGCGAAACATAGCGTTCACACACACTTTTTGTAACAACTCTTCTACCTATGTTTACAAATACATAATTTGAGTTTGAGTTTGATATTAATACGTGTTCAGAGAAGAATAGGGTTATACGCAATCGTTATATAATATTTTTTAGTCGAGTGGTTGTATACAACTTTTTCTACGAGTTAACCGAAATTAACTATGAATACCTAAATTATTAGTAAAATTCATCTGCTGAAACGAAGTGCAACGGCCAACGGGTTAGCGTTCGTTGATGTCTTTTGTTTTAAGGCCGCGGCGACACGTGATTGGTTAAATTCATTATAGATCTGTAAAGCGTTGTCTTATGAGTCCCGTGTTGTGTGTGTCCGAGTTGAGAGAAAAAGTAAAAGAGAGTGCACACAGCACAGTGATTGAGCCGACATCGAATCAAATACCACACTGACTACAGTGGTTCTCTCATGTCTTATTAAGTGTGTGTGGTGTGGGAGTAAAAAGCGTATTACAAGATTTTTTACCAACACGAACCCTCCTTTTAAGGCTGCGCCAAAAGTGACTGAACTCTAACAAAACAGTCACGCTTTGGCACCGTTAGCTAATGAATCGCAAGTGGCAAAAATAATGAAATTAATCATATGCGTGGGTGGATGCCAGTTACAAAAGATAAGTGGAGCGATGTGGCCTTTTTTTACTGTTTGTCAGTAAATTGAGCATTGTCGTTATTACAGACATATGTAGGTCTCTCACTCATAGCACTGCACATCCTCAGGAGTTCTGGCGACCTAAGAGCTGGTTCCCACTTATCGGATATTCCAGTGGTAGAACATTTTATATAAAGCTGTTCACATTTGTAGCACACCAATTTGTATGAGCCGCCGACAACCTATAAAAATCCGGACCCGACATCCGACAAGAACGAGGAGCTACATCAGGAATACAACAACAGCGGGTCTATGATGGTTGCCATTTTATTACTTATCGTGTGGCGTCTTATCCACGATGATAAGTGATAAAATTGCAGCTATCATACGCCCGCGAAGTTATAAAATAAATATTACATAGGGGACAATCTTACACAATTCTAACGCCAGCATCAAAGAAAATAGAGTCGTGTTCACATTATTTAACCACTTTGTCCGTACACATTATTTCGAACTCGACTGTACTGCATCGGTAGCCCCCAGTTCTGCGAAATATAATAGTACTACGCAAATGCAATACTGATAGTATACCGATAAGTTAGGAAATCGTCGCCTACTCAGTATGCTCTCGGAAAAATAGAAATATACCGCATGCAGATTACGCCTCGCCAAGTAATCAAAATCACTTTAGAATCATTTCGATGAGATAATGACTGAACGGGTACACTGTACTTTTACAGTGGACAACGAAAGATCGATTCGTTTTTTTAAAAGTAACATTTTCACGGCTGCTTTCATTTCAACTGTCACAGTTAATTTGCGCAAACGCATATCATTTACAGACACGCTCCGTATCGCATGCGCCAGTGGCCGAGTAAAAAATAACGTTAGATTAACTGAATTTTACTCACTAGGCCGTAAAACTATGCATTACCGTCTCAGTTGAGTAAAGTTTACGACACAACGTGGAGGAGCAAAGTAGCACTTTGAGTTGAACTTATTTTATTTATCGTATGGAAATCATTTCGAACCGTGAGGTCTTCGAGAAGACAGTACGGTTTCCAGTTTTGTTGCATTTTTAGCACTACCCAGGGGTCACGTGTAGGGTAACGGTGGGTACTCCCTACGGACGTGGTGCAACTTCGACCCCCCTTTGTCAAGTGAGTGGGCAACTTGACTGTTAGCTGTTCTCAAGCCACCCGAAGGCCTCTAACTTGGCTTTACAACTGCTGTCATAGCCAACAGCCGGGATCAACGGCTTAACGTGCCTTCCAAAGCACGGGAGCGCCACTGAAAGCGGTCACCCATCTAAGAACCGACCTGCCCCCACGTTGCTTAACTTTGCATGCCGTACGCGGTACGCGGGACGTACCACGAGCGCTCCAAGAGTTGAACTAAGCGATCTTGATTGTATTTCCAAAATGTTTGCGTTCTGGAAAGGGGTAGGGAGAGCACATGCAACTTCTCGTTTCCACTTCTATACCTAAAATGCAGGTTTAACTCTTTACTTAATTCGGATTTAAATTTAATTTAATTTTATATTCTAAGCACACAATTTTCGACACTCTTATACCAAATCGTCAGCGAAGCTTGAACTTTTTTTTTATATCTCATGGAATCGTTCACTTACATCATTGAGATATACTTATCTGAATGATGTAAGTGTCTACAACAAATTGGTGGTTTCCAAACCGAGAACAAATGCTTGGTTTACAACAGAATATAAACAGAATATCATTAATTTTTAACATACTTATAAATAATTTGCGATATATTAATCTTTCGATCTGTGGACAATGTCGTTGGTTTTACACTCTGTAATTGTACATTTTCTACATATTAAGCATGAAACCTTGTGTGTGACTTTTTTTTATCCCAAATAAATTGAAAAAAAAAACAGTAAATACCGAAATCACCATATATGTATAGCCTATCATCAGTCCTATCACATTTGAGAAGTTCCCTGTATATATATTTCTCTTGGATCCTATCTTTAGACCTTCACAAATTTTATATTATCTCAAGTGTAGGTATCATCTTTTGATTAAAATATGTAATATCAAACTTGGATAAAATGCTGGAATTCAGACTGCAATGCATCGCTGAACATACTTAATAAATTGTAACGGGAACCTCTTCCTTATTTCATTGAAGTCGGTTAAAAAAAATCCTATTTTGTTATGTGACTTTAAACATAGTCTAATTACTGGTTTTATTCCGTTCCTTATGTTTTATAATCCGAAATATTCTAAGTAGTCGGATAGTTCATATTGTAGATTCCAATAATATTTCTGTCTGATATTCGGATACTTTGAATATTCGAATATTCACATTGCTAATCTATCCAGTATAGCTTATAACGAAGAAGCTTTGAGAAAATTACATTACATCGGTAAGATAAACGTTCCAATAACTCACACTTCTACCTCTATTAATCTGAAATACTATCGAAAGTGTAAAGTACTAGGTCAGTGTTGAGCCGAACTTTTTTCTTATTACATGTATAGGTTTTGAGCCAATTCTGTAATTGACCAAGTGAAATGAGGGACTCCGTTTCAGCTTCGGCAAAAATGCTTTCGTATGTCCGGATTTCTGGCTGTTCAGATCGCATTTCCCAACCGATTCTCGTGAATATGTAAGAGGTTTTAATAATTATTGTAGATTTTTTGTCGAGAGCTGTCTGTGTCTGACTGTGTCTGTTTACATTGTCTGGTATTTGTGTCTGTGTGTGTGTGTGCGTAGTTTTTTTTCTAAAACATGGTTTAGAAAAACAAATGGGGTAAAAAGGGAGGCTTACAGTGTCATAAATGAACAACTGTGACAAACACCAAAATATCTTCCTTTAAAAAAAATTCTAGGTCACCGATCAAACTATAACAGTTAAGTACTTTACTTTTGTTTAGATCGGCATTAAATATTTATTAAAATAATAATCAAACATCAATGAACTAGCCAAGTTCAGTCGATAGCTCTTGATCTTGACCTTCTTTTGTTATAACCACGTATATGTTTTAATGCTTATGTAATCATCAAACTTAAATGCTAGGTAGTAAGCATGTTGGTCCTAAGAAGTAGGTAAATAAGTATATTTAAGTTTTGAATGTTCACGATGTATAATGCCCATCAGACCATCATCATCATGTCAGCCGAAAGACGTCCTCTGCTGAACAAAGGCCTTCTCCAAGGATTTTCACATTGTCAGTCAAGAGTTGTTACGCCTGTCATACCGACAGTTTTTTTACGACATCATTCATCAATTCAACCAATCAGGAATTAATTCCAAGATTCATAAGATTCGCAGATAAAGGCTAAGGTCCAGTTAGAACACATCGGATCTAAATTATCTGACAAGAAAAAAGGCTAAGGTTCGGCTAGAACACATCGGATCTAAATTATCTGACAAGATAAAGGCTAAGGTCCGGTTAGAACACATCGGATCTAAATCATATGACAAGATAAAGAAATGTTAAGGTTATGGCAAGATATATAAGGTCTGACTCTAAGGTTATCAGACAAAAATGACAGACAAGCAAAATACGAGCCCGGGTATGTCCTAAAACCACGATCTTGACCACAGTGGGATTGGCAACAGCATCCCTGGAGTGCGGTGGAGATACTGCGATGGCAAATCCGTATGCCAAGCATGGCGATTATGGCATTTACCCCTCATGAATTTGGGGGAGGCCTATGTACAGCACTGGACGTCCTTCGGCTGATATCGTGGCGGTGGAAGCAAAATACGGATTAAAGTAGTAAGTAAAAACGGAAAAGACTTACCTTTGGCAAGAACTCCGTGAAGAAAGCTCACACACAGTAACAACTTAATTGCAGCCATTTTGGTATCACGACACTTATTCACTTTTCACTTTAGACCTGTAAAAAAAGAAAACTTTATCAGTACAAAGGAGTAAAGAGGAAATAAGGTCGCTGCGCCGGTTTTTTAACCGACTTCAAGATTTCAAAAGAGGAGGTTATGAATTCGGTTGCATGTTTTTTTTTTTTTTAAATGTTTGTTACTCCATAACTCCGTGATTTCTTAACCGATTTGGAAAATTCTTTTTTTGATTGTATGTATGTATATCCAAGTTGGTCCCGTTTTTGTCAAAACGCAGTTCTGATGATGGGATCCATGAGGAATTGAGGGAACTCCTCAAATCTTTAAGGCAAACATATAGTGATTTTTATGTTTTTATCAACAAGTTAAGCATTTTCATTCAAAAATGTGACATTGGATGAAGTGGAACTGCTGATGATGATCAGAACAGAACTCTTCAACGACCAAAAGTTCACGTTTGGCGATTTGTCCTCCTAGCTGTTTGTTAAGCAATTTATATTTTCACGATTAATTTTATCATCCTCGATTTTTGATGATGGGATCCATTAGGAATTGAGGGAACTCCTCAAATCTTAAAGGCAAACATATAGTGATTTTTGTGTTTTTATCAACAAATCGAGCATTATCATACAAAAATGTGACATTTGATGAAGTGGAACTGCTGATGATGATCAGAACGGAACTCTTCAACGACGCGTAGTTCACGTTTGGCGATTGGTTCTCTTCGTTTTGTTTGTCAAGCAAACAAGGTTTTTCCATGATTCCATGAGGAATTGAGGGTACTTAGTCTTCTACCATTATAAACATACTTATTAAGTATAATAATCTTTCACCGGCCTCCCCCATTGAAGTCGGTTTTTTTTTTCTTAAAAATTATTCTATTAAAGATGCTGAAATTTTTGACCGAGTGAAACGATCTCCGTTTCAGCTTCAGCAAAAATGCTTTCGTATGTCTGGTTGGCAGATTTCTTGCTGTCCTCCTTTACAGAGGCCCCTTTCCAATGGGTAGTAGACTCAGAGTAAGGATTTCTATAGAGTTCCTATACGAGTTTCACCAAGGGGGAAATGAAATGAAATGAAATGCTTTATTTGTACAACATAGGTAAGTACACAAAGATCTTACAATAGTTTTAAGTATCACTATGCTGGGCCGTTAGGCATACAAATTTTAGTAGTAATTAATGGAGGATCACGACAGAAAAAGGTCTTATGCAGCTAAATTGAGAACTAGTCTTAAACGTCTGGAGGCTTACAATAAACAACCTCTTTAATTTGGCCGGGTAATCGTTTATTTGCCTCAAAATATTTGACTTGACGTTTAGATCAAAGTGTGACCGTTTTAGGGTTCCGTACCCAAAGGGTAAAAACGGGACCCTATTACTAAGACTTCGCTGTCCGTCCGTCCGTCCGTCTGTCACCAGGCTGTATCTCAAGAACCGTAATAAATTTTCACAGATTGTGTATTCTGTTTCCCGCTATAACAAAAAATACTAAAAACAAAATAATAATATTAATTAAGGGGGGCTCCCATACAAAAAACGTGATATTTTAGCCCTTTTTCATGGCTACGACTCGCCGAGCTAGATCTCAAGAACCGTAATAGCTAGACAGTTGAAATTTGCACAGATTATGTATTTTATTGTGGCTACAACAACAAATACTAAAATCATAATAATAACAATAATTAAGGGGGGCTCCCATACAACAGTAGTTGTTGGCGTTTTTTTCTGGTACGGAACCCTTCGTGCGCGAGTCCGACTCGCACTTGGCTGATTTTTTTCAAGCCTAAGAAATATTAATGCAATTAAAAAAATTTGTAATTGCATTAATATTTCCGTAATATTTATTTATTGGTAGCGTAATTTTTTTTGTGTCTCAAAATACCGTATGTATTTTTCGAAGAGGCACGCTAAGAGGCTAGTTCATTTATTTATGAGTTCTATGACACTGTGACTTCACACAACCGCTGGATCGCGTTTTGAAAATGAAATAAATTAAGTTAAATAAATATATTGATTTCAATCAATCAAAATCAAATCATTTAATACAGACCAATATCCATAACGTGTTAGAGTGGTCGGCGGTTACGAAGTCAATCCTGACACCTGTCATTTCCATAGATTTTATAACCTAAAAGTCACTTTGTAACAGCCAAGTCAGCAATACTGGGCCGAGGCGTCACGGCACGGGACCTGCGCGGAGGAAGAGGTCGCGAAGACTCCATCCAATTGGGTTCGGTGATTAGGACGAGGTGGTAGCTAGTTGTGCAGCTCGGGATAGTTACATTGTGTTGCTTTGTAATCAATTTATAATCGTACCAATTTAGTTTTCATGTATTAAATAACTTTGTGAAAATTGGTCTTTGGCTTCTGATTTTCTTAGATCACTTTGAGGTTATAAACTGTATGGAAATGACAGGTGTCAGGATTGACTTCGTAACCGCTGACCACTATACTAACGCGGATTTCATAATAAGTACAGCAAATGTAGATGATCACATTAGTATAAAGAAAATTTATGGATAAGTGTTATAAAACCCATAAAAAAATGGTAAATTGAGCCTATTGTGGTGAATGACCGTGGTAAAGAATTACGTTTGTGTAAATAATAGGAAAATACGCTTTTGTGCAAAGCTTTCATTACAAACAGATGTAATTTTCATTGCTCTTTAGCCTATGATTAGTCTTGTGCGCTTGTTTTAATTAGCAGCAGTCGGGAATCGAAGTCGCGCTCTGTTGGGTGCCCACCCAGGCCGTTAGCAACCAACGGTGCGTAGCACTGGCCACTGATACCATGGTTTTAGCGTTCCGTAAACGACACTGGCTCTGACGCTTTCAATGTACTATTACTTATTCTGTGTATAGTGCACAGTTTCGACCATTTTTATTGGGCTAAAAACCCAAAACTTCTACAAAAATGGTCCTTCGAGCCGGATCGGCTTTCGTAGGTAACACTGTGGTCATATCTTATTTATAAAGGTGTCAACTATTTGGCATCTCACATGGGAACCTTTACCTTACCCATTTTTTTTAAATACAGCGAGTTATTTGAGTTTTACAGGTCTTGTATGAAAACTTTAATAAACGCTGTATTTTTTCTTCATTATAATTTCAAGCAACGGAAACTAATTTCAGGCCTAGATATGCCGGATCCTATTGTGTATAAAAAAATCATGTTATCCGTTTTAACACGAAGGCAAAACTACGTTTATATGGAGAGCCGAGCGACCTGCGGACTCAAGTAACATTAAAAATAAATATTTCACGGGGCAGTGATTATATTCCATTGAAGCAACATGTCAGCAAAAAGATTTAAAATTGTTTGGTAAATATTCGGCAGTTGAATCGATTTAATTTTGATAACGTTATGTTTGGCGAGTGATTCCCATTTGTTCCATACAACAATGACGTCATAGGACAAAATGATAATTTAACTTCCTATTTATTCCATAGAACATTTAGGATTCCAGATTATCATTTGTTCTATAGAACTGTTATGCCATGGAACAAAATGATATGGCAGTGTATCAAGTTGTTCTATAGAATACATGGGAATATTCATTTTCATTTGTTACAAAAAAAAACATCATTAAAAAAATCATTCACACATTCATCATCACAATAAAAAAAAACTTCATTAACATTCCCTCGCAAAATTTTCAATTGTTTTGGTGCGAGGTTGTAAATACAATAGAAAAATATAATTAAAAATAAATAACTAAACTCAAAACATAATGCATATTTGTTTCGACTTGACAACCATCCCAATCATTTGAATCCGTGAAGTCGATGCCCAATCCTCACAAAGTGTTAAAATATTCCTTTTAACATTACGTCACTCCACGGAATTAAAATCGACTAAAGTTACGTCAGGTAAAATACTAAAAAAAGGTTTTTTGTTAATATAGAAAAACTAGGGAATATAATTACTATTTTGTTCCATGATGGAACAATGTGGAAAAAGAGAAGTCTTATTTTGTTCTATTGCGTCACTGGTAAGTAAGCTGGGGTAAAAAGCTAGTATGTAGTTCTATAGGACTATTTGGGAAAATCATGGGAAAATATATTCTATTTTGTCCTATGACGTCATTGTTCCATAGAACAAATGGGAATCACTCTGTTAGGCTTGTCTAGAATAATATCACACAAGAATATAATGAACCCACCTCGTGTGCCTCACTCGCACTTGACCGCTTTTCACGGTTTAACCACGCCGCTACGAATCATGTATTCTATGCCTTAAGTACCATAAGCACGCAACAAGAGAGAAAGAAATAGGACTAACGACGTGTCAGGAAAGGACGAGTGAATAGGCATCTTCTGGGTGAGCTCGCTTCATCGTCGGCCTCATCTTTGCCCCCCCGTCTAGATGCTGGCCAAGAGTCAATCCCATTTTTAATAATAAATAAAAAAACTAAGGTTTACATCACTCTGTATCAAAGAAGAGGATGGACTGCGTGAGAGACGATATGAATAGGAAGGATAAGAGTGACAAAGAGACGGGTGATGACGAGGTCAACCTTACATAAAGCCGTGTCGTACTGAGTCGGCTGTACTAATATGTGCATGAAATTGCTCCTTATTTTAATAAGATAAGTTTGAGAAATGTGTGCATAATTATGTGTAAACTCAACTGGACAACACAGATCGTGACCCACCAATGGTCTCGCCGGAAGACCAGCGCTGACTAGCACCATGCTGAGGGACCCTTTACTGGTAAACAATTCAGTATACAATATAAAATCTCGCCTACAATATTGTTATTTTTAGGGTTCCGTACCCATAGGGTAAAAACGGGACCCTATTACTAAAACTTCGCTGTCCGTCCGTCCGTCTGTTACCAGGCTTTATCTCAAGAACCGTAATAGCTGGACAGTTGAAATTTGCACAGATTAT
Organism: Notocelia uddmanniana; assembly: GCA_905163555.1. Classification (NCBI taxonomy): domain Eukaryota; kingdom Metazoa; phylum Arthropoda; class Insecta; order Lepidoptera; family Tortricidae; genus Notocelia; species Notocelia uddmanniana. Next base: position 4,460,789 of record LR991077.1, read on the forward strand.
GTATTTTTATTGTGGCTACAACAACAAATACTAAAATCGAAATAATAATAAAAATTAAGGGGGGCTCCCATACACCAGAGTAGTTGTTGGCGTTTTTTTTTTCTGGTACGGAACCCTTCGTGCGCGAGTCCGACTCGCACTTGGCCGGTTTTTTTTCGTGCGCGAGTCCAACTCGCACTTGGCCGGTTTTTTAAATTTCCATTTTAGGTATGGTACAATAAGATATGCTGAGTCGAGAAGTGAGAGGAGGAATGGAGCACTATCATCTCGCTAATGCTTAGAGCAGTTCCGCTGGGGAACCACCTCGGGAACACCAACCTTACAGAAGACCGCAGCCATGTTTTTATCCAGGGGAAATCCTTCATGAATCGGTGCCACCCGGCCCGTTAGAAGCCGAGTGGCAACGTAGGTACGACTCGCACAGACTAAAACCCCTCCCCGGCTAGCACAACTTGGCGCACGAGCTATCTCACGCGCGAGATAGACAATCCGTCTCTTTCTGTGTGTACCAATTAGAAAGAGGCGGATAGTCTATCTCGCGCGTGAGATAGCTCGCGCGCCAAGTTATGCTAGCCGTCCTGGTGGAGTTTTCCACAGTTTACACATTTAATCGACAGGGCCTTAGCGCCACCCTCGCGGGCCCACGTATGTGATAGAAAGCCATCGTCCTACCTATTCCATTGTTGGCACCCCAGAACACAATGGGGGCCTTCTAGCTCAGGACCTCAGAAGACAACCAGTCATAAGCTTAAGAAGGGTATTAAGGCGATGAAATAGTCTCACGGCGCGCCTGGCGCTGTTCAAATTCGGAACGCAACCATTCTCGACTATCGCTCATTTTTTTCTCGTCTCGAATGAAGCCAAATTTCTTGAGTTCGAGAAGCGCGAGCAGAAACCCTGACCGCAGCCACAATAATACCAACACTTGCTATGTAAAGGTTGTGTTCTTGGTGGCGAGGCATTTGTCTCTACTCAAATCAATAAAGTGTCGGCAACGCACTTATCATACGTCTATCGTTGTTGCAAGCCTCTATCGGCTACGGTGTCTTCTCACCATCAGACTGACTGTATGCTTGTTTGCCTCCGTCGTTATGTATAAATGCGCAATTTGATAATGCACAATGCTGAATCAAACACCATTTATATGACAAGAGGTTCTATAAGAGTGACAACGGCTATAAATACGACACTTTTATACAGCTATTTTTATTGACCATTTGCATTTGATACAAAGTAACTGGTCATTTTATAATATTGTTGGCATTCGCCTGAGTCATTGATTATGTTTATTATGTACTGGATTATGCCCGTGACTTCGCTCACGCGAACATCTATATCAACTTCTGTGACATGACACATGGCAACACCATTAGCGGCCAGATTGCATATAGCGTCTAACCGAGATACTATAATATAATCTTACTTCGTAAATGGTGTTTTAGTAGCCCTCATCACACGCACGAAAGTAACTATACGAGGGGTGATCCATAAGTTTTGATAATCAGTATTAAATATGGGAGATATGTAAATCGTTATATTTTTAACACAATATGCACACTTTCTATATTTTCAAATACTTATTAACGTCATTCAATTGTTTTATTTTACCCCAATAAAAATAATTTTACTTTTTGAGGTCAAATTTTATACCTTCACTAAGTCATCACCAGCTCTTAATTTTCATGTAGTTGGTTTTGAACATAAGTGAATGAGAAGTAGTAGTCGGAAGTTAGGGCTAAATAACAATAGGAACGGTTATCAGTTCTGATCTTTACTCGAAGAGCAGCACCTTTGTCAATTAGAAGGCTCTGAAGTACAATTTCTCCCGGAAATTCGTGTTTTTTTCTTCTTCAGCTTATTTATAATATTTAACATAACTCTGATAGAATAATGTTATACAACTCTCCAACAATATTTGAGCTCAATTAGTGAATTTTAAACTAATTTCGCAGTTTTTATTGGTAGGCCTCAATAGTCCAGGAAGAAGTCAAAAATACACCCTAATATTGGTGACAGAGCTGGAGATAAAAAAAAACCAAGGCACAGATAACTTGCTTATCCTTTAAATCATAATGATAAACCAAGGTTTTATTTTCAATTACAATATTCTTCATTAGTGCATCAGGACTTTTTCAAAACCGCTCCAAATTATTACAAAACCAACTCTTATATCCGCCATCTTCTTATTTGTTCAATTCAGATTTTTGTTTTGTTCAGCAATTACAGAAAAACAAATGAATAATGTTTATATATTTTTACTCTAATTTAATGTTGATTAGTGTCATGGTACAGCCCACATTAAAAGAATATCATTAACGGGGTGGTTCATACCGATTATCAAAACTTATGGATCACCCCTCGTACAACAACTTCTACTCCGTATTTCATCCCTATGGGGGATAAATTCTGGTATAAAATTGTATTCTACGTAAATAAATAAAATAAATATTGGGGGACAAATATACAACATAAATATCGCCCTTGTTATCCTACTTTCCTATCTCTATTATCTATTGTATTAAGGGGCTTCCCCGATTCTATCAACGAATAGAGCCCCCCTTGTAAGAAACACGCATATGTCTTTCGCGCACGAGAAGATGAGATGCAATACTCTTGGGGATGGCTTTATTGGACAAAATTCGATAAATAGATTTCCTCTTGTGATAGTGTAGATATTGGCTATGTGCACGTCAGAAACGCCAAACTTCATGGGTCCCGGGACAATGTCAAACTCAGAGATGTCAAATAATGACACATGAATTATTTATTTATTTTAGCAAGCGAGAAACACCCCTTACTGGATTTTTTACTGAAATAAATAAGAAAATAAATTAATATAAAAATAAACGAAACGAAATCCTTTCCTAACGAATAGGAAACGTCAAAGTAAATTTGACAAGTATGTCCCCGGAAGATACACATTGCTGTCATTGGAGTACGCTGCGATCGCTTAGCTTACCCCCACCACCTACTTCGCAAATAACCCAGTCGATACAAGCCTCGAAATGTTAGGGAATTTGATGAAATGTACGAATGTTCATTGAAGGCATTGTTTTCGTCTCCCAAAAGTCCTTAACCCAGGATCTGGTAGAACCACCGCTATCTTGGAAAATGTACTCCATCCGTAAGATATTCGCGTTTTGTGCGAAATCTGCTTAACCTATTAAAATATGATCAAGGGCAACATTGAAGCTTGATAAATTCTACACTAAACTGTAGTACTTATACATAACTGTGACGAAAAAACATGTCTTCGTGGAGCAACATGCATCCACATGTGAGATTTTCCCTTAATGTCGTTCCATTCTTCGGATTAGGTAGCGGATCCCGGGCATCCTTCTGAATGCAATTGTACCGTAAAACGGGGTGAGTAGGTTTCGCGGGGAGAGGTGGGTTATGAATGGGGAGAGGTTTCAGAGGGGGGTGAGAAGGGATTTTAAGGCTACTGCTACAAAAATAATGTATTCCAATTTAAAATGGAGCTGCAATAATACGCATAAGAAAATAAAATCGATACAATAATCTTCCAAATTCACCTTTGTATGAAAAACCCTCTCACCCCAAATACAAGGCACTACGGGGTGAGGCGGGTTTTCCGTTTTTATCTTCAAAGTTATGAAATGGAACTACCCAAAATAAAATAAAAACTAAAATACAAACTTCCGGAACACTTATTTATATACACCATTCAGTTTTCATATGTAAAAATAAAATGTTATCGAGCTTTGAATTTCAGTTTTGAGCCAACTCACCCCATTTTACGGTACTGGAATGCTAAGATGATGAAGATATTTCTAACTCTTGGGAACATACATATACAAGGTGGGCTCTGTAACTTGCTTTTAAAATAAATTGATATTAATTTCACTTCAGAAAAGTAATAAAAATACACGTAAGCCATCTTTGAAGAAAAAAATAAACCATTTTTTTTACTTAGACCCCTTGGGAATAATTGCTGTCCCGCTAAATAGTCCATCGTTAATTTTTTGCTCCTGTTACAGGGCACACCCTGTATACTTATGAGCTCGATTGGACGTTGATGCTCGATGATTTAATTCTAAGTTACTCTATGATAATGAACTCGATTCTCCATACAAATGTAGTCTCACTCTAATTTTAAAACGGCATGCTAGTGCTAGAATAACATGAAACTTTGTATACACAATGGACACCGGTATATCTAGACCGGAAATTAGCTTCTGTTGCTTGAAATTATAATGGAGAAAAAATTCAGCGATTATTAACGTTTTCATACAAGACCTAAAAACTCAAAAACCCACTGTGTTTTTTATTCTATTACAATTTCTAGCAACAGAAAATAATTTCGGGCCTAGATATGGCGGAACCCATTGTGTAAGCAAAGTTTCATGTTATTTCAGCTAGGCGTTTTAAAATGAGAACGAAACTACGTTTGTATAGAGAATCGACTTCATTCGAGCGTACGGGGTACTCTTTTATATCAGAAATATTTCATATCATTGTCACCAACCTGTTTAACCTTGACTGAACGAGAGCGGGGTCACAGGTTCGGTCCCGTGTGAATCAATATTTGTATAGATTAGTGGATACCAAATATTTGCATGTCCGCTTGTACGGTTGTTTGTTCAGGCCTTGCGATCAATTTGGACCCACATTTTGCAAACACGATATCAATATGGGCCCGGCTTGGATCGACGATAAAAAGTATTTTTCACCTCAACGGCTCGAAAATGGCGGTTTTGCTGCTTGAAACCAGTGAGCAAAATGCAATTTTGCTGCGAGCGTGAAAAAACTTACTTTTTAATTTTTCTTATCATAGGTTAGTTTAAGTTACTTCATTATCTCTATCACTATTCTTTGCGTTATATGTTCTCGCCGCTGAGGTGAAAAGTTGTATGTATCACACGAGAGCAAAGATATTTGCATCTCGTGTCTTTGAGTCCCTCGCTACGCTCAAGATTCTAATTTTGAATCACTCGCTACGCTCGTGATTCAATTATAGAGAATCTTCCGCTTCCCCGGGACTCAACATCAACACTCGCAGCAAAAATCTACTTTGCTCTCTTGTTGAACCAGGGCTCGGAACCGGTTAATCTCAAAATCCTGAAATAGCCAAATATTTTTAATTAGTTTAATAAAATTTATTAAACTAATTAAAAATATTTTTTATATAATATGCTCTTTATGTAGGACTCAATAATGTATTTGGGTTATTACTTCATATTGTTAGATTGCCTGATTAAACATGAAATAGTAGACGAAAGAACGATAAGAACTAAAAAAATACCGGTATTTTTGTATGGACAGAATACCGGTTTTCGAGCCCTGTGTTGAACAAATAACTATATTTATCTATATAAGTATGTAAATCGTCGCCTAACTACCCAACCGCCTAACCCAACTACTCATGCTCAGCCAGCTGTATTTGGAACTAGTTCGATTTATGTTTCATCGTCCATAAATATTTATATTTACTTATTAAGGGGGCTTCACGCTTTCATCTTCGATTTTTGCCAAGTTTTGAGTTGATATTCCTCCGTGAAAACTATAGATAATTAGATATATTTATTAAACGAACGTCGAACGGTTGTTTAATGTTTTATTTACATTAACAAGAGCCGAATTAAACAAAATCCTTGTTTTCAAAAAAGCTCTTTTTACGATACAGGTATGTTTTTTATGTAATTACTTATATGAAATCTACATGTAACTATTTCTTAAATTGTCTCTAAAAACGGAAGAAAAATTTGTATTTTTAACTCATTTTCACTTTTTTTTTTAAATTGCCAACGTCTGATGTCATATATATCGGAAGACAGTGAGCTTTGAAGCAAATATGAGATACGATTTCGGTAAACACTCTCGGTGAGATGCTATTTTGGTTTCGGTTCTTAATACAATACCTAAACTTTAAAACCGAGCGAGCGAAGTCTCCGTTTCAGCTTTCGACAAAAATTCTTTCGTATGTCTGTCCGGATGTTCTCCTCTACAGGACGAATTTTTCAACCAATTCCCTTGAAATTTTGTGAGCAGGTTGAATAATTATACATTTTTTTTGTTACATGTAACTATTTCTTAAATTGTCTCTAAAAACGTAAGAAAGATTTTTATTTTTAAGTCATTTTCACTTTTTTTTTAATTGCCAACGTCTGATGTCATATATATCGGAAGACAGTGAGCTTTGAAGCAAATATGAGATACGATTTTGGTAAACACTCTCGGTGAGATGGTATTTTGGTTTCGGTTCTTAATACAATACCTAAACTTTAAAATTAAAAACACGAGAAAATGGAGAGTATAAATAAAAAAACAACAACGATATAAAACAAATAAATTAATTATTGACCGAGCGAGCGAAGTCTCCGTTTCAGCTTTCGACAAAAATTCTTTCGTATGTCTGTCCGGATGTTCTCCTCTACAGGTCGAATTTTTCAACCGATGCTCGTGAAATTTTGTGAGCAGGTTCAATAATTATACATTATTTTTTTGTAGAGACAGTTTTTGGAAATTTCGAATTTTGAAAAAAAAATTTGCGATCTTCACAGCTTTCAGAGCCACTAGTATATTAGGATATAAAATACGATATAACAAGGAGACTCGTTGAAATAGGTCTGATTAAAAAAACCGACGAAGTTCATTGCTTCCCGCCAAAATACCAATTGCGTCGGGCTTATAACTACAACCATAAATTAAGATAAAATGCAAGTTCTTAAGTACTGAAAGTATGTTAACAAGGGCCATAAAACCAGGTCTTTAGCAGTTAAGTTAATAGAATTGGTTATGTTATTGCGCATGCGAACAAATCAGGGCTAAAAATCCTGAAAATAATGCATTCGTGGAATGCACGTGTTTTATTCAGAAAGTTATATACCTAATATTACACTTAACTACTTAAAATAAAACTAATTACTACAAAATAAAAACTACTTAAAAACACGTAAGTTTTTAACAAAAAGACACAGATTCCAAACTTTCCAGATTCCATCCTTCTGCTATATAATTTGAGGAGGTCCCTCGATTTTTCCAAGATTCCGTCATCAGATCCAGACTTGGTGACAATAGGATCAACTAGAAAACACACCCATGAAACAAAAAAAGAATTTTTTAAATCGGTCTACTAGTCTCCGAGTTATCGGTGAACATACATAAAAAAATCGGACGAATTGAGAACCTCCTCCTTTTTTTTAAGTCGGTTATAAATGGCCCTGCGGCACAAGCCGGAGATACTGGCAGCATTTCTTCTCTGAATATACAGACTAAAGCTGGGTTGCACCAAACCGTATGTAATTGTGAGCTGTGTTCGTTAAAATTTGAATGTATGGAAAGTTTGACAAGTTTCTATGGGATGACAGCTGCCGGCGCCATATTTAACGTTGATCAGTCTGTGATCGTAAGTTGGTGCAACCCAGCCTAAGGCTGGGTTGCACCAAACCGTCTGTTACCGTGAGCTGTGTTCGTTAAAATTTTGACAAGTTTCTATGGGATGACAGCTGCTAGCGCTATGTTTGACGTTGATCAGTCTGTGATCGTAAGTCGGTGCAACCCAGCCTAATACGTTGGCCTTAGCTGCCCGCTCTTCGGTCACCTGAAAGGCTAGTATGATCGCTTATATGTCGGACATATAGCATTCGTCCCGTACTGTCAAGTATGTAAGTGCGAGAGGGACGAATGCTATATGTCCGACATATAAGCTATCATACTAGCCGGGCTGTGACGTCAAAAGCCTCTTCCTCGTCTGACATGCGTTCTTTCATAAAAGCCGACCACTAGTTTGTTATTAGACCCCTGAGTTTGTAACATCAGTTTGTGATCAGAGGTCAATACGCTGGTTTGAAATAACCACAGACCACTTAACCTATAGACCCCGCTTACAAGGGCGCCCGCGTAAGCCAAGCCTAAGCTCAAAAAACGTCAAGTGGTCAACACGCCCCCAAATATGCTCTTAGTATGCGGCCGATCGTTGACGAAGTAACGTGAAATATTCGACGCATTACTTGGCTTATAAAGTGCTCTAAATATGCCTTTTTGTATGGTTAAATTGTGTGGAAATTGTAGCAAGACATCTAGTCTTCAAAAAGATGGGATTTCATTCCACAGGTAAGCTATTTTTTACTTTTTTACCACGATAAAACAATAATAATTAAAAAGTCAAGGTTATTAAGTAAAGGTTGTAAACCTGGCAACGCGTTGATGTCTTTCAATGTATGTCTCTTTCTTTCGCTTACTAATTTTTGTAATTCTGTCTTTGTCTAACCATTGCAGTCTCAAGTAGTGATGTGCCTGATTGATTATTTAAACTTACGTACTTAACTGATACTCGTGAAACAATATCAAATTATGGTGAATATACGTAGGATACAGAACAAACTTATATTTTTGAATTAAATAATGGAAATTTATGTTACCTGCATATGTACAATTATAAATACATAAAAGTGTGTTCAAATCAAATTTATATCCTAACTATAATACTACAAATATGAAAGTCACTCTGTCTGTATATCTGTCTCTGCGCGTCTAAACTACTAAACCGCAGATGAACAGATAGTTGTAATCTTAGAGAAAAATCATCGCTACTTATTAAAGATATTAATCCTGAAAAAAAAACGGTACATAAGTTAATAATAATGAGAAACATGACTCTTTAATATCTATAATCTCTGCTATTAGACGCATATTGGCTATGTGCGAAGTAGGTGGTGGGGGTAAGCTAGGCGATCGTAGCGCAGACCATGGCAGAAATGTGTACTTACCGGGGACCACTCTCAAATTTATTTTCACGTTTTCTATTGGTTTCTTAACGGTTTCCTATGATTCGTTTCGTTTGTATGTATTTATTTATTCTCTTATTTATTTCAGTAAAATTTCCAATACGGGGTCTTTCTCGTTTACTAAAGTAAATAAAATATTCATGTGTCATTATTTGACATCTCTGAGTTTTGACTTTGTCTCGGGACCTTTGACTTTTGTCGTTTCAGACGTGCACATAGCCAATACACGAAACTAATACACTTTAAGAGTCAATAGCATATTATATTTTTCTTGTATTTCTGTTTAGCCTAGTTGGTAGTGTCTTTGCCTCCGAAGCTAATGGTCCCGGGTTCGATTCCTGGTAAGAGCATTTGTTTCTGTGGTGAGCAGAGACATTCGGTCCTGAGACTTGGACGTTTTCTATGTATTTAAGTATATATCTATTAAATATATCGTCGTCTAGTACCCATAACACAAGCCTTATTGAGCTTACTGTGGGACTAGTTCGATTTGTGTAAAAAAATTCCCGTAATATTTATTTATTTATTTGTATTTGCAATCATTTTTTATGTGTTAATGATTATGATTATTGTTCTTATACTTTTATTCCTATTACCATACCATAGAATAGATAGGAATAACATATGAACTGTCTCAAGTCACCTTACTGTATACTCTACCGACTGTACAGGCGAGGAATTTGATTTCTGGACCACCTCGTACTTTGTCACAGTGAAAATCAATGTGAAAGCTGCTAGAAATCTCATATGACTTGACACTGTGACAAGGTACGAAGTGGCCCAGAAATCAAATTCCTCCACTGTACATTAAACAATATGCATTTATATTTAGTTAGTATCTTTGAATTAAAAACAATTTAAATTGCTTTTCGTATTTTTATTGATTTCAATTAAAAACTTAAATTTACACTTATATTCTGTAGTATATTTTTCGAGTGTGTCCCATCACTACACAAAATGGCGCGCGTCACGCACCGTACACGTGATTGCTCGTTGACGTTGTACTAGCCAATCACAGTGCACTTGTCGCCCCCCGCGCCCCGCCAATTTGGCAGTTTGAGATTCAAGACAAAGTTCTATGAAACGGTGTCTATAGGGTTAAGTGGTCAGTGGAAATAACTGACTACGTCACATATATTTTTTAGGAAGAACTGCACCACTCCTTGAAAATGCATACAGTTTCGTTTATATACAGAACTCTCATGAAATGATACTCATACATAATTAATGGCCTCCATTCGTTTTTCATTGATTTTGCCGAGTTTTGGGTTGATATGACTGTGTCAAAACTATATGTATATTTATGACATAAACACGTTCTTCAATGCTTTATCTACATTTTCAAGAGCCGAAATCGTGAAAAAATGTTTTTTTATTATTATTTATTCATACAGGGTCCAAAAAAGCTCTAATTTAGATATCAGTATGTTGTTCATACACGCATATATCTGAAATCTACATGTTCCATTATTGACTTCGCTAAAAATTACGTCCAAATAATTGAGTTCAATTTGAAACATGTATTACAAAGTATCGTAAGTAAGATATTATTTATTCTTCAAGAGTCTAATAAGAAGAGACTTTTTTTCGTTAAAATGGTACCTTTCATACGTTGTCATGACAACTACTCGTAAGGATTGCTAGTTTTATGAAGAAAAATATTTACTTAAGCAAATAGTTGATAGGTATTTTTTTTATCGTAGTAATATTTAATCAAGACAACTAAAATCTAATATTTAAAGTTAAAGTTTGTGCCGACGTTTGTCTTTTAATTTAAGCTCAGGAACTACAGAAAGAATTTTGACAAATTTTTCCAATAATGTAATTAAGACATCAGAAGATAGCAAATACTAGAATCCGAATAAAATAGTCAGAAAAAGGAATCGTTAATCCACTTCAAAAACATGAATCTATAAATGGTGAAAAGGTTAAAGTGGTAAATCATTACGTCACTAGCATTGTGTGTCAACGGTCACCTTGAGCTCCTTATTCCCACGCGCTAAGGATCAATTTACTGTGGTCATAATGTAGCCTTCATATATCTAAAGATTTGGTTTTTGTTTTTTTTTTTTTATTAAGGACGGTTTATGTCGCCGTGCTAATGTAATGCACATTGTAAATTGGAAATAGAATGTGTGTAGGACTTTCGGTCACCCTGTATAGTGTAAAGGCAAAAATAGATAGCAATAGAAACAAAAAAAATGAAAACGTGAAACCAGGATGCTGTTTGATTCTTGATGTACGGAATCCTAAAAAGACTGGAACCTAACGTTGAAAGCTAACCCTAGGTTTTTCTTTTGAATACAACTTTGACTTAAAATTACAAGACCCCACGCAACAAAACAGAAAACTAATAAGTATCAGTAATATATGAATGATATAATAAGCACATCCGCAAAACTTAGTCAATTCTGACCCAGTAAAAACAATCTTATTGTTAACCAAGTAGAGTTCACAATAAAAACAATCTTAAACGACACTTAACAAGATCCCCCACAAATAAAGGAATGTAAAGATACTCACAAAAATGCACATATCCCAAACCTTCACTGCACAACTGCACAAATAACGCGGCGTTTACGCTACGATTTTCCAAGATGGCGGACGTGCGCAAGCGACGGTGCGTGGTCCGAGACTGGCTCAAGGCTTGCGCGGGAGCCGAATGCATGATGATTTTGTTAGGGCGCGTGCAAGGCAGCTAAGTTAAAGCAGGCCTTTTCCTCTCACTTAATAAAATAAATTAAACTGAACTAAACTTGGCTTTCATGCTGACGCCGCCGGCCGCCGGACAGTGACAGCAACAGCAACGTTACATTAGGTTGTGTTTTACTAGGTAAAGGCGTTCGATGCACAAACAATAAAATTATCGGCTTTGGCGGAAATAAAATAGGTATAGTAGTATAGGTATTTTTTTTATAGGCAAAGACTTAACCCTTTTCCATGCGCAGTACATACCTATATGGACCACATATGTGTCAATAGAATTTTAATCTTATTTCTCCGATTTAAGGTTCAAAATAGATTGCGTTTTCGTATAAAATTACTAGGCTTGAAATGAATCACCAAAACGTAACTATTTCGGATATACATATATGTATTTTGTATTTTGTAAAGCCTTTCAGATTGGTGCGGCCTGGACAAGGGTGAAGGAAACGACCAGTGTATGTAGTTGTGACGTGTTCGAATAGGCATTTGTTTTGTTTGTGTTACACGTTTTAAATATGTAATGTCTATTCGTTTCGTACACGCTACAACTACATACAACAGGTCCTTTTCTTAAGTTTTTTACCCATAGTAAACGTTTTGACAATTCAAATAATAGTATATCAATCGTTTTCAATAGAACTAGGAAGCCACTCAGAGTACCTCAGAGAAGACGTCATATAATATATAAATAAATAAATAAATATTGGGGGACAATCTTACACAAATCGACCTAGTCCCAAACTAAGCAAAGCTTGTACTATGGGTACTAGACGACGATATACATACTTATATAGATAAATACATACTTAAATACATAGAAAACATCCAAGACCCAAGAACAAATATCCGTGAAAAATGCACAAATAAATGCCCTGGCCGGGATTCGAACCCGGGACCTCTAGCTTCGGAGGCAGAGTCACTACCAACTAGGCTAAACAGGTCGTCGTATATTTATATATTTTTATCGCAGAGGAAATGCGTTTATGCATCCCCCCGTGGGACTATAGGGACGGCCCGTTGGGGGGTATGTGGGACTCACCCTATCCGAGGAAGGGAATACCCATTCAAACCTCTGCGGCGTTATCCCGCTCTGCCGTGTAGGGGGGCACCATGGGATCGCTAGCGTTCTACCACGATGCCCCCCGCGGCTGCCCCAGCCAGTGGACCGGCAACACCCTCGCGCCTATGGAGGGAAGGATTGGTAACGCCCCAATCCCTCCCCCAGACGTGTAGGGCCTAGTTGTGTGGGTCCCCAACCCATGGTCCTACTGGGGAATCAGGCAATTGATGAATTGTTGTCGCCTTCTTCCCCCCAGACGTCATATAATAATACCGCTACCGAGATGGTCATATACTAAATTGAATAAAATCAACAGAGAGGGTTATACCATTTGTTAGATGCATAGCTGAATGTGTAAGTCGACAAAAAAAAACAAAAGTGCAGACTACGTAAAATGTGCATGTCGCAAAATGTGCATCTCACTAAATGTGTAGATCGCACAATGTTCGGTTGTAGGGTCGCAGTTCCACTAACACTCCTCCTCTCTTCGCTCGTCGTCGTATCTAACTATTCCATATCAAAACATCCGGACAAGGGGTAGTTAGGTACGATGACGAGCGAAGCTAGGAGGAGTGTTAGTAGAACCGCGACCCTACAACCAGAACCAGAACCGAACATTGTGCGATCTGCACTTTTTTGCGACCTGCACTTTTGCGACCTGTGCCTTTTGGGACCTGCACATTTTGCTACTTGCTCATATTGCGTGCTTCACTGCACATTTTGCGGCGTGTACATCCAGCTATGCATCCCATTTGTTGCCCTTATCATAGTTCCGCTTTTCTTTATTTGTCGCAATGACATGTCCACGTCATGTCAAATAGTTTGAGGCAAATAAACGATTACCCGCCCAAGAGGTTGTTTCATGGTCTAAAGAAACAAGGTCTGTTACTCCGGATTGTGACAAAAGCCTATTTCACTGTTGAGTTGCCCCTTTATGGTAACAAAACAACTAATGAAGGGTTTTTCTGCCGTAATCATGCAATAGTACATTACTACAGAGGCCGGGACGAAAGGGGTTGCCGGCCGAAGACATATATACTAAGGCTGACAACCCCAAATTTCCCGCCGAGGTATGTATAGTGCTTTTCTCAAACATGCAATGAAATAAACAACAAAAAAAAAAACGAAATTTTATTTTTAATACGCATGGTGGCAGAATGTCATGATGCCTGTGCCACAAATTTATGTGGAATGGAATTGAAAAAGAGGACTTTGCCGGCCTAGGCCTGCAAGATTTGTATGAAATTCCATTAACGACCTCTTGTCCTAGCCGCACCTGAAACGTCATACTTCGCAGCCTATAATATTATAAGGAACATAACATCAATATTTCAATGCATGTTTGAGAAAAATAAATTATTTATGCATCTCGATTGTCATTTGTTTCTCTACGCATATAAAATAGATCAAGTTAAACATGAATTAACGTAATAATTTAATAAAACACTCACAGGTATATATGGGAGTCGGGGAGGATCATAATACGACACTGGCATTACAACAAATCACACTTACGCCCGCAAAACCATCGATACAATTGATGACGTAGGCTTGTGTCACCCACACTCCTGAATTTCCCCGGAGTGTCATACCTTGTATGTGGTTAGACATTAAAAATTATGTAGATATTTAAAAAAACAATTACGTTAACCGTTGGTGAGATATTACTGTGTGTAGTAGGTGTCGGTACGGAACCCTTTTTTGTGCGTGATCCGACACGCACTTTGCCGGTTTTTAATATTACCAGTATTGCGGTGTCCCACAATGGTGAATCGTGTCACAATTTACTACAGTGAAAAGTACAAATTAATGTACTCGTACGAGTAATAACATTTTCATCACACTTGCTCGTAAAGGGTCTTATTGCACGCAGGCGTATAGAAAAGTTATAAGCGATTTACCTCCCGCAGGATTATGTTCATAACTCTGTAGGTCAAGCTCCACAAGAATACTGCTCTGTGATAGGTTGAAATATTGAAGCTGAAAAATCTAATTGGCTGCGCTCCACAAGAATACTGCTTTTACTGGTTGAAATATTGAAGCAGCGTGCTCCTCTCGCAAGGACGCCACAGCGATCATGCATTAATACAGGAGGTGAAGTTATTGATTTCGTTAATTTGGATTGTTGTTGGAGCTTAATATTTTCTCGCAAATGTGATGAAAAATATTGTGATTAACTTGGGCATAAGAATATTGCAAGCTCGAGGATAATATGGGTGAATATAATGCATTATCCAGTGAGATCGCGCCCTTACAAACCATCGACATTACGCGAGAATAAAGTTTGAAGTCTGCGTTAAATGCCTTGCCTTTAACTAGAACAACTTAACTACAACCAACCTTTAAAGTAAAATACACCTTATTATAACCACGGTAAGGTGTATTTCAACTTGTGTTTTTCTAAGACGTCGAACAACTTAACTTTTAAATGAATTTATACCTTAAAACTTTATCAATAAAGTTGTGTTGTTGTAAGGCGTCGTTCGCATATTGTATGGAACTTTGAATTCGCAAACATTTAGAGATAAGTTTATGTATGAAAGCTGTGTATGCGTTGTTATTTTTATGTTGCATTATAAATAAAGTACAGACTTATAAGTAAGCGCTATATACTAATATTTTAATACGTGAACAATGTCGTTGATTTCACAGTCTGTAATTATTCAACTTCTAGCATGAAACCTTGTGTGTAACACAAATAGAAAAATAAAAAAAAATAAGAAACCCGGCTGCTTTTGGAGTCCCATACCAATAAACTACCATCAATACATACACACAATCAATACGACTCTAACGACAACTTTGAAGCTAAAATCCATCGAGCCGTTCAGGCTGCAGAACGTGCCAAACATTTCAATTTGGCGCCAAAATTCCGCCATTTTGTTTTTATTTTATTTTGATATACCCAGTGTCACTCTCACAGTAAATACCAATCTAACGACACCTCTCAAGCTAAAATACATCGAGCCGTTCATGCCGCAGAGCGTGCCAAACAATTATACATACATACTCTCGAAAAACAATAACCCTCCTTTTGGCGCAGTCGGGTAAAAATTAGGCCTTGTCAGCCTCAGTCAGTTCGAATTTATTTATATACAGTCAACAACAAAATGTAGATGATCATTTTAGTACTTTGCCGCACTTACGTAACAATACTGCGTCAGTTGGGATGCGTCAAAGTAGTCAAAGTGACAAGGTACTAAAATGATCATCTACTTTTGCTGTTGACTGTACTTACCAAGAAAATATATAGAAGAATACGGCATTGTACCAAGGATCCTGGCGGCATTCCCACGCTGTGTCGCAATGCTGATACGTTGAGCGAGGAAGTCGCCAGCTCTTCGGTCACCAGTTACGTCAAACACGCTTCGCAATAGGGTATATTGGCTACTTATGTGCGAAGTATGTGGTGGGGGTAAGCTAAGCGATCGCAGCGTATACCATGGCAGCAATGTGTAGCTACCGGGGACATCTGTCAACTTTGGCGTTTCCTATTGGTTTCCTACGATTCGTTTCGTTTGTATTTATTTATTTTCTTATTTATTTTACTAAAATTTCCATAAAGGGGTCTTGCTTACTAAAATAAATAAATTATTCATATGTCATTCTTTGACATCTCTGAGTTTGACATTGTCCCGGGACCCATGACGTTTGACGTTTCTGCCGTGCACACAGCCAATAAAGGCGTGAATGTATGTTCTTATATTGTTGTAATTTGTTTCTGCCAAAAATGCAATTTTTGGTACAAGCTTTTGTTGCCTACTGCCTTTTTTTTGACAGTCATAAATCATTGAGAGGTTTCCAAAGAGTCCAAATACGACGGGTTTATTTTGTATAATTTAGGAGTTGCTATGGCCACCAGACATTCATATCCTTGAACTTAGATGAAAAAAAATGTGTTTTTTTTTTCTTTTCATTTTTTTGCCACTTTTTGCCACTTCACACAACTATCAAAAAAATTACTTAATAAGCCACAATTGTCAACTACGTACACATTTAAAAACATTTTGAAAAATCATGGTGCGTCATGTCAAAAAAAAAACATTTACGAACGTATGTTTACCATATCATATCAATAGAGTAATAGTGGCCAATCAGTCTGTTGTAGGTATAACATCCTCTTTCGTTCATTATGAAATAAATAATTGACATTGATCAATGACGTATGTCAAATATTTAAATAAATAAATAAAAAAATATTGGGGGACAATCTTACACAAATCGACCTAGTCCCAAACTAAGCAAAGCTTGTACTATGGGTACTAGGCGACGATATACATACTTATATAGATAAATACATACTGAAATACATAGAGAACATCGAAGACACAAGAACAAAATCCGTGCTAAATGCACAAATAATGCCCTGGCCGGGATTCGAACCCGGGAACTTTAGCTTCGGAGGCAGTGTCACTACCAACTAGGCTAAACAGGTCGTCATTTACAACTACACATTGATCAATATCAATTAATTATTTCATAATGAACGGAAGAGGATGTTATACCTACTACAGACTGATTGGCCACTGCTACTCTATTGATATGATATGATATAGTAAACATACGTTCGTAAATGTTTTTTTTTTGACATGATGCACCATGATTTTTCAAAATGTTTTTAAATGTGTACGTAGTTCACAATTGTGGCTTATTAAGTAATTTTTTTGATAGTTGTGCCTCCGCGAGAAGTAGCAAAAAAATGAAGCGAAACAAAAAACTTTTTTTTTTCATCCTAGTTCAAGGATATGATTGTCTGTAAAAATATGCATTATGAACCCCATTTCATGCTCCTTAATTCTGAATTTATTTGGTTACTCTCGCTTGCTTGGTTTAGCTAAAATAACAGTTTAAAAATTACCTTGATTTTTTGACATTTTCGCAAATAAGTCTGAAACAAAAGAAGATCGAAGGCTTATATTACGCATACAGTGTTCTTAGGTCCTGCCACTACTGCACCTCAAATTACAACCAAATCCCTTGCGGGGGCCACTCTTGTTAGCTTAGCCTGCTAGACTCTTTCAGCTCAATCAGTTGAAGATAACTGCTTTAATATTGGGGGACAATCTTACACAAACGGACTAGTCCCAAACTAAGCAAAGCTTGTACTATGAGTACTAGACGACGATACTCATACTTATATAGATAAATACATAGAAAACATCCAAAATACAGTAACAAATATTCATGTTCACCACGCAAATAAATGCTCCGACCGGGACTCGAACCCGGGACCTCCGGCTTCATAGCCCATAGGCAGGGTCACTACCAACTAAGCCAAAGTGGTCACTTTAAAATTCAGTTGCAAGTTTTGCCTCGAAAATGGATACATACATACAAATATTGCGAGTTAAATAAAAGCTTGTAAAAAGTTCTCGACTTCTGCCACTTCTGGTTATTCATATTGGTTGATTGGATTGGAGTTATTTATTCGATGCCATGCAACTTGATTTATACAGGGCGCCCCTAAGACCAACGCAAAAACTATAATGAATAATAAAGCTGCTAAGCAGTTTATGTCCAATATTTTTTTATGACATAGGAGGCAAACAGGCCGACGAATCGCCTGATGAGAAGCGATTAGCGCCGCCCATGGACACCCGCAACACCAGAGGGGTTGTAAGTGCGTTGCCGGCCTTTAAGATGGGAGTAATATTACCGAGGACTGCCCGCAGCTTGTTATCCAGGGTGGTATCGCCAAGATCCACCAAGCTGAAGCTGACTCGGAAGTTTCAGAGTGGTTGGACTGACTGCCTTTTACTTTGAAGCAAAACTGTGCAAGAGTGCACTTGCCATACGCAAAATAAATAAATAAATAAAGCAGCTCAATAGCTATCATATTAAACTATTTGACATTATTGAAAATACCATAAAGGATGATTCACAGTAGACCGTTCCGTGTCCGGGGCGGCCCGACAGCAAACGCAACGGCCAGCGTATTTCTCTAGAAGAAATCGGGCCGCCCGGGACACGGAACGGCCTACTGTGAATCATCCTTAATACCTATACCAAATTTAAATCTGAACTACACAACTTATAATGTATGTGTTATTTTTAGAGTGTAATGACTAATGAGCTACTACTAGTTATATTAGCTATGATAATATTTAATTCCAATGTCATAGACCCATACAATAAATTTAAAAAGATTTCATAAAATAAAATATTAAAGCTATAAGTTTTAATCCTAAGCTTATATGTCCCATTTGCAATTTTGCATCCCAATCAGAAAGGGGTCTTACGCAAAATATTTTTTTTTAATGACGGTAATCCTAACTTGCCAAAAAGTTCTTATACCTTATAGTTGAAGGCAACTTGACAGTGCATGCATTGTATATTATTTTTATTTTATGTTCTTGTGAATACATCCATTCATTAATTCATTCATAGTTTTCGATATTGGCTATCATTATCATTTTAAGTTCTAAGTTTCTTTAATTGGTTATGTAGAACTCCTTTTTTAATGTTGTATATTTTTCTCATTGAATTACATTTAATGTATGTTAACTACAGCTTCTATTATTATTGTTAGGCTTTAAATGTTAGTACTGTAAAGTCTCGCTTGTACTGCTGAGGTACTGTTAGGGAATCTTAGGGGTTGTAGCTGTAATGAAATACTTTACGACTTTATAACTCACTATTGTATTTCAAAATACAATTACAATGAACCAGTTAAATAACACGTGTGACTCCAATCGAGTCGAGATGAGGAATCTATCAGAAAAACCAACTGTTTTCCAAGGAATGCTGCTTGACAGGCATTCCAGAATATATTCAAAATATGTAGAATTGTATACATAATGGTACTAGTTCCACATGGCCAGTCTCATAATGTATCAACCTCTACAGTACCTAAATAATTACATACCTTTTCACATGTAAAAATATCCTTGTGAAAAGTGCATTTAGCACGGATTTTGCCTAGACGACCTGTTTAGCCTAGTTGGTAGTGACACTGCCTCCGAAGCTAGAGGTTCGCGTCCCGGCCAGGGCATTGTTTTTGTTGTTGGATCTTGGATGTTCTCTATGTAAGTATTTAAGAATATATTTATCCATATAAGTATGTCTGTCGTCGCCTAGTACCCATAGTACAAGTTTTGCTTAGTTTGGGACTAGGTCGATTTGTGTAAGATTGTCCCCCAATATTTATTTATTTATTTGTATGTTACTTTGTATTTTTATTCGTGTGAATACACATAATTTATTCATAGTTCTCTAGATATATATAGACGTATACTAGACTAGATATAGACGTATATCTTGTTTGATTTTGAACACAGAAATATTGAACTCAAATGTGCTCAAATTCATAGTTACAAGTGCTGCTTCATTATCACTCTTATCTTGATGTTAGTTTTAGGAACATTCTGTATATTTTATCCTAGTAGTTTTATTTATTAGTCAATAATGAGTCGCAGTCGCAAAAAGAACCAAATTCACCGATGCTCTTCAACAAGCCCTGTGTCTGAAATGGAAATGGGCAGGCCATATCGCAAGATATAAACAGAAAAGTTGGGCACTAGAAGCAACAAAATGGTCAGGGCGAATAGGCAAAAAGAAAGAAAGGTAGACCAAGTTGACGATGGGCGGATGACATAACCGAGGTCGCTGGACCAAATTGGATGAAATTGGCCAAAGACAGGGACAAATGGCGCGGGATGGAGGAGGCTTTTACCCAAAAGGGGTCCATATGAAAAACGTATCAAATAAAAAACACTATTTAGATTAAGTTAATTATTAAAAGGGCCAGGTCAGAAGTACCCGCAACCGACGAGCATGTATGAGAAGATGTATGGATGTGATTGAAGCGAAAGAAGTATGTAAGGACCGTAGTATTTGGCGTTCTTTGGTCTCTGCCTACCCCATGGGATAACGGCGTGAGTTTATGTATGTATGTATGTGTTATTATGGAATAAATAAAGCTTAATAAAATGAGTCGCAAAACTGTAAACACCTCATCCCGTTACTTCTCCAAAAATCGCTGGTTACTGAATTCCGTGTTAACTATACATTAGTATACATCAATATGAGCGTCCAACCTAAAAACCAGTCAAGGTCAGTGACCGCTTGCACCTGGATCTCGTTTCAAATAATACTATACTTATAAATAATGAAACGTATTGGGCCTGTCCCGTTTCGACTCAATGACTGACCACTGAGATTTTAAAGTCTACATATAGTATATGAAGGGGGTTCAGTTACAAACCCAAAAATCGGCCTGTTTCAAATATTTCACAAACTATTAAATAATAACAAAGTGCATGGGACATGTCTTGTTACCACTCGACGACTGACCACCGAGTTTTTAAGGCGAAGGGGTGGGCAAGCTCTTTCCATACAAACTTTGTGCAAGTTTTTCTTCGTTTGTGTTTGCACTCCAATTACTATTTTTGGTCCATACGCTTATTTTTTTGTTAGCTATGTTATGATGTTTTTCTTGTTTTTTTTGTATTTTTTTTTTGAATAATGCAAAATTTCATCATCAAGTTCTGCGTATATCCAATATGTAGCAACAAAAAATAAAATTAAATGCTGTAGCGCCAAAAATAACGCAAAAAACTTGCACAACCTTTGTATGGAGAATGGCTTGCCCTACCCTGCGCCTTAAGCTCTAGTCGTTGGTTATAAATATGAATGGTTGGTTTTAAAAACCGGGAGTTGGGAGGCATTTGTTCTTCTACCATTCGCTCTGAGTGCCAACAAATGTTTCAGCTTTTTGCGTTATTTTTGTTTCCTATAATGACCGAGATAATCAATAAATATGGTGTTAGTATTATACTTAGCGGCGCGACACAGGTCCTACCACGATCGCAGCTCGCTGAGCACAGGGGGCCAATTCTCGGTCCGATCGAGACGCATGTCTATCGTGACATTGTATAGAATGGCAGAGTCACTTGTATGGAATCTCTAATAGAGATCATCTCGATCGAACCCGAGAATTGGCCCCCTGACCGGTGACCGGCGGCCGCGCACGAGCGCGGTCGGAGAAATCAGTATTATTGAATTTTTTTTTGTGGTTCTCATTTAAGAAAAAGTAATCACAAAAATCCCTTAAATATACAATTGTGCATAAATACATATACTTTTCATGTTAATAGCCGATGAAAACAAATTGTTACGATTTTTAAGATGCTAGTTGGACCCTTTTATTTAAGTATCGTAAGAATATTGTTGCATCATGTTTTGAATCACGAAAATCCCTAGAGAAAGGTTTCAAGATTGTTGTGCATAATTTTTGGAAGCCATATTATCTTCTACAAGCGCGTTATGAATTTTCGAAAAGTCTATTGGCTGACCTCATCAAAAAGTGAAAAACGGCGGCCTGTTTTAAAGATTCCACTAAGTCACATAAATTTACACTAGCGTAAGACATATTAACACTTAAAAAAAGAAATACAGTAAAAACTCACTTGTAAAGACACTCACTTGTCACTGGTGTTGTGTTTTGTTTTCCTCCGGATTGACAAGACGAGATTGCTATAGGGGACGGCGGTTAAGAACGTCACCTGTCATTTCCATACAGTTTATAACCTCAAAGTGACTTTTAAGTTATTAATTGTATGGAAATGACGGTGTCAGGATTGTTCAGGAAAAACGTTTTCTGCGCGCAAGATCCGTGAGGCTATAGAAACCGGACGTCGTCCTAATTTTAATAGAGACAGTGGCTGGGTTTTATCACCAGCGTGTTGTTCCAGGATTCAAGGGTGTGGGTAGCGATAGCTGTGAGGACACAGTGAGTTCGGTGTGCCTATCAATGGTCAATTTGGACAACGGGGGTCGACAGTTAACATCAACTCTAACGCAAGAAGGTCTTCGTTTATAGATACATATGGATACTTGGACCCGGGTATGTCCTAAAACTACGACCAAGACCACCGGGGAATGGGCAGCAGCATTCCTTGAGTGCGGTGGAGATACTGCGATCGCCAACCCGCATGCCAAGCGTGGTGATTATGGCATTTACCCCCCATGAAATTGGGGGAGGCCTATGTCCAGCAGTGGACGTCCTAGGTCTGATATGGTGGTGGTGGGAATACAAAGTCCTGTAAGTACTGGGTCCCTAGTGGTGGGTAAGGTCACCAGAACTCCCAATGATGCACTGTGCTGAGAGCTAGGGACCTGGGGGTCAGACTCACACGATATGTTACTTAACGAATGGTAAAAATAGGAATAGACCGAACAGCAATTGGTATAAATCTTGTTTGTCTTTGTCGTGTGTTCCTTTGATTGCTGATTAGAACTGACTCAACCGCTTTTGAGGTTTACTTACACCCGAGTAGGAAGAGTTGTATAACTATAGCTGTACCTATAGATCCGGCGTTTTACTAAGACGGTTCGCGGCGTACAGGGGCTACATATTTGTTTAAGTGATAGTGTTTAATAAGCTCTTTATGTTTTTTTTGTTAACGTTAAGTTGTAATTTTATTGGTGTTACTATTCTTATGCACACGTGTGATAACGATACGAGGGGCGGCTGATAAGTTCTGAGCCTATGGTAGAAAAAAAAGAATATATAAAAACTTTTATCTTTATATTTTTCAATATAATCTCCCTCTAATTCAATGCATTTTTATACAATGCTTTTAGGCCGTTAAAAAAATATTCTTTAGATTGGCCTTCAAAATGCTCCTGTACAGCCGCCTTCATCTCTTCATCACTGCCAAATCGCTTTCCCCGTAACTCTCTCTTTAAATTACTGAACAGAAAATAATCGCTAGGGGCTAGGTCTGGACTGTAGGGTGGGTGGTCGATTTCATCGAAGCCGATTTCCTTCAGAGCCTGCCTCGCCACCCGGGCGGTGTGAACGGGTGCATTGTCTTGCAAAAACAAAATGCCTTTCCTTAATTTTCCCCTCCTTTTCTCAACTATCGCTTTTCGCACCTGTCTCAATAGATTGGCATAATAAAGTGCAATTATTGTAGAACCTTTGGCCAAATAATCTATTAAGAGAATGCCATCACAGTCCTAAAACACAGTGGCCATTAACTTAGAAGCCAATTTTTGCACTTTAAACTTGTTCGGTGGTCTTTTACCCTTTTAAATCCACTGCATGGATTCTGACTTACACTCCGGATCATACTGCCTGATCCATGTTTCATCAACAGTTACTATTCGTGAGCAAACTTCATCTATACCATCTCCGCACAGATCTAAAAACGCCTGGGAAGTTTCAACACGACGTTCTTTATCGAACGCCGTCAGCATTTTCGGTACCCAGCGAGCACTGACCTTAGTCATGTTCAAATGTTCATATAAAATCTCCCCAACCCGTTCTTTACTAATGCCTACAGTATCATCTATTTGCCAAACCTTAACTCTCCGGTCTTCTAATACGAATTTTCTGACTTTTCTTACATTTTCTTCAGTCACCACCGATATTGGCCTCCCTGAACGGGGATCGCTTTCAATCGACTCCCTACCCAGTTTAAATAAGCGACTCCACTTTTTGACCGCAGCATAAGAAGATTCATTAGCACCATAAATACTAGCCATTTCTTCAAAAATACATTGCGGTGATTTAGCACTTTTTGTAAGGAACTTAATTACAGCACGATGCTCAATTTTCGTAATATTTGTTGATATTTCAGACATGGTGAACTTTGCCGTTCAATATCTCAAGAAAAATTCAAACAAATATGACATGATTTTGTTTTTAATAATTTGTTTTTAAATGGCCTTTCTAGCGGCCAGTACCATAAACGCATATACGACCTCGAAATACCATAGGCTTAGGACTTATCAGCCGCCCCTCGTAACTTAGGATGCCTGCTTTATAGTGTCATTATAGTACTCGGCGGTTAAGAAGTCAATCCTGACACCTGTCATTTCCATACAGTTTTTAACCTAAAAGTCACTTTGAGGTTATAAACTTTATGGATATGACAGGTGTAAGGATTCATTTCTTAACCGCCGACCACTAAGGTAAGGTAAGGACTTGCCGAATCCTGATATTACCAGGCTCAACGTGGTTAAGCACTGCGCGAGTTACCAGGCCGTTCTGCTATTAAGTTGCCGATTCCGTTAAAGTCACTAACTAATAGTTATATTTTTAAAAAGAAATTAAGTGCTTTCTTGCTGGAGAAGTGCTATTACTCAATAGAGGAATTTTGTAATCCAAGCGTTTCTTAATGTATACATTGTTTTATTATTATTATTGTTATATTAATTTATTTGAAATTTGTTTTGATTCGATTTTTTATTGTTTATCCTTTTTAATTTAATTTGACTTGTTACTTCATTTAATAATTATTTGTTAATATTAATCCCAATTTGAAATTTGTTATGTTAGTATTTAATTAACTTTTGTATGTATTTCAAACACAATGCATATTGTTCGTGAATAAATGACTAATGACTAATGACTAATGACTACATATAGTGAGTAGCAAAATAATTTTACGACAGTAAATTATTATATCGATTTTCCTGCCTAAATTGGTTTGTTATTCAACTTTTTAAAATAATAGAATGAAAAAATAATATGCAAATGATTAGTCATACTTTGTCAATATTTTTTCCATGTTTGTTTTTATCCAATTTTGTTCCAATAATTTTTCCATGGGTAACAATGATTAAGGTCTAATAATTATTATGAATGACCATATGTATTATATCTGATTTAATAAAATAATACAAAATTAGGATTACATCGAAAAAAAAAGAAAAGCATATATAATGCGACCCGCCCCGGCTTCTCACTGTATAATTAATTGACTGAGTGAAACGATGTATCTGTTTCAGCTTCGGCAAAAATGCTTTTGTATGTCTCGCCGGCGGATTTCTCGCTGTTCCCCTCTACTGGTCGCATTTCTCAAACGATTCTTGTGAAAATTTGTGAGCGGGTTTGATATTTTAATAGTTTTTTTGGACGTATCAATTACTGCAAAAAATTTAAAATGTTGCTTTTTGGCCAGGCCTGTAGTCACATCATCATTCAGCCGAATGACGTCCACTGCTGGACATAGGCCTCCCCCAAAGACTTCCACAATGACCGGTCCTGCGCCACCCGCATCCAGCGGACACCCGTCACATAGCCACTAGTATATAGGTATACTTATATACTAATCTATACCTTCCGTGCAAAAATATTTAACTGACGTTGAAAACCGCGTCAAAACGTCGCGTGGTTTAAAAGGAGTTACGGATAAACAGGCAGACAGGCAGACAGGCGCAGAAAGCGATTTTGTTTTGTATCAATCAATACGTTGAGGTATGAAACAGCAATGTACCTATTGATTGATGTTTATATCGATGTCAAATCCATAGAACGTGCTTCCCATTAGCACATGTATGTTCATGTGAATATTGTCCGTAAATAAAATAATTTGGTAACGTCCCAAATGCAAGCGCCTACTAATATTCTTGCGGCAACATCTTCGTAATGAAGAGAATGCTATTTTAGATTGTCAGGCAACATTATAAAGATCAGAAACAGAGAGAAAATGGAACCTATGGGCGGCGTCAATAGGGCGCCATTTCATTACTGGCGCAATTGACAATATTTCAAATTTTCATGTAGTATGAAATCTTAACTCATTTCGTTAATTTGTTGACAAGAATCCCCAAAATATTTTTATTGCTAAGTATTAGTTTTCTACATATTCACGGAATTGTGAAGAAAGCCTACCATCGTTGTAATGACGTCACAAGGTTGAATTGTGACATTCACAGTGCACAAAAAGAATAACAGTACATTTTCTTTAGTAAGGCTGGGTTGCACCGACTTACGATCACAGACTGATCAACGTTAAATATGCGCCATATTGACGACAGCTGCCGGCGCCCGGCAGCTGTCGTCCCATAGAAACTTGTCAAACTTTCCATACATTGAAATTTAAACGAACACAGCTTACGATTACAGACGGTTTGGTTACTACTAGAAAGATTTTCTTCGAGTAAATAATGTTATTAGAGACGACATCGAGCAGGTCGCCGGCTGTACCTGGACTAGACTCGCGCAAGACAGGAAATCATGGACGTGCATGGAGGATGCCTTAGCCCAATTATGGGTCCCCAAAAACTAATTTTACATGCAACACATATGTCACTTTACTATAACGTTAATATTATCTTATCTTATCTTACTTATTAAATTCAAATACTTAAGAAATTGAAGGAATTGTTAATTTTGTTTAATTTTAGTTACTTATTGTTTTTGTGGGAATAAATGGTTTTATTATTATTCACCTTATTTATTTCATTTTCTTAGGTTAGATTTTTTACAATAAAGTTATCAAATGTAAAATATAAAAATACACGTATAAAGTATAAAAGCATTATAAAACACCTAACCAAGAGTGCCGCCGGCAGCGAGGCGGGCCTAAGCTACCGGTGGTTATTATTATTATTATTATTATAAATAATGTTATATCAACTTGGGTTCAATTATTATTCTTAATTAAACTACTAGATACGTACTTCAGTACAAAATAAATCACTAAATAGCAAAATAAATAAATTTAATTGACCGCTATTTTGTGAACAAATCTTTACGTGACTTGCAAATGTGTTCGAGACAAGTGTCAAGTTAAATAATTTTTAAGAAAAAAAACCGACTTCAATGGGGGAGTCCGGTGAAAGATTATTTATCTTAGATGGTGCACTCTTAGATTCCATACAATAAAATACAAAAATGGCTATAAGTATGTTTATAATGTTAGAAGACTAAGTACCCTCAATTCCTCATGAAATCATGGAAAAACCTTGCTTGCTTGACAAATAAAACGAAGAGAACAAATCGCCAAACGTGAACTACGCGTCGTTGAAGAGTTCCGTTCTGATCATCATCAGCAGTTCCACTTCATCAAATGTCACTTTTATGAATGAAAATGCTTGATTAGTTTCACGAAAATACTAAAATCACTTTGTGTGCCTTTCACATTTGAGGAGTTTCCTCGATTCCTAATGGATCCCATCATCAGAACTCGAGCATGACAAAAATCAATCGTGAAAATAGAACTTGCTTAACAAACACCGCTAGAAGAGTTCTGTTCTGATCATCATCAGCAGTTCCACTTCATCCAATGTCACATTTTTGGATGCAAATGCTTGACTTGTTAATAAAAACACAAAAATCACTATATGTTTGCCTTAAAGATTTGAGGAGTTCCCTCAATTCCTCATGGATCCCATCATCAGAACTGCCTTTTGACAAAAACGGGACCAACTTGGATATATATACATACAATCAAAAAAAAAATTTCAAATCGGTTAAGAAATGACGGAGTTATGGAGTAACAAACATTAAAAAAAAAAAAAAAAAAAAACAAAAAAAAAAAAAAACATACAACCGAATTGATAACCTCCTCTTTTGAAATTTTGAAGTCGGTTAAAAAGTAGTAGGTGGCTACGTCACGCATTTAGGGTGTGTTAGAATTGAGAATGGCGAATGTCTGAAATTTTTAAAAGTCCTTGATTATTTTTCTAATGGGAGGAATAACCGTCGCCATTAACAAAAAAAAGTTTCAGATTTTTCGGTTGCGCCATATATTTTATAAAAATACAAACATTTTATATCACCTCGCGTCTGCCCCGTATCGGACTACTAAGACATTTCCAAGTCCGTTGAATATAAAAAAAACCTGCTTGGATCTGTGGTACGCAATGACATTGACAGTTCATCATAGGTTGGTCGTATGACTTGAACTGTCAATGTCATTGCGTACCACAGATCCAAGCAAGCGTTTTTTTTTTAAGTATTCGACGGACTTAGAAATGTCGTAGTAGTCTGATACGGGGCAGACGCGAGGTGATATAACATGTTTGTATTTTTAAAAAATATATGGCGCAACCGAAAAATCTGAAACTTTTTTCTGTTCATGGCGAGGGTTACTCCTACCATTAGAAAAATAATCAAGGACTTTTAAAATTTTCAGACATTCCCCATTGTTTTAAATAATTAATATTTTCTTAAATTATGGGTTTTTGGACCCGGGTCGGGTATGTCCTAAAACTACGACCAAGACCACCGGGGGGTGGGCAGCAGCATCCCTGGAGTGCGGTGGAGATACTGCGATCGCCAACCTGCATGCCAAGCGTGGTGATTATGGCATATACCCCCCGTGAATTTGGGGGAGGCCTATGTCCAGTAGTGGACGTCTTTTGGCTGATATGGTGGTGGTGGTATGGGTTTTTAGACTACATATACCACGTTGTAGACTCTAATAGGCGATGGTTTAAATATTTCGAGTTATTAGGGCCCACGGTGTGTATTGGGGGACAATCTTACACAAATCGACCTAGTCCCAAACTAAGCAAAGCTTGTACTATGGTCTCAGGTGACGACATACATACTTAAATATAGAATACATACATAGAGAACATCCAAGACTCAGGAACATATATTCGTGCACATCACTCAAATAAATTCCCTGACCGGTATTCGAACCCGGGACATCCGGCTTCGTAGGCAACTACAACTAAGGCAAAGTGATCTTCGATATATCTCTTCTGGGTGCCAAAAATATCTCACTCTAGCGCCGCAATAGTCGTGTTCAGATAATTATGGTCACCTTGTCCGCTCCGATGTAAGTGGTGGGAAATGCCCGATATCTGTGGGCGTTAGGTCGTTGTAGAGATGTTGACTGGGACGCAGCTGCATCGACCGTTGCAGATGCTGCTGGGAGCGTAGGGATGGGACACGTATCGATAAAATAAATTAAATTAAATAAATATTAGGTAGGTAATAATTTTTTACACATATCGAACATACACAGAAAACATCCAAGTCTCAGGAACAAATAATAATTACGGAAGAACACTAGAGATGCCCTGGACTTAATATCGAGTGGAAACGCAGTCCATTGAGTGAAGAACCGAGACATTTATTAGTAAGCTCGTATTTGAATCGGTAATAATGCTATACGACTAAATAAATACACAATTAGGAATATTTATTTATTCGTAGAAGAACCAACAGCAATAAAACTAAGTAACAACATTATTAGTTACAACAGAGCCAATTACAGCATCTCACATATAGCGTTTGAGTTATATCATCATCATCATCATCATCATGTCAGCCGAAAGACGTCCACTGCTGGACATAGGCCTCCCCCAAAGACTTCCACAATGACCGGTCCTGCGCCACCCGCATCCAGCGGACACCCGCGTCCTTCACCAGGTCATCAGTCCACCGTGTGGGGGGCCTGCCCACGCTACGCCTTCCGGTACGTGGTCGCCACTCGAGAACCTTTCCGCCCCAACGGCCATCGGTTCTACGTGCTATGTGCCCCGCTCACTGCCACTTAAGTTTAGCGATTCGGAGGGCTATATCGGTCACTTTGGTTCTGCTGCGGATGGCCTCATTCCTGATGCGATCACGCAGAGAAACTCCCAACATAGCTCTCTCCATTGCCCTTTGGGTGACTTTGAGCCTTCTTATGAGGCCCATAGTAAGCGACCACGTTTCAGTGCCATATGTCATCACTGGCAACACACACTGGTCAAAGACTTTTATCTTGAGACACTGCGGAATATTGGACGAAAAGATGTGCCGTAGCTTCCCGAACGCTGCCCAGCCGAGTCGGATTCGACGATTAACCTCTTTCTCGAAGTTGGACCTACCTAACTGGACAGTCTGTCCTAGGTATACGTAATCGTCTACAACTTCGAGCGTAAAGTGTCCGATTGTTAAGGGAGTTGGTGCGACATGGACATTTGTCATGATCTTTGTCTTGTCCATGTTCATCCTTAGACCAACTCGCTCGGAGGCTTTACTGAGGTCATTGAGCATTGTACTTAAATCCTCCATGGTCTCAGCCAAGACTACTATATCGTCAGCAAACCGAAGGTGAGTGAGGTAGTCGCCGTTTATGTTGATGCCTAGCCTTCTCCAGTCCAGAGTCTTGCAAACATCCTCCAGTGCAGCGGAGAACAGTTTAGGAGAAATAACATCTCCTTGCCTGACTCCCCGCTGCAACGGAATAGGCTTTGAGTTCTGGTCCTGGAGTCGGACTGACATAGTGGCGTTCTTGTACAAACTTTTCAGCACTTCGATATACCGGTAGTCCACTTGGCACCGCTGGAGAGATTGTAGTACAGCCCAGGTTTCGATCGAATCGAAGGCTTTCTCGTAGTCCACGAACGCTAAACAGAGGGGCAGGTTATACCTACTCCTCAGTCTTCTGTATAACCTGACGGAGCGTATGGATGTGGTCTACGGTGCTAAAGCCTCTTCGGAAACCGGCTTGTTCGGGAGGCTGGAAGTCATCTAGCCTGCGTGCGAGACGGTTCGTAATGACTCTTGAAAACAGCTTATAGACATGGCTCAGAAGTGAGATGGGTCGGTAGTTCTTCAGTAAGGAGTTGTCACCCTTTTTGAAGAACAGCACCACCACACCTCTGTTTCATGCCTTTGGAGTTTTCCCTTCCAGTAAGACGGAGTCGAACAACTTCTGAAGGGCCCTAAGGACCGGTTTTCCACCCGCCTTCAGGAGTTCAGCTGTAATTCCGTCTTCACCGGGTGCCCTGTTGTTCTTCAGCTGCTTAAGAGCCATTCGAATCTCGTACAGGCTGATGTCCGGGATATCTTCGGTATAGTGCCGGGTTAATCTAGCTCTAGGGTCTTCCGCCAGACCAACTTCGGGTCTGCTAGTTGACGTGTATAGCTGTCCATAAAAGCACTCTATCTCACTCAGAAGCTCAGGTTTGGACGAAACGATTCTACCATCCTCAGTTTTTAATCTGGCGAGCTGGCTCTGCTCAATAGACAGATCTCTTGAGAAAACTTTAGAGCCCTTATTCTGCTCGATGGCCTCTTCAATCCGATTTGTATTGAATTGGCGCAGATCGCGGGTAAGGGACTTAGAGATCTGTTTATTGAGCTGCCTGTATAATTTCGCATCGGCTGAAGACTGCAGAATCATCTCATTCCTTACCTCGATGAGCTTCTGAGTGGAGATAGAGAGCCTTTTGGCTCTTTGAGTTCGTTGGGCCTTAAAGAACTTAGACCCAATGCTATGGACAGCTTCCACAAACCCGTCGTTGAATTCGTCCACATCGCCGCCTAGACAATCGAAACGGTTTTGGAGTTCCAGCTGAAAGCTCTCGGGGTTTTGGATTTGGACTGCTGCTGGACGGAGCGTGGACTTCATCAGTCGAGAGCGCTCTAGCTTGACGCATATATTCAATGTGCCTCTTACCAAACGATGATCACTTCCGGTTTTAACCGCATTGATCACAGAGACATCATTGAATAAATGCCTCTTCGTCGACATGATGAAGTCAATCTCGTTTTTTGTTGCACCGTCGGGACTCATCCAGGTCCACTTCCTGTGCTCGCGTTTCTTGAAGAAGGAGTTCATCATGTAGAGTCCTTCCTTCTCCAAGAAACCAGCCAGTAGTTGGCCCCGGTGGTTCCGACTTCCAACTCCAAATTGCCCCACTCTCGGCTCTTCGCCGTCTCTCTTGCCCAGTTTTGCGTTGAAATCCCCCATAACAACGGTGAAGTAGGTTTTGGAACTATGCATGACCTTTGATATATCCTCATACATAGCCTCCACCTCGTCGTCGGAGTGTGCCGAGGTCGGCGCGTACACCTGTATGACCGTCAACGAGTACCTCTCGGATACTCTGAGTATAAGGTACGCCACCCTAGCCGACACACTCTCGATCTTCACCACGTTGTTCACGAGGGATTTGTGGACGATAAACCCGACACCTCCCTGGGACTGTTGGTCGCCCTCCCGGAAATAGAGCAAGTTGCCGGACTTCAGGGTTATCGTGTCCTCCCCCTCTCTTCGGACTTCAGATAACCCTACGATATCCCAACGCAACTTGCTCAATCCTTCCTCCAGTTCCGCTATCTTTTCGTCGGTCCGCAGTGCTCGTGTGTTGAGTTTGAGTTATATACTTAAACAAAATGCGTACTCAGAACACAATTACACATCCAACAGCGTAAATTCAAATATTGGGAAAATTATTACACAATGAATAAACACCATTACTTTTGAATACGGTGCCACTTATAAGGATACAATAAAATAACGCAATGCAGCATAAGCTCACTGTGTACTCACAAGTTCACTAGTACTCACAACTCAACTTATTAAGAAAAAAAGTATAAGAAGTATAAGTATAAGAAGTGACATACCTTATTGTTAAAAAAATAAAATAAAAATAGTTTATCAAGAAAAATAGGCCTTCTCCATGCCTCGCCTCACAGAAGGGTTTTTGCAATTGAATTATCAATATCTAACTCCTTGGATATCTGATTCAGTTTTTCCTATAATTAGATGATGTAGTTAGGAATATGCAAGCGAAATGTCCAAATAAGATGTCAAGATTTATCAATCATAGCCGATACTCTATCACTAAGTCACTTGTATCCCAATTCGTACCATTATGAGAAAAAAATTGAAAAAAAATTTTTTTCTTTAATTTTTAAAAACTAAACGTCGTTTCTATGGATATACAGGGCTATATGCTTGAAGGAACAGAAATCAATAAAAACAGCCTGTATAAACTATTAAATCATCATAATAAATTTACGAGTTTGTGTTGAAAAATCATCAAAAAATCCAAATAAAAAGAAACTAAATTAAAAGCAACCAATATCATTTTTATGTTTCGATGAAAATAAATTGTTTTACAAATATGTACTTAACGTAAAGTAACCTATTACTCGTATAACTCGTTATAATCCATACAACTTTAGTAGCTCTCATTTTTGCCGTTTGTTGTGGTCTAATTGTAGTTGATTATTGAGGTAACTGGTGACCAGAGGGCTGGCGCCTATCTCGCCCAACGGATCTCCATTGCCATCCAGCGTGGCAATGCCGCCAGCCTTCTGGGCACCTTGCCACACGGAACAGACCTGGCGCCGGTTTTTTACTTATAATTATTTAGTTTTGTTTTATTTTAGTTTATAGTTAGTTTAGTTTAGTTATATTTTCCTTTATTACTATTGTTTTGTCGATCCCTTTAGACATTTGATCCTTTCTGAAAACTATGTAGGCGTAAACAGGGTGCGCCCGACGTAAGAGAGCGAAGCTATTGTCTATACATTCATTCAGTCCAGACCGCCACGGTATATATTGCTAAAGCGGCATAAAAACATTAAAAAAAACCTTTTTTTTTCTTTTTTATAAAAGCCTACGCGGCGTTAATGTCTATCAAGGTGGTAAATTTGGGATTATTGGATTGGATATTCAGGACGAGTACGAGTAGAATTTCAGCGAACTACGTGACCCGGGGATTCGACCGGCATAATAAAAAAAATGCATGCCTCATTGGAAAGTGTTTTTATAACATCAGCCATGTATACGGTAAGTCAAAATGGTGAACAAGTGCACAGCGAAAGAATGTTCTTGTTGCAGGAGTCAGAAAAGCATTTGCCGTTCATTTTTTTAAACGACTTCACAAAAGAAGAGGAGGTTCTAAAATACGTTAGTACGTCGTTTTTTTCATGTGTGTAACCTCAGAACTCCGTCATTTATGAACCGATTTAGAAAATATTTTTTTCGTTTTTATTTTACGGAAATTGTCAAACAAAAACGTACGGACTGCCTGATGGTAATCAGACAGCCTAAGGAAGCTTGTGCCTTCAAAACAGTCACAGCTGCGCTTCCGACCTTTTTTGATATGAGAAGTTGTATTAGGAGGATCGCCTCTTCCGACAATGTAATTAGGTATTATTAAATTAAGGACCGGTCATTGTGGAAGTCTTTGGGGAGGCCTATGGCCAGCAGTGGACGTCATTCGGCTGAAATGACGATGATGATGATGATTATTAAATTTAACCCAAATGGACATAAGGTAAATTATTCTACTTACAATAAAAAATATTCACGCAGCAAATTCTAACGACTAACGATATTATTTATCACAATCAATACGTAGGTAGAGTAACTTTTTTTTTAATGTACGCTGCTCTTCCAAAATACACTGTTTCAATGTGCGAGATTCTGTGTATTGCGCCTATACTTACGCCAAAATAGATGTGAGTGGTATAAATCTTAAAATTCCTGATAAATCAGAAAAAAATCTAAGTTACAGGCCTTCGGGCAGCTTGAAGACTTCTAATAGTCAAGTTCCCCACTTCTTAATAAGGTCCAATTCTTAATAAGGTCTAGTTTCCCCTTGGGTTGGAAGGTCAGATGGCAGTCGTTTCTATAAAAACTAGTGCCCACGCCAATTCTCGGGGTTAAGTAGCGGATCCCGGGCATTGTTTAGGATGTAACTGTACTGGGATAACGCTGACTGGGATAAATGATGATGAATTGGAAAAAAATGCAAATGTATTTTTTTATTATTGCGCAAATTTAATATATCCTAATATAACATACATAAGCGTTAATGGATCTACCTAATGACATTCCGCGCTCACTCAACGCTGAGCCAGCGGTAATATTTTTATACGTAACATAAAAATATTGTAACAAACAAGAATTAGTGTAATCCGTTTACGTCGCAACACGTGTTCATTAAGCGATCTAAAGAGTTGCCGGGAAGTTAGGCTTTACTCGATTAGAATACAAAGTAGATACATTGTCTATTAACGTTTATAAGTGGCAAACCAATTTCTTGGTTTACTTAATTACGCATACGTTTTATATGTTTACTGGGTTTTCCCGCGACGTCACCCGCGTCTTACCATAAGCGCTTTCGTTATTGAAGTCGCATATAAATAATCGGCCCCTTGCTCACCCTTAGGGGTTAATTCCGCGATAGTAAAAGATATCCTGTATGTTCTTTTTCTGGACACAGAGTATTGTGCAGTTATTACAGTGTTCAATTAATTAATTTATCTATTTATTCAAAACCACATTACAACTATCATTAGCCTTTACAGTTCGCTAACCAATGCGATAGAATGTATACCAGTATTATATATTAGGTTTAGCGAAGAACTCAATTTTGTGAAGAAGGCAATGTGAAATCACTGCACTAATATCCCAAGAAAACCTAATGCAAATATCTGACATGCATAGCAGAAAGTTATGCGACCCGACTGACGCTCGACGCCATCACAACTCCGGGTATGGTGTGAAATCTGCGACCGGATACTCTGTTTTGGACCACCAGGCAAGTAGAGCTAATGCTACTGTAAAGGAACTTCCAAATGCAGCCTTGCCCGTGCGGTTCACTTGACGAAGAGCCGAGCTCAAACTGCATGGAGGTCATTTGCATGTGTTCGCGATCCTCAGTCATGAGGCATCGACTACGAAGAGTGTCTCATATCACAATACGTATCACATTTTATTAGTCCTCATGACGGCTCCGGAACTCACAAGTACCGCCTTAGAGTCACACCTCGGTGGGTCCCACCATCTCAATAGCAATTTAACCGTCTTCAACACAAAGGAACTCCTTTTAGTCGCTTTGTACGACAGCCAGGGCATACCGTAGTCGCATTCTATGCCCGGTCTAAAGGGCCCAGCGGTAGCATTTCAAGAGAGGTAGGGCACGGCGAAACGTTATCTCGCTGAGAGGCGTCTCTAGCCCATCTAGCGCCTGTGTGCAAACCCCTAGCGCCCCCTAGTAAGTGGCGCCCCTGGCGCCCCCTAGTAAGTGGCGCCCCTGGCGCCCCCTAGTAAGTGGGGCTCCGTCGCCTCCGTCCTAGGACCGCTGCGCCCGCGTGCAATGCACACCCAGCACCCTAGGTAAAGACGCCTCTGATCTCGCTCATATTTGGAGCTGGGGAAGTACCTTACAGAAGACCGCAGCGCAGCCGCAGCCATTATAACAATATTTATTCGTTAGGTATCTGGTGTTGTGTTCCTGGTGGTAAGGTCGCCAGAGGTCTCAAGGATGCGCTGTGTTGAGAGTAATGGCCCTGCACATGTCTCTAGCTGGCAACACAACGATCCTCAAGTTAATAAAGGGTCGTTAACGTGCTTGTGACGGCGTCTGCTTAACATCAGGCAGGCCGTAAGGTGCCACCTGCCACCGTCCTTGTCATCATCATCTTATATCTACGCCGCCTCTTCCTCCAAGCAGGGTCAGTACGCTCTCGTACACGCTTTGCGGTCTCCTTCCGGACTATGACTGTCTCACAAAAGATGACAGCTGCATCCCAGGTGGAGCTTCTACTCAACAATGCCGCTTAAAGAGCGGATGGGGCGAGATCTTGTCCCACTTCTTGTATTAGGATCTCCCGCTCGATGGCCTAGCTCGTATTAATTTATTATTTATCTAAACTTTATTGCACAAACCACATAAGTACAAAGGGCGGACTTAATTCCATGAGGCTTTCTCTACCAGGCAACCAAAGGGCTCAACAGAAACTTGATCACTGCACTTGAATTGACCACTGCACTTGAATTGATCACTGCAATGTCATTATTTTTTCATATCACGTCGGTGCGGCGCGCCTGATGGTAAGCGGTCACCGCAGCCTATGGACGCCGGCAACTATGGGTGTCACATGCTCGTAGCCGACCCTTTATAATGTATACACACCTTTCTTGAAGAACCTCATGGTGTAGTCATTCGAGAAAACTTCGGCAGGATGCTCATTATTTACATACCAACCTGCTGCTAGAAGCGCTTTAATTTTTTTCATACCTTCTGCCTACTCCTTTAGGCCGGACCTGCCAAGTCTGAGGTAATTTAATGGTAGATTTCTAGATTTTTATCGATACATAGAACCAATAACACTTGCACATCACTAGGCATCCTGCTTACGTCACGACCGTTCTTGACCCCGTGACATAATGGCGCCGCCTGCCGCAAATTCTACCCTATTAGTATCAATACAGGGTTCAAAGGCGATTGGCGGGAATAGTTTGTTGGTAGAACAAAGGGATGTTAAGTTAGTTAAGAGTTGGTTAACTGGTATAAATATTCTTAATTATTAGTGTTTTTAGCTAGAGAGCGAGTGTCTTCCTTACGAACTTATGTTTTAACTAACGGTAATAGTAACTGTCGTTAGCAGTACTTACACTACTTACCCGACTTCAAAAGATGGAGGAGGTTCTCTTTTCGCCAATTCAAAACTTAGAACTAGAGACCCTGCGAAATTAAAAGTGCAGCTATGCAAAAGCGCACTACAAAGAAACAATTGTCATGCAATGTGTATAAGGACATTTAATCACATCCCAATAGAAATAAGATCATTGTCAACATTAATCAAATTAAGAAAAGAATTGTTTGTATGGTTAAAAGAAAAATGTTTCTACACAATAAATGAATTTTTTGAATGTTATTTATAATTAATATAATTGAATGAAATAATTAATTTTAATATTGTTATGATTATTTATTGAATTATATTTTAATTAGGTGAAATATTTTTTTAATGTTGTAATTTTTGCATGCTTGGATAAGCTAAGTGTGTAGATCAATATCACAATTTGACATCTTATGTGAGCTTTTTGTAACCGCACCACACTTAAAGCAAATAAATGTGATTTCATTTCATTTCATTTCGTCCGAATATTCTTTTTTTTTAATGTATGTTCACCGATTACTCGGAGATCATAAGACCGATTTCGAAAATTCTTTTTTTTTTGAAAGGGTATGTTTTGTCAGTCCCATTGTCACCAAGTCAGGACACGGAGTCAGGATCTGATGTCGGGATCCTGATGAAATCAAGGGAACTCCTCATTTTGTAAGCACACCTATAGCGAATTTAGTACTTATTGAAGTACCACGTGCATTTGCTTTCAAAAAAGCTTTCAAGTGAAGATGATGAATGATGATGACCAGAACTGGCCATCGGTTTTTTTAATATTTTTTTATTTGTATGACCGACTGACCAGCTATTGGCCCTATTAGTCTCATCTGATGGAAAGATGGAAAGCGATGACAAGGCCTAAGATGTTGTTTTCTGGTTAAGTAATTTTAGCCTATTCACTTTTGACTTGAAGAGACCCAGATTGTATGCATCAGGAAATACAGACGACGATAGCAATTCCACTTCTTTGCTGTTCACATTAGGAAAGAAGAAGCGAATCGCTTCGGCGAATAAATTGTAGACTGACAACGTAAGGGTGTATTTCGATTAAGATAGTTCATCGACTATTACCAAGTAATTTGAAGGCGGTTTATTTGAATGAAATGAAATGAATGAATGAAATGAAATGAATGAATGAAATGAAATGAATGAAATAATTTATTATGCTCGATTTTAGGTACAGTAGGGTGACACAGGTACAATTAAAAGTATCACTAAAATCTACCTTACAGGCATGCAAAATTTTAGGACATATATTAAATCTAATTATTTTATTTACTTATACTCTAAAAATTCCTTAATACTGTAAAAACATTTTTCAGCAAGCCAATTCATTAAGGTTTTTTTTAAATTTTATGGAAGGTAAGTCTTTTTTCGTATCAGGCAGTTTATTGTAAATCCTAATACACATAACGTAAGCGTTCTTTTGTACTAGTGACAGTTTTGTTGGAGGAATATACATTTTGTTGCGATATTGCGACCGGATAGGATTTCTGTATAACTCTTTAACTTGCTGAAAAAGATGACCATGTCGATATTTTATAAATCAGCCTGCATCAAAATACATAGAAATAACCCCTGACAATAGTCCGTATTATTACTCGGAGCATGTAGTGTCCCAGTTCCGATTGCTGGGCAAAGGCCTCCCCCCTCTGTTACTAATATTGTTGGTCCAAAGCATCCTCAGCACGGCTAGCACAAGAAAATTTTTATTCTGCAAATAGGCCACAAGGGCACTTTTACAAGTCAACACATGAATTATACAATTTACTCGCTAATGCACAAATCAGTAAGTTTGAGCGAGACAGACAAGTGACATCTGACTGGTCTTCAGCTCAGTATCTCCGTTTTCATAACTGCAAATTGTACTGAACGCACGTTTGTGACGTTTTATTTTATTTGGTATTTGACATTTTGGTGTGCTTCCTGTGTAAACCGCAAGAAACCTAAACAAGAAGTATTCCAAGGACGGCACGAAAACAAGGTTGACAAATTTGACATTTGGCGGGTAACTAGGTTGGATTGCCATGTAAAAATCATAATGTTAGTTCCCTTTTCTGCCACGCTTCTTCTTATCCCAAACAGACTATTGGCTATGTGCGAAGTAGGTGGTGGGGGTAAGCTAGGCGATCGTAGCGCACACCATGGCAGAAATGTGCACTTACCGGGGATAACTGTCAAATTTACTTTCACGTTTTCTATTGGTTTCTTAACGGTTTCCTACGATTCGTTTCGTTTGTGTGTATTTATTTATTCTCTTATTTATTTAAGTAAAATTTCCAATACGGGGTCTTTCTCGTTTACTAAAGTAAATAGAACATTTATGTGTCATTATTTGACATCTCTGAGTTTTGACATTGTCTCGGGACCTTTGACGTTTGACGTTTCAGACGTGCACATAGCCAATACTTGTATTTGTCCATTGTTGTTCAGATATTCTGTGACGTAGCGTCCTTTTTGGTACAGAACCCGACAGCCGGGCTACGAGTATCTGTTTTATTATTGTACCACACACTTATTTAAACACTTAACGCTTACATTCTAAACATTGGAAAACACAAGTTCATTGTATTGGGTCTAGGGGATTTTGCCGCGACAGATGACTCAGACTAACATATAGTGACACGGTGTGTTGCAACAATTGGTCCATTAATATTTTTCACGAATCAAATTTTTTTGGGTAAAAATTTCCACAGATATCAGACAATGCAGATATCAGCATTAATAATTTTTAAGAAAAAAAAACCGACTTCAATGGGGGAGGCCGGTAAAAGATTATTACTCTTAGATAGATATACAATAAAATAAAAATGGCTATAATATATGTTTATAATGGTAGAAGACTAAGTACCCTCAATTCCTCATAGAATCATGAAAAAACCTTGCTTGCTTGACAAACAAAACGAAGAGAACAAATCGCCAATCGTGAACTACGCGTCGTTGAAGAGTTCCGTTCTGATCATCATCAGCAGTTCCATTTCATCAAATGTCACTTTTATGAATGAAAATGCTTGATTAGTTCATGAAAATACTAAAATCACTATTTGTGTGCCTTTCACATTTGAGGAGTTCCCTCGATTCCTAATGGATCCCGTCATCAGAACTCGAGCATGACAAAAATCAATCGTGAAAATAGAACTTGCTTAACAAACACAGCTAGAAGGACAAATCGCCAAACGTGAACTTTTCGTCGTTGAAGAGTTCTGTTATGATCATCATCAGCAGTTCCACTTCATCAAATGTCTCATTTTTGTATGATAATGCTCGATTTGATGATAAAAACACAAAAATCACTATATGTTTGCCTTTAAGATTTGAGGAGTTCCCTCAATTCCTCATGGATCCCATCATCAGAAATCAAGCATGACAAAAATTAATCGTGAAAATAGAAATTGCTTAACAAACACAGCTAGGAGGACAAATCGCCAAACGTGAACTTTTCGTCGTTGAAGAGTTCTGTTCTGATCATCATGAGCAGTTCCACTTCATCCAATGTCACATTTTTGGATGAAAATGCTTGACTTGTTGATAAAAACACAAAAATCACTATATGTTTGCCTTAAAGATTTGAGGAGTTCCCTCAATTCCATGAGGATCCCATCATCAGAACTGCGTTTTGACAAAAACGGGACCAACTTGGATATATATACTTACAATCAAAAAAATAATTTTCCAAATCGGTTAAGAAATGACGGAGTTATGGACTAACAAACATTAAAAAAAAAAAAAAAAAAAAAACATACAACCGAATTGATAACCTCCTCTTTTGAAATTTTGAAGTCGGTTAAAAAGCAGCGGCTGCGGCCAAATACGGCTAGGAGTTGGTGATCGCAATACTGTGACTTGAAATTTGGAAGAGTTGAATAGAAACCGCCCAAGATTATTGCATAAAAAATTGAAATATGTTTTTAATTTGTATGAAAAATGGGCAACTTGAGGGGGGTAAAAAATCAAAGTCTAGTTAAAAGTGAAGTGGGGTATCATATGAAAGAACTATGATGTTTGTTCCGGGCTAGAGGCCGCATTTTTGGACTGATCCTCACGAAACTTGGCATGCGTATTCTTCGATTTTGGGATTCAAACCCAGGACCATTAGCTTCGTAGGCAGGGTCACCACCAACTAGGCGAAAGTGAATTATATTTTCGCCATAATAGCAACAAGATTGCATGTTGTTGCATAGTTAGTAATTTTATCTATTTCAATTTAACCTATATTAGTCAGGTAAAACTCTTAGTACTATTAACCTTTTCGACGCCAATGGCGTATATATGCGCACCACCGGTTCGACGCCAATGACTCATATATCCGTCATGGCGTCCAATGAGATTTCAATCTACATGCATTGTTATAAGGTTCACCTTCGCGTTTGACATTCTCATGGTATGGCGTGTAAGTGACAGCGTTTGTATTTGACAGAGCGCTGAAAAGGTTAAATAAATAAAAGTTTTGTCAACCCTAACAGGTGATGGGATAAAATGACCCCGCTAAATACATACAGATTTTCATCAATGGTTTGTATTTGGTAGATATATTAGGGTTGTCACTTACACTTAACAAAAAATGCGATAGGTTTAACATTCTGTTTTATACTCGTTTCTATTATTAAATAATTATACTATAAAAATAAGATAGATTTTTAGCAGCACGGCCCATGGATACTCAAATTTATCTATACATTATTTAAATTGTCATTATTATTGACGGCAAGTTTAGCCTAGTTGGTAGTGACACTGCCTCCGAAGCTAGAGGTCCCGGGTTCGAATCCCGGCCACGGCATTATTTGTGCATTCAGCACGGATTTTGTTCTTGGGTCTTGGATGTTCTCTATTATTCAAGTATGTATTTATCTATATAAGTGTGTATATCGTCG
Organism: Notocelia uddmanniana; assembly: GCA_905163555.1. NCBI lineage: Eukaryota > Metazoa > Arthropoda > Insecta > Lepidoptera > Tortricidae > Notocelia > Notocelia uddmanniana. The sequence continues at coordinate 4,503,071 of LR991077.1, forward strand.
TCTAGTACCCATACTACAAGCTTTGCTTAGTTTGGGACTAGGTCGATTTGTCTAAGATTGTCCCCCAATATTTATCTATTTATTATTTATTTATTTATTGTCAATTGAATAACGCGTATGAAATGAAATGAAATGTTTATTCACAAGTAGAAACATCATTATGTCTCTACGTAGTAACTTTTATTGTCGATGGTATGTAAATATTAATGGTGAGTGGTGTGAGTAACACACATCGTCAACTAATTAACAAAACCAACTCAAACTAACATGGTTTTTCCATAAACCATAGTGTCCCATATGTCCGCAACTAAACCAAATCACGGACTAAACAAGTAAACAACGCATATTCATACACCACTTCTCATATATTAGCCAAATCAAATACACTAAGCAAATACCTGTCCATTTTCACTCGAAAAACCAAGACGCACCCCAAAATAGACTTTATAATCTTTATAATAAGATAGTTACAAAGAATAATGGCCGCAAAAAACATTTGACTAGAAGTTCTTATAAAGATGGGTCGGCATTATCGGGAAACAAAAGACGATCGCACTTGAAACGGAGATCAAATAGTTTTAAAAATGGCGGCACTAAGAGTGATACTGTTGTTAGTGGTTTTGGCAATGTTGCAAGTGAGTATTTTTATTATATTTAGGTATGACAATACACGCTCTGATTTACTTCTTATACAGTAACAGCGTAGATGTGGACATTCCTTAAAAATCTTCTATACATTTAAATTCCGTTAAAATAATTCATCAATAAAACTTTGTAAGTTATACAGGCTGATTTTGGGTTCGTGATCCGGAATCGCAGTTGGTATGAAGGTTTATAACTCAAATAATTCTATTTTTTTTTTCAAATTTTAATGCGAAATAATACTTTTTCATCTACCCTACAGTCAACTCTCCATACTAGCCGTCAAAGTGTTTGTATTTTTTATCATCAAATAAATTTAAATAGAAATGCGTTTGTTTCGTGTCACTAATTTTTAAATGGCTAACAGATACCAAGTCGTAAAACTGTTCCTTGATCGACGACCCCGAAATCAGACTGTATTTGCGTGAAGAGATGAATTACGTTTTAATAGGTACTTTAAACTTAGACGTAGACATACTTAGGGCCGGTTGCACCAACCTACGATTACAGGCCGGTCAACGTTAAATATGGCGCCGGCAGCTGTCATCCCATAGAAACTTGTCAAACTTTCCATACATTCCAATTTTAACGAACACAGCTTACGATTACAGATGGTTTGGTGCAACCCAGCCTTAATATATTGTATTACTTACACTACCACTCACATTCTTCTACTACAACTAAATTCGCATAAATGCTTTAGGCTGTTCTCCTCTACAGGGCCCATTTCTCAATCTCGTGAAATTTTGGTTTCATAGTTATACAGAGTGTTCTTATTGACTTCCGTTCCATCAGGCATATAACCGTGCATACCCATAGAAACGGCAGACCCACGAAGCATTTTTAGTTTATCAAAATTCAAGAAAACAAGTTTTTTTTTTCTAATTCATACAAAATAATTAATGTATCACCAAGGGTGAATGCAAAAGGGCCTTAAGAGTGCGCAGTACGTTCGGTTCTCCTTACAAACGTATTTACGCTCTCTATGTGGAGAAAAAATACAGCGATTATTAAGGTTTTCATACAAGCCGTAAAAAACTCAAAAAAACCGCTGTATTTTTTTTCTTTTACAATTTCTAGCAACAGAAACTAATTTTCGACCTAGATATGCCGGATCCCATTGTGTATACAAAGTTTCATGTTATTCTAGCATGGCGTTTTGAAATGAGAGCGTAAATACGTTTGTATGGAGAACCGAGCGTACTGCGCCCTCTTAAAGTTTTAACCAGGAGTTAAGCAAACGTTAATGTCAAGTATGACTGTATTCGAAATTCTAATTTAGTTTTTCTAATTTTGTAGCTTCATAGCTTGTTATTCTTAGTATCTAAGTTTGCTACATCCGACCAGGGTCCGTGAAATGCTTTTACATTTTGTAACTTTTGTTTTACCATGGTGCAATAAATGATTATTATTTGTTCGAATGATACGCACGTCAATAAACTCACACACACACACATAGGCTGCATTGACAGGTAAAACGATTTTGCCACCTTGACATAGGTACGAATTGGGATGCTAGAGAAATTTACTTTTCTCAAACATGCAATGAAATATTGATGTTATGTTCCTTATAACAGGCTGCGAAGTATGACGTTTCAGGTGCGGCTAGGACAAGAGGTCGTTAATGGAATTTCATACAAATCTTGCAGGCCTAGGCCGGCAAAGTCCTCTTTTTTAATTTCCATTCCACATAAATTGTGGCACAGGCACCATGACATTCTGCCACTAAAAATAAAACTTTGATTTTTTTGTTGTTTATTTCATTGCATGTTTGAGAAAAGCACTATACATACCTCGGCGGGAAATATGGGGTTGCCCGCCTCAGACCTATCCGACCTCGCTGCGCTCGGCCGGCAACCCCTTACGTCCCGGCCTCTGTAGTAATGTACTATTATTTCATTTTATAAATGCGCCCTCGCAATTAACGGAATTAAAAAAAAACCCTGTACAAGTAGAATATTTTGTCGTAATTTCTTGGAGATTTTGAAATTTGAAAAAAAAAAAAAATTCGCAAGGTCTACAAGCTCATACGGAGCCTCTATTCGATAAATATTTTGACATAATTTCAGTTCGTATTATTTTAATTCTTTTAGGGCTTCTTAACACTAGTTGCCAGCTAGTACGCTACGCTCGTTGCTAGGTCCCATCCCTCCCTCGTGTGTAGCCCGTAGAAGCCACGAACACAGTGTCCGATAAGCGGGTTCTCGGCGCTAAATGTGTTAATACTATATCTATTCTATAGCAAGAACCAGGTGGTTCTTGCTCTAGGTGCTCAACGTTAGAGAACGCGCTAGAATACTGCAGTAAGTGTATTTGCATAAATTTATACAAATGTGCAGCGGAAGCCATTTTGTGTGCTTGCGCTAGAAATTGCATTATTCATAAGGGTGTGGCTTTAGTGACGAGCGCAGCGGATGCGGGAGCGGAGCAAGAAATTAAAATTTTGTTGTTATTAAAGAAAACGAATTATACGTACTTAGGCTCCAAACGCTTCATCGTCGGCCTCGTCTTTGCCCCCTAGCAAAAAAAAACGCACAGAGCGGACGCGGTGCGGTGCGGCGCGGAGGGGGATTTGCATTTTTAATCTTTCTGAAACTGTCGATAGTGTCGATTACTGCTTCATAAACATCACACACGCCGACTCCACTCTGCTATCCCACACACAGAGCCAACGTCAAAATGATCCGAAAAGCAATAAAGCTCGGAGTCAGGTCATTATTATCTACTATTAGCTCGTATTATCATCCTAGCGTAATTCTCAGTACAGTTGCATCCTGAAGGATGCTACTACGGTCCTAATTGGCGTAGGCACTAGTTTTTACGGAAACGACTGCCATCAGACCTTCCAACCCAAGGGGGAACTAGACCTTATTGGGACTAGGCTTGTCAAGTGAGTGGGTAACTTGACTGTTATAAGTTCTCAAGCCGCCCGAAGGCCTCTAACTTGGCTTAACGACTGCTATCATAGACAGCAGCCGGGATCAACGTCTTAGCGTGCCTTCCAAAGCACGGGAGCGCTCAGTTAGTAACCACTCAAAGCGGTCACCCATCCAAGGACTGACCCCGCCCGACATTGCTTAACCTCACATACCGCACGCGGTACGCGGGCGCCACTGGGGCTCAACATTTTGATACAGGTCTGTGTTTGATACATACGTACGTTCGAAATGTTGAGTAATAGACTAGCTGAAAAATTCGCCCCTTTTAGACTAAACGCTGCACTCTGGCCACAGCCTTATATACATTTTACCGCTGCAATCCAAGTAAATGCAACCCTAGTATAAGTAGTATAATTTCCTGCGGAAAATCCATATTCCCACCGCGGAAATGGCGCGAGGAAAGCGGCCATTTTGGAAAACTTCCTGTGTTTTGCTACAACTACTATCTTTATAACTTCGGACTGTATAACAGAAAAATACTGATTGCTATATTTAGGTATTGGTATAGGTTTACGCGGGCTGGGTTTTCGCAACTCGACGTCATATGCGCCTATTTTGCGTGTTGGGTTGTTGACGCTACACGTGCCAACCCAATTCTACCGGAAAGCCTAGCAGGCCCTTGACGTTGCCGACGACTTCTGGTAGTGAGCTCGGGGATCCGAGGTATTTTGCCCGGTATGCTGCCACCTCAGGACAAGTCAGGATGGAGTACGCGGTTGAATGCCAAGAGCGATCCTGCGGCGCCCCAATACAAGGTGGAGCTGGACTTCGTTGGTGGTTTTAGACGGTAGTTCAAGGCTATCTAGCCGCGGTTAGTCCGTCATACCCGTCCTCCCCAACAGGACGGGAACGTTAAAAAAAAGGACATGTCAGGATGACGTGGGCGGCTGTCTCTTCATCCTCCATGCAGGCTCTTCAGAGAGGGCTATCTGTGACACTTAAAGTGAAGAGGTGCTTGTTTAGTAAGGCATGGGCAGTTATGGCCCCTGTTAAGAGACGGAATGCTGGCCTTTTCAGCTGCATCAGCTTCCTAGACAGTCCGGGGTTGATTATCGGGAGGGCCTCCTTGGTTTCCCTGCAGGTACCTAGGTTATGCCAATTTTTTCGGTGTTCTACCTTGGTGTTTTGTCGCAGTGTGCTGTGCAGCCATGCAGGAGGTTGCTATATACAGGGTGATATTAGAGACGTGATCAGAAATTATTTGACTCGATGAAATATTGAAAGATAAACTCAATAAGATGATATCACAATTACTACTTGCAATATTGACTACAATTCCTCAAATTATTAACAGAAAAAATTATGTTTAATACAACTTGGTCACCCTACACCACACGACGTCTTGTCATCCCTCATACAACGTGTGTCAAAAGTGATAGGGTGACCATGATTTAAGTATGGCGTTATTATTTTTCTAGTAAAAATTTGAATAAATAAACTTTTTTTATTCGACGTAAGAACTATTGCATTGAAAAGGCGATCACGTGTAGAGTCTGAAAAATTAGCTTCTGATCACGTCTCCGATGCCACCCTGTATATTTTGAAAGAGAGTTATGATGCAGCAGATGGTAAAGCTCTTAGGTCGCATCAGGAGCGGAAATCGTATGGTTATATATATATATATATATATATAGTGTATACTGGCAAACAAGCGTACGGCCTGCCTGATGGTAAGCGGTCACCGCAGCCTATGGACGCCTGCAACTCCTAGGGGTGTCAGATGCGCGTTGCCGACCCTTTACATATACATTTATGCTAACGTGAGATATAGTATTAAGACTCAAAGAAAAATTAACGGTTGAAACTGACTTGGAAAGTCACTATTTGCTACATGTTTACAACTACAATAGGCTAGATGACGCAATTTTTAGGGTTCCGTAGTCAACTAGGGTCCCTTATAGTTTCGCCATGTCTGTCTGTCTGTCTGTCTGTCTGTCCGTCTGTCTGTTCGAGGCTTTGCTCTGTGATTGTTAGTGCTAGAAAACTGCAATTTGGTATGGATATATAAATCAATAAATAAGTGGTACAATAAAATAAAGAAAAATATGGGTTCCTTCCCTACACGTAAAGTGAATATGTTTTTTTTTGCTTCAACCCTATGGTGTGGGGTGTTGTTGGATAGGTCTTTCAAAATAAATAGGGGTATTTATTAAACATTCTTTAAATAGGAAATATTTTCGGAAAAATTCACTCTAAAAGAAAAAAAAAATGTGTCCCCCCCTCTAACTTTTAAACTATGGGTCCAAATACTATGAAAAGAAACATGAAAGTCAAGCTTCATAAAAACTTTCAACGAAAGCTACAGCGGACATGATCAGTTAAGCTGTTTTTGAGTTATCGTAAAAAGTCTTCTTTTCTTAGTAAAAGACGTGAAAGTGATCCCGTTTGCTTGTTATTGATTTTTTAATTAACTTCATTGGGCAACTACGACTCTGAGGATGGTTCGACATGCTCTTGGCCGATTTTTTCCACTAGTTTTTAGAGAGAGTCAAATTTTTGTTTGGGACCAACTACAATCAGAGCAAATACAAAGATATCTTAACTACTTGTACAGTCACAAATTTTAATTTGGGAGCCCCTTAAGGTTGACAGCCCTGTCAAACCATATAGAAAGTTAAAGATTTTTTTTTGCGAAATGGGTCACAAATTGACGAACGTGACTGTACTTACTTTTATGGAGTGATATTACTATGGACTTATTTGGAACTCAAAATAATAAATAACAATTAAAGAATACTAAAAATGTCCTTGAAAACAAACAATGGCAAAAACAATTGTGATTCATAACTTGATACTACCTCAAAAACTGCTTTAATTGACGCGCTATAATCTCGTGATGTCAAGAACCATTACTTGGTGATCATAATTTTAGACCAAATTTCTCCGAATAGTAAGAAAATAATTTTGGAATTTTTTGGTTTTTGGATACTATTTGCTCCTGTTGCAGGGCCCACCCTGTATACCACAAATTAAAGTGAAATCTAAAAGTAAACTACAGACCAATATCAGAAACAAAGTATAAAAAATACAGATAATATGTATTCTTTGGGATTACGTGTGTGGTTAGGTTAGATTATTGTAGGTCTTTTTGTGTATTTAGTTCTATTTATTTTGGTTATTTAAGTTTGAGTTACTCTTAATTTTATTTATATTACTTAAGTTATTTTGGAATGTTCAATATACTTATATTTACTTAGACAGCCTAAAACCGTTTTGATTTTAGAAATAAACTTCTTTGAGGATGGATTTGAAAGACGCGCTAGATTCAGCCCGCTATAGATCAAGTGCAGCAATTTGATTTATGGGCCACTTCGTAGCCTGTCACAGTGACAGTAATATGAAATCTCTACGACCTTTTATATTGATTTTCATAATACAAGGTAGGAAAGGGCCCATGAATAAAATTGGCTGACTTACATAATTTGTATTTCATCGTGCCCCAAACTACAGTCTAAAATTTCACATTGCGTCAACATGTGCGTAATATTTTCCTAATCGTAAATGATTTAAGACTGCGCAGTACGTTCAGTTCTCCATATATGCTCTGTATTTATGCTCTCATTTTAAAACGCCAGGCTAGAATAACATGAAACTTTGTATACACAATGGGATCCGGCATATCTAGGTCGGACCATAGTTTCTGTTGCTTGAAATTATAACGGAGAAAAAATACAGCGATTATTAAGGTTTTCATACAAGCCGTTAAAAACTCAAAAAGCCGCTGTATTTTTTTTCTTTTACAATTTCTAGCAACAGAAACTATGGTCCGACCTAAATATGCCGGATCCCATTGTGTATACAAATTTTCATGTTATTCTAGCATGGCGTTTTAAAATGAGAGGGTAAATACGTTTGTATGGAGAACCGAGCCAGACCGAGCGTACTGCGCCCTCTTAATTTTAGGCTAGTATATATGTATTTGTCACCCATGATGTAACACCAACGTCATATCAACAAGGAAATGCCTGCCCTCGTAATAAATAAAGCATACGTGTGTACTATTTATGTTTGCGGTTTATGTATCAATAAGGCGCCTTTTCCTGACGCATCGCATTTATTGACATCAACAAATTCCATTATAAACTGGAACGTGACAAATATTCCATTCGCAGATTTTTTATGTCACTCTATTCAATAGATACAATAATAAAGCCTTTGAGACTCTAAGCCCGTAGGAAAGCGCCCGTAGTTCATACAAAAAAAACGCTCCAAAGGTGTGTTGGAGATTTCCCCGTGAACGGAAAAAGCTGGGTTATTTCCATTCAACGTAGAAAATGAAGCAATGCTGTCAGCCTTCTGCTGGGCACGCTGCACTCAGAAAGCGATTTGGGGCATTTTTATTTATTTATACTTTTTAGTATTTTTTCGGGACCCGGGTATGTCCTAAAACTACGGCCAAGACCACAAGGGGGATGGGCAGCAGCATCCCTGGAGTGCGGTGGAGATTCTGCGATCGCCAACCCGTATGCCAAGCGTGGCGATTATAGCATTTACCCCCCATTAAATTGGGGGAGGCCTATGTCCAGCAGTAGACGTCCTTCGGCTGATATGGTGGTGATGGATATCTTTTAGCTGACAGGAGAGTGGGACGGACACACTTAACTCCAACAAAAATTAGCACATTTAAGTTTAATTATAACGTAAACGGATCTCTGAATCAAAAAACGGTAGAAAGTCTTCGTACTTTTAAACGAGCTATCCAACGATACCCCATACGATTGGTTTTGCGAGAAAACAAAATTGTATCCACATTATTATTAGTCTAGGGGAGGTACCCTAATAACATATTTTCAAGATTTTATATGAAGAGGGATAAGAATGTGATTGACGAGATGACGGGCGATGAGACCCCAAGTAAATGGAAAAAGGGCAAGCGAATAATGATTCTACGATATTGTTGGTTTAACATCTGTGCCTAATTTCAGTTTTAGTTGTAACCGTTACTGAACTAAGTCGCCGACGGACGGACGGACACTATAAGGGTTCCTTTTTTACTACGGAACCCTAAAAAGCCTTTACTTCCTTTTTATCATGTCAATACAATTAAATTTCTAATTGACGGCCTATTTAGCGTAGTTAGTAGTGACACTGCCTCCGAAGCTAGAGGTCCCGGGTTCGAATCCCGGCCAGGGCATTATTTGTACATTTAGCACGGGTTCTTGAGTCTTGGATGTTTTCTATGTATTTAAGTATGCATTTATGTATATATAAAGTATGTATATCGTCGTCTAGTACCCATAGTACAAGCTTTGTTAGTTTGGGAGTAGGTCGATTTGTATAAGATTGTCTCCCAACATTTATTTATTTTTCTCAAACATGCAATGAAATATTGATGTTATGTTCCTTATAATAGGCTGCGAAGTATGACGTTTCAGGTGCGGCTAGGACAAGAGGTCGTTAATAGAATTTCATACAAATATTGCAGGCCTAGGCCGGCAAAGTCCTCTTTTTTAATTTCCAATCCACATAAATTTGACAGACCTCGACCCCAGACCTATATGTCTTCGGCCGGCAACTTTCGTCCCGGCCTCTGTAGTAATCTACTATAATAATACTCTGTATTTTTTTTTTCACACTTCTAAAAACTGACTCGACATAAAAAATCTATACAATTATCGAACCTCCTCACAAAATTTCACTAGAATCTGTTGAGATATGCGACCTATATAGAGGAGAACATCCGAACAGACAGAAAGACATACGAAAGAATTTTTGTCGAAAGATGAAACGGAAATACTTCGCTCGCTCGGTCAAAAAAAATCTTAGTTAAGGGTTATACTTACTCACGTTCTTCTTTTCAGGTACACAGCCAAATTATTGGCGGTTTTGGGGGCTATGGAGGCGGTATCGGCATCATAGGGTTTGGACGTCGCTACGGCTATGGATATGGGGGCTATGGGAGGTATGGGGGCTACTACCCGCCCCGTGGGCCCTTTTATGGACCGCCACCACCTCAACCATTCTACGGTTAAGTAGGGAGTTAGGTAACTAATTGTATATAGCAGCGGTGAAGCAATATTCTTTAGGCCAGTGTCGGTATAAACTGTTTGACGTTGGAGTTCAACATATTTTGGATTATGGAAGAAGGAAGAAGAAGGAAAGAAAATAGTTTATTAGCGCAAAAAAACTACGTACACTAAAAAAAATAAGTAGCTCAACTAGTTTAGCTATTTGAGAAATAGCCAAATTGTGCTAAGTAGTAACTAAAAATATGCTAATTTTCAATAACTAGTTTTGATTACTAGTAACCGTCACTTTGCCGTCCTCCGATTTAATTTACTAGCAGCTAACATTTGGGCTACTGTTAATAAATCTTTTTTGAGTGTATCTACAAGCGAAAATAACAAATATATTAATTGTAAACATGCCAAAGTGGAACTTTATTCAGTTTTGCGCCAAAGGGTAAACATTTACTCAAGCGGGTAAGATTTTTCAGAAGGGTTGAAAGTATTTATAATAGTAAACCTGACACTCCTGTCAGGAGTTTCCATTGAATAATATGAACCTAAAATGCTATTCAAAATGTATCATGGCCATTTTAGCGACAGATCTGTAGAAGGAAGTTGTCCAAAGGTTGTTCAATTTACACTTTTTTTTGAGCCTTTTAACATAGTTTCCAATACAAAAGTTGTAATAATTAACTTACTGGTGCCATAAGAAATCACCCTTAATGACATCAACAAAGAGGTGGCTTTTTCTTGCGAATGTCCAAATTATTTCTTAGGAAACTCTATTAACTGGGAATTATTTATAATTGTAGAAAAACTAATATGAGATTAAATTAGTGTGTAATAGGGACTGTATTACAATTAAGCGTGTCACAGACTGGCGCGGCCTGTCCGCGGCGGTCAATAGTAAACTTGTCATTAGCTGTAAAATTAACTATTGGCCGCCACCGCAGGCCGCGCCAGTGTGAATCGGGCCTTAAGAGGGTATCAATGGATCAACTAGCGCTACTCGTAAAAAATGAGATTATTTAAATTTAACAATATAAATTAAAAAAAAACGGGACTGCTATGTACTTGTATTTTGTATTTAAGTACCTTTTGAATACATCAAACATCAAGTTATTACGTGGCGAGATTTGGCGATCTTTGAGTTCGAAAATAAAACTTCCGTTTTTCTTTCGACGCATAGATTGACGAATAATAAAACAACGTAATAACTGTTTCAATGTATTCAAAAGGTAGTAAAATACAAAATATAGTACATAGCAGTCCCTTTTTTAAAATATCTGTCGTTAAATTTAAATATTTTTTTTGAGTGGCGCTAGTGGACTCGTTGATACCCTCTTAAGTAGGCTTTATCATTGTCAATAAATGATAAAATAAACGGTACTTTTATTTTCACGGTAATACAAAATTTCCTAACCTCTATCATCATCAACATTTCCAGTGAAGCGACTCGGTATGAGTGCTGTGAGATCATTAAAGGCAGGTCCAACAGCCGAAACGTAACTCTTGTAAGCATGCCATACCATTAAATAAAATGATCATCATCATCATCATATCAGCCAAGAGCATACGTGTCATACATAAGGTGTGGCCTGTAATAGGAGCAAAAAATTAAACGGCACACTATTGAGCTCTCCAGCAACTATTTCCAAATGGTTTTAATTGAGAAAAAAAGTTTTTTTTAAAATTTGTTTTTCGCAGAAATAGCTTATTAGTGTTTTTTTTACTCTACTTGAGCTATATTAATCACTATTTATTTAAAAAACACAAAAAAAAGAATAAAAAATTTTGAAAAAAACCGAAAATATCCTTTTTAACCAAAAATGCAACAAAGATTATCAGTCATAACTAGATGCTACCTTAATATCAGCAGTCACTGCCGCGCTATAATCTCTAGGTGCCAAGATCCATTACTTGTAGATCATAACTTTAGATCAAAATTTCTCCCAAGTGAAAAAAGATAAAAAAAATTGGACACATGAGGTTACTGTAGATGCTCTAAGGAAGCAGCCTTTAAATTTTTTGCTCCTATTATGGGCCACACCCTGTATGTGTACCAACAAATCCGTAGTGTAAAGGTGCTCTTACACGGACCATATTTTGAGCAATTATTGCCCGTCAACAGTACACGCGTCCTTCTCTGGCCTGTAAGTAAAAGTGAGACAACCGTACTGTTGACGAGCAATAATTGCTCAAAATATTGCCCGTGTAAGAGAATTTTTCAACAATATGTTTTTTCATATAGTTGTCTCTTTCAATCCTTACGGTTAACCAAGATGAGTTAGAACGGTACAGATAGTACGATCATTTCCAGCTGTTAACGAATCGTCTCCATTTAGGTGAATGATGAAGAATAGATCAGATGTACAGAAATCGTTGAACTTAAATAACCGGAGCTGCTTTACTCTGATACTCTTGACGGCCTGTTTAGCCTAGTTGGTAGTGAATCTGCCTCCGAAGCTAGTGGTCCCGGGTTCGAATCCCGGCCAGGGCATTTATTTGTGCATTTTTCACGGATATTTGTTCTTGGGTCTTGGATGTTTTCTATGTATTTAAATATGTATTTATCTATATAAGTATGTATATCGTCGTCTAGTACCCATAGTACAAGCTTTGCTTAGTTTGGGACTAGGTCGATTTGTGTAAGATTGTCCCCCAATTAATTTATTATAATTATCTGTGGGACTCCCCCAAAGAGTGCCAGAATGACCGGTCCAGCGCCATCCGCATCCAGCGGACTCTCACCTCACCTAACCAGGTCATCAGTCCACCTTATCCTAACCATACTATATGGTATATTAAAAAAAAAAAAACCGACTTCAATGGGGGAGGCCAGTGAAAGATTATTATACTTAGATGGTGCACTCTTAGATTCCATACAATAAAATAAAAATGGCTAAAAGTATGTTTATAATGGTAGAAGACTAAGTACCCTCAATTCCTCATGGAATCATGGAAAAACCTTGCTTGCTTGACAAACAAAACGAAGAGAACAAATCGCCAAACGTGAACTACGCGTCGTTGAAGAGTTCCGTTCTGATCATCATCAGCAGTTCCACTTCATCAAATGTCACTTTTATGAATGAAAATGCTTGATTAGTTCATGAAAATACTAAAATCACTATTTGTGTGCCTTTCACATTTGAGGAGTTTCCTCGATTCCTAATGGATCCCATCATCAGAACTCGAGCATGACAAAAATCAATCGTGAAAATAGAACTTGCTTAACAAACACAGCTAGAAGGACAAATTGCCAAACGTGAACTTTTCGTCGTTGAAGAGTTCTGTTCTGATCATCATCAGCAGTTCCACTTCATCAAATGTCACATTTTTGTATGATAATGCTCGATTTGATGATAAAAACACAAACATCACTATATGTTTGCCTTTAAAATTTGAGGAGTTCCCTCAATTCCTCATGGATCCCATCATCAGAAATCAAGCATGACAAAATTTAATCGTGAAAATAGAACTTGCTTAACAAACACAGCTAGGAGGACAAATCGCCAAACGTGAACTTTTCGTCGTTGAAGAGTTCTGTTCTGATTATCATCAGCAGTTCCATTTCATCCAATGTCACATTTTTGGATGCAAATGCTTGATTTGTTGATAAAAACACAAAAGTCACTAAAAAAAGTAAAAGTAAAAAAAGTAAAAGTAGTTTATTCTTCAGATTAGGCATATTACATGCACCTATGAACGTCAATAAACTACCACCGGTTCGGAAAAATAAACCTCTGCCACGAGAAGAACCGGCGTAAGAAACTCGGCGAGGTGTCATTTTTTCAAAACAATATACATTGTATAGTTAAATATAAAATTACAGTCTCAGTTACTACAAAAATAACAGTAGAAAACCTATTTTCGCTATAGATTAGCCGTGCAGGACACTATCACTGCCAAACATCCCTGTCCATGATGTAATCGTTTACCTTATAATATGCTTTTGAAATAAGTGTTTGTTTTACTACAGATTTGAATTTAGAATTGCTAAGTTCAGTAATTTGTTTTGGAATTTTATTTTAGAATTTAATACAATTTCCCAAGAAGGACTTTTTCGCCTTTACTAGTCTATAGAAGGTTATTTTCAGTTTCCCAGTGTTTCTGGTGGCTATTGGTTTATCAGCGTTCGTTGGGAAATTGCACAAATTCTTCCTAACATACATTATTATTTCAAATACGTATAGGGACGGCAGGGTTAGAATATCTATTTCTTTGAAAAATTCTCTTAATGAGTCACGCGACCCCAAGTTATAAATTGCTCGGATAGGCCTTTTTTGCAAAATAAAAACAGTTTCAATATCTGCAGCTGATCCCCACAAGATAAGACCATAAGTAATTATCTATCTATCTATCTATCTATATATATATTACGCGAAGCCGATCCTTACAACGCCCATCAGATCTACAGTTATGGACCGATTTTGATAAATTATATACCATAGGATTCGTCCCATTCTGCAGATTTGCAATAAGGTCTTAGTTTTTTGATTTTTATCCTGGATTTTTTTTAAATTGATATTTACGAAAAATCCTGGATGCCCCGACAAATATAAGCCTCAAAATTGTGTTCGATGACGCCGCATACAAGCGACGGGTCAGCTTACCTTGGTAGAATTGTACGAGGTGTCAAAATTTAGCTTGGTTAACACGTGACCTCCACGTGACTTGGGAACTGGCTATGGTATGATTCCGGATGACATAAAATTAAATATGAACTAAAATGTTCCTGTAAGAAATATCTGGTACAGCATTACAATATAAAACTTTTGAATCGAGAAATACTCAATATTATTAACTATAAACGAAAGTAAAATTACTAATTTGTTTACCAGACAATACATAATATTCGGTCTAAGTATTTACAGTTTACATAAATGACAGACGTATTGTGTCAACTTTTTTTTTTATTGTGCTCTAATTATGTCAATATTAAATTGTCATGGTTTATACTTCAAAGAAGTTGATATATCTTGACTGATATTGATATCAGCCAAAACAATCAGAAACCAAATTAAACTTAACGTTGTGGGTTACAGAACTGTTTCTGAGTTAATCATAGATAAGCTGCAAAACATTTTGAAAGAGAAGAGGCTAGCTTTGTCTAAGTGTGTCTCTCTTCCACCTATTGTCATACCAGTAGGGTGATCATAAGCAAAGAAGTTCAATGTGTAGACGTTACTTATTGGTGGATTCGGATCAAACCGACGAGAAAACAATGTTGCACTAATTAACCTTTACGACGCCAATAACGTATTCGACGTATATGCGCACCATTGATTCGACAAAACGACGAATATATCCGTCATGGTAACGACGTCTAATGCGATATCAACCTAGATGCATTTCAAAATCAAAAATCAAAATCAAAATTTTTTATTGCTCTCTTAATGTGACATAATATTACAAAGAAGTAATAAAATGGACCCCGTAAGGGCACAGCAATACTAACTTATATCTAATTATATTATTAATAAACAAGATATAGGTAGAACTTAAAAATATTACATTTTGTATACAAATCCCTCGCTTAAATTACAGACAGGATGGTAAACTGAAAAATGAACACTATGTTTTTTTACTCACATTATCAAAAAATTCCTGTAGCGTGTAAAAGCTTCTTTGCACTAAATATGTACTTAATGATTTTTTGAATAGGTGAGTTTGCTCTATAGATTTTATAGTTAGTGGTATTTTATTATATATTTTTATACACATCATATGTGGACCAGAGTGATATATTTTTAAGCTAGATGTAGGAAGGGCAAGGTTGTTGTTATGTCGTAGATTTAAAGGTTTTACGTGACGGTCTTTTGCTTGTAAGAAAAAATGATTATGGGTTTTGACAAAGGTACATGCTTCTAGGATATATAAAGATGTAAGTGTTAGAATGCCAAGTTTTTTAAAATGAGGCCTGCAACTTTGAGTTCGTTTTATATTAACTAGGATTCGGATGCATTTTTTTTGTAAAATAAAAAGGTCATTCGCATTTGTACTGTTGCCCCAAAGCAGTATGCCATATCGTAATATAGAGTGAGCATAAGCATAATAAGCGGATGTAGCGGTTTTTAAATCTGTTGTCTTTTTTAGTTCGTACAAGGCATATGAAAAGCTGGATAATTTTGAGCTTATTTTTTTAATGTGGTCCTTCCAATTAATATGTGTGTCGATATTTAGTCCTAGCAACGAAAAGGTGTCAATGCATTCTAATTTGGTTGTATTAAAGGAATAGTTTATATTTAAAGGTTGTTTTTGGTAAGGTCTGAACTGCATTAATTTAGTTTTAGTATAGTTTAATTCTAAGTTATTTTTAAGTTCTAAGTTACATTTCTATTGATAGTGCGCTTAAAAGGTTAAATACTTTAACAAAATTAAACCGTCAGAAAAATAATTCAACCCTTTAATTGTCGACAACATGGGAGTTATGACGTACGTTGTCAAAATCACCTTCGTTCTTTAGTTGACGTGTAAGTGTCACTGCCGTTCATAAAGTATGGCGTTCAAGGGGTTAATTTGCTATTCATCAATGTTTGTCTGAGGATGTCAAATGCAAAGTTGAACCCTATAGAAATGCATGTAGGTTGATATCTCATTAGAGGCCATGACGGATATATACGTCCTTGGCTTCGGACCGTTGGTGCGCAATATAGGTACATTGTTAGCGTCGAAAAGGTTAATAATACTCGAAAAGTTAGAGGACATGTATATTTCTCTTTGTTACGTTTCAGTAAACATGTCCAAAATAAGAGGGATAATGGTCACGTTAAACTGCCACGTGCTAAAAGGGCGTAGGTACATTGAAAGAATGAATAAGATTACCACTATTGGTAACATGTTCAATTAAAAGTTAAAATTATACTGTATCAGTGTCACCTGCAACAGTGACAGTGCCGGTTTTCAGGGGGTCTACCCGAAATACCCGAAGATCGAAGTTCATTCTATTTCCTTCTCTATCACACCAATAAGCAAGTGTTATAGAGATAGATATAACGAAAGATTTTAACCCAGTTATAGGTCGAATCACAAGAGCTGGCGCGGAATGTCTATGAAATTAATGACAGTTTCATACCTTTTCCGCGCCAGCTCTTGTGAATCGACCTATTGGCTATGTGCACGTCAGAAACGTCAAACGTCACGGGTCCCGGGGCAATGTCAAACTCAGAGATGTCAAATAATGACACATGAATATTTTATTTATTTTAGTAAGCGAGAAAGACCCATTACTGGAAATTTGACTGAAATAAATAAGAAAATAAATAAATAAATACAAACGAAACGAATCGTAGGAAACCAATAGGAAACGTAGAAGTAAATTTGACATATAAGTCCCCGGAAATTGCACATTTCTGCCATGGTGTGCGCTGCGATCGCTTAGTTTACCCCCACCACCTACTTCGCACATAGCCAATACTTCACTTGACAAAATAGACCTCACAACTGTCATGCCAAAACCACACGATGGGCCATGATGGGCCACGTACAGACACGTACGTCGCAGTAAGTAACACACACATGAAAAACCACACATACAAAATATTACTACTATACAAACTATTACTATGCACCATTACACTGAAACAATCAACGCACACACATTCAAAACACTAAAATTATCTGATTATTGTGGCCGAATTGACTGAAGTTGCTAAGATGCATATTTTTCATAGAAATTCTCATAGTTAGTAGGTAGATCTTATTTCTTGAAATAAGGCTGACATTTACTGTAAATTTGACGACTAGCCGTGATGATCAAGCACGAATGTTTTTAAATCGACTTTGTAATCGACCTTCCGAATACGCATATTCTATCCCGTGGCTTCGCTTGCATTCTTCGTAGTACGTCGACGCGGCGAAGCCGCGCGGGTAACTAGTACTATTAAAATAAGCAAAGTAAACTAACCGTGCCGTTGCCACATTGGTAAGCTGCCTTATTCTCCTGACTGCAAATGCAGCAGAGCTCAACCTACTTCCTATCGCTGTTATATGGGAACCCCACTGCAATTTTGAGTCCAATGTAATACCTAAGAATACAGTTGACGTAACAAATTCTAATGTTTGGCCATTAAGTTAAATATTTGTATCTAAGTTTCTATTTGATGAGTTCGCTAGAGTTATATACTATATGTTTGCCTTAAAGATTTGAGGAGATCATCAGAACTGCGTTTTGACATAAACGGGACCAACTTGGATATATATACTTACAATCAAAAAAAGAATTTTTAATACAGTTGCTCAAAAAGTGCTACTTTACGTAGCTGTTTAGCGTGCGGAAAGTTGGTTTTCGCGCACTAGTGCTTTTCACTTTTCCAATTTTTTTAAATTTATGCTTGTTCCAATGCATGACTCCTTATTGCTGGGTGTTAAATATTAGTTTCCTTTAAACGTCGTAATCAACATAAAAACCTACTGTTAATATCAGAATACGAAAAATATACACATTTCATATTTTATTACTTACCTCTTCATCATTATAACACGTTTATTTTTTAATATTGAATATTGAAAAACCGTTCTTAATAAGTTGTCTGAGTGGAACGGAATAGCTGCCGAAACGCCTGTCAAAGAAGAGGCGTTTTTACTTACTGCAAGCATGTTTTAAGTTTCTAAAGGCAACATTCGATATTGTTTTTATAAATATTACTTGTTGTTTTTCTTATTTTTTCGCAACTGTATTAAAATACGTCGTTCAATACACGTGCGGAAATGTCATTCTTCACTCGTCCCGAGTCTTGCCACTCGCCTGCGGCTCGTGGCATCCCTCGGTGCTCGTGAAGAAATGACATACTTTCCGCACTAGCATCGAAATGTACTATTTCCAAATCGGTTAAGAAATGTTGGAGTTATGGAGTAACAAACATTAAAAAAAAAAAAAAAACACAACCGAATTGATAACGAGGAGGTTATCAATTCGGTTGTGTTTTTTTTTTTTGAAGTTGTTTTGAAATTTTAAAGGCGGTTAAAAATAAAGAAAAATTATCGTGTGGTATTTATTTTTCGAACAGTGAGCTCTAGAAGATAGTAGGGTTGCCAGTTTTGTTACTGTAGGGTAACTAAAACTATTTTTAACCGACTTCAAAATTTCAAAAGAGGAGGTTATCAATTCGGTTGTATGTTTTTTGTTTTGTTTTTTTTTTTAATGTTTGTTACTCCATAACTCCGTCATTTCTTAACCGATTTGAAAAATTCTTCTTTTTATTGTATGTATATATATCCAAGTTGGTCCCGTTTTTGTCAAAAGGCAGTTCTGATGATGGGATCCATGAGGAATTGAAGGAACTCCTCAAATCTTTAAGGCAAACATATAGTGATTTTTATGTTTTTATCAACAAGTCAAGCATTTGCATCCAAAAATGTGACATTGGATGAAGTGGAACTGCTGATGATGATCAGAACAGAACTCTTCAACGACGAAAAGTTCACGTTTGGCGATTTGTCCTCCTAGCTGTGTTTGTTAAGCAAGTTCTATTTTCACGATTAATTTTTGTCATGCTCGAGTTCTGATGATGGGATCCATGAGGAATTGAGGGAACTCCTCAAATCTTAAAGGCAAACATATAGTGATTTTTGTGTTTTTATCAACAAATCGAGCATTATCATACAAACATGTGACATTTGATGAAGTGGAACTGCTGATGATGATCAGAACAGAACTCTTCAACGACGAAAAGTTCACGTTTGGCGATTTGTCCTTCTAGCTGTGTTTGTTAAGCAAGTTCTATTTTCACGATTGATTTTTGTCATGCTCGAGTTCTGATGATGAGATCCATTAGGAATCGAGGAAACTCCTCAAATGTGAAAGGCACACAAATAGTGATTTTAGTATTTTCATGAACTAATCAAGCACTTTCATTCATAAAAGTGACATTTGATGAAGTGGAACTGCTGATGATGATCAGAACGGAACTCTTCAACGACGCGTAGTTCACGTTTGGCGATTTATTCTCTTCGTTTTGTTTGTCAAGCAAGCAAGGTTTTTCCATGATTTCATGAGGAATTGAGGGTACTTAGTCTTCTACCATTATAAACATACTTATAGCCATTTTTGTATTTTATTGTATGGAATCTAAGAGTGCACCATCTAAGATTAATAATCATTCACCGGACTCACCCATTGAAGTCGGTTTTTTTTTTCTTAAAAATTATTTAAATGAACGTCTTCTCCTAGACATTGTTTCAATGTATGAGTATGCGCCTATATGCGTACGTTAGATGTGAGAGAAATCACTGGCGGGGTGTTCAATTTAAGATTTTTTTCTCTACAGCATATTTACTATAATTTACAAAAAATATTATTTCTCAAACCCTGGCCTGTTTAGCCTAGTTGGTAGTGACACTGCCTCCGAAGCTATAAATCCCGGGTTCTAATCCCGGTAAGGCCATTTCTTTCTGTGGTGAGTAGAAACATTTGTTACTGACACTTGAATGATTTCTATATATTTAAGTAATCTCTTAAATATATCATCGTCTAGTACCCATAACACAAGCCTTTTTGAGCTTACTATGGGACAAGTTAGATATATGTAAAAAATTGACTCGTTATTTATTTATTTGATGGAATATTGACATTATATTTGTCGTAATGTAATAGGCTGCGAATACGTTTTGGTTGCGCCGAAACGAGCGGCCTATAATGGAATTTCATATAGAATTGAGGGCCTAGGCCGGCAAAGCATTTTTTGAGAAAAGCACCATTATATTCATCGGCGGGAAAGGACGGCAATCCGTGGACGCGTCGTTTTGCGTCGTCTATCAAATTAAACTTGTTAATTTTTTTTATTTAAATATGAAACAAACGGGTACACAAAAACCTTTGTTACAGTTTCTTCTCTTAATGCTAGACCTATAGTTTCCATTATTAATTACAAATATATATCTAAACTTGTCCACGAATTGCTTTTTACCGGCCTCTGCGATAATCAACGAAAAGAGGTGGAAATAACAACGACACTGCTGACATAATTTATATAATTAACACATAATTAATATATTTATTACACAAGTTAAACACAGATCAACAGAGTACCTTAACTAATGCGACGCAATGAGTGCTTGCGACTAGGCCAGTCAAACCAGTTTTATTTTTTATAAAAATAAAATGGTCGAAAACAAAAGATATCTCATATCTTTAACAGCGACTAGAAGTCTGACAGAAAAATATTTATTTCAAATGTCAACAATATCAGAAAATAGTTACCATTTATAGTACTTTTAGTATCAACGGACTGGAAAACGTGATATGTTGTAAGGGAATATTATATCTAATTTTATCATATATTAAAAACAAATATTGATATGTTTATACCTAGGCACCTAGCATAGTTTGATTTTAGTAAAAATAAGCGAAAAAAATGTTTATTTTACATTTATTCTAAAGAGCTTATTTTAGAAATATATGATATGTATTTTATATTAGTTATAACATCGATTTATGAACTATTAGATATAAACGCCTCAGCCAGTAGGATATGTATATGTTTCAATCGTTGAAGACTTAATTTAATTTTAAATCTAATTTTAATGTTTAACATTAATATTAAAACATGAAAATCTAAAGACGCAATATTATGACATTCATAAGAATAGAATATTAAACATTTAATAATTTAATCTAATACTACACATTTATAAACTAAAAATGAATTTTGATATGTCTCATACTAACTCTTTTTATTTTATTTTCTCTAAGCTTCAAAATTATAAATAAAAAGAATGCTAAATCGGTGGCCATATTCGAAAGCCTTAATTCCATTTGTTTTTAATCAATCGAAAATTGTAATAACGCTCATTATATAACCCTTTTTTTTAAACCAGGGTAGCAACAATTTTGTACTTCAAAATTTGCCGTCGATTTTCAAAAACCACAGTCAATTTTGGCTAATGCTCGTTATTTCAAACATTTTGAGAAAAATGTTAAGAGTTGCTTAGAATGGGTCAAAAATACAAGACAACTCTTAAAATTTTAATATTCATATTTATTAAAAATAAAATACAACTCGCGTCTCGTGAAGTAAGGATTAAATAATTACTCCAGCCTATAAAATAAGAAAAACCTTTTCATTTACGAGTAGGTATCTATGCATTGTTTTTATTTCTACTCCCGCATATTTTTTTATTTAGAAATATCTTTTTAATAAACATTTAGATTTTGATTTCTGAATCACTTTCTCCATGAATTTAATCTAAATTGAAGAGACCAATCCAATTCAAACTTCAACATTCAATTTAAAACCTATAATTTAATTAATCAGTATAATTAGTGTTTTTAAAGTGATCAAAATCCACCAAATTCAACTTTCATCAGATTTTAAAAGTCAAGTCGATGGACTAAACACATTTTTCTTACCTGTTTTTCGCATATTTTCGACAGATGTCGCTATAACCTACATAAAAATTCCTGAATCGCGCTAGCAAAATTCTGACGAAGTACTATGAATAATTCGACCTTTAAATCGCATAACCCGGGCTCTATCGTAGGCGATTTTTAATGGAACTTACTCAGAATGCCTGTGACTAATTAAGTTAGACAGCTATGCCAATTTCAACTGTATAATATAGTTGTAAGTCTCAAATTGGATTGGCGGTTTACTTCACGAGATTAGTATAGTGTTTAATGCAGTCTGTAGACGCCAATGCGCTTCTCGCCGGCCGTGTGTTGAACGAACTCGCGCACCTGATCGGTAGCCACGGGTCCGATGCACACGAGGGGCTCTTTGAAGTAGCCGCAGCTCTGAAACAATACATATGATATGAAAAACATTGTGATAATTATAAGGTTATAGATACATAAAACAAATCATGCAAACACCGCTTTCACTCAAAAGTGCCATCAATTCATCATCATCATCCTAGCGTTATTCCCAGTACAGTTGCATCCTGAAGGATGCCCGGGGCGGGGTCCCCTACCTAATCCCAAGAATTGGCGTAGGCAACTACTTTTTACGAAAGCGACTGCCATCTGACCTTCCAACCCAAGTGGAAACTAGACCTTATTGGGATTAGGCTTGTCAAGTGAGTGGGCAACTTGACTGTTAGAAGTTCTCAAGCCGCCCGAAGGCCTCTAACTTGGCTTAACGTCTGCTATCATAGACAGCAGCCGGGATCAACGGCTCAACGTGCCTTCCAAAGCACGGGAGCGCTCATTTAGTAATCACTCAAAGCGGTCACCCATCCAAGGACTGACCCCGCCCGACATTGCTTAACCTCGCATACCGCACGCGGTACGCGGGCGCCGCTGGGCCACGAGCGCTTCCTTTCACTGAAAAGTGTGACATAACTTATTTATCAGAATTTGGCTTACTGTGAATCATTCTTAATACTTAGTGAAAACGCCAAAACTTCTAACGTATACAAGCGCTGTTCTGTCCCTAAACAAGTCCTTTTTGAATGAATAGGTCTGAAATAAAGGCCATTCATTTGCCCAGTAAAGTTTTAGGGTACTTCTTGTTTCGAGAAATGAAAATGGGATGCCGAATTAGAAAATTACTTTTTTCCTGTAAAGCAACGATTGACAACGTTTCAAATTTTCGAGTAATATGAAATCTTAACTTATTTCGATAATCAGGGAGCGAAACTTTGGTGCCGGTGACATCATTATGACGCAAATTCACATATAGGATGATTTTATATAAACGACTTTGCGACACTCCAATGATTATTAATATGTAATGCAATAATGGCGGCCACGTACCGGAAGGCGTAGCGTGGGCAGGCCCCCCACACGGTGGACTGATGACCTGGTGAAGGTCGCGGGTGTCCGCTGGATGCGGGTGGCGCAGGATCGGTCATTGTGGAAGTCTTTAGGGGAGGCCTATGTCCAGCAGTGGACGTCTTTCGGCTGACATGATGATGATGATGAATGCAATAATGGTAATGAAAATTTTACAGTTTATAAAATGTCTATTTATATTGAAAACAATGTAAATATTAAAATAATTACACAGACAATAAGAAAAACCTATTTTACTGAGTAAGTAATTGTAAGAAATATATTAACACCGCGGATAAATGTAAAACATCAAATTAAAATTTCGTGGGTTGTCAAAAATATGCAGAACGCATAAAATTCAAAAATAATATTTTATCTTCTTATTTTAAATACATACATACCTAGTACATACTGAACAATGTAACTCTCGCATCTCCCACCGGTTATAAATTTTGTCGTTGTACTGATCATAATGCCTGTAAATGCAACTAGAACAAATATTATTGTGAGTCAAACTAGCATCATCAAAATCTTCAACAATCTAGATAAAAACACTCTGTACGTAGCTTGACGTCATACGTCTGTCACCGGCACCAAAGTTTCGCTCTCTGTCGGTTAACAAGAAACTGTCTTTTTTAAATATATTTTTATAGCTATTAGTTTTCAAGATATTCATGAAAATGTGAAGAAACCCTACGACGACGTCACAAGGATGAATTGTCACAGCGCAAAAAAAGAACAGCAGTACAATTTCTTTAGTAAATCCGCTTTACTAAATAGTACGAGTTTAGGTGTAGCCGCCGGCGCCGGTGATGATGGAACTCGACGACCTTTAAATGAAACTTCGATGAAAGTTTACTGTAGCTATAATTCCCATAAAGGTTCTGGTTTACAAGATTGTTCGCCGAAATAGTATGCAGAAGTGGTAAAAGTGTATGGACAAAGAAGATGGTAGGTAATGACAAGTAAAAAACTGAAGAACAGGACTAAAAAACTGAAGAAAATTTCAAAAGAGGAGGTTATCAATTCGGTTGTTTTTTTTTAAATGTTTGTTAGTCCATAAGTCCGTCATTTCTTAACCGATTTGGAAAATTCTTTTTTTGATTGTAAGTATATATATCCAAGTTCGTCCCGTTTTTGTCAAAACGCAGTGCGAGAGAGAGGTCATGACCCCCGTTCCGGGTCATTCCTGTTGCAAAGGTTGTCTATTGCGATTCAACGCGGTAATGCGGCCTGCGTGATGGGCACCTTTGCATCCGAAATGACACGGGGCGGGCTATTTGACTAAAAACTTTAAACTTGACATGTACAATGAAAATATGTATGTTATCCTTAATAAATGAATAAATAAAAAACCGGCCAAGAGCGTGTCGGGCCACGCTCAGTGTAGGGTTCCGTAGTTTTCCGTCCGTCACATTAAGTTGACATATTAAGTACAGAAACACAAAACCTTTGAAAGCACGTCATTTCATTGTGATTTTGTAGAAATGACAGGTACAATAAACACCTGTTTATACGGTTAAATTACAAACTTAGTTCAGAAATTATTTTTGTAATTTTTTCAAAAACTATTCAACCTATCAAGTTCAAAATAATGTTCCTACAAAGTTTTTATAAAGTTCTACTTTTGAGATTTTTTTCATATTTTTAAAACTTATGGTTCAAAAGTTAGAGGGGGGGGACACATTTTTTTTTACTTCTGGAGCGATTATTTCCGAAAATATTAACATTATCAAAAAATGATTTTAGTAAACCCCTATTTATTTTTAAATACCTATCTAACAATATATCACACGTTAGGGTTAAAATGAAAAAAAAAATCTCTTCCCACTTTACGTATAGGGGAGGTACCCTAATAAAATATTTTTTTCCACTTTTTATTTTACCACTTTGTCGGCGTAATTGATATACATATTAGTACCAAATTTCAGCTTTCTAGTGCTAACGGTCACTGAGATTATCCGCGGACGGACGGACAGACGGACGGACAGACGGACGGACAGACATGGCGAAACTATAAGGGTTCCTAGTTGACTACGGAACCCTAAAAACGCAGTTCTGATGATGGAATTCATGAGGAATTGAGGGAACTCCTCAAATCTTAAAGGCAAACATATAGTAATTTTTGTGTTTTTATCAACAAGTCAAGCATTTTCATCCAAAAATGTGACATTGGATGAAGTGGAACTGCTGATGATGATCAGAACAGAACTCTTCAACGACGAAAAGTTCACGTTTGGCGATTTGTCCTTCTAGCTGTGTTTGTTAAGCAAGTTCTGTTTTAACGATTGATTTTTGTCATGTTCGAGTTCTGATGATGGGATCCATTAGGAATCGAGGGAACTCCTCAAATGTGTAAGGCAGACAAATAGTGATTTTAGTATTTTCATGAACTAATCAAGCATTTTCATTCATAAAAGTGACATTTGATAAAGAGGAACTGCTGATGATGATCAGAACGGAACTCTTCAACGACGCGTAGTTCATGTTTGGCGGCGATGTTCTCTTCGTTTTGTTTGTCAAGCAAGCAAGGTTTTTTCATGATTTCATGAGGAATTGAGGGTACTTAGTCTTCTACCATTATAAACATACATAATAGCCATTTTTATTTTATTGTATATCTATCTAAGAGTGCACCATCTAAGTATAATAATCTTTTACCGGCCTCCCCCATTGAAGTCGGTACTTAAGGCTAGTTTCACTCTTGTACATCCTAAAAAAGTAGACACATCTTGCTTAGAGTACCTCGTATACAAAATAATGGTTATACTAATTTATGATTGAATTTAGTGGGTAAGTATGACAAAACAAAAGTGTAAAATTTTGTTGGAACAAGAAAAACAAATAATAATAATAAATAAATGACAGTGAAATCGCTTAAAATAAGCTTGTTTAAGTTTTGATTTAACTGAGGCTAAGGAACAGAAGAAAATGTCAATGTTGGACTTGACGCTGCTATATGATGCAATCATTCTATAAAGGGGCGCATGCCTGCCGATGTTGGTGCGACAGTGAGGAAGAGAGAAAGCCTTCTATTGCGAAGGCGACTACCCACTCGGGGAACAACCACCTTAACATGTTCTAGTAGCTGTGGACTGTCCACTAAACTATTAGTAATTTTATATAACAACAAGATGTAGGCTTTTCGCCTAAAGAACAAGGACTCAATTTTGTAATGTTCAAGTCTTGACTCATACGATGGAAACAGTTTACATTGTTTTATGTAGTGACGTGTTTAAATACTTTGAATAGACATTTGTTTTGGTTTTGTTTTGTTATACGTTTTAAATATGATGTAATTTCTATTCGAACACGCTACAACTTCATACAACAGGTCCTTTTCTTTAGTTGTTTACCTATACTTCTGTATAATTATTTACGCTGAGACGCCTTACTGGTCACTTACTCTCTTTTAGAATGAGGAACTTTTGAGATCGGTTTTTTAATATGAAATTGGGACATTTTCGAGAATTTAAGAATGTTATACTTAATTTTTTATACATAAGTAAAAAAATAAAACAATTCAATTCAGTGACTGGCTAAGGTAAAGTGTGATGGTGTATTGTTAAAGACGAATGTTGTTAATACGACGACATAAAAACAACACGGAAAAGTGAAGACTTGCTGATCGAAGGTCGTTGAAGTGGTGTAGGGCCTTAACAACGGAGGACAAGATCCATTAGTATGGCTCTAGACAAGTATATGTAAGCCCAACATAAATATTTTGGTGTGTATTCTAATTCCAAAATTATGTTGAAGATTTATTTATCCGCACTCCAAACTTTCAAGTATCACTGGAATCGTGATTAAATCAGGAAGCCACTTGAATAACAAAAGCATTCTGAATTTCAGATTAAATCGCAGAAACTTCGGCCACAGTAAATAGCAAAAAGCAGTAAAACAAATCTGTATAAACGTTCAATTATATTTTACATTTTTTTATGATGCTATTCAAAACAGTTTTTATAGACGATCATATGTTTATATGAGAACAACTACAATATAATTTTTAAGAAAAAAAAACCGACTTCAATGGGGGAAGCCGGTGAAAGATTATTATACTTAGACGGTGCACTCTTAGATTCCATACAATAAAATAAAAATGGCTATAAGTATGTTTATAATGGTAGAAGACTAAGTACCCTCAATCTGGCTCCTACTTTCCGAGGTACAACCGTGTCTGTAGCCAACGATCTCGAGCTGCTTGGCATGACGTTAAGCTCAAACCTTAACTTCGGCACTACCATCGAGTTCAAAGCCGGAACAGCGGCCAAAAAGCTGAGCATCCTAAATAAGGTCAAGCGATACTTCACCCCTGGGCAGCTGCTATCTTTATATAAAGCCCAAGTCCGGTCTTGCATGGAGTATTTTAGTCACCTTTGGGATGGCTCGGCTAAGTACCAACTTGCCGCACTCGACTCGGTGGACCGCAGAGCCAGGAGGCTCATTGGCGGCAGTACGGTAGTGGGAAATAAGCTGCAGAGCTTAGCACATCGACGCAAAGTAGCATGTCTGTGCGTCTTCTACAAACTGTACTTCGGTGAGTGTGCTCAGGAGCTCCATGAGCTCATACCGCCTTCCCCCTTCTTCCATCGGACATCCAGACGTACGGCTGGCTACCATCCTTACCTGGTCGAAATTCTTCTAATTCGAACCAAGCGCTTTGCATCATCTTTTATAATGCGCACTTCTAAGGTTTGGAATTCTCTGCCGGCGTCTGTATTTCCGAGTTCATATAACCTGGACCTTTTTAAGGCACGAGTGAATAGGCATCTTCTGGGTGAGCTCGCTTCATCGTCGGCCTCATCTTTGCCCCCTGGCTAGATGCAGGCCAAGAGCAATCCCATTTTTAATTAAAAAAAAAATCTCATGGAATCATGGAAAAACCTTGCTTGCTTGACAAACAAAACGAAGAGAACAAATCGCCAAACGTGAACTACGCGTCGTTGAAGAGTTCCGTTCTGATCATCATTAGCAGTTCCACTTCATCAAATGTCACTTTTTTGAATGAAAATGCTTGATTAGTTCATGAAAATACTAAAATCACTATTTGTGTGCCTTTCACATTTGAGGAGTTCCCTCGATTCCTAATGGATCCCATCATCAGAACTCGAGCATGACAAAAATCAATGGTGAAAATAGAACTTGCTTAACAAACACAGCTAGGAGGACGAATCACCAAACATGAACTTTTCGTCGTTGAAGAGTTCTGTTCTGATCATCATCAGCAGTTCCACTTTATCCAATGTCACATTTTTGGATGCAAATGCTTGACTTGTTGATATACTATAATATATAACACAAAAATCACTATATGTTTGCCTTAAACATTTGAGGAGTTCCCTCAATTCCTCATGGATCTCATCATCAAAACTGCGTTTTTACAAAAACGGGACCAACTTGGATATATATATACTTACAAACAAAAAAAGAATTTTCTAAATCGGTTAAGAAATGACGGAGTTATGGAGTAACAAACATTAAAAAAAAAACAAAAAAAAACATACAACCGAATTGATAACCTCCTCTTTTAAAATCTTGAAGTCGGTTAAAAAGGCCCCTAAAATTGGTAGGTAGTTGCTTATGACGTCACGCACATGATACCAAACCTACCGTTTTATGGGAAAATACATATTATTCTAGTAAGTCGTGAAATACTGCGTTAAGGTACATATTTGTATGTAGTACTATTTATTTTTTCGATGATTCTATTGGTCGGCCTGTGTAGCCTAGTTGGTAGTGACACTGCCTCCGAAGCTAGAGGTCCCAGGCTCGAATCCCGGTAAGGGCATTTGTATCTGTGGTGAGTAGAAACATTTGTTCCTGAGACTTGGAGGTTTGCTATGTATTTAAGTATATATCTATTATTATTAGGCGTAGCGTGGGCAGGCCCCCCGGCCACACGGTGGACCGATGACCTGGTGAAGGTCGCGGGTGTCCGCTGGATGCGGGTGGCGCAGGACCGGTCATTGTGGAAGTCTTTGGGGGAGGCCTATGTCCAGCAGTAGACGTCTTTCGGCTGACATGAAGATGATGATATATCTATTAAATATATCGTCATCTAGTACCCATAACACAAGCCTTATTGAGCTTACTATGGGACTAGTTCGATATGTGTAAAAAATTGACCCTTTATTTTATTTATTATTGGTACGTTTTATTTGACTTTTGGGCGATAAAAAATAACACAATACTTATTCAGAGTTTTTTTTATCTACGTTGTATTGAGTATATGATTTTATGAGTTTGGTAAAAAATTGCAATTAACAATTTATTTATTAGGAGATAAAAACAGAAACAGTCAAGAGAATACAGCGTATAGGTATGTTGGTAAAATTACTTAGGTATATACGTTTCCTTATGCATAGAACTGTGAACACAAACATTTTAACACGAATAAAGGATGATTCACAGTAGACCGTTCCGTGTCCGGGCCGCCCCTTTTTCTAGTCCCGGGAATTCCCGGATACTTTCGTGACTTTCGGGACTTTGTAGTTTTTAGGGAGTATGTATGAAAAAACCGGACAAGTATGAGTCAAACTCGCGCCCGATAGTTTCGTTCCGTACTCTCATGATTTGTAGCTATAATAAACTATTTGGCGCATGTATAAGTATATTGTCTAGTGTAACCTGTATCTGGATGTCCCTTTACGTTGCTTAAATTGAAATAGTATTTTTATGTACAAGTTCAAAGTTATTTATTACCTTACTTGTAATGTAAGACCATGCTTATTATATTACCAAATATCATGATTCTAGGTCAACGGGAATTACCCTATAGGTTTTGATTCCCTTGAGAGTGTCATTATGCGGTATTACAGCCGCATATTTCCTTTACGATTACTTAGAAGTTTGATTTTTTCGCAGCTTCAAGGAATTGCGGTTCGAAGTATTTTATTTTTATATCAACCTTGAAGTACGGAGATCAGCCTGTAAGAGATTAGAATGGCTCTTAAACAGCTCAAAAACAACAATACACCCGTTGAATATGGTATTACAGCCGAACTCCTGAAGGCGGGTGGAAAACCGGTCCTTACGGCCCTCCAGAAGTTGTTCAATTCAGTCTTACTGGAAATAAGAACGCCAAAGGCATAGAGCGGGTGTGAGGTGTAGTGGTGCTTTACTTCAAAAAGAGCGACAACGCTCTGCTAAAGAACTACAGGCCCATCTGACTTTTGAGCCATGTATATAAGCTGTTTTCATTTCAAGAGTCATTACGAACCGTCTCGCACGCAGGCTAGATGGCTTCCTGCCTCCCGAACAAGCCGGTTTCTAAAGAGGCTTTAGTACCGTATAGTATACCACTTTCCTACGCTTCGCCAGGTTATACAGAAGACTGGGGAGTATGACTTGCCCCTCTGTTTAGCGTTCGTGGACTACGAGAACTTCGATTCGATTCGATCGAAACCTGGGCTGTGCTAGAATCTCTGCAGCGGTGCCAAGTTGACTAGCGGTCTAGCGCTATATCGAAGTGCTGAAGTGTTTGTACGAGAACGCCACTATGTCAGTCCTTCTCCGGGACCAGAACTCGAAACCTATTTAGTTGCAGCGGGGAGTCCGGCAAGGAGATGTTATTTCTCCTAATTTGTTCTCCGCTGCACTGGAGGATGTTTTCAAGACTCTGGACTAAAAAGGCTAGGCATCAACATAAATGGCGAGTTCATCACTAACCTTCAGTTTGCTGACGATATAGTAGTCTTGGCTGAGACCATGGAGGCTATGCTATAAGTACAATGCTCAATAACGTCAGGAAAGCCTCCGAGCGAGTTGGTCTTAGGATGAACATGGACAAGACGAAGATCATGTCAAATGCCCACGTAGCACCAACTCCCGTAACAATCGGACACTTAACGCTCGAAGTTGAAGACGACTACATTTACCTAGGACAGACCGTCCAATAAAGTAGGTCAAATTTTCGAGAAAGAGGTTAATCGTCAAATCCGAATCAGGTGGGTAACGTTCGGGAAGCTACGGCACATCTTTTTGTCCAATATTCCGCAGGGTCTCAAGACGAGAGTCTTTGACCAGTGTGTGTTGCCACTTGCCAGTGATGACATATGGCACTGAAACGTGATTGCTTACTATGGGCCTCATAAGAAGGCTCAAAGTCACCCAAAGAGCAATAGCGACGGATATGCTGGGAGTATCTCTGCGTGTTCGTATCAGGAATGAGGTATTCCGCAACAGAACCCATGTAACCGATATGGCCCGCCGAATCGCTAAACTTAAGTGGCAGTGGGCTGGGCACATAGCACGTAGAACCGATAGCCGTTGGGGCGGAAAGGTTCTCCAGTGGCGTCAGCGTACCGGTGGACTGATGACCTGGTAAGGATCGCGGGTGCAGGCTGGATTCAGGATTAGCGCAGGACCAGTCATTGAGGAAGTCTTTGGGGCATAGGTCCAGTAGTGGACGTCCTTCGGCTGATATGATAATACCTCTACGCGTTCACGAGAAAAACACATCAGAGTTGGTGAAATGAGCCCGAAAAAACAACTCATTTTGCCATTTCACTAGAGAAGTTCAGTGATATATATGAGTGTTATTCACAACAAATAATGAAATCCCGAAAGTCCCGAAAGCAACGGGAATTACAAAATCAGTCCCGGGAAAAAAAGGTGAGTTTCATTTCCCGGGAAATACCGGGATTTTCGGGATCGGGATCTCCCGGGAGCACACCCTAGGCCAGCGTATTTCTCTAGAAGAAAACGGACCCGCCCGGACACGGAACGGCCTACTGTGAATCATCCTTAACGCTAAAAATATTTTAACAATTAATGTTAATTACTTAATATTTTTTTAAATATATATTGGTAGACAATCTTACACAAATTGACCTAGTCCCAAACTAAGAAAAGCTTGTACTATGGGTACTATACGACGATATACATATTTATATAAATAAATACATACTTATCTATATACATAGAAAACGTTCAAGACCAAGGAACAAATATCTGTGCTAATTGCACAAATTATTCCCTGGCCGAGATTCGAACCCGGACCTCTAGCTTTGGAGGCAGTGTCACTACCAACTAGGCTAAATAGGCCGACAAGTTGCAATATTACGATGGTTTACTATCATCAAAGAATGACACCTTGTTATAAATTTTAACATCTGGCAAATACCCAATTGTCCTATTCCATTCTAGAAATGACTGAGTTTTCTACTCCTTTTGGTAATATAGGTGTGAGTCATATGCTTATTTTTTTACATATAATAATAATATTGGGGGGACAATCTTACACAAATCGACCTAGTCCCAAACTAAGCAAAGCTTGTACTATGGGTACTAGACGACGATATACATACTTAAATAGATAAATACATACTTAAATACATAGAGAACATCCAAGACCCAAGAACAAATATCCGTGAAAAATGCACAAATAAATGCCCTGGCCGGGATTCGAACCCGCGACCTCTAGCTTCGGAGGCAGAGTCACTACCAACTAGGCTAAACAGGTCGTCAATATGTTTTTATAGTGTGAAAATGTATCTCGAGTACAAATAGAATTATGAAAATTATGCCTCTCTGTGTTCGTTGTATATTATTAATTAATTTAAATTGTGACATATTAAGGATGATTCACGGTAGACCGTTCCGTGTCCGGGCCGGCCCGTTTTCTATGACAGCAAACGCAACGGCCGGCGTATTTCTCTAGAAAAAAACGGGCCGGCCCGGACACGGAACGGCCTACTGTGAATCATCCTTTAAATTGTAAATTTAAGAAAAATGATGAGTTTTGTATTATAATGTACCTTAATGTATAGGACTATATAATTTGCACGCAGGCTGGATACACGGACCTGAAATATTGTATGTAATATCCATGTAACTGTATTTCAGCAAATAAACATTTGTATTTGTATATGTCTATATTTGCGCGCAGTTAGTTGATAATGTGAGGAGTAAAAAAAACTTTTTTTTAGTATGGAATATGACATTCAGATCACACTTACGCACGCTCATCATTACGTAATCCCTTCCCCCCTTCCGGTCTTAAAACGTGGAACCTCTAGTTGAGATACTGCTTTAGCTATATATACTGTGTTCGGGGGATTAAATTAAAAGAGTTCTGACTTCTTTTGTCCCTCCAAAAGTTTTTCTGTTGAAAGTAATTTACATTTCTGCGGGAGAGACAATTTTAAAAGCCATCTTTTTGTTGAGTAATTTTTTTAGGTAATACTTTCTCTCGTATATTTATCTTTTGAAGTTTAGCTGTATCTTTTTTAGTTAAATAATTTGATGGCCACTTCCGCTTCCTTGTCTGTGCGGTATCAATAATTAGCTGTCAGTGTGGGTAGATTTAATTTTTTTTATACAAAGAGGGTGGCAAACGAGCTTACGGCCTGCCTGATGGTAAGCAGACATCGTAACCTGTGGATACTTGTGAGAGAATCACAAGCGTGTAGTCGACCCAGTAATGACTTGACGGTACGTTGTGTTGATGGATAGAGACATGCAGGTCCCTCACTCCCAACACAGCGCGTCCTCGGGAGCTCTGGCGACCTTACTCCCCACCAGGAACGCAACACCACATACCGAAGGAGCAAGTAGTGGTGCTATTATGGCTGCGGTCTTCTGTAAGGTGGAGGTACTTCCCCAGTTGGCGCTGCTCCTTATGTGAGCGAGATGACGTTCCGCTGTGCCCTACATTTCTTAATAATGTTTTGTAGTTATTCTGAGAGCTACGGACTATATATATATTTATTATTAATGGGTTTGCTCTTGGCTAGCATCTGACCAGGGGGTAAAGATGAGGCCGACGATGAAGCGAGCTCACCCAGAACTCATTCGTGCCTTAAAAAGGTCTAGGTTATATGAACTCGGTATGTAGTCGCTATGTGTGCGCTGTGGATATTATATGGCTACTGTAGGCCTATTGGTTCAAGCGCAAGGCTGTTAAGCAGCTGTTGTGGGTTCGAAACCCAGCTGTCACCGATGAGTTGTTGTTGTCTATTTAAATAATACTTCCAGGTGCATTGGGATGAAGTATCAGGACCCGTGATGGAGAAATGAAACTCTTAAGACGGTCGGAGTAATAATGTTTATTGTCTTAGAAAGCGGCGGGTTTTATAGGAAAATCATTCCTTTGTTTGCATGCATCAGTTCATAGTACAAGGTTAAAGAAAATAGGTTGTTATTGTCGGCTTCGTCAAGTGTATCATATTACATTGAGAAAATGAACAATTTATTTATTAAATCGACGTGGGTGGTCTTAGCTAGGTGGTCTAAGGTATGAGTCATTCTATACTACACGACCTTCCTTTTTTTTTTGAGACAAAAATAGATGAAGTCTGTTTTTGTCGTTATAATATTACTATTAGTTTACTTAAGTTTATCCTTTTTTTTTTTTTTAGATGAATGTTTATACAAATGTGTAATATATAATTTAAAAAAAAACTGAACATTATTTGCTATTCTTAATTTCTAAGTTTACATAAGGAAAAAATATATCTGTTGCTTGCTTATATCTATTGAAACAATTGATTATACGTAGTACTAAAGTTATGTTTTATACATTTGTTTTTCGAAATTATGCTTAGGTTTTAATTTAATTATTTCCATTGGGTCACGTAAATGTGTAATATTTATATATTTTATTCTTTTTTTTATTTATTTTACTCTAAATATAATCTTAAATTATGCATATACATTTATTTCGCTAAGTAATGTGCTCTGTCTTATTTGAATGTTTAAAACAGACATCTATTTATTTACTATAATATAAACTTATGTAATGCTAAAAATAACTGCGTACTGTTGTCGTCACACCATGCATATGGTATGCTATTCACAATATATCTTGGTTCGCCTGTTCAATTCATTTACTGCAACTTGATACTGGCTTGCTCTGTGTCTACGTTTAATCATAGGTCAGACTTACACTGGTTCTCTCAAAGTGCATGATGTTTCCTGGTAGCGCATTGAAAAACTGTCCTTATCTAGTTGCATTAAGGCTCATGAACTGCTTAGTTAACTGTGTTGGTGATGGCACTTTTACTTATGAGATATAAATAATATTCTTAACTATTAAACATTAATACTAATAATACATATGTGTCTATACATATGTGATCTTACTTATTACCCTATATTGTAGGCTTTTAAATTTAGTTTTTATTATGTTTTTTTTTTCTAATTGCTTATATAAATTGGAATTCTAGGGTTTTTTTTTATATATTTTTGTTTTACATTACTTTTAGATTTTTGTTATGGGGTTCGTTGATATTTTAATGTATGTTTTATACTGCGTGGGGTCCTTTTATTTGCAGTGATGTTTATCTTACGTATTCTATTTGCGGTTGGAATGTAATGTATGTATTGTATATAGGTCATATTGTGTTTGTCTTAATGTGTACTCTTATGACTTTTTGCGTCTGGAATATAGTATTTCTCTGAACTGCATTGTTGCCCCGGTGTTACGAGTATGTTACAATTAAGTAGGTCGCAGTGATGGCTTGGATTTTATTATTCATTTAGTTGCAATGAGCGATTTGACGCTCCGGTTGTGAAGTTTTGGGACTGTATACACGTATTATTATTATTTGCTGATTTAATTTGACTTTTTGTGATATAAAATTATATACAATGTGACGTGATAAATAAATGTTAAAAAAAAAATGTGAAAAGTGTTAGTTAATGTGTTGGACGCGTGGTATCGACGCTGTTCGGTGAGTTTTTTAATAAATTAGTTATGGTTTCCCATTTGTTTTACATTTTGAATTTTGTTTTTTTTTTTTTTTTTTTTTATGATTGTTTCATTTATTTTTTAATAAGTATTTTTCATTCCGTTGTTTTGTTCCGTACTTTATACGTTTCTTTACCGGGAATTTAATAATTAAAAAAAAGGTTGCTTGTGTACTTTTAAGTTTTGATTTTATACTCTGTGTATGGTGTTTTAATTTGATTATTTTATATTCCTAGGTGCATAAAAAAATGTTTTTTTTTTTTATGATTTTGTTTTCCGCGTTTGTTTTATTAAAGGACCCCTTTTTATTTTAGGAAAATTTTATATGAATCCCATATGTTTTTTTTTTTATATGATTTTATAAAAGTTCGTGTAAGCATATGTTTTTGTTACGGTGAAGTTTTAATTTTTGATTATACTTTTTTCATTTTATAGTTTAATTTTTTCGTTGATTACGGTTTTGGATCAACGTGGTGTATTTATTATTATTATTATTTGTTTATTTTAACTTAAAATTTGACACTGGTATGTCGTTTAAGTGTTCTGATTTTGAATTATTTTGTGATTTCCTTTTGTATTTTAATTTAGGTTTTTATTTTATTCGTTTGCATTGTTTTGTATGAACTGTTTTTTTTTTTTTTTTTTTAATTTATTTATTAACTTAGTAAACTAGTATGCTCGCTTTGATGACGACGCTTTTTATTTTTAAGGTTCTGAATTTATTATATTTGCGTATATTTATATATAATTATATTTTTTTTTTGTATTAGATTGAAGTTTTATTATTAAGTAAGAATATTTTATTTTCGTGGTTTAGGCCATTTTGATTTTACGTTATTAATAATTATGGTGAAATATTATTAAATGTTTATTTTTTCCTTCCGCGGGTTTCGTACGTACTTTATATTCGTTTTATGTTTATTTGGTTTTCTTTTTATGAGCTCATATTTC
Source organism: Notocelia uddmanniana (assembly GCA_905163555.1). Classification (NCBI taxonomy): domain Eukaryota; kingdom Metazoa; phylum Arthropoda; class Insecta; order Lepidoptera; family Tortricidae; genus Notocelia; species Notocelia uddmanniana. The sequence continues at coordinate 4,539,956 of LR991077.1, forward strand.
TTGTGACTGTTAAGTCTACGTATTAATTTATTTTGATTAGCCATTTTGACGTCCGTTAACATATTTTTGTGCTTGTCACTTAACATTTTACTTGTGACATTGTAATGTGCATTTTATTTAGTATTATTTGAAGAAAATTGGTACTTGGCATGCAATAACTTTTTGGCCGGCCGACCCTTTTTATTACTGGGATATAAGGATTTAATAAAATAGGCGCGCAAATATACCTCTTATTAGGCGTTTGACCTTGGTAGATAGCTTACATACATTATTATGACCATTTGCCCTCATGATTGATGCTCGATCGAATCCTGATTGGGTGTCATGGATTTACTATCTACCTAGGGTGGGTATATACCTCCAGACAGTAGCTTTAAACCCTAGCATAAGACTGGGTATCCAAAACGTTTTTGATGTTATTTTTTATTTAAAAAAAAATACCTACGGTAAGGAAATCTGTCTGCCTTATTCCCGTAGTACCTTGCTATTTTACGCTCAATGGTTCCACTCGGGTTTTCCGTTGATAGCGTTTTTTTTGTTTGCACATATATGTATGGCTTTATTCATTTATTCACTCAACGGCAACTCTCGGGTTACCGGAGATTATGGTATTACTTATGTTTATTTTGTACTTGTATGTAGTACGTATTTATTTATAGGTAGGTGGTACCTTTCAGACAGTTGTTTTAACACCTGACATTCTTGGTGTCCAAGGCGCTTTGGAATGGTACTTTTTGTATAAAAAAAATATACCTGCGCTAAGGATTTACTGACGGTCATGTTTTTCATTTACCATGTATTGGCTAATTTTCCGATTGATTTATTTTTATTTGTTTATGTTTTGTTTTCTGATACATATAAGATTGACAACGACTCTCAGTTGATCAGGCTGATTATCTAGTGAAAATCTTATGTGCACCATTTTGAAATAATTTTAGTTTTCTACATTTTGGCTAGTTTTTTATTTTGGTTAATTATTTTTTTATAGATATTTTTTTTTTTTTTGAACAGTTATTAAATTATTTGAAGGATTTTTGATTTTATTTTTCATTTTATAGTTATTTTGATTTTAAAACGCGTATTTATTTTTGCTTTGTCTATATTTTTGTTCAGATTATTTACTTAAAATTTTACAGTTATTTTTCTTCATTTTTGTAAAGCTATAACTTTTGTATTTTTATTTTCGTTTTGATTTTTATCTGAAATGCTTGATTAAACATAAATATATATATATTTTATTAGTTCCGTGTGGATCATTTTAATCCTGAAACTCATATAACTTTTGTGGTTATACTTGCATGTTTTGATTTAGAAACGTATTTTTACTGTTTTGGTTCGTCATCAAGCGGTATAATTTTATTTATTTATTAGTTTTTTTTTTCTATATCCTTTAAATTATGAACTTACTTGTATGTTTTTTTTTTTTTTTTCGTTTATTATTTATTTTATAATTAATTGCTCTTTTTAACATGTTTAGTTGCTACATAATATGGTGATTTCAAATTAAAAATATATTTTTTTTTCCATTTTAGTTTGACACTATCTTTACTTATATTTTAATTAAGTTTTAAATGTTATTATATAGTACGTGTATTAGTTTTCTTTTTCTAATTATTGTTTTTTTTTTTTTTATCCTTTTGTAATTTAATTTAACTTATTTTGGTAATCATATTTTGAGAGTTTTTGGCTATTAAATGTTGTTGTACGTATTTAATTAATTTCTTAATTATTCTATTGTCTTTTTTTTTACTTCACTTTCTATGACAACAGTAACACTGTGCTAAATTTTAAAAACAGTACTATTGTGTGTGCATATCATGTTTTTTCTGACTTTTATATTTTTAATGAATCGTTTACTGTGTAGTTGCACTTTATGGTAATAACTTTATCAGTACTTAAATAAATTCTGTTTTTATCGTTTTATATTCAATGCATGAATGGTATTTAATTATGAATTTAGTTTGTGTATATCTATATTATGTTTTAAATTTAGCTATATTATTTTATTTATATATTTATTTTTTGTTTAATTTGTTTATATTAAAATAAGCCTCTATTTTTAGCTTATTATTGAAATTAAAATCTACGTTTAATATGCTAAGTTACTACATTATTATTATTAGCTTAAGTAAACAAAAAATTTATAGATACAGAAATGTCTTAATTTTGTACCTTCTCTCCTTGATTTTTCTTGTAATCTGGCGTGCGGCGCTTGGTAGTTGTGCTCGTGCGAGGGCTGCTGCGCGGCTGTCGGAGCGGTGGCCATTGCTTCAGGTCAGCTAGGTTGTGGGGGTTGCTGCTGCTGTTGGCTGCTGGGTCTTCGTATTTGGACTGGCCATTCTTCAAGTAGAATTGCTTATGTGCGGCGCCTGATAAAATTGCTTCAACCATTCTAGCGACGGGTGAGAGCGGCGGTGGTGGGTACAGTCGTTGTTGCGGCTTGTTCCTTGGATTGGTGCATGGGGCAGGATCAGCTGGTTTGTAGTTCCGCATCTTCATTACAGCTGTGTCGTTGTCTTCTAGTTTTTTATCCAACTTGCGTTCATAAAAATGACGCATATTTGATAGCTGGCTAGAGCTGTCTGGCTGGCGCAGTGGAGCTGGTTGGTCTGCGGGCAGGATCATCTGGCGTGCTTATAGTTCGTTTCTAGGGCTGCCGGACGGCAGCCCGACTGGCAGGGTCGCCATGAAGTATCAGGACCCGTGATGGAGAAATGAAACTCTTAAGACGGTCGGAGTAATAATGTTTATTGTCTTAGAAAGCGGCGGGTTTTATAGGAAAATCATTCCTTTGTTTGCATGCATCAGTTCATAGTACAAGGTTAAAGAAAATAGGTTGTTATTGTCGGCTTCGTCAAGTGTATCATATTACATTGAGAAAATGAACAATTTATTTATTAAATCGACGTGGGTGGTCTTAGCTAGGTGGTCTAAGGTATGAGTCATTCTATACTACAGGGACAAAATACATAAGGCCGTGGTTTTTGAATATTAAGGATGATTCACAGTAGGCCGTTCCGTGTCCGGGCCGGCCCGTTTTCTTTTAGAGAAATACGCCGGCCGTTGCGTTTGCTGTCATAGAAAACGGGCCGGCCCGGACACGGAACGGTCTACTGTGAATCATCCTTTAGTTGTGTATGTATTGTCTAAATGTAATTACCTATGTGTATGTATAAGTATGTGTTATTATTTTGTAGTAATAATTACATTATTTCGTAATGTTAGTGTAATATGGAATTTTTAATGTGGTTTTTAATTTGTATGTTTTTGGACCTTTTGTATTTATTAGTTTTTTTTTTACATTGTAGTTTTTTTTATGTATTTTTTTCTAACATGTTTGAGTAAAGTACTATACAATCCTCGGCCGGAACAGGGATTGCAGGACTCGTTTTATCCGAGTCTCAGACTCCATGAGTCTGTTGTATGGATCTATGATCTGAAATAAAGTATTATTATTATTTAATTATGTACCAATAGAAACGGCCAGCCTGCAAACGATTTTGTTGAAAAAGTGTGATCCGTAGCGTTGACCGATTACCTATGGCATGTTTTCAGGTCACGCTAAACGAAACCAGGTCTGAAACCAGGGTATAAAGGTTACGTTACAATATTACTTCCTCGCTATTTGTATCCTCATAGATAGGTACACAAAACCTTCCACTCGACTATCACAATAACTTCTGAGAAAATCTTATAACATTCTGATGTATAGGAATTGTACGGCTTGGGATACATTCAATTTATATCTGTCAGAAATCTTATCCGGATCTGTCGGGTTTCGAATAGATTGAGTGAAGGAATCTACTGGCACGTAAATACGTCACGTATTATATTTGAAGTAAGACATTTTCACAATATGTAGATATGGAGATATCTAAACACGCTTTAATAATAATTTAATTTTAATTTTGGCTTAATTTTAATTTAATTTTAGTGTTAGTGTAGTATTATTGTTATTATTTTATTTTATTGTATAACCATATGGACATGTTCTGGATTAAATTAATTTCATTTTATTTCATTTAACTTATGGAATCTTGAAAATATGGCTGTTTTTCATTTTCAGCCTTTATACATCCCACTACTGGGGGCACAGATCTCGTCTCATAAATGAGAGGGAAGGGGAATTTGGTGGTCACACTGGTTTCGTCGCATTGTCGCATGCGACATTATTTGCGACGGCAGTAATTGTCTTACCATGCTCGCCTTCCGTCGGTGGTGTCTGCGTAAGTGCCACCGTTTTAAGACACAGAAAAGTCCAGGGGTTATGTCGCACGCATGCGACATTATTTGCAACTGTATTGTCTTACTTTGCACGCCTTCTGTCGGTGTCACCAATGCATGACGCAGCACAATCCTCGATTTATATCGCATGCGGCATTACTTGCGACGGTATTGTCTTACCTTGCACGCCTTCTGTCAGTGTCACCATTGAATGCCGCAGCACAATCCTTAATTTATGTCGCATTGTCGCATGCGACATTACTTGCGACAGTACTGTCTCACCTTGCGCGCCTTCTGTCGGTGTCGGCGTTGCATGACGCAGCACAATCCTCGAGTTATGTCGCACTCGCTTGACGCGTTGCAGTCCTCATTGTATTGCTTGCGGCCAGATGTCGGCGGGCGGCAGACGTGCATTTCACCTGAACAATAAAATAATTTTACTGTAATATAGGGAGTTTTATTTGTTTATGTTATGACCTGATATTTAAAATAGATGAGGGAATGTGTTGGGACACCCGATACGCCATGACAATTTTATAAAAAACTACAATTGGCTACGTGCACGTCAGAAACGTCAAACGTCAAGCGTCCCGGGACAATGTGAAACTCAGAGGTGTCAAATAATGACACATGAATATTTTATCGCCTGGCTGCGACTGGCTAAGGTACGAACCTGGGACAACCTCGTCGCAGACCAGCCCCAACTCACACTGGTTCTCGCGGTTGCAGATCCCCGCCCCTGTATCCACGCCTGGCTGCGACTGGCTAAGGTACGAACATGGGACAACCTCTTCGCAGACCAGCCCCTACTCACACTGGTTCTCGCGGTTGCAGATCCCAGCCCCTGTATCCACGCCTGGCTGCGACTGGCTAAGGTACGAATATGGGTCAATCTCTTCGCAGACCAGCCCCGACTTACACTGGTTCTCGCGGTTGCAGATCCCCGCCCCTCTATCCAGGCCTGACTGCGACTGGCTAAGGTACGAACATGGGACAACCTCTTCGCAGACCAGCCCCTACTCACACTGGTTCTCGCGGTTGCAGATCCCCGCCCTGTATCCACGCCTGGCTGTGACTGACTAAGGTACAAACCTGGGACAACCTCCTCGCAGACCAATCCGGCCTCGCACTGGTTCTCGCGGTTGCAGATCTCGCCGAGCTTGCGGCCGGCAAAAGCGGGTAGGCAACGTCCGCCATCATCTGTAGATAAAATCATTGTTCAATAAATATTCGTGTATCGGGCCACGCGCAGGGTGTAGATGGCTTCATTCATAGATTTTTGAAAAAGAAAACATTTTTTAAATACAAAATTTGGTTTTTCTTTTTAAATTTGTGGCCTCTCTTGAATCCTACACTAGTAGATCGGTCTCTAAAAAGTTTTTGTTCTTTGATAGAAATACGAATAGGATTGATTGGCATCAATTGGCATCAAACATTTTTTTCACAACAATGACAAAAAAATGGTTTCCTTCTGTTGTCTGTACATTTTTTCAAAAATCTTAGAATGCCATTTTATTTAGATGCGATGACAGCTACTGGCGCCATATATGACGTTGGTCGATCTGTCACCAAGCTGTTTCAACCCAACCCACAGATATCAGAGTAAAGCAGATCCGCTCATTAAAGTTTACCGATTTCTATACAACTGATCTATTCTCACTAATTCACAAATCAGTAAATTTGAGAGAGACTGATAAGTGATATCTGACAGATCTTATTTTATTTTGTGTCTCGGCGTGGAGCTCGGGATATCATAATTGACAACATTTAATTTTTTAAGCGGGCTTTTTCCGATGATTTCAAATAGAGGATTAAACATTAATTAGGTATAAGTATAATTTTTCAATTCTCGAAAATGTCCCAATTTGAAACAAAAAAAAAACGATTTCAAAAGTTCCTCATTCTAAAAGAGAGTAAGTGAGAACTCAAGTAAGGCAGCGTAAAAAATCATACAGAAGTACTATTAGTAAGGCGGATTTACTTAAGAAAGTGTACTGCTGTTCTTTTTTGCGCTGTGACTGTCACTATTCAGCTTCGTGACGTCATAGACGATGGTAGGCTCTCTTCACATATTCATAAATATCTTGAAAGTAATAGCTATTAAAAAAAAATTTTGGGTTTCTTGTTAGCAAATTAACGAAATGAGTTAAGATTTCATACTACTTGGAAATTTCAAATGTTGTCAATTGAACGCGAACAGTCGTTCCACATTGACCCCCAGTTTATGTGTCCTACACACACTTATAATAAAAGCAGTTCTATGTTTAGTCACGTAATAGTCGTATCACGGTTGAAATAAACCAGACGCCTGGAAAAAGCTCTTAGTGAAGTGCAATGAAATGCGATTTAACTACATTTTCTCCATTATTTTAACACCACCGAGAATACGCTCTGTTGAGAGTCACCTTTTTTTTACGTTCGGGAAATGCTTTTATCCATCCCGCCTGATTGGGGGACCAGGACGGGTATGACGGACTAACCGCAGCAAAATACAGTCTAAAACCCCAACGAGACCGCGGAATCGCTATCAGCATTCGACCGCGTGCCTGTTCTACGGCTTTGAATCGTGGTCGCTCACTATGAGCCTCATAAGGAGGCTCAAAGTCACTCAAAGAACGATGGAGAGGGCTATGCTCGGAATTACTCTGCGAGATCAACCAGGGTAACCGATATAGCCCGCAGAATTGCCAAACTTAAGTGGCAGTGGGCGGGTCACATTGCCCGGCGAACCGATGGCCGGTGGGGCTAGCGAGTTCTCGAGTGGCGACCACGTACCGGATGACGCAGCGTTGGAAGGCCCCCCACGAGGTGGGCTGAGGTCGCGGGAGGCCGCTGGATGCGGGCGGTCCATGACCGGTCGTTGTGTCGATGTCTGGGGTGTGGTGTGGTATAAAAAACCGATTTACCACAGTGTCTAAATTCGCATATATTTCCTCAAGGCTTACTTAGCTGCATTGGCATTAAGACGCTGACAACACCATTTTTTTGTCTTGTTCGCTCACTAGTAGTAGCTCGATTTGCCGTGCTCTACGTTTCTATGTATATTAATCAGAAAACTGATCATGCGTGTTCTATCGCTTGTAGAATGGGTTGTGCTCCGAAGAACTGTTTGACATGATGCCCACGGCCGCTTTCTACCATCGCACCGCACGCCGTCGGCAGGGCATTCATCCTCACACCTTAGAACCTAAATGGTCGCGTACGGTACGGTTTCAGAGGAATTTCTTTCCTCGAACGCTCTGGTTGTGGAATGAGTATGGGGTTCTTCAAGAAAGGAGTGTATAAATTTTTAAACGCGCATGTGACACCCCTGGAGTTGCAGGCATAAAAAGAACACGTATAATATAAATTATTAAATTTCTTAGTATGATTGTGAAGTAATTGTGATATTAAATTATGATCACATAAGTTATAAAAATTAAGACATAGAACTGTTTAATAGTGCATTACGATACAAGTGTAGAAAACAGGAAATTCGCACGTGTATCGTACAACGTTTTACAGTACATATGGCTCTTTAAAGTTTCGACATATGCACGTAATCTGCTGATTACCGCACTTATGCGGTAACGTTGCTACGTTACCGCACAAGTGCTGTAAAGATGCCATATGTACTGTAAAGATGATTGTCAGACGTAACTTTCAAATCGTGTATTAGACACAGCATACCTTTTCTTTATAAGTACGAGTATAATGAATATTATCACTTTTTTTTCGCTTTGCCAAATCAAATAGTTTTTGTTAAAACACTGTTAAAGTGAAGCGACTTTAGGTCTTGTCAGCGCCTTAAGGCATAGGTACAGGTACTATATGTATATCTATAAACCAATCTTATCGATTTTTTTCGAATGACGTCAGGGAAATATTGTAGAAGGCTTGAAGGGTAACTTTGTGCAAAGTTAAACCTCCACACAGTTATTTTGACATTGAATAAGTAAAGCCGAATTGATATTTGCCGCCAGCATCCTCGGTACAATGCGATGCAAGGGCCTGTTTTAGATTTAAGTTAGTTTTAATTTTATTTATATTATTTTGGTTAAGTCCAATAAGTACTCTTATATATATTTTCTTGATACATAAATAAAGTATGTTAATTCATACTAAACTCTATAGATGGATTAGTTATATAAGTCTGTATATCTTAGTCAACAGCAAAAGTAGATGACAAAAAGTCAGTTTTAGTTTTTTTTTTTTGAAAAAAAATCGCGATTGTAGTGTGTACATATGAACACACGCATTTGTGTACGTTTACATGAGCATGTTAGAACACCTGATTAATATCATATTTCATTGCACATTTTATTACCAATAAAACCTTGTAATACAATATTCGATACTAATTTATAGCCATAAAGATAATGTATTAAGTTTTACCTATAATACCTAAGGACAACTGTAACAGCCTATATAAGACGATGTAACCTTTGAATAAAATGTTAGTATTCACCCGACTTTTGAGTTGTTAATTACAACCCTCAACGACATACATTTCACGATGTCTTCAGCTCATAGAGCCACTAGTTGACCAAATGAAACGATGGTCTCCGTTTCAGCTTTGGCAAAATGCTTTCGTTTGTCCGCGGGGTGGATTTCCGGCTGTTCGCATCTACAGGTCGCATATCTCAACCGACTCTGGTGAAAATTTGTGAGCAGTTTTGGTAATTATAAATTGTATTTTTTTTAACTCATTGAGGCACTAGTATCAAGTTGTACAATTATATATGCTCGTCACTAGTGCTTCTGTTCTGGCCTATCTTTCGGCCCTGGTCCCCACGGAAGACCAGCGCTGTGGTATATTTCACCCACAGGATACGAGTGGTATCCTTTTGTAGCCACCACAACAGCACCAGCTATTGATGAGTTTTATCTCTTTCTGTTTGTAATTTTAAGTGTTTATGCCTACTTACAGGTACTCGTTGTGCTTTGTAATATTGATTTATTTTCCTTGTGGTTCTATTTATAATTGACCGAGCGAGCGAAGCGTCTCCTTCTGTCGTATGTATGTCTGTCTGTCCGGATGTTCTCCTCTACAGATCGCATTTCTCAACCGATTCTCGTGAAATTTTGTGAGCATTATATAGATTTTTTTGTTGGGTCAGCTCTTGGAAATGTTGAACTTTCACAGAGTATTATTCTATTCTATTCTAAATGTATGAAACCGATATCTTTTCTGTAACGTCACGGCTTAAGATAAATAAATAAATAAATAAATATTGGGGGACAATCTTACACAAATCGACCTAGTCCCAAACTAAGCAAAGCTTGTACTATGGGTACTAGACGACGATATACATACTTATATAGATAAATACATACTTAAATACATAGAAAACATCCAAGACCCAAGAACAAATATCCGTGATAAATGCACAAATAAATGCCCTGGCCGGGATTCGAACCCGGGACCTCTAGCTTCGGAGGCAGAGTCACTACCAACTAGGCTAAACAGGCCGTCAGATGTCTTCATGAGTTCTAGCTACCTTACTCACTATCAGGAAAACAACACCGCATACCTACGAGTACATATTCCTAGTATTTATGTAGTTACTGATCCAGTCGTATTAGGGGTTTCACCTCGGAACATACGTAAAATGATATAAAATACATTGAACTCAGTAATAAATATTACTAACTATGCATTAAGTATTATTGATCCAACAGCTTTGAGGATGATTCAGTAGGCCGTTCCGTGTCCGGGCCGGCCCGTTATCTGCGACAGCAAAAGTGGCCCGGCCTTAAATTAATAATACCAACAGATCCGTAGTATTAAGCAAGATCAGTTTTCATATAGTTGTCTCTTTGAATCCTTGCTCTCGTGGCCCAGCGGCGCCCGCGTACCGCGTGCGGTATGCAAGGTTAAGCAAAGTGGGGCCAGGTCAGTTCTTGGATGGGTGACCGCTTTGAGTGGTTACTAACTGAGCGTTACCATGCTTTGGAAGGCACGTTAAGTAGACAGCAGTCGTTAAGCCTAGTTAGAGGCCTTCGGGCGGCTTGAGTACTTCTAACAGTCAGGTTGCCCACTCACTTGACAAAGCCTAATCCCAATAAGGTATATTTTCCCACTTGGGTTGGAAAGTCAGATGGCAGTCGCTTCCGTAAAAACTAGTGCCTATGCCAATTCTTGGGATTATGTAGCGGACCCCAGGCATCCTTCAGGATCCAACTCACTGAGCAACGCTAGGATGATGATGATGTCTCTTTGAATCCTTATGGTTAACCAAGATGAGTTAGAACGGGACAGATAGTGCGATCATTTACGGCTATTAACAAATTGTCTCTATTTAAAAGCACAAAAAGGGTCACAGGCCATTTTCCCAAAACGTCACAAACGTCAGATCAGTACAATTTGCAGTTATGACAGCGGACACACTGACAGGTGGAGACCTGTCAGATATCACTTATGTTTCTTCCAGACTTACTGATTTGTGCATTAGTGAGAATAGATCAGATGCACAGAAATCGTTCAACTTAAATGAGCGGATCTTTTTGTGCCGCCTTATGATAAGCGGTCACCGCAGCCTATGGACGCCTGCATCTCCAGGGGTGCCACATGCACATTACCAACCCTTTAAAAATGTAACACTCTTTTTTTAAAGAATCCCATACTGTAGTCCGTCGGGAAAACCTCGGCAGAGAGCTCCTTCCACAACCGGAGCATCCGAGGGTGGAAATTCCTCTGAAACCGTACCGTACGCGACCATTTAGGTTCTAAGGTGTGAGGATGAATGCCTGCTGACGACGAGCAGTGCGATGGTACAAAACGGCCGTGGGCATCAAACATCAAACTTCGGAGCACAACCCAGTATTCAAGTGATAGAACACGCACAATGAAGCAAAGTTTCTCCTTAAACTTAAGGGTTCAATATACAATTCACACAGCACGTCTCTGAAGCGAGTCTAAAGGGTCAACCTGGTGTTCAGGTGCTTCCGCCCAGAGCTGACAGCAATACTCCTTGTGGGGACGAACTTGTGATGTATAATAGAAGTCTCCGTCACGGGGTGAAGTACCGTTTCGCTCTATTGTGCACACTTAGCTTTTTGGGTGCCAGCTTGATTGATATGCCGGCTTAGCCGCTCTTTCGGCAACACAAACGTTTGACAGCCGATCTAGCTACGGCCGAGGATTGGAAGCAGCCCGTTCTCGGCTCGTCCCAGAAACATATGTTCACAATTTACATATGTTCTAGAACCCTAATAGAGGTTAATAGCATTGGAGATAATGGAGATATAGATACACTTTGACATTTAATACTAAACAATAAAGCGCAGGTGCCCGAGAAACCGGATCGTCAACGTTCGTGGGATGAAATAGGGGTGAAGCGAGTGTTTGATGCTCTCATGGAAGATGCCTTGGGGGTAGATAGAGCAAGACTCAACGCGGTGTCAAGGCCAGAATCTGGAGCATGGCTTCACGCACTTCCCTCACCTCATCTGGGTACCCTCCTCGACAACGATTCGTTGCGGGTGGCCGTGGCTTTCCGCTTGGGCTGCGATGTTTGTGAACCTCATATATGCATCTGCGGCACCATGGTGGAGAGCAACGGTCACCATGCCTTGAGTTGTTGTCGGTGTGCCGGAAGATTCCCTCGCCATTATGCCCTCAACGACATTGTGCGAAGAGCCCTAATTTCTGCTAATGTTCCATGCGTGCTGGAGCCCTTAGGCCTTAGTCGGTCAGATGGGATAAGGCCAGATGGTATGACCTTGGTGCCTTGGCAAAAAGGTAAGTGCCTACTGTGGGACGCTACGTGCGTCAGCACTTTTGCAGCTTCGCACCTTGGTCATACCATTAGGTCAGCTGGCGCAGCAGCGGAGTTGGCGGCAAATAGAAAGCGAGAGAAATATTCCGCTCTCACTAATTATTTATTTGTCCCACTCGCGGTGGAAACGACCGGTTGTTGGAGTACAGAGGCGAAGAAGTTCCTGAGGGAGATTGGTCGTCGGTTGCGGGAGAGGGGACATGACACCCGTTCCGAGTCTTTCTTGGTGCAGAGGCTGTCCATCGCGATACAACGCGACAACGCGGCGAGCGTGTTTGGTACTTTTGCACCGGGAATGATTCGGGGCGGGCTTTTCGATTAGATAATCTTCATTCTGTACTTATGTGATCAGGTTTAAGTTATTATTTTTATTATTTTTTACGTCAATGTGTATTTTTACGAACCGTTTCTGTCAATAAAATTTTTATACAATGTATAAATAAATAAATAAACAATAAAGTTCCATAATAATGGATATGAAACGTCACTCATTTAATACAATCATTGATTGACAGTTCGGGTGCCATGGTATTCGGATTGAGATTCGAGTTTTCCCGAAAAAAAAAAATATTTTGCAATACATCTGTAATCACGTTTCCACGATTTTTTTTGCCTTTTGATGTAGTTTAATTTACGATGCGGACACGAGATTTTATGAGACCTTCGAGACATTTTATAGAACGCCAAAACTGAAGGTGCATAAGCGTTTCCAGCTTATTATCCCTCATTCCGAGGTTGATCCTTTTTAGGGATCCGTAGCCAAAATGGCTAAAACGGGAACCTTATAGATTCGTCGTGTCTGTCCGTCCGTCCGTATGCCACAGCCGATTTACTCGGAGACTATGAGCACTACAATTATGGAATTTGGTAGGACGGTGTATGCTATAAACCGCTATAGAAATATGATGTGAAATTACGAAAAAAATATTAAACTCGGGGGGCACCCCATACACGTAACAGGAGGGTCAAAAATTTTTTTTCCATGCTCATAGGCGTGTGGAGTATCAATGGATAAACCATCGAAAATGGACATAGAGATTTCTAATAATTTTCCATTTAAGTCAACCGTCGGTGAGATATTAGCTGTCAAAGTCGTAAAAAGTGTCCCCCCCCTCTAATTTACAATCTATGAAGTTTACAACTCTGAAAAAAAACAAGATGATGAACAATTATAAATACTTTCAACAGTTTTTGGTTTGGACAAGATATGTCTAACGGTTTTTGAGTTATTGCTGAAAAACTGTCTTGCACAAACAAAAGGACTTAAGGGCCGTGACTTCCCTATGAAGATACGACCTTTTTTTATTTAAGTACTGCATTGTATAGTGGTTTTAAATGTAGACTAGGAGGTGTCGGTACGGAACCCTTCTCTGTGTGTGACCCGACACGCATTTGGCCGGTTTTTTATGCTTAAGTGACCGGATCATTGCGTCAAATAGGGAGGGAAGGAAAATATTTTCCATACCTACAAAATTATACCAAAATCGTCATCCGGCGGATTCCGTGTATTCGGAGTAATAATCACTACCTAATTCGGAAATAATAATTAAATGGGCTTCTGGAATTGTCATCCGAATTAAGGTAAAACGAATAATTTGGACCCGGGTATGTCCTAAAACTATGACCAAGACCATCGGAGGATGAGCAGCAGCATCTCTGGAGTGCGGTGGAGATACTGCGATCGCCAACCCATAATCGCACGCAATTGGCATGCGCCAAGCGTGGCGATTATGGCATATACCCCCCGTGAAATTGGGGGAGGTCTATATCCAGCAGTGGACGTCCTTCTGCTGGACAATTTGACATGTCAAAGTGCCGATTCGATTCCCTAGTTACGAGTATAGTAGATTTTTCTATGTAATTATGTTAGACCATCGGCCAGCAACAGATGTCCATAACCAAGTAACTCTCTCACAATAACTTGTAAGATGCTTAAGAGAGTTGTGTTATGAACCCCCGTAGACGTCAGATGGAGTTCCATTGGTGGAATTGGCAGTTTGGCCTATTGAGTTTGAGAATTTTTGTTCGCTTACATAGAGAACCCCCCTCCCCGCAACTCCCTCCAAAATCACCCTTTTATTCCTAGTTCAGTGACTCAGCAAATCAATTCTACATTGTATGTCAAAGTTTGCGAACCAATTCAGAATGTCGATGAGAAAGTTAAACGAAGCGGTCATAGTTACAAACTAATTTGGCAATTTATATTGAAATTAATAAAGTTTTGGTGTGTCACTTAGTAAGTTAAGTCATTTAGTTATTTGCTTGGGTATGCTAATCTTCAGGGTCAACTATTTGCTAAATATAGAAGCCCAATAGCTTATTTAGACGTGCGAAGGTTTATTTTATATTCTGAAGGTTAACGACAAAACCGTGGCCTATTCGAAACACAAGAGACACCCCTCGACAGAGACATAACAAAAGCGATATCCTTGGGATTAGTTGGGATGTGAATTTAGATAAATGGATATGCGACCCTGAAGTCACATCATTTCTCTATAGCACGCTTTTGCTTATTCTGAAGTCCAAAGCGCAAGCGTTCGTAGGTGTCGCAGTGTCGTGTCTACTTAACATCAAAGCAGACCGCATGCGTTTTTACCGCCGTCGTATTTGAAAAAAGCTTTCAGTTTAAGCATCATTTTATTTAACCTTTCAACGCCATTGACTTGCGCGGGTGGGTTTAAGAAAATATGCGTGTATTTCAATCTAAACCACTAACCCTATCTTACCCTATTAATTGATTTACCGCCAATTATCGCATCCTAACCCTTTGTAGATTGCGTGGGTATTTTGGGTTAAAGCGTTGTTTATATTAAAGTACTTTCGTTAATTATTTTCAATTTACTTTTAATAGGAAGAGAGCTTAGCAGTATTAACTGGCAGGTTTAATTAAGCTGAAAATAGATTGCCTACATAAGGTACAAGATATGAATAGCTAATCAATTATGTAACTTTTGTAAACAGTATAAAATGAGTTTCCTTAAGCGAATTATACCGTTTGTTGTGAAACATGGCGTTCTAGTTTTGAATGGTTTTCTGCGTAATATTTCATCACACCATAGATCATGGACTTTCGCTTCAGCTAAGTATGACGTCATTGTGGTAGACAAGTAGAAAAGTAACCGGCCAAATGCGTGTCAGCCTACGCACAATGAAGGGTTTCATACCTACTACTATTACGCCACCTTTAAACCTCTATCATCCTGTACTTACAATTTAAAATTTCCGTCTATTTTCTTAAATAAGTTCCATACTATTTATCTCATGATTGTATAAAAAATATGTTAGAGATGCTCACAACAAGCCTTATTATTTGATACATCACACAATATAGGTTTGCTACGGTCAATATTTTTGGGTCGTGAGTTGGAGGTCTGATCCCTTCTAGTCAGTGGTATGTTATCACAATTTTTCTATCTTAGAAGCTACAATTGTTACCCCACCCTTTTAGGCGATACAGCCGTGAATTTGTGTATGTATATTAATATGGATATTTAACACTTCGACCATAGAAAGTTAAAGTTAATATTACTTAACAGCGGACTGAATTACCTACCCGATTTTAATTACATTAATAAAGCTTGCCAGAAAGCTGTTAACATAATTAAATTAATTTGTGCGTAAAATAATTCCAAGGATTTCGGTGTCTGATTCAATTTAGGTTTGAACTGCATAGGTACTAACCGGCTTCGTAGTAGGATCACACTAAACCAAAGTGGTCGTTAGAAATGTACGAATAATACCACATCATTATGGAAGAGGAAATTGTTCTAGAATCAGCCATCAGTCAATTCCATATGAAAGTCTTTCTGTGGGCAAAGCCTGGCTTATTTTTATCTGGGTTTCGTCCCCAAAGGGTAAAACAGGGCCCTATTACTAAGACTCCGCTGTCCGTCCGTCTTCTGTCCGTCTGTCACCAGGCTGTATCTCGTGAACCGTGATAGTTGAACAGTTGAAATTTTCACAGATGATGTATTCCGGTTTCCGCTATAACAACAAATACTAAAAAAACAGAATAAAATAAATATTTAAGGGGGCACACATACAACAAACATGATTTTTTTTGCCGTTTTTAGGGTTCCGTAGCCGAAATGGTAAAAACGGAACCCATTTAGGCTTCTATAAAAAAAATCCATTTTAAGTCAACCATTGGTGAGATATTACCAGTCAAAGTCATAAAAACTGTATCCCCACCCTCTAATTTCTAAACTATGAAGTTTAAAATTCTGAAAAAATCAAGATAATGTACATTAATAAATTCTTTCAACGATTTTTGGTTTGAACAAGATAGGTTTAACGGTTTTTGAGTTATTGCTGAAAAACTGTCTTACCAAAACAAAAGGGCGTAAGTGCCGTAAGTTTCCTATGAAAATACGACCTTTTTTGATTAAATGTATTGTATAGTGGTTTTAAATGTAGATTAGGAGGTGTTGGTACGGATCCCTTCTTTGTGCGTGGTCCGACACGCACTTGGCCGGTTTTATAATAATGGCACGAAACCCTTCGTGCGCGAATCTGACTCGCACTTGCCCGTTATTTTATTGAAGATAGGCTTTGACTTTTGAAATGATAGTTCAGCGCTGGTGCGATCTAAGAGCACACATGGCTACAAAATACCTATTGACTTGCGGCTTGAAGTATCTATATTTAAACAGGAACACAGAGTCAGACAAGGGTCACACATGACTTGAAGACTCAATATTATAACGGGAACTCAGAGTCAGGCAAGGAGTTCCACTCCTTGGCGATACGAATTATTATGTTGGAGATAAAATGCTTGGTCCAGAGGGGTGATCAATGATCATGTCGCTATTAAAGTGATTAAAGCAATTATGTTGTTACTAGCGTTTGCCCGCGGCTTCGCCCGCGTACTAAGCGTAATTTTTAACCGACTACAAAAAGAGGTTGTCTGTTTAACCCGTATGTATGTATGTACGTATGTAGCTATGTATGAATGTTTGTCCACGATTATCTCGCGTTTGGCTGAACCGATTTAGATGCGGTTTCTAGAAAAGTAGTTGTTACATTTTGGAGCTTTCGGTAAACGAAGTTTGGTGATTGAGATTCATTAACAGATGAACAAATGAAAAGTCAGTATACATTCTGAGAACCGGCAAACTGTTGAATTTCATTTGATTTTAGGAAAATAAGGATCGAAATCCATTATCATACATTTCCGAGAAGCCGAAGGGGAAAGGGCCGATGAAATACATGCATGTCTTCAATGGCCCTTAGGAAAAGTATCTGTGTACTACAGTAACACCAATAGAAGGTCTGATAACGACCAAGTAGCGGTCATAAACTCTGGTCCTTTGAAGTACAGAAACACGGCTAATTTAATACCACGTGTAACCTTTATTTTTCCTAAAATTTAATTTAATAGGTAGGTTTTGCCAGTTCCCATTGGAGCATCCAAAAAGAAAATTTGACCTCACTTCCATTCGCACTCCTTACTATTTGCTCGTATACTGACTTTTGTTAATTTGTTGATGAATCATAGTTATGCCTGACAAACCCCTCTAAAGCTATCACATCATACCCAAAAATATGTTAGGATACGCGGGGCTCGTTCCATATCTCAAAAGCAAAAAGCGATCCTTATTCCCAATTCACGTGTGGCTGTCTGTCAGTCCGTCTGTTACATCCGATTTGCTTTAAAACTACTGGACCGATTGAATTGAAATTTGGCACTAACTATCAAGCTATAGGAAACTCACGTCACTTAAGTCCTTATGTTTGGGCAAGACTGTTTTTCAACGATATCTCAAAAAATGATAAACCTTTCTTGTTGAAACCAAAAGTCGCTGAAAGTATTTAAACCATCTAATTTTTTTCCAGAATCGTAAACTTCATTGTTTGGAAATTACAGTGAGGGGACACAAGTTTTACGACTTAGACAGCTAATCTATACTAATATTATAAAAAGGAAAGATTTGATTGTTTGTTTGCATTGAATATAGGCTCCACAACTAAAGAACCGATTTGAAAAATTTTTTCACTGTTGGGAAGCTACACTATTCTTGGGTGATATTGACACGGGCTACATTATATTTTCAAAAAATTAAGGATTCTAACTAAAACTCCAATAATGTAACCCAAGGTGTATAAAAAAATACCTAAAATATTGTTTACATCGCGTGCGCTGCGAAAACTATTGCTGATAAAATAACTATTTGTTAATTATTTGTAGGTATGGGCCGGGCTGCTAGTGTGTAATACTAATCTAAAGGTTGATTGAAATGGAAAAAAATATAGAAACCTCTATGTCGTTTTAAAGCCAAACCATAGATACCCCACACGCCTATATAGTAACATTATACTTTTTTTTACAATCCCTCGCATGTATGGAGTGCCAAATTTTATCTCGAATTCGTATTAAGAGAACTCTCGGACGCTCAGATGTCGATTTTGAACGAAATCGGGGCGGAAAAAAAGAAAATAGAGAATATGGCCGCTACTTTCACAAATTTTACCTCGGATTCGTATTAGGGGACCTCTCGGACGCCCAGACATCGATTTTAAACGAAATCGAGATGGAAATATCGAGAATAATTGAAACGAAATCGAGATAACAATCAATATGGCCGCCACTTTTTACAAATTTTACCTCGAATTCGTATTACGAGGCCTCACGGACGCTCAGATATCGATTTTGAACGCAATTGGGAAGGAAATGAAGAAAATCAATATAGCTGTGACTTTTTCCAAATTTTACCTCGGATTCATAGTAAGAGACCTCTCGGACGCTCAGATATCGATTTTGAACGAAATCGGGACGGATATGAAGAAAATCAATATGGCCGCCACTTTTTTCAAATTTTACCTTGCATTCTTATTACGAGACCTGTTGAACGCTCAGATATCGATTTTGAACGAAGTCGGGACGGATATGAAGAAAATCAATATGGCCGCCACTTTTTTCAAATTTTACCTTGCATTCTTATTACGAGACCTGTTGAACGCTCAGATATCGATTTTGAACGAAATCAGGAAGGAAATGTAGAAAATCAATATGGCTGCGACTTTTTCCAAATTTTACCTCGGATTCGTATTAAGAGACGTCTCGGACGCTCAGATATCTTATTTTGAACGAAATCGGGATGGAAATGAAAAAAATCAATATGGCTGCCACTTTTTCCAAATTTTACCTCGGAGTCGTATTAGGGGACCTCTCGGATGCTCAGATATCGATTTTGAACGAAATCGGGACGGAAATAAAGAAAACCAATATGGCCGTTACTTTATTCATTCCTTTATTCACACCTTGGATTCCTATTAAAAGTCCCCTCGGACGCTTAATTATCGATTTTTGTCGAAATCGTATCGGACGGCGCTGATTAATAAAACCACTTACAATACATTGAATCAAAGTTGGTCGTACCTTCATAGGGAACTCACGGCACTTCATGCACCTTTAGACCTTATAAGGAACCTACATGCTAAATTTGGTATCTCTCGAACCAGCAGTTTGGGCTGTGCGTTGATATGTCACTCAATCAGTCAGTCAGTTTCTTCTTGCAATTTGGCACAAACTTTTAAAAGTGGTCATGTCCGCAATATAAATAAAAATCAATGCCATTCTTGAAATTAAAAACGACACCCATATTAATATTTAGACATTCCAACCCCCTCGCACCCCAACAGAGGGGATGGTATTTCACGTCCTTCACGTAGGATTTTGAAATCAGTGTTGTTTTCGTAATCAGCGACCCGATAAACCATAGAAACAATACCCATATCGATGTTCAGAATTTGTCACCACATTTCCGCCTTTCAAGGGATGATTTCTCAAAAAACTTGAAACACATGTTTGCTCATTTATCGTTAGAAATACTCCTGTGATATTTCGAATAAAATAGTCTAACTCATTTTAATTCCCCATACAAACTACGGACCCCCATTTCACCCCCTTAGGGGTTTAATTTTGAAAAATTATTTCTTGCAATTTGACACTAACTTTCAAAAGTTTTCATGTCCACAATATTAAATTTCAAAATCAATGCCATTTTCGTAATTAACGTCCCAAAAAACCATAAAAACGACACCCATATTAATATTTAGACATTTCATCCCTCTCGACTCCCATCAGGGGGGATGGTATTTCAAGTCCTCCACGTGGGATTTTAAAATCATTGTTTTTTTCGTTATCAGCGACCCGATAAACCTTAAAGACAATACCCATGTCGATTTTCAGAATTTGTCACCACATTTCCCCCTATTAGGGGTTGATTTCTCAAAAAATCTGAAACACGTGTTTACTCATTTATCGTTAGAAATACTTCTGTGAAGTTTCGAATAAAATAGTCCAACTAATCTTGTTTCCCCATACAAACTTCGGACCCCCATTTAACCCCCTTAGGGGTTGAATTTTGAAAAATCCTTTCTTAGTGCACCCCTTAAACTTATAAGGAACCTACGTGCCAAATTAAGTTTAGAGTTCAAGACCAAATTAGAGTACCAAAATCCCATATAAATTTGGTTTGAATTGGGTAAGACAGTTAGGTGTTTTTTCAGTTTTAGCTCGTGCTATGATTACTCATGATAATAGTCATCCTTTCCGTCAACCTTGACCCCTATTTAATTGTTAATTCTTATAAATCTTATATGACTCAATGAATTCTGTTAATGAGTCAATTCTCTGACTGTTACCGTTTTTCGAAATAAGTTGACCTACGAAAAAAATCCTACAATTTTGACACGATATCCTGTTCCGTGTTACATGTTTGTGAAGCCAAAAATCCCCTATTCTTCCGTCTTATTGCTTTATGCCGCTGCTGGCGCCAAAAAACAAACAGATTTAAAATGTATATGAAAGAAAGAAAAAAAGAAACATTTATTCAAAGACACACACGCATATTATGCCAACAAACAGAGGATAAAAACGTAGGTACACATAAATCACATATGATAGGCATAATAGGTATGTTGCCTCGTGGCTGTGAAACGGACACTGCACTGACTCAGCATTATTTTGAGGTGCTGGACACCTACAGGGCTGATTCTCGGCCTACCGTCGGTCACCACTCACGGAACGCTATACGAAATATATTACTTACATACCTAAAATACCTTCATATATAATTTCGAACGAAACATAATACGTAACCGAGATTTCACAAAAAATAAATATACAACTATAATAGAAAAAGAAGCGGGGTCATATATATAGCAGTATATCTTCAGCTTACCCACCCTGTGTGTATGTATTATTTGCGTCACAGTTTAAGTCCTATTTAATACAGTTGCGTCACATTTTAATCTCCTGTTATATTATATCGCTATATATAAGAAACGCCATGGCGGTAACGTCATCATTTGTGGTATTTAAAACTATATAATCCAGTGCTTTACACACGGTCGACAGTTTACATTGAACTGTTAAATACCACATTTCCTTGTTTCGCATCATTAATATTGAGGTAAATATTATGTAATAACTAAGCTGTTATTTATTTTACTTTTACTTAGAACAGTTTTTTATTGACAAAAAAATACTGATTATTTTTGCGAAATATGATGATCCAAAGTTCATAAAATTAAAAAGAACTATATTTCCATATTTAGCCCGTTACACAAATTTTTTCTTAATATTGGGGTTTTGAACTTTTGATATGGTGTATTGAACTAATAATATCTAAATATACCTGGGTAACCTGCATTGTGGTTAAATTTAAATCTGTAAATAGCGTTATACACTCTTTTTTATTGAATTAATAATATAAAAGCCTTTTATTATCTTACATTAAAAATAAGTTTTTTTTTAATTGTGATACGTTTACCGAATATCGTGATAAAAAATATAATTAGGTATATTGTTACGTTAGTACTTATACTAAACTGCAGATTTATTCCTAAACAAATAAGTTAATGAGTTTAATGACATATTATGTCTGTTGACTAATTTTATTTTAATTTTTGGATATAGCAATCCATGTAAAGCGTAGATTCGCCAATGTAATGGTTCATAAGAGATTATATGTATATGGAATATGGGCTATTCACTTTTGTATAGCCTTTATTAAATAATTTTGCGAATAAAAAAAATATGACGTACATTGAACTAGAATACTGAAATTGCATTTCTAAATAGTTCCTGAACCATTTAAAAACAATTCAGTGGTAAAAACACAAAAATTAACATTTATCGACGTAAAAAACTGGCAACGCAGTGGTAAGAGATAATTTTAATAAAAATCGATGACCACTGAGTCACTTTTAAGTTACATTTATTTATGTACAACGAAAATATATACAAGAATACTTAACCAAAATAATATAAAGAAAATTAAAACTAACTTAAATCTAAAACGGGCCCTTGAGGCATTGTACCAAGGATGCTGGCGGCATTTCCTCGCTGTATCTGTCAATAATATGAATAACTGTGTACGGGACTGTAGCGTCTACCAGTTCGCGGATGACACGTGTCTTGTAGCCGCAGACAGTCCTAAATGCAGGCAAGACTAAAATCCTACATGTACTTACATTCTAGTCAGTCGAGAACGGTTCGCGCGGTTAAGATTCTGGGGCAAAATCATGACTGTCTGCACACCAAACCGATAGGTACTACTTGTAAGTGTTCACAATTGGAACAAGTTGATAAATATAAATACTTAGGGGTCATTATTGACAACCGCTTTACCTGGGATGCACACATCGACTATGTATGTACTAAGCTGAGGGCAGTTATGGCTAAAATGTTTATATTACGTAACAGAATACCTTTTAAAATCCGATTAGATATTTACAACGCGCTAGTCGAAAGTATCATCTCTTATGCCCTAAGTAGCTGCGGCCGAACTTTTAAAACGTATCTGGACATAATTTATAATTTACAAGTCGGGATACTTGCCATTTAAAATCAAAAGATCTGTTTAGTATATGTAAAGTGCTTCCTGTTCATATTAAATTTAATTATCATATGCTAAAGGAACAGTATTTCAGAACCGAAAATCAACATTTAATTATGCATCCGAAAACGACATGACAAGTCACCAATCGCTTACTAAAGAAACCTCAATTCAAAAACTTCTATGGGCGACGGACATCGCAGTATATAATACCAGATTTAAAATCAACTCCCGGCAGAATAGAAAACTCACATAACGCCCAGCAACATTTCGAGTTATCTTAAAAAGGAAATGTTAAAGCAGTTGGAAGAAAATTAATTTTACATTTTATATTGCATGATTATACTTACTTCATCTGGAGCATTCTGTATTAGGCGAGCGCAACAACAGGTTTCGCCAGTGTGGCCGGCCGGCGCGTCAGTCACACAATAGATAAGGAAATTCAACGTGCAGTGTAATATAGTTATTTGTTATAAAAGAGTGCAAAGTTGTATTTTACCCGCGATTGTGGAATTGAAACACGAGCCAGCGAAAGGATTCTATAGTTGAACCACGAGCGAAGCGAGTGGTTCTAAAATAGAATCCTGAGCTTAGCGAGTGTTTTAACACACGAGAAGTAAAATACCTCTTTGCACCCGTGTGTAACACAAAACTTTTCTCCTCACTATAGCGAGGAAAGTGCAACATGCAAAAAACACAGTTCCACAGGCATGATTTTCACTGGAATCACTGATTTACGATATTATAAGTATAACAGAAAACTCTAAAAGTTGTGTATAATATTTACGTGAGTCGGAGTCGGTGACAAGTTGTGTATATTTTAATTGACATTGACAATGATGACATTTCTGACGATGCGTTTTGAAATTGCATTGACTCAACTTGTGCGTTAACAATTATACTCAATATCATTATAAAAAAAATGTTACTTATAGAATTTTAAGGTTTACGACTTAAATCATTAAATTTGGTATTTTTTATTAAATTCTCAAACCATTTATTTAATGATAATTGATATCAAACGAACCATTATTATGAGCGTTTTACGTTTTGTTGTCTGCAAAAGCTACTCAAACACGCTCCAAGGTCAAATTACTTTCCCCACTTGTGGATAAAATGCGTTTTTACCCGCTTGTTTCAAAGGATAAAAGACGGCTTTCCGAGCTAGTGAGGGGAAATAGTTATTTGTTATACTAGGGTGCAAAGTTGTATTTTACCCGCGAGTGTGGAATTGAAACACGAGCCAGCGAAAGGATTCTATAATTGAACCACGAGCGAAGCGAGTGGTTCTAAAATAGAACCCTGAGCGTAGCGAGTGTTTCAACACACGAGAAGTAAAATACAACTTTGCACCCGTGTGTAACATAAAACTTTTCTCCTCACTATAGCGAGGAAAGTGCAACATGCAAAAAAACACAGTTCCATAGGCATGATTTTCATCACAGGAATCACTGTTTTTTTTTACGATATTATAACAGAAAACTCTGAAAGTTGTGTATATTATTCACGCGAGTCGGAGTCGGTGACAAGTTGTGTATATTTTAGTTGACATTGACAATGATGACATTTCTGACGATGCGTTTTGAAATTGCATCGACTCAACTTGTGCGTTTACAATTATACTCAAAGTCATTATAAAAAAATGTTTCTTATAGAATTTTAAGGTTTACGACTTAAATCATTAAATAAAGCTAAATTTGGTATTTTTTATTAAAGTCTCAAACCATTTATTTAATGATAATTGATATCAAACGAACCATTAATATGAGCGTTTTACGTTTTGTTATCTGTCAAAAGCTACTCAAACACGCTCCAAGGTCAAATTACTTTCCCCACTTGTGGATAAAATGCGTTTTTACCCGCTTGTTTCAAAGGATAAAAGACGGCTTTCCGAGCTAGTGAGGGGAAAAATAATTTGTAGTTATTAATTTTATTAAAAACCTATTGATACCCCTTTCTATAATTGCTTATATGTATAAATTGCAGCGGAATGGAGTATCGAGAGAAACCACCATGGTTTAACGATACTGTTTTTAATTGTAACGCAAATAACCTTGTAATTACCTTGATAAATAAATAAATAAATAATCACAATGCTGATACGTTGAGCGAGGAAACCGCCAGCTCTTCGGTCACCAGTTACGTCAACCAGACGCTTCTCAATTTCTGCAAATAACTTATGCGCGCTGGGACCCCATGGACCTAGAGTTTCGACGCCAAAAGGTACAAACATGTACTCTCTGCCGAGGCCCTTGTATTTATTACGCTTTAGAATTTCGGCGTTTTCCGCCGCTGCACCCGCTTTTATTGTAATCCGTTGGAGGTGAGACGGTGCCAGTGTGTCTACACAGGTAGCATCCCACACCAACATCCGTCCCACGCTCCAAGGAACTAAAGACACCCCATCAGGTCTCTTACCATCGTCCCTGACCATGCCAGTCGGCTCAAGAAGAGCAGGCACATTGACGGTGGCAAGAGACCGGCGGATTATATCATTAAGCGTCGCATGTCTCGAAAAACGGCGTGCACTTTTTTGACAACACAATCCATGGTGTCCCACTCGGTCCACGTCCGTGCCACAAGAGCATATATGTGTACATACCGCGACCCCGAGTCGCAGTCCAGTCGCCAATCTAAGGGAGGTCGGAGTACTGAGTCACTCGATGTACGGATAATTACGTTACATAGAAAAAAAAACGACCTATACACAAAAACAAAACAACAATAATTTTTAAGAAAAAAAAAACCGACTTCAATGGAGGAGGCCGGTAAAAGATTATTATACTTAGATGGTGCACTCTTAGATAGATATACAATAAAATAAAAATGGCTATAATGTATGTATATAATGGTAGAAGACTAAGTACACTCAATTCCTCATGGAATCATGAAAAAACCTTGCTTGCTTGACAAACAAAACGAAGAGAACAAATCGCCAAACGTGAACTACGCGTCGTTGAAGAGTTCCGTTCTGATCATCATCAGCAGTTCCACTTCATCAAATGTCACTTTTATGAATGAAAATGCTTGATTAGTTCATGAAAATACTAAAATCACTATTGGTGTGCCTTTCACATTTGAGGAGTTCCCTCGATTCCTAATGGATCCCATCATCAGAACTCGAGCATGACAAAAATCAATCGTGAAAATAGAACTTGCTTAACAAACACAGCTAGAAGGACAAATCGCCAAACGTGAACTTTTCGTCGTTGAAGAGTTCTGTTCTGATCATCATCAGCAGTTCCACTTCATCAAATGTCACATTTTTGTATGATAATGCTCGATTTGTTGATAAAAACACAAAAATCACTATATGTTTGCCTTTAAGATTTGAGGAGTTCCCTCAATTCCTCATGGATCCCATCATCAGAAATCAAGCATGACAAAAATTAGTCGTGAAAATAGAACTTGCTTAACAAACACAGCTAGGAGGACAAATCGCCAAACGTGAACTTTTTGTCGCTGAAGAGTTCTGTTCTGATCATCATCAGCAGTTCCACTTAATCCAATGTCACATTTTTGGATGAAAATGCTTGACTTGTTGATAAAAACATAAAAATTACTATTTGTTTGCCTTGAAGATTTGAGGAGTTCCCTCAATTCCTCATGGATCCCATCATCAGAACTGCGTTTTGACAAAAACGGGACCAACTTGGATATATATACTTACAATCAAAAAAATAATTTTCCTAATCGGTTAAGAAATGACGGAGTTATGGACTAACAAACATTAAAAAAAAAAAAAAACAAAAAAAAAACATACAACCGAATTGATAACCTCCTCTTTTGAAATTTTGAAGTCGGTTAAAAACACATACAAAACAAAAATGCGGCGTTTCACTTCATTTACAAAAACTATCAAAACTAATAGCCAAATTAGACCCGGTTTTAACCCCCGAAGCAAAACGAGGGGTGTTATAAGTTTAACGTGTCTGTCTGTGTATCTTTCTGTGGTATCGTAGCTCCCAAACGGATGAACCGATTTACGTTTAGTTTTTGTTGTGTCATAGACAATTTTATCCCGAGTGTTCTTAGACATGTTTAATGATAATCTGTTCAGCCGTTTTTGAGATAAAATCACTAAGCAGGAAATTGAAGTGAGAGACAAGTATTCCAAATTATGCATTTTAAGCAAATATTACGTTTTTTTTAATTTAGAGTGTTTGTTGTGTAATAGCCGTAAAATTCGGCAAATTTTGAGATGTTATTGTCTTTTTTTTCTCAGCCTGTGAATACGTTACACACGTATCTTATTCATATACCAAACTGATAAGCATAAAACACTCTATGACACTGAAACTTGTTATCCCCTTAGACTTAAACGTTTGTGACTGATGAGTCGTTAAAATTAAAAAAAAAAAAACCAAAAAAAAAACCGTAATCAGTAAGTCTAACGTAAGACCGGACGAGGTTTAACTTTGTCTCTATTAAGGGCAGCTTACATTCTACTAGAGTGAAATATTCTGTTTCACCCAATGACTAAAATTAAAAAGAACTAGTTTTAAAAAAACCCTGATAAATAATTATACAAATATTAGGGGGTCAATGTGACAAAAATCGAACTAGTCCCAAAGTAACCTTAATAAGGCTTGTTTGTATTATGGGTACTAGACGACGACATGTCTATTATAAATACTTAAATACAAAAAAAACATCCAAGACTATACAAATATTCATGATCATCGCACAAATTTTTTCCTGACCAGGATTAGAACCCAGGATCGTCAGATTTGTGGGTAGGGTCACTAATCGCCAAATAGTATTACGAAGCTTAATTTCGGACACAATTTTTTTGCGCGTTTTCTGTCCGGTCTTACACCGTGCATGCAAAATTGAAAAAAATGTGGATCTTAAACCCTGATTTTGTGTTCAGGTTGTTATTTAAACATAAAAAAAGTATTTCTTCATCCTAATTTACTTATTGCTAGTGAACGAAATAAAATAATCCAATTATTAGTAAGCATTACAAGGAAATAACACGTTCCTATTATTTTCAGATACCATGAGGAAAATAATAAATGTGTTGTTAACATTATCGCTAATTAGCTTGAATATGGCGAGGATTATAATCCAACCGAACACGCACTTTGACAAGCACGCCGATTCCACCAATAATTACGTGAATAACTACGCCGAAGTAACCAAAAACCGCGCCGATGCTACCAACCTTCACGCCGATTACGAAACCCGACACGTCGATGACACAAAAGACGAAGACGAAACAAGTGACAACGGCCTTCGATTCCTCAATGAATTGCGTCAAATACATGTTCCTGATTACGTCGACGATAACAACGAAGCGGTGTCAAAAGATGGCGCTTCCTTCAATTTTGCTTCAAACGTCGTTAATTCAAAGGCCGTGCGTAACAAGAGGGGCACCATTCAATCGAATGCATCAGGTTGTCCTCTTGGATGGCAAGCTATGGATCTTAAGGGGCAGGGTGTCAGATGTGTTCATAACTCGAATGCGAATTCATATTTCAACAACCGGGTTTGATTTTCAAATAAATAATGTTAAAAAGCATCATTGTATTTTCTGCTGCTTCCATGAATTAGAAATATGACTTAAACCCTGGAATCCAGTTCCAAAAGGCGATTCATGAGATGATTCAGGAGACGTTAGCAGGATCAACACTATTACATACATAGTATTTAAATGGCAATGAATCGTTCACCATTGTATTTAAGTGAAACACCCATACCTTTTTCCTGTATTTTAATTTTTGTTAAGTTAAAGTTTAATTCTCTACAATCATGGTCACCCTATAACAACTGGTTTATAAAAATTAAACCTCTAACTGTTATGACAGCACTTTGATTACAAAGAAAGTAAATTGTCACATTGAGTGAGATACGATATTTCAAAAGTAATCGGACTCAGATGACATTCAATTTGACACGTATCACTTGACTGAAGTATTCTCATTGTAGAGTGACCATCCATTTCGTAAATAATTTAAAACATTTTGTTATCAACACCAAAGATAAATGAACGTTAATTTCACTAATAGCGGTACGAAACCTACCTTATGGTGCGGTACCTTATGATCTACTGAATCCGTAGTGTTGATCTTGCTCACGTCTCCCGAATCACCCTGTATAGATAGATGCATTTATCCATATAATAATATACTAGTTACGTATACATATATTAACGTAGTTATAATTGCGAAAGTAAGTCTGTCTACCGGTTACCTCTTCACGCTTAAACCGCTAAATATTTGGTACAGAGATAGTTTATTTAGTTTAGTTTTAGTTTTATTCCGGAAATCATTCCTATGCTTAGGGGGTGAAAAGTGGGTTAGAAGTTTGTATGGGCGAGCGATATTTAAGCTTACGCCTACAACAATTTAATAGCAATTATTTCTATAACATAAAGAGTTGCACGCGGATAGTAAGTTCATAATGATTTACAGTCAATTTACTTAATAGTTATTTACGATACAAGGGTTGTAAAACAAAGAAAGGCTGATATCGCAGATGTTTGAGGCCCGAGCCGCAGGCGAGGGTCATAAATATACGAGAGAACTAAACAGATATATGTCGACAATATATATATATAATTAAATAGAATAATCAATAACTTAATTTATAAACGATATATATGCATTACAATATATCAGGACATGGAAGCTTTCTTGACCGTGAAAGCACTGCCCCCATTCTTCCTATAGATTTCCTAACAATCAACTATGAGAATTAGGTTTAAGTATGTTGTGGCCGAAGAAATAAGAACTCATCACTGTAATATCACATTTCTTCCATCTTTAAACCTACAACTGCTAGAAGGGCTTTAATTGAATTAAGTTTTGCCTACCCCTTTTTAGGGTTCCGTAGCCAAAATGGCTAAAACAATTATGAAATTTGGTAGGAAGGTGTATGCTATGAACCGCTACAGAAATATGATGTGAAATTTGCTCCAAAAGCATGGACATTAACGCTGGCGTCCCACAAGGCTCCGTGCTATCCCCGACGCTGTTTTTGCTGCATATCAATGACATGCTATCTATTGACGGCATCCATTGTTATGCGGATGACAGCACCGGGGATGCTCATTACACGGGCCGTGCCAACATTCCTCGTTCCTGTGTGTTAGAGAGTCGTGAACAACTTGTGTCCGAAATTGAGAGCACTCTAGTCAGAGTCTCTGAGTGGGGCCAGGATAATCTGGTCCAGTTCAACCCCACCAAGACACAAACAAGTATGCGCGTTCACTACTAAAAAAACCCCATTCACTGTAGCCCCGCGGTTCCAAGGCGCAACCCTCCCCATCTCAGAGACTATTGGGATCCTTGGTGTCGATATTTCCAGCGACGTCCAGTTTCGGAGCCATTTAGAAGGCAAAGCCAAGCTGGCATCTAAAAAGCTAGGTGTGCTCATTAGAGCGAAGCGATACTTCACCCCGGGACAGAGATTTCTTTTATACAAGTCGCAAGTCCGTCCCCATATGAAGTATTGCTGTCACCTCTGGGCGGGAGCACCTGGATACCAGCTTGGGCCTTTTCACTCGCTTCAGAGACGTGCTGGGCGAATCGTGGACGATCCCAAGCTCACGAGCGATATTGAGCCGTTAATTGAGTTTAAGGAGAAATTTTGCCTCCTTGTGCGTGTTCTATCGCTTATATAATGGGTTGCGCTCCGAAGAACTGTTCGACATGATGCCTACGGCCGCTTTCTACCATCGCACCGCTCGCCGTCGGCAGGGCATTCATCCTCACACCTTAGAACCTAAATGGTCGCGTACTGTACGGTTTCAGAGGAATTTCCTCCCTCGGACGCTCCGATTGTGGAATGAGCTCCCTGCCGAGGTTTTCCCGACGGACTACAGTATGGGGTTCTTCAAGAAAGGAGTGTATAAATTCTTAAAGGGTCGGCAACGTGCATGTGACACCCCTAGGAGTTGCAGGCGTCCATAGGCTGCGGTGACCGCTTACCATCAGGCGGTACGCTTGTTTGCCACCGAAGTGGTATAAAAAAAAAATTACGAGAAAAATATTAAACTGGGGGGGCACCCCATACATGTAACAGAGGGTCAATTTTTTTTTCAATACACACTCCCCCATTCTCCCATACTTACAACCCCGTTGTTGCGAGTGTCCATGGGCGGCGCTAATCGCTTACCATCAGGCGATTCGTCTGCTCGTTTGCCACCTATGTCATAAAAAAAAACATAGGTGTGTTGGGTATCAATGGATAGGCCTTCAAAAATGACGTAGAGGTTTCTAAAAAACTTTTCCATTTAAGTCAATCGTTGGTGAGATATTAGCTGTCAAAGTCGTAAAAAGTGTCGTAAAACTATGAAGTTTAAAATTCTGAAAAAAATCAAGATAGTGTACAATTATAAATACTTTCAACGATTTTTGGTTTGAATAAGATAGGTTTAACGGTTTTTGAGTTATTGCTGAAAAACTGTCTTGCCCAAACAAAAGGGCGTAAGTTCAGTGACTTCCCTATGAAGATACGCCCTTTTTGATTTACAGTATTGTATAGTTGTTTTAAATGTAGATTAGGAGGTGTAGGTACGGTACCCTTCTCTGTGCGTGAACCGACACGCACTTGGTCGGTTTTTGGAAATGCCGGCGTGCTTATAAAACCTTTACTATCATCGGCAAACGTATGCGATTTTATAATAAAATTTACAAGAAATTTTGCTAGAAGGGGCACCAATTGAAATGAGTTTTGCCTACCCCTTTTTTGAAATGCTGTCGTGAGTGTATAGAATAGAACCTTCAATATCATCGGGAATGGCATGCGATATTATAATTAAAAATTTAAGAAATTTTGTAACCCCATTACTAAATTGACGCAAATTGTGTGAACATGTCCCGGCGTCAATTTTGTTTTGTTGGTTTTCATAGCAAATAATCAAATAGAGTGGTTGAAAATGGGCGCGGTACCCATTTACCCATTAAGCAGTGTTTGAAGAGCGTACATGGTAGCAGCTGCGTGATAATAATATAACATCCCTTTCTGTTTAAGTACGAGAGAACAGGGAACGTGGAGATTGGTGAGGGTACTTAGTTACATACAATTTTAAATGAAAATGTCCAAATTTTAGGGGATATCTTACTTAAACCGAACCCTAGTTATTAATAAGCTCAATATAGCTTGAATCGCACAGAGCGCGGCGCAGCGACGTTGCGTGGCGGAGCCAGTTATTTGGCGAAGTCGATAGTTTCGGAAAGATCAAAACAGTAAAACCGCCTCCGCGCCGCACCGCGCCGCGCCCGCTCTGTGCGTTTCAACCATAACCGGGGTAATAGATATAAATATTTAAATACATAGAACACATACAAGACTCAGAAGCTATTTATTTAATCGTATAGCATTTATAAGTATTTCCGAACCGTGAGATCTTCGAGAAGACAAGTACGGTTGCCAGTTTTTGTTGCACTTTTAGCACCACCCAGGGGTCACGTGTAGGGTAACGGCGGGTACTCCCTACGGACGTGGTGCAACTTCGATCCCCCTTTTTCAAGTGAGTGGGCAACTTGACTGTTAGAAGTTCTCAAACCGACCAAAGGCCTCTAACTGCTGTTGTAGACAGCGGACGGGATCAACGGCTTAACGTGCCTGATGTGCGCTCAGTTAGAAATCACTCAAAGCGGTCATCCATCCAATAACTGACATAGCGCCGCTAGGACATAAGCGCTCGAACATAAATAAAATTAAAACCAACTTAAATCTAAAACAGGCCATTGAGGCATTGTACCGAGCATGCTGGCTGCATTTCCTCGCTGTACCGCATTGCTGATACATCGTGCCAGGAAGTCGCCAGCTAGCTCTTCGGTCACCAGTTACGTCAACCAGACGCTTCGCAATTTCTGAAAATAACTTGTACGCGCTGGGACCCCATGGACTCTAGAGTTTCGACGCCAAAAGGTACAAAGTTTATAATAGAGTATACTCCTCAGAGTACCCAGAGTAGACGTCAAATAAGAATACCGCTAAGAGCGAGAAGATCATATACTAAATTGAATGAGAGCGACAGAGAGGGATATATCATTAGTGGTCCTTGTCATAGTTCCGCTTTTCTTTATTTGCCTCAATGTCATCTAAACGTCAAGTTAAATACTTTGAGGCAATTAAACGATTATCCGGCCAAATTAAAGGGGTTGCTTATTGTAAGTCACTTTGAGGTTATAAACTGTATGGAAATGACAGGTGTCAGGGTTGATTTCTTAACTGCCGCCCACTACAGTTACTTCACGTACAAACTTTAATTTATTGTGGTTCACATAAGGGTTCCTAGTTTACTACGGAACTCTAAAAATTAACTAAACTACGTAAATCGTGTATTATGCTTACAATGAACTCATTTAAGTAGAAATATGCAGGTGTGGTAATGAATTTGCATATTTCGCAGAAACACGGTAGGCGAAATGTCAAAGGTTTTAGTCGGGATCAGCAAACAATACGTGTGCTGAGACTACTAAATATTTTTCTCAAACATGCAATGAAATATTGATGTTATGTTCCTTATAATAGGCTGCGAAGTATGACGTTTCAGGTGCGGCTAGGACAAGAGGTCGTTAATGGAATTTCATACAAATCTTGCAGGCCTAGGCCGACAAAGTCCTCTTTTTTAATTCCATTCCACATAAATTTGTGGCACAGGCATCATGACATTCTGCCACTATGCGTATTAAGAATAAAATTTTGATTTTTTTTTGTTGTTTATTTCATTGCATGTTTGAGAAAAGCACTATACATACCTCGGCGGGAAATTTGGGGTTGCCCGCCTTAGACCTATCCGTATATATGTCTTCGGCCGGCAACCCCTTTCGTCCCGGCCTCTGTAGTAATGTACTATTATTTCATACACAGATAAATCTGAGTACTCGTGAAGCAGTTCCGCTCATTTAAGTTGAACGATTACTGTCCATCTGTTTCATTCTCATTAATGCACAAATCATTAAGTTTGAGAGAGACAGATAAGTGACGACCTGTTTAGCCTAGTTGGTAGTGACACTGCCTCCGAAGCTAGAGGTCCCGGGTTCGAATCCCGGCCAGGGCATAATTTGTGCATTGTGTTCATTGGCACTGCTTTTGTTCTTGGGCCTTGGATGTTCTCTATGTATTTAAGTATGTATTTATCTATATAAGTATGTATATCGTCGCCTAGTACAAGTTTTGCTTAGTTTGGGGCTAGGTCGATATGTGTAAGATTGTCCCCTAATATTTTATTTTATTTATTTTTATTTTTATTTATATCTGGCAGGTCTTCAACTGTCAGTGTCTCCGCTTTCATAACTGGCGATTGTACTGAACTGACGTGTGTGACGTTTTGGATTATATGGGATTTGACATTTTGGTGTGCTTTTAAATGGAGACAATTCGTTAACAGCCGAAAATATGCGTACTATCTGTTTCGTTCTAACTCATCTTGGTTGACCATATGGATTCAATATGAGACAACTATATGAAAAATCATCTTGCATTGATCTGTTGGTATATCTAAGAATTGCATAGCATTTGAAATTAGAGAGTAGAATCCGCTTATTACGAGTTCGCATATATACAGGCCTACAGATTCAGTTAACTATAAGCTACTTCGTACTTGTAAAATTGGTGTAATTAACGATATTTTTTTACCGACTTCAATAGAAGGAAGGAGGTAATCCTACACAGTTCGTCTGCATGTTTGCTTGTTCTTTTTTTTCATGTATGTATGTTCCCCGATAACTCTTGACCACGTTGGCCGATTTTGATATTTTTTTTTGTTTTAAAGCAAGTACCCCGACATTGGTCCCATATAAATTTGGTGAAGGTCTGATGATGGGATCTAGGAGGAATCGAGGGAACTCCTCGAATTTGATAGGCACGCATATGCCGATTTCGGTATTTTCTGTAGGTAACCAAGCATTGGCTGGCGGAAACCACAAATTGTGGCATAACAAGTACAAAATTGGAGTCGGTTTTTTTTGGTATAAATTATTTAAGTGTAATAAAATATATATTTTTTACTACACGCATGGTCATTCTACAATTAGAATAATTCTGTCACGTACCGATACTCATATCAAATTGATTGTCAGAACGTCACTCTGTTTACTTTTGAATCATTTCCCTCAAGCATGTAATTATCATTTAGTCGGTGCAGGGTGACCATGATATTTCTATGCATATAAGTATGTATCTATTAAATATATTGTGGTCTTAGTACGTATCTCATAACACAAGCTTTATTGAGCTTACTATGGGACTAGTTCTTTTGTGTTAAAAAAGTGTAGTCTAAAAAATATGAGATCTCCTTGGTATTCTTCCTTATCATATCGTCTCAATTCCTTCCTCATATCAATTCATGATTGCGTGAGAGACCTTTTCCTTGGCCTACATTTCGTCTTATATCCTTCCACATTCATGTCTAATACCTTTCTTGTCACTTGACTTTCATCCCTCTGCAGAATATGCCTATACCCAATAAAAGCTAGGCACATTATATGGAACCAAAAGAGATACACCAAATTGCTAGGAGGATGATGGATGTAGGTTGGCTATAATATGATTAAATCATCATTGGCCTTGTACATCCACAAAAGGATGATTTAAGCAGCGTCCTACGCACATGACTCGTGAGTCCGATACGGGAGCGACATCCACGTCCGCATACTTAACACGCAAATGTTGTGCACGGTGATGTAGGATCGATAGCGGCACGCTGGTATCTCATTTCACGCCCGAGCGACAGAAGCTCGAACCAAGCTTTATCATGCGTGACCATGCCGTCGCCAAGGTTCCTCCTCCAACGGTCTCGGTCTTCGGACTCATTTTCCCAGTCGATGGATACCATATCTCGTTTCGCACTCTTTCAAACGAAGCATTGGTCGCCCCACTGGCCGCTTAGCATGAGCTTATTCTTTGGACGTGGCCCAGCCAACGCAAACTTCTTTGCTTCAGGGTATCAATAATGCTGGGTAAATGTGCTTATCCAATATGACTATATATGCCACCGTTTTTAATTTCTTTCAGAAACTGAATTCCACTCGTATGAAGTCACGCAGTAATAAAATCAAGGCTTACTGAGCAAATAATCTTCCTTCGATTGCCGTACTTACTTGGAAAGTGAATCATTTATTCATATTTTAATACGGCTCAGAGCGTAATCTCAAATACGGTTTCAGATAACGATATTGCAGTACGATTTGTTCTTTTTCTTCATATAGAAATGCTCGTTTATTCTTAAAATGGGTCATATATTTTAATGAAACAGCAGCTGATTGTTTCGAACACTATAATACACATATCCGGAAACACGGGAATATAGGTCGCGGGAATCCTCAAGATCGGTTAGCACTCTTTGGGGGAGGCCTATGTCCAGCTGTGGTCGTCCTTCGGCTGATATGATCCGTAAACACAGACACAGGCAAGGAGTACCTTGGAGGTACAATCAAAAACTTTAATTTG
Organism: Notocelia uddmanniana; assembly: GCA_905163555.1. Lineage (NCBI taxonomy): Eukaryota > Metazoa > Arthropoda > Insecta > Lepidoptera > Tortricidae > Notocelia > Notocelia uddmanniana. Next base: position 4,576,191 of record LR991077.1, read on the forward strand.
GGACCCCCGCTTCACTGTTTTTTTTTGCGTAATGAGTCCCAAAGCAAATAGCGCAACTATACAAATTATAACGTCTTGAGGCAGGAATTTGAGTTTTCTAACAACGCCTGAATGAAATTAGTTAAATAACACACTAGTTACTTATTAAATAAGTTAAAGGCAAGGTTGACACAGTAATTTCAGCTATGCCGTATTGTAATTGATGGGTTTCTTTGCTAGCAGGAATTTATGTTGATTTTTAAACATGCATGGGAAAATAACGAAATGGAGTTGCGGGGAATATTATTTATAATCATTTGTATTGTTGTGGGTGTTTTCTATGTCGCCTCGACCAGAAATTGACATATTCCTTGCTTATAGCTATCTGTTGCTTCCAGTAATTTCCAAATTCTTTGGGCTGCGTTATTCCCAGTAAAGTAGCACCCTGCAGGATGCCTGGGGTCCGCCACTAGGGGCCCTAGTTTTTACGGAAGCGACTGCCTTCCAACCCGAGGGGGAAACTAGACCTTATTGGGATTAGGCTTGTCAAGTGAGTGGGCAACTTGATTGTTAGAATCCCACGCTGCTTAACCTCGCATACCGCACGCGGTACGCGGGCGCCGCTGGGCCACGAACGCTAGCCAACCTTCATCCAAAACCTTTTTTAAGGAAACACTCCGTCCATTTTTGAAAACTAGCTGAAAAGCCGTTCGGTAGTTTTTGAGTATTTTACGTACAAACAAACAGACCCTAGTCTTAAGAAAGCGAGTGCCATCTGTTCTTTCAACTTAGGGAAATCAAAATCTAGGTTCAAACTCATTGGAGTATTCGTGTAGTTGGTAGTCGCGGTATGAAAAGTTTCGTCACTTTTCGACTCTTTTATTTTTATTAAAAATGGGATTGCTCTTGACCAGCATATAGCCAGAGGGCAAAGACTTTATTTTAATGCTCTTAAGGTCGAAAAGTGACGAACCTTTTCATTCCTCGACAATACCTACACCTACTACAAATACGCCGATAATAGGACATAATACTGAAAGTGTAGACCAGTGGTGTCACTAGATACCTCATTCTTATCAACAGCATATTCCATGTAGCTATAAAAATATCGACTCAATATTCCGCCTCAAAACTCCTACTTTAAATTTAAAAAAAAACAAAATGGCTATGGATGTGCCTATAATATTTCAGGAGTTCTTTCGATCCCTCATCGTTCTCGTCATAAGATCTTCACCAAAATAATATAGGATCAACAATATCAACATGCAGGTGCCTACTCTCGTACATACATAATAATAATTTCCAAATTGGTTTATAAGAAGCGAAGCCAGATCAAAACAAAACTTCTTTGTCTGCCATGTTCTGCCACAAAGGAGTATTTCTTAAGAATACCGTAAAATGGGGGTGAGTAGGGTCAAAACTGAAATTCAAACCTCGATAACATTTTATTTTTACATATGAAAACTGAATGGTGTACATAATAAGTGTTCCGGACGTTTGTATTTTAGTTTTTATTTTATTTTGGGTAGTTCTATTTCATAACTTTGACGATAAAGAGGAAAACCCACCTCACCCCGTAGTGCCTTGTATTTGGGGTGAGAGGGGTTTCCATACAAAGGTGATTTTGGAAACTTTGTTGGATCGATTTTTTTTTATTGTGCATATTACTACAGCTCCATTTTAAATTGGAATAAATTATTTTTGTAGCTGTAGCCTTAAAATCCCTTCTCATCCCCCTTCTCAAACCTTCTCTCCCCATTCATAACCCACCTCTCCCCGCGAAACCTACTCACCCCGTTTTACGGTATTTGTAATGAGTGGTCGGTTTGTACATTTCATAAATCATTTTTTAACATTTGTTATATGTAACTCTGGAAAAAAAATATTTGGCCCAAGGTCAAAAGGTCTATTGCGCGTTCGTGGATTTGGAGAAGGCCTATGACAGAGTGGTGAGGAATGAACTTTGGTCGGTACTGTCCGGATATGGAGTGAGCGACCATCTCATTCAAGCTCTGAAATCTCTCTACGAGGATTCCTCTGCTTGCGTGAGAGTAAACGGGTCCTACACTGAATGGTTTAGCATCGAAAAGGGTGTTAGACAGGGATGTGTAGCGTCACCGTGGCTGTTTAATCTATTTCTGGACAGTTGTTTGCAAGATTTGAAAGACGATGAATGTGGGTTGGAAATGAATGGGTTGCTTATCAAATGTCTACTCTACGCCGATGACCAGGTTTTATTAGCGTCATCGGCTGAGAAGCTACAGAAGATGGTAACTAGCATGCACAGATTATTTGCGAGAAAAGGAATGAAAATGAATGTAAGCAAGACGAAAGTGATGGTATTTAAAAGAGATGAGTGTATGACAGTTTGTGAAATTGCTGTAGATGGAGAGAGGTTGGAGCAAGTGGATGGGTTTGTGTATTTGGGGACTTTGTTCACGAGAGACGGTAAGCATGAAGGAGATATTGAAAGGAGAGTGATAGCTGGGAATCGAGTGAATGGGGCACTTCACGCCTTTATGAGTAGCCAGAAAGTGTCAGAAAAGGCGCGGCTGGCCGTGCATAGAGGAGTGTTGGTGCCGACACTAATGTATGGTAGTGAAAGTTGGGTGTGGCAGAAGAAACATCAGAGTCGAGTGAATGCAGTGGAAATGAGAGCGCTGAGAAGTATGTGTAGCGTTACTTTGAGAGATAGAGTGAGAAACACCGTTATAAGACGGAGGTGTGGAGTGAATGAAGATATAGTGACGAAAATTGAGAAAGGTATGCTAAGATGGTTTGGACATGTAGAGAGGATGGATGAAAGAAGATTGACAAAACGAGTGTATGAAGGAAGAGTGGATGGAAAAGTTGGAAGGGGAAGACCTCGGCGAACGTACTCCAACCAAATCGGAGACATTCTGCAGAAAGGCCAGGTCAGGAGTACCCTAAATCGGCGCGCATGCATGAAGAATGTTATGAAAGTTCATGAAGCGAAAGTTGTATGTCAGGATCGTAGCAAGTGGAAATCCGTGATCTCTGCCTACCCCTATGGGAAACAGGCGTGATTATATGTATGTATGTATGTATGTATGTAACTCTGGAAAATGGCTGTCGGCTATTCCAGTAACGCCATAAGGGAGTTCTCCGTGAAAAATACATGAAAATAAGTAAACATAATGCTTGTACGAGGAAAGTCGTTTCCGCTTTTATAAATTTCACTTTATTCAACCTCAACAAAAATTGCAAATTCATTTAAAATACGGCGCCTGTGAGACCAACCCAATTAAATTTACGAGCTTTAGGAGAATTGAATCACTTTGTGAAAATTTTTTGTTGTTTTAGTCTCGACGCGCACAAAATTGAATATATTTATTTATTTATTTCATACTCACAACCATCTTTACAGGTAACCCCAATGCGACAGTGTGGGGAATCTTATTTCTATACAATAATTTAAAATAACAATATGACACAAAATTATTTAGCAACATTACATACCACCCTGTACCATAGCACAAAATATGTAGTGTGACTTTTGTGAATTCGTTCATATGTTCGAATACTAAAAAAGCCACCCTTTTCTAAGGCTATTCCTGACTTTTTTTTATACTACGTCAGTGGCAAACAAGCGTACGGCCCGCCCGATGGTAAGCGGTCACCGCAGCCTATGGACGCCTGCAACTCCAGGGGTGTCACATGCCCATTGCAAAACCTTTAAAAATGTATACACTCCTTTCTTGAAGAATCCCATTCTGTAGTTCCTCGGGAAAACCTCGGCAGAGAGCTCATTCCACAACCTGAGCGTCAGAGGGTGGAAGTTCATCTGAAACCATACCGTACGCGACCATTTAGGTTCTTAAGGTGTGAGAATGAATGACGCCGACGGCGAGCAGTGCGATGATGGAAAGCGGCCGTGGGCATCATGTCGAACAGTTCTTCGAAGCACAACCCATGACTCGACCTGTATGCAGTATTTTCTACTTTCCCGACAGCATACTGCGGTCGCCTATATTTCCTTACTTATCGGTATATCAGCAGGCTAATTACAAAAATATCGAACGTAAGATAGGTAAATGAAAATGTCACTTTACCATGAATAAAACCGGCCACGTGCGAGTCGGACTTACGCACCGAGGGTTCTGTAAACATATTTTTATTATATGATGTAACTAAAAATTTACGGTAATCGCAAAGTTTCCTTTATCTGTGATATAAAATGTTGCTTCGTACCAAATTTCAATATTCTGAGTTCACGGGAAGTACCCCATAGGTTTTGATTCCCTTGCGAGTGTCGAAAATTTGCGGCATAAACGGCTGTATCTTTTAATTGCGTTGGCTTAGAAGTTTGATTTTTTCACAGCTCTAAGGGACAGTAGACTTGCAAACATAGGTGGGCATTAACTCGTTAATCCGCTAGTTAACGAATTTAACAAAATGCTTAACGGATTAAGTGGGCATTAACTTGTTAATCCGTTAATCGTTAATTAACGAAGTTAACAAAATGCTTAACGGATTAACTTTTAAGTTAACTCCAAAAATTGTTCTCGGACTCATTAACTTCCGTTAACTGTCCATAAGTCCGTTAATCGTTAACGAAGTACCTACTATTCGTTAAAAGAATAGGTAGTATGCCGCCAAACACTTTTTGAGTAGGACGTCTATCGGGTGATGAACATTCGTGGCCGATTTGTGTGATTATGTTAATTTTGTGTCCGAATCAGTGGACTATAATACTTTATGCATTTATACGGTGCTTACCTGAGCCTATACAGTAGTTGTGTGGTTCATTACTTTCATTAGTATACTGTACGAGTCTCGAATATGAAGTCATGGATTTTAGCCCTGGCTTGAGCCAAAGATTTATCCGAAACATCTGTACGGAATATCATTTGATGTTTACAGGTAGCTTTTCAGTGAAGCGCTCATACCCAGGTGGTACCTGAACACAGACCACTTAACCTAGTGGTCAGTGTACCTGAACGACAGTATTGATTATGTGGGTTTAATAATTTTGCGGCTTTGAGTGGATATGATCTGAGCGTTTCCATGCATTTGAGGGCACGCTAAGTCGTTGATCCCGCTTTTTAACTATGACTAAGGTTCTAACAGTCAACTTGCCTACTTTTTTATTTAGCTTGAAAGGTCAAATGGCAGATAGGTACTTTTTAAAACGCCTACTGGGAATTAAGTGGCATGTGGCGGTCTTCTGTATGATGAAATTGGGATATCGTTAGGATGACGAAGTTATAGCCGAATATGACATTATGGTTTTAGACATTCCTTCCATAACCTATATTAATATTTATTATAAGTAAATTATTAACACAAAGTCGTATAAGATGAAATTTTAATAACGAGTTAACGGCATAACGATTAACGTTAACTTCCGTTAAATCTTTCAAAATGTAACGCTTTAACGTTTAACGAAGTTAACTTTTTATTTAACGGATTAGCGATTAACGAAGTTAACCGTTTGATTAACGGTGCCCAGCTCTGAGTATTTGATATAAATTCCAGCTTGATACCTCCACGCGTTGCTGAGAAAAATGGGGCTTGACAGACAGACAGACGGACAGACAACAAAGTGATCCTATAAGGGTTCCGTTTTTTTCTTTCGAAGTACGGAACCCTAAAAATGACATTTAGATCTACTTTACGCATGCTCGGAAACGTTGCATTGTTATCCCGCTGTACGAGTATTGTCGATCGATACCATCGAGGATATGCTCGCAGAAGATGTTGCTTGCGCCACGTCCACCAAGCCAACACACCATACCGAGTGTTGCATAGAAGCGAAACACGTGTCGAGGTTTTGTCTTTATTGGTGGTGGGTATTTATTTGTATGGCCAGGGGGCCTCGTATTTTCAATAGGTTACCTGCCGAAATAAAAGATGCTTCTTCAGATGTCATTTTCGCACGTAAGCTCAAGTGTTTCCTGGTCCAAAAGGCCTTTTAATCGGTAACCGAATTTTGACAGAGGCCAGTATTTATATAAGTAATTTACTCTGTTTGACTTACGTATTGGAATTTTTTTTAAATCATATGTATTTCATTAGTACCTATATTAATTTAATTGTCAATTTATGTGGCCTGTAATGAATATATTTGACATGTTTATTGTGTGATATAATATGATATGTTCGTGCGTGCGGAGAAAGGGTGGCAACATTAACCGCATGCAAAATTACGCAAGTGGATACAATGCATTAACACTAATAAACCTTTTTTTCGGGAGGAAAATCCATTATGGATACCACCGCACCGCGGGGACAGTGCGGAGGTTATGTCGGACTTGCACCGACTAAAAGTCCTCCGATCGTCCTCCTCAACTCATTTTGGGTGGCTCGGGGATCTCCTTCGGAACGCACCAGTGCCGCTAGAGTCACACCTCTGTGGGTCCGACCATCTGTTTTCATAGACAATCGCAGCCCCCAACTGCGATCTTCGATCCCAAGGACGGGGGTTTTAGTCGCCTTGTACAACAGGCAGGGTATTCTTCTTCTTCTTAGTCGATCCCTCATGGCTGAGGATCGTGACCGCATGCAATTGCCCTCCATGCAGTTCGGCTCTCCGTCAAATGGACCTCACGGGAAAGGCTGCATTTGGCAGCTCTCTTTACTGCATCGGTCCAGCGTACCGGAATCCTTCCTCTTCGGCGTGTGCCTTCCACGGATCCCAACATAATGCATTTCTCTAGATCATGTCTAGGTGAATGCATGATAACCGAAGAAACCGAGCATCCTTTCCTGGCAGATGTCCGAGAGTCGTCTGGTGATGCCGAGTTCCTCTAAGATAGAGTTATTCGTTCTCATGGCATGTCCACGGAATCCTCAACAGTCTCCTCCAGCACCACGTCTCGAAGGCATTGATTCTGCTGTGTTCACGGCTCTTAACGCACCAAGTCTCTGCGCCATACAAAAAGATAAAGAACACAAGTGCTCGAACTAATCACACCTTTGTTCTCCGGTGACTGCATCGGTTCTTCCACACTTTATCAAGATTAGCCATGGCGCCTTTAGCCATCCCAGCTCTTCGGCAGGCAGGGGATACCATAGCCGTATTTTATGCCCGGGCTACAGGGCGCAACACTAATAGACCTACACTTTCTTTAGCGGAACAGCAAATAAATATTGTTCTAGAAACTTGTCATGGATATCTGCAAAGAAACGTCTTGTTCTATCAATTACTTCTTCAGGCTTACTTCAATCTTGGGGACGGCCATTTGTATCTGCAGCTGTCAATACCATGACTCCTCATATCAAAAACCGGCCAAGTGCGAGTCGGACTCGCGCACGAAGGGTTCCGTACCAACACCTAATGTCCACTTAAAAACACTATACAATACATTTTAAAAAAGGTCGTATCTTCATAGGAAACTTGCGGCACTTACGCTCTTTTGTTTGGGCAAGACAGTTTTTCAGCAATAACTCAAAACCCGTTAAACCTATCTCGTTCAAACCAAAATTCGTTGAAAGTACTTCTAAATTTACATCGCCGTGATTTTTTTCAGAATTTTCAACTCCATAGTTTGAAAATTAGAGGGGATACACACTTTTTACCACTTTGACAGCTTATCACAACAACGGTTGACTTAAATGGAAAAGTTTTTTAGAAACATGTAATTTTTGAAGGCCTATCTATAGATACCACACACGCCTATGTGCATTAAAAAAAATTTACCCCCTGTTACATGTATGGGGTGCATGTTCACATCATATTTCTATAGCGGTTCATAGCATACACCTTCCTACTTCCTACCAAATTTCATAATTGTAGTGCTCATAGTCTCCGAGTAAATCGGCTGTGACATATGGACGGACAGACAGACAGACATGACGAATCCATAAGGGTTCCGTTTTTTGCCATTTGGCTACGGAACCCTAAAAATGATCGACAGTGCGCTTGTGATTGTTCTGCAGCCGCAAGCATCTATAAGCAACGGTATCTGCTACCGTCACTTGTCATCAGGTAGACTGTAACCTGATTTGCCATCGTAAATGTATAAAAAAAATGTCTGTTATGTTAGGAGGCTTTACCGCTTCATATAAAATTAGTTTTTTTTTTTAAAGTTTAGTATGGGATGTCGAAGCCTGTCCTCTAGGTAGATATCGCTGTACGCCTCCCTAAGGCGTTGTTAGAGGGAACTAGTGAAGGATTTCTTGTCAGAGCATAATTGTTCGATTGTTCCGATAATTCAGTGGGTAGAGCAATTAGCGGCGTATGCCAGATGTCGCAGGTTCAAATTCTGCTTGGAGCATATATATATTTTTTAATGTAATTATTAGAAATGGGATTGCTCTTGGCCAGCATCTAGCCGGGGGGCAAAGATGAGGCCGGCGATGAAGCGAGCTCAGCCAGAAGATGCCTATTCACTCGTGCCTTAAAAAGGTCTAGGTTATATGAACTCGGAAATAAAGACCCCGGCAGAGAATTCCAAACCTTAGAAGTGCGCATTATTATTTTGTCTATAGCTTTTTTTTTTTTTATCGCAGAGGAAATGCGTTTATGCATCCCCCCGTGGGACTGTGGGGACGGCCCGTTGGGGAGTATGTGGGACTCACCCTATCCGAGGAAGGGAATACCCACTAAAACCTCTGCGGCGTTATCCCGCTTTGCCGTGTAGGGGGGCACCATGGGATCGCTAGCATTCTACCACGATACCCCCCCGGCTGCCCCGGCCAGTGCACCGGGAACACCCTCGCGCCTATGGAGGGAAGGATTGGTAACGCTCCAATCCCTCCCCCAGACGTGTAGGGCCTAGTTGTGTGGGTCCCCAACCCATGGTCCTACTGGGGAATCAGGCAATTGATGAATTGTTGTCGCCTTCTTCCCCCTCGTCTGCGCCGGAGCGGGTGTGCATCGGCTCTCTCTTCGCGCTCCCGCTCCGCTTCCTCTTTTCGCGTCATCACTCTTTCGCAGAAATTTGCGACTGCGTTCCAGGATCTCTCGCTGCGCAACATGCAGACTACTAAGCTGTGCAGCGAGAGATCTTCCGTCTCTAGGAGCGCACTTAATTCGCGGCGCTCCATGGCCCAGCAGGGGCACTCTTTAAGAGTGTGCAGGGCCGTATCATCTTCGTGCCCGCAGTGATGGCAAGCCGGGGTCGGCTCCCTCCCTATTTTATGCAGGTAATGACCAAAACAGCCATGTCCGGTCATTACCTGCACTAGCCTATAGGTCAAGCTCCCACGCTTTCGGTCAAGCCAGCTGTCCAAGGATGGGAGGAGCGCCCCGATGGTGTAAGTCCCATAGGGGGAGCCCTCCAGCTGGCTTTTCCATCTGTCCCTCTCTCGCCTGTTGGCAATGCGGCGTCGCATCTCCAACTCTTGTGGGGCCGGGCGCTCCTCCGATGTCCTGGCCTCCAATCGCTGCTCGTACCGTTCCGCCAGTAGTTGAGCATCCATTTTTTTGTTTATAGCTAAACTGACCTGTCTCAAGACACATGAGCCCGCGGCAACACTCCCCGTTGGTGGAGCACGGTGCGCTGTAGCAGTGGGCCGGTTCATCGATCACGTCGTCGATGCGGTTGCCCTCGAGGGCCTCAGCGTAGGCCTCTTCCGGAGCGACGTCCTAGTGACAAAAGAATCTTTTACTAAGAAATACTTACTGTAGTAAATAAATAGTAACTATAAGTATAGAAGGTCACATAGTGACGAATATGTCTAGAGAGATTTATGTAGATTAGGATGTTCCTCTTTTAACATGATAAAGTTTATAAATAGCAGCGGGTTGTATCTGGGATCAACCGTAACCTGTTCCTATTTATTTTCGTCAATATTTATTGACGAAAAATCATCAATTTAAAATGCAACTTTTACATAACAAGGGTTCTTAAAATTGAAGAGTCGCTGTTATTAAAGACTTGAGAATTTTAAGACCTAATTATGTAACGTTGCATACAATATTTTAAGACCTAATTATGTAACGTTGCATACAATATTTTTTCTACGACAGCAAAATAATTTGATGTACTTAAATAAAATATATGTTGGCAGAATATAGGCATTGACGTGTGCTTTTTAAAAAAAATAATAAAAAAAAATGTGTGGAAATTTATTTTGATTCTCCCACCAGCCATATAATGACTTGTCTATGGTATAGACTTGCATTTGTATAAAAAGTTTATTGTTTTAATACTGTTGTCTGTCATTTAATTGACAGATTGTAATGCTGGAGTAGAACATTTTTTTTTATTTAATCGTATGGCATTTATTTACGGACCGTGAGATCTTCGAGAAGACAAGTACGGTTGCCAGTTTTTGTTGCACTTTGTTGCACTTTTAGCACCACCCAGGGGTCACGTGTAGGGCAACGGTGGGTATTCCCTACGGACGTGGTGCAACTTCGACCCCCCTTTGTCAAGTGAGTGGGCAACTTGACTGTTAGAAGTTCTCAAGCCGCCCGAAGGCCTCTAACCAAAGTTGAAGGCCTCTAACTTGGCTTAACGACTGCTGTCGTAGACAGCAGCCGGGATCAACGGCTTAACGTGCCTTCCAAAGCACGAGAGCACTCAGTTAGTAACCAGTCAAAGCGGTCACCCATCCAAGAACTGACCTGCGCCCACATTGCTTAACCTCGCATATCGCACGCGGTACGCGGGCGCCGCTGGGCTACGAGCGCTCTAGAACTAATAGTATTTTGCTTTATTATTTGGATACTTTAATATATATAACGTTATTTACCATCTATTTCGGCAAAAAGTCACCGATATCATCACTTTTATTTTACCGCCCTCTAGCGTCAGTAACGGAACTAAAATTGAAAACGTTGAGTATAGGGCACCTAACTCATACAAGCCGCCAAATTCACTTCAATAAATGAACTTCATTCTGCAAATAGGTCGCCATGGCACTTAAACAATTCAAAATCTACTAGCTTTTCTGAAAAAGACTTCTGCCGAGAAGAAACGCCGAAAGAAACTCGTCAGTCAGTCATTTTTTCAAAAAAATATGCTTATTACAATGATAAATGTGTAGTTCAACAAGATAACATGTGTTTACTAATTTCCTAGACGTGATACAATGACAATATACATATATGAATATTAATGCTATTTAGTCTCTGGTTTGGGCCACATAGTACAATAGGTACTCGCTGTTTGATTTTGTTGCTGAATAGGGTCCAAAGAATCAAAGAAAGACTATATTTACTCACCAACATATATTTATTGTTCAAAATCGAATACGTAAATCATGTTTGTCACGACATATTGGATTCGTATCCAAACATACCCTCGCAAATCACATTTGCTGGACCCTCGCATCCAATTTCAAAAGGCCCTTCGGTATGGGTCCGATGTAATCTACTTTAAAGTACGGAAAGGGAAACTTTATACCACGATATGGCGGTGAAGTGTTCGGGAAGGTTACGTGCTAAGCAACGAATTTTATCGAATTGATAACTTACACTGATAATATAGGTTGGGCAAAATAGTGATAAAAATATTTACAGATCTAATTTTATTTCTGGCAAAACTCGCGAATACTAAAACTCTAAAATATGAAGCACAGGTGGCAAAGTTATCGACCTGATGAAATCCTTTGGCCTCATGCAACACAATGGTGATATCGAGAGAAATAGGGTCAAATATAGTCCAAAAACTATGCACCCAAAAATATGATGAAAAGGTGGCAAAATTATTTAAGCCGATGCAATAGTTTCAGCTCATGGGATACAACTGCAATATTGATAGAAATAGGGTCAAATATAGTCTAAAAACATTGCACCCCTGCAACAACATCTGCTCGACAGCAAAAGGCTGCAACAACACAAGGCCTTTAGAAGAGTCTGGTCAGCAAGAATAGGGCACAATATCACGATGCTCAGCATTGTGAGAACGTCTGATGATGAGTCTAAAAATTAATAATATTGCTTTACACACACAGTTACCAGATTTACTTCTTCTCACGTTTTTTCTGTGATTCTATCGAAATCGACACCTACGTACTAAAACTAAAATCGTAAAAGTTAAAATAACGAGTGCTGCTGCTGTCATGAAAAACGATATAAAGTCACATTATTTAATAATAAAAAAAAATACATTTAAAATTACATGACAGTAGTACATTACGATACAAGTGCAGAGAACAAAAAAATCGCAACGAGCGGTGATAAATTAAAACACGACCGAAGGGAGTGATTTAAATCGACACGAGTTGCGAATTACCTGTTTGCACGTGTATCGTACAACGTTTTACAGTACATATGGTTCTTTAAAGTTTCGACATATGCACGTAATCTGCTGATTACCGCACTTGTGCGGTAAAGTTAGAAGTTATGAACCTTATTAAAAAATTAGACCCCGATAGTTCCCCAGGTCTGGACAACATAAGCAACAAAATACTGAAAGTCATTGGTCCTAAAATAACTGAGCCACTTGCAACGATTTTTAATCAAAGTATCGAGAGTGGTATTTTCCCTAAAGACTGGAAAGTCGCGGCAATTATACCGGTTCATAAAGGAAAAAAGAAAAACGAACCCAGTAACTACCGGCCGATATCTCTCCTGGGGTCTTTCTCAAAACTTCTGGAGCGAGTTATTATTAAAAGGGTGACCAATTACCTCGAATCCAAATCTATTCTAACTGATCGTCAGTTTGGTTTTAGAAAGGGGGTATCGACCGAAGACGCTGTTACGCTTCTTACAAAAATTGTCTCGACGCATATGGATGAAGGCCGGGCCTGTGTCGGAGTCTTTCTAGATCTAGCGAAGGCCTTCGACACAGTATCTGTTCCCATCTTACTAAGAAAATTAGAAGCACACGGGTTCCGAGGAAATACTCTAAAGTGATTCGAAAGCTATTTGTCGGAAAGAAGCCAATGTGTTAAGATAGGTGAACACATGAGCGACCAGAGACCAGTCTCTTTTGGCGTGCCTCAGGGCAGCATACTGGGCCCTACCCTATTTCTTTTATATATGAACGACATCTCACTTATACCGTTACAAAATGCCGAGATCCTGTGTTACGCCGACGACACAGCTATCATCTTTCACGGGAGTTCATGGACGAACGTCTATGATCATGTCGAGCATGGTATGTCGCTGGTAGCAGGCTGGTTGCAGCAAAACCTTTTAACTTTGAACACGTCAAAAACTAATTTCTTATGTTTTCATAAGACATCGACTTCTTCACCTAGACTGCAGCAGGATCTTAAAGTTCACTCCAGTAACTGTATAAATACTCCAGTTGGAGACTGTGCCTGTAATAGCATGACGAGAACTCCCTCAATTAAGTACCTCGGAATTATCATCGATGAAAAACTAAACTTCAGAGAGCATGTGGCTGCAGCCTCTGGCAGAGTTAGAAAGCTGATACACTCTATGAAAATGTTACGGGAGTCAGCCGATTTTTCCTTGTTAAAAATTATATATTTAGCACTAGGGCAGTCTATAATTAATTACTGCATTCTAGCATGGGGAGGTCAAACCTCTACTATTCTCCTAAAATTAGAAAGAGCGCAAAGAGCGGTGCTGAAAGTCGCTTTGAAGAAACCAATTAGATACCCAACGAATGATTTGTACTGCGATGCACAAGTGTACTTAATGAGGGTAGCATTGCATGTACATAAAACAGTTCTCAGCTCATCAGACTACAAAAATCTACTTAAAAACCGTATCTTTAAAATTCCCACCACATCTGTTAATACCAAATTTGCACATCATTTCTCAGTCTTTTTGTTCCCCCGCATTTATAATCGTCTAGTAGTGTTATACGATTTTAAAGAGCACTCCGTTCCCAAGGCAAAGAAGCTGTTATCGAAAAATATGATAAACCTATCTTATGTTGACACAGAAAACCTAATAAAGACGACATCCTAACCAGTCCTAAATTCCTGAATACTCACACACAAACACACACATACACACACACACACACACACACACACACTTCATTTTTGTATCATGTTAGTTACTTACCTACGTTATGTTAAATATATGAAAAAAAAGAGTATGTATTGTTACTTTTAGAACACTGTTGCTACTAGCCGCTAATGTTTAAAGATATGTCAATCTTATTATTTCCTCCACGAGACAGGCTATGCCTAGTGTGGAGGTCAGTATATCATGTAACTGTTTAAACTTATTTTTGTCAAATAAACTATTTGTATTGTATTTGTATTTGTTGTAAAGTAGCACCATATGTACTGTAAAAATATATTTTGATACACTGAAGATTGTACCTACTTACTTGTTGCTGTTTTCCTTCTCTCTGTAACTAATTCATTTGTGTGAGGTGCGCAATAAAGAGTATTTGTATTGTTTTGTATGAAATAAGCGTGGGCACACAACTGCTCCTTATTGCCCACCCTGTAGTAGATACCTTTCTATACTTTAGTATAAAAGGGTCACTCAAGGATGATGTGAAATCAGAAGCTTGGCATGCAAATACACTGTGTCAGTGTGGGGTGAAGTGCAAGGATCAGTTTTACTCCTCAAATTGAACATTCTATACAGGGTAACACCGTAATGAAAACTTATACCCCGTGTCACACAGTTTACAATGAATTGACATAAAACTATTAGAAATGTCAAAATGTTGAACCGAGCGCATCGTCCGGGATGTTTTTTTTATACTATGACGGTGGTAAGCTTACGGCCTGCCTGATGGTGAGCAGACACCGCAGCCTATGGACACTTGCGACTCCAGAGGAATCACTGTCAATGTCTTATGAAACAATTTCGAGCGCAGGTAGGATAGATTTAAATGTCATTTTCCATCCTTAAAATGATATTTACAGCTCGGATTTTTCATCGCACGGTAAGATGAAAGAAAACTATGGAGTCGATATTAAGACTAAAATGTAACTCATACTCATACTCATTCATTTAATTAATACTGAAAGTAAATTATAAGTGAAATAAATAATGTCAATTGAAATAATTATAATTTAAATAAATAAATAAAAAACTGCCACACAAAAAAAATTGAACAAAGTTCCTAGTTTGTAATATCCATAGGACATGTAGATAAAAGAATGAGTGCTTCTAAATCTTGACAAGGGATGGGGTGTGTATTGTCCATATCCTAATTACAATTGTAAAATGAGTAGGTATATAATGGCGACTTTTTCCATATTTACTTATAATTTTTTTCCTTAATGATTGACATATGACGCAGTATTACGTCTACCGCAACAAAATAGTCTGTATAACTAAGTTGTTGTGATTTCGGTGTCGATACTAACCCGATAGGGTTTAACGACACTTTTCTGTTAAACCAATGTATCAGTTTTCTATTGTAAGTAAATAAATAAAATAAAAAATAAAGTTACATGATAATTAAACTTAATGCTTTACCGAGCTGAAGGAATAACACTTCCCACGTCGTACTCCAATAAAACATTTAAATTACATTAAGTAAGATTAACTTTCGATTGACATTTTCGATTTGTCAGCCTGATAAAAGGATAAAAGTATTTCGGGACTAAGAAAATGAGTGAGTATGAATATGAATATGAGTTATATTTTAGTCTTAATATCGACTCCATAATTTTCTATCATCTTACCGTACGATGAAAAATCCGAGCCCTGATGATATTACATCAACTAGCAGGCCTGCTATGATTTATTGACGTGTTATTAATTGATATCATAAAAACCCGGACACAACGATAATACGCGAGATACGGCGAGGCGACATCGTTTAACATTTATTGCGAGAACAGCCAAGCTATGGAACTCCTTGCCGGAATCGTTGTTCCCTGTAAACTACAACCTTACGGTTTTCAAGGCGAGGGTGAACCGGTTTTTACTAGGTAAGCGCGCTCCATCCTAGACCGCAACATCGCTTGCCATCACCAGTGTCCAGAGTTCAAAAAATAGCTAAAATACAACTTGACAGACAAGACCATCAATAAAAAAGAACGCAATCTAATCAGTGCCTTAACACCAATCGTTTGCTTCAGGAGTTAAAAATACTTGTATCTATTAAAAGTAGGATCAAAGGTCTAAGGTAGATGAATTAGTATTTGACCTGTAAACTGACCTTTTCTAAGAAAACAACCCGAGCTATAAACAGCGCGCGACGTTTATTTATGAAGCCTTATTTTTAGTAAATGGGGCAATTTATGATAGCGTCAGGCTGGTGTTATATTCCATTTAATCTACCTGTAGTGTATAGTTAAGGGGAAAGAAGTTTAGAAAGCTGGAGCACTTTGTGATTTGTTACCAGGAAGTATATGTTACCGGCACCTTTGAATCTGACAGCGGAATGTCACCACATTTTTTTAAAACTATATAATACTTCTCAGGGGAGCGACGTAATTTCGTTCGTCGCCATACTTGTAACATGTACCGATAATTTTGGCGATAGACACAGTTATGGTGAAGACCAAAATTACGCCGCTCACACCTTCTTCAACCAAACTTCAAACTTCAAACATTTATTCGTGACAACATACACAAAACAGAAACAAATGCAATTTAATCACAGACAAAAGAATAAAAAACAGTGTAGGTGTCACGAAATGGACCCTGCTCAGCATGTTGCTGGCTTTAGGCCAGCGCTGGTCTTCCGCAGAGTCCATTTGGTGAAGGCAAGGGGGTAACACGACAAACTGAAAACAAATAGACACATACAGAAAAGGACAAAAATAAAACGGAAGCAATAAAAAATATTTTTTAAGAAAAAAAAAACCGACTTCAATGGGGGAGGCCGGTGAAAGATTATTATGCTTATATGGTGCACTCTTAGATTCCATACAATAAAATTAAAATGGCTATAAGTATGTTTATAATGGTAGAAGACTAAGTACCCTCAATTCCTCATGGAATCATGGAAAAACCTTGCTTGCTTGACAAACAAAACGAAGAGAACAAATCGCCAAACGTGAACTACGCGTCGTTGAAGAGTTCCGTTCTGATCATCATCAGCAGTTCCACTTCATCAAATGTCACTTTTATGAATGAAAATGCTTGATTAGTTCATGAAAATACTAAAATCACTATTTGTGTGCCTTTCACATTTGAGGAGTTCCCTCGATTCCTAATGGATCCCATCATCAGAACTCGAGCATCACAAAAATCAATCGTGAAAATAGAACTTGCTTAACAAACACAGCTAGGAGGACAAATCACCAAACGTGAACTTTTCGTCGTTGAAGAGTTCTGTTCTGATCATCATCAGCAGTTCCACTTCATCACATGTCACATTTTTGGATGCAAATGCTTGACTTGTTGATAAAAACACAAAAATCATTATATGTTTGCCTTAAAGATTAGTTCCCTCAATTTCTCATGGATCCCATCATCAAAACTGCGTTTTGACAAAAACGGGACCAACTTGGATATATATACTCAAAATCAAAAAAATAATTTTAGAAATCGGTTAAGAAATGACGGAGTTATGGAGTAACAAACATAAAAAAAAACATACAACCGAATTGATAACCTCCTCTTTTGAAATCTTCAAGTCCGTTAAAAAAGGATAACCAAGACAAGATAACCAAGGCAATCTAAATAACACCTCACAAAATTACGCTTGTCTTGCCTCACCCTAAATGTTCTCAAATATCACGGACACATATATTTCTATCATGAAAACAAACATATATGTATTTCTATATTTGAAAATTGTTCAAAACTGAGTGGATTAAAATATGTTTTTGATTGCTCTATTTAGAGGCCTCACAAATTTAAAAATGCTGTGAACTCAAATTACGGCAAAAGTATTGATCATTCCAACAAACTGGTTGAAGGATACGATACTTTCATTAAAGTTTTAAAAACACAGCCATTTTTAACCCCCAACGCAAAAAGAGGGGTGTTATAAGTTTAACGTATCTGTGTGTGGTATCGTAGCTCCCAAACGGATGCACCGATTTTCATTTTGTTTTTTTTTTTGTCATAGATATTTTTTTGTCCCCCAATATTTATTTATTTATTTATTATATTTCATGAAGATCCATTCAGCCATTTTTGAGATATTGAGCTTTGAAATGAAAATGTCGGGGCTTTTTCAACTTTTCTAATTGTAGCACTTCGACAACGAGGAAACATGTAAAAAGAAAGTGAAGGTACAAGTGCCGTTGCCAATATGCCCATTGGCAGTATTTCAGGGATTATTGCTTGTGTTGCTAGCAAAGTTCCCGGTACAAGAAAGATAATATTATCTTGGTTTTAATTGAAAAATATTAAAGAAACCTGTGCGCGTTCGCGTGTACCTAGCTGCTGCCCATCCCCCCGTGGTATTGGTCGTTGTTTTAGGATCCATATACGCAATTCATAATAAATCAAAAATAACCCTGTAAAGGTAAGTATTTAAGTTTTTTTTTCTATTTAATGATGGACACTTGTGTACAGTCAAGTGCATTTTGTAACGATTTAATTCTCTCACAAACATTTGCCGAAACCTTAATACGCCCACATAAGGGACATAGGACATATTTTGCGTTAGCACCCATTTTTGCACTAGATTAAAAGGCATACTAATGACATTCTATACCTACATACACACTAGAGTGTCAGGTCAACCTTCCGTCGATTAATATATGAGGCACGTTCCATCTCAGCCAGATTTGCAAAGCATCTCCCCAAGGGAGCAGACCCTTGTAAGTAGCCTGTGAAGATTTAATGCCTTCCGCATAAGGAATGAATTAATACTGATGGAGTGTCATCGACGGTGTCGTGAGTTTGTGAATGTTGTATACGGAAAAACAGGGAATAGTATTAATCGTATGGCATTTATTTTCGAACCGTGAGATCTTCGAGAAGACAAGGTTGCCAGTTTGTTGCAATTTTAGCACCACCCAGAGGTCACGTGTATGGTAACGGTGGGTACTCCCTACGGACGTGGTGCAACTTCGACCCCCCTTTGTCAAGTGAGTGGGCAACTTGACTGTTAGAAGTTCTCAAGCCGCCCGCCGCCCGAAGGCCTCTAACCAAAGTTGAAGGCCTCTAACTTGGCTTAACGACCCCCCCGACGACGAGTAGTAGAGCATAGTAGACATACGGTATACACAACACTCAGAATTCATGATTAAAAATCGCGAATAACTCATTATATTTTCATGTTCTTACGGATAAAACAAGCTTCGGTCTTCCATCAGCTCGATGGGTTGACCACATTAAAAAGACGCCTATACTAAACAGTGTGCGATAATAGGCGGAAAATGATGATAGTATTCTGAAAAATAAGGTTTTCTCAAACATGCTCGGAAAAGTGGAACTTGCAAACGCAATAATAGACTACGAACCCATTGCTCGGATATTCCTCGCATTATTTGAGAAAAACACTATAAGAAAATACACAACTCCACTGGAACATAAATTGCCTACCTCGTAGAAGTATAATACAATCGACAGGCGATCCCTTCCTTTTCGGCCTCTATTGTAATGTAATAGACCACAACACACCTGGCCATGGCCAAAGTAACTGACATAGCTTTTAAAATTAGCAGAATGAAGTGACTGATTGGGCTGATCAGATCTGTCGAAGATCTGGCAACCGCTGGTGTAAGCGTGTTCTGGAGTGAAGACCGCGTCTCAGCAAGCGTAGAGTGCGCGGGCGCCAGGTAGCGAGACGGCGGAGGGCAGAAGGTGAATGGGTGTGTAAAGTTTTTAGTTAGATGCATCACCTACAAGTTTTCTGCTTTGCCTCAAGGTTTACTGGTAGAGAATGCCATATGGCAACAAGTCCGCCTTTTGTACGATAAGGTTTCTTTAGTGCAGTAAAGATTAAATAAATTAAATAAATAAAGCAGAGGACCGGGCTTTGTGGAGCGCCTCGGGAGAACGCTATAGCTTATCACTTCGAAATAGGGTCTGCCAATGGTTAGTCTGTATTACCGCGTCTCATCTCATCATGGCATTTATATAAAAAGTAAATAAACTATTCTTACAAAACATAAAATAATTTTACAGTACATATGGTGCTATTTTACCGTACGAGTGCGGTAATCAGCAAATTACGTGCATATGTAGAAACTTTAAAGAGCCATATGTACTGTAAAACGTTGTACGATACACGTGCGAATAGGTAATTCGCAACTCGTGTCGATTTAAAGCACTCCCTTCGGTCGTGTTTTAATTTATCACCACTCGTTGCGAATTTCCTGTTCTCTGCACTTGTATCGTAATGTACTAATAAAAAATTGTCCTAGGGTGCCGCTGGCAGCGAGGCGGCCCTAAACCATCTTGGGTTAGAGCTTCAGAAAGAGGAACCTCCTCACTATTCGCTCCGTGTCCAGGAGTACCGCCTTCTGTATCTGACCCTTGACCCAGCGAGGTCTCTTGAGGTGTTGGTCGAGACTCTTTGCTATTAGACCGTTCGCAGAGACTACTATCGGGACAATGGTCGTCAAATCAATGGCGCTGACCTAGTGTGTCAGGTCTTGGTAATTGCTAGCTTTGTTTTACTTGCCCTTCAAGAGGTTCTCATCAGTTTGTTGATGATGACGACGATGACTCGGCAGGCATTCCCTTCTCCGACCTCTGTACAAACTTATGTCCTAGAAAGAACGTACCTGGCCGTAAGCATAGTGACGATAAGGGCCGCGTCCATAGCCCAAATTGGCGAGCATATCAGAGCTGAAGCGGTTGAACAGCCCGCCCCAGCAGTGGACCGTAGCCAGCCCGCAGAGAAGCAGAACAGCGCTCAGATGCATGGTTGTACTGTGGACAAAGAGATCTTACTTGATTTTTTTTTCTTATGACAGTGGCAAGGTGGCTTTGTGTGTGTCATACGAGCATCAGCCTCCGCAATACGGGCAGTGCTCCCAGCAATATTGGGCATGCAAAAATTAGCAACGACACATCAGTATGTAATATTCATAACTATGCATGATGCCAATATCATAAGCTATAACCCCTTAAGCCTTGACCTACCGATATCATGATCCCCATTAAGATCATCATCATCATCCTAGCGTTATCCCAGTACAGTTGCACCTCGAAGGTTGCTCGGGGTTATCTAATCCCAAGAATTGGCGTAGGACTACTTTACGGAAGTAACTGCCTTCTGATCTTATAGCCCAATTAGATCTGATTGGGATTAGGCTTGTCAAATGAGTGGGCAACTTAACTGTTGGAAATTCTCAAGCCGCCCGAAGGCCCTCTAACTTGGCTTAACGACTGATGTCGTATTCTGCAGCCGTGATCAACGGGATGCCTTCCAGCCTTCTAAAGCACGGGAGCGTTCAGTTAGTAACCATTCAAAGCGGTCACCCATCCAAGACCGTACGCCGTACGCGGGCGCCGCTGGGCACAGCGCTCCCAAAACTGCTAATGGCATCAAAAATATGTATTATGCATAACTATGACGCTAATATCATAACCTCATAACCCCTTAAGCCTTGAGACAGCTAAAATAACCCTATATCAAGATCCCCATTAGGGTAACGACCGCAATTCGTACACTGATCCTCATGTCTTGGGTAAGCGGGTTTTATGACGTAATTTTAGCACAGAATGAATAATAGTAGTAGGCGAAGAAACGACCCTATTAAGTAAACAATAAGGTACCAAATTGCCAGACCACTTTCTTGGCCGACTATCCATACATACTATATAGGTACAGAAGCTCCGCTGTCTAAGAAAACCGATGTTAGATAGCTACAAAAACTCAAATCATGTCATCCCATTTTACCGTATAGCACGTGCTCTTTTATCCAGTTAGGGTCATGTAATCATGTTTGCAAGTCATCGTACAGCCAACTACAAAGAGATGTATCCAATTCAGACCTTATTGCGACGGCCTGTTTAGCTAGTTGGTAGTGACACTGCCTCCGAAGCTAGAGGTCCCGGGTTTGAATCCCGGCCAGGGCATTCTTTGTGCAATTACGAGTAGGACGGATATTTAATCATGGGTCTTGGATGTTTTCTATGTACCTGTTTAAGTATGTATTTATCTATATAAGTATCTAGATCGATTGCGAGAGCCGAGTTTAGCCGAAGCGGAAAAAAGAATAGGCCGCCAGATGGTCTATTCGCCTTAACGTTTTGATATGCTATTGACATGATATTTGCCCGTGCTGGAGACGATAATGAAGAAAGATTCAGACGTATTAAAAAGGCGAGTTTCAGACGTATTAAAAATAAATAATGAAACGATTCACTCACGTCTGTAACATCGAATATCGCTCAACATATTTCAGACTAGTTCGTGGTCCTTTCATTAGTACTTGTGACAGCGGCAGCACGTTAGCACCCACCCGCCGCCGAGACATAAACTCATGTATCCAGTCTGAAACACGCCGATTGACGAGTGATATTCGACCTTAAAGACGTGAGTGACCTGTTTCATTATTATTAATACGATAATGAGGATTTTCCGCCGGTTAAGAGAGACAAGGATAGATACTAAATATTAAAAATTCCATCATATATTGTATCTGGTGGATCTCAAAAAGTCTACTTTTCCTTCTGGGTTCGAAGGTCAGGATTACAGTCGCTTTAAAATCAAACAAGTGCCTATGCCAAATCTTGGGTTCAGGTGCGGAATCGGTAGAATGCTATGAAGATAATAAAGTATCTGTTGTAAAGATGCACCGAATATTTGGTTACTTTTTTTTTCTTTTTTATTAAAAATGGGATTGCTCTTGGCCAGCATCTAGCCAGGGGCAAAGATGAGGCCGACGATGAAGCGAGCTCACCCAGAAGATGCCTATCTATCCGGTATCAGGCATATTCGGCCGTTATTTTAATTATCATCCGGCCGGATACCGGACAGTAAACTTGCTTTATTTTGGGGTAAAATAAGGAATCTAAAAAACAATCACGGTCATAATCGATCTAGTGTATTCTTTTGAAACAATTTAAAATTAAGCAAGTTATTTGTATTTAATTTTAGAAATCCACCAAAGGCAAATTGTGGTATATAAAACGAACGTTCACTAACGAAACAGGTCAAAAACTGCACGACGCATCTGCAAAACTCAAAATGTAGGTATAGTTCCGCTGGTTGAATATTCGGCGGCCGGATACCGAATATTCAGCAGGTGCTCAGGTCGAATATCCGGTATCCGGCCAAACAACTATCCGTTGCATCTCTAATCTGTGGAATTACACAACTACTCTACTAAAAGAGAATTAAAAGTTTCATAAATACGGAAACAAGTATTTCAGCTTCGAAGTTTAAATCCGGATAAACACTTTAACTTGAAATTCCCTCCGCTATCTGCAATAATCCGTAATACCTTCAAAAAGAACATTAAGTCTACTTGACAGCTTTTCTCGTTCGTTAAGCGGCTTAATTGACCGCGCCCGACTTTTTGTACTTCATAAAGGACATTTTGTAAATTAAACTTTTTGTACTACATGAATGACGTTATATATTACACACTGAGATTTCTTCAGAGGTTAGATTTTGTGGTAATTTATTTGCTAAAGGACTTTTTTTGCTCATACAGCAAGAGGCGTGTTTTGTTCTACATTTTTACAATTATTATCTACACATTTAATGGTTCCACCAAAAACAAACATTTTTTGAATATATTAGTACCTATGGTAAGTTATAAATAAAATAGGATAAAGTTATACAATTCCCAACATTTCATTCATATTTCATGACATGCGTTGATCTATTTAATATATTTTTTAATTGACAAGGTTTTTAAACTTAAAATTGAGCTTTAATAGTCACGTACATACATACATCCTACATACACTTATGCTTGTATTTGCAAAAAGGTTAGGTAGAGCAAATTAAATTTAATGAAGTAGCACTTCTAGCAATTGTAGATTTAAAGATGGAGAACACGTGATATTATAATAGTTTTGCTTGGTAGTCGCTCACAACTACCCCACAACATACTTCGACATGGTTCCAATGGGAAGAAAGGAAGTGCTCTTCTGACTAGACTTCACACGGGAAAAGCAATGTTCATAAACATGCAACCACATTTAATTAAAAACATTCAGAAAAACTTAAGTAGCAGTGGGCGGGGAACATAGCAAGTAGAACCGATGCCCGTTGGGGCAGAAAGGTTCTCGAGTGGCGCCATGTACCGTAGCGTGGGCAGGCCTCGGTGGACTGACTACTTGGTGAGGGTTGCGGGTGTCCGCTGGATGCGGGTAGCGCAGGAGCTGTCCTTGTGAAAGTCTTTAGGGGAAGCCTATGTCCTGCAGTGGACGTCCAAGCATCTGTTAACTAAGCCTGAGTCTTCGAGGTAGGTAAGATTCGTTGACCGAGCAAAAGATTCCGATTACTCAGTTGGTTGGGAGCAATAAATTTAACATGTTTTCCTTTTAATTTGAAATTCACGATTAATATATTTCTGTAGGAAACCAATTCGTCAAGAGATGGCGCTGGCGTCGAGATATAACGCGCTAATGACATGTAGACGTAGAATCATGACTACCGAGCTGTAAGATATCATTTGCTGTCTTGTGGCCTTGCGTTAGCCCTTCTACATACTTGGTTGGCTGCATTCAAGTCATTGAACACCTTCGAATACGTTTGTGCATTAGGGAACTACTTGGGTCGCTGTACGGTATCTCTTTCGAAACGCCTGCTGTTTCCTGAACAGTATAGTGGTAATCAGTGTACCTGTCTTTAATAAACTTTCGAACCACATACGCTGTTTTCTTCAACAAAAGTGTAACCACCCTTACAGTGGCGTCCCACTCGGGCAATAACGAACCAAAGTACGTGGTTACACGCTTTGGACGGAAGACGACGTATCCTATTAAAACACGCAAAGGAAAACAAGAACAGGACAAGATGAGCGTAAACCTATCACAAGAACAGTTCCAACAACTACTGGCGAGCATCAACAGTCGCAAGGGCAGTATGACGTCATGCACGGCTTCCTACAATGGTCGTAAGGACAGAGAAACAGTAGAAGCTTTCCTCACGGCGGTGCATGTTTTCAAGAAGCTCGAAAATATTAGTGATGCTGATACGTTTTCTGCATTACCTTTAATCTTACGGGGCGATGCTGCGATATGGTGGCAAGGCGTCAAAAACACCATTTCTACGTGGCGGAGTTTTAAAGCCGCGCTTAGGAATACGTTTGCACTAATAAGAGGAAAAGCCACCGACACTTCTGAATTGGATCCTACCGTTCAGAAATAAGGCAGCTGGTTGCAATTTATGTAAATGTTGGGTTGTGTTGCTTACAACAACCCTGAACATTGAAGAAGCGTTGTTTACCCTATCTCCACACGCAGCAGCCCACTTTGATAATGTTGGTCTGTGCGCATTGGAAGTTTCAACTGTCACGGAAAGAGGCACATATTCGACAACGAAACGAATTGTTAAGAAAATCCAGACCCGTTAAGAAAACGACGCGGACTCCGAAAGCTCGACCTGCCAAAAGTCGCGGCGGACCGATGAACCAGTCACTCTACCCTCGCTGGGACATCTCGGGATTCAATAGAGGGGAGTGTAGGAAACCAATTCGTCAAGAGATGGCGCTGGCGTCGAGATAGAACGCGCCAACGACATGTCGACGTAGAATCATGACTACCGAGCTGTAAGATATCATTTGCTGTCTTGTGGCCTTGCGTTAGGCGCTCCTACGTACTTGGTTGGCTGCATTCAAGTCATTGAACACCTTCCAATACGTTTGTGCATCAGGGAACTACTTGGGTCGCTGTACGGTGTCTCTTTCGAAACGCCTGCTGTTTCCTGAACATTATAGGGCTAATCAGTGTACCTGTCTTTAATAAATTTTCGTCACTTAACCACATACGCTGTTTTCTTCAACAAAAGTGTAACCACCCTTACATTTCTACTTTTGTGATACATGTTCTTCACAAACATACTTAATCTACTTTAACGTAGATTTATCCTCTTCTAAGTTGTTCCTGCCCATTTAGCGACGTAATTGAGCAAACTTGACTTCACGCTCGCTGAGTTGACGAGGAGATCCATTTAAATCGAAATTTTGCAACCAAACATGATATTAATATGTTTACTGGTAACGGACGGTCTGGAAGCGATGCGTAAGGAGTGAATCCTCAAGTCAGTGTAGGGCGCCTGCAACGCGCTTGTGATGTTGGATATGCAGTTGTCCATAGGCTACAGTAATCACATACCATCAAACGGGCCATGAATTATTTACGAGCCTCGTACTAACCGGTTGGGCCGTATGCTAGTTTGCCACACGCGGTATTAAAAAAACAATCATATGCTTGCTTCCACACAGACGGTGGCAGCGAATATAAACGAGTGTACACCAAATATTGATATCATAATGGGAATAAAAATGTTTAGTCAGATCGGCCTCAAGTACTTATTACAGTACTTACAACAGAAAAAGTTTGAAAACGTACCTACTTGAAGACTGAAAGCTGGAGTAGTAATTATGAAAGCCAAGTTAATTCTCCGACCTTTTACACGTGTCGTGTTTTTTGTATAAAATAACATAAATGATTAAAATAATCCCTAAGCAAGTTTTTCTCCATATAATACGTTTTAAGCTTGTTATCCAGCCATGTGACAATGAAAAGTAAATAGAATTTGTTTCAAGCAATAAATAATATTTGTATGATAATATGACAATTGAGTACTTTGCGGTAATCACTACATGCCATCCCACGGCGTAATTTGAAGAGTGAAGTGATTGAAAGATTCGTCACCATGAGATACCTCACTATAGCTTAGTTGGTTCAAAGCGAAGCACGGAAAGCAGATGTATTGGGTTGAATTTTCACTTGTGGTGAATAATTTTTCGGTTTGATTGGAAAGTATAATATCTTCAGCGGCATTACTGATGACTACAAAGTATAAAAGATTGTAAAAGAACGTCCTTAAAATAAAAATAGTTTTGCAAATCAGTTAGTAATTTTCCGAATATACTCCTACATATTGTAAATCCTTTTTTGAATTGGTTACCTATGGGACAGGCTTAGCCACTAGGCTAACCACTAGGTAAAGCCTGTCCCATAGGTAGGGGCTAGCCGAACCTCATACGAAAAGCCCACACAGTATAATATTGTATTATACATTCTTTGATGATAAATGATATTCAACTTGCAAACCTTTATGTCCAAATAAACTTCTCATACGAGTCTCGTATATACAGGGTGATTCGGGAGACGTGAGCAAGATCAACACTACGAATTCAGTAGATCATAAGCTACTGCTTCGTGCCACTATTAGTGAAATTAACGTTAATTTATCTTTGGTGTTGAAAACAAAATGTTTTAAATTATTTACGAAATTTATGGTCACTGTACAATCAGAATACTTCAGTCAAGTGATACGTGTCAAATTGAATGTCATCTGAGTCCGATTACTTTTGAAATATCGTATCTCACTTAATGTGACAATTTACTTTCTTCGTAATCAAAGTGCTGTCATAACAGTTAGATGTTTAATCCTTATAAACCAGTCGTTGTAGGGTGACCATGATTGTAGAGAATTAAACTTTAACTTAACAAACATTAAAATACAGGAAAAAGGTATGGGTGTTTCACTTAAATACAATGGTGAACGATTCATTGCCATTTACTATGTATGTAGTGTTGGTCCTGCTCAAGTCTCCTGAGTCACCCTGTATAATATATACTCAAGTTTTTTTATTTTTGTATTGAATAACTAAGTTTATATTGAACAAACGTTCCTATTTCCAAACGCGAAAGTATTTAATGAGGTATAAAATTAAATTTTCTAAAGGTCAAAACACTACTTAACATAATGCGCAACCATTATGTACTTTATAAAGAACAATATAAACAGTTAAGAAACTGCTCAAGACAACTCAAGAGCTCTTTAGGGAGTATTTAACTTTTTTTAAATAGCTAGATGAGGCATTGAGATAATTTGAGGCTCCGGAAAGGACATTTAGCACGACTGGTGGTGCTATATGATTATGTACAGAAATGATACGCGTAAGTAGGATGGATATTTATAATGAACTGATTTGTGTATATGTACAATGAATTAAATAATTTACAATAGACTCGTTAGCAAGCTTGCGGTCGCGAAGGAAATTCAAAAGTAACAGTTATGACATTGACGCGCCGATCGTAGGGATGTGGGCAGCTCGTAGTGATGCGCCACAGACAGAATATTTTTTACCCTAGAATTCATTCCTTAATGCATTGATGGACAGTAGACGCATATAGGCGTAATTCTATTGTTATTTCTATTGTGTCTGGAATAGTGTCCATCTAAGTGTTAAGAGGGTTAAAAGGAGGTTGAAGGTTGTATGAGTGAGCGAGAATGAAAGTACCTAAAGTAATTTAATAGCAATTGGG
Source organism: Notocelia uddmanniana (assembly GCA_905163555.1). Lineage (NCBI taxonomy): Eukaryota > Metazoa > Arthropoda > Insecta > Lepidoptera > Tortricidae > Notocelia > Notocelia uddmanniana. The sequence continues at coordinate 4,604,296 of LR991077.1, forward strand.
TAGTGTCCTAGGTAAAACAAATAGTATAATAGTCCGTCAGATTATCAAAAAATATTACACACAATTTTTCCTTTCGTAAATCCAACAAAAAGGTCAAAAATAAAGCGCGTCAAAGTTCGGGAGTGGGGGCTCGTGCTGCCATGCAAAATTTTATTTCTTTACATATTTATTTACTCATGTAGACATTATTGTATTTTGATTTTGATGTTTTTATTATTTTTCTGCTATTACAATTATTTTTTGATGTTTGACGACGTATTAATTTTAATTTTGAATTATGAATTTGCAGTTTTACAATTATACGTTAACAGTTTTTAACCTTAATGATGTGTATATGAAAATTCCAATACTTATCCGATTTCAAGTTATATTTTGAATATCTTGTGTACTGTATGTATTAACAATAATTTAGTATGAGATTGTACCCACTAACACATAATGGGCACTGCCTGAATTAAATGGTTTAATAAACAAAGAAAATGTGTTTAATAAGAAAAAGAAACGTTTATTCGCGACCAATCAAACTAACAACAACCCAATTACAGTTTGCAATATATTAAATGAGTGTCGGACGTATTTTATTGTATACATGTTATTAGCAGATAGCAGATACTAACGTAGATTAAAGCTGGGTTGCACCAAACCGTCTGTAATCGTAAGCTGTGTTCGTTAAAATTTTAATGTATGGAAAGTTTGACAAATTTCTGTGGGATGACAGCTGTTGGCGCCATATTTAACGTTGATCGGTCTGTGATTGTAAGTTGGTGTAACCCAGCCTTAGGCTGGGTTACACGCACATTTCCATACAATCGAATTTTAACGAACACCGCTTACAATTACAGGCGGTTTGGTGCAACCCACCCCAAGATTAACTAACATTATATGGATGTTGAACGTCTGAAATAAAGATTTATTTTTAACCGACTTCAAGATTTCAAAGGAGGACGTTATCAATTCGGTTGTATGATTTTTTTAATGTTTGTTACTTCATAACTCCGTCATTTCTTAACCGATTTGAAAAATTCTTTTTTGATTGTAAGTATATATATCCAAATTGGTCCCGTTTTTGTCAAAACGCAGTTCTGATAATGGGATTCATAAGGAATTGAGGGAACACCTCAAATCTTAAAGGCAAACATATAGTGATTTTTATGTTTTTATCAACAAGTTGAGCATTTTCATCCAAAAATGTGACATTTGATGAAGTGGAACTGCTGATGATGATCAGAACAGAACTCTTCAACGACGAAAAGTTCACGTATGGCGATTTGTCCTTCTAGCTGTGTTTGTTAAGCAAGTTTTATTTTCACGATTATTTTTTGTCATGCTCGAGTTCTGATGATGGGATCCATTAGGAATTGAGGGAACTCCTCAAATGTCAAAGGCACACAAATAGTGATTTTAGTATTTTCATGAACTAATCAAGCATTTTCATTCAAAAAAGTGACATTTGATGAAGTGGAACTGCTGATGATGATCAGAACAAAACTCTTCAACGACGCGTAGTTCATGTTTGGCGATTTGTTCTCTTCGTTTTGTTTGTCAAGCAAGCTAGGTTTTCAGGACACATTTTCGTCAAGCTTGAGTTCTGATGGAGGATTCCATGAGGAATTGAGGGTACTTAGTCTTCTACCATTATAAACATACTTATAGCAATTTTTATTTTATTGTATGGAATCTAAGAGTGCACCATCTAAGTATAATAAATAATCTTTCACCTGCCTCCCCCATTGAAGTCGGTTTTTTTTTCTTAAAAATTATTTAATTGTCACGAAAGGGTCCCACCTCAGCTTAAGCATTACTGCCGAATTTTGTTTGATAATCTAACCGAGAGACTAATTATATTGTTTTAGGACACAGGCTTTTTATTTCTTTTTTATGTCACGGATAAAAGCTAGTAAGCCATGTTAAACGAAAGCTTTCTTCATATTTGCCGTTAAAATGGCAATATTGCCAGTGTTGCCGGCACGGCACGTGGTACAAAAAATATGAATGTTATATTTTGTTGGTACATTTGTGAATTCGTGTAAATCTATTGCGGATTCCAAGGCTCAGTGGCTACAATTTATGTTTTCAAAAAAATGTGGTGATAGGCGGCTGTCTGTTTCAAAGTTGTCGGAAATTTCAGTGCCTCTAGTGAATAAGGGAATAACTCAAAAACGGCACTTTTCAGGAGAGACGAATAACGATTATTGGATACCAGCTGCTTAGAACCTGAACTTTTTATGCTTGTTTATATAATCTATGGTGTTAAGCTTTAGTTACACACATAGACGTATCATATTCCGACCCTATAAATATGTTTTTTTTTTCGTTTTTTTTGCAGTTATACCCTTATTTACGAGTACTTTATGGAGTATCTTAAAATATTTCATCATTTTCATTGAGCTTTCAGCAATAAATCGACTTGTACCCTTATTCACAATGTGCGTAAACGCAGAACACGACTTGTACCATTATCGACACAGGCCAATATCAACACGGCATGAACACGAAACTGTCCGTTCGACCGTTATAACAAAAATAGTGTTTAGGACTAACGCAACAAAATTTACTCAAAAATATAACTGTACATATGTCTTTACGTTCGTGAGTAATTTTGACTCGAGACTACTAATGCCGTTCCAGTCGTCTTAAGTAACGGATAAATTGACTTATACCTTTAAGCATAGGTACCCATCTTATACCCTTTGGGTCATCGAAAAAGATAGGTTAGGAGACAGCTAGAGATATGAACATTAGATATGTTGTGTAGTTTGACGAGCTAAATCAAATGGTGCAATGAAAACCATAGGGTTAACTCGTTTTACTCCTTTCTTCACTAGAGGCACTGAATTGTTACATTAAAAGTAAATCTTACTATTAAAAAAACATATCTCTGACATATAATATTTAGCGAATGAAATTGTGGTCCCGGTGGACCCGGGTATGTCCTAAAACTACGACCAAGACCACCGGGGAATGGGCAGCAGCATTCCTAGAGTGCGGTGGAGATACTGCGATCGCCAACCCGCATGCCAAGCGTGGCGATTATGGCATTTACCCCCCATGAAATTGGGGGAGGCCTATGTCCAGCAGTGGACGTCCTAGGGCTGATATGGTGGTGGTGGTGAAGTTGTGGTCACCAGCTCGTGTGTCACAAGTAAAATTAAGTAAATTGCTATAAATGTTCACGGGCCTCAAAGGGCAGTAAGGCCTGATAAGGAAAAGTCCATATTCAAGGAACCCGAACAGGACTTATTGCGGCCCAGGGAGTGATTTAGACAGCCCAACACCCCTTAGGGAACATAGATCTAATCTTTTGGATGAAACGTTTATGTTTTTGTGCTGTTTCTTGACCTTGATGGGAGCTTTGTCAAAGATTATATTCGGGATTGCTTCACTTCTTTGAATAATTTAGCAACGTATGATTCATTTTGGTGTCAGTGTTTTTTTTACAAAACGATTTGTTTCCTATACTGCATGTATTCCTTTTCTATTTTCTTACAAGTTAACTCATTGTAAATCACGCAAAATCTGACGGATTAAAAGTACTTAATACATTTTTTTTTTGTATATTATAATTTATGTTTTAAATTCGATTATGATGTTAGGTAATTCTAATAAGAAAGTATACATTTTGTCAAAACATAACATTAAATTGTGAACGTATTATTTAGTGCTGTAGGCCTCATAAGTACTTGTAAAATTGCCATCGTGCCCTACTTGTACAAAAATCATCAATTCATTTATTTATTCTAAAGTGTCATTACGTAAGTAGCTGTGTGAACCTGTGAAATACAGTGTCCGACTTTTCACTTTACATATGAGGAAAAACACTGTGTGTACATCCCTCGATCAATAAGCTGCGACAGCGTCCCAAACTTGAACCTAACCCAACGGTGACAACTCTCAATATGATGAAATAGAACTCACCCCACCAGAGGGCTATCGAAGTAACGATAGTGCCCAACAATATTTACTTGTAGTCTTGGCAATGTAGATCAAATTGGCATTGTCAGGTGATATTTGTCAAATATAATTGTCCAAATTTGGGTCTAATAATAAACGCACACAGTCACGCCTGTTATATTGCGTGTTACGAAACTTCAGTTAAACTTATTACGACTTGGTGAGTGATTGAAACGGCTCAAACTTTCCCAAGAGACGCAACCTATCTTAGCTATTTATCTCTCTACTAGTTTAGGCTGCTCTGCTTAATACCAAGATACATTTATAACAAAGAAGGGAGCGGCTAATGTTACAATTGTTAATGGTCATTTTATATAACTACTAGCTGTTGCCCGCGACATCGTCCGCGTCTTCGCTCCTATTGGTCGCAGCGTGATGTTATATATCCTAGAGCTTTCCTCGATTAATGGACTATCCAACACAAAAATATTTTTTCAATTCGAACCAGTAGTTCCTGAGATTAGCGCGTTCAAACAAACAAACAAACAAACTTTACTTCTTGTCATATCAATACAAGCAATTAACTTACTTCACGTATAGGTAAATTCATTTTATTATGAAATATTTTGATTTTGTCGAATCATAGTGACCATAAAGATTTAGTAATTTTATTGATTAAGATATTTTGTATGAAAAAAATTTTTGAGTGCAATTCAATGTGGAAAGAACACATTAATTTATTGTTTGTAATTTAATTACAATGGTTATCACGTACGATAGCGAAACAGATCTTTTGATTTAGGTCCGTGCTTATTGTCTTTCTATTTCTTCTAAATTTAAAAAAAAAAACATAATCAATAACTTAACTTACTTCAACAATAGGAAAGTAAACTAAATATACAAGGCTCTCCCAAGGTTCCCATAAGGTTGGCTGCGTTGCCTCACTGAATGGCAATGCCGATTATCTGTGCGAGGAATGAGCCCGTCCTACCTACGGTCACCAGAGGGCCGGATAAGCAAATAGCCTAATCTATACTAATATTATAAAGAGGAAAGATTTGATTGTTTATTTGTTTGTTTGCATTGAATAGGCTCCGAAACTACTGAACCGATTTGAATAATTCTTTCACTGTTGGAAAGCTACACTATCCCCGAGTGACATAGACCATAATATACTTCCAAAAAAATTAGGGATCCTTACTAAAATTCCAATAATGTAACCTAAGGTGTAAAAACACCACAGACTGAGGCTTCTTGGGCTGTGGAGCGATAGCAAGCCGAAGACGAAACACACAAACATGGAAACGGACAGTTTCTTAGACAGAATAACAAACATGGGGTGCGACAAAATGCAACCCAAGTTTGTGTTCCACAGGAACTTCAATATAAAGGTTCCCTCGAGGGCAGAGTGGGCTGAAGGTCTGGAATCACTAGATACTGGTGGTGAAGACAATATCTGGTACACGGATGGATCAAAAATGGGATCCGGTACGGGAGCAGGCATCTATGCAAAAGACTATAAAAGTAGTGTAAGCATGGGGCAATTCGCGACTGTCTTCCAGGCGGAGACATATGCCATAGTTGCCTGTGCACAGGAGAATATAGACAGACGAACCAAAGGAGAGACTATCTATATACTCAGTGACAGTCAAGCAGCCCTCAAGGCGCTTACAGCGCCGAGAGTGGACTCTAGACTAGTTTACAATGGCGTACAAGCTTTGAATAAGCTTGGAAGGCATAACAAAGTGCAACTAGTATGGATACCAGGGCACGAGGGGTTCATCGGCAACGAAAAAGCAGATGAACTGGCAAGAATGGGATCTACAGGCCATTTTGTAGGTCCAGAACCGTTTGTGGGACTCTCGCAGAGAACCATAACATCGGCCTTAAAGGATTACGCCAAAGCCAAACACCAACAGGAGTGGAGGATTGAGGCGGGTTTAAGGCACTCAAAGCTCTTCATCGAAGGAGTGGACCCAAGCTGGACCAAGAAGCTTTGGAAATTCAGCAGAAACCAACTTAGAATTATAACTGGGGTGTTTACAGGTCACTTCGGGGTCAAGGATCTCTTGACCAAGATGGGACTATCAGACAACATAGACTGTAGAATGTGTGGCGAGGATGACGAGACAATGGAACACTTATTGTGTGAATTGCCAGACAAAGAATGAATGACTTTGGTAATGGCTATCCAGAACCAAAGGAATTCAGAGTACTCCCACTGAGCTCCATCATCCGGTTTGTGGAAATGTTGGAGAGCAGCTTGGAGTAACTATAAAGGAGGGGGCAATTGCACAAAAGATCCCATTGGGTCGAAGTGCATCCGCAAGGGCCCTCATATAATTAAGATAAGATAAGATAAGATAAGAAGGTGTAAAAAAAATTGTTTGCATTAAATAGGCTCCGAAAGTACTGAACCGTTTTGCAAAATTCTTTCACCGTTGGAAAGCAAACACTATCCCCGGGTGACATAGGTTAGGTATATTATACAATATTACCAAAAAAATAGGGACCCTTACTGAGATTCCAATAATGTAACCCAAGGTGTAAAAAAAAAGTTTGCATTGAATTGGATCCGAAACGGGTTGGTATTTCAATCACGCATTTTAGGGAGCGGGGGGGGGGGGGGGGGGTGGCATTTATAGAATGACACCCGATTTGTGTCTCGAAGACGCGTAGTTTTTTTTATACTATAACTAGCATTTGCCCGCGGCTTCGCCCGCGTACTAAGCGAAATTTTTAACCGTCTACAAAAAACAGGTTCGTATGTTTGTCCACGATTATCTCGCGTTTGGCTGAACCGATTTAGATGCGGTCTCCAGAAAAGTAGTTGTTACATTCTGGGGTTTCGCTATACGAAGTTTGGTGATTGGGATTCATTAACAGATGAACAGATAAAAAGTCAGTATACATTCTGAGAACCGGCAAACTGTTGAATTTCATTTGATTTTGGCAAAAATAAGGATCAAAAACTATTATCATACATTTCCGAGAGGCCGAAGGGTTAAGGGCCGATGAAATAAAAGCATGTCTTAAATGGCTCTTAGTAAAAGTATCTGTGTACTACAGTAACACCAATAGGTCTGTAAACGACCTAACAGCGCGCAGCGGCCATAAACTCTGGTCCTTTGAAGTACAGAAATACGGCTAATTCAATATCATGTGTAACATTTATTTTTCCTACAATTAAATTTATTAGGTAGGTTTTGCCAGTTACCATTGGAGCATCCAAAAAGAAAATTTGGCCTCACTTCCATTCGCACTCCTTACTCCAACCGTCCGTCTGTCCGTCTGTCCGTCTGTTACAACCAAGTTGCTTTTACTGGACCTATTGAATTGCAATTTGGCACAAACTATCAAGAATTTAGAGCGCTCGTGGCCCAACGGCACCCGCCTACCGCGTGCGGTGTGCGAGGTTAAGCAATGTGGGCGCAGGTCAGTTCTTGGATGGGTGACCGCTTTGAGTGGTTACTAACTGACTCTCGTGCTTTGAAAGGCACGCTAAGCCGTTGATCCCGGCTGCAATCGTTAAGCCAAGTTAGAGGCCTTCGAGCAGCTTGCGAACTTCTAACAGTCAAGTGGCCCACTCACTTGACAAATGGGGGTCGAAGTTGCACCGCGTCCGTAGGGAGTACCCACCGTTACCATACACAGAACCCCTGGGTGGTGCTAAAAGTGCAACAAAAACTGGCAACCGTACTAGTCTTCTCGAAAATCTCACGGTTCGTAAATAAATGCCATACGATTAAAAAAGAATTGAAGGTTGATTTAAATGGAAAAAATATCGAAACCTCTATGTCGTTTTTAAAAGCAAATCCATAGATACCCCATACGCCTATATAGTAACATTAAACTTTTTTGCATATAGGTATGAATGGAGTGCCAAATTTTACCTCAGATTCGCATTAAGAGACCTCTCGGATGCTCAGATATCGATTTTGAACAAAATCGGGACGAAAAAAAAAGAAAATCAATATGGCCGCCACTTTCACAAATTTTACCTCGGATTCGTATTAAGAGACCTCTCGGACACTCAGATATCGATTTTGAACGAAATCGGGACGAAAATGAAGAAAATCAATATGGCCGCCACTTTTTTCAAATTTTACCTCAAATTCGTATTAGGGGACCACTAGGACGCTCAGATATCGATTTTGAACGAAATCGGGTTGGAAACGAAGAAAATCAATATGGCTGCCACTTTTTCCAAATTTTACCTCGGATTCATATTAAGAGACCTCTCGGACGCTCAGATATTATCGATTTTGAACGAAATCGGGACGGAAATGAAGAAAATCAATATGCCGCCACTTTTTCCAAATTTTACCTCGGATTCGTATTAAGAATTCTCTCGGACGCTCAGATATCGATTTTGAACCAAATCTGGACGGAAATGATAAAAATGAATATGGCCGCCACTTTTTCTATTTTATACCTCGGATTCGTATTACGAGACCTCTCGGACGCTCAGATATCGATTTTGAACACAATCGGGACGAAAATAAAGAAAATCAATATGGCCGCCACTTTTTTAAAATTTTACCTCAAATTCGTATTAGGGGACCTCTAGGACGCTCAGATATCGATTTTGAACGAAATCGGGTTGGAAATTGTTAAATATTCATTAATCGCAAACCACAATCACTCACCTGTACTGTAGCGCCATCTATACAACATAATGTAGCAACACTAGATTTAAAAAATAAAATAAAGTCTTATCTACGTCTTGTACATCCGTTGTTTCTTTTACTTTTTTCGAGAGCCCAAATTAATATATATTACATTAATACAATAGGAGAAATCATCAGGTTATGGGCAAATTTTACTCCTCAGATAGTAATATTAGTGTTATACCGCAAAGTTTCGCGATTAAAGTTTACCGCAAGTCTACATAACCTCAAAGTGTCCATCCGCCGCGTGGACAATCATTTCTTTTCAGCGATTTCAGCATAAAATAATACAAATACCAATAAGTAATGGTATCGCAAATATCAATGGGGACTATTGAGAAGCTAGTTGGAAGGGAAAACTATCCCACTTGGAAATTCGCTGTTAAAAACTATTTGGAGCATGAGGATTTGTGGGACACAATTGAACCAAGTCCGGGCTATGTACAAGACAGCAAGAAGGATGTGAAAGCAAGATCGAAAATAATACTTCTGATTGATCCAATTAACTACGTTCATGTACAGGAGGCGACCACGGCGAAACAGGTATGGTCGAAATTGGAAAAAGTATTTGACGATTCCGGGCTCAGTAGAAAAGTAGGTTTATTAAGAGATCTGATTACGACCACGTTAGACAGCAGCTCTAGTGTTGAGGATTATATTAATAAAGTGATGACAACAGCTCACAAGTTAAGAAATATTGATTTTGTAGTCGGAGATGAGTGGCTTGGTACTTTGCTGCTCGCTGGTCTCCCCGATGTCTACAAACCGATGATTATGGCTATGGAGAGCTCAGGTGTGTCAATTACTGCGGATTATGTTAAAACAAAGCTGCTCCAGGATGTGAAAACGACAGAATCTTCTGCCTACTATGTTAATTTAAAAAAAATGCCTAAGTCTTCAAAAGGTTCACCTGATAATCACCAAAAAAAAGGCCCACGATGCTATAACTGTAATAAATATGGCCATTTTAGTAAGAACTGCTATTCTCTGAATAAAAAGAAGACAAATTATTCTAAAAATAATGGTTATTATGCCGCTTTTTCTGTTGCAGCTAATTTGGACAAGAACAGGTTTTATATCGACTCAGGTGCTTCCCTTCATATGTGTAGGGAACGACAGTGGATGTACAATGTATCACCTACAACAATAAAGCATATTAAGGTGGCAGATAACAAGACTGTAGCAGTGGAGGGTTGTGGTAATGTGAACTTGCAAATAAGAGACTCCGAAGGCAGACCTCAAACAATTCAGGTTAGAAATGTGCTGTACGTACCTTCTTTGACAACTAATTTATTTTCTGTAAGTCAGATGACTAAAAATGGCTGTGAAGTTAGATTTGAGAAAGAATGCTGTAAAGTTTATCAAGATAAAAAATTAATTTTAACAGCTTTGCAATACAATAACATGTATGTTCTGGATGATTTACCAAAACCACAGGCACTGTTATCAACTGTAGATAAACGAGATATAAATATATGGCATCAAAGAATGGGCCATCTGAACTTCACAGACTTACTGAAAATAGTAGAAAGTACAGAAGGTGTGATATTATCTAAAAAGGGTAGTCAGATTTGCACAACTTGTATGGAAGGTAAAATGAGTCGACTCCCATTCAAGAATATTGGCACCAGGGCTACTGAAGTTCTACAATTAATCCACACAGACCTGTGTGGACCGATGGAAACTTGTTCCGTAGGAGGTTCTAAATATTATGTCAGCTTCATTGATGATTATAGTAGAAAAGTATATGTCTATTTTCTGAAAAATAAATCAGAGACCTTAGAAAAGTTTAAGGAATTTAAAAATATGGTAGAAAACGAAACAGAAAAGAAAATTAAATTTATTCGTTCTGATAATGGGAAAGAATATATGAACAAAGAATTTAAATTGTTTTTAGACAAACATGGCATACAACATCAAACAACCAATCCATACACAGCCCAAGAAAATGGATTGGCCGAAAGAATGAATCGCACGCTTGTCGAAAGAGCTAAATGTTTGATTCTGAATTCCAGGTTGGATAAATATTTTTGGGCTGAGGCAGTATCCACCGCAGCCTACATAATTAACCGGTCACCAACCAGAGCACTGGATTACAAGACACCATATGAAATGTGGTCAGGTGAGAAGCCGAATATCCAAAATATGAGAATTTTTGGTTGTCATGCCATGGTACATGTTCCCAAAGAAAAGAGGCAGAAATGGGACTCCAAAGCAGTCAAAATGTTATTTGTTGGATACTGTGACTACACAAAAGGATACAGATTTTATGACACTATGCGAAAACAAATTTACAAAAGTAGAGATGCTATTTTCCTTGAGAACACAGTTAAAAACAACAGTGTAATTGTGCCACTAACAATGTCAAAAGAAAATATATCAGAAGAATTATCACAAACAGAGGATAGTTCTGAGGATTCCCCTGACACACCTGAGACCCAGAGCTCAGCAGATACAACCCTTAATGGAGGTATAAAGAAAGAGGAATGATCTGATGATGATGAAAATTACTACACTGATAATGCTGATGATGAATACATTCCAGATAAAGATGTAAGTAATGTGTCATCTCATAAAATTATGCTCAGGCCAAGAAACAAACTTAATACCTACTTATGCCATGAAACCCCGAGTGGAGCTCAACAAGCAATGGCTTTATTGGCAAAAGAGCCAGAATCCTTAGAGGAAGCTCTTACAGGCCCGAATGCTAAAGAATGGCAAAATGCCATGAATAGTGAATATGAGTCGCTCCTGCAAAATAATACATGGACGTTAGTAATATTACCTGAAGATAAGAGAGCAATCCCATGCAAGTGGGTCTATAAGATTAAAGAGGACGCCAATGGCGAGGTTGTACGATACAAAGCAAGACTGGTCATTAAAGGCTTCGTTCAGAAGAAGGGAATGGAATATAATGAAATATTTGCTCCGGTAGTTCGTCATACTTCAATCAGATACTTATTAGCCTTGGCTGTCAAGTACAATTTATTTATTGAACAAATGGATGCAGTTACTGCTTTCTTACAAGGCGATATTGACACAGAAATATACATGTTTCAACCACCATCCTATGAACACGGAGAAGAAGTGTGTAAGTTGAATAAATCAATTTATGGCCTGAAACAGGCGAGTCGTCAGTGGAATTTGAAACTTACATCAGTGTTAAAGGAATTGGGGTTAAAAAGTACATCTGTGGACCCATGTATATATCACAAAACTTGTGGTGAAAATATTATATTTGTACTCATATATGTTGATGACTTGTTACTGTTTTATAACAGCGTAGAAATGGGTCAAGAAATAAAACGTCAATTGAAAAGTAAATTTGAAATGAAAGAACTCGGTTTCATACATCATTTTGTCGGATGGAGAATTAAGCAAAACTTGCTCAGAAATGAAATTTGTATTGATCAGACTACTTATATAGAAAAAATTCTACAAAGATTCAAGATGACTGATTGCAATCCAGTTCATTCACCTTGTGACCCCAGTGTTAAATTGGTCAGCACAGAAGATGAAAAAAATATACTTAAAAATGTACCATATCAAGAGGCCATTGGAAGCTTGTTATATTTATCTCAAGGGACCAGGCCGGACATATGTTTCATCGTAAACAAACTAAGTAGCTTTAACAATAAACCAGAACAGCAACACTGGCTGGTACTTAAGAGAGTGTTACGTTACCTAAAAGGAACTAAAGATTATAAATTGATATATAGCCAAAACTATGACGAGAAGAGAGTGTTTGGCTTCTGTGATTCCGATTGGGCTTCAGATATTAACAGTCGGAGATCGTGCTCCGGCTACAATTTTCTGTTTCAGGGTGCAGCAATTTCATGGTGTTCTAAACGACAAAACACCATTGCTCTATCAACAATGGAGGCTGAATTTATGTCGCTTGCTGCTGCTGTACAAGAAGCGATGTGGCTTCGATATCTGGAGTCTGAATTACATCATGATGTTGCAACTTCACCGACAGTCATTTATTGTGATAATCAAAGCGCTATTAAATTTGCAGGTACAGAGTCATACTGTGCCCGCAGCAAACATATAGACATCAGGTACCATTTCGTTAGAGAGAAAGTTGCTAAAAAGGAGATTGAAGTAATATATCTTGGAACGGAGGATATGGTGGCCGACATACTTACAAAATCCACCTCACAAGCGAAGATTGAAAAATGTTCAATAGCCATGGGTTTGCATTTAAAGGGAGGATGTTAAATATTCATTAATCGCAAACCACAATCACTCACCTGTACTGTAGCGCCATCTATACAACATAATGTAGCAACACTAGATTAAAAAAAAAAAAGTCTTATCTACGTCTTGTACATCCGTTGTTTCTTTTACTTTTTTCGAGAGCCCAAATTAATATATATTACATTAATACAATAGGAGAAATCATCAGAAATAAAGAAAATCAATATGGCTGCCACTTTTTCCAAATTTTACCTCGGATTTATATTAAGAGACCTCTCGGACGCTCAGATATCGATTTTGAACGAAATCGGGACGGAAATGAAGAAAATCAATATGCCGCCACTTTTTCCAAATTTTACCTCGGATTCGTATTAAGAATTCTCTCGGACGCACAGATATAGATTTTGAACGAAATCTGGACGGAAATGATAAAAATTAATATGGCCGCCACTTTTTCTAAATTATACCTCGGATTCGTATTACGAGACCTCTCGGACGCTCAGATATCGATTTTGAACGAAATTGGGGACGAAAAAAAAGAAAATCAATATGGCCGCCACTTTCACAAATTTTACCTAGGATTCGTATTAAGAGACCTCTCGGACGCTCAGATATCGATTTTGATCGAAATCGGGACGAAAAAAAAAGATAATCAATGACTGCGACTTTTTCCACATTTTACCTAGGAGTCGTATTAGGGACCTCTCGGACGCTCAGATATCGATTTTGAACGAAATCGGGACGAAAAAAAATAAAAACAATATGGCCGCCACTTTCACAAATTTTACCTCGGATTCGTATTAAGAGACCTCTCGGTCACTCAGATATCGATTTTGAACGAAATCGGGACGAAAATGAAGAAAATTAATATGGCCGCCACTTTCACAAATTTTACCTCGGATTCGTATTAAGAGACCTCTCGGACGCTCAGATATCGATTTCGATCGAAATCGGGACGAAAAAAAAGAAAATCAATGACTGCGACTTTTTCCACATTTTACCTCGGAGTCGTATTAGGGACCTCTCGGACGCTCAGATATCGATTTTGAACGAAATCGGTACGGAAATGAATAAAATCAATATGGCCGTTACTTTATTCAAAGTTTAGGTACCTCGGATTCCTATTAAGAGTCCTCTCGGACGCTCAAATATCGATCTATGTCGAAATCGTATCGGACGGCACTGATTAATAAAACCATCTACAATACATTGAATCAAAAAAGGTCGTATCTTCGTAGGGAACTCACGGCACTTCGTGCACCTTTAGACCTTATAAGGAGCTTACATGCCAAATTTGGTATCTCTCGAACCACCAGTTTGCGCTGAGCGGTGATATGTCAGTTTCTCAGTCAGTCAGTTATTTCTTGATATTTGGCACAATTTTTCAAAAGTTTTCATGACCACAATATTAAATTTCAAAACCGATGCCATTTTCGTAATTAACGTACCCAAAACCATAAAAACGACACCCATATTAATATTTAGACATTTCATCCCCCTCGGACCCCAACAGAGGGGATGGTATTTCACGTCCTCCACGTGGGATTTTAAAATCATTTTTGTTTTCGTAATTAGCGACCCAATAAACCATGGAAACAACACCCATATCGATTTTCAGAATTTGTCACTAGATTTCCCCCTTTTAGGGGTAGATTTCTCAAAAAACCTGAAACACATGTTTACTCATTTATCGTTAGAAATACTCCTGTGAAGTTTCGAATAAAATAATCCAGCTAATCTTGATTCCCCATACAATCTTCGGACCCCCATTTCACCCCCTTAGGCGTTGAATTTTGAAATATCCTTTCTTAATGCACCTCAAGACCTTATATGGAACCTAAATACTAAATTTGGAACCTCTAGAACCACCAGTTTGCGCTGTGCGGTGATATGTCAGTCTCTCAGTCAGTCAGTTATTTCTTGAAATGTGGCACAATTTTTCAAAAATTTTCATGTCCACAATATTAAATTACAAAACCAATGCTATTTTCGTAATTAACGTCCCAAAAAACCATAAAAACGACACCCATATTAATATTTAGACATTTCATCCCCCTCGCACCCCAACAGAGGGGATGGTATTTCACGTCCTCCACGTGAGATTTTAAAATCATTGTTGTTTTCGTTATCAGCGACCCGGTATATCATAAAAACAATACCCATGTCGATTTTCAGAATTTGTCACCAGATTTCCCCCTTTTAGGGGTTGATTTCTCAAAAAACCTGAAACACGTATTTACTCATTTATCGTTAGAAATACTCCTGTGAAGTTTCGAATAAAATAGTCCAACTAATCTTGTTTCCCCATACAAACTTCGGACCCCCATTTCACCCCCTTAGGGGTTGAATTTTGAAAAAACCTTTTTAGTGCACCCCTAGACCTTATAAGGAACCTACGTGCCAAATTTGGAATCTCTAGGACCAGCGGTTTGGGCTGTGCGTTGATATGTCAGTCAGTCAGTCAGTCAGTCAGTCAATCAGTCAGTCAGTCAGTTTCTTCTTTTATATATTTAGATAATTAGGTACCGAGATATTGGACTCCAAATACCGATCATTACACACCCCTATAGATATTTATGACGCATTGGGTGCATAGATATTTATGACGTTTTGGATTTTCTTTTAGACCGGCATCTGCCTGTTCTACTCTAAGGCAGGTCCGTGTAGGTACGACGACGAGCGAAGCGAGGAGGAGTGTTAGGTGTACTGTGACCCTACAGCCAGAACCGGCTTTTTTAACGGTTACTCTCTTGTTTTTGGAAACGGAGCCCAGGTGACCGTGTTTTGACAGACCCGCAAGGGAAGGTTTGTTTCATTGAACATAACCTCAAAAAATAAAATAAAATAATTCTTGGTAACTATTGATTTCCTAACTTTGGGGCGGCGTCAGAGGGGTTTCTAAGGCAACACTAGCCCCGGGTGACATCGGCTATATTATATTTCCAAAAAAATTAGGGATACTTACTACCTATAAAATGTGTGTGTATTATAATTTAAAAAAATTGAAATTTTTGTTATTTACCCCTGCGAAGCCGGGGCGGGCCGCTAGTCTTATATAAAGTTTAATTGCATCCGGTCCCCATGGACCCTGGGTCTCCACCGCAAATGCCACAAATATATAGCTCTCGCTAAGAGCTTTTGAGCTGATAGTTGCTTTAAATAATCATTTATTCTTTTAATTTGTGCCATAGAAATTTATTCCATGTTCCATTCTGTAATATAATTTTCCTTTCTAAATATTAAATTACCTGATCCCAAGATTAAATAGTTTAAAGCAATATGGTTTGGTTTAATAGCTTCGACCCCTAGAAATTTCGCTTTAATAGTCCCAGGAGCCAGCGATCTAATCTCTCAGATAAACTACAATCTAGACATTTGTCCTTTGCGAAGGACGTAATGGCTGAAGAAATTGGATGAATGAGAGATTTTAATATTTAGTTCAGGGTTCCGTACCGTAGTCGAATTGAAGAAACGATATACTTACTAATATTTCCGTCATTTAAAGTATATAATAAGGAACTGCAGCTTTAAATAAATTAATCGGACTTTTTACGAAATGTGAGTTTACCAAAGTTAAGCTCATTTCTACATATTTCCATAAGATATTAGAATTACTTTTGAACTAAAAATGGTTTCCAAGTGCTATCCCATCACCGATTCTATCCATATCAGATTTGTATGGGCTATGTTGGAGTTACACGCTGAAGTTACCTATTTAACGAAAGATAGAGTTAACTGCATAAGTAACTCAGTACACGTAGATTTCGGCGGGTGGCATTTATTTTTAGTGATAACTCAAACTGCACTCAAAAAGTGTTGGTCCGACATGCATACATACGTATGTAAGCACTTTATTGTACACAATAACAGGTTAAAACAATATGCATGTCACATTAGATCAACGCAAGGCAAACTTATCCCTTTGAGGGTTCTCTTCCAGCTAACCTATGAGGGATTGAGTCGATATTTTTGAAAATGAGATAGACCAACTTACACCGTGTACGTTTCAATGAGTGAATATAATTTGTAGCTAAACCATAACCAAATAAATACCCATAAATACATATATAATAAATATAGATTATAAATACATAGATATTCAAAATTACAATATAAAAATAATTATAGTACTCAACCAAATCACAGGTCGTTGGAGAGCCATAATTTCTTCAAATTACTCTGAAGTGACGCGACAGACTGGGACTGTCTTATTGACAGAGGTAACGCGTTCTACAGCTTCACAGCGTCCACCGTGAAAGATTTAAAATATATTTGTGTCTTATTTGACAGTACAGAAAGAGTAAGGTTGGCGCTCGCTAGACCTCCAATGGTGACCATTGCCATCAGCCATATATCTAAATGTCTCAGTAAGATAAGGAGGAGCCGGAGGATTAAAAAGTACGTTGAAAAGCACCGACAGAATATGCAAATCTCTGCGCCGGCGGATAGGCAACCACTGAAGCTGATAACGGAAGTTGGAGATGTGGTCATATTTGTGGAGACCGAGAATATACCTGATTTTGTAAGCGCTCATTATCAAGCAACGCTTCATTGAGGTCAAAGAACGCATTGTCCCCATAGTCCAGAAGTGGAAGATGAAGAGGCTAGGCACGAGTCTGCTTGGTGTGCACAGGAAGAAAATTCTGTAAGCGCCTTAGTGAGTCAGATCCAAATATTTTGTGAGTTCCTTCGGCAACATGGAGTGACCAAGAAAGCGTCTGATCTATGGTGATGCCCAAATTCCTGACATTAGAGGACAAAGGAATGGAAATCCCATCAAACAGGATGACAGGCACCCTCACATCTGAGAGCTTACTTATAAAGTAAAAAATAAGTATATTATAGATAACATTGAAAATCGGTTGTTTACTCTCTCTAACCTAATTTTCACTTCAAGATGTTACAAAAATGTACCGAAAGCTTACAACAAGAAAAAACTAGCACTGTAACGATTTTATCTACTTGTCACATAATATTCGATCTGCATCACTTTAAACATATCCAAGAAAATCAAATACTCTTTCATTTACCCACGTTCTATTCGAATTTTTAAACTGTATCCAAGGTAGCAACATGACCTCTAAATTGAAAAAGCAATGAACAATGCCAAATTATTTACTTAAACGACACACAAACAAAAAAAAAAGTTTAAAATGAACAAATCACTGACTGAGCTTAGAATTTATATGAAATTAAATAACCTAAAAAATATTGTTCATAAGTATGATACGGTGTTCTCTCGGCGTACGTGACAATCTATTCAATACTGTCCCAATTAGTCATAGTTAACTTCTTATGATAACACAGAAATATACTTTGAGACAAGTTGTGTAATATACGACTATTTTAACACACACTACAATTTCACGTGGTACTAAACTTACTGTTTAATCAATTACAAAAACAACCTTAACTTAAATCGTCAGGCATGGACAATAAAATCGCTACCTATTCAAAATAAATCTTCACAGCTCAAACGACGAAAATAAACTCCCATAAACTACAACTGTTACATGTCCTACAGAAAGGACAATAGACGTGCTACGTATTATTCCTCTATGTCTATAACTTACCGGTACATCGTGCGTCCTGGTGCGGGTCTCAAGGTGGACTGGATCTATATTGAGGAGCATTGCGCAGCGCAGCCAGGGGTGGGTGCAGAGTGGGCGGTGTAGGGTGCGATCGGGGTTGCGAAGTTGCGATTTTTAGTCGTGTGACGTCTAACCCACCCCACCCACAATTAAACTTTCCACGTGTCATATTTTTAGTAAAGTAGTAAATTATTATCTGTTTAGTCAACCAACAGAGTCAACCATATCATCTAATTACTGCGAAATGGTCAAAATTAATAAAGTATTAATTAGTATTAGTTAAGTATTACTCTTAGTTTTTAGTTTTTTTTTATTGCAATGTTCTTTTTAGTTTTTTCGTTGTGTGATTAAATAAATTAAATTATAAAGTATTATTGTTTGTAACTGGAACTTAATCGCGACTAAATTTAAGGTTAGTTTACTAATAATAATAATATATGGAGCGCTCGTGGCCCAGCGGCGTCCGTGTACTGCTTGCGGTATGTTGGATGGGTGACGAATACTAAATATATTTTTTACGTTCCCAATAAACAAATCACACGAAAGTAATCGGAATAAATCAAATTTCAACTTATTTATGCAATTTTTAAGTTTTTTAAATACATAAAATTGAAAAAACCGGCCAAGTGCGAGTCGGATTCGTGCACGAAGGGTTCCGTATGATAACCAATCTATACAACATTACACTAGACACTTTATTATAACCTTTTTCAATTGAATCAATAAGAACGTTAACTAATATCAAGTAGAATTTTGGTCAAGTGTGAGCCTGATTTTAGTTTTCCCATACATTTTGAGACCCAGCGCCTGATGAACAGAACGAGCAACTTTTCAAAAGTATGGGAGCCCCCTTAAATATTGATTTTATTTTGTTTTTATCATTTGTTGTAATAGCGGCAACAGAAATATATCATCAAAATTTCAAGGCCGTTGTATAAAAAAGGTGTGACCCGGGTATGTCCTAAAACTACGGCCAAGACCACCAGTGGGTCCTTTTTTTCAGAACGTACACTCAATATAAACTGCTGACAATATTTTTTCTCAAACATGCAATGAAATATTGATGTTATGTTCCTTATAATAGGCTGCGAAGTGTAACGTTTCAGGTGCGGCTAGGACAAGAGCTCGTTAATGCAATTTCATACAAATGTTGCAGGCCTAGGCCGGCAAAGTCCTCTTTTTTAATTTCCATTCCACATAAATTTGTGGCAAAGGCATCATGACATTCTGCCACTATGCGTATTAAAAATAAAACTGTGATTTTTTATTTCATTGCATGTTTGAGAAAAGCACTATACATATCTCGGCGGGAAATATGGGGTTGCCCACTTGAGACCTATCCGACCTCGCTTCGCTCGGCCGTCTATATGTCTTCGGCCGGCAACCCCTTTTGTCCCGGCCTCTGTAGTAATGTACTATTATTCAGAATACAGCAAAACAGCAGCAGGTATATTACGTAATATTTTACTGAATGAGGTCAATAATTACGTCAACGTTCGGTTTAACTTCTATACCTATTTATTTAACTATACTATTACAATTTAACAACAATAGTATGTAGATTGTATGACTGCGGTCTAAACTAAGGCATAATACCACGAGGTCATTCATAGGCGACAGATGTATATTGTTTGAGTTCGTACACCTTCTACACGCTTCAACCGATCGCTCAAATTTTTTCATATCGATTGGTGATATCATGACAAAAAATGAAAATCGGACATACCATTTTAACATTTGCAACCAGCAAACTGCATTTGCATATCTATCTAGTATGGATACTTTGGTTACTTTTTTATTATTATTTTATTTACTAACCAGAATACAAAAAAACTTAACCTAGAACAGTTATAAGCAAATTTAAAAATAATGCCGGATATAAATTTTATACCATTTCCACTATACCCCGTTTTTTAAGATTCGAAATATCGTGCGTTATGCGTCATGCGATTTCAAGGAAAAAAAAAAAGGAAAAGGATTGAAACGGGAACATATGTGGTGTGTTATCTTTGAAACGTAATAAGTTACTGAAATAGGTGAAATTAGTACAATATTATCCTCTGATATCCTAGGGAAACGAAGAAAGGTGGGCGAAATTGGCCGTTAAATTTCTAATTTAAAAAAAACGGGGTATATCCAAAGCCTGTTTGGAAGTGCTGCCAGGTTTTTTATATTATTCCAAAGGGTTAGATGACAAATAAAAGTAATAATAAATCACGTCTCTGCAATGCACAGAAGTTTTGAATTTGTGGCGTGTGCCTCGTATGCACATACTGGTGGCTTGTTTGCCACTATAAAGCTCCAAAAAGTCGTGCACGTAACACAGCCAAGATGGCCGCGCCCTAAGCTCTGCCCGCGTCACATCACCGGAAGTGGCGATACATCCTCACTCCGCCATTTACAAAGATTTACCGGATATAAGGCTCTCGGCAAAGTGAGGCCGATATTTCCTTTATTCATACTCTAGAAATACATAATTTTATTTATTGTAAAAATAAT
Source organism: Notocelia uddmanniana (assembly GCA_905163555.1). NCBI lineage: Eukaryota > Metazoa > Arthropoda > Insecta > Lepidoptera > Tortricidae > Notocelia > Notocelia uddmanniana. The sequence goes on from LR991077.1 coordinate 4,625,147, forward strand.
TCGATTTTCTAATAACATGAAGCCAGAATTCAAAACATAATAGAATATTGGCCTATGGTCAGCCGTGTGCTCGAAGAGCCGTTTTTTCAGGTCCCGATATAATTTCTGGGCGTCTGGACCTCACGGCCCAAGCGTCTCTACCCCGAAAGCCGCAAACGCATGGTTGCCTGCGAGGCCCGTGTATTTGCGGTGTTTAGCAGCTTCTGCCGAAGCTGCCGCTGCGCCCGCCCTCTGCGAAGTGGTGGGCAGGTGGGACGGAGCCAATGTGTCCACGCAGGTGGCGTCCCAGACTAGGGGTCGTCCCACTTGCCACGGAATGAGCGTCATACCGTCGGGCCTCTTGCCATCGTCGCGGGCGAGGCCAGGTGGCTCTAGGACGGCTGGAATGTTTATGTTGGCAAGGGCCCGACGGATTATGTCGTTCAAGCAGGCGTGACGGGCGAAGCGGCCTGCGCTTTTTTGACAGGAAAGGCCGTGGTGGCCCAGACGATCCACTTCCACGCCGCAGGGGCAACGATGGGGGACCACTATGTTGGAACCCAGGCGGAGGCCGACAGCTAATCTCAGTGAGTTGTTGTCCAGTAGTGTCGCGCAATGGGCCGAAGGGTAGGCGTGGAGCCAGAATCCAGACTCTTTCTCTGAACAAGCCAGGAGCCGGGCTTTTTCGGAGGCTGACGCGGCGGAGTCCAGTAGCCAGTCGTGGACCTGGCGGCAGAGTGGTTCATCCCAGGTTCTTTGTACACCTTTGCTGAATGGAAGGTCTTTACCGGGACAGGCCGTTTTCCATGCATTCTCTGCCTCGGTCAAGCACGATACCTCAATACATAGTCTTACATAAAATCATTATTATTTGTCGGCCTGTTTAGCCTAGTTGGTAGTGTCACTGCCTCCGAAGCTAGAGGTCCCGGGTTCGAAACCCGGTAAGGGCATTTGTTTTTGTGGTGAGCAGAAACATTTGTTCCTGAGACTTGGATGTTTTCTATGTATTTAAGTATATAACTATTAAATATATCGTCGTCTAGTACCCATAACACAAGCCTTATTTAGCTTACTATGTGACTAGTTGGATTTGTGTAAAAAAAGTCACCTATTTTTTAACCGACTTCAAGATTTCAAAAGAGGAGGTTATCAATTCGGTTGTATGTTTTTTTTTATGTTTGTTACTCCATAACTCCGTCATTTCTTAACCGATTTGGAAAATTCTTTTTTTGATTGTAAGTATATACATTCAAATTGGTCCCGTTTTTGTCAAAACGCAGTTCTGATGATGGGATCCATGAGGAATTGAGGGAACTCCTCAAATCTTTAAGGCAAATATATAGTGATTTTTTTGTTTTTATCAACAAGATAAGTATTTTTATCCAAAAATGTGACATTGGATGAAGTGAAACTGCTGATGATGATCAGAACAGAACTCTTCAACGCCGAAAAGTTCACGTTTGGCGATTTGTCCTCCTAGCTGTGTTTGTTAAGCAAGTTTTATTTTCACGATTAATTTTTGTCATGCTCGATTTTAGATGATGGGATCCATGAGGAATTGAGGGAACTCCTCAAATCTTAAAGGCAAACATATAGTGATTTTTGTGTTTTTATCAACAAATCGAGCATTATCATACAAAAATGTGACATTTGATGAAGTGGAACTGCTGATAATGATCAGAATAGTACTCCTCTACGACGAAAAGTTCACTTTTGGCGATTTGTCCTCCTAGCTGTGTTTGTTAAGCAAGTTCTATTTTCACGATTGATTTTTGTCATGCTCGAGTTCTGATGATGGGATCCATTAGGAATCGAGGGAACTCCTCAAATGTGAAAGGCACACAAATAGTGATTTTAGTATTTTCATGAACTAATCAAGCATATTCATTCATAAAAGTGACATTTGATGAAGTGGAACTGCTGATGATGATCAGAACGGAACTCTTCAACGACGCGTAGTTCACGCTTGGCGATTTGTTCTCTTCGTTTTGTTTGTCAAGCAAGCAAGATTTTTCCATGATTCCATGAGGAATTAAGGGTACTTAGTCTTCTACCATTATAAACATACTTGGATTGGATGGAATCTAAGAGTGCACCATCTAAGTATAATTATCTTTCACCGGCCTCCCCCATTGAAGTCGTTTTTTTTTTCTTAAAAATTATGTTTATCATCATCCTAAATTTATCCCAGTATAGTTGCATTCTGAAGGATGCCTGGGGCCCGCGACCTAATATCATAAATATGGTGTAGGCACTAGTTTTTAACCGACTTCACAAAAAAGGAGGAGGTTCAATTTAGTTTAATGTTCTTCTTTTATTTAATGTGTGTTATCTCAGAACTCTGTCATTTATGAACCGATTTGAAAAAATATTTTTAGTTTAGAAAGTATCTTCTAGGTTGGTCCCATGGTTACCAATATCTATAGTTTTCATGATGAGATCCATAAGAAATTGAGGGAACTCCTCAAACATTTAAAGGAAACAAATAGCAATTTTAGTATTTTCGGTAATAAGCCAAGCATTTACATTAAGTAAGTAGCGTTTGGTGAACTGGACCTGATGAATAAGACTACGGATGGACTTCCAAAATTCCAAGTTTTTGATCAAGATAATGAAGCGGCTATTATAAAGTCATTTTAAATGGTGCTGATGTAATGTTACCATCAACCTGACCTGATGATTGAAGCTGGAAAGTAGGCAATGGAGCTCCGTAATAAAATAGCGTAGCGTAGCCATGTTTGGCCTTATTGGGTTTGTCATGAGATGCACTCTGGCAATGATTCACTAAAAATATGATAAAAAAATAGTTTTAAATAAAAAAAAAGCGACAAAAAACTAAAAAGCAAACAATAATCCGAGATTTCCAATCCAATCATGAGATGAAATTTATACCTAAGATATCATTACGCAAAATGTACTAAACATAGTTCATTCCTTAATTAAATACTAAATATGCTACTCTTAAAAACGCTGGGTCCATGGGGGCCGAGTGCACGCCGCATTTATAAGGATTTATCGGCTAGATGTTACAGGTGATCAAAGGGCTGGCTAATACTTCGCGCAGAGGGTAAGCATTGCCATACAACGTGGCAATGCGGCCAGCCTTTTGGGCACACTGCCCACAGGCAGCGATTTGGAAGGGGTTTTTTGTCTATAAGTAAAGTTATTTTGTGTATGTGACGAAGCTAGTTGCTGTTGTGTATTTTTTTTTAATATATATATATAATATTTGACGAAGCCTGCGTTGCGGATTACCTATTGTAATTAAACACCTGTATACTTAATTTTATTTCTTATATTATCAATAGTCATTAAATAACAATGGTTTTCGATTTAGGCACTAAAATACTAATGTAATAAATACCAAATATGTTTTTAATAATTAGCTACCTAACAAATAAACAATTTCTTAACGTTTTATCACCTTTTGAAATCGGCCGATTTACCAGGTACCTAGTGGTGTTGTTGTGCTGCCGTCTTCTGTAATGTGGAGGTACTTCCCCAGTCTGTTCCAAATGTGGGTGAGAAGATGTTTTGCTATGTTTTTGTTTCCTACCTCTCTTAAAAGATGTACAGTTAAATATCGAACAATAGATGAATATGGAACCCTAAGCTAATAAAAAACCAATCTTAACACGTTTGTAACACTAAAACCATTATTTGGACGTAAAAACCGCCACTGTCAGCTCGTAAACAGTGGATAGTGGACTAGAGGTATATTTGGCTCAACCTATTGATGATATACGAGTATTAGTATGACATTTGTGTCGCCAAAATATTGTCTTGCTCGCTCGCTCGATATACTGTTATCGACAATTTGACAAAAAATATTTTAAAACAGGCTTTTTTCCTATGAAATCAAATAGAGGATAAAAAATTAAGTAAATCCACATTTTTGAATTTTCGAAAATATATCCCTTAATCGTATATATAAATAAATCTATTTCAAAACTTCCTCATTCTAAAAGAGAGTAAGTGACAATTAAGGCGTCACAGCGTAACAAATCATACAGAAGCACTGGTACTACGACAGATTTACTAAAGAAAGTGTACTGCCGTTCTTTTTGTGCGCTGTGACTGTCACAATTTGTTTGTCAGTTTTTTCATAGAATCAGAACCTTAATCTCGGAGTCGCGCTTGTACCGAGTTTAGCCGAAGCAGGAAAAGGATCAGAGGGCCTACACCGAACTTCGTGTCGTGCCGTCCCTTTCACTCTCGTGTTTTACACTATATGACGGAAAGGGACGCCACGATACGAAGTTCGATTTTCGAAGTTCGAAATAGGCCCGGTGAAAACAAACGTTGGTCAAATGCCGTACCAGTACCGTACGTTATACGTCAAGTTAGATAGACTCACTTTTACAGATCATAAAATGACACAGCTAAAGCTGGATTTACGTCAGGAAATTTGTCTTTTACTCTTAAGAGGGCGGGAAACTTACGGTTTTTTATAGATCCGTAACTACCACCACCATAACCATACCACCACCACCATCTTTACCTTACCAGCGATAACGCGTGAGCAAGTCAATCGTTCTCTAACTGAGGCGTTGCAAATTAATATTAAGATTAAGGTTTCTATTTTGCAAATAAATGTACCTAAATTTGAAATAAAGTATATTTTTTTTTTATTGATTTACTTTCCTAACGCGCGTTTTTTCCTTACACAAAATGTCATTTAGATATACGAAACGAAACGTTACGCAATCTACCTGCAATGCTCCGATTCCATTGACATAATTGACAAAAAGGGACATCCCTAGAATATCACTTTTTCATGTCCGTCATTCTGAAATGAAAGTGGGGTTTGAATCTAGAATTGAGACTCGATCAATTTAATTTCTTGACATCGCTACTAAGCATGAAGGAGATATTGAAAGGAGAGTGATAGCTGGGAATCGAGTGAATGGGGCATTTTACGCCTTTATTGAGCAGCCAGAAAGTGTCAGAAAAAGCGTTTTGGTGCCGACACTAATGTATTGTAGCGAAATCTGGGTATAGCAGAAAAAATATCAGAGTCGAGTGAATGCAGTGGAAATAAGAGCGCTTAAGAATCTTTGGCGTTACTTTGAGACATAGATTGAGAAGCATCAGGAATAAGACGGAGGTGTGGATTGAATTAAGATATAGTGACGAAAATTTAGAAAGGTATATTAAGATGATTTGGACATGTAAAGATGACGGATGAAAGAAGATTGACAAAACGAGTGTTTGATCCTTCAAACACTCGTTTTGTCAATCTTCCCAGAGAGAGAGAGTGGATGGAAAAGTTGGAAGGGGAAGATCTCGGCGAACTTACTCCGATTAAGTCAGAAACATTCTGCAGAAAGGCCAGATCAAGGGTACCCTAAATCGGCGCGCATGCATGAAGAATTTTATTAGAGTTCATGAAGCGAAAGTTGTATATCAGGAGCATAGCAATTGGAAATATGTGATCTCACACATTGCTGGACCCATTGTGCACACCTCTGTGCGTCTTCATGTTATCTAGTCAAGTCCTGTTCTGTGTGCTTTATGGAATAAATGGTTTTTCTTCTTCTTCTTCATCTCTGCCTACCCCTGTGGGGAACAGGCGTGATTATATGTATGTACATCGTTTCTCTTTTTTACTTATGTATGCATTTAGTACTAATGACGCGTACATATTTGTTTTTTTTTATACTACGGCGGTAGCAAACAAGCTCAGGGCCATTACGGCCTGCCCGATTGTTCCAAACGACTAGTAGACAACGTAGTAAAATTGTATTATTTAATATATTATTATGAAATTATTTTGACGTCTAATGTATAAAATCATCGCAAATAAATGAGTATTAGTATGAATAAAAAGAAAAAGTGTTTAATGTCATTAACAAAGCTGCTAAGTTTCGCGTCGTTAACATGGCAAGATTATAATATAATAAATTATTTATTTCGGAACACAAGACTCCATAGATGTTAGTAGACAAGACAAGAAAAATAAACATGAAATTAAAACTAAGTTAGTAAAATACAATTTAAATTTACCTTATATTACATTATTTCAGTTGGGACAGTTGAGTGCTACTCCCTTAATCAGTCCAACCCAATGCCTCAGTATTGGGCTATCATACCGATTGGCAATCACATTTAGAATGCTGTTGGTGCTATGTCTAACTCGTCCCAGCAGGGATGCGACTTTCTTTCGCATGATTGCTGGGAACCCGTCGGTCCGCGCTTCGCAGAACATGCCGGACGCGCTACATCTACTGGAAAAGCCCATCAGCATTCTAAATATGTTGTTGTACTGCACTCTGACTGCATTATAGGCTCGCTTCGTATATCTCACCCACAGGCTGCTCGAGTAAAATGACTGACAGTACGCTTTAAAGAGTGTTACCTTAACTGCACTGGAGCATCGAGCAAACCTGCGGATAAGCATATTTCCACGAACCGCCAATGCCCTGCGTTCTCGGTCTATATCTTGGTCGTCCCTGAGGTCACTGGTGATAATATGACCAAGATATTTAAATTTGTCCACAACCCTCAAGGGCATGCTGTCCAGCTTAACAGGCGGGACGTGGTACGGTTTGATTTTCCCCGCCCTGAAAACCATGACCTCGCTTTTGGTGGTGTTATATACGAGGCCATGAGACTCGGCATACTTCTCACAAGTGCTCAACAGCTTGGCAAGCGCGCCGACAGCCGGTGCCAGCAGGACCATGTCATCGGCGTAATTGATGTTATTGGCAGACGTGCCATCAATGTAACATCCTGCATGGTCACTGCTGAGGCCCACTATCAGCTCGTTCACGTACAAGTTGAACAATTTGGGAGAAATTAATCCCCCCTGCCTTACGCCACACTCCAGCCTGTGTACTCACCCGACAGCGCATCGGCCCATCTTACCTGGTTTAGCTGATTAGAATACCAGAATTGGAATATTCCAATGCACTCTCTGGGCACACCCGTTTTCCCCAGTTTTCGCCATAGCAAGTCATAATTTACACGATCAAAGGCCTTTGATAAGTCGAGGAAACAGGCATACACAGGAGTGCTCCTTGCAGTGTAGTACTCGACAGTATGCTTTAGACTTAATATTGCGCTCTCTGTCGACAGCCCGGCCTTAACCACTCAAGTGCTCGCGTTAAAAAAAAAGGTGGTCTAAAGTGCTCAAGATTCACCGGGCATTAGCAGCGCATTGTCTTGTGTTGTTAATAAATCGATTGCCTGGCTTCGTCTAAACTTTTTGCTATGATTCTTTTTATGTTATAAAGCTAAAGAAACAGGCAATTTGTTTATATAATTAATTATATAGGTCACCATAGTAAAATATTTTTTTTTAAAGTCACAAACTTAACATACCGTTTCGAATGAGATCTTTTGCAATAAATATATTTTTATTTTAAAATCTAAATCGATAACATATGTAAATTTTATGTTTACTTAAAACTGTAATAGTTTACGCTTCGATTGATACCAAATAAAGTATATGATCCCGGGGAAATATTTTGCATAAAACCTTTTTCATTTGCAATGTTTACATTGTCAGTTTTGCAATTCGCCGCAAAACAGTGTAGTTTGTTTATGATTTTTTTATGAATAATTTAGGCAAACGAGTACAAAAATATTGTCAGACGTAGATAGATACACTATTAATCTTTAAATAACAAGTGCCAGTTTTGTCAAAATCGCAGCAATTTCTGTCACAAATTATCAATAACAAAAAATAGCCTTACATACCTAACGTAATGAGTGCCGCTTTTGACGCCCGATTACAAATAGTTCCATGCACTTCAAACCACATAAAACACTTAACACATATACTAAACATGTTACACTTCACAACTTAATAGATATTCAACCGATTACAACTCGATTTATATTTTTGTTCTCATTTCAAAGGTATACAAAAACCCACGTAAAGGTCCCGACTCAAACTAACGGACATACTCCGGCGGGCTTGCGCTGTCAAAATTTTATCATGGCGGCGATATAAGGACGGGGTACACTGGTGCGCAACGAAACCACAGTTCATGCAGTGATCGTCAATATTGAAATCACGAAATTTACATTTCTTATTATATCAATTACGAATAGTTACAGATCCTTAACTTATTACTTATACAATGCTAATACGAAATTAACAGCGGTACACTCATGATGACTTATATTATATATTCTTGAAGTAATAATAACGTTTGGCATTTTATTTTAAATATCAGTGGCTGTCGTGATATAGAATAACTGACAAAGTAGAAAAGTTGGAAAACCGCCGATATTATCATTTCAAAGTTATATATCTCAACAATGGCTGAACCGATTTTGATAAAACATGTTTTACTAATATTATCGTTTCCAGAGAGAAAAGTTATGTTATTATCCTATTATAAATTCGAGGAGTTAAAAATGCAGTGTTTTTTCACCATAATAGTTACAACTGTTTGGCTGGACATATCAGATCTCAAAGACCTCGTGTTTACGTGTCTAGACATTTATAGTTGCTTCAGTCATATTGATCCACGGCTATAAGATACTACTAAATTTCTCTTGGAAATCCTGCTCTGAAAAAAAGACAACCAAATCGGTTCACCAGTTTAAATAAAAGCTACGATGCCACAGACAGATATACACATTAAACTTATAACCCCCCTCTTTTGCGTTGCCTAGTATAGTAGTAGTAGGTACGGTACCAGAACTGACTATATTGTAATTTCATCATGTCAGCCGAAGGACGTCCACTGCTGGACATAGGACTTATATTTATTTGGCACCTCAACTAGTTTATTTTAACTCTAACAGGTTCTCATTGCTGAGGTGATAAGTTTTATGTGATGTGGTATGTGTGTGGTACACGAGAGCAAAGTTACCTATATGCATATCGTGTATTTGAATCTCTCGATACGCTATAAAACCTATCATAGAATCACTTGCCACGCTCGCTAGTGATTCGATTAAGGCACTAAGGTATCCTTCGCTACCTCGGTATTCGAAGTTATCACTCGTCGCAAAAAAACGAATGCTCTCTTATTGCACAAATAATTATTAAATCCTTGCCTGACACATCACATAACCACTAAAGAGGAAAATTGTAATGAAAATTTAAGAAATTAAATTAAATTAATATTTGAAAAAACATCAAAAATAACAACAAAATTCATACACTTAATTTGTGAGGTTAAGTATTTTTTTATTGGTACGTGGTTTTCATTGCCGCAATGAAGAAATTTTGGGGTGTTAAGTTAAAACGACTATGAGAATAGTTTATATGCTAGCTACAAATAACTGAGATAACGGTCAATATGGGTCATAATCAGAACTGGTTTAAAAATAAAACCATACATTCTTATTTGACCCATTACATGGAATATGTGAATTTTATAAATTTATATGATCAGTTAAACAAGTTAAAGTGAACCCTACCTCTACTTCATAGATTCATAAATAAAAGGTAAGCAGTTATATTGGTAATGGGCCGCCACTTAGTATGCGTAAAAGAACCTACCAAAAATAAATAAACTAAATTAAACCATTCTGCGACAATAGCCCAGTGTGCACCGCGCCTTACGACATAATACGTGGATCCGACGCGAATCGGCGGAAGTGCCTTGTGCAACCACAGTTGCGTACAATAGTATTTATAGACGTCACAAGTTCATTCACCTAATCCTGCATAGAACATACCTAATTGTTCATTAAAAGTGGATTTATGTTGATTTTAATAGACGCATTTATTGATTTTAATAGCCTAGTACAGAAATATGGAATAATCACATAATAATGTACGATTTAAAATTAACCTCGCAAAATTTTCATCACTCAACGTACTTTGTTGGAAGAATTTATCACATTCCATTTTAATTAGTATCGAAATATATGCTTCGTCTTATGAAGCAGTAAACCAGGATTAATTTGGTATATAATACCAACTAAAAAATGCGAAATTGATTGCTTACAGCATGTTTTAATCGCGAGCTCTTTCGCTGACGTACCGAACTTCGATGGTCATCAAAACAACTTTTATATTTTATAAAAATTGTTCCGTAGACTGCCGTTTTAATTTTTTTTATAGTTGCCACATTCATACTCTACCTATATAACTCAATTAAAAAGCGTTCTTTGCATGTTCCGCATAGCAACAATTTAAAAACCGTTGGAACTCCAACTCGCAACTAGTGTTGCGAGAGCACTGTACGTTTTCCCAAGTCGCAACCCTAGTTGCGGAGAGCACGTGAGTGGCTAAAGCCGAACTGGGCGTCGTGAATATTGAGATGCTTCTCAAGAAGCGAGTCCAGCATCCAAATTAAACTACTTATACTAACCATCCAAATTAAACTTCTGCATGTCACTATGAAACTAGTATACTGAACGACTTTTTAATTTAGCAGTGTATTACAGAATGAACCTCCCAGCGAATGACATTTCATTCAGCCCACGCGACCAGCTTACTAATGCTGCTGTAATCCCAGCTCTTGCCATTTGCGACTTTAACATAAAGGCTTTAAGGTTGATATTGGAACTGTAGTAGTTTTACAGTTACATAATAGTTGTTGAGGTTTCAAGCGTTCAAAATTTCGTGGTATTCGTGACCTTAATCTTTGAGATATAAGGTTGGGAATGCAACTATAATTGTTATACAGTTCCTAAATAGTTTCTGAGGTTGTCAGCGGTCTTAATTTGGTTTTTCCGAATGAAGAGTGTACTAGATCTAGTCAGGGAGATATTTTACTACAGCACAAAATCAAAATAAAAATATAATTTATTTGTAGAACATAGGTATACTCGTATGGCTGGTCAAAAACTTATAATTGTGTATCACTATGTCTTGCCATAAGGCATACAAATATTTTAAATCAAGATGTAGCATGCATCCGGTATTGATGAAAGAACAAAAGTATTTAATATAAAAAGCGTGCTGATATTGTTACAGTTAACAATTCGTCAAGTACTCCTTTATTGAATAGTACGCTTTTTTTACCAAAAGATTAAACAGCCTTTTTTGAATTCTACGAGTACCAAGTCTTGTGTTTTGGAAAACTGGCAACCGTACTTGTCTTCTCGAAGATCTCACGGTTCGTAAATAAATGCCATACGATTAAATAAATAAATGTGTTTTGGATAGTTTTTTTGGCAATTGGTTGTATATTTTAAGTGCCATTCCAAAAACGCTTTTAGTAAGAAAAGTTGTTTTTATTGTCTTGGTATATATTTTTCCCCTCACTAGCTCGGAAAGCCGTATTTTATCCTTTCAAACAAGCGGGTAAAACGCATTTTATCCACAAGTGGGGAAAGTAATTTGACCTTGGAGCGTGTTTGAGTAGCTTTTGACAGATAACAAAACGTAAAACGCTCATAATAATGGTTCGTTTGATATCAATAATCATTAAATAAATGGTTTGAGAATTTAACAAAAAATACCAAATTTAGCTTTATTTAATGATTTAAGTCAAACTCTATAAGTATAAGTAACATTTGTTTTATAATGATATTGAGTATAATTGTAAACGCATAAGTTGAGTCGATGCAATTTCAAAACGCATCGTCAGAAATGCCATCATTGTCAATGTCAACTAAAATATGCACAACTTGTCACGGACTCCGACTTACGTAAATATTATACCCAACTTCCAGAGTTTTCTGTTATAATATCGTAAAAAAATCGGTGATTCCAGGATGAAAATCATGCCTGTGGAACTGTGTTTTTTTGCAGGTTGCACTTTCCTCGCTATAGTGAGGAGAAAAGTTTTGTGTTACACACGGGTGCAAAGTAGTATTTTACTTCTCGTGTGTTGAAACACTCGCTACGCTCAGGATTCTATTTTAACAGTTCAACTATATAATCCTTTCGCTGGCTCGTGTTTCAATTCCACACTCGCGGGTAAAATACAACTTTGCACCCTTGTATAACTAATAACTATTATCACATCGGCGAGCACTATTAAAAACAGAAAATTTATGCATGTTGTTTTAAACGTAAACGGCGGGTTCAAATATGTAAAGACAATATCATTTTAAGTATGGAAAAAGGACAAAAAGGACTACATCACGCACGCTCAAAAAATTTGTGTGATTACCAAGCAGTTTAGTGCTTATTAATACGTACAACACACGACTCACGAGCGATATTGAACTGTTAAGTTTAAGGAGAGACTTTGCCTCCTTGTGCGTGTTCTATCGCTTGTACCTCTATAATGGGTTATGATCTAAGAACTGTTCGACATGATGCCCACGACCGCTTTTCACCATATTCCCGCTTGCCGTCGGCAGGGCATTCATCCTCACACCTTAGAACGTAAATGGTCACATACGGTACGGTTTCAGAGGAATTTCCACCCTCGGACGCTCCGGTTGTGGAATGAGTTCCTGCAGAGGTTTTCCCGAAGAACTGCAGTATGGGGTACTTCGAGAAATGAGTGTATTCATTTATAAAGGGTCGACAACGCGCATGTGACACCCCTGAAGTTGCAGGCTTCGATAGGCTGCGGTGACCGCTTACCTTCAGGCGGGCCGTACGCATGGTATTAATAGTACATTACTACAGAGGCCGGGACGAAAGGGGTTGCCGGCCGAAGACATATATACGGCCGAGCGAAGCGAGGTCGGATAGGTCTAAGGCGGCCAACCCCAACTTTCCCGCCGAGGTATGTATAGTGCTTTTCTCAAACATGCAATGAAATAAACTACAAAAAAAACAAAGTTTTATTTTTAATACGCATAGTGGCAGAATGTCATGACACCTGTGCCACAAATTTATGTGGAATGGAAATTAAAAAAGAGGACTTTGCCGGCCTAGGCCTGCAACTTTTGTATGAAATTGCATTAACGATCTCTTGTCCTAGCCGCACCTGAAACGTCATACTTCGCAGCCTATTATAAGGAACATAACATCAATATTTCATTGCATGTTTGCAAGTGGCAAACAAGCTTATAACAAGACACTGTAGCCTATGGAAAAATTAGTAGCGCGTTGCCAACCCTTTTTTGACATGAGGATTCGTGTTGACAGCTAGACTATGCAGGTCCCTCACCTCGGGAACTCTGGCGACCTTACACGCCACCAGGAACTCAAAACCAGTAAACTGAGGAATGAATGGCTATTTCCTGTCTCCGATTCGTTCTCTCTCTGGCTGAGTATTGATTTCGCTTCACGGAAGGTCAATGCCACCGTATTATGAATGATTTTTCACTACTAGGCTGTTTATAACTATTTTTGGTGAAACAAAGCTATCGATTGTCAGGCGGCGGTCGAGGGTCCGAATCCCGGCTTGTACAGTCAACAGCAAAAGTAGATGATCATTTTAGTACTTTGCCACTTTCACTACTTTGACGCATCCCAACTGTCACAGTGTTGTTACGTTAGGCGACTTCCTGACTTGGCGGAGCGGGGTCGATATGCCATAGGTATTTTGTTGTTTGACGTAAGCTTAACTGATGTGAAATTTCCTCATCTTGACGAATTATAGACGGAGAGCTAGCGACCAAATCGGTCATGTGGCTTCAGCTGTATTGAAACTCCGTTAGCTACTTCCCTGAACAACCTTTTCCTATAATCTTCGTGCTGGCTGGGATATTTTTGCATGGCAATTTTTTTGAGGCTTACATATTGATTAATCTCGCGTCAGAAAAAAAGCCAATACAGCTGACCCCGTACCAAAATTATTATTATTTTGGTACTTTTAATTAACGCCGGAAACCCTTTCTCACCACCCGATCGATTTTGGGTGCACAAATAGTACAGAGCAACTATTTGAAAAAAAAATTAAAGTCGCTGAGCCCACATCTTTTTCTTTTTTTTCCCCACCCCACTACACGCGCACCCACCGCCCGCGGCCTGCCAGCACGAAGATTATAGGAAAAGGTTGTTCAGGGAAGTAGCTAACGGAGTTTCAATACAGCTGAAGCCACATGACCGATTTGGTCGCTAGCTCTTATACTATTACGTTTGCGCAGTACTAATACGATGCGCAGAAGTGGGGCAGTACTGCATTGATATCGGTTGACACTGACAGCTGACAGTTTTCTCATATCGTACCGCCTCCGTATCGATAAATCAGGAAGGCGCCTGTGACAAAGCAATGGTCAATCTACGTTTGCTGTTGACTGAACCAATGAGTTTTTAAATTATGTACGGAATATCGTTCGATGTTAGCGTTTCGGTGAAGGTAAACATCGTGAGGAAAGTTGTTTAATACAAAACATAAAGTGTAAACATACCTTAAGTAGGTTTTACTATGGCAAAGTTATTTTTATATATGTCAACACTCTCTTTCTCTTCCGATTCGCAACGGCGAGCACGTTCCCGTATTGTTTTTTTCATTTAAAAGTGAATATAAATTCATTTTTCATATCCTATGCGTTTTGATTTATACAAATGCTGCGAGAAAATATGATGGCGTGTATTACTAAAACTGTTACCCCCTTACTCATAAACTTCCATCAAGCCTATTATTAGGTAACAAGCCGCTAAAGTTGGTTTATCCTGCTCTGTCACTTTGACATTTATGTTTGTGAGAAAGGGACAATACACATTTTAGTTAACAGAGGTTTGTTAAGTTTTATGAAGAAGGGGGTTAGAGTCCGCAGGAAACTCGGTGCTCCATACAATCGTAGTTTCGCTCTCATTTTAAAACGGCATGCTGGAATCATGGTCTAAGGAAACAAGGTCTGTCACTCCGGATTGTGACACAAGCCTAGGTCACCGTCGTGTTACCACTTTACAGTAACAAAACGACTCATGAAGGATTTTTTTCTGCCGTAATCATGCAATATACATTCTTAACGCATTACAACTGTCATTTGTTTGTTTAAGCAAACAACATAGGTCAAGCTAAACATGAATTAACGTATTAATTTAATAAAACACTCACAGGTATACATGGGGGTCGGGGAGTGTCATAATACAACACTGGCAATACAGCAACTCACACTTACGCCGGCAGAACCATCAATATAAGTGATGACGCAGGCATGTGTCACCCACACTACTGAATTTCCCCGGAGTGCTACTTATGCCTTATATTCTTGTATCATGGCTGGAATGATATGAAACTTTGTATACACAATGGGATCCGGCATGTCCAGGCCGGAAATACGTTTCTGGTGCATGACATTATATTAAGGTAAAAAACCGGCCAAGTGCGTCTCGGACCACGCACAAAGAAGTATCTTCATAGGAAACTGACGGCACTTACGCCCTTTTGTTTGGGTAAGACAGTTTTTCAGCAATAAATCAAAAACCGTTAGACTTATCTTGTTCAAACCAAAAATCTTTGAAAGTGTTTATCAATGTACATAATCTTGATTTTTTTCATCTTCATAGTTCGGAAATTAGAGGGGGAGACACGCTTTTTACGAATTTGACACCTACTATCTCACCAACGGTTGACTTAAATTGAAAAGTTTCTTAGAAACCTCGATGTCATTTTTAAAGGCTTATCTATAGATACCCCACACGCCTATGTGCATTGAAAAAGAATTTTTAACCCCTCTGTTACATGTATGGGGTGCCCCCCAGTTTAATATTTTTTTCGTAATTTCACATCATATTTCTATAGCGGTTCTTACCTTCATACCAAATTTCATAATTGTAGTGCTTATAGTTACCGAGTAAATCGGCTGTGACATACGGACGGACGGACAGACATGACGAATCTATAATGGTTCCGTCTTCGCCATTTTGGCTACGAAACCCTAAAAAAACATCGACTACTAAGGTTTTTCGTATCAGACATAACTCAAAAACTCGCAGATTTTTTTTCTATTACAATTTCTAGCAACAGAAACTAATTTCCGCCTAGATATGGTGGATACCATTGTGTATACAAAGTTTCATGTTATTTCAGCACAGCGTTTTAATATGAGAACGAAACTACGATTGTCCATCGGGCGACATTTTTGAACACTTCGGTAGTTCTTACTCAGGATGAATGTATTTGAGATTCTTGTGTAGACTTTTCTAAAACCATTATTGGACACTGATTTGCTATAACACCACAAATATTAAAATAATAATACTCGCTGCGTACGGCAACCGCGATTCCGTCAGTTATTTATTTATTTTATTTATTTATAGCAAACAAAATGTATACAGCATCACAGTATTACCAAGTCACTGTATAATTCATAATACATAAAATATAGGTAGGTAACATAAGAAAGACACAAAAATGATGACAGTTAAACAGGTACTTATATAAAACAATATTTAACTTTCGTCCATCTCCTCGCAATATTTAAGACAAGCACGACACACATGCGCCCATCGACTCACGAATATATCACATTCGGGTGCCCATGACAGAAACGAGTTCAGCATCCTTACAGCCCTGACTACAGGAGAGTTTCTATGAGCTACAGTGCGAGTAATTGGGACCGCTAGGAGGTTGTGATTTCTCGGCCTCAGAAAGTTTTTAGGCACAAACGGGATAGTGAGCTTCACAACTCGCGTTACCAAATCCGGACAGTCTGTATCGCCGCGTAGAATCTTACCAGTTGCCACCAAAAGGTTGTAGTTTCTCTTCGTTTCAAGAGAATTGAAACCCAAAGACACTAACAAGAACTTATGAGGGTTATGCTGATGGAACGCTCTAATATGGCTCGCTAATCTGGGGTAATCAGAATACGCGAAGTTTAATTCTCAATGCCACTTCGAGATAACGTGATATTGCAGTTGCTAGCATGTCAATAATAAAAGTCAAGTTATATAGACTCACTTTTACAGATCATAAAATGACACAGCTAAAACTGGATTTACGTCAGGAAATGTTTCTCTTACTCGTAAGAGGGCGGGAAAATTACGGTTTTTTAAAGACCCGTCTCAGGGGTGTAATTGTGTTACTTTCCAAACGAGCGTTTTCCTTACACAAAATGACAATTAGATCTACGAAACGTTATGCAGTCGACCTGCAAGGCTCCGACTCCATTGGCCTTAAGTGACAAAAAGGGACATCCCTACAACATCACTTTTTTCATGTATGCCATTCTGATTTTGAGTCCTCTAATATTTAAACTACGAACTTTTAATGGCAGGGCGGGAGATTTATTGCTACGGGAACCTAATGCTAATTAAGTTCCAATTAATTAGTAGCTTTTTACCTTCTAACACGGAAACGAGGGTATGTTTCTAGGAAAACCCGGTACCCACACCCAAGTTCGTATTATGGGTTAACAAGAAATTTAGAATTTAGAATTTCTCGTGGCAGGGTTTCATCTTTCCGAACCGGTTGTAGTTTATTGAAATCCATATGTAAATATAATAAGCCTACTTATATTAAAGAATAAATAACTTTGGCTTTGAGTCTCATGCGGTATTTCGGCGTCTACCATCATCTGTCATGACCAAAAATCATTATTTATCTATGGTCATGACAAACAGTTATTCAGAACATAACCTATCGTGTACAAGCCATAAAACGCACACAAGGGTTTGCAGTTTGCTTTTTTGAATAATAAAACAATAAAAGAACAAAAAATCTGAAACGTTCATAAGTTGTAGCAACTATGACGGTAGATGTCGCTACTAGTCTCCCTAAGGCTTAATTAAAAGAGTGAACTTATTGAAAGATTGATCGCCTCGGGATAACCCGTGATAGCTCAGTTGGCAAGAGCGATGGACGGATTCCAGAGGTCGCGAGTTCAAATCCCGCCCGGGGTGATCAATATTTAAATTTTTAATTTTGCGGTTGTAAATAATAAAACAATTGTACCTTAACATTTATTTAAATAACACGTTCCATTTAAACTGACGTCGTTAAATAAGCAGTTCAAGCAGGGTGCGTACTGTGGCCAGAACAAGTTGCAGCAGGCCAGGCAGAAGACCACCGCCGATGCCGACCAGTACGTCGTCAGCGATGTCGGTGATAGACGACACAAGCGTCGTGAGTAGCCCTTGAAGACCGACAACACCCGACGAGGGACTGCTAGGGCACGCGCCTGCTGCATACTCCGGTAGACTCCTCAAGAAGTTCACTATAGCTAAGGCTTGGGAATACAGCTTCAGGAGAGACGTCTCTAAAGCTGACAAGTCTACAGGAATAAGGCAGCTGATGGAGGGGGGGAGGGTATCGAAGATGGAGAGGAGGGATAGGAGGAGGTTGTACACGTTGTTAAGGAGGGGGAGTAGAATGTTCACGAGGGGGTAGACGGCTGGGAGCTGGGCTGACGATTGCACGGCGGAGACTGGTGCCTGGAATGAAAGAAAACTGTTAAAGGTTGGGGGACAATCTTACACAAATCGACCTAGTTCCAAGCTAAGCAAAGCGTGTACTATGGATACTAGACGACGATAGATAAATACATAGTAAACATACAATACTCAGAAACAATATTGGTGATAAATGGGATTGCTCTTGGCCAAAATTCGTGTCGGTGGGCAACTGTCAGTCAAGGTACAGAGGGATGATTAAGGATGAATCACAGTAGGCCGTTCCAGGTCCGGACCGGCCCGTTTTCTATGACAAAAAGACGCCTGCCACAATGGCCGCTCGGAAGTGGTACGGCTCGGCCGCTCTTTAGTCAACGCAAACGTTTGACGGCCGATCTAGCTACGGCCGAGGCTCAATTATTATTATTGTATGTCTTTTCCGCTCACGGGACAATGGTGTCCCGGACCTTTGGAAGGCGTGCGCGGAGCCAAAGTACCCATGTGCCGAAGTACCAAACGAGTACCACCTAGCCAACACATAGAGACCCTTTTGTCAATTTAATGAAATACCAGGGGTACACCGAGCGGATGCTCCCTGCTCGTGTCATGGGACGCACACAGAGACAGCACCCGCCAGGTTGTACAGGGACTATTGCTGGTTGATGGAATCTAAATGAACCGGATTATTGGGCCAATATGATGGTTAATGGCTGATATGAGACAACGGATGCCTGCCTAATAAAACTTCTTCTCATTTTTTCGGCAGACGGTGACTCGCCCTCTGTTAGATAGGCCCCTAGAAATAGCGACATTAAAAAATGGCCTTAGAGCTACACCGGTGCAGAGGGCTGGATGTAGAGAGGTGGCACTGGACTTTCAACATATAGCCAACTCGCCACTTAGGTGATCACATCTACCCTCGAGCAACAGCTCTTGCGACTCCACTCTGGACGGCCGGTTAAGGCAAGCCAGAGGCGGGGGGGCTGTTCACACAACCAACCCACGGAACACCCCCAGCCCGGCTAGTATGATAGCTTATACCGTCACGTTTTATGTGACGTTTCAGTACATTTTGGCCATATAACGTGACGGTATAAGCTATCATACTAGCCGGGCAGGAACACTCAGGTACGTTGGGTCGCTACTCCCTAACAGCTCGCCACAAGTTGCCCTACATTGTTATTTATTATTATTATTATACATTATGTGACGCTTTCGAGCGGTCGTAAGGTAGATAGACCTATATGCCATTTCCCATAACAAAAAATAAATATTTATTTAACGGAATTTTGTCACTGTAGTAGCTGATAGGCGCATAAAATTAGTAAAACCTGGACATAATTCGAATATAAATAAAAACAAAAAATATCCACGATAATTGATTAAATGATATTTTTTCTAAACATAATACAGGTACTTTTACAAAGTTATTTATTATGGCTTCCTTACAGAATCAAAAAGTGTTAAAAATTTAGTTTTTTTGTTTTTTTAACATTGGCGCGGAGCCCAAAAATGTTTAATTCTTTTTATTTTATCTTTAACGAACTATACTTTAAATCAAAGAAAAAGAAAATTACAGTTATCGAATTATGTCCAGGTTTTGATAATTTTATGCGCCTATGATTCATCAATGGTCACCTACATTTTAAGAGTCCGCAGGTCGCTCGGTTCTCCATACAAACGTAGTTCACTTTCAATTTAAAACGGCCAAGTCACTCAATAACTTTTGTACCTTTTGGTACGGAACCCTAAAAATAGCACAACTTTCGGCTGATATGATGGTGATGATAAATTTAAAAAAATCCACATGTTGATCCCGCCCCGTCCACTTAGAAAGTACCCTTACTCAACCTACAAGTCTATAGACAGCTACTGATTACCCTAGATGCTATCCTCACTTCATCATCATCCTAGCGTTATACCCAGTATTACAGTTGCATCCTGAAGGATGCCTGGGGTCCGCTACCTAATCCCAGGAATTGGCGTAGGCACTAGTGTTTACAGAAGCGACTGCCATCTGCCTTCCAACCCAAGGGGGAAACTAGACCTTATTGGGATTAGGCTTGTCAAGTGAGCGAGCAACTTGACTGTTAGAAGTCGTCAAGCCGCCCGAAGGCCTCTAACTTGGCTTAACGACTGCTATGATAGACAGCAGCCGGGATCAACGGCTTAACGTGCCTTCCAAAGCACGGGAGCGCACAGTTAGTAACCACTCAAAGCTGTCACCCATCCAAGGACTGACCCCGCCCGACATTGCTTTACCTCGCATACCGCACGCGGTACGCGGGCGCCGCTGGGCCACGAACGCTCCTAGATGCTTATCCCAACATTAAATAGAATATATAGAACGGAGAGAGATAATTATCTCGAACACAACACGGTATTCACCTAATAACACGCTTTGATTATTATCAAACCGAAGCGCAGAAGTTGGTTATCTGATTGGAGTTCTAGTCCCAATCGTATCAACAATAAAGGCGCCTCCTGACTTGTCGATGCGGGGGCGGTACGATATGAGAAAACTGTCAGCTGTCAGTGTCAACCGATACTAATGCAGTACTGCCCCACTTATGCGCATGGTATTACTACTGCGCAAACGTATTACTGACAGTATTTCGTCAAGTGAGGAAATCTCACATCGGTAAATTCACGTCAAAGAGCAAAATACCTATGACATATCGCCAAATCAGGAAGTCGCCTAAGCTAAATGGGGTTTTCACAACACTTAATATAAAAATATAAACCCATACCAATAAACAAATCATACAAATGTACTCGGAAATAATTAAAACTCCGCTTATTTATGCAAATTTTAAAGATTTTCAAATACTAAACATTAAAGAAATTGCAGTTTGATCATAGAAAATTGTGACGTCATTAGCCACATTTCCCTACAAACTTCATACAATACTAACTAAACGTTTTTGACGTTTCGTAAAAACTTGCTGATTTGACTATCAGTGAAATACCGTATTGGAGGCAATAAGGTAAATGTACCAATGTCGGACATCTTTATTCCCATGATAACATACACTTACTCCTATATTCTGGAAAGACAGAGCACACGAAACTTAATTTCAGGGCCACTTTTTAGCTATTGTAGGTTAATAGTGATTTATTGATAGCTTTGTATTGATCTATATTGAAACTCTCTTTAAATTGTATTTTTGCACCCACTGAATTATTACCTATGGTATTTGCTGACTTGTAAAAAACATTATTTTTATCAATAAAACAAAAGAAAGAAATAGATGGAGAAAATGTGATATTGCAGAAAGATGTTATTAATCCATTCAACTCGCTTCAACCTGGTCAATTCCAAAGATTAAGATACATTATTTACTGTCTGAATCAAGTTTTAGACCCACTCTATTTTAGACTGGTTAATCAGGTCAGGTCAGGTCAATTATTTGGTACTGCTTTAGTATAAAAACACCGCAGAGCCAGGAGGCTCATTGGCGGCAGTACGGTAGTGGGAAATAAGCTGCAGAGCTTAGCACATCGACGCAAAGTAGCATGTCTGTGCGTCTTCTACAAACTGTACTTCGGTGAGTGTGCTCAGGAGCTCCATGAGCTCATACCGCCTTCCCCCTTCTTCCGTCGGACATCCAGACGTACGGCTGGCTACCATCCTTACCTGGTCGAAATTCCTCTAGTTCGAACCAAGCGCTTTGCATCTTCTTTTATAATGCGCACTTCTAAGGTATGGAATTCTCTGCCGGCGTCTGTATTTCCGAGTTCATATAACCTGGACCTTTTTAAGGCACGAGTGAATAGGCATCTTCTGGGTGAGCTCGCTTCATCGTCGGCCTCATCTTTGCCCCCTGGCTAGATGCTGGCCAAGAGCAATCCCATTTTTAATAAAAAAAAAAAAATTAAAAGAGTTTGTTTCAAAATTCAGCATTCGCCGTGCAACCAAGGTGCGATTGGTGCGGGCATTGGTTTTCCCTATATTCTTGTATGGTGCGGAAACATGGAGTCTAAAAAACCTCGACAGAAACAAAATCGATGCCTTTGAGATGTGGTGCTGGAGGAAGATGCTTAAAATTCCATGGACTGCGATGAGAACAAATGAGTCCATATTAAAAGAGCTGAAAATCTCCAAGCGGCTCTCAACCAATTGTGAAGAAAGAACTCCCAAATTCTTTGGACATATTATGCGTTCTAACCAGCACCACCTCGTAAGAAGAATCATACTCGGCCAAGTCTAGGGTAGACGCACCAGAGGTAGGATTCCAACAAGGTGGTCTGACAACATCAAGAAGGCTTGTGGTTCCATGCATAAAGCTACTCACATGGCCCTTGACCGCGTCGTATGGAGGGACTTCGTCATTGGCCACGATCCACAGTCATGAGGGAACGACAAGGAAGAAGAAGAAGAAGAAGTTTCAAAATTGCGAAACTAATTATAATCAATTTACTCGTTCGCTCCGCCCTGTTTTTGCTGTGAGTATTCTAAATGTACAAAACGAGTATAGGAATATGGTGATATGGCATCGTGGGCAATGATTCATAACTGGACTGGTCGAAGAGGCACTATGACACATTGGGGGAGGCTCATGTCCAACAGTAAGCGTTCTTCGACTGACCACTGAAAATTAAATATCATATGCTTTTTTTTTTAAATAGGAGGCAAACGAACAGACGAATCACCTGATGGTAAGCGATTAGCGCCGCCCATGGACACCCGTAACACCAGAGGGGTTGTTAGTACATTGCCGGGCTTTAAGATGGGTGTACGCTCTTTTCTCAAAGGTGTTCTAACTGTATTTCCAAAAATATTTTTTTAAGATACAGTTTGACAATTTGTATGTATACCCTGGTTAAACTTGTGTGTTATCATTAAAATTTACATGATAATATCACCTGGCATCTATCTCGAAAATACTATCACTCGAACTTTTATATGTTATAGTTTGCAATATAATTACAATGACATTATATTTATTGTGACATGAATACATAGGTAGCGACAGTAAACCAACGTATAAATACCCGGGCATATATCTGCTCATATAAACTTATTTTATAATAATAGAGATGCAAAGAGTCTCCATAGTCAAAATTAAAAAGTAAATAAAAAAAATGGAAAAATTAAGTTCTCGTAGTCAAGAATAGTTTTAATAATAATAATAATTAATATTTATTTCAGATTATAGATCCATAATTTGTTAGTTACATTAGGTACTTAAAGACTAGGGTTAGAGTAAAAGTTTTAGTTGCATATAAGGACTCTAAGCGTCTAAAACGGAAGTATACGAAATACCTAGTTTCCAGGATTTGGCGTCGGATTACGAAAAAAGACTGCCATCTGACCTTCCAACGCAGAGAAAATAGACATTGTTCAGATTAGACCGGCGTCTCATAACGATGTTTTCTTTCACCGAAAAATTACTGTTAAATATCATAAGTTTACACAAAAATATTTCGACGAAAATCATTTTTGGAATGTGGAAATGTGGGTCTAAAAGTTGAATGACCTTATTTATCACTCACCGTTACTAAACAAACAGCTACGAAAATACACGCAAAAACAACTTTGGACGCCATTATAATAAAATAAATATATTTACCGAATAACCTCACTCCTATATTGTGATTCGTATTTATATAAAATAATTAACGTAATGCAACTTTTTATATGACGTGTTACAAAATTGGTCTAATCACTTATGTTTATTAATACTTATGTAAAATTTGATAACGTTTTCTGTGATAGTAAAAACAGTTGCGAAGTTCATTACCTAATTTTTTGTAACGGATATTTAAAATGTGTCAACAAAAACTAGTGCATACGCCAATTCATGGCATCCTTAAGCAACTGCACTGTAGGATGATGATGATTTAAAATATGTCGACAATTGAGTTGAGTTATCAACGTCTGTATAAAGGTTGTCCCAAAAATCAACGTCAAGTCGCCGAGGACTGATAGAGCAGGAAAAAAACTATCGATTTTACCACCATGTATGTATAGTGATTTTGAGTAGTTTCGGAGATATTTATTGTTTTAATCGGAAGTTATGTATTTTCTTCTTATGTCCATGTTAAAAAAAAGTTCAGTAGTTATTTAAAAAAAATACTACACTACGACGTTTTCTGCTACGGCGAACTTTACTAGGAAAAACAAACATAACGTGATTACTTAAAAAGTCGCCATAAAAATAAAATGCGGTATTTCCGGACTGATTCGACCTTCAAACCTTCAAGAAAAGAGCGTACTCCCATCTTAAAGGCCGGCAACCCACTTACAACCCCTCTGGTGTTGCGAGTGTCCATGGGCGGCGCTAATCTTTTACCATCAGGCGATTCGTCTGCTCGTTTGCGTAAAATGTCATAAAAAAAAAACAAGAGCGCTCATGGCCCAACGGCGCCCGCCTAGCTACGTCGACCCAGATCAACTGTTGAATTGGATTCTGCAAAGAGATGATGACAGTGAAGGAGGCGACTGAGAGTGGAAGACGCAGACGCCCATCCGATACGCCGGAAGAGAGTCGGGCGTAAGCGATTAGCCCATGCTCACCGTTTTCCCCCTTAGAGATGACCTCCGGGTGACAGACACGGGGACGTTTGCTATACCCGATGGAATAAGGTACTGGAGCTGGATGGCGTGCCGGCCGGGTGTTCGGGCACACCACTGATGAAGTTTTTTCGGGAGAGGGCCATCTATCTCCCCATGATAGTTCCAAATAATGGAAGCTGCTGGTGGAGTCGCGGAAGTGTGCGTAAGCGTTCCTGTGGCTCCACTATAAGCAGCAAGAAGAACACCGTTGGGCTTTAGACGGTAGTTGATGCCCCTGTTATATGTATGGGGTTTAATATTTTTTTCGTAATTTTAGATCATATTTCTGTAGCGGTTCATAACATACAGCTTCACACCAAATTTCATAATTGTAGTGGTCATATTCTCCGAGTAGGTTCCGTTTTTTGCTATTTGGCTACGGAACCCTAAAAACTTAATTTTTCAATACATTGGAATTTGTTAATAAAATATACGTACCTAATAATAAACATAACCAAATTTCAAGTTTATAGGTCACTGGGAAGTGAAAAAAATTGGAACACAATGTGACAGACGATAGACGCACACGCGAGTGGCAGCATTAGAGCTCTGGTTGGACCCTTCGAGTACGGAACCCTAAAAAGGCAGTTAGCAATAAAATCTTGTGCTAAATATATATTTTTTTACATAAATTTATTGTTGATTTGCTCATACCTGCTGTATAATGGACAGCTCTGCAATAAGTATTCGTATATTGTGTTATATCATCAATAAAGTCTGCAGCATCACGCAATGTTAACGAACGTAAAGTCAGCGATTTATATTCAATGTCAATGTTATTGTTTTTGATTACATAAGTGTAATTCAATGTCATGATTATGTAGGTACGTGTTTTTGCGACAAATGTGCTGTCAAATAAATACATAATCAGCAATTATAAGTTCATGTAGGTAACATACACAATGAACTCAGTGATATTTATTAAATGTCTCATCATCATTATGTTATCCCAGTACAATGGCATCGTGAAGGATGCCTAGTGTCCACTAACGAATCCCAAGAATTGGCGTAGGCACTAGTTTTTACGAAAGTGACTGCTATCTGATCTTCCAATCCAAGGAAGAAACTAGACCCTATTGGGATTACGCTTGTCAAGTGAGTGGGCAACCTGACTGTTAGAAGTTCTGAAGCCGCCCGAAGGTATCTAACTTGGCTTAACGACTGCTGTCATAGACGCTAGCCGGGACCACTGGTTTAACATACCTTCCAAAGCACGGGGGTGGTCTAGTTAGTTACCACTTAAAGACACTCATCGAACTTTGCTTAATCTTGCAAACCGCACGCGGTACGCAGGCGCCGCTGTGCCACGAATGCTGCAGTAATATTTTTTTTATTTTTTTTTATCTAGGCAACAAACAGTCGAATACAGAATTGTTGTTATAAGATATTATGTCAAAAGACCTTGAGTGCCATAACTTAAGAATACAAAAACATTTTAACTTAATATAGCTTAGTGTATATAGGAGCGGTAAAAAGCGAAACGATTGGCAATACCAGAGCATTTGGTTATTTGTTTCAAAGGAAAAAAAAAGGGAAAGAATATATTGGTGCATGTATACACACGTAAATTTTGTGCGCACACATACACCCTCATATGTGTAAATGCAGTAGATTTCGATTTATTAATTAAATGTCTGTAATTAATAAAATTCTGACACTGCAATAAATTCTGATTTTTATTTTTATTTGTATGGGTCTATGACCTGAAATAAAGTATTATTATTAATATTATATGTCTTTTCCGCTCACGGGACAATGGTGTCCCGGGCCTTTGGAAGGCGTGCGCGGAGCCGAAGTACCGAGGTACCGAAGTACCAACCGAGTACCACATAGCCAACACGTAGAGGCCCTTTTGACAATTTAATGAAATGCAAGGGGTACACCGAGCGGATGCTGTCCCTGCCCGTGTCATGGGACACACACAGAGACAACACCCGCCAGGGTGTACAGGAACTGTTGCTGGTTGATGGAATCTAAATGAACCGGACTATTGGGTGAATATGATGGACTAAAGGCTGGGCTATTGAGTGAGACAACTGACGTCTGCCTAATAAAACTGTCTCACATTTTTATCTCAGGCAGACGGTGACTCGCCCTCTGCTAGATGGGCCCCTAAAAATAGCGACATTAAAAAAGGCCTAAGGGTAACACCGGTGCAGAGGGCTGGGGTAGAGAGGTGGCACTGGACTTTAAACATATAGCCAACTCACCACTTAGGTGACCACATCCACCCCCGAGCAACAGCTCTAGCGACTCCACTCTGGACAGCCGGTTAAGGCAAGCCAGAGGCGGGGGGCCTGTTCATACAACCAACCCATAGGACACCCCCAGGAGCACTCAGGTACATAGGGTCGCTGCTCCCTAACAGCTCGCCACAAGCTGCCCTATGTTGACTGACTGCACTGGAAATCCAGTGGGCGATGGGTTCGTCACATCCCTACGCCAATTATTATTATTATAAAAGGACTCATGTTACAAATACCATACATATATAGGCTTGGCCTAGTCGAAAGGACGGGGGAAGATCGGGGCGCCAAACGGGGCTATCTGAGCCATCCAATAGGGAGCGACCCGTTGGACGTCCCAGCAGCCTTATAATGGATGCCATTTTATAACTTATCGACGTGGACAAGACATACGTGACGAATATCGTATGTAGTCGAATCAGGCCCCAAGATCAGGCTTTTTTTCATCGTTGACGATTATTTTGTTAGAATTTGATAAATTTTGGTAGGTTTGAAGAGTTCGTGATTCTGTACAATGTCCACTCAATTTCCTACAGTGTCCTACAATTTTATTCCATTGAGTGACAAAACGTATTGAAATTGTCGTAACTCAATCGAAAATTAGTACAAAATTGTTGGAACATATACGCATACATAAGCTCTTCAAACCTACCGAATTTTTTTCCGACGAAAAATTTAAATCGACAACGATGGAGTTGTTTTTTTTTGCTCTAATTATAGTTGGTCCCATATATTACCACCACTAAAAACTGGTTTCAAAGCTACTTTTAAAAGTCCAGTAACCAATTCTACAATTTCACACCTTATTTGGAAACGAATTGATAAGAAACCGATATCATACTCTGTGCTACTCCACATACCCATTATATAATACCAATGTCCTATATGTTACTTAAGTAGTTTAGTAACAATTTCGTTCATTCCGATAACATTAGTTTATAAACACATACATGTTATATATTTTCTGATTGTGTGTTAAATTATAGAAATGAATTGGAGGTACTTTTTGGCGTCGCTCGCTGTTGTGGCTGTGGTTAGTGTGTTTATTATCATTATCTATCTGTATGTAATAGTAGCCCATATTTTATACTAACATAAAGAGCTGTTATTGAGATGAGTAAGTTATTACTTATCTGTGATTACTTAACTTTTTTTTTTTCTTAATAATAAAATCGTTATCTTTATTAAGATTTAAGCAACAAGAAATTTACAGACTAAATATAACAACAATTAACATGTATAGGAAAAGTATGAAAACACTTAAAGCTATAACTACTACTATACTACTTAAATAAATAAAAATAAAAAAACAAATTACAAAAAGAAAACTCCATCCAAAAGTTCTGCCTGCGGCATGGACCCCAAAACGCTGGCAGCGTTAACTTAGTTAGTTTTATTACTTAACTTAGTTTTATTACGAAATTTTAATCAGTTTGATTTAAGTGCGAGTTTTGTGTTATTCCTCTGTCAAAACTATAGATATATTTATGGCATAAACGGTTATTGGTTCTTCAATCTTTTATCTACATTTGCAAGAGCAAAAATTTAAACAAAAAAAAATACTTATATATATATATATATAGGTAGGTTCCACGGCGGCCGCCATCTTCTATTTCTAGCGGAGGACTCAAGGATCTTAAACTGAACGCACTGAAGTAATTTACTCTTACGACACCCATCAGGAAGGAAAGTGGTGCTAAAATTCTCACCCGATATCTCTTTTGTTTTTTTTTATAAAACCCATTTCTTTCCTTGGGTGTAAGAGTTATGGGAATAAGGTTAAGATGTCGTAGGTGAAGGGCTACCAACCTGACACTGTAAAACCAGTAGCTAACTTAGATTAGCTAAAACCTATATGGACTGGCCACCTTGTGAGGGGGTCTACCCACGCTACAGCTTCCGGTACGTGGTCGCCACTCGAGAACCTTTCCGCCCCAATGGCCTTCGGTTCTAAGTGAAATGTGCCCCACCGATTGCCACTTAAGATGCGGGTGTCAGGACCGGTCATTGTGGCACTCTTTGGGGGAGGCCTCTGTCCAGCAGTGGACGTCCCCCCAGCTGATATGATGATATAAACTAGTGCCTAAAAGAGGCACTAATTATTTTCCCTTTGTGTGAAATCAGGCGTGAGTTTATGAAATTGACTTTTTCAGATCCCGACAGGCGAGGCGATGATACCAGCGTACTCAGTCTCAGCTCTCCGCCTTGCGTTCGACGAGATAGCAACAGTGCTGCCTATCGCTAACCAACTTGCCGCGCTGCTCATCCCGTTCCTCATCAATTTGATCAACAACTTGAATAATTTGTCAAATATCGTGCAGAATCTAACTCCAGCTATCCTCCCTTACTTCGGCTGTACGTTACCACTTTTATACGCCACTTTGACTGATTTAGCGTCAGTTTTGTTCCTTTACATCAGCGTGTTGATCTCTTTATTCAGATCTAATGTTTTGGCGGCGCCTGGATTGCTCATTGGCTTAGTTTCTCAGGTTTTGAACTTGGTGATTGGTTTGCTGACCGGTCTAACTGACAGTACAGGTCTTTTGAGCAGTCTTATTAAACTGCTCACTAACATTTTGGTGGAACTGGAGAAACTTCTGCTCTGAATGTGTAAATTATTATGCTATTAAAAAGGTATTTAATAAATTTTGTGTTTTATTTGGAATATGATCACTTAATTTTCAGAACCATGGGCTTATTGCATAATTCATCATCATCATCATTTCAGCCGAATGACGTCCACTGCTGGGCATAGGCCTCCCCCAAAGACTTCCACAATGACCGGTCCCGCGCTACCCGCATCCAGCGGACACCCGCGACCCTTACCAGGTCATCAGTCCACCGTGTGGGGGGCCTGCCCACGCTACGCCTTCCGGTACGTGGTCGCCACTCGAGAACCTTCCCGTCCCAACTGCCATCGCTTCGCGCTGCCATCGCGTGATATGTGCCCCGCCCACTGCCACTTAAGTTTAGCGATTCGAAGGGCTATATCGGTCACTTTGGTTCTGCTGCGGATGGCCTCATTTCTGATGCGATCGCGCAGAGAACAAATTATATTGCATAATTACTAGATTAGATTAGATTAAATTCTTTATTTTATGTTAGGGATTACGGTACTTTGTATACATGTCAACACTTCGGAACACTGTTATCATGTTATAATTAATGTTATACTTAACAAGGAAAATAATGATAATATTTAATAGCATAATGTCAACAAAGGTGATAAAACTATACACGATAAAAAGTAAAAAAAATAATGCATCTTCCATTAGGAATCGTCAAATCAGTAATAAGATGAATTAATGTCCATACAAAATAAATTTAAAATTAAATCAGTTAAATACAAATTACAGTAAATATTTTTTACATGTCAATAAGTTAGGACTTATTTGTTTGTTTTTATTTAAATCTCGAAAACCTCTCTAAAGATTTTAATGAAATCGATCTAAATAGCTTTTATATCATCTTCGGAAGAAATCGTATTCTCCGGGAATACACGAGCAAGGCTCGGTCGCCCAGGTACTCCTATACCATTAAACGAGAAACATTAGTATAAATTTAAAATTAGAGGGAAAAATGGAAAAAAGTTAGTGCTCCGAGCAGGATTCGAACCTTCCACATCTGACATACGCGGCCAATCGCCCTAGCCACTGAGCTACCAGAACCAATCAAGCTCAGGCGCAGGGCATTCATCCTCACACCTTAGAATCTAAATGGTCGCGTACGGTACGGTTTCAGAGGAATTTCCTCCCTCTCGGACGCTTCGATTGTATTTCCAGAAGCATATGACCTCGATGTGTTCAAGGTAAGAGTGAATAGGCATCTTCTGGGTGAGCGTGTTCCATCTTAAACTTTGTCTTAACTTTCCATCAGGTTAGACTAAGGTCAAACGTAATCCCATTAACAATAAAAAAAAATAAATAAAAAAATAAATAAAAAAAAAAGCTAGAGGTCCCGGGTTTGAATCCCGGCCAGGGCGTTATTTTGTGCATTTTAGCACCGATATTTGTTCCTGGGTCTTGGGTGTGTTCTATGTATTTAAGTATGTATTTATCTATATAACTATGTATATCGCCGTCTAGTAGCCATAGTACAAGCTTTGCTTAGTTTGGGACTAGGTAGATTTGTGTAACATTGTCCACCAATATTTATTATTATTATTTAATTATGTGGTCTGTAATAGGAACAACAAATTAAACAGTACACTATAGAGCTCTCCAGCAATTATTTCCAAATGGTTTTAATTGAAAATAGAAGCTTTTTCTGGGTTTTTTTTCGCAAAATTTACTTATTTGTTCTTTTTTACTCTACTGGAGTGATATTAATAGTACATTACCTGTTCGCACATGTATCGTACAACGTTTTACAGTACATATGGCTCTTTAAAGTTTCGACATATACGCGTAATCTGCTGATTACCGCACTCGTGCGGTAAAGTAGCACCATATAAAAAAAATATGAAAAAAATAATTCCAAAACTATCCTTTTAAACCAAAAATGCGACAACGACTATGAGTCATAACTTGAAGCAACCTCAAAATCTGCATTGACTGCCGCGCTATAATCTCTGGGTGCCAAGATCCATTACTTGGAGGTCATAACTTTAGATCAAAATTTCTCCTAATTGAAAAAAGATAATTTTTTTGGACAAGAGGTTACTGCATATTTTCTAAGGAAGCGTCCTTTAAATTTATTGCTCCTATCACAGGCCACACCCTGTATAATAATATGGGCATTTAAAAAAATGGGCTAAATATGGCTGTCCCATGACTTGGGAGTACTTTTTCTCCGTTAAACATTGGATTGAACTGTTATATTTGTATGTAAAAATTGTAAAGTAACTTATTAACTGTATATTCATTATAAAAAGGAAGAATCCCCATGAGCAACATTACAAACTCCTTCTGGAGAGAGTGCAGAAGTCGTTCTTACGCTTCTTGTACAAGAAGACTTACGGTTACTATCCCTTCCGTTATCCGTCTCTCTTCCTGCTAGGCATGGTCCGTTACACGTCACTTGAGGCTCGGAGAAATATCTATTTAATTAAATATTTTCTCCAACTCCTTCGAGGCCAGATAACCAATCCCCAGTTTTTGGCTTGGGTCCCAATACGGGTCCCTCGCCTCTCTGCCAAGCAGCTACGCCCCCGCCAGCTCAACTTTTTTGCAGTTCCACCTACCAGGACGCGTGCGCTTGCTTCTTCCCCTCTACACCAAGCATTAAGGCTTATGAACAACATCTTGGCCAGTGATACCGGCCTGGATATCTTTTTCACCCCTGAGGCAACCTTCATGACAGCATCAAGTCGCTTTCTTGAAGCCATTGTGGTTCAAAGCTCCATTGACTGAGAGTTTTTACAAGTAATTTTTGTACCATATAATCTTGTATTCCTGACATTCTTATTATTTTAAAACTTATGTGACATATTCTTCTGAGATTAATTATTAGTATTGTTTTTTATTTTTAAATTATCTGAGTGTATTGTTTTGTGTGTTTAATAAGTGTTAACATTTAGGCGGACACGTAAATACATAATATATAATTATATAATAGTTTATCAATTGGCACGTAAGGTTTGATTAACTGTTAGTGCTAATTTGTTTATTAATATTTTAAATATATAAATAAATAAATAAATAAATAACACTTCAAATCCTATTTTTAACCGACTTCCAAATTTCAAAAGAGGAGGTTATAAACCATAATTTTGATACAAAAACCGAAGGAAAGTCGTGATTTTTTGGCTGTCCCACGTCAACTTTGCAAACTTTTGAGCGAGATATTTTGTTATACGACGTCGGTGGCAAACAAGCGTACGGCGCGCCTGATGCTAAGCGGTCACCGCAGCCTATGGACGCCTGCAACTGTAGGGGTGTTACACGCGCGTTGACGACCCCTTAAAAATTTTACACTCCTTTCATGAAGAATCTCTTACTGTAGTTCCTCGGAAAAACCTCGGCAGCGAGCTCATTCCACAACCGGAGCGTTCGAGGGAGGAAGTTCCTCTGAAACTGTACCGTACGCGGCCATTTATACGAGTTGGATTGAATATCGTCGAGTCAGTAACAACCTGGCGCCTATATTACTAACTATAATACTAACCTGATATAATTATAATACGGTATTTCACTGATAGTCAAATCAGCAACTTTTTACGAAACGTCAACAAAGCTCGGTCAGTATGAAGTTTGCAGGGAAATATGCCTAATGACGTCAAAATTTTCAATGGTCAAACTGCGTTCTCATGCATGTAACAGGGGGGTCAATATGTGTATGGGGTATCTATGGATAGGACTTCAAAAATGACATAGAGGTTCTTAGAAATGCCTATGAAGATACGATCTTTTTTGATGAAATGTATTGTATAGTGGTTTTAAATGTTGATTAGGAGGTGTTGGTACGGAACCCTTCGTGCGCGAGGCCGACTCGCACTTGGCCGGTTTTTTCACGATTGGGTATTTAAAAATCTTTAAATATGCATAAATAAGCTGATTTATGATTTTTTTCGAGTATTTTCGTATGACTTGCTTATTGGTAAAGTTTTTTTTTTAATATTGCCACTTGATGGTGACAATGCAATTGCTACTACTTGTCAATATTGTGGTCGTGGGTTAGAATTCCGGGTCGTACCAACGAGTTTTTCGGAATACTTATCAATTTGATATTTATTTACCGTTATTAGCTTTTCGCAACGCGATGGTCCCCATTTTAAGAATATAATAAGAATAACAATAATTTATTAAAAACTCAAATTACAATTATGTTATTATAGCCTAAACTTATCTATAGAGAAGAAATATCACGTGCCTGAACTAGGATTTTATTTTTCATTTGTTTTCATAATCGATATCTGAGGATCCTAGGGGACCTTATCATGTATCAAATGAGACAAATAACGCCGCCGTCATGTTATTGCTCGATTTTTATCCAAACGCTTTCAAAATCGATTTCTGTGGGTGCATGGACTTTAAATAGAATTTTTCTATCAAATTTGCCATAAATTTCTATTCCGAAACTAATCTGGACAAGAACCAAAAATATTAAAATTGGTGTTAGGTATCATATTCCTACTTTAAGTAAGCCTAAGACTATAGTAATTATCCAGTGTAAAGAATGACTAATACCAAAATTCGGATATTAAACAATACACAGGTACAATTTTGTACCTTTCGGCGTTGACATCCTAGGTCCATGGGGTCCCAGCGCGCGCGAAGCGTCTGGTTTGACATACATAATACTACTATCAGAGAAAGATGGAAGTCCTTAGAGGAGGCCTTCACCTGACGGTGGTTCTTGTCTGCAACAATCACATTATGTCATTGTTATTATTAAATATTAACTAGCATTTAATAAACAATTTTACTACTAATGATTTAATGAAAAAAATTACGTGGATATTTTTTTTGATGTAATATAAAGGCTTCAAAACACCACGTTGCAGACGGAACAACTCGAGAGAACTGTAAAGGAATTTCATAAAAAACTGAAACATAGCAAGCAATATTTTTTATTTTTTTTCTCATAATAACAATGAAATATTTATGTTATGTTCCTTATAATAGGCTGCGAAGTATGACGTTTCAGGTGCGGCTAGGACAAGAGGTCGTTAATGGAATTTAATACAAATCTTGCAGGTTTAGGCCGGCAAAGTCCTCTTTTTTAATTTCGATTCCACATAAATTTCCAGGCATCATGACATTCTGCCACTATGCGTATTAAAAATAATACTTTGATATTTTTGTTATTAATTTCATTGCATGTTTGCGAAAATCACTATACATAATATATACCTCGGCGGGAAATATGGGGTTGTAACCCCTTTCGTCCCGGCCTCTGTAGTAATGTACTATTTTATCAAACATGGCGTCTTTTTTTGAGTGGTGTATTTTTTTTATTTCATTGCATATGTTTGAGAAAAGCACTGTACTAATCTCGGCGGGAAACGTTGGGTTGCAGGCCGCGTATCATATCTATGGCCTGCAACTCTTCGTTTCCCGGCCTCTATAGTAATGTACTATATTATAAACATTTGATTTGAATTTGAATAAGTAAGTAATCTAGCTCAAAAACTGGCCATGTAAAAACTTAGAGGACAAGAAATAAAAGGTTTCTTATATTTATTATTTATTTATTCTTGTATAGGTATACCTTAACAAAGGTATATACTCGTCATTTGAACTTTGCTCTACAATATATTGTATTACATCCCGCTATGGCTGTGTTTGTATCTCCACGAATCTGACTTGAACGGGACCGGTTTTGTTTCAAACCCATTTACTAATTAGATTAACCCAGTTTTGGGGACACTTTACTTTGAATTCTTTGAGATATGAATTCCAAAGTACCACTCAATCCAGTAATTTCTCTTTTAAGTGCCTCGAGATTTCTGCGTTTTTTTATTTTAAAAATTAATTAGCTCCTAATTTACGGAAGCAAAATCTACGGTACCGGTAATTATTTTATTTATATTCATATTTAATTCATTAATTTCAAAAAGCAGCCATGTCGGGCGACGCCCAATTTAAGGTTCCGTAGTTACCCGCCCGTTACACTTATGGAAACTTCGAATTTCACTAAACTTAAGTTTATCTAAGGCGCCTTCCTGATTTATCGATGCGGACGCGGTAAGATATGAGAAAACTGTCAGCTGTCAGTGTCAACCGATATCAATGCAGCACCGCCCCACTTCTGCGCATCGTATTACTACCGCGCAAACGTCATACTGACAGTATTTGGTCAAGTGAGGAAATCTCCCATCAAGCTTA
The DNA here is from genome assembly GCA_905163555.1 of Notocelia uddmanniana. NCBI lineage: Eukaryota > Metazoa > Arthropoda > Insecta > Lepidoptera > Tortricidae > Notocelia > Notocelia uddmanniana. The sequence goes on from LR991077.1 coordinate 4,660,799, forward strand.
CGTGAAACAACAAAATACCTGTGACATATCGATCCCGCCCCGCCAAGTCAGGAAGTCGCCTAAGCAAACAATTGAAACTTATTTACAGTATTTTAGCAAAATATAACTTTATCACATTATACTTCTTGTCACAGACATAATATCCAAGTAAAACTGGCAAAGTTCCATTCCAGGCAATATAGTCGGTGGTAGTGTTCCTGAGAATAGAACCTCATTATTTAGCCTGTCTGTAAAAGCGTACGGCCTTTGTTTGTATAAGTAATTATCAGTGTAAAGATTACTAAATAAAAAACTTAAGTAAAACTTTAAAAAACTTAAGTAAAGGACCTCGTAGAGAGAGCATTAATACGGACTCAATCGAAAAATAGTACTTCATTTTTCGTGTTTTTTTTTTTTCAATCTTCGTGTACTCCATTTTAACAGTTATTCTAAATATCTACAATGTGTCGTCATCATCATCATCCTAGCGTTATTCCCAGTACAGTTGCATCCTGAAGGATGTCACGGGTCCGCTACCTAATCCCAAGAATTAACTAGGCCTTATTGGAATGAGGCTTGTCAAGTGAGTGGGCAACTTGACTGTTAGAAGTTCTCAAGCCGCCCGAAGGCCTCTAACTTGGCTTAACGACTGCTATCATAGACATCAACCGGGATCAACAGCTTAACGTGCCTTCCAAAGCACGGGAGCGCTCAGTTAGTAACCCCTCAAAGCGGTCACCCATCCAAGGACTGACACCGCCCGACATCGCTGAACCTCGCATACCGCACGCGGTAGTAAAATGTTACAAATTCATTAACAGTTATAAAATATCCAAAACGGTTTACACAATACGAGTAGTTGTAGATCATTAAATTTACTACCAAAAACACCATGAAAAAGAAATATGTATACAACTTGTATTTATATTAAAATTTAATATTTTTCTAGATTTTTGTTTTGCCGATGAATTTGTAAAGGTAGGTAGGTAGAATTCAAGCCTATTTAGAAAGGGTGGACATTCAAACGACACTACAGATGTAGTGTAAAATGTTTTTCTTTCAAAGTGAAACATTTTTCAATTTGACATTTGACATTAAACAATAAAGTTCCATAATAATGGATATGGAAACGTCACTCATTTAATACAATCATTGATTGACAGTTCGGATGCCAGCGTATTCCGATTGAGAACGGAGTTTACCCGAAAGAAAATCATTTTGCACTACATGTGTAAATACCTTTGCTATTTATTACTGTGATATATTAAAAAGTGTTGAATGTGATTGGCCGGTACAGTACCTAAATAAATAAATAAGTATAAATAAATATTGGGGACATCTTACACAAATCGACCTAGTCCCAAACTAAGCAAAGCTTGTACTATGGGTACTAGACGACGATCTACATACTAGTATATAAGTAGATAAATACATACTTAAGAGGGCGCAGTACGTTTGGTTCTCCATACAAACGTATTTATGCTCTCATTTTAAAACGCCATGCTAGAATAACATGAAACTTTGTATACACAATGGGATCCAGCTTGTCTAGGGCGGAAATTAGTTTCTGTTGCTTGAAATTATAATGGCGAAAAAATACAGCGATTATTAAATTAAGGTTTTCATACAAGCCGTAAAAAACTCAAAAAACCGCTGTATATTTTTTCTTTTTCAATTTCTAGCAACAGAAACTAATTTTCGACCTAGGTATGCCGGATACCATTGTGTATACAAAGTTTCATGTTATTCTAGCATGGCGTTTTAAAATGAGAGGCTAAATACGTTTGTATGGCGAACCGATCCACACCGATCGTACCCCGCCGTCTTAAATACATAGAAGACATACAAGACCCAAGAACAAATATCCGTGCTAAATGCACAAATAATGCCCATACCAGGATTCGAACCCGGGACCTCTAGTTTTGGAGGCAGCAACACTACCAACTAGGCTAAATAGGCCGTTGAACCTAGGTTAGAAAATGTATGTTTATGCAACGTACTCAAGTCAGGTACTCATTAGTTACTTTTTATTTCTCCATAATATGTTGAAACCACGCGTGGTATATCAAGATGACAAGAGATAGTACCTATATCGAAACCACGCCGATGTTGCTTACATATATAATCAGAAATAAAGATGTCACGTACTATATTAAGAGTTTTTGAGATGGGCTAAAGGTTTCGTTGCGTGATAATGAGAAAAAATGTGGACGTCTTATTTATTAAGTGTTGCGCTAAGTTTGGTAAGTACCTTGTTTATCATAGTTACGAGTATATTATTTGTAACTCAAATATAAGTGTTAGGTACTAGTGTAGTAATTGTTTATAGTGTTAAGTAAAGGTATACAAAGCGAGTGAATTGAAAGTGTTATATTTTGTTTATTTTTTGTTATAAGTATTAGCGATGTCGAATATTGCAACTGAAATATAACGTTATATAACGAAAGGCATTAAAACACGAGTGTGGGTTTATGATACGAACTGAAGGTGAGTTTCATAATAAGAACACAGTGTACATCCATATCAGCCCAAGGACGTCCACTGCTGGACATAGGCTTCCCCCAATTCACTGGGGGGTAAATGCCATAATCGCCACGCTTGGTATACGGGTTGGCGATCGCAGTATGTCCACCGCACTCCAGGGATGCTGCTGCCCATCCCACGGCGGTTTGGTCGTAGTTATAGGATATACCCGGTTCCTGGTCGGGGTCCGGGTCGAGTGTACATAAAGTTTTTATATACCAAAGGTTCGCTCCAATGACAATGATTATTACTTTTATTGTTACACGAAACACATTGCTCTCAAATTGGAATGCCAAATGTAATTGTTAATCCTCACTGGCATTTTTGGTAATTATTGAAGCGGCGCCCATCCGTCTGTCGTTACGCGAAGATGCGTATTTAATTTCCATTGTTGGTTAACATTTCGTTAAGTCGACGTTTATTTAGCTTCGTGAGGCATTTGTTCGAATATCACAATTAAAACAATATAAGCTTGGTGCGAATTTATGCTGTGTTACATTTTCGTAATAGGTTTATACCTATTGTTTACAAATACAAAGGAATAACGGACCGTGATTTCGCACGCTGTATGAGAAGGTAAACAAGACGAATAAATTAAAAAAAAATCTGAAAATCCAGACTTCGTCTCTGTGTAATTTGGAATTCGGCGTCTAAAATCAGCCATTTTGTTTTTTATTTTATTTTGATACACCCAGTGTCACTTTCACAGTAAATACGAATCTAACGACACCTCTCAAGCTAAAATCCATCGAGCCGTTCATGCCGCAGAGCGTGCCAAACAATTATACATACATATACTCTCCAAAAAAAATAACCCTCCTTCTGGCGCAGTCGGGTAAAGCATACAGCACGTTTATACTGTCATCATTATCATCATCATCCTAATTAGATTCGGGGTTCACTATCTAATTACAAGAATTGGCGTACGTAGTTGTTACGGAAGCGACTGCCATCTGACCTTCGGACCCAATGGGGAAACTAGACCTTATTGACTTACCTGGTCTTACTAGACCTTATTGAGTTGGCTCATGAAAATTTGATAGAGCTGCCGTCATAGAGAGCAGCAGGGATCAACGTACATACAAAGAAACTCAATTCAATGCCTGTTCATGACTCATAAGCTCATAACTAAAACAAACAATTTGGAAGTTTTCCTCTTGAAATTGCCAAGTAATTATTCTCGGTACTAGTACAAAGACTAACAATGCTATTCATTAATGAAAAACACTGAGTGGACAGCCTTGTGAGTATATAAGAATGGTTTTGTATTTGTACGACCTAAGAAAGAAAGTCTGAGGACTTAACCCGTACTATATACAGGAGTTTTTTTATTGAATTCCGTTAACTGCGAGGGCACAATCCTGAGATGAAATAAAGTAATGTTCTCTAAGACACTAGTATCTTAATTCGTACCATTTCGAAGATATTCAAGAATTCATTTTCGTTCATTAACACCCCTAGTTATAAAATATCCATAACAATTACCTAAACAATGTTGACGTGCGTGTCATTCGAATTTCGAATTGTCATACTCGACATTAACTTTTACTTAACTCCACGTTAACTCTTAAGGCCGGTTTTCATTCACTCTTGGTGATAGAATAAATTATTTTGTATGAACATTAAAAAATCATTTTTCTTTCTTGAATTTTGAAAAACTGAATATGCTACGTCGTTTCTATGGCTGGTTACGCTGTATTATATTGAATCCTAAATTCCCTTTGGCCTCCTTTTACTAAAGACGCTACGGAGGTTGTTTCCTCTATGGTCGCCGCACCTACAACCGGTGAAAAAAATACCTATGTGTCAGTTGTCATCCGCTTTGAAAAATAATTCCTGCATAATTTATATTTTGTGTCGCCGCTTACTTATTTATCGCTATCGCCGTGCTGCTGCTTAAAATAACCTAGTAAGTGATCTCCGTAGCCCTAGATTTATTTATTTCGGTTTATTTACATCACTATTATATACCGGGTGTGTGTGTGTGTGGCCTGTAATAGAAGCAATAAATTTAAAGGTCGCTTCCTTAGAGCACCTGAGTAACCTATTGTGTCTAATTTTTTTTTTATCTTTTTTCAATTGGGAGAAATTTTGATCTAAAGTTATGACCTCCAAGTAATGGATCTTGGCACCCAGAGCTTATAGCGTGGCAGTCAATGCTGATTTTGATGTTGCTTCAAGTTATGACTCATAATCGTTGTCGCATTTTTGGTTTAAAAGAATATTTTTGTGATATATTTTTTATAAATTTTTAGTGTTTTTTGAATAAATTATTATTAATATCACTCCAGTAGAGTAAAAAACTACATATTAGCTACATTTGTGAAAAAAATTCCAAAAAAAAACTTTTCTTTTAAATTTAAATCATCTGGTAATAATTGCTGGAGAGCTCAATAGTGTACCGTTTAATTTTTTGCTCCTATTACAGGCCACACCCTCTATATTGCGGCGTAACCTGTTCCTCGCCTCGCTTCACATATTTTCAGTCGCATAGTAAAAATTACCTATTTATACGGCTAATAAATGGCTATACAGGTCTATATGCTAGAAGGAAGGGAAATCAACAAAAACACCCTGTATATTAAGCTGTCCATGTATAAAATACGTTTGGGTTGCGCTGTTGAGCTCCTGGTGGTGAGTAAGGTCGCCAGAGCTCCCGAGGATACGCTGTGTTGGTAGTGAGAGACCTGCATATGTTTCTAGCTGGCAACACAACGAATCCTCAAGTTAATAAAGGGTCGGCAACGCGCTTGTAATCCTTCTGGGATCGCAATGTTTAATCAAGACCTCTATTCATTTTAAAAGATCTATCCAACAATACCCCACGCCATAGGGTTGAAGTAAAAAAAAAACATCCGCAGTTTACGTGTAGAGGAGGTACCCATGTTTTTTTTAGATTTTTTTTACGACAAAGTCAGTTTTATTTACTTATATATCCATACCAAATTGCAGCTTTCTAGCACTAACAATCACAAAGCAAAGCCTCGGACAGACAGACGGACATCGCGAAACTATAAGGGTACCTAGTAAACCTAGTTGACTACGGAACCCTAAAAAATACATAGTTTCCGAAAGATAAAAATGTCTCAAATCGCTGACTTTCATTGACCCATAACTCATCATCATCATCATCCTGCTAAACCTTGTTCCCATTGACTTGGGGTCGGCCTTCCCCGTCCTTTTCTTCCATTCTGCACGATTGAGTGCAAGGTCGGCGCCTATATTGAGCTCTTTCAGGTCACGCTGAACCGTCGTCTGCCAGGTGGCAGGTAGTCTTCCACGTCCTCGCTTCGTCGTTGGAATCTCGAGCGCTAACTTAACCATGTAGTCTTCTGGACGCCTCTGTACATGACTGTACCATCTCAGTCGTTTTTCTGTCAGCTTTTCTGCTATTGGGGCTACCGTGAAACTACCCCGGATGTACACGTTCCCATTACTCATTGTCATAATTAATCTCAGGTATTACAAAATACGGATTCCCCACATTATTATAATTATAAATTAAGCCGCGGAGCCGTAAGCGAGGCAGTACCTACTGCATTCATAATGCCCCACTTCCTCGGCCGTCAGTTGATAATATCTCTCCGCCCACTCACTTGACAAGCCTAATCCCAATAAGGTCTAGTTACAGCGCATCCCCAAGTCAATAAAGGGTCAGCAACGCACTTGCGATTCCTCTGGAGTCGCAAGTGTCCATAGGCTACGGTGTCTGCTTACCATCAGCAAGGCCGTGGAATTGTTTGCCACCGTCGTTGTATAAAAAAGAGTTACCCCCTTGGGTTGGAAGGTCAGCTGGCAGTCGCTTCCGTAACTCGTGCCTGCGCCAATTCTTGGGATTAGGTAGAGGAGCCCAGGCATCCTTCAGGATACAAATGTACTGGGATAACGCTAGGATGATGATGATGATGATCGTATCGCCTCGGCACCGGAAATTCAGGAAGTCACTTTTATCAGTTGTAAATAATTTTTAAGAAAAAAAAACCGACTTCAATGGGGGAGGCCGGTGAAAGATTATTATACTTAAATGGTGCACTCTTAGATTCCATATAATAAAATAAAAATGGCTATAAGTATGTTTATAATGGTAGAAGACTAAGTACCCTCAATTCCTCATGGAATCATGGAAAAACCTTGTTTGCTTGACAAACAAAACGAAGAGAACCAATCGCCAAACGTGAACTACGCGTCGTTGAAGAGTTCCGTTCTGATCATCATCAGCAGTTCCACTTCATCAAATGTCATATTTTTGTATGATAATGCTCGATTTGTTGATAAAAACACAAAAATCACTATATATTTGCCTTTAAGATTTGAGGAGTTCCCTCAATTCCTAATGGATCCCATCATCAAAAATCGAGGATGATAAAAATTTATCGTGAAAATAGTAATTGCTTAACAAACACAGCTAGGAGGACAAATCGCCAAACGTGAACTTTTGGTCGTTGAAGAGTTCTGTTCTGATCATCATCAGCAGTTCCACTTCATCAAATGTCACATTTTTGTATGATAATGCTCAATTTGTTGATAAAAACACAAAAATCACTATATGTTTGCCTTTAAAATTTGAGGAGTTCCCTCAATTCCTCATGGATCCCATCATCAGAAATTAAGCATGACAAAAATTAATCGTGAAAATAGAAATTGCTTGACAAACACAGCTAGGAGGACAAATCGCCAAACGTGAACTTTTCGTCGTTGAAGAGTTCTGTTCTGATCATCATCAGCAGTTCCGCTTCATCCAATGTTACATTTTTGGATGAAAATGCTTGACTTGTTGATAAAAACACAAAAATCACTATATGTTTGTCTTAAAGATTTGAGGAGTTCCCTCAATTCCTCATGGATCCCATCATCAGAACTGCGTTTTGACAAAAACGGGACCAACTTGAATATATATACTTACAATCAAAAAAAGAATTTTCCAAATCGGTTAAGAAATGACGGAGTTATGGAGTAACAAACAATAAAAAAAAAAAGAAACAAAAAAAAATAACATACAACCGAATTGATAACCTCCTCTTTTGAAATCTTGAAGTCGGTTAAAAAGTGTTTCGTGTAGAAACAGTTATGCTTCAAGCAATTGACTCTCCACATTATATGCGATATTTTAAACGTTACCTAACTCAAATATTTTTGGATTGTTATTTGCATGTCTAATTAGTTTCTAATTCAAATTGTATTTAAATTTTATTTTTTAATCTCTTAAGTTACTTACTGGATTTTTGCCAGCGTTTTTTGACAACTTTGTAATATAATAAGGTCTAGCCTAATTTTTATCTTATTTTGTGCGTGTTCATTATGATCTTTACCCTGGCAAGAAGCCCAAGAATAAATCATGTGGCCTTTCATGTCAGAAACTTTCATAAGAACAAAGCCCTAACTCGAGATTCAAAATGTGATATCCCTGACATATCATGAGGGTATCCCCCTATCATACCTCTGTCATTAGAAATCGGAACGAAAGACATAGAAAGCGATATTACCTTTCTTTAAATTAATATACTTAGGTGGACTCACGATCCTATTTTGAGAACACAACAACTCAATTATTCTTATTGGACCGACAAGACGAAATAAATTATTATAATTGAGTTTTACGTTTCAGGCGGCAGCTAACCCGATAGTCCAGAGGATACCAATACAAATACCAGGACAAACGTATCCAGCCCCATCTTGTCCGACATGTCCGACGCAAACATGTTCAACGCAAACATGTCCAGCCTCGTCACGACCGCCTTGCCAGACCTGTCAAAACCCGTACCGAAATTTCAATCCACAGCCTATGGTAGTACAAGCAGGCAACAGCTGCCCATGTAACAAGCCCACTACAATCCAAAATCATATGGCGAATCCACTCACGCAGGACACTTTACATCAACTTGTTCTTAGGAGACTTCTAAGTTCTCCAATGCAAGTAAACTCAGCACCTGCTACAACGTGCACTCAATGCGAAGCTCAAAAACCTGCACCAAATATCATTAATAACTATATTATTTTACCGCCTGAATATTTCAAAGCAAATGAAACTAAAGTGGGCAAAGATGAATCGGATAAGCGAAAAACAAAAAGTAGAAGGAGGAAAAAAAGCAGGAAGAATAATCAACCAACTGATACTTCGTGTTCTTGTGAAGAAAATGATGAAGTTAATAATGACGAAATCATTTTAGATAAGCATGTAAAGACATGCCTATGCGACAAGGAAATTACTTCTAAGCTTGCTAATATCAATACGCAGGAAAATAATTATTCTAAGCCAAAAAGTGAGACAGTGAACGAAAAAATTAAATTTGAAAAAACAAGAGATGAAGTTGATCCTAAAAAACCTAAAAGGAGGAATCCAGACGAAACGAAGAGTTTCGAAGAGGCAATCATAAGAGACTTTTGTAAAAAAAAACCGAGCATACCTAAGGAAATCGCTAGAGGGTTACTGAATAATTTAAAACATCAAGTAGAAAGTCATGCATATACTCACTACAACCCTTACTCTTATTCACCTTTTGATTATAGTTACTACAATCCACAAACGATGTACTCTTCCATTGATCAACACCAAGGAAGACATAACGATAGAGGACAAAACAATAAAGGATTCAAACGACGTGAAAGTAAGAGACGCTCAGGAAGACGAAATAAGAAACAAAAGGAAGCAATAAATGAGAACACAGGTAGTTGCGATCAGAAATGCGAAAAAATCGTGGAAATTAATCCAAACGTAGTCAATATTGAAAAAGAAATCATAACAACAGAGAAAATAACTGCCACTGCAGAAAATAATATTAAGGGTAGTTTTGTTCAAGACTCTGAGACACAAATGGAAACTCCAAACGACTTACTCGAGCAATTAGACAAGATGAAAGCAAAATTTGCTAAACTGAACGAGATAGAAACTACCACTGTGAGTTATAATAAACGTATTGAACAATATCCAGAGTTGGGAAAAGAGGATAAAGTGCCAACTGTATATAGTAACGGAGTAGACGATTACTACCCTGATTTTAGAGGCGATAACATTGCGTTTTATGCAAGTGACGAAGAATGTGATGTCGGAGATAGATATCATTATGATAACGACAAAAAAGGAGGACGTGATTGCCAAAGGTATGTTAATAAACCTAATATAATCAACAATCGTTCCAATAAAGATGATGCAGTACAGACTTTCCCCGTCTCAACTGAATTCTACGAAACTTATGACCAATCGATGAAAGACGGAAGCGCTGAGATACGTTTCAGGGTTCCTCCTCATTTAGAAATACCTGATTTTGAAACTAGACCAGTAAACAAATACTCTAAAGATATAAATGAAAAATTTGTTGCAGATGATACAAAACTACCAGAGATGGAAATGAAACCAGCAAAAGTGTTTACTAAAGATAAATTAGGTAGAACTAATATAGAAACTGTATTTGGACATTCTAGAGTTATGAAATATGGACAAGATGCAGAGGCGGCCGGATCGAACCCTGTGATTACATACTATTTGCCAGAAGAAGCGATGACAGAAGATCGTATAGAGTTGCCAGATGGAGCTGTAGTAGTTGTAGCTAAATCTATTAGAGATCTTGAAGATGATTGGGATTAGGAAAAGATAAAGTATTAAAAGATTCAAATTTAACACCCGTATTTTGAGAACAAAAGTGTGTGCAAATGAGTTAAGCTACTTTTGAGACAAGTAAGTTAATTGTGAATCCGTTGGAAGCAAGACAGTTTTTTTTCTTTCTATGATTATGGAATTTATAAATAAAACCTTGACAACAGTCAATTCGTAACTTATGCAATCTATTTTATAATCTATCAACCATTTTCTCTTCTTATCTGTAGAAATACTTCTACAGTGAGTATACACTCATACTTATTCATTGATAAGTATGTGACATTTTACTTGTGTAGAAAAGAATGATACATAGGGTTGTTATTATATTCAATCGTAATTTTGGTCTCATTGTCATTGTCTAATAAAAAATATATGTATTTTTAAAAATAATAATTGTCATCGGGGAAAAAGCAATGATTAAAAAAAAAAGTCAACCTCAATTTAACTTGTACTTTTTTTTATTTTGTAATAAACAATGTGAAAAACTGTTTTTTTTTTGTTTATAGGAAGCCTTTGAATAGACATTGTTCGTTCAAAAGCTTCCTAAGACCCATTGTACCTACTAACTTAATATTATTTTCTTAAAATAATTTAATTTATCAAAATATGTAGGTATAATTGCTTCAAAGTTCGTAAACAATATACAGCACACGAAAATTAATTTCTATTTTTTTTTAACTATTGCAGGTTTATAGATTGACAAAATGCGATATTGCAGTGAGAGGTTGCTAGCCCATCGCCCACAACACACTTTAACCTGGCTCCCATAGTCGACTCTTACGACACCCTAGGGAAGAAAGTGGGTAGTGCTATTCTAACCCGGCAACACACGACACACTACATAATTCAACACAAAAGTTGCAAATGTTGACATTTCACTCTTGACATTGACATATTTCTTAAATTGCCCTCATCAATTAACTGAATTAATGAATTGGGCTGCGATTCCATCTGAGACATCGTTTTGCTATCGCTCTGGCTTCGCCTCTATTATTCTGAATGTCAAAGTAAATCATCATCAATATCTCTATTGCAGGTTTATCTATAACATTTCGGAGATGCGTCATATTTGGAATCTCAAATTGGACAAATCTTGTTGAAAAATCATGAAGTCAAAATACTGAACGGGACATTCATATACGAGTATGTAGAAATTATTGAAGTTATATATTCCAAGGAAATGAATTCCCTATCAAAAGCGGTCTTAATTTCCTGAACACACGTTCTTTACTTAAAACAAACTTAATTTTGTATGTGCCCAAACCTAACACTAACATATTCCGATAATAACTCTCTACAGGCTTTATCTTTGGCGACACAATCAACTGTAAAGTTAAATTGGTCGTATGTAGCTATTTCTACAATCACTAGGTCAAAATCGTTTCGTTCGATTTTCTACCCAAGCAGAGTGTTGATTAGGTTGAATATAGAATAAGCAGAGCCTACCTATGGCGTTTTAGAATTCGTTTTACGTATGAAAATAAACAGGATGTAAAGGAAATGGAACATCAAAGGAATGAAATTGTTTGTATGATAAATGTTTTCATTACTCCGTTTGTGTAAGGGATATCGAATATTCACGCACTTATAGTCCGAGCCTACTTCACATCACGGCTGTTTATCTACGTAGAACGAAACGTGTATGATAGCGGCCATATTGTGTCAAAAAGATTCTGACGACATACCGAGCTCTCATTGGCTACTGCCTTGTCTGCCAATGGACGTGAAACGTCAAAATAAACTGACAAATAAAAATAAAATGGCGTCTCCTCGGAATTTCGTCTAGTCGTCTCTGAACATTTTTTTTAATTTTTGCAAATGTTGTTATTTAATTTGTATTGATAAATTACTATGCAATAAACAAACGGAACAGTGTGTAGCTAATCGAAAATTCATCTGGAAACGCGCAATAACCATTGTTTGGACAACAAATGGAAGATAGTGAAGTGCGTCGTATGTAGCATGCCATGCAAGTTCTCATTTTGCAAAATGTACGAGTGTTGTGGTTGTAAAACGTAGAACTCTGTGAAAGGACGAAGATATATCGTTTTCCCGGATATGAAATGAGATACATTAAAAAATAAATCTGTTGATAAGTAAATTGTTTAATTTCATATAATACGGCCCAACATAGTTCACGGTATTTCAATTGAACACTAGTTTCATTTTACATCGGACGTTGGTGTTCAATTGGAGATGCCGTGAGCTTCTACACAAAGTTAAATTTAAATGAGCTGTATATATTAATCGTTGGATGTTCACAGTAAGTTCCATTGCCACAGTGACAGTAAATAATTTAAAAAAACAAACGTCAAATATCTACCAGCGGGTACAGATTAAATATGGTTGCTTACGGTCTATATTTTTGGTTCGTGAGTTGGCGGTCTGAACCCTTACTAGTCTGTGCTTCACATGGCTTGTGAATGTCTTGTTCCGTACCTACCTTAATTGGCTCAACAGAAAAAACTCATGCGATCACGTTTCTGCTATTCACAGAATCTCTAGTAGAACCTAAAGTTACAGAAGTCCCACTGCTGTAGTGATGATCATGATTCAATAATACAAGGTATGACACTCTGGCCAAAATTCTTTGTACGACTGACACAAGCCTACGTTATCATTAGTATCGAGCCAATCGGTAGTTGGCGGTCGTAGTGTGAGTTCGTGTATGAACAGGCTGTACAGTGACGTAGGCTTGTTTCCTTAGACCATGGTGATGATGTCAAATTTTAGCTGTGACCTGTATCTCTATGGTCCGTTACCATGGGATGCTTATTGTTATTACTCTATCGCTGTCAATGTATATATTATGCAGTATTTTTAGCTGAATATAGCCATGTTTACTGATGGTTCTGTTTGATTCCGTATCAATTTATTCAGCTAATTCTTATTGACACGAATAAAATAAATTATGCTACATGGGAAGTGAAAATAAACTCGAACAAGCTACTATCGCAAATATGTCACGCTATCTTCGCCCCAAGCGATTTGACGAAGAACCAAGCGCCGCCGGATCTGATTTAAAGTGGACGCACTGGTATTTCACTTTTAACAATTTTCTAACCGAAGAATGTGCCCCGGACGCAAAAGATTCCATGAAATTGAATCTTTTAGTTAATCATATCTCTCCTACTATATTTTCATATATACGGGCATGCAAAAGCTATAAGGAAGCTATCACCGTCCTAGAGAAAATATACGTAAAACCCAAAAACGAAATACTTGCCAGACACATGCTGGCAACACGTAAACAGAGAGCTGATGAAACAGTGAAGGAGTACATTCAGGCACTAAAGCTACTCGCCGTTGAATGTCATTTTACTCAAGTTACTGCGGAGGAACATCAATACGAATCTATGCGTGGGACGTTCATCGCTGGCAGTCATTCTCAAAAGATAAGGGAGAGACTACTAGAAAAATTAAATATGAGTTTAGAAGAAGCTGTTAACCTGGCAATTTCTCTTGAAGATGCTGGAATAAATGCGCAAACATTGGGCAATACTACGTCAATGAATCTCAACGCTTTACCCGAACGTAACAATAACAACGCCAATAACGTAGCAGCTGCAACGCCCACACGTCTGCGTCTGCCTTTTCCGAGCTCAAAGCGACGCTGCTTCTTTTGTGGCGGAAATGTACACCAGCGCATCAAATGCCCTGCGGCCAACGAAACTTGCCAACTTTGTTCGAAAAAGGGCCACTTTGCTAATGTTTCCCGATCAAACCAGCCACATAGAGCCAATGCTGTCACAGACGAAAACAATCAGCCCGATGGCGCAATGTCTGCAATTTCTGCTGCTTCTCCGAGTAGTCTGAGGAAGGCTACTTCACCAATAACAATCAACGGATTCAAAGCGGAGGCCTTAATAGACACTGGAAGCTCTGTAAGTTTCATAGATAAGAGTTTGGCCGAGATACTGAAACTAAAGATAAAACCTAGCCACCAAACCATCACTCTAGCTTCCCTAAACCACGTATCCTATGTACAAGGTATCTGCTATGTAAATATCCAACTTCAAAACTATCATTACAAACATCAACCTCTTCTCATTGTCAACAATCTATGCGCGAATGCCATTATCGGCCACGATATTCTCAAAAACCACTCTTCGTTGGAACTGCAGTTTGGAGGAGCTCAGGAACCATTACGAATCTGTAATGTGATGGAAGCGTCGGTACTACCAGCTTCGTTGTTTACCAACCTCTCTCCGCTCACGAAACCAATCGCAGTCCGATCTAGGCGACATAGTGCTGAAGACGAACGCTTCATTAACGTCGAAGTATCTAAGCTGCTTGAAGCTAGAATCATTGAACCCAGCATTTCACCCTGGCGAGCGCAAGTCCTTATCGCAGGTGAAGGTCTACACAAGAAGAGGATGGTAATAGATTATTCTCAAACTATAAACAAATTCACGGAATTGGATGCTTTTCCATTACCAAGTATAGAATCGATTGTCGCAAAAGCAGCCAAATATAACTATTTTAGCCAAATCGATTTAAAAAGTGCTTATCACCAAGTTCCTATAGTACGAAAAGAACGCATTTTTACCGCTTTTGAAGCCAACGGAAAACTATCAATTTACAAGAATCCCGTTCGGAGTGACCAATGGTGTCGTGGCCTTCCAGCGCACCCTGAGCTATATCATAGAAGAAGAACACTTAAGCGGTATGTTTTCCTATCTAGACGACGTCACTGTATGTGGAAAAACTAAAGAAGAACATGACGTTAATTTAACTAAGTTCAAGGAGGCTGCCGCTAAGTACAATCTTACATTAAACGAAAACAAATGTATATTTAATAAAGAAACGATCAACCTTCTTGGCTATACCATAAAAGATAACACAATCTGTCCAGACGAAAACCGGCTGAAACCACTGCTCGACTTACCCGCACCCGAAAATGCGGCTGCGTTAAAACGAGCGTTAGGGCTTTTCGCTCACTGCTCAAGATGGATACAAAACTTCTAAAAAAAAATCAAACCACTACTTTCAATTAGTACTTTCCTTCTCTCTGACACAGCAATCACTACATTTAACGAAATGAAAGACGATATTGTAAAAGCGTCACTGTCTGCTATAAACGAAAATGCAATGTTTACTGTTGAAACTGACGCTTCGGAACACGCCCTTGCCGCTTCTCTTTCTCAGGATGGCCGGCCTGTTGCCTATTTTTCACGCTCCTTGAACGAATCAGAAAGACGGCAATCTTCAATTGAAAAAGAAGCTGCGGCGATAGTAGAAGCATTGCGCAAAAGGCGGCACTATCTGATCGGCAGGCACTTTCACCTAATAACAGACCAACAGTCAGTAGTTTTCATGTTTAATCAAATCCATTCAAGCAAGATTAAAAATGAGAAGATTGAACGTTGGAGATTAGAGTTGTCCTGTTTTAAGTGCGACATCATTTATCGTCCCGGCAAAGAAAATTTTGTCGCTGACGCTTTAACCAGGGTTTCTGCGCATATGAACATAAATAATCTAAAAACATGACAACCTCTGTCATCCCGGAATCGTTCGAATGAATCACTGGGTCCAATCGAAAAACCTTCCGTATTCAATTAATGACATTCGACAAATGACTGCCAATTGTAAAATATGCGCCGAAATAAAGCCCCGGTATGCGAATACAAAGGGACAACATATTAAAGCTACGGCTCCTTTGGAGCGGCTCAATATTCATTTTAAGGGACCACTCCCATCAAAGTCCAGAAACAAATATATACTGACTCTCATTGACGAATATAGCCCTTTTGCTTTTGCATGCAAAGATATGACGTCAAGCACAGTTATTAACTGCTTGAATTAAATATTTTACATATTTGGCACACCTATGTATATTCACTCGGACAGAGGAACGTCGTTCATGTCTCAAGAACTTACCCAATACCTTGTATCTCTTGGAATAGCCTGTAGTCGCACCACTCCGTATAACCCAGAAGGGAACGGACAAGTGGAACACTTGAATTTTACTTTGTGGAGAACTATTCAATTGAGTC
Organism: Notocelia uddmanniana; assembly: GCA_905163555.1. Classification (NCBI taxonomy): domain Eukaryota; kingdom Metazoa; phylum Arthropoda; class Insecta; order Lepidoptera; family Tortricidae; genus Notocelia; species Notocelia uddmanniana. The sequence continues at coordinate 4,676,891 of LR991077.1, forward strand.
TGAAATCCAAGGGTCTAGAGATAGCAGAATGGGAAAAAGTTCTGTCATTAGGCTTACATTCGATACGGTCTTTGCTGTGCACATCTACAAATGCCACTCCTCATGAAAGGATGTTCAGCCACTCTCGAAGAAGTCCAAACGGGCTATCCTTACCTGCTTGGCTGACTACTTCGGGACCCATTTTAATTAAAAGAAGTGTGCATAATTCAAAATATGAACCTATTGTGGAAGAAGGACAACTCCTACAAAGTAACCCAAGTTATTCTCACCTCAGATATTCTGATGAAAGAGAAGGCACAATATCGAATAGACGTCTGGTACCAATTCCCTCGGATGATGAGTATATCTCCATATCCTCTGACGACGACGATGATCCGCGTGAGGCTGTAGTCGAAGACCCGCCTGCACCTGTAAATGACCCTGAAGCAACAATGGCAGAGGAACCAAAGTCTTCAGGTACTCTTTAACCCGGGGTTCGGCGCTCGACGCGCGCTAGGCATCCACCTGCCTACCTGGTGGACTACCAGACATCCTAGGAGGGGTGAATGACCTGTATCTCTATGGTCCGTTACTATGGCATGCTTATTGTTATTACTCTATCGCTGTCAATGTATATATTATGCAGTATTTTTAGCTGAATAAAGCCATGTATACTGATGGTTCTGTCTGATTCCGTATCAAGCTGTAAACCATGCTAGAGTACGATGAAGTAATCGAGGGTTATTGACAGCTCACATCAAGTTTCAATTACGCAAAATTTATTGCGCTATGCTAGTAGCCGATAAGATGCGAAAACACATACCTATGAAAACAATAGCTCCTAAGATGAGCGCCCACTAAACGGGTTTTAAGAACTCAAAATGACATAGCTAGAGTACAGCTATATCTCGAAAAATAGCAATGATATGATATGATTTATTTATCTCACAATATAAAATTCCACTTAAAATAACACATAGTATTTTTATAGCTTATACTGTGAGCGTCGGTTTTTAATATTACTCATATTAATTTAGGTACATTTAATAATAGTAAATGCTTAACAAGTACCTATATAAGTTATAAAATGAGGATTCGAAACTAAGATGTCAATAGGTTTAAATTAAAATCACCATACGGGTCGTCATTATTCTTAAAACTACCTATTGACTATGTGCGAAGTAGGTGGTGGGGGTAAGCTAGCCGATCGTAGCGCACACCATGGCAGAAATGTGTACTTACCGGGGACCACTGTCAAATTTACTTTTACGTTTTCTATTGGTTTCTTAACGGTTTCCTACGATTCGTTTCGTTTGTATGTATTTATTTATTCTCTTATTTATTTCAGTAAAATTTCCAATACGGGGTCTTTCTCGTTTACTAAAATAAATAAAATATTCATGTGTCATTATTTGACATCTCTGAGTTTTGACATTGTCTCGGGACCTTTGACGTTTCAGACGTGCACATAGCCAATACGATTCAAATAGACATCCACAATTCAGATGAAAAAAAAAAACAAATTAAATTTTGAAATTGAAATAAAATACAAATAAATTCAATTAGTGATGGGATGTCGTAATACTCATCTTTTTTTTATTAAAAATGGGATTGCTGTTGGCCAGCATCTTGCCAGGGGGCAAAGATGAAGCCGACGATGAAGCGAGCTCGCCCAGAAGATGCCTATTCACTCGTGCCTTAAAAAGGTCCAGGTTATATGAACTCGGAAATACAGACGCCGGCAGAGAATTCCAAACCTTAGAAGTGCGCATTATAAAAGAAGATGCAAAGCGCTTGGTGCATCTACTGAATACAATGGATTTTCCGATAATATGTTTCTTAGTCGGCTTTTAAATTGTTCATTTATCCATTCTTATTTTAGTTCTTGGGGCAGGCGCTCGTAAAATGTCGGACCAATGGCACCTGAACTTTTACCTACTTTAACGAAGTTACAAAAGTGATTATTCTTCAATTATTTATCACTTATAAGGTTAATTTCAATACTTACGGCGGTATTTTACATATTTATGCGCGCCTTGTTGTAGCAGATGTTGATTCTTATGTGGACGACAATAGAGAAATCTGTCTGGGACCGAAGTCCATTAAGAGTTGTTTGGAAGTTATATTTATGCAAGTGATTTTAGAAACTTCGATAGCGCGTTTCAGAACATGTCAGATTTGGCAGATGACAGTAGTGACGCCACATCAGGCCCCCTTTGAGACGGAGGAGTTAGCGATGTGAGATAGAGAGAGAGTGCTCAGAGTCAGCGTGACGAGCGAGGCTCAGAGCCAGGCTGACGAGCGGATGAGGAGCGGATGAGGAGAGAAGTCGAATCGCTGGGAGCGAAGTGTACCAGGGCATGAATAGAAAGCAAGCTAGGTGGCATACTCAGAGGGAGAAAGAGAGGAAGAGAGTTTGTTGCGAGGCGGCGTCAGGGACCTTCAGAGTTGCGCTTTAGTCCATTGCCGGGGTCACCAGTGTGGACGACAATAGAGAGATCTCCCTGGGACCGAAGTCCATTGAGAGTTGTTTGGAAGTTATATTTATGCAAGTGATTTTAGAAACTTCGATAGCGCGTTGCAGAACATGTCAGATTTGGCAGATGACAGTAGTGACGCCACACTTAGAATTTCTATTAAGAACCATGTTTATTTGGGAACTCACAAAAACTAATATACACCTACTTGGTTAGACGTTGGAATTTAGGGGGCGAAATTGACAGACGTGTAGGGACTTCCTATATCAATAAACTCAATTATCGATGTGGTTCCCATATAGTAGTGTTCGCCCCCAAATTTTTCTGCGTGTTTTTTTTTTTTGTAAGCTGGTATCATTTTGAGAAAGGACCCGGGTATGTCCTAAAACTACGACCAAAACCACCGGGGAATGGGCAGCAGCATTCCTAGAGTGCGGTGGAGATACTGCGATCGCCAACCCGCATGCCAAGCGTGGCGATTATGGCATTTACCCCCCATGAAATTGGGGGAGGCCTATGTCCAGCAGTGGACGTCCTAGGGCTGATATGGTGGTGGTGGTGGTGGTATCATTTTTGAGACGGTGATAAAATCACGTTTTAAATTATCACTAGGTTATAAGTACCATTGCACCATGAAATAATTTTCGTAAATTTAGAAACAAATTCTGATCGTTCATTTTAACTATAGTTAATAATAGGACAGTTATTCAGAAAGAAATAATGATGATAAGTGAAGTTTGACATTCCAAATCCTTTTAAAATAAATGAGAGATTAATCTAATATTTTGTTTTATTTTTATACTTTCCTTTCCATGATAATGTTATATTTTTACAAACAAAATTTGGAGCGATCACTAGTTCATGGAAGAATCATCGATAATAGAATTTATTTTAATAGGAAATCCCTACCTGTCAATTTATTTTGCCCCTTGAAACCCGACGTCTATATATGGTATATACCCAGATTTTAATAGTAATTCTAATTTTAATGACCATGTTAACGTGAAATCATATAAATATTGATCCTGGTACCTGTACCTACCTAATGAAAAAATAAAATAGATTTGATGATTGAAACAACATACATTTTTCACATTCTATTTAATTAGTATACAAATTATTTACAATATAAAATTATTTAACATTATAGGGTATTTATTAGCATAAGCAGATGATTACTTAGACTATTATGAGACTGTGTTGTCGTCTGTTCTATTAAAAAACAACAACGGAAATTTCGACTTAGAAATTACTTTAAACATAAAAAATCCACTACATAAGCCATTATCTGTTTTTGCTAATAAGCCTATTTTACATATAAAAAAACTTGTTTTAGTCTTGTCGTTTTTAGGACACACTTCACATCACATCTTCACATACTTTTCAAGTGCCATGGCCTATCTTTTGCCACGACTTAGCGCGAACTGCGACACGCTAGATTTTTATCCGTTCATTGCATGGTCAAAATGCGCAATCCACTACGGTTAGTTGGGACTACACGCAATGTATTAGGAAAACTGGTGATACTCCCGCCACTGCGCGAAGTCGTGGTCAATCCTAAAGCTGATTGCCTGACGCGTATAAATTTCATACGGTTAGATTCACAATCATCTGGTGCACTCTGGCGTGTCATCTCATTTAGATTAAAGCATCAGAGAGTGTCGTAATATAAGTATGAATATAGCTTAAATCGTTATACTTTTTAGCAGTTGCTCAAAACCTTTAGCTTCTCGTCCTGTATTATTGATTTTTATAACTGAAGGTGACTGTGGTAAAGAACTAGCTGGCATGAACAATGGGCCGCTTAAACATGAATAATCTGACGTTGAACATGGTGGTATCAAGAATGATACTTCAGGGTAGTACACGTCAGTGGTTGACAAAGGAAAAGGTCTACAATCAAAAGCGGAATCAGATTCAACACAGAACAAGTCTGTATTGAACTTAGTTATAGGTATTATTGGGGAACTGTAAACTGGCGGTAAGTATTCGTTGCAAGCCACTGGTATATTTGAAAGAGATAGCCCTGTTGAGCTTAGAGGTGTAGATACAATGTAGTTTGAAGGTTCTGAAATTTCTAAACAAAGAGGTGAATTTACTGACGACGTTTCGGTGATAAGGTTAGGAGTGAAAGGATTAACAGGAGGTAGTGATGCTAAAGGTATACACGAAGATGGTGTTTTGGACATTAATGTTGCTATGATATTTTGAGTTAAGGAGGATACCATATTGTTTAAAGATGGGAACAGAGATGAAGCAGCTAAACTGTTCGTTTGTTGAAGATTAGTTGCTAATAAAGGGTATGATGAAACAGCTGGCTGAAGCGAATTATAAACAGAGGGTATATTAGAAATAGATGAAATACAACTATCTGGCAACGATAATGAAGGTGTGACACTCATTGACGAAGGCAGGTTATTAACAAATGTAACTTGAGGTAGTGATTGTACTGGGATGAAATTGGGGGTTACAATTGGACTCATACCATTTGGTGTTGACAATAGCGTAAACATTGGTTGGATGTTGCTATTACAAGAAGGTTCTTGGGTAATAATGAGAGGTGGATTAGTAATAGGCAATTCAGTATTTGTAATTGAGGATATAATTGGCGCAGATGGAGGTAGATTAATAAGGGATGGCGCCACATTCGTTATTATAGGAGATGCAGTTTGAATAGGACAGAATGGTGAAGATCGCATAACATTTGTCTGTATTGGTACTGAAGCCTCTAAAGGATTACTACAAGAAAATGAGTTCACTGGTGAAGTTAGGAAAGGCATAGATGATACGTCCTGAATTGTCACATATTTGTTTGGATTATTCGAATCTGAGCATGTACAAGTAGGTAGTTGTGTGGGACATGAAACAGACTCTACCTTGATCAAATTATTGCTCATTGGCTTACCGTCAAGTAATGCTTCACCAAATGGTAAAATATTGATAGTAGATGCGGGAGCATTAGCAGTTTTTGCGCGGTTTACCAATTTTAATGCCTGAGCTAAATTATCATTCGGTGTATAAGTTTGAATACAATTACAATCTTGATTCTTTGTACACGCTTCGTAATTTTTTCTTGCATTTAAATTATTTTGTGCAATAGAAAGTAGCTGAGGACATCCTTGATCATTTTGATTTATTAGATTGTTATCATTGATATTAACACCACTATTCTGCAATATTTGTTCATAATTTACATTATTATTTTCGCGTAGTTGCTTATTTAGAAGAGATTCTTTATTGTACACTGGAATTGATGCTAGCAGAGGGCAGCCTTGATCATTGTTATTTTGCGTTTTAAGATCATTGGAGTGATTGTCATTCAAATTGCTCTTGATAATTCTCGCTAAATTATTAAACGAAATTGGCCCTGTATTTCCAAGATTATTGTTATTTTCAGGCTCACATTCATTACAATTTGAAGTAATATAATTATTTTGAGTAAAAGGCATATTGCCTTGAACAGAAATAGTTTCGACTTGAGGACATCCTCGGTTATCATCATTATTACTTTTTGGTGGATTCTTTGAGATAGATTTGACAAAACCATTATTAGACATCATTCTTGGAATTACATTATTTCTAATTCTTAGAACGTTATCGTATTCATTCTTTAAATTTATATTTTGGTTTTCATTTTCACAATTACCATTGTTTTGTAAAATTTGTGTTTCGATGTTATTACTTTGTGAGATCTTCGCGTTTATTAAATTATTATTTAGCCTACTGATATGAGAGGCAGATAACTTATTTTGTATATTTGGTTGATTTTGTATGCTATCTGGTTGCAAAGTCTGCTTAGAATCGATATAATTTCTCATTTCTGCAAAAGAAGAAAATGCATTGTTGGCTGGGGTAGATGCTGAATTTAGTGTTATAATTTCAGAACTTTCGGAACAACTATTAGTTGGGGCAACAGAATCAATTTCACCACTATTTTGCTGGCATATTCTCTTATTCAATAAATTTAGTGCTAACAACATATTAGGATTATCTTGTGGATATAACAGATTATTTTGGGACGATGGATTTGGACTGACATTGGTTAAAATTGAACTCTGAAAAGGACTAGAGAATGTACACTCAGATTCTATACCATTAGATAATTCACGTGAATCTTCTAGAGAACTAACAAAATTAAACTTAGAAGGCCGTGTCGCATCTACAGGCTTTTCAATAGAAGGAAACATTGGTTTAATATTAGGTAATAACGGCATATTGGGAAAAACTGGTGAAGGAAAGTTACTCACACAATTTGAAGTCAATCTTTCCAAATTTTGTTGAGTAGCCGAAAAACATGGTTCCTGCGATATGGTATCGCGTGATCCTCTTTTAAGATTGTCTGATTTAAAATCTTTTTTTGATAGTGGAGCCCCAGAAGTTGAAGTAGAAGTGGATGTAACTGTTACAGATGGGGGTACATCAGTGGTTGAACTTGATGGCTCAGAAACAGGAGTTGCTGATACAATTGTAGTTGGTAAATTTATGTATAACGTATCTGGCGATGGAAGTCCATTACTGTTCTTTTCAATTAAAGATGGATTTTGAAATAAAAGACTATTCGTAGTCCCAATTGGTAAACCAATAAAAAGTTGTAAATTATTTGAAGGTAAAGAGTCAGATATTGGAGATGCCGAAACTAAACTCTCGGTGTGGATTAGGTTTGACGTGTATGCAGCAGATGCTAATTCTTCATTTGGCGTAGTTTCTACCGTTTTCAATGATGGTAACGACGAAATACTTGCAAATGGTAGTCCACTGATGGATTCGAATAGTAGTATCTGCAAATCAAAAATAAATTATGAATAAATTCATTAACGTCATATTTAGGTAAAAATATATTAGCAGCACAACTGGGGAAGTACCATTACCCTACAGAAGACCGGAACCATAATAAAACCACTATTTGCACAGTGTAGATATGTGGTGTTGTGCTCCTGGTGTTAAGTAAGGTCCCTTGAACTCCTGAGGACCGAGTGAAGGCCCCTAAGAGTAAGGGAGGCCCCCTTAGCTGACTATCAATACTAAAAAAAAAGTGTTGGCAGCTCGCTTGTGTGTTGGAGTCGCAAGCGTCCGTAAGCTACGGTGTCCGCTTACCATCAGGCAGGCCGTATGCTTGTTTGCCAACGTCGTAATTAAAAAGTTGGTGAAATAGTGGCTTGGTATAGTTAGACCCCGTTATCGGAGGCGCAATTTGATAGATAGACGTTCTTAGGCATGGATAAAAATATTTATAATGTAGATATTTTCTTTAAAATTATTTTAAGGTATATACCTGTTCCTTGTTTATGTAAATGATCTGCCATATATGGTAAGCCGAAGATCAGGCATTGTAATGTTCGCAGACGACACCTCATTACTGTTCAAGGTAAATAGGAGAGATACTGAACTCATTGAACCAAATAATACCCTCTCCATGATATCTGACTGGTTTGCTGCCAATAACTTAGTATTGAACCCGAAAAAAACGAAATGTATTAAATTCTCTCTTGCGAACTCATCAAACAGAAACTTATATACAAATATTAGACTTAATGGTCAAACATTAGAATTTGTTACTTCTACTGTATTCTTAGGTATTACATTGGACTCTAAATTGCAGTGGGGTTCCCATATAACAGCGATAGGAAGTAGGTTGAGCTCTGCTGCATTTGCAGTCAGGAGAATAAGGCAGCTTACCAATGTGGCAACGGCACGGTTAGTTTACTTTGCTTATTTTAATAGTATAATTACTTATGGTCTTATCTTATGGGGATCAGCTGCAGATATTGAAACTGTTTTTATTTTGCAAAAAAGGGCTATCCGAGCAATTTATAACTTGGGGTCACGTGAGTCATTAAGAGAATTTTTCAAAGAAATAGATATTCTAACCCTGCCGTCCCTATATATATTTGAAATAATAATGTATGTTAGGAAGAATTTGGGCAATTTTCCAACGAACGCTGATAAACCAATAGCCACGAGAAATACTGGGAAACTGAAAGTAACCTTCTATAGACTAGTAAAGGCGAAAAAGTCGTTCTTGGGAAATTGTATCAAATTCTACAATAAAATTCCTAAACACATTACTGAACTTAGTAATTCTAAATTCAAATCTGTAGTAAAACAAACACTTATTTCAAAAGCATATTATAAGATAAACGATTACATCATGGATAGGGATGTTTGGCAGTGATAGCGTCCTGCACGGGTAATCTATCGCGAAAATATGTTTTCTACTGTAGCATTGTTATTTCAGTTATTTTGTAGTAGCTGACACTGTAATTTATATTTAACTATACAATGTATATTGTTTTGAAAAAATGACACCTCGCCGAGTTTCTTACGCCGGTTCTTCTCGTGGCAGAGGTTTATGTTTCCGAACCGGTGGTAGTTTATTGACGTTCATAGGTGCATGTAATATGCCTAATTTGAAGAATAAACTACTTTTACTTTTTACTTTTTTATACAATTTTTAGACAAAAAATAACATATTTATTTGGTGTTCCATGATAAAATATTAATAAGAATACGGTACAAGATTACGCCAATTTTCATTCTTAAAATGGATTTTCAGCAACCGAATAAAAAGTCCTTCAATTTAGTAAAAATATAGTATACAAGACTTCTATTTCTAAAAATTAATAGGACAAAGATATATTGGGTATGTTGTAAGATTTACTCATCTAGACTGCATACTGCTGAAAATCTGGAAAAAGGTCTGATCGTTTATTATGAAAACAACTCCTTTGGCGAGAAATTTATTATTTTTATTTTACGTAAGTATTACTGATACGTGCTATGCAGATAATAAATAATAATAATAATTAGTCATAAAAGTTTTTTATTCCTAAACAAGATTTTTTTTAAATACATGTTCATTTTGTAATTTGTCATGTAATGTTTTACAAATTAAACACGTTGGGATTTTTCTAAGAATCTCAGTATGGTAGAGAAAAAGTATCGTCATAGCTATAAGTATATCTCAACATTATTTTTACCTTTCTCTAAGAACGTACAGCTACCAAATTGCACATCCGATCATTACCGATTTCTTTTTCGTTTATCGGAAACTAAACGGTACTAAGGACCGAGGAGGAGGTAGGAAGGGTACCATATAATATACATAAAGAATTATATACAGGGTGTTGCCTGTAATAGGAGCAATAAATTTAAAAGACGCTTCCTTAGAGCATCTGCAGTAACCTCTTGTGACAAAAAAAAATATTTTTTCAATTGGGAGAAATTTTGATCTAAAGTTATGACCTCCTAGTAATGAATCTTGGCACCCAGAGATTATAGCGCGGCAGTCAATGCTGATTTTAAGCTTGCTTCAAGTTATGACTCATAATCGTCGTCGCATTTTTTGTTCAAAAGTATATTTTTGGCCTTTTTTTTGTGTTATTTGAATAAATAGTTATTAATATCACTCCAGTAGTTTAAAATAAGTACACATAAGCTACATTTGCGAAAAAAAAATTCATAAGAAAAAGCTTTTTTTTACATTTGCGAAAAAAAAATTCATAAGAAAAAACTATTTTTTTTTCAATTAAAAATAATAATAATTTGAAAATAATTGCTGGAGAGCTCTTACCGCTCAACCGATTGTCGTGGATTTTTGTGAACGGGTTTGATAATTGTATAGAACTTTAACGTCGATTCAGTTTTATGGAAATATTAAAATTTGAAGAAGAGGCCACTAGTATGTATGTGCTAAGTAACAAAAAACCAACACAAAAGTCGTTACAGTATCAGAAAAGGGTACTTTATAATATACAGGCTGTTGCCTGTAATAGGAGCAATAAATTAAACGGTACACTATTGAGCTCTCCAGCAATTATGTCCAAATGGTTTTAATTTAAAAAAAATGTTTTTTTTTTTCGCATATGTAGCTTATATGTACTTTTTTATACTACTGGAGTGATATTAATAACTATTGTTTAAAAAACACAAAAAAAATATAAAAGAAATTAAAAAATCCAAAAAATATACTTTTGAACAAAAAAAGCAACAACGATTATGAATCATAACTTGAGGCAACCTCAAAATAAGCATTGACTGCCGCGCTATAATCTCTGCGTGCCAAGATCCATTACTTGGAGGTAAAACTTTAGATCAAAATATCTCCCAATTGAAAAAAGATAAATTTTTTGGACTCAAGAGTTTACTGCAAATGCTCTAAGAAAGCGTCCTTTAAATTTATTGCTCCTATTACAGGCAGCATCCTGTATATTGTACTTTGTGGTGTGCGCTGCGATCGCCTAGCTTACCCCCACCACCTACTTCGCACGGAGCCAATACATACTCGTAGAGGCCATGCATAAAGCAGATGATAGGACTCCATAGGCTCCTCCGAGTTTGGTCAGCAAGAATAGGACATGACGTTACGATCCTCAGCATTGAGGGAATGATGATGATACGTATATAACGATGTATTTTCTTACCTGATATAATAGAAATAGTGTGCTAACGGGCACCCCCATCCTGCGCCATACAACTTCACACAAATGTTTCAAACTGACAGAATCACTCATATTTGTAACATTTCTTATCTTTGACAGATACAATTAATAAAGTTACTATATTACTGGGTAATAATTGCAAAAGTTGTAATCAACGCGTGGTTGTTGCCAACACTTGCAATAACATAATGCGTATGTTTTGTAAACATTGTGATACAGGCAAATTACTTTGAATTTACTATTGATAGATAGTATTCTGGCCGTAAGTGACCGATATAGCCCTTCGAATCGCTAAACTTAAGTGGCAGTGGGCGGGGCACATAGCACGCAGAACCGATGGCCGTTGGGGTGGGAAGGTTCTCGAGTGGCGACCACGTACCGGAAGGCGTAGCGTGGGCAGGCTGGACTGATGACCTGGTAAGGGTCGCGAGTGTCAGCTGGATGCGGGTGGCGCAGATTGTCAGTTTTTTAAATTGTATAAATTCATGCTTTGACATGTAAAAGACTTAACTGTGAAAAAAATATTTGTTTCTTTATTTTTGTTTTAGGGGTTTTGAGTTTGTTGTGTTATAACTATTTTTTTTTTTTATAACTTATGTGTACTTATGTGGCAAACAAATAAATGACTTATCTATCTATCTATCTATCTAAAAGTGCCCTTGTGGCCTATTTGCAGAATAAATATTTGATTTTGTTTTTGATTTTGATTTTGCAGGACCGGTCATTGTGGAAGTCTTTGGGGGAGGCCTATGTCCAGCAGTGGACGTCATTAGGCTGAAATGATGATGATGATGATGATTCTGGCATATTGTGCCACAGACTTACATTAAACTATAGGTATATTCTGGAATTACTCGTAGGTAATATCAATATAATAAAGTGGAATTTCCTCCCGCCCGCTCCGCTTGTGGAATAAGCTCTTTTGCCGTACTTATTCCTAGGCACCACAAAAACAAAAGAGGCAAAGAGAATACAATTAAACCACGTCACAAAATACCAATTTAAAAAAACTTATTTACGCGATATCATTTGATTATTACAGTAGCTTTCCGGTGAAAGAAAACACCGTGAGGAAACTGTTCTGATTCCGGTAAGTTCCAGTTTTCCCTTTGGATAAAACGGTCAGATCAGATGGCAGTCTATTTGAAAAACTAGTCCCTTCTACGAATGCAAAAGCGGAACCTGCAGATTCATCAAGCGGCGTTTCAAACATACTTGAAGCTCTAGGATCTAAATGTCACTTACTCGTATAGTATGAAAAATGATATAGACCAACAAATACGTACTTTGAAAACGTTAGGCGACTTCCTGATTGGTCGGTGCGAGGGCGGTACGTTATGAGAAATCTGTCAGCTGTCAGTGTCAACTGTCAGCCGAGTCTGTACCGCTTTTTACTGCGCTCGTGAATTCATATGAGTTCTTCTTGACTGGCAAGCTTCTCCACATGATATTACAGTAAAACCAAATACAAAGTTACATCGGCAATCTTCGTTCACGCTGACGAGTGCAGACAAGTACCGAATGAAATCGAATATATGACCAATTCAATGAAAACCTTGATGAATTATAATGCAATACAATGACAGGTGAACTCGTGCGCTGGCTGCGCGTAGCTAGAGAGAACAACAAGATGGCGGTCGCCGGAGTTGCCGGCGTCGCGCGCAAAATGTTGGCCGTTGAGGATTTTACCTGCGCAAACGCACTGATATGACTATGATTGGCTAAAACGTTTTCAAAAAATGCTTTCTGCGCAGGTACGTCGATGTAATTTATATTCTTGGTACTACTGTAGGTACTACTGCGCAAACATAATGCTGACAATATCTCGGTCTGATCAAGTGATGAAATTTCTTATACATCAGTAAGCTCACGTCGAAGAACAAAATGCCCGCAACCCATTCAAATATGAAATCTATCTTCTGTATGGAAGGTTCGAATTCCTTTGACTCTAGTGGGGTGTGTGACGACTCCAGCTGATCGGTGTGAATCGTCCATTACGTAATCAGCCTGGCTCTTTTATGATGCAACAGGGAAAGAGCAAGGAAGATGATGAGTGTTAGCAAACTTTTCTAATATACATATTATACGTTATCTAACATTTTTACTTAAGTATGCTCATTGACATATGTATACTTTCAGTTCCGACCTGTGGCGCACAGACTTGTTGACAGCATCTCAAAAGTCCAAACCCAGGGCTTGCCAGCGGGCCATCATCATCCTACCAGCCGAAAGACCTCCACTGCTTGACAAAGGCCTCCCCCAAGATTCTGCACAATGAACGATCTCGCGCGGCCCTCATCCAATGGCGTCCCGCAATCTTGACCAGATCGTCAGTCCACCTTAATAGGGGCCTTCCCACGCTGCGTCTTCCGGTGCATAATCGCCATTCAAGAACCTTCGTGCCCCAACGGCTCCAACGAATCTCCTCATTACTGATTCGATTACGCAGGGAAATTCCGAGCATAGTGCAGCGGGCCATGGAGACCAGCATATTAGATATGAATCTAATGGATCATATCCGAATGCTGCGCTCCAAGACGCAAATAAGAGACGAAACTCGGAATACGATTAAGTTAAAATAGGAATCGGTTGGTCATATCTGCCGCATGCCGCGTGAGCGGTGGACCAAGATCGCCACCGACTGCTTGACTGCTCGAATCGAAGACACGACAGACCTCGCCAGCGTTGGCGGGGCGAGCTAGACTCATTTTCAAAGGAGTGGTCAGATGTCGCTTTGGACCGACAGATGACAGAAGGGAGAGGCCTTAGCCCATCAAAGAGACGCTAAAGGCTCCCAATAAAAAAAAAGATCATTCTCAAAGCAATTCAGCGTTCTAAATGCTATCAAATGTCAGAGGTAATGAAATACCTAGTGAAGTCACATTACTTAATCCACTTATAGCCAGTAATATTAGTCATTGCAGCACTGTATGCCTGCATAATATTATTATGACACAATTTACGAACAAGTGTGATGAAATAGTACCTACTTAGTGTGCTACGAGGTCGGTAATAGATTCTACTAGAATGCTTCATGGCTCAAGTTTGTAATAGTAGATTGTATTACAAGGGAGCAAAATGCAATATTTCATCGAGGGTTAGCGCGTTGTACTCGAACGAAACGAGAGATTCCATCCTGAGCATGGTTAGGGATTCAAAGCGCCACGCAATTTTGCTACCGTGTAATACACTCTTCTTTAGATTTCAAAAATTGTCTATCAATAGGTAAGTAAAATATATACATGTGTACTTTCAAGGCACAAACAATTCAATGTGTATTGGGACAAATTGATAGGTGTATAGAACGCTTATGACATATTTTAAGTTATTTTGTCTATGTGGTAATATCAATCAAACGAAATCACATATCAAACGAAATCCTTAAGTTAATAAAGGATCAGCAACGCGTTTGTGATTCTTTAGGAATCACAAGCGTTCATAGGCAACAGTGTCTGCTAACCATCAGGCAGGCCGTAAGCTTGTTCGCCACCTTCGTTGTGTAAAAAACAACTGAGTAACTTGACATCAAGAACAAGTCTCTTCTAACCTTTAGAGGAAGCACAACTCGTGTTAGCTTCCAATCATTTGCCAGGGAGCAAAATAGTATCTTGCTTCCTGGCTAATGCAGAAATGAAAAATTTAATATAGGGAACAAATATGAGTTTTGCACCCTCTAAACCCTTTTTTCGAATAGGAGAAGTGAAATATACTTACCGCCCGCGACTTGGACAATATTGTTCATCACATCTGCGAGAAAGCAAATACGTTTTAGATGACTTTTTTTTACCTACTTCAATAGAAGGAAAGAGGTACTCAGTTCGTCTGCATGTTTGCTTGTTCTTTTTTTTATGTATGTTCCCCGATAACTCTTGACCACGTTGGCCGATTTTGATATTTTTTTTTTGTTTCAAAGCAGGTACCCCTACATTGGTCCTATATACATTTTGTGAAGGTCTGATGATGGGATCTAGGAGGAATCGAGGGAACTCCTCGCATTTGATAGGCACGCATATGCCGATTTCGGTATTTTCTGTAGGTAACCAAGCAATGGCTCACGGAAACCACAAATTGTGGCATAGCAAGTAGAAAATTGGAGTCGGTTTTTTTTTGTATAAATTATATATAGAAATCACAAAGTGACAGTCACCTATTTCGTTGAATTTGTACCCTTTGCAACGCTCACGGGTCACGTTTTGTTACATCATAATCGTACTGGTTTTTTTTTGTTTGATCAGGAAATTGAATGAAAATCTCGTGTTTTTCTATAATTTTATTTAATAATAATGCAAAACAACATATAAAAAATGACTACATGCATTATGTCACCACCATCATCACATCAGCCGTCCACTGCTGGACAAAGGATTTCCACAATGACCGGTATTGCGCCGTCATCCAACGACTTCCCGCGATCTTGACCAGATTATCGGTCTACCTAGTTGGGGGCTTTCCTAGGCTGCATTGCCAATCAAGGACCTTTCTGCGCCAACGGCCAACGGTTCTACGAGAAATGTGCCCCGCCCACTGCCACTTGAGTCTTGCAACTCGTTCAGCTGTGTCGACGACCCTGGTTCTCCTACGAATCTCCTCATTTCTGATTCGATTTCGTAGAAAAACTAGTACGGCGCAGAAATTCGCATCCCAATGTGCAAATACCTATTTTATTGAAATATACCAATATTAATAGCGCATCGTGACAAACGTTCGCAGAATGAACGACGGCAAAGGCCTATGGCCATATCGGGTCGGTTGATATGACGATGATTATAATCAGGGGTCGTACATTTCGTACCGGGTGACGTCACACCTCCATATAGGTGATTTTAATTAGTGTTATTGTAATCACTTAATCATCATTCATTATTCAATAATTATGTATACATACACTTTTTACAATTAAGCCCCTGTGACAACCGCAATTTGCCTGTCACATCACAAGTTATAAAAAACAACACTGGGGTGCTACCGCAAACTTCGAAAATCGAACTTCTCATCGTACCGTTCCTTTCCGTCATATAGAGTATAACACGAGATTGAAAGGGACGGCATGACACGAAGTTCTATTTTCGAAGTTCGCGGGAGCACAGCTGAGTATTACTGCAAGTTTTTGTGACTGGTTCATGTGTAATACCAGTTATTACCAACAATTTAAGAAACGTCGTCGTCATA
This sequence comes from Notocelia uddmanniana, assembly GCA_905163555.1. NCBI lineage: Eukaryota > Metazoa > Arthropoda > Insecta > Lepidoptera > Tortricidae > Notocelia > Notocelia uddmanniana. The sequence goes on from LR991077.1 coordinate 4,692,954, forward strand.
GAGAGTTTACGTTCATTTAGATTCAACATTCCTATAACTGGTTGTAAAGCATAAAAAACTATGAGTTCCTTACCTGCTTATAAATTAAAATTTTAAATAGAAAAAGAAATCCTTTTTAATCTTCGGATACACTAGGCCGTATTTAAAAAAAAGACCATTATAAAATTTATAAATGCATGATTAAATGATTGATGATTAATGATTGATAACCAAGACTGCGACCAAGACCACCGGGGGATGGGCAGCAGCATCCCTGGAGTGCGGTGGAGATACTGCGATCGCCAGCCCGCATGCCAAGCGTGGCGATTATGGCATATACCCCCCGTGAATTTGGGGGAGGCCTCTGTCCAGCAGTGGACGTCCTTTGGCTGATATGGTGGTGGTGGTGGATTGATAATTACCATAACAGCAATTGGAATCATTCTATAAGCAAAGTAACGTCAATTTTACGTTACTGGCACGAAAAGTACGACCCCTGATTATAATGAAATGCACATAACGCAAAACGTACACAGACGTCATAAAATGACCAAGTCATTAAGAGGAATGAGTTTGAATGGGCGCGTCCACGCAGATATACCGAACTAATTATATGGTGCTTTGTGCGAATAAATGAAATAAACGTGAAGTGTAGTGCAGAAATTACCAGTAATCTTAATTAAGTAGTGTTAATATAGTATTTAAAATGTAAACTTAAAATCTAGTACGAAATTATTTATAGCTTAACAAAAGTACAAGCGTTAGTAATATTTACTTCCTATTAACTACATATTTTATAATTATAAACTAGTGTCATAGAACTGGACCGATAAAAAAATCCATATAATTATAAAATGTGCTCATAAAATTTAAATGAGATTAGATTGAGAGATGTGACCTGTAGACGAGAATAGCCGGAAATCCAGACATACGAAAGCATTTTTTCCTGAATGAAACCGAGAGGATTCGCTCGCTTCGCTCGCTCGGTCAAAAAACCACCCAGAAAGGCATTCAGTCAACATTAATTCTCTAGTTGCACAAATAAATATTGACATTGGTCTTTACTGATTCCGCTATATCAAAGTTCCGAAAACCATTTTCTTTGGACGCGGATAATTTTATAGAACTTAGAAGAAATAGATGCCAGCGTCCTTAACGCCTTAATATGCAGCGCTGCCCTATATAAAGTGCTAGTGTCTTGGCTTTTCAGCACGAACACTAAGATCAGCATCAACAAGACCGTAATACGCCCAATTTTAACATACAGTTTTTTCGTACGTTTAGTCTCAAATTACGATTATAGACTTTTTGTACTTGAACGTAGGGCATTTGTATTGTTCTATAGCCAATAAATACTTGAACTTGGCATGTACTATCGCTAAAGGGTACGGGTTCACACCTTAAGGGCCATTTTCGAATGCACTTCAAAGCGGTTGCTATGTAACATCATCCACCAATAGAAACGGCCAGTGATTGTTTGTCCAGTAACTCTCGTGAATTCATTTTAATTTATACTGTCTTAACAATACGGTCAAAATTACCCTAAGAATATGGTTCTAACAAAATCGCTATTATGCCAAACATCTGGTGCCCAGATGGATAGTTGACCGGAGTTATGCAGAAAGCGACCAGAGTTAAATTTTTGCTAAAATGAATTAAGCTTTATCTTAGTGACATTAATCTCATTTCACATTATTAAAAATTCGGGGTTGGTCGCCTTCTGCAAAACTATGGTCAGTTTAAGTTTCTTATCTAAGCTGGCAGGCTACCTGAATATTATGTTATTATTTCGCCATAAACCCCACTGTCGGCATCTTTTTAAGAAATTAGTTCTTTTGTTTACAAATTGGCATTATGCTTCTTTTGTCTTTTCGGCTCTCATGTCCCATCGTTGGACCATTATGGCCCATAGATGTTCAATGGGATTGAGATCCGGTGAGCGGGAGGGCCACGGTAAAGCTGTTAACCCAGGTTCCCGGTCAATCCAGTCCGTCACTATACCGGACTTGTGTATCGGACAGTTGTCGTGAACGAACTTGATTTCCGGCATTTCTGCCGCCGGATAAATAATGCCCACATGTTAACCGTCACTCTCCCCGACTCTGTATTTGACAGCACGTTATCAGGTTCGTATCTGGTATTATCTACGCGCCATAAATGCCGACGACCGTGTTGGCTAGACTTAAGTCTTCTCGTCGGTAAAAATGACGCGCGAGAAATCATAATGTTGATGGTCAGTTGCGAAACTGACACGTGCTGTTTTGTGATTTTCGGAGAGGCTAATTTTTTTGGCCGGACTGACTGGTCACTGACGTCTGGTCAACAGATGTTGGAATTGTTGGGTCTGGTCAGGTAAAACAAAAAAAGGGCCTAGTTACTTATTGCACGATCCTAATTGGCTGTCATGAAAGAAGGCGTGAATACATAAAATTGTGCCTGCATACGATTTTGTTAAAAATGTGTGAACCCGTACCCTTGGGCGATGGTACAGGAAGTATTTTGCATTTTCTGTGTAGTTGTCTTTGTAGTTCTGTTTCGTTTTCGTATCGAAATAATGTTTTTATTAGTCTTAATAATCCTATCCAGATATGTTTTGAAAGTACGACCGTATGCAATGAGCCCATAGCTAAGTACTGAGTCAGCTAGTGCCAAGCTAGTGCATGATATAATATGTATAGCGTCGACCTATTAAGTACACGATTTAAGTTTTTAATTTGACATAATATGGCTCTGAGCTTATTGCACACATCGTCAACATGAGGTTTCCAATTGAAGTTATTATCTATTATAAGTCCTAGATACCTATAACTGTTGACAAATACCAAAGGGTTACAATTACACAATGCTAAACCATTATGCAGGCATTCATAGGTGTGTCCGATGATTTTAATTGGCTCTGCTGGACATTTCATTTTCGGGGAGTTTACAAACATACACTTTGTTTTAGATACATTAAGGATAATACCATTGTCGTTTGCCCACTTTAATATGTTGTTGAAGTCGGATTGTAGTTTTTCCTCTACAACCGCGACATCCCTGTCGGCACACACCAGGCACGTGTCGTCCGCATACATATACGTGGAGCAGTGCTCCACCACGTTACTGATGCTGTTCACGTGCATGATGTAGCCGACAGGTCCATATACCGATCCGGTCGGAACACCATAGACAATGTTTGCTTCTTCTCCTATCTAGAGCGAATGGGTGACGACCGTGCCGTCAAAAGAGCCTACCTGGGCAAACCGAGTGGGAAACGCCCGGTCGGCCGCCCTAGATACCGTTGGGCCGATGCTTTGGATCTATGCGAGCTTAAAGTTGACTCGTGGAAGGAAATGACGCAGGATCGGGATCAGTGGCGAGCACTCGTATTGGGGGCCAAGACACTGGGTCATTGCGCCAGAGGAGTTGTAGAAGCGCTTGACACATGGCACGTTCTATCTTATCATCACATTGAGTCATCCAGCCTGGTAAAAACTTCGCAACACGTGTAAGCGAACGCATAAATGATTCTTTACACTAGGAATTTTGCGATAATAATCAAGAAAATGGGACATTTATGGATAATTCACGGTAGGCCGTTTCGTGTACGGGCCAGCGCCTTTTATGTGACAGCATGACGCCCGTTGGCCAACGATATTTTGTACTTAACTGCCAATATCACTTGTAACCTAAGTATATCAAAATAATTAAAAAGTAAATTGAATTGATTGGAATGTTGGCAACGGCGCATATAAGTTATTTCACCAATATGTGATTTACCCAAAGTCAGGCCATTGATCAGCCGTCGGTTTTTTATATGTAGGCTCGCATATAACATCAGAATTTTTCCCAGGAATCACGAAGAATCACGAGGAATCTTATAACCATCCTTGCAGACATCGACAGATGTCTTTGTGTCTCGTTTTTGTCTAACGTTTCTTTGTTCCACATACAATACAATACAATACAATACAATTATTCTTTATTGTTCACCAAAAACAAAAACAGTTAAACAGTAATTAAATAATTAAATAACGGTAGACAATTGGCGGTCTTATTGCTAAAGAGCAATCTCTTCCAGACAACCTTTGGGAAGTGGAATTGACGCAAAAAATATTGAGTAGGCAAACAAATAATAATAATCATCGTAATATGTTATAAGTCTTTAGGTATAAATAAAGATAAAAGAGTCATACACATACATATATACATAGATATGTAAACATACACAAAAATACGCAAAAATAAATAGGTAGCGCATATGGTAGCGTTTCTCCAAATGTTGATCCAGTATTCTCATACTTGGGTAAGCATTTAATGTACCCGTTACCCGAATCCATAGGCATGTAACCGGGCATGCAATTGTTTATATTCAGTAAGTCATGCGTATTCGCGGACTGCACGTGTTCCATATGTGGCACAGCTACATTTTTAAACCAGATTTTTGTAGATGTTTTTGGAACACACTTATGTATTTTTCCAAAACTAAGACTTATGTAACCTCCGGAACATTTGTTGAAGAGAGTCCTCACAGCCGTTTGTCGTTGGCCCAGTTGAGGATACAACTTCGCAGCAGTCGTGTCGATGATGTCTGCTCCTGTAAAGAATAAAATGCTTCGTAAGGTTATCACGGTAACCCAACCGTTAGATATTACACTAACATCAAGTGTTGTGGGGTAGCAAACTGCAAAGCGTCCATAGGCAACGGTGTCTGCTTGCCATCAGGCCGGCCGTAAGCTTGTTTGCCACATCGTTGTTTAAAAAAAGTGACAGGAAAAGTACAACAACGACAACAATACAATACAATACGTGACAATACATTATCAAATATGTTTGTGTACATACTATGATATATTTGTTGTGAGTTTGTTTGTTGGTCACAAATAAACGGTTCTTATTCTTTCTTATTCACTGACTTTATATTTAAAATAATATAATAAATTGTTGTCTATTTAGGTATGAACCCTTAAACAGCTTAACCATATTACAGACTAAACTGTAACGAATGAAAGGCCGGTTGGTAGCTGACTGACGTTTATTCATATGTTTTTCATATCACAAGGCAATCATCTACCACGTTCAAACTAACCTGATTTAGTTTTAATGCGCGTATCCACTCGCGCCCCAAAAGGGGCCGCGCTGCGTTTTTAATAATGTGCTATGGCAAAGTGGTAACTGTAACGTCATTTAACGTAACGTTCACTAATATACATCCAAGAGCTTGGATTTGTGACCCATCTTAACTGTGCAGATGTAGGTTAATTATCTGCCGTAATTTATTTATTTATTTATTTGGCTCACCAACAATTGTTTACACCGTAAATTACATATATAGCTTGCAATAACAGTTTTATGCTAAATGTAACAATCACTGACAGGTGAACACCACATGCATTTTACAAAAAAGGCAGTGAAAAAAACTAAAATTTAAAAGTTACAAAAATGCTTCTTCAAAACACCCATAATTTAAGCGCTCTATTTATTTATTTAAACTTTATTGCACAGTAACAAGTTAAGGATACAAAAGGCGAACTTAATGCCATAAGGCATTCTCTACCATTCAACCTTCAGGGCAAACAGAAAATTAATATAGTAGGTTTGAGACAAAACTAGAACAAACAAATGAACAAAGCCGACAAATTATTGGTAGTTTTATATGCCTATATATATATATATATATATATATACGTAAAATAGTTATAGGATACAGTACATGCTACATACTTAATATAATATAATACAACATAAGTACAATATACAATACATACAATACATAAAATACCTGCTACTAAAACTATGAGGAGCCTGTTCTGCCCGTCTACGTTAACTGTGCCAAGAATAGCTCGTCCCTTTACGGTGACTCCTGTTATGTGAAAGAAATCATCATCCGACTCACCACACATAAAGTTCTGCCGCTCGGCTGAGAGGCTCGTACGACGCACTCCGTCACACATAATCCTCAAATGCCCTCGTTGGTGATATTTGTCGCAGTTGTATTGTGCGTATTTACACCTGTCGGGTCTGTGCGCCATCCCGCACCGCCAACACTCCGTCGCGTCGTCGCTCGACGAGTTCCGCCGGGCCGCAGCCTTCTCGCCGCCGGCTCCGTCTCGGTGCGCCCTCCCGCATCGACAGCACTGCGCCGGGTCGCCACACGGCGGGTCGCGCCAGGCCGAAGCCTCTCCGCCGCCGGCTCCGGTCCCGCGCCCGCCGCCGCGCCGCCCGCGCCGCGCACTGGCGTGGTGCAGGTCCTCGTTCTCACCTACACCGCCGCCGCCGCCGCCGCCGCAGCTGCCCGAGGTGCTCGCCGGCGCCACAGCCACGCCGCTCACCTCCGCGTGCTTCTCCGCAGCCTCGAGTGCGACAGCCAGCTCCACTGCCTCCTTATACTGAATGCTCTTTTCGGCAAATATACGCGAACGCATGACCTCACTTGCTAATCCCGACACGAATTGGTCTCGCAGATTCTCTTCGAGCGTCGTCCCAAAACTGCAAGTTCTCGCGAGATGCTTTAAATTCTGCAAGTATTCGGCGAACGGCGCGCCGACGCGTTGCCGACGCAGCCTAAAAACGTGTCGCTCGGCGATCTCCGATCGTTGAGGTTCCATGTGTCCGGTAACAAGCTCCACAAGTTCGTCAAACAGTTTTTCCTCTGGCAGATCCGGCGAGCACAAGTCACACATAAGGCCATACGTGACGTCTCCGACAACCGTTTTTAGCAAAGGCACCTCGAGTTCGGCCCTCACCTATGCGGATATATGCCGGCCATTGCTTAGACGTTAAGTCAAATGGCTCTAACTTTCCTATGGGCATGACTTACACGCTCAACTGCACGATATAACCGAAATAATAAATAAAATTCATCAACTCGTCGCCAGTGTAACGAATGAAAGGCCGGTTGGTAGCTGACTGACGTTTATTCATTTATTTATTTATTTATTTTATTTATTTCTTCCAAATGTTTACATGGCTTTACAGTTAACCCAATGCGCCATGAAACTTAGCTTATAAAATATAATAGGCGTGGCCCTGTTGCATCGTCGTCTCCGGTGTAGGATTCGGTAGGTTGCCCCGGAACCGTCGAAACACGACACCCTTCGGCCAGAAGTCAGCACACGCGATGGTCTCCTGCAGCGGCCGCGGCACGCGCACTACAAATGAGCTGAAGTGCACGTAGTGACGTGAACGCAGCTGGAACACCCTCAGCGGGAAGTCGGTCTTCTGGCGAACATACTCCACCACATCATCAGCCGTGGCGGTGTAGTGCAGGCGCAATACATAGAGCGCCATGGTCGGTGTGGCAACTCGCAAACCCGAACCAACCGGTTCTGCAGTACCACTCTGACTCTTGCGCGACTTACGCTTCCTCGACACCGTTGTAAAACCCTCCTTATCCACATCGGTGCGAGAGGGCTTCTCCTTCGGAGGAACCCAAACTTCACGCGCTCTTGAGGGCGCGTCCTTCCGGTTGGCTGCGACAGACCGACCAGCTACGGCATCAGCATAGCGATGACGCGATTTAGAGGATGCGACGGGGGGAGGCCCGGCGCGGAGCGGGCACGCGGGCAGTGGAACGGCATGCGCTGTGTCAGCAACATGCAAACTGACCGAGTCGACATTTGACACCCGGTCATTACTCTTGAAATTTGACGCCGCTGGTGACCGATTTCCCGGGGCACTATTACGCAAACTGATAATTTCTTTGCGTAACACTGCAATAGTAGCCTGCGAGTCGTCAAACTTTTTCAAAATTTCAGCCATGCCTGCCTTAAGAGCCACGATTTCCTTCAGCAGGCTGCTCACGTCGACATGTTCTGGAATGCAGGATGGGGATCCGGAGACCTCCGTCGCCACGAACTCAGGCAAGTCGCTTTCACGCTCCCTCAGAACATCAATGATGTCCTTAAGGGACTTTTTCCCGGTTTCATCCCCCCTCCGGTGAGGTATAAATGTGCCGGTGATCCCGAGGGACTGGAACAGCACCTTCTTCGCTGCGCAGATGTCGGCGGCACTGAAGCTCGCCAAACAAACCTGCTCCGCGTCCAACTCATCCTCCCGCAGTATCCGCAGCAGAAAGGCGAGGAGCATATTCACGACAGGTTCACTCATCGTTTCGACACGACATCGTTTTAGCAGCGGCCGAGCCGCGCTAATTTCACAATTAATTAATTAATTAGTCATCAATGCGTCTACGTCGCTGCGCGCATTGGACACACTGTCATTCATATGTTTTTCATATAGTGTCAATAGTGTGCCAGTTCTATCGGGAGTCTGCCTCTAGATATATAACTTATTTACACAACCCTTACCCGGTTCTTATTCTTATTCTTATTCACTGACCTTATATTTAAAATAATATAATAAATTGTTGTCTATTTAGGTATGAACCCTTAAACAGCTTAAAACGTTAGTATGTTTAGTCTGTAGAACTAGCCATATGTTTAATTCGAAAATAAATTTAATAGGGCTTGGCTTAATTACAGTGCTGGACAAAATGAATCATACCACCACCACCACCACCATATCAGCCCATAGACGTCCACTGCAGGACATAGGCCTCACGGGGGGAATGAATCATACACTTACACGGAATTGTAAGCTTCCTTCTGAAATATTTTATTAATTTGATTACATATATTATATCTTAGGAAAACTTGTAGCAGATTCTATGGCTTATTATATACAGATCAAAAAATTCCAAGATTCAACAAATGTATTTATTTACTTAGGTGTTTATTGACAGCACTTCATTATGCTCTGGACAAATTAAATCATACAGTATACACAATCTCAACTACCTACTTGAAAGTTACTTAAAATCGTCAAGACTGACACAAAGACTCATTTATTTATTTATTTCAGCCAGGTAATTAAGTTTGCCCACATACTGTGAGATTGCGGGCTTGGAGGGTGCCAAAAATGCTTTTAAAGTTGCTTGCCCAGGTAAAAAATTTCCAGACAGCCCAAAATCACAAAGGAGCTGGGATAATATTTACTGTGATTTAAATTATAATATTCTTCTAAACAGCAGTGCAGGTCCAGATCGTGCGAGACTTTTGGCGGTCGGAACCCGGGAGGCTGGTTACTGGCTACATGCCCATCCCTCGCCAAATACCGGTACCTTCCTGGATCCGACCTCGCTTAGATTGGCGACTGGACTGCGACTCGGGGTCGCGGTATGTACCCCACATATATGCTCTTGTGGCACGGACGTGGACCGACTGGGACACCATGGATTGTGTTGTCAAAAAAGTGCAGGCCGTTTTTCGAGACATGCGACGCTTAATGATATAATCCGCCGGTCTCTTGCCACCGTCGATGTGCCTGCTCTTCTTGAGCCGACTGGCATGGTCAGGGACGATGGTAAGAGACCTGATGGGGTGTCTTTAGTTCCTTGGAGCGTGGGACGGATGTTGGTGTGGGATGCTACCTGTGTAGACACACTGGCACCGTCTCACCTCCAACGGACTACAGTAAAATGTGGGTCCGTGGGTCACGTACGGTGCTGTCTGAAAACCAGCGCTGCAGGTGTCTGACACCTCGGCATAATGCTGAGACAGCAACCGATTCACTGCCGCGAAGACACACGTTGTGTTCTATTTTATGTGAGTTGTATTCCTTTTATCTGTGTTGTATCTGTGTGTCTTTTGTGTTAGTGAATAAATGTCTTTCTTCTTCTTCTTCCAAAAGCGGGTGCAGCGGCGGAAAACGCCGAAATCCTAAAGCGTAACAAATACAAGGGCCTCGGCAGAGAGTACATGTTTGTACCTTTTGGCGTCGAAACTCTAGGTCCATGGGGTCCCAGCGCGCATAAGTTATTTGCAGAAATTGCGAAGCGTCTGGTTGACGTAACTGGTGACCGAAGAGCTGGCGGTTTCCTCGCTCAACGTATCAGCATTGCGATACAGCGAGGAAATGCCGCCAGCATCCTCGGTACAATGCCTCAAGGGCCCGTTTTAGATTTAAGTAAGTTTTAATTTTCTTTATATTATTTTGGTTAAGTATTCTTGTATATATTTTATTATATGCATATTATATTCTTTATATAAAAAAAAAAGTTGAACAATTAGATATTGCTAGTAAAGCGTCCGTATTATCTATTTTGTCCAGAGAGAAATGGCGCAGTAAAAGTATTCAAGCACTAGAAAACAAGATTTTGATAAGAACTGTGATATTTTTTAAATAATAATAGAGCTCATTAAATGTGCTAAAAGTTTTCTATACTAACCAACACATGGCGAAGTTTCCCGAAAAAGTTATAAAATAAAATGTACTTTTCGTGTAAGTGTATGATTCATTTTGTCCATCACTGTATATTATAACATAATTTGAAAAAAAGCTGCTTGAATTAATTTAGTATTAAGCAGGAACGCTGCTAACGAAAATTCCAAATTTCAAATTAAAGGGAAAAATTTTATGCTCCGAGCAGGATTCGAACCTGCGACATCTGGCATACGTGCCCAATCGCTCTAGCCTTTGCGCTATCGGAACAAACAAGCTCGTGCACGAAATCCTTCACCATAGCTCAGAGGCTAGAGCGATCGGCCGCGTATGCCAGATGTCGCAGGTTCAAATCCTGCTCGGAGCATTAAATTTTTCCCTTTAATTTGAATGCTGCTTGAATGTAATCAAGTATTTGACGATGTGTGGGCTCCGATATATTTGAAGACGCTGGATAGCCTGAACAATTTGATCGCTTTGGCTGAGTCAATGCTAATGAGCATTTTTGATGTTTCCAAGTATTTGGTGATCTTGACTACTGCATACTAAATGACGCTGACCGCAATATAGAGCTATGGAACGAATGAAGTTCGGAACCAACCGTATGCTTTGGCATCTGCCTAATTTAGGAAAATAAAAATTGACCGTCTAATTTTTTTTTCATATTAGTAATGGGATTGCTCTTGGCCAGCATCTAGCCAGGGGGCAAAGATGAGACTGACGATGAAGCGAGCTCACCCAGAAGATGCCTATTCACTCGTGCCTTAAAAAGATCTAGGTGATTAATGTCTTAACATGTATTTTATTAACATTTCTTTGTAAAATATGTGTTTGATAAATGATCAGTTGGCAAACAATTATTTGGCAATCCATTGTTTGGGAATGATTGTTCGGGAACTGAGCATTTATTAAGAATATTTTTGGTAATGCATTACGAGTAGTTACCCTCGCCGCTTATCGCCCCGGACTATATGAAGAATGTTACATACCTATTTTAGATAGCAGACCAGCCCCTTGTCGAGTCGCTTTTAACCCAGCATCTTCAGGGTTATACGCCGATGTAATGGTGGCACAGCTAATGATAAAGACAGCCACAGCCAGTATTCGCAGTGTTAGGGACATCTGAAAGAAAAACCAATTTAGTATTACCGATTCTGACATATTATTACAGGTCCTAAAATGGTGGTAAACATAATAAGCTAATGTAGGTACAGCCTTCCAGCCTTTAGGGTGGCAAGGGGGTGCCATTTAGGGCTATTATTAGTGATAAATTTATGAAAAGTATCAGAGGTACGCACTACAACAACCCTTATCGCGCCTCGTTTGAGCGGGACGGTGAGCGTTGCCAATTGCTCGTACTAAGAATTGTAGTCTATTGCGTACTAAGCACTAATTCTGTTGGAAAGCGTGTGAAAGGAAAACAATGGCGAAAAAGGGGTAACTAGGACAGCAAGTGTCAGAGAGGTTAGAACGGTGAATGGCTGGGTATCCGTATTTAACTAGACGTTGTACTAAAGAGCGGTGTGGCGTGTCTTCGTTACGATTCTGGGTTAGTTCGTCCCATGCCATATGAAAGACGGTGATTTCCAGACTGCAGGCAGTTTGCCTTTATATCGCATTTGGAGTATGAGCATAGTCGCGTAAGGCTCTCTGTGTAGGTACACCTAAATCCCGGTCGCAGCCTAGGGGTCATAAAACCACTTCGAGGGTCCCTCCGTTGGCAGCCTACGAACGTAAGGCCAGGCGGAGGGCAAAGATACGTTCTCAATGGTAGCCTCAGGGTGTAAGGCCAGGATATTAAGGCATTTAAGAAAGTCCTCTCGTTGGCATACTGATAGTATATAAGGTGTAAATGTTATTTTGCCGTAGTAAAAAAAGATAGATAGATCTACCTATCCTACGTTCGAAAAGTAACGAGATTACCCTGCAGAACAATGTATCAGTCTATGTGTGTTTCTGTCTGTGTTCACGACGTGTTCACTTATTCTATACGTTGTACGTATGCTTTTCTTTTTCTACATAATACCTTGGCGACATACTCGTAAACAATTTACTAGTCAATGGGTCCTAGAAGTGGCTTTTCTATTGTCTATATCAACCCATTTGTTGACGCGACAGTCTATTCATTAAGACTATTTTGTTTTTAACGCACTTTTACAAAAAGCTTTCTATGATTTTCTAAGTAAGATCTCAGTGAAGAATACAGACGTCATGTCAAAGAAAAATCAAACCAATTGAGGGATAGTGTTCATTCTTGATGTAAAATTCCAAAGTTTACATCCTTACTTACATAGTGTAAGTTATGGTGTTGTTTCTATGAGTTACTGAAAACATCCCTAACACTACGGAGATGCTCTTTATTTTGTATATTACTAGCTACCGACTATTACTGAATAAAATATGACCGAGATAGGCTTTCAAAATCTAAAGTATTTCGTCATTTCGAAATCAAGTAATGACCCGTGCCACACCCACATTTATGTCATCATTGTTTATGTCATATAAAACACATAAAAAATGAGTTTTTCGGAATCATTTGGGATAAGTCTCAATTTTTTAATCAAAAGATACTATTTACAAATTAATACTTAACTAGGTATTTGAGTTCTTAGTCAGTTTTTTTTTGTTCAACTACATGACGTTTTTAGGTTATTGTTTGCGTTCATAACGACTTAATTTCAAAGTGAAACAGTGTTATTTATGCTCACAATTAATACGATATTTATTCCAAAAAATGTACACCAAAGATTTGCGTATTAATATAGGAAACATGTACCTTAAAAATCCAAGTGATTTCCAGGAGGCAAAAAACAGTGGCGTCCCAAGTTCTGTCTGTTCTGTTCTGTTGTACAGATATCACAGTAAGTGTCAGTGAAATCACAGATGCGCTCGTTTAAGTTGAACGATTTCTGTACATCTCATCTATTCTCACTAATGCACAAATCAGTAAGTTTGAGAGAGTCAGATGAGTGATATCTGAAAGGTCTTCAACTGTCAGTGTCTCCGTTTTTATAACTGAAAATTGTACCGAACTGAGTCACATTATGATTATTTTTCTGAATTTTAAATACCAAACAGCGGAAAGCTTTTTTGTATGTTTTCTCCTGTAGCTAAACTTAGGCCACATCCAATCTAAACCACCATTATTTCCATAGTTGTTTTGTGCCGTCATCTTTTCCTTGTCCAGGTCCTGAAAGAATACAATAATCATTAATGCGAATAATTCATTTTCAATTAGATACAATTACATAATAGTCTGAGAAGTCCAGAAGGATATTTTTCACAATTGTAGATTGAAGCTATGAAAATTGTTCTTATTGTCACATTTCAAAATCCCAAATCCCAAAACCGTGTCATAGAATCCGGGAACCGATGACGTGCTAAGAGATAATAATATTTTTATTATGCAAATCGTTGTTACTCACAATATATTACCGTTATATCGCATTTAGTTTAATAATAACTTTTACTAAATTTCTTTGCGCACTTGAAACGCTCTGACGTGTTGCTTGTCGAAAGAAGCGAACTACTCGTAAGGTGTTACTTTTCTTGTACTGCGAAGGGGCCAATTGGACTCAATTTAATATAATTTGATACCGGACATTTTATTATAAATTGCATCCTTATTGTAGGGGCATAACTATTACAGATTCTCAGAGGTCATAAAAACCCAATACACATGGAAGTGCGCATAGCCCAGTTCATTGAAAAGATCGGTGGATATAATAGTAAATAACAGCATTTAAAAAAAAACTGGTAAAGTGCGAGTGTCACTCGCGCACCGAGGGTTCCGTACAACGATCGTGTATCCGTCCCGACCCCATTAATTCAGGAGAAATTGAACGCCATGGGTACAGCACCATATGTTGGAATATTATACAAACTTAGTTTAGAAATGTTTTTTGATGCTAATAAAATTAATGTATAATCTACAGACATATCTTTTCTTCCTGTATAATTTAGATTGATATAAACGTTGCGTAAAAAATTAATTTTTTTTTTCTTCGTGAACTTCGGAGATAAATGAACGGTTTTATTGACATTTTCCTTGAGAAATCGAAATTTATAGACCGTAAAAAAATGTTTCAGAATGAACAAAAGCCCTTTCCAATGACACTCCGCTTGACATAGTCACTAGACTTTGAAATTTTAAACCCCCTTTGTATCGGTAATTTTTTACAGAATATAAAATATATATATATTAAAAACCCATGTTTTATACATGCGGGTTAGCTTTCTGTGTACCGATTACAAATTTCAAATCGATAGCATAAGTAGTTCTTGAGATATTTATTTACCAATGTCACAGACAGACAAAGTGGCACCATAAAGGTTCCTTTTTGGCATTTTGCTATAGAACCCTAATAAAAGGCCTTCGTGTATCTGAGTGACAAGTTAAAAACAGACGTCAGATCTTTGTAACGACAGAGTTTTATACAATAAAGATTTTCTATTCTATTCTCGATGTGAGTACATAGAATATATGCAGTACACAGAATAAACAATGAAATAAAATAATTGCCACCTAACTAGAATAATAGCGAAACAAAACTTCTATCATACAATATTATTAAAGTACCAAATTTTGATTCTTTAAGCAATGGTAGCACAAAATACTGCCCAAAATTGCAGATAAGCACTGAAATAACCTGAAAGATCCGAGGAGGGGGGGGGGGCATAGGCATCAAACATGTACCTATAATGAAAACTTACATATTACCCCATACTGCGAATCCATTGCAGCTTGGGTCGCGATTCCATTTATCCTAATTGACAAAAGAAATCCATAGGATATCACTTTTTTATGTCTCGGTCATCAGACTCAAAATGTTTTGAACTCCAATTTTCAAAAGTATCAGGAGACTGTGGCGACTTTATTGTCGGACGCGGCCGCAGCACTGTTGCAGGTAGTTCGGAAGGTAGTTTGTAGAATAAGTTAGATTTAATAACAGATATGTTGATCTTATGGAGCGACATGATCGCTTATGCTTCCATTTGTGTGACGTGGAATTTATGCGGAAAAATAGTTTTAACTTGAAATTGTCGATTTGGAGTGATGTTTGTAACGATATTTCTTTATAAAAAAATCCAAAAAATACACACAAAACCACAACATTAGGCCGCAATAGTCCTAGACTAGACAATAACGAAGACAAAAAAGTGACTATTCGACTATAAAGGGACTGTAATAGTACCAAAAACTTAAACGGTTGGTACATTGAGCATTCCAGCAATTATTTCCAAGTTATATACAATTGAAAAAAAAAGGTTTTTTTGGATATTTTTGTGCAAATCATTGGGTACGGCTTGCTAATATAATGAGGTGTTAATTTATTAGTAGCAGATATTTTAACAGATGATACTTTACTTTAAAACAATTCACTTTAAATAGAAATTAAGAAACCTTTTTAATACAGTTGCTCAAACAGTGCTACTTTACGTAGCTGTTTAGTGTGCGGAAAGTTGGTTTTCGCGCACTAGTGCTTTTCACTTTTCCAATTTTTTTAAATTTATGCTTGATCCAATGCATGACTCCTTATTGCTGGGTGTTAAATATTAGTTTCCTTTAAAACGTCGTAATCAACATAAAAACCTACTGTTAATATCAGAATACGAAAAATATACACATTTCATATTTTATTACTTACCTCTTCATCATTATAACACGTTTATTTTTTAATATTGAATATTGAAAAACCGTTCTTAACAAGTTGTCTGAGTGGAACGGAATAGCTGCCGAAACGCCTGTCAAAGAAGAGGCGTTTTTACTTACTGCAAGCATGTTTTAAGTTTCTAAAGTCAACATTCGATATTGTTTTCATAAATATTACTTGTTGTTTTTCTTATTTTTTCGCAACTGTATTAAAAAACGTCGTTCAATACACGTGCGGAAATGTCATTCTTCACTCGTCCCGAGTCTTGCCACTCGCCTGCGGCTCGTGGCATCCCTCGGTACTCGTGAAGAAATGACATACTTTCCGCACTAGCATCGAAATGTACTATTGTAATTTCGTCTTAAAAATAATCACCATGTGCCTGATCTGTTACATGAGTTCTCATTTAATAATCACATTAACAGGGTGTTTTTACGTAACAAATTTGTTTTTCAGTTTTCTCCAAAAAAACATCGTAAAAGCTATAATGTTTCTTACTTAAATATACTCCAGGGACCGAGTACTGTCAGATGTAAAAATACTGCAACTAATAAATAAACACCTTATAGACTTTAAATACTGTGTGCATGATTTAATATGGTTTAAAGATTGTAAAATCCGTTCAAATGCTTACATTGTTAAAGTAAACTACTTTTTTATATAGATAAACTCTTATTCTAGACCATAGTAATGCTATAATTCTAGTTCTATAAACGGTTATTTAAAACAACCAGGTTTTTGTCGACGTGTTTTCCAAAAAGCTATCAGCGTCGTGTCAGAGCTATCTTTTAGCTAGGATATTTCCATTTAAAATTTCAAAAATGTTCTAATGTTTACTTTTTTTCAATAGGATATATAGTGTTTTAGTACATAGCAAAAGCAAAAGTTCTAAAATATGCGTTTTTACTATTAAAAAAAATAGTACAGAATGTCTAATTTGATTTGATTAAACATTTTTTTTTCACGTATTTGATGATGTTTTGGAAGTAAAATGCGTATGCTGGTTGCCATTGTATCACATATCGTCGTGGATACGACATTCGTCACGTTCTGGCAAGTATGAGAGTGCGAGAGTGACTGGCGTCTTATCCACTACGATAAGTAATAAAATGGCAACCACCATAGGCCCGCAGGATTCGATATGTTGACATCTAGAGACGCGTACATCCCTCACTCTCAACACAGCGCATCCTCAGTAGCTGTCGCAACCTTACTCACCACCAGGAACTCAACTAACGTATCTACATTTTTCAATATTCGATACTCATAATATAGAATGTGAAACGATCTAAATTTGTGTATCTTCCTGCTTAGCTAGCAAGATAGCTTATACTCGTACCGTCACCGTCACGTTATATGGCCGAAATGTAGAGGTACTACCTAAAACGTCACATTAAACCTAACGGTACAAGCTACCGTCACGGTATGCTTATTTCAGATCTGGTTTGCTCTTGATTGTAAGTATAGCTCTTGGTTTTTTTATATTAAAAATGGGATTTCTCTTGGCCAGCATCTAGCCAGGGGGCAAAGATGAAGCCGACGACAAAGCGAGCTCACCCAGAGGATGCCTATTCAACCAAACTTGCTTTAACTTGCTTGCTTGTTGTTGCAAACTTGGCTTATTTTTTACATTTAGTTTTGGCTTACATGTGTTAGGATGTGTGTGTGCCTGAAAGAGTATTTTCCTTTTTCAAATAAATTTCCATCTATAGATATACAATTTCAATTGATTGAAACTTCGTTTATATTTTGTGTAATTTAGTGATAGACAACGATAATGATTGCTGTTAAAAATTGTCTATGACTTGTATGACTCTCGCGTCACGTCGTGTGTGTGTAGCCGTTTTAAATTGGATTTTTTTTTCAATGGCCATATATCGAAGTGTATTAACTTCCACTGTACTATTCTATATTGTCTATATATAAAACGAATGATGCGTGTCTATGGAATCTATTTACATACTCAGAGTAGATTTCAAGTAATTAAACCACTACCGAGCGAGCGCGCCGAAGCTTAACAATTCGTAACAGTATTAGTATATGACCTACTTACATATACTAATATTGTTACGAATTGTTAAGCGTGTGTGTACGACTTTATATAGTTTGTCGACGCCACAGACTCTATATTGTTTATGGACGAGTCCGTTTTGCGTATTTGCTGTGGCTCGTTGTGTTATCATAAAAGTGCAATATAAAAAAACAGTGATATCATCTGTAAATGAAGTCTTCCAATAGAATATCAAAAACCGAATTCCCAATAAGTGGTGACCATGTGGAATTCCACACGGACGGCACAAACCGAGCACAACCTTTGGACATAAAAAAACGCGCCGAAATTGTTCAATCAATCCATCATGGCCGAACTAGAAAGGCAACAAAGAAGAAAAAGAAGGATTGGTGTTATGTATGTTTAAAACAGGGCATACGGCAAAACAATGT
Source organism: Notocelia uddmanniana (assembly GCA_905163555.1). NCBI lineage: Eukaryota > Metazoa > Arthropoda > Insecta > Lepidoptera > Tortricidae > Notocelia > Notocelia uddmanniana. The sequence continues at coordinate 4,711,229 of LR991077.1, forward strand.
ACAACATTCCTAAAATGCCTAGCATGTAAACGAAGGCATTTGGTTGTATTGTGTCCAGACTTACATAACCCAAAAAATAATGAGATAACAAAAAAGACCAATAAAAATGTCACACTATGTCAGGACAAAATAACTACTCTGTTACAGATTCTAGGTGCAGTAGTACAAGGTGGTAAGAGGAATAAGGTACGCATTCTTTTAGACAGTGGATCTCAGCGTCCAGGTTGATTCAGGAGACGTAAGCAGGACCAACACTACTTATACATACATAGTAAATGGCAATGAATCGTTCACCATTGTATTTAAGTGAAGTGTATTTTAATTTTTGTTAAGTTAAAGTTTAATTACGAGTACGATTACATATACCTAGGACAGACTGTCCAGTTAGGTAAGTCCAAATCCGACTCGGCTGGGCAGCGTTCGGGAAGCTACGTCACATCTTTTCGTCCAATATCCCGCAGTGTCTCAAGACAAAAGTCTTTGACCAGTGTGTGCTGCCAGTGATGACATATGGTACTGAAACGTGGTCGCTTACTATGGGCCTCATAAGAAGGCTCAAAGTCACCCAAAGAGCAAGGGAGAGGGCTATGCTGGGAGTTTCTCTGCGCGATCGCATCAGAAATGAGGCCATCCGCAGCAGAACCAAAGTGACCGATATAGCCCTTCGAATCGCTAAACTTAAGTGGCAGTGGGCGGGGCACATAGCACGCAGAACCGATGGCCGTTGGGGCGGGAAGGTTCTCGAGTGGCGACCACGTACCGGAAGGCGTAGCGTGGGCAGGCCCCCCACACGGTGGACTGATGACCTGGTAAGGGTCGCGGGTGTCCGCTGGATGCGGGTGGCGCAGGACCGGTCATTGTGGAAGTCTTTGGGGGAGGCCTATGTCCAGCAGTGGACGTCATTCGGCTGAAATGATGATGATGATGATGAAAGTTTAATTCTCTACAATTATGGTCACCCTACAACAACTTGTTTATAAAGATTAAATCTCTAACTGTTATGACAGCACTTTGATTACGAAGAAAGTAAATTGTCACATTGAGTGAGATACGATATTTCAAAAGAAATCGAATTCAGATGACATTCAATTTGACACATATGACTTGACTGAAGTATTCTGATAGTAGAGTGACCATAAATTTCGCAAATAATTTAAAACATTTTGTTTTCAACACCAAAGATAAATGAACGTTAATTTCACTAATAGTGGCACGAAGCAGTAGCTTATGATCTACTGAATTCGTAGTGTTGATCTTGCTCACGTCTCCCGAATCCGCCTGTATAAGGAAAAGCTTGGCAGAGGAACTAAACATAAAGGTAATATAGGGCAAGAAGAATTCAGACACACCTTATTTGGAGGACTCGAGACGAAATCGGGAGTCTACAACAAATGTGAATCTAAGGTGAGTTCACTTGATAATTAATTCCTTTGCTATGACTATGCAGGCACTTGCTCTCAATAATGCACTTTGTGGTTATTTACCTAAGGTGGAGGATAACAAAATAATACAGAATCTTCACAATTTAAATGTGCATTTAAACATTGCGTTGATACTCTGGCACCGTCCCATATTCCAAACACCCAAATTGCTGCTGGTGCTGCGGCATCCTCCGCCGAAAACCTAAAGCGCCGCAAATATGCCGCCCTAGGAAGTGGCTACATGTTTGCGGCGTTTGGCGTTGAAACTTTGGGGCCGTGGGGACAGAGCGCGCGTCGACTATTCATAGATCTCTCGAAGCGCCTAATAGAGGCTTCAGGTGACCAGAGGGCTGGCCTCTATTTCGCTCAGCGAATTAGTATTGCCGTGCAGCGAGGTAATACAGCCAGCCTTCTGGGCACCCTTCCCATTGACAGCGATCTGGGCCAATTTTTTTATTTGTAATTTTAACTAGGTTATTTTATTTATTTGTATATTTAAACATTTGTTTCTGAGACTTGGATGTTTTCTATGTATTTAAGTATTATATTTATTAAATGTATCGTCGCATAGTACCCATAACACAAGCCTTATTGAGCTTACTACAGGACTAGTTCGATTTGTGTAAAAAAATGTCTCCTAATATTTATTTCTTTATTTTATTTATTTAACTGGTACATAAAATAACTTAATTGATATTGGTATATTGCTAGGATCAGATTGTATTGGTTCAATACTAACAGGCATAATGGTTCATGTAGAAAATAATTTGTGTGCCACAAAGACCAAATTTGGATAGACCCTCCATGGTCCTACAACAAGCGCCTACAGTTCGATGGTTACTCAAACCTGTTTCTCGCAAACAAACAATACATCAGACTTGTGGAGCTTAAAACTCTAAGAAATTTAAGACTCATAAGGAAAGAAAGAGCAGGAAGAAACATTTAAAAAAACCATCATGATAATATTCCAGAGACTGAGACGGGCAGGTATGGAGTGAACCTGCTGTGGAAGGATGATACTCCAGAATTGAAGCCAAACTATAACCAAGTATTAAAGAGGCTCCAGATAACATCGAAGAAGCTCATACGAACAGGAAATATGCAAACATATGATCAGGGTGTTCCGAGAATGGATACAGGAAGGGATTATTGAAGAGATCAAAGATGATGACAAAGATAAAGGTCAACCTCGCTCATCATCCAGTGTTCAAAATGTCTGTCAACACCATGAAAGTCAGACCGTTCTTTGGCTGTTCTATGCGAGATTAGAATGGATGGTCATTAAATGACTGTATGGACAAAGGAATAAATTTATTAGAATTCATACTAAAGTTACTGAGCTTGTTCCGTGGAGAGAGCATTTATGGAATCACATCTGATATAAAGAAAGCCTTCTTAAATATATCTGTAAAAGAAGAAGACAGAGATTACCTGAAACTCTTTTGGTGGAAAAATGCAGAACTGTGTGAATATGTAGTAAAAATAGGCATCAGGGAGTGGTATTCGGCGTGACATGTAGCCCTTTCATTCTAGCGGACATAATGAAATATCTTTTAGATAATACCCCTGAGAGATACAAAGAAACCACACAGAAGCTGAAAAAAACATTATATGTTGATAACTGTCTAACAAGTGTTGAGACGGAGGACCAGATGGACAAATTTATTTCGGAGTCAAAAGAATTAATGAACATGGGAAAATTCGATTTGGAAGGATGGGTAACAGCTCCAAAAAGTATAGAAGACACAATTACAGTTCCAGTTTTAGGTATGATATGGAATACTATTCAAGATGACTTACAGTGCAGTGTGAACCTTTAACACGAATTAAAAAAGAAGATATCAAAAAGGAAGCTGCTATCTGCAACTCAAGAAGTATTTGACCCACGAGGGTTAGTATCGCCTGTCACACTGATACCTTTTTTTATTTTTTATGACATAGGAGGCAAACTAGCAGAGGAATCGCCTGATGGTAAGCGATTAGCGCCGCCCATGGACATTCGCAACACCAGAGGGGATGTAAGTGCGTTGCCGGCCTTTAAGATGGGAGTACGCTCTTTTCTTGAAGGTTTGAAGGTCGAATCGAACCTAAACTTATTACATATAAGGCTTGGTTGAGCAGCACAGGATGGGATCAACAAATTCCAGAAGAATTGGAGAAAGAGTTCAAAGAATGGTTAGACATTGACCGATAAAAGATTTGCATACTTTAGTTAATTAAGTGCAAAGGCTGAAAATAATGAAGGTATAAAATTCATGCGCCCTGTAGCCGGGGCATAGATTACGGCTACGGTATCCTCTGCCTATCGTATACGTAGAAGGCGACCAAAAGGGGGTCCTTGGGGTCGAAGACGGTCACAGTTGGAGGCTGTGATCGTCTATGAAAGCAGATGGCGGGACCCACAGAGGGGTGTCGACTCTTGGGCGGCACTGGTGCGTTCCGAAGGAGATCCCAGAGCCGCCCGAAATGAGTTGAGGAGGACGATCGGGGGGTTTTTAGTCGGTGTAAGTCCGACATAACCACCACACTGTCCCCGCGGTGCGGTGGTATCCATAATGGATTTTCCCCCCGGAAAAAAAAGGTATAAAATTCATAAGCCCATTTTAATATTTCAGAAACTACAGTGTTGGAGTCATGCCCTGGTATTGAGGCCAGTGGGCGTATGATGGCTGCCATTTTATCACTTATCGTCGTGGATAAGACGCCCGTCACTCTCGGCGATAAGTGATAAAATGGCAACCATCATAGGCCCGGACGCAGGTTGAGTCCTTGAATCAGGAGCTCGCCTCATATGTCTGGCCGAGCAGACTAGGCCACAGTGCTGTACTAGTGAGCCAGATCAGACCATGATCCCGCTATTACCAGTACCAGTCATGCAGAAACAGCGACGATTGTGACGAGTGGCTAGCAGTGCCTCAGCCCAGCATAATCCAGAAATATGAGAGGTATGAGGTGAGATTTTATTTAAATGTAAGATTTGTCGTGCCATAGCGGACACCGGGGCCCTTGAAGATATAACCGGGAACACTAGCTAGAATGATGTTCGATTTGTCTCGGAAGAACTCAGCTTTGGAGAAGGGGTTTAAGTCGCTGAGAGTAATTTATGAAACAAACTGAAGGTTTAATTAGGGATCCTATAGTAATATTTTTGAGGTGACTTGAAAAATTAGTTGTATGTTTAATAATTTGTATGTGCATGAGTTGTTGGTTAAAAAAGACTATGTACTAAATCACCGTGAGGCATGTATTGTGCGTATACGTCAACAGAATACAAAAGCACAACAAAAGTGAACTATATGGTAGGAGTGCTTACAAAATACTACACCATAGCTGTAGTATCTTATCAATAAGTAACATTTATTTCGTAGTAATAATCATAATCAAATTTTACTGATTTATTACTTTAATATTAAGAAAGAATTTCAACATAAACATTTGTTATATTTCTACGTAAAGTGTGTTACATGCAATGTTACTATTAACACAATTAGATAAATAAATGCATGGTAAAATATATCTCAACACAATGGCAGTTATATCACTATGACACTAAAATGTATCATATACATTGTATATAAAACAATATACGGTAAAGCGAGTCTTAAGCGCCATTCGTTCTAAGTCCGCTTTTCATATGTAGAAGACTATATATTGCTCAAAATTGCACTGGTTTATTTATAGACTTTGACCTATATATAACACTGTTGAAGAAAATTGACATAGGTACCTACTGTATTTCGTGGTGGTATTTTTAACTAATAATGGCGTATCGCTACATTTTGTTTGCTTGTATTCAAGTGTTGTATTTACAGGTAATAAGGACTTGTTTTATTCTACAATCAATTGTTATTTATTAGTTAGAATTTCAACCATTGCTTGATAAACGAAAGTCACTAACTTAAAACAAAGTCTACTTATACGACTGATGTTTGAATAGAAGTTTTTGTGGCAAAAATGTCAAGTGTATAGTTACGTTCTCATTTTAAAATGTTGGGTATTAGATAGACATGGGTATTTTAGCATGCGGGCTGAGTTGACCCTTAAGCGATATATAGTGGTGGACTAAGCCCGCGGGCTGAGTTGACCCTTAAGCGATATATAGTGGTGGACTCAGCCCGCGGGCTGAGTTGTCTGATCAGTGGGGCCCAGTCACCCACAACAAAAATAATATTGTTCAACTGAACCCGCGGGCTCAGTGACCGGCGGGCTCAGTTGACCATGAAGGGGAATAAAGATTGTTTTATCTCAGTATCAATTAAGTGCTAAAAGGTTCCCGAGTAGATTTGACTTATTATGAATTTTGGCTTTCAACCGACCAATATAAGATTTATTTTATTTTATTTTAATACCACGTCGGTGGCAAACAAGCGTGCCGCCCGCCTGATGGTAAGCGCACCGCAGCCGATGGACGCCTGCAACTCCAGGGATGTCACATGCGCGTTGCCGACCCTTTAAAAATTATACACTCCTTTCTTGAAGAATCCCATACTGATGTAGTCCCTTGGGAAAACCTCGGCAGGAAGCTCATTCCACAACCGGAGCGTCCGAGGGAGGCAATTCCCCTGAAACCGTACCGTACGCGACCATTTAGGTTCTAAGTTGTGAGGATGAACGCCCTGCTGACGGCGAGCGGTGCGATGGTAGAAAGCGCCCGTGGGCATCATGTCGAACTGTTCTTCGGAGCACAACCCGTTATAGAAAAGTTTCTCCTTAAACTTAACGGTTCAATACCGCTTGTGAGTCCCCCTTATTAGTCCTATAGCCCTTTCATTTCGTGACACTTTTTAAGTATCATCATCATCATCATTCAGCCGAATGACGTCCACTGCGAGACATAGGCCTCCCCCAAAGACTTCCACAATGACCGGTCCTGCGCCACCCGCATCCAGCGGACACCCGCGACCCTTACCACGCCATCAGTCCATATTTTCAAGTATATAATAGTTCTATTTCTTTTCATCTACTTCGTTGAATCTGTTAATGCTTTTACGTTTGATATTAACTTTTTTAATTTAGTATCTCTGATAAAATAAAATGTAAGATACAAAATAAAACGGCATCGTGGAACCTCGGCTTTGCCTCGAAAGCTGTGTTTGATTTATTTTATAAGACGATAACATATTTCCTCGAAACGATAATTCTGGGATCTTGAATATTCAATAGGTATATTCTACGAAGTGAAATTCTATCTTACAAGAGTAAAGCAATTAATTTTAATTGGCAGCCTACGTTAGTGTGTGTCGTACTATCTTCATGTAACAAACATGTACAGTAGAGCTCCAGTGTTTCACACAGTCCCAATGTTTGTGCGAATACATATTGTTGAAAAGGCGGTCAAGTGCGTGTCGGGCCACGCGCAATATAGGGTCCCGTAGCTGTCCACCCGATGAGGAAATCAAATGTTGGAAACTTGTATCCCGCTAATATTATAAATGCGAAAGTTAAGATGTTTGGATTTCTGGGTGTTTGGAGGTTTGCGCAATTACGCAAAAACGGCTGAACAGATTAGGATGTTTTTTTCTGTACTAATAGTGTATATTATAATGTGGATTCACTTATAGTTTAATTTTTGTCCCGACGCAAGTATGGTCTATGAAACGGGGTGATTCAAATCCTCGTACGCCATTCTAGGATTTAAGTTTCAGCAATTGGGAGTATAACGGCGTGTCATGAACTTTATCTTAAAGCGTAGAAAAAATTGACGTATCAAGTTAACATACAAGTCGACGTTTCGCTATATAAAAGCTGAAGTACCATAAGTCGTTCTGTTACGTGTAACGTTGTTGACGCTATTCTTGAGTATAGGTATAATCTTTTAGCAATCAGTTCTATTATCGTGCCGGTGTCCAGCACTGGGACTTTAAAGAGATAATCAAATACTTGTATTCTAAATCATAGGTAGTTGAAAGCTTGCAAGTAATAATGAAGTCAATTTTCAAGTCGCAGCTGTGTTTTGTGAGCTAAATTGGATTGTAACGATTGCGCACAAGAAAAATATTGCAAGCTGATTACAACGTAAATTGATGTATAATTTCTAGCCTAAAATGAAAGGATTATTCAATCATAATTGGGTGTTTATTTTATTTCAGAATGCCTGTGCCCAAGCCATACTCCCAGGTTGCCAGTCACAGGTTACTTTAACCGAAACCTGCGTCCAAAACCCCGTATTGTCATGCCAACCAGCTATTGTTCAACCCAGCATCGTCACGCAACCCAACGCTGTGCTTGCGCAACCTACGGCTGCTACTGCCATTGCTCCTTACGAGCTTGAATACGTTGGATCGTACGCTGTACCGCCGGTAATCATTCAGGTAAATCCATAATAATTATGGTCATGAGCAAATAAAATGGGTACAGTTGATATCGAATGTTCTAACAGACTGTTTTAATTGCTAGTGAGTGTAGTTTAATGATGAAATAGCGACCCGGTAATGTGTAGACTTGCCGCTTCTCTCAACCGGTGCCTGCGTGAAGTGCAACGTAAGATTGGAGACGTCAAATGATCATTTAACTTAATTCAATAAAAAAGTTGCGTTTCTTTTATAAATTTTCTTTATTGGAGAAAAAGCAGACACAGACCGATATAATAAGATTGCTTGTCCGACAGCGTGAAAAACCACATACCTACAGATATTTAAAGTTATATAAGTTATTTATTTTAAGCATCTGAAATGTTTTTCATCGGAATTATTATCCCACAATATCATACACAGTTACATCTTTAGAAAGTCAAGCACATGGTACAAGCTACGAGTCCACAGAGGTTTTATTTCCTGCGGAGACCGCAGCCCGGGCAACTTCGGTGCGAAGCAAGGCACCCGGCCTATGTGACATCTGTCATCGTAGTGAAGATTTAATCACGCGTGTTTATTTACAACGTTTTCTTCAGTGTTTTAATAAGTTCTATCAAGTTTACTGCCTGGAAAGTCTAATCTAAGTATTAATCCGCCGCCTACATTATAAAGCCGTTGATTAGTATGCTATGGGATCGAAAATGTCTTCAATCGAGCCGGAATGGACCGCAGTGTTTTTTGTGTTGTTTCTTTATATATCCTTTTTATCTTTCTAGTTATTAATAGCCTTTTTTCCCGGTTGTGTATAATATTAAGATTAAGTTAAAGTAAGGTAAATGTCGACCCTACCCTCACTAACCGACAGCCAGCCCGTTGCCCAGTGTTCGCAAGAATACATACAATGCCCGCACTGCACGTACCCAAAACTACTGAAGGGAAGGCGTGGTCTACAGATCCATCTTGGCAAGGCACATAAATTAAATAACAGCAACAATATCCCTATCAGCCATGCGTCAACCTCTGCCAACTCTCTTAATTCCCCCCTCTCTACTACCTTAAGCAGTTATAAGAAGGCTTTTCCGGTTATTAAACGAATCCCGAGAGGCGCGAGACCAGCTGTCGCATCCAGTCTTGCGAAGTTGATTGATAATTGCTTAAGCGATAATTCAGCGTCAAGCTGGGAAAGCCTTCTTCTATTTGCGTTCAATACCCTCCATGTAGCAAAAAATAACAACCGCCAGTCTCTCACTTCCAAAATAAAATCCAACTGTTCCCGTTCTAGCAACATCGACGCTTCTTGTATCTATTTCCTCCCAAAACACTACTCTCGGGATGTGTTTAAGGTAGTAGAGGGGAAAGTTAACGACGGTGACCTGAAGGGCGCTGCACAAATTCTTTTCTCCAGCGACATTTCAGCTCCCGATACACCAGACACGCTTGCCACCCTGCAGGGTAAGCATCCACCAGCACCCGCAGTGCTTAACTATCCTGACCCGCCCAGCTCAGCTCTGCCATGCCTGCAAGCCTCCGAAGATGCAGTAATGGCTTCCTTGATGTCATTCAAGAATGGTTCTGCCGGGGGCCTGGATGGCATTACACCTCAACACCTAAAGGATCTTATCGTTGGGGTACCGGGTAGCCGGAATAACGTCCTTCTGTCTAGCATCACTCGTCTCGTCAACTTTATGCTTGCAGGCAAGGTAGACACCGGGATAGCTTCCACCCTGTACGGTGCCAACCTCTGTGCACTTGGTAAAAAAGATGGCGGAATCCGCCCAATTGCAATAGGAGCTACATATAGAAGACTAACCTCCAAAGTGTGCTGCAGATACATAGTCCAAGATCTGGAACCTAAATTCAAGCCAACCCAGCTCGGCTTTGGCTCAAAAGGAGGCTGCGAAGCCGCCGTCCACGCCTGCCGTACTTTCCTCTGTAACTCCAAAGATCAGATACTGCTAAAGGTTGACGTCAAAAATGCGTTCAACTCTGTCAGCAGAGTAGCCATGCTGACAGAAATCCAAAAAGAGATTCCTAATTTATACCCGTATCTCTGGCAGTGCTACAGCTCGCCTTCAAATTTAATGTACAACAACCATAGCATATTTTCGGCAGTTGGTTGTCAGCAAGGCGACCCCCTGGGCCCAGCCATCTTCAGCCTTGCTATTCACCCTATCATTTCGGCCCTAAAGTCAAAATTTAACATCTGGTACCTGGACGACGGCAGCCTCGGAGGTGAAGGGAGCTGCGTATTGGACGACCTGTCTTTCCTAATAGCAAAATTTCATGAAATCGGTTTGGACCTAAATATGAGCAAATGCGAGCTGTATGTAAGCCAGGAAAACACAAACAAATGCAAAATTATCAACGACTTTCAAAACATTTGCCCAGATATCAAAATTATGACTAAAAACTCACTTCACCTCCTTGGAGCCCCAATATTTGAAGATTCAATCCCAGATTTTATTGACAGCCAAATCAACCGTTTTTCTGAATACTCCGACCGCCTACTCAAAATTAACTCACACATGGCCCTTTCTATCCTCCGTTTTTGTCTATTTGCCCCCAAATTCACCTATCTGATGCGCTGTAGTCCATTATGGAAATTTCCCGTATCTTGTCAAAAAATTGATTCCATCCTACACTCCCAAATCCAAAAAACTCTTAACATTCAGTTGAACGACAGACAATTCCTACATGCTAGTCTCCCAATTCGTTACGGCGGCCTGGGTATCCGGCAAATTTCAAGCGTCGTTCTTCCAGCCTTTCTCTCCTCGGTCCACAGTACGATATCCCTCATTGGAAAAATCCTCGCTCCATCACTTCGTGATATTGAGGTATCGTGCTTGACCGAGGCAGAGAATGCATGGAAAACGGCCTGTCCCGGTAAAGACCTTCCATTCAGCAAAGGTGTACAAAGAACCTGGGATGAACCACTCTGCCGCCAGGTCCACGACTGGCTACTGGACTCCGCCGCGTCAGCCTCCGAAAAAGCCCGGCTCCTGGCTTGTTCAGAGAAAGAGTCTGGATTCTGGCTCCACGCCTACCCTTCGGCCCATTGCGCGACACTACTGGACAACAACTCACTGAGATTAGCTGTCGGCCTCCGCCTGGGTTCCAACATAGTGGTCCCCCATCGTTGCCCCTGCGGCGTGGAAGTGGATCGTCTGGGCCACCACGGCCTTTCCTGTCAAAAAAGCGCAGGCCGCTTCGCCCGTCACGCCTGCTTGAACGACATAATCCGTCGGGCCCTTGCCAACATAAACATTCCAGCCGTCCTAGAGCCACCTGGCCTCGCCCGCGACGATGGCAAGAGGCCCGACGGTATGACGCTCATTCCGTGGCAAGTGGGACGACCCCTAGTCTGGGACGCCACCTGCGTGGACACATTGGCTCCGTCCCGCCTGCCCACCACTTCGCAGAGGGCGGGCGCAGCGGCAGCTTCGGCAGAAGCTGCTAAACACCGCAAATACACGGGCCTCGCAGGCAACCATGTGTTTGCGGCTTTCGGGGTAGAGACGCTTGGGCCGTGGGGTCCAGACGCCCAGAAATTATATCGGGACCTGAAAAAACGTCTCTTCGAGCACACGGCTGACCATAGGGCTGGCTTGTTCCTCGGTCAAAGAATTGGCATCGCCATTCAGCGAGGAAACGTAGCCAGCCTTATGGGCACCCTACCGCAGAGTGCCGACCTGGGGGACTATTTTGTAGGCAATTTGTAAATATATTAATTTTTATTTATTTAGTTTTAATTAGATATAGATCTTTAGTTTCATTACCATTAAGATTTTGATTTGGTTAAATAAATGCTTTTTCTACCAGATAAGAAGTAATATTTCCTCTATTGTAATTATCATCTAAACAACATTTCACCTGACAACCCATTTTAGGATGACTCCATTGCCAACAACCTGGCCAACGCTCTACAACTCCTGGTCGTCAGCAACCTACTCGGCAACACACTCCCCTTCAATAACCTGGGTGCGTTAGCACAACCCGGTTTAGTCGCTCAACCAGGTTTACTCCCGACCCTGCCGCTAGCGGGTCCTGCGTTACAGGTTGCCCCGCTTGGTCTACCAGCATTAGTCGGTGGTTGCGGCTGTGGTGGCCTCAACTACATTCTTTAAGTTGTGTATTTCTTACTTTTTGGTAATAAAATGATTGAAAATAATATGGTTGTTTTTTATTTCATTGCAACTTTTTGAAATTCTAAAAGTCATATCCGATATATTCTGTTAAACAATGAAACCTGCTATTATCTGCTTCAAAATGCATTACTATAACACTCTCTTGCGTACCTTAAAACAAACTGACCAGTTGTTAGAGCCTAATAGGTCCGATATGGCTGCTCATATAGTGTCGGCATATTAATTGAAATAATATAACTGTTAACATACGAATTGTATTGTGAACAAAGTGCTTCTTTTCTGCATTCACAGTCCAAAAGAGAGGACTATGATAAAATATAATGACACACCGCAAAACCTTATACAAACTATAAATCTTTAAAAACCTACACTATAGCCCAAAAAATAAAGTAATAATAATAATAATAAATATTGGGGGACAAATTTACACAAATCGACTTAGTCCCAAACTAAGTAAAGCTTGTACTATGGTTACTAGACGACGATATACATACTTATATAGGTAAATAAATACTTAAATACATAGAAAACATCCAAGACCCAAGAACAATGCCCTGACCGAGATTCGAACCCGGGATCTCTAGCTTCGGAGGCAGTGTCACTACCAACTAGGCCAAACAGGCCGTCATGTCAAGTATGAGTGTAAAAGAGTGTCTTGGCACACATCTCGTTCATATCAGAAAAGTATTTCATTTACGACTTCACAAATGAAATCCGGTTCGAAAGACCATAATGTCCATTCATAATTGATGTTTAGTTTCTAGCGCATATTGGCAATTATGTGCCACGACACTCCACTTGTTTCCAGCTTTTCGTGTAAGGTTTTTGTTGATTTACATTATGTGTTCCACGATTTATTATCTACGAGGAATTTACTTCCGTACTGTTGGACACGTGTTCAATAAACAAAGAACTTAATCAAGAACACGTCCATATTATTTTAGACTTCTATTATTAACAGATAGATTACACTTAACAGGCAACCTAATACGCATTTTAAAATAAATGGCGCTAACACCGTTATTGACATGAATTTAAAACGAAATACGACATTATATGTCGTAAGTGCCGGTTACCATAATGTAGTATGTCCTGTGAGCTTAGCCATATTACGCAAGCCTTTTTCTGATTGTCTAAAACCTATAAATATGACAGTATTGACACACTTCCTTGCAGAGGTCATATTATAGTTGTATGATTAAAAGGATAAATAGTCACAATGTATAAACTCCTTATAATTGTTGGTCTTCAAGCGGTGTGTCTACAGGTAATTGTTTTATTTCTTTTTTTGGAAATATTTTTGAGACTCACAAAATATATGATACGTGACCGTAATTATCCGTGCCATTCTCACCTCACCTGTAATAAGATACCTATTTGATACGATAAAGCTCTCTAAAATAATATATCTGGCTCAATTTAACAGCTCTATACAAATAGTAGATTTTTCAAAAATAAAATAAATAAATAAATATTGGGGGACAATCTTACACAAATCGACCTAGTCCCAAACTAAGCAAAGCTTGTACTATAGGTACTAGACGACAATATACATACTTATATAGATAAATACATACTTAAATACATAGAAAACATACAAGACCCAAGAACAAATATCCGTGATAAATGCACAAATAAATGCCCTGGCCGGGATTCGAACCCGGGACCTCTAGCTTCGGACTATATACTTTTACTATATAGACTTATATTTAGTATAATGATAAATATATTTAGTTTCAAATTAGATCTAGGAAACTACCATGTACATGCTATTTACAAATCCTGTTTTTCCAGAACGCCTACTCCCAAGCGATCAACCATCAGTCCACCGATACCGTAACCGAAATCATCGAAGCAGTGGACTCGTTGGTCATCCAGCCTAATAACATTGTGGACCTTACAGTCAACCAGCCCCCACAACCAATTTGCCCTCAATGCGGCCGCCCTGCCCACCTCTGTGACTGCGGTTGCCTAGCTGTCACAGTGTCCGATAGCTATTCTAGTGTAGCCAATCAGCCTAACGATAAACCTCAAACGATTTGCCCTCATTGTGGTCTGTCAGCTGAGCTATGTATCTGTGGTGCACTTCCTGAGGTTGCCGAAACCATTTTCACTGTCAACCAGCCTAACAATCAAACTGTTTGCTCCAAATGTGGCCTCCCAGCTGAACTGTGTAAATGCGGATTCTTTCCTCTGGTTGCCGTAAGTGAAACCAGTGAGGTCAACCATGCTGACTCTGGATCTTGCCCCAACTGTGGTCAACCCGTCGAGTTGTGTAAATGTGGTTTCCTTTCGGAGGTTTCCATAGCCGAGACTGCTGTTGGCCAACCTGAGCTACCTCAGACAATGTGCCCTTTCTGTGGCCTTCCTGTTGAACGTTGTACCTGCCAAGCATGAAGATCATACCTGTGACCTACCTATTGTTAACTTGAAAATCATATCGTCTAATAAACTGATTAAACTAAATAATAAATTAGATAAGATGCAGATTTTAAAGAGCAAAAAAACACAAATACTTTACATAATTGTAACAAAAATTCGTAATATAATTAAAATATTTGTATAAAATGATTCGACGAGGCGGGACCGATATGTGATAGGTATTTTGTTATAGGTCGATTCACAATAGCTGGCGCGGAATGTCTATGAAATTATTGACAGTTTCATACATTTTCCGCGTCAGCTCTTGTGAATCGACCTATATTTGAGGTCATCAGTAAACTCACTGTTTTGAGATTTCGCCACTTAATACTTTCAGTATTACGTTTGCGCAGTAGCAATATCATCCGCAGAAGGACAGTACTGCATTTTTATCGGTTGAAACTGACAGCTGACAGTTTTCTCATATCGTACCGCCTCCGCAGTGCCGCGTCGGCAAATCAGGTAGGCGCCATAGTTCATTGAATATTTATTTCCATGAAACATCGGCATTATGCCATTTTCAACTGTAAATTTAAGTTTACTCCAAGTTCCCTAATTTGTCTACTTAAAAAAACATGTATATTAAAAAAAAAATTAGTAAAGTAAAAGTACATACATTTTGAGGTAAATGTCAATAAAGATTGACTTGAGGATACGTTGTGCTAACAGTTAAAAACAAATGCGGTTCCACTTAACACAACGCATCTCCGGGAGCTCTGGCGACCTTACTGAAACATACTAAAGAGAAAGCTACTGTCATACGATCGATTAAGGTTGGTGATTGAATGATTCATTGCCACGAGCGATACCCGTGGTGGCTCAGTTGGTAAGAGCGATGGATGGATTCTAGAGGTCGTGCGCTCAAATCCCGACCATAGTGATATATTTTTTTTTACTCCTGTTGGAAATTAGTTACGGTCTTTTTGATCATTACCGTGACCTCATATTTGTCGAATTTTCTGTTCAGTTTGACTAATACGAAATAACTTATAAACATTGAAGTTATTTCGTAATAGTCCGGGAAGGCTGGTCCAATATAACCAAAAATGTCACCGAACTCAACAGAAACACCGTCAATAATGGGGTTATGGTAATGAGAGCGGTGGAAACGCTCGTAGAATGACTGACAGTTCGGTTGTGGTATTTCCCCAGTTGAGCTGCTCCAAAATGCGTGTGCCTTCCACTAGTACATACTTAAAAAAAACTAGGTAATTACGATGCAAAAGGATAATGCTGCCAACATTTTACTCCCGTTTTTAGTACCCTGTCGGAGGATGTTTTTTTTTTTAGTCTAATATGTAATATTAGTATAGTTTTCTGTTTTTTTTTTCTATTAAATAAATAATACTACCAATCTCAACAGAGTTGGCAGATTAAGAGTCCTTTGATTTTTTCTTAAAATTTATCATAACCATTTTGGCCTATTACAGTTTTTGGATTTCGCATTTCTTATTCTCTATGAATCCTAACCCTAAACGACCAATTGATTATAAATTGTTATGCATTTATTTACGACCGTGAGGAACTAAACCAGAAGGGCAAGGCGTTTGTCCAGCAATGGGACTGGGATGGGCTCATAATAATAATATATGCACTTTATTATTTTTGAGTCGGGTGACATTGAAGAAATAAAAAGTTTCAATTTAAAAATCTTATTTATTTAAAATTTAACAATACAAAACACGATTTACGTACGTTAGCGTTCTGTTACTAAAATTAAACTAAAGCTAGCATATGTATGACAGTCCACTGGCATACGGGTTGACAGCCGGCAGGACCACGTCAGGCGAGTTGGGCAGCGTGTTGGACAGCAAGTTGGACACGAGTAGGAGCTGAAGAGTATTGGCTAGGTTGGTGGCCACGCTGTTATCCTGTGGACGGAAACTGGTTGAGTCACAGTACAATGGATGAGCAAACTGAGTAAATGGGCTACACTGAGCCAGTACACTTTCATCATCATATCAGCCGATAAACGGCTACTGCTGGACATAGGCCTCCCCCAAAGAGTGCTACAATGACCGGTCCTGTGCCACCCGCATCCAGCAGACTCCCGCAACCTTTACCAGTTGACCAATCCACTATACCGTTCTTTTAATTTTAAGACTGTTTTTGTGTACTCTCAGTATATAATATATTTACATTTATAACCTTTCTGATAGCTAGTTTGAGCCAGCAGACTAAGCCAAATCAAAGGATATATATAATTACAATATACTAAGCCAGTAAATTAACTAAAGCCTTGAAAATCTACCCAACCTCTAAGTTCTAAACTGAAGTGAGGGTCTGGTCTGCTTTGAGCCATCAAGCTAGCGTTGTAAGTGAGTAAACTGAACTCAATATAGAGTCAGCAGAATAAATAAGCAGCAGGCTAATAGGCAGGATAGTCATCTTAATAGATTTAGTCTATATGTACCTGAATGATATTAGTAGCGGGCAGAGCATACTGGCCGTTGACCAAAGCCGGAGCCACAACGTTAGGAGCTAGCCCAGGAATAACGTTGCCGGAAAAGATACCGGGCTGAGCCAGCAGGCCAGGTTGAGCCAGAAGGCCAGACTGAGCCAGTAGGCCTGGCTGGTTCAGAATGACCTGGTTAGGAATGCCGTCAATACCGCCGCAGCCGCAGCCAATGTTCCTGATGACCTGAGCAGCAATGACCTGGAAAAAGTATGAAGTGCCATAAAAGTGTTATAATGGTGAAACCTGTTCTAGGACTAACCCTATTGCCGCTTCGCATGACCGTCATTACACTACAACGTACGAAAAGAGACTGTTATCGGCATCAACGCGCGAGTTGATCCTGTAAGTGTTGTGTGTCGTGATCGTGTTCGAGTTTTCAGTGAGTGCGGACGGTGGTAGTAGCTGTGACACTGTGATAAAAAGCGAACCAAAAAGAGGGTAGAAAAAGAAAAAAAATACAACGGTTTTTGAATTTTTTACGGCTTGTATGAAAACCTTAATAATCGCTGTATTTTTTCGCCATTATAATTTCAAGCAACAGAAACTAATTTCTGCCCTAGACAAGCTGGATCCCATTTTGTATACAAAGTTTCATGTTATTCTAGCATGGCGTTTTAAAATGAGAGCATAAATACGTTTGTATGGAGAACCAAACGTACTGCGCCCTCTTAAGGTTGTTTGCCACCGTCGTCGTTTTGCGTCGCACGAAGGGTTCCGTAACATTATCTATAAAAACGGTACAGAGTCCGACTCGTACTTGGCCGGTTTTTAATATTTCTTGTTATAGTGGCAATAGAAATACATCATCTGTGAAAATGTCAACTGTCTATCGCGGTTCTTGAGATAAAACCTGGTGACAGATAGACGGACGGACAGACGGCGAAGTCTTAGTAATAGGGTCCTGTTTTCCCCATTGGGTACGGAACCCTAAAAAAATAGCACAATGTTATCAATACTTACATCAAATACGACGAACACGACACAAGTAAAAATGACAATTCTGGAAGCCATTTTGTTTTATGTGTTAGTTTGAACTTGTTTCAAACGAATAAATTTAATGATACAAAAACAATGCAAATGAAGAATATATAGTAAAATATTGAGTAAATAATGGATTACTAATATTTTCCTAATATTTCTTATGTTACTGATAAGATATACTTTACATAGTTGTGATTGAGACATTGATAAGTCAATATTTAATTTACGTGGTTAATATTGACAATAAGCTGTTGCGTCATTCCGGTTGTACCCCAGGAACACGAGTCCGCTTTAGGACCTCATCATGTCAGCCGAAAGATGTCCACTCCTGGACGTAGGCCTCCCCCAAGGACTTCCACAATGTCCGGTCCTGCGCCACCCGCCTCCAGCGGACACCCGCGACCAGTACCAGGGCATCAGTCAAGAGCAATGGAGAGGGCTATGCTGGGAGTTTCTCTGCGTGATCCCATCAGAAATGAGGCCATCCGCAGTAGAACCAAAGTAACCGATATAGCCCTCCGAATCGCTAAACTTAAGCGGCAGTGGGCGGGGCACATAGCACGTAGAACCGATGCCCGTTGGGGCGGAAAGGTTCTCGAGTGGCGTCCACGTACCGGAAGGCGTAGTGTGGGCAGAGCCCCCTCACCGTGGCTTTAGGACTAGGACCTACTCCCTTGATTTTCCGTAGGCGCTAGTTTTAGGAAAGCGATTGCCATCAGCGTTGGAGAGGGGAATACTAAACCTTGTCGCAATTAGACCGGTTTTCTCACGACGTTTTCCTTCAACGGAAAATTATTTAAAGGGTCGGCAACGCGCATGTGACACCCCTGGAGTTGCAGGCGTCCATAGGCTGCGGTGACCGCTTACCATCAGGCGGGCCGTACGCTTGTTTGCCACCGACGTGGTATAAAAAAAAAAAATTATATCAAATGATAATATCCCACGGTTCGAAACCATAACCTCCAGATTAAATGGAATTAAAAAAAAATTGGAATATCTTACACGACCTAGTCCCAAATTTTTACAGTGAATATCAAAAGTAACTTGCCCTTGCGGCTTATTCCATTATGATAAATAATACTGCCATCCATTAAAATAATACTGCTTCAAATTTCAACAATGCGGGTACAACTCAAAATAACTCCCATCTGTTTGCAACGGGCACGTGCACTCCGCTTGTAATGCCGGTTGCAACTGGCGATGTCCCTGTTTTGGTGGGGGGAAGCGACGTTCGCTCATTCAACTAAAGCGGCATTTGGCGCCATCTAGCGGCGAATACTGGAGTTAGTTTTAAATCTGTTTTATTGGTAGGTAGGTTATGCTGTAAGGAATTCAGTGGTGTGCATAACTCAAAACCTCAGATTTTTGATTTAGCTCCCTTTAGGTATAGAGGTGTTCCCAAACTTTTTTTCTCATAGACCACTTTCAAAGGTTAACTGGTTCTGGTAGACCCCCTACACCTAATTTCTACCATATTCCCAAAACTCACATTTTTTTGTCACGCCAACGTAGACCCCGTCGAGTCTCCTGTGGACCCCTGGGGGACCACCTGGACCACTTTGGGAATCCCTGGTTAGATCTAGGTGTGCGATATGATAAGGTGAAAAAGTTAACTTGCTTTTGATCTTGACTGTACTATAGGTACTGGGCGACGGTATACATACTTATATAAATAGATAAACACTTAAATACATACAAAACATCCAAGACTTAGGAACATAGAGAGTCCTCCCATCTCTCCGCCGCACGCTCGACTATGAACTCGATTCTCCATACAAACATAGTCTCGATCTCATTTTACAACGCCATGCTTAAATAACATGAAACTTTGTATACATGAGATCCACCATATCTAGGCCGGAAATTATTTTCTGTTGCTAGGAATTGTAACAGAAAAGAAATAGGTACTGCGAAATTTTGAATTTTTCGGGTCTCGTATGAAAACCTTAATAATCGCTGTATTTTTACTCCGTTATAATTTCAAGTACTATAAACTAATTTCCGGCCTAGGATGCCGGATCCCATTGCGTATACAAAGTTTCATGTTATTCCAACATGCCGTATTGAAATGAGAGCGAAACTACCTTTGTATGGAGAACCGAGCTTCCTGCGGAACGCACTTACAACTCTGGTGTTGCGAGTGTCCATGGGCGGCGCTAATCGCTTACCATCAGGCGATTCGTCTGCTCGTTTGCCTCCTATTTCTTAGAAAAAAAAACATTATACGTGCTCAATGTGTATGTGCTTATCACGCAAATAAATTCCTTGACCGGGATTCAAACGCGGGAGCACCAGCTTTGTAAACAGGGTCACCATTACCGACTTTAGCAGTTTTTTTTATACCACGTCAGTGGCAAAACAAGGGTACGGCCCGCCTGATCGTAAGCGGTCACCGCAGCCTATGGACGCCTGCAACTCCAGGGGTCACATGCGCTTTACCGAACCTTTAATTTATTCATTTTATTTTATTTTATTTATTTAAAACATGTTAGCATGACATTACGTTACATCAATGCGCCATGAAACGAAACTAACCAACTAGATACAAATAAATTAATAGCTATTTACGATACAAGGGTTGCAAAACAAAGAAAGGCCGATATCGCAGATGTTTGAGGCCCGAGCCGCAGGCAAGGGTCATAAATATGCGAGAGAGGGCTTTCTGTTTTACGACCCGTGTTTTGCACACAATTTTACGTTACCACCTGGCCAAAAAGTGGGCCCTTCCAGACGCGCAGGGTGCGGAAAAACGCGCTCTCTGACAAGTTGTGGTGTAAAATTACATTTAATTAACTAAAATACAAACACAATAAAATTACATAGGTACAGTTGATAGCCTAGTATCCATCTCCTCACAGAATCTCAGACATTCATAGCACACATCCATCCATCGCCACGCAAGTAAGTCACACTCCGGTACTGATGCAAAAAGCGCATTGAGATGTGAGAGAGCGCGAAGTAGCAGTGAGTTCCTAAAACAGGAGAAAAGGAGAAAAAAACTGAGAAAGGAGAATTAATTAAAAAAAAAATCTCCTTTCTTGAAGAACCCCATACTGTAGTCCCTCGGGAAAACCTGGGCAGGGAGCTCATTCCACGCGCCCTGTATCCGGGGCATAGAATACGGCTATGGTACCCTCTGCCTGTCCTGGAAGGCGACTAAAAGGGGGTCCTTGGGGTCGAAGACAGTCACACTTGGGGCCTGTGAAAGCAGATGGTGGGACCCGCAGACTCTAGGGCGGCACTGGTGCGTTCCGAACGTGATCCCAGAGCCGCCCGAAATGAGTTGAGGAGGACGATCGGGGGGTTTTTAGTCGGTGCAAGTCCGACATAACCACCGCGATGTCCCCGCGGAGCGGCGATATCCATAAAGGGTTGTCCCCCGGAAAAAAAGAAAAAAAAAGGGAGCTCATTCCACAGGCAGGAAATTGTCTAGGCCAAGCTAAAGTGGTTCAATTTAGTTCATTATTGAGTAAAAATGGTAACCTTGATCAATATAATTTATACGTCCGGCTTTTGAAAAAAACTCCTTTCAATTTTCAACCTTCTTGCTTAGGCAGTGAAGTTGCTTTCCTTTTATACCATTCGGCGGCGTCGCTGAGGCGCAATTTCCTCACTGATTAAATTATATCGTCTTTATTGACATGGACTAACTTTACGGTGTTATGAATAATTCTTTCAAACCGGAATCGGAATGGTACCTAACTATTGTTCATGTAAGAAATGAGATTATAGGAGAAAGGAATATCCACAAAGTACAATATATGTATATACTGCTATAGTTATATCATTGAAGTACTCCAATAGATCGTAGCGCCGCTGTGGTACGAGGGCTGCCTTTTAAGTTGTGTCGTTTGGAAAAACTAAAGACAATTTAAGTGTTAAATGGTATTTATTGTTTTTCAACGTAATCACCGTGATATGTAATACACTTTTTCATTCGATCGAACCAATTTTCGAAACACTTATTCCAGTCCGAAGTCGGGGTCTCCAAAATGGCCGTTTTGTATGCCTCAACCGCTTCTTCAGGCGTCTGGTACCGTTGACCACGAAGTCGTTGCTTGATTTTTGGAAAAGTAAAAAAATCGTTAGGGCTTAAGTCTGGACTGTACGGCGGGTGTTCCAGAATTTCGACGTTTTGCTCTTTTAAAAACGCAATTGTTTGCCGGGCGGTGTGCGAGCTCGCATTATCGTGGTGCAGTCTTATACGACGTCTTGGGTAATTATTTCGAAACCCGCCGATGACTTCTGGTAAACAAACATTCAGCATTAACCGTTTTACGATCCTCGAGCACGATGGTGGCAACGTGGCCACTTTTCGCCACAAACGTGGCGACCATTTTTTTCGAAGTGCTCCGTGAGCGTATTACTTTGGTCGGTTTTGGCTCATCTTAGAACACCCAAACAGTCGACTGCTGTTTAGAATCGGGATCGTAGGCATATATCCAAGATTCGTCACCACTGATAATGTCGTAAACATGTTTCGAGTTTCCTCGGTTGAATTGCCGCAGAGTTTTGCGACACCATCGAACGCGAGCCGTTTTTTGGTCTTCACTGAGTAAATGTGGTATCTAGCGTGAGATCAACTTTTTTACGCCTAAGTGATCATGCAAAATACTGTGAACAGTGGTCCCTGAAATAATTAAGGAAGCTTCTATCTCATGGTATATCGCATGGCGATCTTCGACGATCAGTTGCCGTACAGCATCAATGTTCTCCTGGGTTACGGCTGTTTTTGGTCGACCTTCACGATGTCTACCACCAAGACTAGAGCAGCCACGTTACCACGTTACATTAACCAAATTCTAAATACCAGCGTTCCACAGTCCGGAGGCATGGTGCATTGTAAACCGTAGTCCACTCTTCGAAGCACTGAAGTCGCGTTAAGCCCCTTTTGAAGTTGTAAAAAATTATCGGACGTAAATTTTCCTTCGAAATTTCCATTTTCACAACTGACTTGCCAACTTTGAACGGACGCTGTACTAAAACGGTTGGGCCGATTTTGAGTCATTCTTTTGTTTTCGAATTCTAAATTCAAATATTTTAAAATGACACTAGTTTTTTTTTATGCAATCACGGGAGGTTTGCAAACGCCAGAACTTAAAAGGCAGCCCTCGTATTTAGTAAGAACTAACCGCACGACCGTTGCATCTCTGTCACTCCAATATGCAAGTGCGATAGATATAGCGCACAGTTACATCTGTTACAAACAAGTTAAACCAACATTTCCTTAGAAAAGTTCGTACTTCGAGCTGAAAGGCCCTTGGGAATATCGAAGTCTCAAATTTATAGGTTAGATAATACGAAAAGGGCCACGATTCCATCGGTCTTATTTGACTGAAGGGGACATCCCTGTGATATTGTCAAATTTATATTAATTTATTGGTATTAATCATACACTGGCAACATACGATATGTTTATAAGCACAATAACAGTTTCAAACAATATACATGTCTCATAACATTAAAAATTAAAATACATACGTAAATCGTAGTAATTATGACTTTTAGACTCTATACAGTCCAAAATTTACAAAAATTCTGTTACTTCGATTGTAGTTTGAGATTGCGTGTCAATGAATAATAATAAAATTAAAGTTTGTATTAGTAAAAAATATAAAAATATAGGGACAGACAGTGGATAATGAATTACATGTCATGAATCACAAAATTTGCTCTTGTTGGTTGGTTAATATGTTGTTTTATGCACTTTTATATAATCTAAATATAAACTGTTCTTTATTGACATCTCTCACAATGTAAGTATTTAACTCGTTTTCACGAAAGATACGTCCAAAATACTGGTTTTTTTTGGCCTAAAGTAGCCAAAGTTATACCTCGAAGACTGTGAATTTTGAAGTAAATATGAAATACCATATCGGTAAATCTCTTTGTAGATAATACATCATCGTCATCATCCTAGGCTTATTCAGTGCAGTTGCATCCTGAAGAATGTCCGGGGTCCGCTACTTAATCCCAAAAACTGGTAGCAAAGCAAGGTGTAACAGAACGCCATTGCGCTCCGTCACTTTCCATATTGAAATATTTTCCAAGAGACGGTCAGATAAATTCATGGTTTCCCCGTTGAAAGCATTATTAAGAAAATAGTCGGAAATAGGAGTTTGGGCGAAAGCACAACCATGTCATATATGTAAATGCTAAGTAGTTTCGTATGCTTTAATAAGTTTCCTAAATAAGCTTGAGCATTGCCATTGAACAAGCACTATAAAACAAAAGAAAATACTTAAAGTAGACATACGGGGGAGTTTTGTCGAAAGCTGAAACGGAGACGCTTCGCCCGCTTCGCTTGCTCGGTCGAAAAGTAAATATTTAATAGAAAGAATAGGCGGGTGTTAATTATATTACTAATTAGAATTCTCGACTTGGCATTCAATCATACAAACTAAGAATGTAAGATACAAACAATGCATAGAAAATAAGCAGACCTATATAATGAGTCTAAAATCATAACAATCTGTCGGGCGGTTGACGAGTTTCAATTTTATTAGCAAATATGTAGGGTACTTCCTTCCTCACAACACGAGAACATGAATTTTTAGTTGGGGCAGCGCCACTGTTACTTGAACCCTGGCACGCATCGATATCGCTAAGGTTGAGGGCTCTCTCTATTCTGGACGGCAAAACGTTCGGCTCAGATGGGATGGGAAAAAGTGTGGAACAGCGGTGACGTCACGTCGGGCGAAACGACGGAAGGTATAGCGTGGTTGCTTACGGTCGAGTGGTAGGAGTGGGGGCACTGGTGGGAAAGAGTAGGCTGTATCGGATGTTCGTTTTGACGCGAATGACTTGTCAATGGCTATAAAAGCAAGCGGCGGACTGCAGTTGGGGCTTTTTGCGATTCGGCGGTGGGCTGTTAACATACCTCTGGCTTGTAGCACATATCTATCGGTGGGTTTCTAGTAATTAGGGTAGGGAATTCTCTGTTATGTGGCGGCGCGCTGCATGATACGGGGATTTTCTATCTTAATATTAAAGTTTGTTTAATTTTGTGGGGTTTAGTGTTGTAGTGTTTTTAGTTGAAATCCTATCGTTATACCAAGGACTTTGGAGTAACGAAAGGATGTGTTTGTTGTTCTTATTTAAGTTTATTTGTGTTAATAATGATACATTGTTTATTTCGTTGTAAAAGCCAGAACGTTAACCAGATTACAGTTAATCTGACGGGGTACATACAACCTAACGGCTGTCAAGCGTGTTTACCCCGGAGCTCCGTAAATTATCAGATTGGGGAGTCCGTCTGGCATCACCTCTTTACCAACATAGGTGATGTGTCTAGGCCCCCCTGTACTCTCGGTGTCCAGCTGACGATCTGAAGCATGGCTGGCACGATTGAAGGCTCAGCACAGGAGGTTACTCCGCTTGCGGAAGACGTCAGTATCCGAGGTGCAGTCTTGTTAAATATATTTATATATCCAATTTATATACACAATAGGGTGTTCTACTAACACCGCCGAGCTCTCGAGCGTGTTGGGGGGAACGCACAACACACAGGCGTGTCAGGTTTCTAAATCCTAGCTTCGCCGGCTAGACTTTACAGCTTAAAGTAGGGACTTCACGGCCTTATTCGGAACTAAAACCAGATTCTGGGATTAGTTGCGAATAATGCAGAGTAGGGATGGGAAGGGGTAGTGTTAGGTTAAATTCATACACGGGGATAATATTAGGCATTTAGGATGGGTAATATTTCTGTAAGTGAAGTGTTTTATTTCCAGGATCACAGTAGGGATTCTTTTAGTGTTTGAAGTGTTTCAGTCGCGGAATAGTTATAGCTCCGATGGCAGAGAAAGAAGTGTCTTCAGTATACGTGTGTAAAAGTGTTAAGTGAATAGTGAGATAAGTGGATTCTTAAGCAGCTAGTCTTTAGGGATTTAGCATAGGCCTGATAGGGACCTAGTTACGGTGAGGCTGAGAATGCCGATCCTAGTGTGGTATATTTAAAGTGATCAGTGTACGTTGTGAATAGGAGGAGGGCATATACCCAGAGTATTGGGACATGTCTACTAGGGACTGATGTCTAGCAGAGCCGTACATCAGACGTTTTCCACAATGGGTAGCTGAACGCTCATGACGTGGTTAACTCGTTTTCTAATAAGGGGAATTCGGTGGGCTACGTGTTACGGTTCGGCATTTTTGGCTTCAACGGGAGCTAGGCATGCTAGTGATAGGGCTTAGAGCCGCTAGGAGTGATAGGGTTAATAAGGCATCAGCGCCTTCAGTGGTAGTGTAGACTAGAGATGCCCGCGAGCATCTGAGTGGCCTAGCAAAACAGCTTACCCTGTTTTGCGAAGCTAGAATATGTAGAAAGCTGTAAGGATAGCGCGTCATTCCTCATCCTCCTACTCTTGCTGGCAGCGTCAGTAGCTAAAAATAGCACGTCGCAACATATACAACCAAGGATAACTTTCGCAAGATTAGGGTAGTCAAAGTGTAGCGCTTAGACTAGCAGGTATCCTTGGTTTAGGAATTTCAAAGTGCTGTGGTGGGAGACTTGCCCTCCTTCGACGACACGCCCCCGTCAGCAAGAGGCAGAGAGAGACGCTTACAGGTGTGGTTGGGGATAAATTATCTATACAAATATAAAACCTTATTTCCAAGTGCTAGGGCCTATAGGAACAGCTAGGAGAGAAGTCGGTTAGGTGAGCTACGTAACGCTCTAAGTTTCGTACTATTATGACCATTACAACGACTAGGACAGGCAGAGTAATCTCTAGGCTCCTCTCAAATAGGCTAGTCCTAAGTAAAACCCTATTAGAATTAGTTTCAAGCGTGTACTTTAATGATACAAGCTGCCAGCGCAGCCC
Source organism: Notocelia uddmanniana (assembly GCA_905163555.1). Lineage (NCBI taxonomy): Eukaryota > Metazoa > Arthropoda > Insecta > Lepidoptera > Tortricidae > Notocelia > Notocelia uddmanniana. The sequence goes on from LR991077.1 coordinate 4,737,767, forward strand.
AATCTTAGTTAGGTGGCGTTTAGGTCAACCGAGTAGCGATGTGTGTAAGGATAGGTTAGGTCGCGAATATTAGTAGAGATGAAGAGTCCAACGATCCTACCAGCTTCACATTAAAGTTCAGGGGTTGCTTACGGTTCACAACACTAATAGGGTACTACCATAGACGATCACAAGGCCAAATCATTTTCATAAAGCTCGTTTTTCCCAAAGCGACTTCAGTAAAGTTTTGTAAGTTTTCACGGGGTGCGGTAGCTTAGTTGGGCTTTTAGCAGAGGGGGTTAATATTGAGAGGGGCGTACGTGACAGTTTGGTGCCGTGACCAGGATCGGTGTCACCTTATGGTGACAAATTAGAGCAGTGACCAGTGGATCAAATGTCATCTTTGGTGACATGTTATAGGGCTTAATTATTAGTTTAATAGCAGCTAACGCTGTAGTGGGTCATTCGGCCCACAGTTTGGCGTCGTATACGATGGAGTGTGAGCTGGTGGGGTTTTTGGACTCTTCATTTCGATTTTGAGAATTTTATTAGCTATTATTTGTTCATGTGTAACCTAGAATCATCAGTTTAAAACTCGGGGGGTAGGAAACGAAAAAGCGTACGATGTTAGGACGGTTACCTTCATAGATGACCCCCTCTAGATGGCCCCTATGAACGATTTAGTTCGAATCAAAAGTCACCAAGGTTAGCGGTATGTGCGGGTCGCGGGGAGGTCGGTAACGTCGCTGCCATTGGCTGTTTCATAGAGCGCGCGCTTGGGTTCAACATGGCGCGCGCGGCGTAGGGATGGGACGCGTTGTTTATTACCGGCTTTTACCGGTAATGCCATTTATTTTAGGGTAACAATTTTAAATAGCGTATATGCTCATCTATTAATTTAGTATCTAGAATAATATTTTTAGGCAGCGCATAGTGTAATGTAGTGTAGGTCGATTCACGGGAGCTGGCGCGGAAAATGTATGAAACTGTCATTAATTTCATAGACATTCCGCGCCGGCTCTTGTAAATCGACTTACACGGTTACAGCACTGGTGAATGTAAAAATTGCGGAATATTTTGACGACCACTTTGGCTTAGTTGGTAGTGGTCCTGCCTAAGAAGGCGGAGTTCCCGGGCTCGAATCCCGGCTAGAGCATTTATTTGTGAGATGAACTAACACGAATATTTGATCCTGAGTCTTGGAAGTTTTTCTATAGAAATAAATTTGTTTATCTATATAAATAAATACAGTAGAACCACAAATATCAGTTACATCGGCAATCTTCGTTCACGCCGACGAGTGCAGACAAGTACCGAATGAAACCGAATGTACGACCAATTCAATAAAGACCTTGTTGCATTATACGTAAGGTCAAGGTAGAATATGCAATGACAGTTGAACTAGTGCTCTCGTGCTTCGCGCAGCCAGACAAAATGGCGATCGCCGGCGTCGCGCGTAAATTGTTGGCCAATGGCTGTTGAGGAATTTACCCACGCAAAGCACTGCCTTGTGATTGGCTAAAATGTTTTCAAAAAGTTTGCTCACCAAGACGATTCGAAAAACCCAATTGTAATGGCTCCTTCTCCAACCGATTCCGAGATCCCTTATACTTCTTCGAGGTCCAGCATAGGTTCCACCTCGTGACACTAGTCCTAATTGCTCACCAAGACGAAACGAAAAACCAAATTGCAATGGCTCCTTCTCCAACCGATTCCGAGATCCCTTATACTTCTTCGAGGTCCAGCATAGGGTCCACCTCGTGACACTAGTCCTAACTGCTCACCAAGACGATTCGAAAAAACCCAATTGCAATGGCTCCACCTCTAACCACTTCCGAGATCCCTTATACTTCTTCGAAGTCCAGCATAGGGTTCACCTCGTGATACCAGTCCTAAATGCTAGGGAAATCTATGTCCTACTTAGTGGTAATACTGTTACTAATTTGTTATTTCATTAGATATACATACTCGATATTACATAGCAATAAATATGATACAACCGGTTAATAAACTTTATAATAAAATAAAACTACACATTAACTACTTCCAAACTAAATATTCCATTCTACTACATTGATATGTACCCGTATCGTACCTATAGCGTATAAATAAAATAGAACGAGACACTAATTTACTACATTACTACTTTAATTAAAAGAACACTGGCAACACTGACAGTTTAATGTAAAATAACTAATAACCTTTTCCAATAGAATTTCAATATTAATAAAACAGCGCAACAAAACGCGGACGAATACATAATTAATTGAAATCGAGCCTTATACGGTAATGTCGAAAGCGTCACTGGCACATCACTAGCCCGAGCATGTACTTTCGTCAGAAGGGAGAGTATATTGACATTTGAATTGGTTGGAAAGGGACAAGAATACTTCTGTACTTCTTACTGGCTAATGTAAAATGAACTCCGCCTGGCAGAATAAAATATGCCTTTTGTAATTAATTTAACTTATCTGTGAAATGTTATTCCGTCATTCTTGTACTTTGCTGTTCGAGAGCTTTTCCCACATAACTTTACACAGCAAAACACCATTTCTAATGGATAAAATCGATTTTCAATGCTCGTTTATCTGACGTACGTATAGATCGCGAACCTGGACGCGTATGACTGAGAGCGCGAGGCGTTTTTGCTTACATGTACTAGTGGTACATAGGTGAGGTGACCGCACGTCGCCCTATAATCTCCATCTAGAGGGGGTTATCTATGGTTACCTTAAATAAGTTCATAGATAGATTTAGTAGCGGCGGTCGCGAACTTTGAAAATTAAGCTGCATCAGTAGAAAACCTGGACTATAGTTTAAAACGCTGGGGGTAGTGAACGAACGCGTGCTATCGGGGTTTAGTCTAAGACGCGGGGGGTAGTTGATCATAATTATTGAATGCTGCACGCAAATTGCTGCGGTTTTTCATCATCATAATAATAGGCCAAGTGCTTATTTACCACCTCCATAGATCATGAAAATTTATCATAATTATATTCATAAGCATAGGTCATTCATAGGCTAAACCGTCTAATAATCATCATCATCGTATCACGACTAGTTAATGTTAATAGGCCGTACGCTTATTTACCACCTCCGTGGATCATGCAAAACAATTGTAATTATATTCATAAGCATAGGTCGGTCATAGGCTAACACGTCTAGGTACTAATCATCATCATCGTATCACTACTAGTTAATGTTAATGGGCCGTACGCTTATTTACCACCTCCGTGGATCATGCAAAACAATTGTAATTATATTCATAAGCATAGGTCGGTCATAGGCTAACACGTCTAGGTACTAATCATCATCATCGTATCACTACTAGTTAATGTTAATGGGCCGTACGCTTATTTACCACCTCCGTGGATCATACGATTTTATCATAATAACACCCACAGTCGTGTGTCGCTCATAGGCTACAATGACCATCTACCATCATCATCATTATCTATTTAGTAATCATGGTAGGTTGTATACCTAACCAAATTGCTATAGCTCACCCGAACCAATTATGGTTACCCACGTCATAAACATAAGGCGTTCATAGGCTGCTGCAACAGATCATCATCAATTAGACCGCGTCATCAACTGTGTAATGAATCAGCATTTCTATTTTTAGAAAAAAAACCTTCCATTCGAAGAGCTCTATCGGGCGTTCGAGTCAGAAGCAGGGGTTCGAAACCTTTTTCAATTCAGTACTCGATTTTATCGTGCACAGATGTTACAAATAGTGGACGATTCAAATTTTTAAGTAAAATTAATGTGGTATCACATTAAATTTACCATTCGTTAAATTTTACAATTACTAGACTTACGAAATAGTAAGAGAGTGTACGATTCGGTTTAGAAAATTTAACAAGTACCTATAGTCTTGTATAGTGAGTAAGGTTATGCGCATACATTACAATAATAAACGAGTAGTACCTAGGCTAATATTGATTGGTTCGGATTTAATTCCGATTTCGGCTATGGAGATTTTGATGGAATTCAGGAGATGAGATATATTCACACAATGAAAAGGATAATAGTAAGGGTGAACCTTGTAGGTAGTTTAACAAATATATGTTCTCAGTGTTTTTCACTCGTGATGCCGAGCTAAGCACGGTCTCCACATTTACTTATAAGATTTAAAATCAGGCAATGATCGCCCATATAAATAAGTAACTTTATGATAGAATACCGACAATCTTAAAATATTGTGAACCGAGGATTGCGAATTAATGATTTGGATAACAGTCTGGTTCTAATATATACTCATATTTCAACTTCCCATTCAATTTACCTGTTAGTGATATAAAAATAATTAATATCATGTTAGGATACTGACAGTGATATAGCATTGTGAACCAAAGGTTGTCGATTTCTCCTTCAAAGAAACATTGTGTTTCATTACATTCATATTTGAATTTCTCATTCAATCTAGGGTCTGATGATTTGGTTTTCAGAATGAATTGGTTCACAATATTGATATATTTTCTGGTTAAATAACGTTAGGATAAAGTAGTGAGTGAAGTATTACAGCGAAGGTGCGAGCGCCAATAGGTAGAACTACCCGTAATTGTCGGATTTATTCCGTTCGAGCGTGCCGGTTGCTAGTAGAAATACCCTCTTCGTTTTAGTTTTATATGAATGAAATTTATCTCGAGATCTTTCTATGCGCAATAAGTATGCAATAATTATTGCCATTAATCAATGTCGGACGAGGTGAGAAATGGTCTTATGATAGTACGCTGAAGTGCGAGAAAATTCTCGTGCATTCATAGCCAAATTAGATGTTTTGCCTGTAGAAAGATTTTGAAGTTAAGGTAATACATAAAGTTCAATGTTTAAGACTTAAGAATTCATTTATTGTTTAAAAGGTTAGATTTGTCATGATCTGGGTAGGCTGTGTAGCAGATTGTTCTATTTGTTCAACGTAATTCAAACACTAATAATGGATATTAACCTTTTGAACGCCAGCGGCGTGCGGTGCGATGACACCGACATGCGTTTCTGTATGGTTCAACTTCGTGTTTGACATTTCGATGCCATGGCGGGCGAGTGCCAGATTTTATATTTGACAGAGCGTTGAAAAGGTTAAAGATGGGAACATAAAATTTCACATATAGTGTAATCATAAGAGCCAGTTAACTGTTAGTTACTACTCAATGAGCGAATTGTTAGCGAGTTGGGATTATTTTATTTATACATTCTTATAACAAATTCGACAATCAGCGGCCCTATGTAAGCCGCGATTTCACTCGGAAAAGCTATTTATTTGCTTTTATTAGGGGTGAAGTTTCGTGAATAATTCTATGATATCATCATCATTCAAGTGTTCAATACTTGCTTATAATAGGAATAATTTAGGTAAATTAGTTACTGCGTCTGCCCTTCGACGTCCACAAATCAATACGAATATTTATTCATTGCTGACTTAGATCAAATAGGAGCATTGTATAATTGACACAAACATTGTTTGGCTTATCCAAGGGGGCGTGAAGAGGGTTTAGATGAACTTCAGGATTATAACTTTGATAGAAATAATTAGGAAATATTCATTTTATTGTAGCAAGTCGTGTAATCTTGAATATCAGAATGATTGCAGCGCCTGGGATTTATGTTTAAAGATGCTGAGCCACAGCATAGCGGTAATTCTAGCTGTAAGCATATATAGCAACGGGTTTTGGTTCAAGATCATTTAAAGGATGATACTTTATAAGAAATATCTGGAATTAGGATAAATCAGACTTTGTTCTAAATAGTTCATGGTTGGGAAATAAGGAGATGGCCAAATGAACATTAATTTAATACAAACAACATAATATTAGGAATGGATTATACACCTTTAAACAGTCAATAAATTCATTAGACAAGAAACAAAAGTAAGGTAAAGACATCATTCTTAAAACTTTTATATCGTTCAATAGTTCTCTTATGCTAGTTGCTCGTATAGACGGTAGGTAGTTTGACACATGTTCAGCCTTGTAGTCGGGTCGTTAGGAACAAGCAGGCGGTTTTATTGGTGTCCAACAGCCGAATTTCCATAAGCAAGCTCACTGTAACACAAAATAATATAGGATTATTTTCTTAGATTAACTCATATGGCAGGTACACAGGTAATTGAAAGTAATCAAAATTATAAGTTTTTCTCTGAGTCAGAATGATTGAAATGACTTTGGTCCTAAATTTCATTTATGGTACAAACTTTTGTTGCCGACTGTACCTTTTCTCACAATCATAAATTACTGGTTGAGTTGGTTCAAATGAGCCCAAACACAATGGGTTTATTTTGTGTGGTTTGAGAGTTGCTGTGACCACCTCCTGTCTCCATCATCAGATCAGTTTTTCTCATAGTAATATTGCATTGTCATTCGATTTATACATGCATGCAAAATTTCAACTCAATCGGCAAACGGGAAGTGGATACAATTTGTCTTGCAATATTTGATTACAGACAGACGGACAATGGGATGGGTGAAACTAAATAAAAACTTGTGAAATTCACATCATCATGATGGTTCATGAGAATGGGCAAGTCTAGCTTCAATATCATTCTAGAATAAAATAAACATACTGATTACTTACTTGGAGACTAGTAAGAAGAGAGGCATCTTGATACAAGTATGAGGAATAAACTGTCAAATTTGGAAATGGCTGATGCACTTTTCTTCTGTTTAGATTAAAACATGTATACCAATTGCATAGAATGTCCTAGTAGTTGTCATTTCTTCTCATTATTCAAGTAGACCTGAAAAATAGAACAAAGGAATACTTCATTATAGTAGGAATGGTTAATTATTGAAAATAGAGAATATTTTATGTGGTCAGATGGAGTGATAACAAGAATTGAACAATTTTAACAAAGGGGGCAATTCGCATAATAGTCGCGTTTTATGTTGAACTTACATACATACATGTTATAATTTAACACTGAGAATGTTTCATTAGTTTGGCGGGATCGTTGAGAGAATTCTTTATAACATATGATTACATAAAGATGTGTAGTAGACAAATAATATTGATTTCTGAGGATAATTATTATTGAAGTGACCATTATCGCGTTATGTAGCTCTATAATAAACATACATATACAAATATTCAATTGGAATTCACCAATTTTTGAGGATGGCGTATTTGAATCAGTGATTCATGAAGGTGGGCGACTGTGTTGTCTTGCATAGGATAGGATAATGCACACTTGGTTGCTTTTCAGAAAGTGCACTGTCGACTCTGGTGAATACCAAAGGAGTCGCTTCATTTCGACTTTTTCCTATCGAGCAGTTTCATCACAATTTACAATAAAAGCTAATGTTAGAAACAATATTCATATAACGTGGGGCTGAATTAAAAGAAATTGTGTTCTTTAGTCTGTAAACAAACTTTAAAATAACCCAAATTAAGGTTAGATGTTAACATTGACAGCCAGCAAGAAAGTAGAGTAACGCGCGAGAAAAAAAAAAAAAAACGTAGTATAGATAAAGGGGCTCTCTACACAGTTAATGTCGTGATAAATTTATAATGGAGTCAATATTATCGCGCATTGTATTTTGCTTCATTTTCGATTGTAATCATGATTCGAGGGTATCACAAGATGGTAGTGACAGTGTAAAAGTTCTCATTAATATTATGGCTATCCTGGGTTGTCAACATTTATAGACTGCGTTCAGATTTGGTTGAGTTTCGCTTCAATATCTATCTCTATTGATGCGTATCGTAATATGAATGGTCATTTAATGGGCCCTATTGAAAGAAAAAAAAAACAATTAACACTTAAAATTGAATGATTTGAGTCAAGTTATTAATTGTACACATAAGGATAAAATTATTTGATAATTTGCGCAAGAGAAAAATATAATGAACGTTTTGAGTGACTGCGATAGTAGTGACCTCTCGTAGCTATTGGGACGATTTGGGATAATGATTGAATATTGAAGTTGAGTAAGCTTATGGGGTGAGAAGTTTGGTTATACATTAGTAGATGTCACTGGTAATTATTTGAAGAATAATTTCCTCTATGATTGAACTAATTTGGCAGATAGGGAAAACTCTATTGTATAAAAGGTTTAATAGATCAGAGTGCTTAGGGATTTAAACTTGATATGGATTATTCAATACTCAGATAAAATTGAGATCTTACATACTACAAATGACATCAAATATATTGAGGTTTTACTACTTTTCAAGACACTAGTGGTTATGTACTTACTCATTTTTGCATTTGGATGAGTTGGCTTAGCTTCATACAAGCTATGGGTGGAAAAGAACTACTTACTAGAATGAGATAGCTAGAATGAGTGAATGAAGAAAAATGGTCAAAGCTTTAGGTTATTCATTCGATGGTCATAAATATTGTTACACAAAACTGTGGTAATTGATCTAGCTATAGATATATGCGATATCAAACATAATTTTAAGATAGGCCAGAAGGAAGTAAGAGTAATAGGCATTTCCATCATAACAGAGGTTAAAAAAAAGAAGTTTAATAAGCCAGGATCTATTTCCACTATTTATTAGTGCTTGTTCAGTTTAGGCCATACAAGGTGCAATGCAGAAGGGTTGGGTTTATTGGGTACTATTTCAAACACAGTGAACAATAAAAGTTTAATGAAAGTACAGCATAGGCAGTCCAGTTTATAAAGCTCAAAACAAAGAATCAAAGAAAAATAAACAAAACACATTTTTGTTTACTAATCATACAGTGGTTTGGATGATATCTATTATGAGAATATGGGGTTTGCGGGGGAGCAGGAGTACACACAGGAATAAGTGGGCATATGTAGTATGGCATTAGTCGAGGCGCCTTCGGGGTCTGGTTTTCTGTAACATAAAATAGATATGATAAGTTAGCTGAAGAAGTGTATATAATGTAAGGACATAGTTTTTTTTATGATTAATATGCCTAGAGGAGGAACAAGATTATTTTTGTGCGATAGTTTTGAGGAATTGTAAGATGATCTAACAATTATATTAAATAGTGAAGTGAATTGAGGTTTATATTGGACTATATAGAATTTAATTTTACATTCCTCATGGTAAGAATGGGACTCAAGTAGGTATGTATGTATGGACAATAAGTAAAGTTTGGGGTAAAGTGGGTCCAGAGACACTTTTTCTTGTCCAAGAAAAGCATAAAATATGACCATTTGCTTGTGTTGATAATGACAAACATACAAAAAGGGGGCAATGTTAGGGAAAATATTTAATATTCCACTCTCTTTTGACATAATGATAGATATTTAAAAACCAAAATAGGCAATACTTACTGTTTGATGGATTATGCTCGCTCAGCGTTGAACGTTGTAGTTTTACCATTCAAACATGTTTTCTTCGGCTGGGAATTTGTTTCACTGTAATGAAGGTTATGTTTATTAGTTTAGGACAGTGTGTACAATGGATGTTTATATATTGAGTTCATTAATTAGCATGATTTAGTAGTGAAAACTTCACAGCAACAACACAGCTTCTATTTTCATTCGACTAGAATAAGAAGTAATCCAGTGATGTTTATGGGTTCAACAGACTTAGGGGATGTGTTCATGAATAAAAGCTTAGGTGACTTACATAGATTCTTCAGTATGGAGAGATTCGAGGGTGGGTCTCTGAAGTTGTAACACCACTTTATAGACAAACAAAAGACTTCAGTTAGGGCCGTAATTGCTTGAGTTTTCGAAGAATTGTAAATAAATTTCGTCATATTTACGAAAGGTTACTCTGCAAAGGCAAAATATAAAAGGGAATTAGATTATTATGGTATGTTAGTTTAGTAGGCAGCTCTGATCACAGCTTCACTCGGGCAGTACTTGCATTTACAACACAGTACGGATTAGCGCGACTTAACTAGTATAATCGTTAAGGCTTTATCTTGGGGCACGCTCATGTTACATAAACATAAGTCGCTAGGGTATTTGCGAACAAATAATTCATATGGGATAATGACATTTAATAACAAGGAGAACAATTACTCACCTGCAGTATTTCCGTTTGTTTTTCTCTTATTCGATCACAGATTGTTTACATTTCCATTACATGATAAGGAAGTAGGCATAACGAAGGTTTTGATAAATGTTTGTTAACATTTTCGAGTTGAATTTTCTAATTGCGTCTTTCGATTCGGCGGCGTTCATTGACGTTGACAGTGACACTGACATGACAGTACAGTAGAACGTATTGGTTGACAGCTGGCAATAACACCACACAGTCGTGGTTGTCGTTCACCTCGCGATTCACGCTTACATATTCGCGGTATAATGAAAATAAGAAACAATTTTATAATAGTTTTTCGAACGAATGTGAGAAGAATAAATATTTATTAGTTGCGACTTGTGATATTTAGTTATCATGGGAAAACAGTGCGTTTTATTTTGTACTATAAGGTTAAATAAAGTGTGTAAGTTCGAATTGGACTCTAAGGTGCTATAATATGGGGGAGCGTTTACAGAAATATGTCCGAATTGCACATAGGAATACGTTGACGATAAGATCATTATGAACGAGACATTAATTGAATATAACGTGGGAGTGCCGACAGAGGGAGAAAGGTATAGTGTTGTTCTATTCTAGGATTAAACGTTGTGTGAAACAGTTTGGTTTCGTAGGTAACTATTTTACGTATAAACTCAAGAGATAGATATAAATTAACGAGACGTGAAGACTTATTTTTCGGTTCCAGTCAGCGGATTTTCTTTCTTTCAACGCGCAACATAAAGGTGACAACGGAATGACAAGTGACAATCATTTAGTTGGGTTTTCGCTCGCGAGTCAAAGTAAACAAACATAACTAGTTTGGCAAATAATTAACGGAAATAGTGTAATTAAGGGCGGTGGGGTTGTTTAAAGTGCATTTACAATCAAGTGAAGTGTGTCAGTGACATGATTAAATGTGAATCGCGGGAAATAACGGAGTAGATTAGTAGCAGTCTGAAGTGTGCATTGGAGGTTATGAGGTATTAGTCAGATTAATTAATTTTGATAAGGACAGTAATCTAGACTTGCGGGTAATAATTTGGCCTAGTTGGATAGTAGCATTGTAGAGGCCGAGGCTAATCTTCGTAACAGTAAATGGCGGTATTAAGTAGTTTAATTTCAAGTTTCGGGAGATAAATGTTATATATAAATGGGGTTGTATTAGACTTGTCTTATATATATATATATATATAAATATAGATATTTTTTGTTATACCAGTAGTTGCAAAGGTTAAGAGCGAGGGTGGCGAGGCTACGTTAAAGGAACATTTAAATTTAAATAATTATCGGGGAAATTTTATACTTGTGATATTTTTAAGAGAGGTATATTATTGGTGGTTTGAGTTACTTGTTACACAATAAAGGTAGTCTTTAATATTTGAACTCAACTAGGAAAGAGCAACATTTATGTTGTGGTTTGTATCTAAGGAGACCCATTTGTCAGGTAGCGGCTGAGCGTTAAGGGTTAGTGTGGAAGAATGACTGGTATGTGTTGGCATGGGATGAAGGATGAGTCGACATAAGAGAGATGAGAGTTTGGGAGTCAATGAATGTATTGTGAGTGATATGCATGAGTTGCTTCCAGTCAAGTGGGACTTACGGTACAATCTAGATTTGTTGGTAATTGGTCCCTTCAACTAAATACACAATGTGTTGCCACAGTAATAGGAGTTAGGTTAAAGTCATAATATGACAAGGTCTATCTAAGGCTTACTGTGTTGACACATACTCTACTCGAGCTTACACAGCAATCTAAATTGGTATACACACCTTGCTTTGGATAGGATGATCGATATTTATAATTTTGAATGTCTATTGTTAAACAGTGATGTGCACCATCATATATATAACAAAAATATGGTCGCAAATTACTACATTTTGTTATTTTAACCTTTTTTTTTAATAAGCAATGTGGGTTTGTGAACACAAACATACAGGTACAGAAAAGTGGGGAATAAAAGAAATATTTCCACTTTAAATACATCTATTTGTAATTATTCTAACAGTTACGAGTGTATACAGATAATACACGCCCTTGGTAATATTCAGTTTATAGAATAAAAGTCATGGGAAAAATGGGTATGGGTACAAACTTTATATTTTCCTTTTCAAGCGAAGTGAACGTCAACAGCCTGTAATAAATATTGCCGGTTGTTGAAGTTCAAACAAATCAGTCGGTTATCTTATTTCAAAGTGAAACATACGCCGATGGAATTGACTGGGGCTGTTCGGTAATGGGGGAGCGGAACGGATCTTAATACTGACGATTGGAAACTTTAGTACTTCTACCAAATACTTTCCTGTCATGTGTGAGGAGACTATGAGAGGATTACCTATAGGAAGGACAATGTTTCCTAGAGGCGCCGTCTGTACAATGTAGACACAGTCTCGGGGTAAAACGTCAAAGTCGGGGTCCTTATGACCTGCTAGATTCACAACCTAGCATCTCTAACGGGGCAGGAAAGCTTGAGGAAAAAGTTTTCAAGAATTATTGTTGAGGTTCAAAAGTTCGCTCTTCCTTGCAGGATCGTTACGGTTAATTGCTATTGGTTTAAACACTCACCACACTAAAGCCACTTTCTGAAGGGATTGACATATCAATAAGTCGAAACTTTTCGAGTTGATAATTTATTTTTCATTTTATTGTAGATGAGGTTGAAGATGACTTTTACAGACGAAATCTGAGAGATCTCATCTTGCAAACTCATCTTGGGGGAGAGTTGTAACAGAACGCCATTGCGCTCCGTCACTTTCCATATTGAAATATTTTCCAAGAGACGGTCAGATAAATTCATGGTTTCCCCGTTGAAAGCATTATTAAGAAAATAGTCGGAAATAGGAGTTTGGGCGAAAGCACAACCATGTCATATATGTAAATGCTAAGTAGTTTCGTATGCTTTAATAAGTTTCCTAAATAAGCTTGAGCATTGCCATTGAACAAGCACTATAAAACAAAAGAAAATACTTAAAGTAGACATACGGGGGAGTTTTGTCGAAAGCTGAAACGGAGACGCTTCGCCCGCTTCGCTTGCTCGGTCGAAAAGTAAATATTTAATAGAAAGAATAGGCGGGTGTTAATTATATTACTAATTAGAATTCTCGACTTGGCATTCAATCATACAAACTAAGAATGTAAGATACAAACAATGCATAGAAAATAAGCAGACCTATATAATGAGTCTAAAATCATAACAATCTGTCGGGCGGTTGACGAGTTTCAATTTTATTAGCAAATATGTAGGGTACTTCCTTCCTCACAACACGAGAACATGAATTTTTAGTTGGGGCAGCGCCACTGTTACTTGAACCCTGGCACGCATCGATATCGCTAAGGTTGAGGGCTCTCTCTATTCTGGACGGCAAAACGTTCGGCTCAGATGGGATGGGAAAAAGTGTGGAACAGCGGTGACGTCACGTCGGGCGAAACGACGGAAGGTATAGCGTGGTTGCTTACGGTCGAGTGGTAGGAGTGGGGGCACTGGTGGGAAAGAGTAGGCTGTATCGGATGTTCGTTTTGACGCGAATGACTTGTCAATGGCTATAAAAGCAAGCGGCGGACTGCAGTTGGGGCTTTTTGCGATTCGGCGGTGGGCTGTTAACATACCTCTGGCTTGTAGCACATATCTATCGGTGGGTTTCTAGTAATTAGGGTAGGGAATTCTCTGTTATGTGGCGGCGCGCTGCATGATACGGGGATTTTCTATCTTAATATTAAAGTTTGTTTAATTTTGTGGGGTTTAGTGTTGTAGTGTTTTTAGTTGAAATCCTATCGTTATACCAAGGACTTTGGAGTAACGAAAGGATGTGTTTGTTGTTCTTATTTAAGTTTATTTGTGTTAATAATGATACATTGTTTATTTCGTTGTAAAAGCCAGAACGTTAACCAGATTACAGTTAATCTGACGGGGTACATACAACCTAACGGCTGTCAAGCGTGTTTACCCCGGAGCTCCGTAAATTATCAGATTGGGGAGTCCGTCTGGCATCACCTCTTTACCAACATAGGTGATGTGTCTAGGCCCCCCTGTACTCTCGGTGTCCAGCTGACGATCTGAAGCATGGCTGGCACGATTGAAGGCTCAGCACAGGAGGTTACTCCGCTTGCGGAAGACGTCAGTATCCGAGGTGCAGTCTTGTTAAATATATTTATATATCCAATTTATATACACAATAGGGTGTTCTACTAACACCGCCGAGCTCTCGAGCGTGTTGGGGGGAACGCACAACACACAGGCGTGTCAGGTTTCTAAATCCTAGCTTCGCCGGCTAGACTTTACAGCTTAAAGTAGGGACTTCACGGCCTTATTCGGAACTAAAACCAGATTCTGGGATTAGTTGCGAATAATGCAGAGTAGGGATGGGAAGGGGTAGTGTTAGGTTAAATTCATACACGGGGATAATATTAGGCATTTAGGATGGGTAATATTTCTGTAAGTGAAGTGTTTTATTTCCAGGATCACAGTAGGGATTCTTTTAGTGTTTGAAGTGTTTCAGTCGCGGAATAGTTATAGCTCCGATGGCAGAGAAAGAAGTGTCTTCAGTATACGTGTGTAAAAGTGTTAAGTGAATAGTGAGATAAGTGGATTCTTAAGCAGCTAGTCTTTAGGGATTTAGCATAGGCCTGATAGGGACCTAGTTACGGTGAGGCTGAGAATGCCGATCCTAGTGTGGTATATTTAAAGTGATCAGTGTACGTTGTGAATAGGAGGAGGGCATATACCCAGAGTATTGGGACATGTCTACTAGGGACTGATGTCTAGCAGAGCCGTACATCAGACGTTTTCCACAATGGGTAGCTGAACGCTCATGACGTGGTTAACTCGTTTTCTAATAAGGGGAATTCGGTGGGCTACGTGTTACGGTTCGGCATTTTTGGCTTCAACGGGAGCTAGGCATGCTAGTGATAGGGCTTAGAGCCGCTAGGAGTGATAGGGTTAATAAGGCATCAGCGCCTTCAGTGGTAGTGTAGACTAGAGATGCCCGCGAGCATCTGAGTGGCCTAGCAAAACAGCTTACCCTGTTTTGCGAAGCTAGAATATGTAGAAAGCTGTAAGGATAGCGCGTCATTCCTCATCCTCCTACTCTTGCTGGCAGCGTCAGTAGCTAAAAATAGCACGTCGCAACATATACAACCAAGGATAACTTTCGCAAGATTAGGGTAGTCAAAGTGTAGCGCTTAGACTAGCAGGTATCCTTGGTTTAGGAATTTCAAAGTGCTGTGGTGGGAGACTTGCCCTCCTTCGACGACACGCCCCCGTCAGCAAGAGGCAGAGAGAGACGCTTACAGGTGTGGTTGGGGATAAATTATCTATACAAATATAAAACCTTATTTCCAAGTGCTAGGGCCTATAGGAACAGCTAGGAGAGAAGTCGGTTAGGTGAGCTACGTAACGCTCTAAGTTTCGTACTATTATGACCATTACAACGACTAGGACAGGCAGAGTAATCTCTAGGCTCCTCTCAAATAGGCTAGTCCTAAGTAAAACCCTATTAGAATTAGTTTCAAGCGTGTACTTTAATGATACAAGCTGCCAGCGCAGCCCAATCTTAGTTAGGTGGCGTTTAGGTCAACCGAGTAGCGATGTGTGTAAGGATAGGTTAGGTCGCGAATATTAGTAGAGATGAAGAGTCCAACGATCCTACCAGCTTCACATTAAAGTTCAGGGGTTGCTTACGGTTCACAACACTAATAGGGTACTACCATAGACGATCACAAGGCCAAATCATTTTCATAAAGCTCGTTTTTCCCAAAGCGACTTCAGTAAAGTTTTGTAAGTTTTCACGGGGTGCGGTAGCTTAGTTGGGCTTTTAGCAGAGGGGGTTAATATTGAGAGGGGCGTACGTGACAAAGGGAACATCGGGAACGCTCAGTTGGTTACCACTCAAAGCGGTCACTCATCCAAGAGCCCTCATGTATTTATTTTTATGACATAGAAGGCCAACGAGCAGACGAATCGCTTGATGGTAAGCAATTATCGCCGCCCATGGACACTCGCAACACCAGAGGGGTTGTAAGTGCGTTGCCGGCCTTTAAGATGGGAGTACGCTCTTTTCTTGAAGGTTTGAAGGTCGAATCGGTCCGGAAATACCGCAGACCACAGTTCATCCCACAGTTTAGCTGTGCATAAAAGTAGGAAGTGATAACCAACACGACTTTTTCTCAATAATTTATTAAAATTAAATAAAATAATTATACAACTCAGAACACATTAAACAAATCTTTACTAGCATTATCATTAGCCATTATAGAATTATATGGTGACTGAAAATCAGCCTTTAGATTCTGCGGTCCGTACTGAGCGAATACATCTTTTCCTTGAGGACCAGGTCCTAACGCTTCATATGGAGACATGAGGCTATAGTTGTTCCTTGGGTTAGAATTTTGGTTCCCATAGGGAACAGGTGCACCGATCATAGAAGACATGGGTGGTTCGACGAAGCCAGATGAGCTTAGGAATTTTGAGTTAGGTGGAGTGAAAGTTTGCGTTGGTTCAGGGTGGTTAGGCGGTTCAGGGATGTAGGTAACGATTGGCTGATTGGTATATGGTGCTGGATTCGGTGCTGAAGGTGGGTTCTGAGGGTATGTTACTGTTTGGGGAGCTGGTTCTGTGGCGTAGCTCGGTTTCTGGTCTTCGGACTCAGGGTGTAGCAAGTTGGTAAGTATTAGTAAGTGCAGAGCTATAGCCAAGTTATTCATGACTGTGGGGTCGAAGAAGTTTCTTTGGGGCATTGGTAAGTTCATGTTTGATGTGGGTAGTGGAAACGCTAAGGGGTTTTTTGTTTGGGGAGACATCACGGGTGGACTTGGAATGTTCGAGAAAGGTAGATTAGGCATATTTGATAGATTTGGTACCATATTTGATAGATTTGGTACCACATTTGATAGATTTGGTACAGCATTTGATAGATGTGGTACATTTGATAGATTTGGCATCATAGGTACGTTGGGGTAGTTAGGTAGGTAGTTGAGGAGGGTGGAAATGGCGGGGTTGGGGTATGGCATGGGGAGAGAAGGCACGCTAGGACGGACTGGGGGCATGTTTCCCATTAAGTATTTCGCTGCTGGCATTTGGGCGGTTACTATCTGAAAACAAAAAAGGATTTGAAATTAGCTTAACTTAAATTTACTTCTAAAGTAAATGTAAGTCTAGGAAAACTCCAAAGTTCTGATATTTTAGTTTTTAATACATTTGTGCTGGCAGAATGGCACATTTGACCCGTTGGTAATCATCATCATCATGTCAGCCGAAAGACGTCCACTGTTGGTAATAAATGCCACTAATATGATCTCCAATTATAAATAATTGAGTTGCCATACAGAGAAAACATAGTTTCTATTACTTATTCAAAACTTTACATACAATATACAACATATTAGGTATGTATTAAAATATTGCAAGTAGTCAAAAACGTCATTCTTCAATATCTATGAGAGTATTCATTTTTACTTCCAATTAGGTAGGTAAGTAACATGATATGTTCCGATGACAACGCAATAATTAAGTACAATCCGCAAAAACGTTGGTTTTGTTAAATAGTATTTACCTTGATAAGAAACCATAGTATAAAACAATTGCCAAAAAATTTAGTCATTATAACTCTAACTTAAATTATAAAATGACTATTCTTTATCGTGACACCGTTTGATATAGATTTTCTTATCGATTTTATATAAAATTGCTTTGTTATGTCATAGAACATAATAGCCACCCTTACGCCATTCTTATCAAAGTAAAATATCGCGTACAAAATTGATTAAAATGTAGTCTTACTTCATTATAAATATCGATCAATTATAATTATTACAAGTTAAGTCTATAAGTTATCTATTTATTTGATTAAGGGAACAAAGACACATAGTAAAATATATACTAATTTTGTATTCTAATATATGTACCTATATTCGAATGATTTGTTTATACTTACCTACTGCGATGACATGACCCGACAACTCATCTTTTTTCTACTTACTTTAATATTCCGTACCTCAAAAGGAAAAAAACGGAACCCTTATAGGTTTACTTTATTATCCGTCTTTCTGTCCGTCTGTTAAGGTCCTCTATGTCGGGAACGCGTGGAGGTATTAATTGAAATTAAAACCATATACTCAGGTGTACAGTCCCTTGAAGCTGTGTCAAACATCAACTTTAATATTACTAACTTACAAGTAGTATACTATTTATTTTTATTACCGACTTCAATAGAAGGAAGGAGGTTCTCAGTTCGTCTGCGTGTTTGCTTGTTCTTTTTTTATGTATGTATGTTCCCCGATAACTCTTGACCACGTTGGGCGATTTTGATAATTCTGTTTTTGTTTCAAAGCAGGTACCCCGACATTGGTCCCATATAAATTTGGTGAAGGTCTGATGATGGGATCTAGGAGGAATCGAGGGCACTCCTCGAATTTTATAGGCACGCATATGCCGATTTCGGTATTTTCTGTAGGTACGTAACCGAGCATTGGCTCACGGAAACCACAAATTGTGGCATAGCAAGTACAAAATTGGAGTCGGTTTTTTTGTTATAAAGCTTAACCACCCGTTTTGCGAAAGCTACTGCCATCTGCTATACCATAAAATATAAATGCAATAATTTATTGCGTTATTTCTCAAGTATCTACACTTTAATCTTTCCAATAATCAAGTCACCACGTAACCTAATATCACAAATATTTTATCATAATTTTGTAATTCATAATTATGTCACTGTAACGTTGCACTAAAACTAAAAACATATAAAAAGACTAGGCATAGCGCTCGTGCATCTTTTTGAATATGGCGTCGAAAGTTGTCGTTTTTGCACTAGTGTTATCAATTTGCAAGGTATTTTTTGCTAATATTATTTATGTACTTATATAATCAGCAAGGTGATTGCGTAAACTTTTTTTATCATAATCAAAAAAAGCTACTTATTCATATTTCCCAATCATAATTATCATTCAGAAACTTACGCAATTGCCCTGCTAGACTCTGGATATAATGGATAAAAGATTAACCGTTGCTTTTCTTATTTTTTTATCCCCTTTACTTTGTTTTTTTTTCAATACATGACGTCGTTGAATAGTACATTACGATACAAGGGTTGTAAAACACAGAAAGGCCGATATCGCAGGTGCTTGAGGCCCGAGCCGCAGGCGAGGGTCATAAATATGCGAGAGAGGGCTTTCTGTTTTACGACCCGTGTTTTGTACACAATTTTACGTCACCACTTGGCCAAAAAGTGGGTTTTTCCGGACGCGCAGCGTGCGGAAAAACGCGCTTTTTGGCAAGGTGTGGTGTAAAATATTTTTCACAAACATGCAATGAAATATTGATGTTACGTTCCTTAAAATAGGCTGCGAAGTATGACGTTTCAGGTGTGGCTAGGACAAGAGGTCGTTAATGGAATTTCATACAAATCTTGCAGGCCTAGGCCGGCAAAGTCCTCTTTTTTAATTTCCATTCCACATAAATTTGTGGCACAGGCATAATGACAAAAATGAAAAAAAAAATTAAAATCGAAATGAAAAATTTATTGATAACATTCGTTACAGGTTGTTGTTTGTTAAAATTTCATTTTTTCATTCTGCCACTATGCGTATTAAAAGTATTAGTAAGAAAAGCACTATACATACCTCGGCGGGAAAAATGGGGTTGCCCGCCTCAGACTATAATGTCTTCGGCCGGCAACCCCTTTCGTCCCGGCCAGGAAGTATTTTTTTTTTAATTTTAATGTCTAACATGGCGTCTCAACAATTTGTTTTTTGAATAGTGTATTTTTTATTTCATTGCATATGTTTGAGAAAAGCAGTATATATATACCGGCGAGAAACGTTGAGCTGCAGGCCGCGTATCCCTATCCGGCCTCGCTTCGCTAGGCAGTCTATATCGACTTGGCCTGGAGCCCTTCGTTTCCGCAATGTTCCTGCAACCCTCTATTATTTCAGGTCCAATCACAATCAATCGGTTGTATGTCAAATTCACAGTCATCTTCATCGAAGGTATAATTGTATATTATATTTTTTTATACAATGGGTTTTCTATTTGTTCATCCCATCTGCCTAATCATGATAAAGAATAATGCAAAATACAAAATAAAGAATACATATATATTTTCTCAAACATGCAATGAAATATTGATGTTATGTTCCTTATAATAGGCTGCGGAGTATGACGTTTCAGGTGCGGCTAGGACAAGAGGTCGTTAATGGAATTTCATACAAATATTGCAGGCCTAGGCCGGAAAAGTCCTCTTTTTTAATTCCATTCCACATAAATTTGTGGCACAGGCATCATGACATTCTGCCACTAAGCGTATTAAAAATAAAATTTTGTTTTTTTTGTTGTTTATTTCATTGCATGTTTGAGAAAAGCACTATACATACCTCGGCGGGAAATTTGGGGTTGCCCGCCTTAGACCTATCCGGCCGACCGAATTCTGCCGGCAACCCCTTTCGTCCCGGCCTCTGTAGTAATGTACTATTACGATCAACCAATTTGATTTCTGGGCCACTTCGTACCTTGTCACATTGAAAATGAATATGAAAGCTGCAAGAGATCTCATATCATTGTCATTGCTTCATAGTACGAAGTCGCCCAAAAATCGAAGTGGTTGACTACACGTCGTATGTGTTTAGAAAAACCGGCCAAGTGCGAGTCGGACTCGCGCACGAAGGGTTCAGTACCAGAAAAAAAACGCCTACAACTTCTCTGTTGTATGGAAGCCCCCCCCCCCCCCCTTAATTATTATTATTATTTTGATTTTAGTATTTGTTGTTATAGCGGCAACAGATATACACAATCTGTGAAAATTTCAACTGTCTAGCTATTACGGTTCTTGAGATACAGCCTGGTGTCTTAGTAATAGGGTACCGTTTTTACCCTTTGGGTACGGAACCCTAAAAAGATGGACAGACCACATTACGGCGACTTCCTGACTTGGCGGCGCGGGATCGATATGTCATAGGTATTTTGTTGTTTGACGTAAGCTCACTGATGTGAGATATCCTCAATTGACGTAATATTGTCAGTATTACGTTTGCGCAGTGGTAATGCCTTGCGCAGAAGTGGGGCAGTACGGCATTGATATCGGTTAACACTGACAGCTGTCAGTTTTCTCATATCCTACCGCATCCGCGTCGACAAGTCAGCAGAAAGGCGCCTTAAAAACTACCTGCAAAGCTAAGGGTTTTTAGGGGTTTACTCAGCAATCCGTATGCTTATTCACTCAATTAAAAACAATAAAATCAGTAAACGTGAGCATTTTTTTGCAGTCAGACAATCAGCAAAAAGTCTTCATTGCTTGTTAACCGTTTGTCCCATCTTCAATTTGCTACCCAAGTTTGACGACGGTCGTATACCTAAGTACCTAATCGAGTTATTGTGCATCCCACATTTGTACTTATGTCATACAAACGCTGAATTGTTTCAGTAGACTCTGATAGCTTCTCTCGCTTCGCTTGCTCGTTCGAAAACTAATTTCACTGTCACTTGTCACATTTTGAGAGATGCGACCACACAATGTCTCGCTCAAAGCAGTTCAACTGGAGGAGAGACACTGCAGAAGAACTCCGCCGTAAATAATATCACACCTTTCGCTGTTCTTCATCATCCTCCTAGCGCTATTCCCAGTACAGTTGGATCCTGAAGGATGCCTGGGATCCGCTACCTAATCCTAAGAATTGGCGTAGGCACTAGTTTTTACGGAAGCGACTGCCATCTGACCTTCCAACCCGAGGGGGAAAGTAGAACTTATTGGGATTAGGCTTGTCAAGTGAGTGGGCAACTTGACTGTTAGAAGTTCTCAAGCCGCCCGGAGGCCTCTCACTTGGCTTAACGACCGCTATCATAGACAGCAACCGGGATCAACGGCTTAACGTGCCTTCCAAAGCACGGGAGCGCTCAGTTAGTAACCACTCAAAGCGGTCACCCATACAAGGACTGACCTCGCCCGACATTGCTTAACCACGCATAGAGCTCGCATACCTTTCGCCATTCTTATTGATTTGATAATCACCGCTATTGTTTTTATGACTATTAACTAAAATGTTGTTGACAGGGCCAGTCATCGTGTGGGTGCGGACAATCACAGCCTCAAACGGTAAAATAACCATTTAAGTTTATTTATGCTATTATAGTATTAAGAGACGATTGAACGGTCCGGTGGATCAAAATGAACATAGAAATCTGGTATGATGACAAAAATGTACAGTTTTAATGTCAGGGATATGCAGAATTTACGTTCTAACTGGTACTCATTGTTACCTTGACCCACTGGTCCGTTCATAGTATGTAAGCATAACAATTATTTGAACAAGTTCTTAAGTAAGTTAAAGTACACCAGCAACCAAAAAGCAGATAAGCTGTCAAGAATGGGATCTACAGGCTATTTTGTAGGTCCAAATCCGTTTGTGGGACTCTCGCAGAGAACCATAACATCGGCATTGAAAGATTACGTCAAAGCCAAACACCAACAAGAGCGGAGGAATGAGGCGGGCTTAAGGCACTCAAAGCTCTTCATGGAAGGAGTGGACCCAAACTGGAACAAGAAGGTTTGCAAATTCAGCAGAAAGCAGCTCAGAATTATAACTGGGGTGTTTATAGGTCACTTCGGGGTCAAGGGTCTCTTGACCAAGATGGGACTATCAGACAACATAGATTGTAAGATGTGTGGCGAGGATGGCGAAACAATGGAACACTTACTGTGTGAATATCACGCCCTTGTCAGACAAAGATTGAATGACTTTGGCAATGGTTTACCCAGAACCAAAGGAATTCAGAGTACTCCCGCTGAGCTCCATCATCCGGTTTTTGGAAATGCTGGAGAGCAGCTTAGGGTAGATATAAAGGAGGGGGCAATTGCACAAAAGATCCCATTGTGTCGAAGTGCATCCACAAGGGCCCTCGTGTAGACAAGATAACATAAGATAAGTTAAAGTATTAGTTTCATTAAATCATCATCAACCTTTTCTTTGTATTTTGCAGTGGATAATTTTGCCATAAATTCGTTTGACATATGTGTTTTCCCTCTAGATACAATTTCAACCTTCAAGCAATAATGGAGTGAAGGCATCACCGCAACTACAAATTGTAAGTACCAAATCATCAATAATTTTCATAAATCAAGACTGTTTAAGTCCATTTTTGCGAAAAAAAACTCAGAAATTTGTTTAATAAATTATTTTAAAGTATTCCCACATTGGAAGTTAAGTTGTATTTGTTTTTATTAGTCTTTATTTCATAATCATTGTACTAATGACATCGGATACTCTTACTTGACCTACAAACATTGGTCTGACGTTGCATTAGAGCTAATGCATTTTTAAACTCATTTTGTATTAAGCAGTAATGCTGCTAGCGGAGATTCTAAATATCAATATAAACGGAAAATTTAAAAAACATTGTGCTTCGAGCAGGATTTAAACCTGCGACATCTAGCATAAGCGGCTGTTCTAGCCACTGAGCAATCGAAACAATCAATCTCAGGCAAGAAATCCTTCACTAGTTCCCTCTTACAACGCCTTAGGGAGGCGTACAGCGACATCTACCTTAGAAGATTTAGGCATCTTTTAACGGCATCAGCGTCTCAAATTACATTGAGAAATAGTCAGTAACAATGCCCTATATAATCCCATAATAAACTCCGAAATCTAATTCAAGACCAAAAAAACTACGACAGCTGTCACTGTTAAATATGTCAAAGTCACTTATGGCATTGTCAAGTGAACATTTCAGATGTAGCCAACCAGTTTATATCATTTATTTAATTATTATGAATGTAGTTTTAATTGTGTCTAATATTTTTAATAAAAAATATAATTTTAAAAGAATATGGATAGTTTAAGTAGCGTGACGTTTGTCACATTACTTAATCACCCTGCTGCTGTTCCAAACCTACGATCCATTATTGTACCCATCATCATCATCCCAAGCTTTCTTCGACCATTTTGGTGTGAGCCTCCTTCAACCTTCTCCACTTGCTTCCATCTTGGCCTGTCAGTGTCCAATTTTTGCCCGCTATTTTTTGGATTTCATCTTTCCATCACGTCTACCAGCTGGTCTTTTATGTTCCCGGGGTCTCCACTCAGAAGAGTTTTGCACCAGTACACCAGTAGTCTGATTCTGACGAGCCACATGACCCGCCAACTGCTACTTCACCGCAGTGAATACATTTTAATATATAAATAATGCCATTTTATCTTATTACCAGTAGAAATTAAATTGTTAGGTCTAACACAGAGGAACCATTGTTTTTTTTTTACAGATGCCTGGTCAAAATTGTAACCTGCAAGCTATACCCCTGTCGCAGCTATTGTCACAGTGTCAGGTAAGTTAAATATTTTTTTTACTTGCAATCGAATACATTTCATATTTATTTCCAAGTAGTACGAAATCTTAAATTTTATTTTTTATAACGGTTAGTTTTCAAGATGTTCATGAAAATATAAAAAGCCGACTACTGTCTATATGACGTCACAAGGCAGAATTGAACAGCACTTTCTCTAGTAAATCCGCCTTACTAACAGTACTTCTCTATGATTTTTTTACGCCGTATCGCCTACTCTCTTTTAGAATGAGGAACTTTTCAAATCGTTTTTTTATATAAAATTGGGACTTGCTCGAGAATTTAAAAATGTGGTTATTATTAATTTTCTGTAGTCTATTTGATTTCATCGCTGGCTTAATTTAATTAAAATTATTTGAAGGATTCATTATGGTATGATATAATAATTGGGATACAACTATTAAATATTCGCTTAAGCATCATATATTTTATTTTTGTTTGTGAACACACACACACATGTTCACTCACATGTGACATGTTCTTGTAGGAATTTCGAACTTTGGTTTGGCTATTATAAATTAAATAGTTTGTATAGCGCAAACTTTTAAATTATGGGCGATTTGAAAGCCGTAAGTTATTTTATAAACAAATCCGGAAGCAACATGGGATAACTTCTAATTAATATATATGTAATATATATCTATGCCTCATTTTGTATTTTATTTAACAGGGATCGAACCTGCAGAGGGGCCAAACTGGAATCAATCTTCCCAAGCAAAACATACAAGTAACCTCAGTGCCTCAGGTAAATCGCAGAATTAATTAAGCTTGAAGTATTTCAACCGCATAATGTAAAATAATGTAAAATGCTAACAAACTAAACGTTCCAGTACTTGACTTACTCAAGTTTTAATCGTTAATTTGTGAAATATCGGAACTAAGTTTAACTTACGCTTTAATATGTATGTATGTATGTAAGCACTTTATTGTACACAATAACAGTTTAAAACATATACATGTCACACAGGATCAGAGTACAAAGGCGAACTTATTTATCCCTATGGGGGTTTAATCACGTCCTTTGAAATATTCTCAGTTGTGTGTCTCTTAAATCCGACGGCGGGTTGTACTTAATGCTCTAGAGCATAAAAAGCTACTTTATGTCGCCTATGCACAGAATAAAGACGAGCTTTTAGAGCATGAGAAGTGAAAAATAAATGAACGGCCCTCAAGTTCGTTACTCATCAGTTATCTGGAGAGATCACTCCTTAGCGATAAAACCGCCTGTTGTTTACCTCTAGTTTCAATTATTTATTGTCACTATCATTTATAATATATCATCATCATCATCATCATGTCAGCCGAAAGACGTCCACTGCTGGACATAGGCCTCCCCCAAAGACTTCCACAATGACCTAGTGGCTTAAAGTCACCCAAAGGGCAATGGAGAGAGCTGTGTTGGGAGTTTCTCTGCGTGATCGCATCAGGAATGAGGCCATCCGCAGCAGAACCAAAGTGACCGATATAGCCCTCCGAATCGCTAAACTTATAATATATATTAATAAGTAATTATTGAGCTATGTAATAAAGAGTATTTGTATCTTGGTTTCCTACGGGACAGGCTTTGCCAAGTGTCGAAACCATGCAAATCAGTAGAAATGCCTCCAAACAAATCTTTAAAATTCTGTATGACCTATTTTGAACGTCCTTAGAATGTAAACCTGTCTGGAAATTGTAAAGTTTTTTTTTTAATGTTTTTTTTTTCAGATCCCTTCGTCATGCGCGCAATGCACCCAGTCTCAAACCTGCAACAGCATCCCATCAGTCATCTCAGCCCCAGTCTCAACCATCACCATCCCACCCACCGCTTGCACTACCATCATCGACAACTCTCTCTCCAACTCTCTCGCCAACGCTCTGCAGATGATGATCGCCAATGACTTCATCAACTCCGCCGTCAGCAACAACATTGTCAATCAAGATTGCATATCCGTGCCAGTTGTCGAGACTTCTGTGCCTTTCGATCTATCTTCTTTTGTAAAGAGCTTGAACGCTAATCAGCTCCAGCAATATCAGGGCTCACAACCTAGCTCCAACCAATGTGATGCTCAGAGTTTTGATTGGGAACAACTGCTTGGACGCTTGCAGGGCAACCAATGCGCTCAACCTAAAAACTCAGACTGGTCGTCTGTCCTAAACTACCTAAACTCAAAAACAAAAGAGCCTGAAAACGACTACAGTTCCTTCATCAACTCTTTGAAAAATAAGGGCAAAACGGCCGCCCAGATCACGCAATACCCACAGGAACAGAACGTCCAGTACTCCTCGAGCCAGGACACCGATAGCAAAGTCATTGACGCTATAAGAGCGTACCTCGGTAACTCGTCTGGCAGTTCCTGCGGCAATGTAGCTGAGGTGGTGTTCCCTGAAGAGATACCAGCTCAATTGGTGTGTAACTACGGATACATGCCAACTACGGTGCCTGTGGTCAGCTTTAGTGTGCAGCCTGTAGGAGATTCGAATTGCAATTTTGTTGTTGGTCCTCAATCGTGTTAGTTGTAGGTGCGCTATTATTGATATTTTTGTGAGAACTACTAAATTTACCGTTTTATACAGAAGACTTGTGAGTTTCATCATTCGCGTGCCCTTTTCAGGTCGGCGCAGCATGTTTTTTTCTTCCATATCTCTCTATCGCCCGTCATCTCGTCACTCACATCCTTCCTCTTCATATCGTCTCTCACGCAATCCATCCACCTTTTCCTTGGCCTACCCCTCCTCGTACATCCCCCCACATTTATGCCTAATACCTTTCTTGTAACATGACTTTCATCGCTCCGCATAGCATGCCCATAGCACTGTAGACGATGACGACGAACTTGTAAGTTTCATATGTACCTTTAAAATAAAATGAAACGAGGTGACGTCTTTTTAGAGTTCAAATATCGCGATGCCGATGTGTATAAATAGCACTCATCATGATCATACGTGTGCTTATTGGAGGCACGCTCCAGGGATTTGATATCGACAAATAAGATGTTGATATCGATATGAAACAATACAAAGTTTAAAACAAAAATCGCTTTCTGTGCCTGTCTATCTGCGTATCCGGTAACTCCCCCAAAGCCACACAACGGATTTTGATGCAGTTTTCATAACTTTTGACGGAAGTTTACATTTATAGCAACCTGCAGACGTTGAGAGAACATTAAGTAATTTAGAGTGGATATCTTCGACAAATATGGTTTTATTTTTTAATAGAAATATTTGTTACTTCTTTCTATTTTAAAGTTTAAAGAAAATAAATAATATTTATTATTATTTTATAAATAATCATGACAGTGAATTCAATATTATTTTTGGTCGTTAAAATATTTTTCACTTGTCATGCCCTAAAAGTTCGTCTTTATGCTGTGTATAGGCGACATAAAGTGGCTTTTTATGCTCTAGAGCATAAAGTAAAATCCCCCTCCGATGCGCCGGCGCAGGTACAGAGGCGCGCGGGCCGCTCCGGCGCCACCAACCGAGGTCGAGCACATACTTACATATAAATTAAATAATAATAACATAACTTTAATTATTTCAACGATTTGTTTAATTTTCTCGCCATCGAAGTGAAAAGCAGAGTGTAGACTCGTGTATAAAATCCATTTAGCATCTACTTTATAAATTTTCTCGGATGGAATAGCTTGTTTTATCCACTTGTTCTACAATTTACTATTTTACTTCTATATTCGTGCTATACTACATCACTTCAGTATTCGTGCCCTCAGTGATCACACATATGCTCATAAGGCATCCCGAGCGCTCATCATTAAGAACCGCGTATCAGTTCGAAACATGTCAACTAGTCTTGATTTTTGACATAGCTTACAGATGTGAGAAACCCATTTGATGTATTTTAATAAATTTATGATTGTTACAAAACAACCTATCCTAGATAATACTTGCTACGCCTTGAGGAATTAAGTCCGCCATTTGTACCGATATATTTGTACAATAATTTTTTTTTAAATAAATAAACACTCCTCGGAAAAAAATATAAGCTTAAAAGGTTTTCAGGTTACTGAATAAATATAATTATATCAAATGTTAATCATCATCATCCTCCTAGCGTTATTCCCAGTACAGTTGCATCCTGAAGAATGCCTGGGGTCCACTACCCAATCCCAAAAATTGGCGTAGGCACTAGTTTTTACGGAAGCTACTGCCATCTGGCCTTCCAACCCGAGGGGGAAACTAGACCTTATTGGGATTAGGCTTGTCAAGTGAGTGGGCAACTTGACTGTTAGAAGTTCTCAAGCCGCCCGGAGGCCTCTAACTTGGCTTAACGACAGCTATCATAGACAGCAACCGGGATCAACGTCTTAACGTACCTTCCAAAGCACGGGAGCGCTCAGTTAGTAACCACTCAAAGCGGTCACCCATCCAAGAACTGACCTCGCCCGACATTGCATAACCTCGCATACCGCACGCGGTAAGCTGGCGCCGCTGGGACACGAACGCTCCTATATCAAATGCTAATCGTTATAAAAAAACTTGTATACAAAGTTTCATGTTATTCTAGCATGGCGTTTTAAAATGAGAGCATAAATACGTTTGTATGGAGAACCGAGCGTACTGCGCCACCTTAAAGAAGCATGCAATTTTCACTTCCACCACCACTACCATATCAGCCAAAAGACGTCCACTGCTGGACATAGGCCTCCCCCAAATTCACGGGGGGTATATGCCATAATCGCCACGCTTGGCATGCGGGTGCAATTTTTACTTTTTTTTTCTAATTCAATTATCTTCATGTACTTCGGTTAGTCATTTAATATTTTATTAAAACAAACAAGAAAAAAGGATAATTAAAACAACGACTAATTATAATTAAACTAAAAATAAATGAATATTAAGAAACTAAATACCTACCTATAAAAATCTCCCAATATAAATAAAAAATAAATATAAAAAAAGTTAAATATATATAAAAAGAAAACCCCATCTAACAGGTCCACCTGCGGCATGGACCCCATTATGCTGGCGGCGTTGCCTCTTCATGTTAACATTCTAAATTATACTGAATATTGATCACCAGCTTTGTAAAATATTTGATGCGGTCTTAACATGGAACCAAAACCTAATCGTACTTAACGAACATTTATAAGTATATATACGTCTTTGACTTACTTCCATTTGGAGTATGAGTCAACAACTTATTTTACTATACAGTTGAAAACGATTAGACATCTAATATTTTAGTGACACTCGGTTTCTCCAATTTTTAGTCAACGCCAATGTTTTGTACACGCATTTCATTTTTAAAAACTAGTACGCCAATTCTTGGGATTAGGTAGCGGCATCCTTCAGGATACAAACTGTACTGGGAATAACGCTAGGATGATGATGAAATTATATTTTTAATGTGAATTAATTTAAGATGATGATGTTAATAAATATTTTCGTAATAAAATCCCGTTGTATTTTGTTTATACCCAGAAAGTGGCAAAGAACCGCACGTCTTGTCTGATAGTCATCATATCAGCCGAAAGATGTCCACTACTGGACAAAAGCCTCCCCCAATAGTGGAAGGTGTATACGCATAAAAAAAAAACCGCAAACCGATGTACAGTTTAGCCGTTTGGCACACGCATAAATAAAATAAAAGCGTTTTATTTCAGTGCAGATTACAAAATAAAATAATGTTTTAATCCTATATTAGTATTATACATTTGGTTATAGTATAAGTATAGTTCTGTAAATTAGTTATAATTTTTTTTGATGTTTATTTATCGTGTGTTAGATATATTCTATTTTTTATTTATTTATCTGCAAGTGGCACACGCATAATAGAGGTCAAAACAATTTTATTTAAATCCCTTAGGAGGGGGCTGATTTTTTTGTATAATTTACCACAAATGATACGTGATATCCTCATATCTAACCCAAAGAAAGCAATTTAGAAAATAATTTAATTTAGTATTTAGTATTTCAATATTACTGTGATACAGTTCTAGTTCGAGATTTATGTAACTGTACAGCAGCTACCACATCCCATACAAAAAAAATGACTCCCCCCACTCCTAAGGGATTTTTTTAAAGAACTGTGGGTCAGAACTTTGTTTTGACCTCTAGTAAGCATGTGCCAAATGGCTAAACTGTACATCCATTTGCGATTTTTTTCTTTGGAATTGGGATCTTACGCTGTCCACTTCAAGCATCTTCACAATAACCGGCCTTGCGCCGCCCACATCCAACGGCTTCCCGCGACCTTGACCAGATCGTCGGTCCACCTTGTGGGGGGCCGGGGCCTTCCTCCGCTGCGTTTTTCGGTGCGTGGTCGCCACTCAAGAACCTTCATCGGTTCTACGAGCAATATGCCCCGCCCACTGCCACTTGAGTCTTGCAACTCGTTGAGCTATATTGATGACCCAACGAGTTGTCTGATAGCAATACACAACAATTGTTATTTGCGTAGGGTGGTGGTGGCCTTAGTGGTTGAAACATGCAGTCAAGCGGCCGCGTGGGTTCGAATACCAGTTCATACCAAAACAGACTTTGGAACTTGTGTACCTACGGAATATAATTTAATACTGTTATCGTTTCGGTGAAGAAATTCGGTGTAAAAGTGTATTGGAAGTCCTCAAGTTACACTGGGCCAACCTGGGAGATACTGCCAAATCCCTCTCATCAATAGAGACCTGTGTCCTGCAGTGAGACGTATTTGGAATGACGGAAGCTGTTCTATACCCCCCCCCCCTAAACACATTACTGAGAGTTCTCAATGTAATTTGAGTCGTTGGTGCCGTTTCAAAAGTTGTAGCAACTTCGCGGTAGATGTCTCAGGTTGAGGCAGCGTCTCTATTTGCGCAGTCTCGGGTCGAGGCAGCCACTCAACCCGAAGCTGCCTCTAGTGGATACGCGGCTTAAGGCTTGAAACGCACAGAGCGCGGCGCAGCGTCGTTGCGAGGCGGAGGCAGGGGGGCGACACGGCCTATCGGTGTGAGTCGAGCGCCGGTGACCTCGTAACGTCACGTCTGTTGCATAGGGTTGGCAATGTAGCTGCCTTAGCAAGAGGAAATAATGTTTATTCAATGATCATGATATTCATCAATTAAACACCGGGAAGCTAGTCAAATTTAATCTGTAAGTTTTGATTACAAACAGACAGACAGATGCACTAAGTCAGGAGAAAACTTACTAAAAGCTCGTAAAATAGGTACCTACAAAACTTCTCATAATATGGAAACTTACTTTTCTTGTGTAAATCTAAGCTTCACATGAATATAATTGTATCCTAAAATAATAACAATAATATAAAAAATATTTTTTTAAACCTCAATCCATAGAAATTATGTGACATGAAATGAAGTCATTCACTGCGACCGCGACACCCGCGTTAAGTATGATTTGAAAGACTCAATTGACATTTCATCTATTTCGCCATTTAATTTTTTTTTTGTTTAAATTATTCCGAAGATGTAGGTACTTCTTAATGTATTGCAAGTCAAAATGCATCCATACTCATACCAACCTTTCGTCTTTCTTTAGTCTTTCGAATTAAAAAACGGATTTTAGGTGAAGTCTTAATTCTAAATGTAGGGAAGGACACAACATATAAAATTTTATAACTAACTTATCTGGATCGGTAGGTAGCCTAAAGTAGCTTTTCCCTTTGTGGCTTTTGGTATCACTGTCACAACCGTAGACACAGCAATAAAAAGCTCCAGCCATAGTTGATTACATTGAATTACAAATGATAAATTCTAACGAATTTCAAGTAAAACTACACGCCCGCTACCGGCCGATCGATCTCTGTTGTGTGAGCGCACGTCACGCGAGCGAATGTTGAAGCGAGCGGCACCCCTGCGATTTATCTTGCCGCGGCTAGCTGTCCACACACCGCGCGCCCCTCGCGCACCCCCGTTCACGTCTGGACACGCACACATAGCCGCGAGACGGGTTTACAGCACACATGCTTCGGTGTCGCTTCTTGTTACGTTAGTATATATCTTCTTTGGCGGAGGCGGTTTTTCGGTAAAGCGAACGCGATCCGGGGCACGTCACACCAAAACACCGACCGTGATAGTGGAGCTGAGGTGGCGTGTGTAACGTATATGAAGCAGTCGACACTATCGACAGTCGACACTATCGACAGTCGACACTATCGACAGTCGACAATATCGGAAAGATCAAAAATGCAAAACCGCCAACACCTCGCCGCTAGTGAGCTGAGCTGATTGAAAAATTCGTTGCCACGAGCATAGAAGAATAAGTAAGATAGAATGCTCACTATACCATACATCAATTTTTACTGGTTATTTCGTAGTAGACATCTAGCGTCAAATAGCGGAATTATCAGTACTGATATAGAGATACTAGACGTCACGTATGTCGCTACTGACGAAAAGTAGATTTCTCAATAATTTACTACTAATATTTCAAACAGAATGAGTTAAAAACAGAGTTCCGGTTAATCCGGTTATAATATTAGCTAAAAATTGTTGAGCATTTCATTGTTCGTTCGTCACGGCATCTATTGTCGTATATAGCAGTACTCATAGTTCCGCTGTTTGACGCTAGATGCCGACTGCAAAATAATAAGTAGTTTTGATAACAGAACTGCTGTATGGAGTGAGAACTCTATCTTATTTATTTTCTCTTTGCCACGAGCAATACGCTAGTTGAGTTGAAAAGAGCGATGGACGGATTCCAGAGGGCGTGGGTCCAAATCTCACCCGAGGTGATAAATTTTTCCCTCCGTTTGGAAATTACGGTGAGTTTTTCAAGGGGTACATTCTCGTATTATAGGGTCCAGACGTTAGTTCGCCTGCCATACAGCCAGGGAGTGGGGTACCGTTGTGTAGAACTCGTTGAGTAGATAAATACCTGATATATTTTCAGATAACCAATATAAACAAAGGAATGAGAAGCCATTGAAAATTGGTAGAAGATTTTTGAAAATCCCTTTGACCTTTTAATTGCCTATTTAAAAGAGACCGTAAAATAAATGAAATACTAATATGTACCCACCAATATTATACATTAGAATTAAATTTAATTAATGTACCAATAAATATACGAGAATATAAACCAAAATAACTGAAATAAGATGGAAAATAACTAATTACATTTTGACTATTATATGTATATATAAACAAGGAACACAAAAAGAAAAAAACAATTAAATACTAGAAACAATAATAATAAAAACCGGCCAAGTGCGAGTCGAACTCGCGCACGAAGGGTTCCGTACCAGAAAAAAACGCCAACAACTACTCTATTGTATGGGAACCCCCCTTAATTATTATTATTATTTTGAGTTTTAGTATTTTTTGTTGTAGCCACAATAAAAACACATAATCTGTGCAAATTTCAACTAGACAGTTGACTATTACGGTTCTTGAGATACAGCCTGGTGACAGACGTACGGACGGACGGACGGCGAAGTCTTAGTAATAGGGTCCCGTTTTTACCCTTTGGTTACTGAACCCTAATAAAAACTACACTCTGCGAAGTGCCCGATGTAATTGTCCCCAAAATGCTGCGTTTCCACTCTGGACAGCAATGGAGACCTGTTGGACCAGCCACGACCCAGAGCGGGGGTCATTACCCCTCTCTCTCAGCCTTTTACCAAGTGCTTTAAATAACACGAGAGCCTCGCTGCCCCACGGTCTTGCCGTCTCAATGGCAACCGGGACGAAATCGTACGCAGATTCCAAGGCTGAGTATTTGGCGTGCTTTTCATTTTCGTCATTTTCTGGCGCCGAACCTGCTGCGACCTGAGCCTACCAAAACTTACTTATCCACCAGGGTAATAGGTGCCTTTAAAAATGTTTTGGACCTTTATTACCATTAAAGTAACCGATAAAGTACAAACGAAATTTATTCATTTATTTTTGAGGATTTGCAACTACCTAGTGATGAGCAAATGTTTGAAAATTTATATATTTTCTTTAACTGTGAATCATTTTAGGCGTAGAAACGATTGCAATATTAAGTACCGAAAGAAACGTTACACGTTGAATTTCATTTAAGTTTTTGAAATGTTTTCGTCATAATATTTTACTGATAGTCAAATCAGCAACTTGTTACGCAACGCCAAATGTGCTCGGTTACTATAAAATTTGTGAGA
This sequence comes from Notocelia uddmanniana, assembly GCA_905163555.1. Lineage (NCBI taxonomy): Eukaryota > Metazoa > Arthropoda > Insecta > Lepidoptera > Tortricidae > Notocelia > Notocelia uddmanniana. The sequence continues at coordinate 4,772,076 of LR991077.1, forward strand.
AATATGCCTAACGATGTCACAATTTTCTATGGTCAAACTGCGTACTTTTTTCACATTCTTGTATTTTAAAGTGTTTAAAATAGCACAAATTAGCTGTACTTTGATTTCTTGCGAGTAATTTCGTAAGGTTTGTTTAAAGGTAAAAATATTTTTTGTGTTTTAAAATTCTGCATTACTTTGACTGGTTCAATAACATCCAAATGGGATGTCTAAATCGCCAAGACATCAAACCTATTGGCTTATTGCGTAGTTGTTAAATATTTGTTTTTGCCATTGTTTATAACGGTTAAAATTCCAATGTTTATAACGGTTAATATTCTTTAACGCCTGGTAAACTTTATCTCTGTCAATGGCTTAAGTGTCAACCTGCGATTCAGGCCAAGCCTAGTGCAAGGGGACACAGAAAAATTACAAATTGTGAAAAAAAAAACATATACAGCCGTAGGTTACGATCTAAATGTAAGAAATCGTGTAATTAATCATAAGTACCTCTGTATTGTAAATAAATGAATTGAATTGAAAATTGAATTGTTTTTTTAATGTTGCTTTTTAATTAATCTGTTATATTTCTTTCTTTTTTCTTTCAATATACCACTATCAACATGTCAGCCGAATGACGTCCACTGCTGGACATAGGCCTCCCCAAAGACTTTCAATGACCGGTCCTGCGCCACCCGCATCCAGCGGACACCCACGACCCTGACCAGGTCATCAGTCCACCATGTGGGGGGCCGTTGGGGCGGAAAGGTTAAATATACCATACCACAGAATAATTAATAGTAGGTACTTATGTATAGAAAGTTTTCTATCGAATAAAACCCAATGTCAAGCTAGAAAACACCGAATCATATTATACCGCTCTATCGTATAGCACGCTTTCTGTTATCTAGTTAGGGTTGGCTAGTTGAGCAATGCTGTCACTGTCCGGTGGTGTCAACAACGTTCGGGTGAATTAACACCTCGGAGGTGTACGAGAAAGTTTAGCCGGAGTGGGAAAAGAAACCGGCCGGCTCCTATACCACGGAACTTTACAAGTCTACAACTCAACAAAATTGCACAATTTTCCATAGAAAAACTTGACAATTTTGTCAGATTGTACGCAGACTACTCTATCAAAAGCCCAATTTCCGTATTTTTATTATAAATTGGAGTTAAAAAAAAACAAAGGAGGTTTGAAGTCCATAATTTATTAAATAACTTAGGTAAATTATTAGCACAACAAATTCAACAACTTATTATAAGGGCTAGCCGATAAAATATTACCTCCAATAACATTAGGAGAAATAATATTAGGTGAAATGACGCTAGGCGAAATGAAGCCATTAGAAACGCAACTACAGGGTGAAATGCAACCGCAGGTCGAAACAGGAATGGGATTACATTCATTGCAACCGCAGTTGGTGTTTTCGAGAAGATTACACACGATCATGAGCTGCAGCGTGTCAGCCAAATTCTGACAAGATCTGGGAGTACAGTCCGTGATTATGGTGGGTGGGTTGACGAGGGTAGGGCTGATGATAGGCGGGTTGATGATGGGTGGACTGATCACAGATGAGACACGGTTGGTGATGAGTTTCCGACCGACGGGTTGGCGAAGGCATTGCGAAGTCACGGCCTGAAATTTTTGCAATACATGAATTTATTGATGTTCTATTGTTTCGCAGACAAATGTTTCATAGATGTGTTGAGTTGCAGAATTATTCATTTAATTGAAAGCTTTTTTTTCGTACTGTTAACTTTTTAGGTAGGCTTTTTAGATCATCGTGTAGAACTCATTTAGGTCTACCAGAAAAGTAGGTTAGGTTAGGTTAGAACTGCGACCCTTTGTGAAGAAAATATATATTTCTATGAAATGAAAATTATGGGAAACATACATTCTTTGAAACTTCTGTCTGCGAAACAAGTTACCTACAACCGAATTTATTAGCGGTGTCCGCGGATCGATGGAACTATTTATTCTCAATTGTATATGTACAAGCCTGTTGCTCTTCTCTTATCTCCCCTTTGTCCGGTACTGAGATTATAAAAATTTCATCAAAGTGTCAGCTTATGTGTAATTTTTAATAGACATGAAATTTTATCACTTTTATAAAAAAATTACACCTTTAATGACGCATCACTTCGTGTGTATGTATAAGGCTTTATTATGACATACATTTTGCTTTATAAAAGCAGCGTCAGCGTATTTACGTGTGTAGTAAACCTAATTTTAAAACGAATATATCGATACCTTTAGACTCAAAGGGCGTAAACGCCATTTTGGCTAAAATGACTTTTTGATGCAGTTTTGTTCAGTTTTTTTTTCTCTATCGATCTATGTAGTTGAAGCTGCGATATTCGCAAATTTTAGGCAAATACTACCCTAGTTATTTCTAAAGATTTTGCAGAAAGGTGGGGCGTTATTGACATGAATTTTTATTTAATTATTTATTTAGGTTATATACACAATGATTAAATAACCTAAAGGTCGTATCCGCAGTCGTAATCCTAAACTTGAGTATACACCCTTATTATTCTCGTATAAAAATAAAGTTGGCTCATACAGCCTTACATTCATATTGCTAAATTCAGGTCGTATTGTCACTCGTAGACCAAAAATTGTGCATGAGCCCCTATTATTCCGCTTTGAAATTGAAGAGGACTCATACGACCCAACTTTGATTCCCTCTGAATAACAAGTGTACCTCATACACTGATCGTTATTTTACCATAGTTGTCTCTTTGAGTTTTACGACCGACATTAATTTATGTATAACGTCTTATGAGCGAATTTTTGTTTGCCGATCGAAATACGACTCTCACGCCGGCGAAGGCTCTTAGAAACCTGAACTAGTATTTGATAGTTGTCTCTTTCACTTCCACTAAAACCGCCGATTATGTGCGAGCAAGATAGCGCATGAGTGACAGCTAACGGAACTGCGACGATAGCACCCAACTTCAATGTCACGCGCCGGCCGGCTTTCAGTTGTTGGTAAACAAGCGAAGAAGCAACGTGGGATTTTATCTGCTTATCACTATTGGTGTATTTGGTGTTTAAATTATGTGAAAATGGAAAAGGACAGTAATATAAATAAACTGGATGCCTTAAAACGTCGACGTGAATGGCTAGCTTCGTTGGCTGCTCGTCATCGATTAAATAATCTAAGGTGAGTTCAAAAGTACCTACTTGTTATCAGTGTTATCACTGCCTTGTCATTAGATGGAATTTCACATCATTATAAATATATAAATGCAAGGTATTACATAAATGTTTATGGAATGTTAAAACTACTAAAGTGTATGTTAAATTATCAACGAAGGCAGATCTGAGAAATTAACAACCTTATTTATTTAGATTATTTACTGTTAATAATACGCCTAAAACTCGTTAAAACCTGCACTTTATTATAAATAAACTAGTCCATATAATTAAATGATATATTTCAATGTGGTTACAATTAACATGCTTAGCGTGACAGCATTAAATTATCTTTAATCATAAATAAATAAATATTAGGGGGACATTTTTTACACAAATCGAAATAGTCCCATAGTAAGCTCAATAAGGCTTGTGTTATGGGTACCAGACGACGGTATATTTAATAGATGTATATGTATATATACTTAAATACATAGAAAACATCTAAGTCACAGGAACAAATGTTTCTGCTCAGGCCGAATTTTCCAACGCAATCATAAGTTTCCGGATGTGTCACTCTAATAGTTTTACTGATTACTGTAAGGTTGGTGTATACCTACTCGTACACCACGCAATTACGTAGGACTATGGCTTATACGCCCCACAATAACGTTAGACTTTGACTTATACGCCCCCACAAAATTTAAATCGGTGTTTTTACGTTCGAGTTTTTTAAGGTCCATGACGCTTACAAACTGCAACATACCTACTATTTATGCAACAGTGACTATTATTTTACAAGCTTTTATTTAACTAGCAATGTATTTATTTGAAAGTATGTTTGTTCGGTTGAAATCTTGCAACTCAATTTTGAAGCAAAATAATCTTCAAATGAACTGAATGTTTAAGTGTAGTTTGGATGACAATTCAATATTATGGTACCATCGAGCTGATCTGATGATGGAGACAAAAGGTGGCCATGGGAATTCAGGACTTAAGAGACGGAACCCCATTGAGTTTCGTTAGAATCGTTTCAACAAGTAGCTGATGACGGTATACAGAAAAGTAGGTACAATTGGCTATAATAACTTGTATCGAAAATGAAATTATTGACAGAAACTTATTTACATTATTAAATAATGATTACAAATTTTTATAAACCTTTTAAAATATGTAAGGACATCGCTTTAAAGATGTTTCTGACAATTTAATGATTTATAAACAAAATGTATGATTATTTTAATAAGTATGGGTATTTAATTTAATGTGAACTCGATTTAAATAACAGCATTGTACCTAATTACTTAGACTATTATAAAGTAACATTATGAGCTCCTCGCCTTAAATAAATGATTATTATTTACGGATATTTGTTCTTGGGTCTTGGATGTTTTCTATGTATTTAAGTATGTATGTATTTATCTATATAAGTATGTATATCGTCGTCTAGTACCCATAGTACAAGCTTTGCTTAGTTTGGGACTTGGTCGATTTGTGTAAGACTGTCCCCCAATATTTACTTTATTTATTTATTATCATTACTATTTTATATTAGGCATTGTTTAAAAGGTATAATTATCATTTTAATAATCATTACTCGACATGAAAGCTTATTTCTGGCTCTTACAACGTACACACTGCAAACGACATCACAACTTGTGGCGTATACGACCCATGTGATTACAGACGATTGGCTTTTATGCTCTGTACCACTGTTTTGACTTACACGCATTTGACTTCATAAACAAGTTAAAATGAATATTCCACTTAAATGATTTTTATTAGAAATCTAAGATTTGCCGGCTATTTACACAGTTATTTATAATGTAGGTAATGATTTAACTTTTTTTTTCAGTTCATCTACGCCTAAGCAATTTGAAGAGGGAAATGCAGTTATTACAACAAATGCAAATGCCAAGAAAGTTTCATCTTTTCACAGCAATAGTAGTGACGTAATAGATGATAGTGATATAGAAAATGACTACCATGGAAACAGTAATAAGACCCAAGTTGTCAATTCTAGTGGCAACAGTAACGAGAGTTGTAATACGTCAACGTTCTGTTTACCGATGTCACATGCGTTCTTTGGAAGTCCACATAAACTTGATGAAAGTTCAAGCTTACAGCCAACCAAAAGTAAACCAAAAATTCGTATTATTTCTGAAGTTATAATTGCACCACCCGTCACTGCTGCATCGTCATCAATTTCCCCTGCAAGCTCCAATGAACCAGCCAATCGATCACCAAAACTGCTTAATTCGATTGCCGACTCTGAAATAGAGATGCTTACTGATACCCAACGCCTGCAGCATGTGTCACCTCCGAATGCTTGTGACACCATTCGGTTAAATACCTCACCCGAAACAAAAAAAAAAGTTCTGGAAACCACATCTCAAGTTACAAGTCGTCACTCTATCGCCTTAGAAGCAGCCACAAATATGGTTACCAGTTTGTCACCTAAAATAGAAAATACTGACATCGATACTCGAGGCAATTCACCGCCCATCATGCATGAAATGAGTATACCTGATGTTAATCAACCACCTGTATCACTGTCTCTACTTTCCAGCGATTATATAGTTACGTGTGAACCTATTCCCGGTCCTTCAACTTCATCTGAAACTAGAATCTGTAGTAGAATTGAAGATACACCGAAAGGAAGAAAACGGTATTTTAGACAGACAATAAATAAAGCACATGTAGACTATTTATCAGATGAAGAACAGAAAGATTTTTCCGCAGGAAGCTCTGATTTATGGTCGATTCACGAATCAGAGACTTCAAACGATAGTATGGATAAGAAAAAAAGAAAGAAGAAAACAAAGAAAGTCAAAGTTAACCATAAAGAAATTGAGGACAAGGAAGCTGCCACTTTGATCAAGAAAAAAGAAAAACGCTGTAATGTCAACAAATTACGAAAAAAAAATAAGGCTGAAGGAAAATCTTATGAAACTAAGTCAGGTGTTACAGTAGAAGAAAAAAAAATTAAAGAAAACCCATGCGTCGAAAACAAATGCGTTAAACGTTGTTATGAAATCACGGAGGAGAGAAGAAAATCTATATTTAACCATTTTTGGAATTTAGACAGTCAGCGAAGGCGAGATTGGATTCTTAGATGCATTAAAAGAGTTCCTATAAAGAGGAAGAGGACAAGTACCCCAGAAAGTCGTCGAACTGCCACATATGAGTACTTTATTAATGACGGAGAAGATCATAGAAAAGTTTGTCAGAAATTTCTCATACACACTTTGGATATCACACAAAAATATCTAACTTATACAATACACAACTCCGAAGAGGATATGGCCAAGCAAGATAATAGGAAACCTAATGTACCGCAGAAGTATTCAGACGCGATAAAAGTACACGTTGCAGAATTCATCAAGAAATTACCTGTGTTGCCGTCACATTACAATCGTCCAAAAACTGACCGAATGTATCTGCCCCAGGAGTATAAAAGCACTATTCACATCTATCGTAAGTACTTAAATGACTGCAAAATAAATGGCTATCAACCTGTTAGTGAAGCGGTTTTTAGACAGATATTCAATGAATACAATATCAGTATTCATATACCAAAAAAAGATAAATGTAAAATTTGTACTAAGTTTGAAAATAACAAAGAAACAGCCACGGAAAGCAACAAAGAACCAGCCAAAGATGACAAAGAAACAGCCACGGAAAGGAACAAAGAACCAGCCAAGGATGAAAAACTTCAAGCACATTTGGAAGAAAAAAATGCAACATATCGGAGGTTTAAATCCCAACAAAATATATTAGCGAACGATACTATTACGACATCTTTCGATTTACAGAAAGTATTAAACACCCCGTATGGAGAAAGTATGCTCCTCTATTATTCGCGTAAATATGCAGTTTATAACTTTACATTGTATGAGAGTGGGACACAGGATGTATTTTGCTTTACCTGGGGTGAAAGTGACGGTCAGCGAGGTAGTAACGAAATTGCTACTTGCTTATTAAAATACCTAAAAAACATAGATAGCAGAGGGGTAAAAAACCTCCTTTTGTATTGCGATTCTTGCAGCGGCCAAAATAAAAACAAAACAGTTTTAGCTGCACTAAACTGGTTCTTGAAGACGTCGAATAATTTGGAAGTTATACAAATAAATTTTTTGTTGCCGGGCCATACTTACATGCCGGTGGATTCTGTTCATGCAGTCATAGAAAGAGAAGTAAAAAAACTAATAGTATGGAGCCCGTCTCAATGGCCTACATATTTCCAGTCCGCCCGGAAGAACCCACGACCCTACCGAGTAGAAGTTCTCGATCATACAGACTTTCTTGATTTTGAGGCGCTTGCTGAAACAACATTCACACCCTCAGTTTCAAAAAAAGTGCGGATTTCACAGATTAGAATAGCCACATTTAAGAAAAAGTATCCTGATCAAATTAGACTAAAATATTCAATGTTTGAAGAAGCAGAGGAAATTCGAGTTACATTGCACGAGGGGGATCTGAAAACCAAAACTGTTAAAGGAAAAGGGAAAAGACAAGAAAAATCCAAGGGTAAATGTAAGGATAAGGGCAAGGGTAAGGGAAAGGGGAAATCAAAGGCAAATAATACTCAAGATACTGTTGATGACTCCAGACAAGAAAATCCAGGTCCTATAATAACGCCTGCCTATAATGCCAGATTGCCCATATCAAAGGCCAAATATAAAGACCTGAAAAGGCTTTGTGACAATGGAACAATTCCGAAGACTTATCACGATGAGTATTTTCGAATTCCTTATGAAGACATGGTTTGTGACTATTTTCCTCATAGTGATTACGAAGAAGCCGAAGAAATTAATGATTAGGGACTCTTCGTCGACTGTTACTTGTAATTGATTATTTTTAACGTTTTTGTTGGGATTTTAATAACCAATTCAATTTTATTTTATCAAAATATGTAAACGCTCTGAATCCCATTTCGATTTTCATCTTTGACCTTACCATACCCCTGGGAAAAAGATCCAGGTTTTGATTTCGTTACAATATCATCGGCGCATTAATCGGAAGATGAAGATTGTACTAAAGTAATTTATTGTTAGTGAAACGAAAAGTCTGAAATTTTTTATCCATTACTTATTTAGTCATTATTATTGTGTTGATAATTAAAATGTAAGAATTATTCCAAAGATTTTATTTTAATTAGTAAAGTCAGTGAGAGTAAGTGCGACTAGCGGTTATAGTGCCAGTAATTGTTACCCTCTATTAGTATCTACAGAAAAGAGGCACTTCCCCATGGGTACACTTATCCTACATGATATTTATTATGTTGTTTGTGTGCAACGTATGACTACTAATGTCATATTGATTAATAAAGATTCCGAGATGATTTATTGTTTTTTTTGTTCCTTCATAGTACCTACGTTGAAAATCTTGTTTATTGAGTTTTGTTGGGTTAGGCAACAGTTTAAGATAATGACTGCCAAACTATTTAAAAAGGAGATCTTACAAATATACGTAAAAAGTTTTTTTAGCATTTCATCAATAATGACGAGGGCCTGGCGATGATACAAAACTTACAATTGGGAAGTGAAATGTATTTTGAAAAATTAGCTACAAGTATTATAACTTTCTGGTGACTGTAATATACACCCCATTTTGACAAAAAAAATCGTTTTTCTTGACCTTTACACCCTAAAAATTTTACATACACTGCAAATTAGCTAAATATCTTTCTGGCGACTGTAACATACGCCCCATTTTGACAAAAAAAACGCTTTTCGTGACCTTTACACCCTAACAATTTTACAGACACTGCGAATTTTGGGGTCGTATAAATATTTTTCTTGATTTTTATGGGGCGTATAACAATCCTATTTTCTTTATTTATTGGTTTATCCTAAATATTATATAATCAATATGTTTATCTTCAAAATCTAAGATTTTCAGCCAAAAATCAACTTTGTAAGACTTAAAATAAAAAAGTTATGAATTATTTTCGAAATAAGTTTTAGTTTTTTGCTTCTCCTGTAAAGTGGCGTTTTGGCGTTTACGCCCTTTGAGTCTAAAGGTATCGATATAATGACTCTGTGGTCACGTCAGATTTGAACGCAAACACGCTAAAAATTTCAGTTTTAGATGGCTTTAGAAAACGGGTTAAACCGGAACCACACGAGGTTGAAATATCCGGCAGTTGTATTCATTTAAAGTTTGATTATTTTCACAAACCACTTGTGGTAACATTTAACTGTGCCAGAAAACCTGCCGACTTAGTGAGTTGAGCTTAAGTCGACATCCATAATTATTACTTTAAAAACTGAACGCGCGACTAAAATACTAACTCTCCAAATTATTCGCTCATGGAGTATTCGCACAGTTAAGCTCCGGACATAATAAATTACTCCCCTTTAATAACTAACCTGATACTGTGTGGCCAAAAGACAGGATATCACAATAACTTTCAGAGCCATCGTTGTGTTTAGTAAAATGTAATTTTAGGCCCCTCTCGTTTCTTACACTGGATGATTCAATATATTCAAACTTAGAATAAACAGCAGTTTTTATTTAATAAATAATGGCAGTTTATCGATTTTTATCTATTAACTAATGGTTTCCGTTTGATAATATTAAACTGTTGACTAATAATATTGCAATACATTATCAACATTCAAATTGAAACACAACTGCATTTCAGCTGTATATCGACTACGTACCTAATATTAGTTGCAGCACTTGCAGCGAATAGATTTTGCGTCATAAAATTCGTTTTAATAATTTAATGTGTTCGTAATGCCACATTATTTGCACATATATTCAAGATGACATTGCTTTTTGTTGCAAAACTAACTTTGCCTATTTTTACATCTATTTCAGCCATTGCCGCACTTAGGATGATTCACAGTAGACCGTTCCGTGTCCGGGCCGGCCCGTTTTCTATGAACGCACGTCGCCGGCCGTCGCACGGACGTGTCCCGGGTGTCGAACTGTCGATGCAAACAATTGACAGCCGATCCAGTAATAACATCGGTTGTCGATAAGTCAGTGCCAGTTCAGATTCTTTTCTGCATTCCTATAATAAATTCTTCCTGATAGAAGGGAAATTCGCAAATAGGGCGGTACGAATGCAGTACTGCATCCAACCGCCCCGCTTCCACGCAATATTAGACTGTATAGTAAACTGACCAGTGAGAAAATCTGGATGAAAGTTCGAAACGCACAAAGCGGTGCGGGGTGGAGGCGATTTTGCATTTTCGGTCTTACCGACTCTGTCGACTGTCGGAAGTGTCGATTACTGCTTCATATATCACACGCACCGCCTCCGCTCCGCTATCCCGTGCAGATTTTCTGCAATGACGTCCCACGGACCGCGTTCGCTTTACCACAAAACTGCCTCCGTCCAGCAACGACGCTTCGCCGCGCTCTGTGCGTTTCTAAGCTTGGAAAGTAGAAACTACCACATACCAACTCACCGAGTCCATTTTTATACAAACGATAAAATTCCTAAACACATTACTGAACTTAGCAATTCTAAATTCAAATCTGTAGTACGAGTAAAACAAACACTTATTTCAAGAGCATATTATAAGATAAACGATTACATATGTTTTCTACTGTAGCATTGTTATTTAAGTTATTTTGTAGTAGCTGACACTGTTATTTTATATTTAACGATACCATGTATATTGTTTTGAAAAAACGACACCTCGCCGAGTTTCCTACGCCGGTTCTTTATTGGTAGTTTATTGACGTTCATAGGTGCATGTATTTAGTAATATGCCTAATTTGAAGAATAAACTACTTTTACGGGTATAGAGGCAGGAAATAAAACCATATCCCTAATTTTCCTAAACATTTATTCTACAAAATGACTGGCTTGATAAGCCCCGACATGTCCGGATTCAACGGAGCAGCCAGCGCCGCGCAACTGTACGGCGAGCAAATCGGGAGCGCTGCTGTCGAGCAGGGGGTACATCCGCACCCACAGGCACAGCACTTTGAACTGGGGCCAAAAGCCTTGGCCACCACCGGGAGAGCTCCAGGAAGATACCCTAACCCGCAGGGAAGCTCGGGTGCTAATGGCGGTAGCACCAACTCCTCATTTAGACCAAAATTGACGCATTTTTCGCATACCGTTCGTGCTGTAGCCTTCGGTTCGCAAGCAAGATTAACACAGACCTTCGGAGCTGGTCTTGGAACCAAAGCCGTCACGAAATCAGGACATTCCTTGTCATATACGAATTCATACGGCAGGACGTCGCAGTCGTCTTCTACGTAGACAGGGTTTGGGACGACGACTTTCTTTTCTGGCAGGGTTTCTTCTAGAAGGTCGCTGACTATGAATAGCTGGATTGTGTCGATTAGGGATTGGATGACGTTGCTGTCAACGATGGCAGCACTGGAAGGAGCGATGGTAGGGACAGCGCAGGGATATCCGATGCTCTGACTTGACGCCACCTGAAGACATAATAGAATACAAATACATAGGTAGGTAGTTAACCATCTATGAAATAATGTTTCAGGGGGATTTCGAGATAAATGAGCCAGTTTCATCTTTTCTTTTTCTGAAATTTACAGTTTTAAGAACGCTTTTTCTTCTTCGCTATTAGAATCGATAGCGATTTTGATTCTAAATCTGAGCCCAAGAAGTCCATATTCTGAGAAAATATTGGCATGCCTCATTTTTATTGAATTCCCCTTCTCCGGATGAATTGATTACAAAAACTTCCAGCACCCATATAACATAAAGCCAGAATTACATCACCCTTTCCGATTTTAGCCATTTTAGTGTCGATATCTACGGGCCTTTTGGTAGCTCTGTTAAACCATAGAGTGGTATTCCACTCGTCCAATATCTTTGTCCAATCTTTGATCAAATTTCTTTGACAGAGGCCCATTCCACTCATCCAATATCTTTGTCTAAGTTTTATTTTTTTCATGCGTAGCCATATTGATTTAACTGTCATCGGAATCTTTGATCAAATGTCGGGGTCACATCCAAGTTTAATGAAATCATCCAATTTCCTTTGTTCAAAGATATTGGACAAAGATATTGGATGAGTTTAATACGGGGTGGTATTCTACTCATCCAATATCTTTGTCCAATTTCTTGGTCAATTCTTTGATCAAAGTTCTTTGACGGAGGCCCATTCCACTCATCCAATATCTTTGTCCAAGTTTTTTTTCATGCGTAACCATATTGATTTAAATGTCATCAGAATCTTTGATCAAATGTCGGGATCCCATCCAAGTTGGATGAAATCATCCAATTTCTTTGATCAAATGTATATTGGACAAAGATATTGGATGAGTGGAATACCTCCCGTAGCGCAGAAATCTAGACATAATTTCTGTAAGTATCAAATTTTAATCAGATAACTTTATCAACCGTTTCTATCATCTATTATATTTAGCTATTTTATTGCGATAAAGCTATTGTGCTACGAAACTAGGCTTTTTCTTAATAACACAACTCTTATGGCAAAAAAGATAGTACGTTACATATAATTCCACAAGTTGCGAAATCTCTAACATGAGAGATTATTCTGCGAAATCACTAATATCTTTTAAGTTTTTAGACTATTTCTTCGAATATAATTATTACTAAGTTATTATTTAATAACTAAGGGCTTTATTTTGCAAGTTTGCTAGTGATGTACCCCGTTACAACACTTACACAAACTAGTAGGTAGTGCAAATTATTGTTGTAGACAATTACATACATACAAATGGGGTAGGCAGAGTACACTAAAATGAATTTCAGTGCAAATTTTAGCAATTGTAGATTTTATGGAGAAAATGTGATATAGACAATTTTCATTTAATATCTCAAATAAAAGGAAAAAATTGAAAATATTTCAGCACCGAGCAGGATTTTTGGAAAATTTAGATTTTGCGTAAGCAACGTTACTGATTAATATTCTATTAAGTAAAATAGTCTACTTTTGAGATTTAAATAACATTAAGATTTCGCGTGGGCTAGAAAATAAAATAAACTTACATTAATAAAAACAGCCACAACAGTCAAACGACCCCAATCCATTTTAACAGCTTCATAAAAATGAAATAAAATAACTACAATCCCTACTATAAATACGATTACAATAGTATAGTTTAGAAATTAACAAAAATGTGGGAAATCTACAATGATATTACTAACCTACATTGATCTTGTGAAATCGATGAATTGCGAGAATGCCACGTGTGTGACACACATCAATGATCGGTTCTTTCAATTGTTTTGATGTAAATGATTATGAAAATGAATATAAAATAATATAACGAACTTGAGGTTCACCTGAGAAGACATAAGAGTACCAGATTAAATGCGAAAATGATGCAGAAATCCTCTGAAAATGGGTCTTCTATAGTCGCCTATCAATCAAGCAAATCACTTTCATTTCTACATATGTATAGGTAATCTTAACGTTTACAATAATGCCCATTTTATTTTAGTATCCATATCTAATATTTATGTTATTTGCTTGCACTTTGACTGCAATTATCGCTATCATTAGCAGCGATCAGCGTCTACAAAAGATAGGTAATACAGCATCTTCCATCAAAGTGCAGCACTTGCGTCTATCGTCCGTAGGAACTACCCAACGTTTCCCTACAAGTGTCACCTGGGTGGTGCTAAAAGTGCAACAAACTGGCAACCGCACTTGTCTCCTCGAAGATCTCACGGTTCGAAAATAAATGCCATAACTACGATTATTTATTTACTTGCGTCTATACATTTTTGATCTAGACAATAGATATCGTCGTTAAACTCGTTAAGAAGCAATCTCTTCTAGATAATCTGATATGTTTACTAACAGTTTGTTGCATCACTAATCGTGTAATATACCGTAATATTTCGAAATCCATACTATACCGAGCCGCATTAACTCACAAACGTACATGCATTCCCTAAAGAGGCAAAACAAAGAAATGTGATATTGTATCGATAGCCTTTCGCCCTCAATCAACACTTAGTTGACTCTTTTGACGTCGATACGGAAAAAGGGGAGAAAGGGGTAGTACTTCCACACTCGGAGTTAAGATTTCTATAAGAATTCCTATACTGGTTTGACCAAGAGGGACAGAAAAGCTCTTACGCAGCTAAATTGACTACTGGTCTAAAACGTCATGCGGTTTACCATAAACAACATCTTTAATTTGGGCGGGTAATCGTTTATTTGTCTCAAACTATTTGACATGCACGTCATGTCATGACACTTGACATAGGGACAAATAAATAAAAGCTGAAGTCTGTCCCTCTTATTCAATTTATTAGGTATATATGAGTATCTAGCTCGGTAGCGGTAGTATTATTTGACATCTTCTCTGGGTACTCTGAGGCTTCCAATCCTAACGGGGAGTTATACGTATTCTGAAGTTTTTGCAAGGCACAAGCGATCTATAGAAAACATTTAATTCTAACATAATATTAAAACAATACTTATTATATTTGTATTTCAATGTTTGGTGGAAAAGTTTTCTTATCGTACGTATTGCAATCCAAAATAATTAAGCAACTTTTGACATTCTAGTCCAAATTACACAGACGATAAGAAGTTACAATATTAAATGGTTTGGCAAATTATCAACTTTTCGAATTAGTTGATACAACTTTTCGTGTCTTATCTGCGATTTCAAACTGTTTTATTTTTGTTCAAGTAGACCAACGGTAAAGAATGTTTTGGTAAAAACATAATATTGTTGTAATAAGATAATTCGGAGCGAATTAGGTGATCATAAATATATGAACACGGCTCTATTGTAAAGACACTAAAAACCTTTTATTTTTTGAAATAAATATTTTTTCTTAAATAATTCGGCTGGCAACGATTTTGATACTCCGATCCGTGTGACTGTTTTGTTATTTTTTTCTATCACCGTCGTAGAATTAAAAAAAAACTCAAAAACCTAATCCTAATGGGGCCCTTTATACGATTAATATTATCACAACACTCCCCAGTGTCAATGTTATCGCGGTTTTCAATTTTCAACAATTTTCACCTGATACGGATCGTGATACGAGTGAATCGCGTGATCATAATAACTATGTTAAATACCCAAATGAAGTCAGCATGATGAGGTGCGTTGAAATTATACATTAATTTGTTTACAAGATTACCTTCACAATAAAGGTTGCTTTTGCACAATAATTACGATATTTTACTGATAGTCAAATCAGCAACTTTTTTTGTAACGTGAAAATCGCTTGGTTAGAATCACGTTAGAATAGAATTTAAAGAAATTGGCGACGGAACGTGAGTCAGTGAGAGCTGGCGTCTACTCTACAAAGAAGAAGCAAGCTCTTAAGAGTCCGCAGGAAGCTTTATTCTCCATACAAACGTAGTTTCGCTCTCATTTTATAAGGGCATGCTGGAATAACACGAAACTTTGTATACACAATGGTATCCAGTATAGTAGGATTATTAAGGTTTTCATACAAGACCCAAGAATCTCAAAATCTCGCTGTATTTTTTTTCTATTACAATTTCTAGCAACAGAAAACGATTCCCGAACTAGATGTGGCGGGTCCCATTGTATTCAAAGTTTCATGTTATTTCAGCACGGCGGCACAGCAAAATGACAACGAAACTACGTTTGTATACTTTGTATGGAGAATCGAGTTCAGTCTAGCGTGCGAGGGACCCTTAAATTTTGATGATAATTTCAATTAATTCAATACTACAGTGATTGTAATTGGGGCCCTTTACACAGTTAATATTATCCCAATACTGGGATATCAATATTATCGCGGTATACAAAATCGTTCTTCAATATTCATCAATATTTACTTGATATGGGTTTACGATACGTACCGTGATATGGGTTTATTAACAAATAATAACCGTGTAAAAGGTCCCAATAAATATTGATCGTTGCGGGCGACATGTGACAAAAAACTATAGTATTTGAATATTGTTAAATTGTTCATTTGCATGCCTATTCTGGTAGAACGTAAACAACTCTGTATTTATTCTGTCAGCTTATGTAATTTATTCTTGTAATAAATAATTGATTGATTGATTGACATTCCGACCACTTTAGCCTATTTGGTAGTGACCCTGACTACGAATCTGTTGGTCCCGGGTTCGAATCCTGGTCAGGGCACTTTTTTGTGTGATGGACATGACAGATATTCAAGTATTTGACACAGAGAACAAATAAACATGAACGTATGAAGCCTACCTAGTGGTAAGGGCGCTGGTCTGGCAAACCAGAGGCGCGGGTTAAATTCCTGTCTTGAAAAATTTATCGTGGTAACTACAACGTTAAATTATTACGAATTAAAAAATATTATTTGATTGGTAAAAAAATGGTAACACGAACATTTTTAATACGTAACACGAATCAAAAAGTAAGTTTATAAGTATGTATAGGTAATCGTTGTCTAGTACAGTACCCATTCCAGCTTTGCTTAGTTTGGGACTAGGTGGTTTTGTGTAAGATTGTCCACTAAATATACAAACAAAATTCTGCTTCTCTTTCCTGCCACATTTGGTGACCAAGCTATAGGTATAGTAAAAATAATGATAATCTTACCAAATATTATTACCTAAAACCTTAAGATAAAATAAGTGTGTTATAATGTCAGTATTATTTATGTAATAACAAGCTATATAAAAACACGAAAAATGGAACAGAATCAGTTCTATCCAGTGATACAATTAGTTACAGCGTGAAAAATGCTATCGAAAGAATTTTTTGCATTTTTACTAATAGTCAAGGTAAAATTCCTGTGATACATTCATGATTTTTGTTTTTTTTTTCACCCTAGGTTCTTGTTATATTTTAGTCGATATATAATGTAGTCTTTTCCGGGTTTTAGGTTTTAAGTAACTTTAGTTAACGTTTTTTATTAGAATCAATGACATCAACTCAACCTACACCTACACTAGATAATACAAACTGACAATCTAATAGCCTTACCAGATCTAAGTGTAATAAGATCCTCCTTGTTATACCATAGTCGCAATGAATAAATGAATAAATAAATGTGTTAGTACAGGCAGCATCAAAAGTACCTACGCATTTGAAAAGTTCAAAATTATTTATTTTAAGATAACTTTTGACCCCTTCATAGTAGCTACTTTTGATACTGACTGTACGAGCAGAGGGCCTACCGCGAACTGAAAACGAAGTATTTCCCTCTCTCTCGCTCCAATACGCAAGTGCGACAGCTCTCTCTGCTCTGCATGTGCCTCTGCATATATTATATCAGGGGCCTTTCAGCTCGAAGTACGATTTTTTCTATGGAAATGTTAGTTTATCTTGTTTGCACCAGATGTCACTGGGTGCTATCTCTATGGCACTTGCATATTGAAGTGACAGAGATGCAGTATTCGCGCGGTTAGTTCTTACTAAATACACAACGGCGCTACGATCTATGTGGAGTATTTCACTGGTATCTCTATCTCAGTATATATATTGTACTTTGTGTATTATATTTTGTTGTCGTTTCTCGGTAGCTCTCCGTATGGTCACGCCCTTAATTTTTAAATTACTTTTCGCAAAAAAATCTTTTAATTTTTACACAGTTTGACAGAGCTGTCAACGTTAATAGAAGAAGAACTTGTTAACATTGTGATTATTACGTTTCACATTTTTTGTATATATAAAAAAAGAAATGTAATAGTTTTGGCTATGTGCACGTCAGAAACGTCAAACGTCACGGGTCCCGGGGCAATGTCAAACTCAGAGATGTCAAAGAATGACACATGAATATTTTATTTATTTTAGTAAGCGAGAAAGACCCCTTACTGGAAATTTGACTAAAATAAATAAGAAAATAAATAAATAAATAAATACAAACGAAACGAATCGTAGGAAACCAATAGGAAACGTCGAAGTAAATTTGACATATAAGTCCCCGGAAATTGCACATTTCTGCCATGGTGTGCGCTGCGATCGCTTAGTTTACCCCCACCACCTACTTCGCACATAGCCAATAACCCGCACCAAAAAAGTATAAATTCTAAAATGGAAGATTGTATGTACTATGTAATAACGTAAGGTACGCGTACACGTACAATAGCGAAGAGATGGCGTAAGATTGGCCGCCACTTTAAAATCTTTTCCTTATTGAAGGCTTTTCAACGGCATGTAAGGTATCATGTTGTTATCTGCTTTCTCGGATTTCCTCCAACAACTTTAAGTAATATATTTTATTACAGATGGTGACTTCCCAATCAGTCTACCCCACAACCGCAGTCTCATATTCCACCAACTCCGTCCCAACAGTTCAAACCTACCCAGCCTCATCAGTATCAGCTGTGCCAACGGTTATATCAGCCATGCCAGCGACGGTGACAGCATCAGCAATGCCAGTGACAGTAACAGCTACAGCAGTACCAAGATCAGCAATGCCAGCGACAGTAACAGCCACAGCAGTACCAACATCAGCAATGCCAGCCACTTGTGTTGCAGCAACACCTATGCCATTATCATCAGTATCATCACCTACAGTTACAGTAACAGCGTCTCCTACATCTACGGTGTCAAAAGTCATGGGATCATCAATTACGTCAGAAACTGCGGAGCCCAAAGCTTATTTCCTGCCAGCAAATATTCCTGATCCAAAAGTGACGATTCTCTCAAACGACAAACAAGGTATTGTAGAAGTTAAACCAAGACTTTACGAAGATAAGACTTATGTAGATGTAAAGCCTACCCTATGTTCAGATCTGTTGCCTTCTAAACCTCGAAAAGACGTCGGCCCTATGACCCCAGTAAAAAGGATGACAATGGCATGCACAGATGATGTTCCCACCTTTCTGAATGAACAGCCTGTGTGTCCTGGCATTTCGAAAATGGAACTCACACCTACTCCAGTTTTGAAAAAGGCAGGGAGTTCGAAAAACCCAATCGATTTTGAAGGCTTGTTAGATAGCTTTATGACTTGCTTATAAAATTGACGAGATTGTTCATATACCGTCAAATTACCATACGTAGTTATCATACGTGACATGCATGGGTTATTTTTCGCAGCTTGTATTTGTTCGTCTGTAGGAATTGATCTCGATCTCTAGCTTGAGTGGAATGCGTATTGAATTAGTGGAAAAAGTTGTACCAACAGACTTGACCTGCGTCACACACATGCGTGTCCCATATGTTACCCCATTTATGATAACGTTAACTTTACAATTTTAGCCATAAACAATACTCATCATCATCATCATCATTCTGCCGGTTTCGACCACGGCGACTGGAAAAAAGAAGAGACTGGCTAGTGGGAGCATCGCTCGTGAGCTCTCAGAGGGCCTACCGCGAACTGAAAACGAAATATATGCCTCTCCGTCGCACTTGCAAATTCGTCTGACAGAGAGGGAGATACTTCGTTTTCAGTTCGCGGTAGGCCTTTAGGTAACTTACAATACAATACTATAGTAGGCGGTGGTTAAGAAGTCAATCCTGACACCTGTCATTTCCATACAGTTTATAACCTAAAAGTCACTTTTAGGTTATAAACTGTATGGGAATGATAGGTGTCAGGATTGACTTCTTACGGCAGTTACCACCACACCACCACAATAAAGTACTCGTATTGATGACGTAAGCGAGTCTCATCGACCGATCAAGTCAATATTCAATGACATTATTTTCGTTGTTACGTTGCTTAAAAAATTACCTCGAGAGATGCCGTCTCGAAAATTTATGCAGTAATTACTTATAATAATAAAGTGAATAGCTAAAAAACAGATTTTTTTTTCATTTAAAAAATGCTTACGGTGGTGTGCGATATTTGGTGTGGCAATAACCCTGACCACTCACTTGTAGACCAACACCAGAGGGGCTAGTATGATCGCTTATATGTCGGACATATAGCATTCGTCCCGTACTGTCAAGTATGTAAGTGCGAGAGGGACGAATGCTATATGTCCGACATATAAGCTATCATACTAGCCGGGCAGAGGGGCTAGTATGATCGCTTATATGTCGGACATAATGCATTCGTCCCGTACTGTCAAGTATGTAAGTGCGAGAGGGACGAATGCTATATGTCCGACATATAAGCGATCATACTAGCCGGGCAGAAGGGTACCATGAGAGGTTACGCCATTTCGCGCCAAAACAACATTGGACACCCAGCTGTGATCAATTATTAACAAAATGTTAGGTACTTAAATGGATATGAATGACTTTGGTTGATTGAAATAAAATGGTTGTTGTGTAACTAAGATTCTAAGTTTTTTTAATTTAAACTACTGCCCTATTGGCTATGTGCACGTCAGAAACGTCAAACGTCACGGGTCCCGGGGCAATGTCAAACTCAGAGATGTCAAATAATGATACATGAATATTTTATTTATTTTAGTAAGCGAGAAAGACCCCTTACTGGAATTTTGACTGAAATAAATAAGAAAATAAATAAATAAATACAAACGAAACGAATCGTAGGAAACCAATAGGAAACGTCGAAGTAAATTTGACATATAAGTCCCCGGAAATTGCACATTTCTGCCATGGTGTGCGCTGCGATCGCTTAGTTTACCGCCACCACCTACTTCGCACATAGCCAATATGCCTATCTACATAATAGATAGGTACTAATACGACAATACATCCTTTTTTTCTATTGCGTTTTAAAGTTTCTACAAAAACGGGTCGTTAGTTTAATTTACTTTTTATGTTAGTGTTCTGGCAATATTGATCGAATACCGGAAATTCCCAATTCTATGGTACATAGAGCTGCCAGCCCGGCTAGTATGATAGCTTATACCTTCACGTTATATGGCCAAAATGTACTGAAACGTCACATAAAACGTGACGGTATAAGCTATCATACTCGCCGGGCAGTTCTGTAAAATTATTTTAGTTCGTTTAGCATAAAAACTTAATAAAATATAATTATATTAAACGAATATTTATCATCATCCTAGCGCAGGGTTTCTTAAACCACGGACTTTTTCCAAAATACTGAATTTACACAGTTATTTATTACCACGTTATTCACTCGTATCACGATAGGTAACACGAGAATATTGATAAATATTGAAGCAAAATACAATTTTTAATAATATTGAGATGAGAGTACTGTGATTACATTAATCGTATGAAGAGCCCTAATACCATTTTTTTATAAACATACCACCAATGTTTAATAAAAGATAAAACAGTCTCAAAAGCTCTAGCATTTATGGGCCCTTATAATAATTTGTCATAATTAATCTCAGGTTTAGCGATTCGACCGAACTTAGGTAAGTGGCAGTGGGCGGGGCACATAGCACGCAGAACCGATTGTCGTTGTGGCGAAAAGGTTCTCGAGTGGCGACCACGTACCGGAAGGCGTAGCGTGGGCAGGCCCCCCACACGGTGGACTGATGACCAGTAAGGGTCACGGGTGTCCGCTGGATGCGGATGGCGCAGGACTGGTCATTGTGGAAGTCTTTGGGGGAGGCCTATGTCCAGTAGTGGACGTCATTCGGCTGAATGATGATGAATCTCAGGTATCGCCAAATATTCACTACAATGGGGCCTATTACACGGTCAATATTATCACGCGATCCAGTCAAATCATGATACGAATCACGTGAATATTGATGAATATTGAAACAAAATCTATACAATTTTGAAACCACGATAATATTCTCACACCAGTATTGTGATAATATTAATCGCGTAAAGAGGTGGTAAAGGGCCCCATTAATCTAATTAGAAACAAACCTGCGTAGCCCACCGACAAACAGTGACATTTCGGAGACCTCACGCTACACGAGCACTATTAATTCATACGCGATAGCCTTCGTTGGAACCTTTTACACGATTCATATTATTACAATACTGGAAGGGTACACCGGGTAAGGACACTCCATACAAAATGTATTTCCGCGGCTCACGCACACATATACGCGGCGATGTGTGCGCGGCCGCTTGTGCTACGCGCTAAATGATTGACGTGTCGGCCGGTCTCCCTCTCCCCCGTTCTCAGTCGAGGCCGCCTCGCCGTCGCGACAACACGTTTAACGTAAAGTCAGGCCGGCAATTACTTCGCGCGACAAATTAAGTCAAGTTACAACCGTCATTGTTATGTTTATGGATGTTTCAATTCATAAATATTGCCGACCACTTGAGTCTATTTATAATAGTGCTTAATCTTAGGTATGCATTACATAGGAACAGATCAAGTAAGAGCACGTTGTACCTTGAATACTTAAAATATTCAGTACTTATTTTTAAAATAGAAATTAATGATAATAATATTTTTCATAATGGAAATGAAGTTCGTAAATACTCTTTTATGGAATAATATGCTTTCTTAACTAGAAAATTAAACAACTGTTTCTTGAATAGAATATATGTACTTAGATCATCAATGTGTGGAATGTGGAGGAATTGGAGCCCTATTGCTGTCACTCGCGTGTCCGTCTGCCACACATTTTCTTCCGAAGTTTATTTTAAATTCCCATTGACATATCAACTTGAAATTTAGTAATTTGTTTATCATTACGTATTGACTATGTGCACGTCTGAAACGTCAAAGGTCCCGAGACAATGTCAAAATTCAGTGATGTCAAATAATGACACATGAATATTTTATTTACTTTAGTAAACGAGAAAGATCCCGTATTGGAAATTTACTAAAATAAATAAGAGAATAAACAAATACATACAAACGAAACGAATCGTAGGAAACCGTTAAGAAACCAATAGAAAACGTGAAAGTAAATTTGACAGTGGTCCCCGGTAAGTACACATTTCTGCCATGGTGTGCGCTACGATCGCCTAGCTTACCCCCACCACCTACTTCGCACATAGCCAATATTTTACCAGAAAATACCAATACATTAATAAATCAGATTTGTTTTTTAGTTGTACGGAAAACTCGGTGCGCGAGACCGACTCGCTCTTGGCCGGTTTTTTTTATTTTATTTACTTAGACACGCATTTTTATCTATCTATTCAAATGAATAATATAGGAATGATGCTAATCACATGTCAAAACAAAGATAGACGTTTTGTACAACTCTGCGTCCGAACATTACCGATGACGTCACAACTGCTGCTAACGGCCGCACTGTCCCTACCCGGTGTATCCTGATACTGGGATATCAATATTATCGCGGTTTTCAAAATTTGCTTCAATATTCATCAATATTTACGTGATATGAGTGTGTGTAAAAGGCCTCATCGTGAGTTAAAATTAAAACGAAAATACGTCTCAAGCTGCACTTACACATTCGAACGAATAGCGAGGCGAATAACGAAAACGCATTTGTAAACAGTACATTTGCTATTCGCCTTGCGGTTCGTGCATTCGCGTTGGGAGCGGTTTTTCAAAGGGCACGAATAGCGAACACGAACTTACTGTTCACACATTCGCCATCGCCCGACCCAAAACGACGTGTTGAAATGTGTAGTGGATTGAAGTGCGAATTTTAGACAAATGTTATTTTTATCAACAGAAAGAGCTCATTTGGATGATGTAGCGCGCATGCCGCTATTATTTTCACGTCCTCCATATCCGTGAGCGATAAACCCACGAATGTGTGAACAGCACTCGTACACGAATGTTTCGTCGAATGACTAGGCGAATAGCGAACACGATAGTGTAAATCTAGTGTCAAAGGTATCCTTGGATCAATGTCATGTCATCTTTCTCTTTCTGTCACTGTCAACACAATTTAAAACGCCGAGCTACGTCCCATCCCATCCCGTGTCTACGAAGCGGTGTTTCACGAATATAATAAATTTCAGTGTCTTTGACAAATTTATAATATAAAACTATCATAATGGTGGAAGCACAGAAATTTAGGATAGAACAGGAGATGAGCAATCTCGTAAATGAATTGGATAGGAGTCATTTAAGAAAAATGCAGGTTAGTCTATCTAGGTTATGTCCTTATCTTCGTAATATTATGCAATGAGGCTTAAAAATTGTAGAATCCTACGCTATTAAATGATTAATATCTGTATAATTTTATTTGTAATTGAGTTCAATATAACGGCTCGAACGACTTTAACGAAATTTGCGATTATTCGCCCACCCCTATTTACGTGGGCGAAAATCGATCTAGCTGGTTTTCATTCCCGGGAAAACTAATTTTCTCGGAAAAACACCGGGTTGGCTCAACTTTAGAATACGCAACACCGAGTTTAGCGTTCATATTTTTTTTTATAAACAGTACTCTGATTAAGAAAGCTTTCCACAAAATCTCAAGTAGCGGAAACGTAAAAAAAATTGGGCAGTTTCTATACTAAAATCTGTAATAAATACCACGCCATGAAAGTCAGATGATTTACGTCACTCACGTCACTGCCCTAGGTATATCAAAAACCGAATTAGAGCACCCCACTATCCTCGTGGTCTTGTCTGCTCTACCCCAAGATTGTATATAAAAATTCGGAGGCGCGAAGAGAGAGCAGCCCTTGCCCGCCGTGACAGCGCGGGAACCGTGCGAGGTGGAGCGGCTGAGCCTGGTCCCCGAAGGCGACCAGTAAGGTGAAGCTGCGGAGCCGAGCATGGACAACCATGCTTTGTTACGAGGGCGGAAGGGCTGCTCGTCCGGAGCTAAGGCGGAGTCCAACTGTCATGGCGTAGTATTAATTACCGAGTTTAGTATAGATAGAAACTTTCCATTTTTTTTCTCTTAAACTGTATGTCTCCGCAACTTGAAATTATGGGGAATGAGGAAAGCTTTCTTATAAGTAGTGAGTACTATTTATAAAAAAATATGAATGTTATATTTGGTGTTGCATATTCTAAAGTCCTTCCAAAAACAATACATTGACCAAGAAAATACTTGTATGTATACTTTTTTTTGATTTGGATGGAAGAACATTTCTTTGTAAAATAAAGGCTTAAATTAAATAAATAAATAAATAATTTCTTTTTTTTTAATCAAACCCAACACAAAACTTTTTAATTTTTATTTACGCGCTGGGTGGATGACATTGTAGCCACTGCTGGATTTTTTTTATGTTTTTTTATAAAGTACAAACAAAATCAGAAAATAACTGAAAAAAATTTAAAGTTGGAAATAATAAACAACTTTATTATTATTATTATTGTACGTCTTTTCCATATCTCGGGACCATGAGGTCCCGGACGTTTGGAAGGCGTGCGTGGGGCCGAAGCCAACAGCGCAGAGGCCCTTTAAGACAAAAATAATCTACAAGTAAGGGATACACATGGCGGATACCATCTCCGAGCGCACAATATGACGCATCCGGAGATAGTCCCCGCCAGGTGCAATGACTATTGGAGTGCAGCACTTTGGCTGCGATGGGAGCTAAGGTCATAGGGCTATTGAGTAGAATATTGGATGGGCTGGATAATGGGTTATGGGAGGAGACTAGCGGACACCTGCCGTGACAATTAGTCTCAGATTGTAAAAAGGCAGGCGGTGACTCGCCAGCTCTCTGAGTGGGCCCCACATAACAGTCGCACGCACAGTGCGACAGTGGGGCAACATCCCTTTGAGCGGCTGTAAGGTTGTTGAGAGGTGAGTCTGCGGTAGCCAGATCCCGGTAATCCGATTAGCAGGCCGCCGGCGTTATGACATTTTACACTTCCAACCTGGAGCATAGGTCTCGCTCTTGCGACTCCACTCTGGCAGGCCAATTAAGGCAAGCACAGAGGCGAGGGCCAGATGGAAAGGGCCCTCTGGAGATTAGGGGTCCGCGGTGTTGCAACTCACCGTCAGCTCGCCACAATTATTATTATTATTATTATTGAATAGCGTAGGGATGTGACGACCCCATCAGCAGGGCAGCTTGTGGCGAGCTGTTAGGGAGCAGCGACCCTATGTACCTGAGTGCTCCTGGGGGTGTTCTGTGGGTTGGTTGTATGAACAGGCCCCCCACCTCTGGCTTGCCTTAACACTGTCCAGAGTGGAGTCGCTGGAGCTGTTGCTCGGGGGTGGATGTGGTCACCTATGTGGCGAGTTGGCTATATGTTCAAAAGTCCAGTGCCACCTCTCTTATTATTAGTTATTATGCTTTTGAAATAAGTGTTTCATATAATCCTTCTGTCCATTTCTAGGGTGACATGCACAGATGCGCAGCCCGGTGCTGCGACGACCAGCAGAACTCGCTGGAGAGAGTGCACAGCTGCATTGACAACTGTACAGGCAAACTTAACCAGGCTAACAACTATGTACAGGTAAAGTTAGTTAGTTTACGGTTTGACACTCTCTTGTCTTTCTGTCCCATAAGCAACAACACAAAAGATGGCGGATTTTCTAAAATTATTGTACTTTAACATCCCATTAAATGTTATAAATTCATTAGCAGTTTAAAATATCTAAATCGGTTTACACGATAAGTAGTTGTAGATCATTAAATTTACTACCAAAAATCCCACGAATAAGACAAATACAACTTGTATTTTTTTAATTAATATTTTGCTTGATTTCTGAATGCGGATGAATTTGAAATTTACAGAATTTGAATCCTTGAATTAGCTTTTTAAAAAGGTAGGTAGATAGGTTGAATTCAAGCCTATTTAGAAAGGGTGGGCATTCAATCGAAACTCGAGCAATCCCATTTTAAGTAAAAAAGAAAGTATCTTTGTTAGTTACTGTGATATACTAAAAAGTGTTAAATGTGATATATTAATTATTTTATTTATTATTGTAATGTTATGTATCTACACTGTACATACATTATAATTAAGGTGTTAAAATTCAGTAGGTCAGTCCATGACGCCCCGTGAGAGCATACAACATAAAGTTAAAACTTTACTAATTCAGGCTCTACATTATAAAATAGAATTAATAATCATTACAAATAGAACTAATTATCATGCGATTACTATCTACAGAGTTCCCGAAAATTAGTTATGCATTAAAACATTCTACAAACTACAATCAAATACATATCACTGAAATAAAATAAAAACTCATTAAAATTAAATAAATAATTAAAACGAAAAATACAACATTTTTTTTTTCTTCTAATAAGTATCTTGCGATCGGCTTACTAGCCCTTAACAGATTTGTTGTAGAAGTGCAGTGTCAGTAGAGACTGTTCCTCCAGCGAGGAAGCCGTCTCTTATTTACAACAATTTAAAATACAATCAAAGGCCGTGCCAGGATAAGCTAAGTGATTCTGCCCCCCTTGAGTTTGGGCTTGTAATTTTTATAGATTGTGTGGCTCTACACATTACTCATCATTGTGCCAAATTTGAGCACCCTAAACGTTATAGTTTTTGTTTTTAAAAAAAAGAAATATAATTTTTCTTTGTTTTTTTTTTCTTTTCAACCTATTTCAACGAGTCTGGCATATATTGTACTTTTTATAAAGATGATTAAATGACCATAATTATTCAAAGATATATCAAAGAAAAATTTAATTTCGTTTTTTTTTCTTTTAAACAAAAACTAACG
Source organism: Notocelia uddmanniana (assembly GCA_905163555.1). Taxonomy (NCBI): domain Eukaryota; kingdom Metazoa; phylum Arthropoda; class Insecta; order Lepidoptera; family Tortricidae; genus Notocelia; species Notocelia uddmanniana. The sequence goes on from LR991077.1 coordinate 4,799,469, forward strand.
TTTAAGGAGCTCAAATTTGGCACAACGATGAGTAATGTAGAGCCACACAATCTATAAAAATTACAAGCCCAAACTCACGGGGGGCAGAATCACTTAGCTTATCCTGGCACGGCCTTTATAATTTATCATCAAGAAAGTCCTTAACCGAATAGTAACATTGTTTTAAATTTCATTTTATTTCATTTTTTGAATACCTCCGAATATTATTGGCCGGTACTGTAGGTTGTCCACTCTCAATGCAACACATCATCAGAAGCTCTGGGAACTTTGATAATACAATAATTTTACTTCACTTATTTACAGAATGAGATCAACCACTTCCAGAATAGGCTGCAGCGCTGCGTGATGGACTGCAACGACTCTGTTCGAGACAGACTCGGTCCGGACCCGAGCCAGGAGACTGTAAGATTTTTTTCTATACAACAATGATGTGAAACATGTAGCCAAAGGGTGCTTGCGACTCCAGAGATAGAGCGTTGACCATAAATGCAGGTCCCTGACTTTCAACACAGCACATCCTCTGGAAATTCTTTAAGAGCCCGGTTCTCCATACAAACGTAGTTTCGGTCTCATTTTAAAACGCCATGCTGGAATAACATGAAATGCTGGAATACACAATGGGATCCAGCATATCTAGGCTGGAAATTAGTTTCCGTTGCTTAAAATTATAATGGAGAAAAATACAGTGATTATTAAGGTTTTCATAAAAGACCTAAAAAAACTCAAAAACTCGTATTTTTTACAAGAATTTTTTTAGTTTCCCCTGTCCCGTTGTCTGTCTGTCAGTCTGTAATCAAATCTTGCAAGTTAAATTTGATCCACTTTACGGTTTCCGATTGAGCTGAAATTTTGCATGCACGTATAAATCGGATGACAATGCAATATTATTATGACATAGAGCTGATCTGATGATGGAGACAGAAGGTGGTCATAGCAATTCCTAAACTACACAAGATAAACCCATCGTGTTTAGGCTCATGCGAACCGACTCAACAAGTAGTTTATGATTGTGGAAAAAAGTACAGTCGGCAATAAAAGCTTGTACCAATAATAATTTTTTTGACCAAAAACTTATTTCTAGCAACACGAACTAATTTCCGGCTTAGATATGGCGGATCCCATTGTGTATACAATGGTTCGTGTTATTTCAGCACAGCTTTTTAAAATTAGATCGAGTTCAGTCGAACGTGCGCGGATAAGTTGGGTTTCAACAAGCCGTCTCTAATTGGAGGAATTGTTGGATTAATCCCTGCCGCTTCGTTCCGGCATCGTCCAACGCGACAACATCTCCATCCTCACCACTTAGATGGTTGTCAGTCCTCAACTTTGCGTTTCTTCTGGCTATCGCCAGAAACTTCCTGCCTCGCACAGCTGGACTGTGGAATGAACTGTCGCCTGCGGTATTTCCGGACCGATACGACCTTCAACCCTTCAAGAAAAGACCGTACTCCCATCTTAAAGGCCGGCAACGCACTTACAACCCCTCTGGTGTTGCGGGTGCTCTCATGGGCGGCGCTAATCGCTTACCATCAGGCGATTCGTCTGCTCGTTTGCCTTCTAATTCATAAAAAAATCTCTTTTTTTTATTAAAAATGGGATTGCTCTTGGGCAGCATCTAGCCAGGGGGCAAAGATGAGGCCGACGATGAAGCGAGCTCACCCAGAAGATGCCTATTCACTCGTGCCTTAAAAAGGTCCAGGTTATATGAACTCGGAAATACAGACGCCGGCTGAGAATTCCAAACCTTAGAAGTGCGCATTATAAAAGAAGATGCAAGTGGTAAGTGGGGTTTGTTAATATCTGGGTGTATGTTAACCCAGTTAGCCCAACCAGGTGTTATAACACCCCCATTCCTGTTTGAAATGTGAACCTTACGCAGTTACAATTAAGTATCACATTATGTTGGCAAAAAATAGTTAATAGTTATATCTGGGTTAAGTCTGTACGGGATGACAGGTGAAAACGCCATATTTAACATTGACCAGCCTGTGCTCGTAAGTTGGTGAACCTGAGCCTTAGACATGATAAACCAAGTCACGTCATTAAGGTTGTATATCAGTGATTCTTATCATAAACGAACATTGTTGATTTTTTAGGGTTCCGTACCCCAAGGGTAAAAACGGTACCCTATAAAAATAAATAAATAAATATTAGGGGACATTTTTTACACAAACGAACTAGTCCCACAGTAAGCTCAATAAGGCTTGTGTTATGGGTACTAGACGACGATATATTTAATAGATATATACTTAAATACATAGAAAACATCGAAGTCTCAGGAACAAATGTCTCTGCTCACCACAGAAACAAATGCCCTTACCGGGAATCGAACCCGGGACCTCTACCCTATTACTAAGACTTCGCTGTCCGTCCGTCCGTCACCAGGCTGTATCTCAAGAACCGTAATAGCTAGACAGTTGAAATTTTCACAGATTGTGTATTTCTGTTGCCGCTATAACAACAAATACTAAAAACAAAATAATAATAATAATTAAGGGGGGCTCCCATACAAAAAACGTGATATTTTAGCCCTTTTTCATGGCTACCACTCGCCGAGCTAGATCTCAGGAACCGTAATAGCTAGACAGTTGAAATTTGCACAGATTATGTATTTTGATTGTGGCTACAACAACAAATACTAAAATCAAAATAATAATAATAATTAAGGGGGCTCCCATACAACAGAATAGTTGTTGGAGTTTTTTTTTCTGGTACGGAACCCTTCGTGCGCGAGTCAGACTCGCACTTGGCCGGTTTTTTTAAACACTAACGGTTGCAAACAAGCTTACGGCCTGCCTGATGGTAAGCAGACACCGTCGCCTATGGACGCTTGCGCCTCCAGAGCAATCAAAAGCGCGCTGCCGACCATTTTATGATATGACGATTTGTTCTATTGACACCTAGAGGATGTATCCTCGTGAAATTCCATTTTACGACAAATAGGGTAGTTCTTTATAACATATAGACTCTATATGGATAGTATAACGAGACGTGAAATTTTCTAAGAAATCTGTATTTTTTTATCATCTGAAAGTTAAATAAGGGCTACCAATAGAAATCACATGAACCAATAAAAAATAAATTGTACGACAGCTGACATCATTTCAAATTTTTAAGAAGTATGAAATCTTAACTCATTTTGTTAATTTGGTAACAAGAAACCCCAAAATATTTATTTTTTTATTTTTATAGCTATTAGTTTTCTAAATATTCACGAAAATGTGAAGAAAGCCCATATCGTAGTAATGACGTCATTACTACGAAATTGTGACAGTCACAGCGCACAAAAAGAACAGCAGTTCACTATCTTTAATAAGTTTGTCTTAGTAACAGTGCTTCTGTATGATTTATTAAGCTGTGACGCCTTACTTGTCACTTACTCTCTTTTAGAATGAGCAACTTTTGAATTTGAATTATTTATATGAAATTGGGATATTTTCGAGAATTTAAAAATGTGGTTTCACTTAACTTTTTAATCTCTATTTGATTTCATCGGTAAAAAGCCTGCTTAAAAAAATGAAATGTTGTCAACTGTGTACTTAAACGCGATTTCACGATTAAAATAGCAATTTTCTTTTTTCATCTCACGTTAGTACAGGGCTCGTGCGTTGTGACGTCATAATTTTCTGACAATCATTATGGAGCGTTTTTAGTGTCTGGGAACTGTTAGGGTCCTACTGCCGCCGTCCCCGCCTCTCCTCCCGCGCGCATGCCGATCAAGTTCTCAACAGGAACAATTTCCACCTTTGACCCTCATTTGTGACTTTTGTTGTGCTTTAATCGTAGTTGGTCCCATACAAACATTTAATTTTAAAACTGGTTCGAATGGCATCGTTCATTTTATTTGGAAACAACATTCGCGGTCAAAAATTTCGCGGCAACCTGAATTTATTAACCGCAATAAGTTTTTTTTTATAGTTACATAATATACTATTACCAACCACCACCCAACCCAACTATACCCAACTATGTATGTCATTTCCGGGATCCTATCATAAAAATATCAATATCCATCAATGAAGTTTTTTGCGATATCACGTTCTCGTTTTTACTAGCCCGATTTAAACCTGGTAACGTTATTTTTTTAACCGTTATTTTTGCAGTTCAAATGTCAAATTAAATACAGATTATGACTGAATTCTAAAAAAACTGGCCAAATGCGAGTCGGACTCGCGCATGAAGGGTTCCGTACCATTATCTATTAAAACGGCAAAGAGTCCGACTCGCAGTTGGCCGGTTTTTTTTTGTGTAGTGTAGCCTATTCTTAGCGTTCCTTTTTTTTCAGATCGACAAGTGCACAATAGACTTCGAGAAGTGCGCAGTGAAGTGTGTGGATAAACACATGGGCCTCATCCCTAGCATGCTGAAAACTATGAAGTCAGTACTTGCGAGCGGCAAGCCCCTGCCGACGAAGAGCGAATGATGCATGGTCAGAGTTTACCATGTATGATTACCTTTTGACCATGGGACCTCAAAAAGGTTATAAACAGCAAGTTTTAACCTTTCGCCCGCTGTACATCGAATAAGCTGACCTTTTGACCATGGGACCTCAAAAAGGTTAAAAACATTGCCAGTTTTAACCTTTTGACCGCTGTACATCAAATAAGCTATACGAGTGACCATGGGACCGCAAAAAGGTTAAAAACATAGCCAGTTTTAACCTTTTGACCGCGGTACATCGAATAAGCTATACAAGTCACCTTCTGACCTTGAGACCTCAAAAAGGTTAAAAGTAGAGGTGCGCCGAATATTCGGTAAATATTCGGTATTCGGCATGATTTTCAATGTTCGGTATTCGGCCGAATTATTCGGTAAAACTGCCGAATATTTACCGAATAAACAAATGATATTTTATCTGATAATAAATAAATCATTCATACTATTTGTAGCTCATAAAAGTTAAGTTATATATTTATTGATATTATTAGGGTTATAATAAAACAAAAAACTTGTAAGCTTTATTATTCAGTTTAATCACATAATCAAAAATCACCATCACGATATCAACGTCTGTCACTAATTCGCCGTCAAAAACAATTGCAAATGTTGACATTGACAATGCCAAGGAAGCATACACAATTACACATATTATTTTACTAGAAATAAAAAGTTCAATAGTTAAAATTTAATAGCGGTAAATTATGATGCAGAAATACTAAACTTTCTGCTCGATCAGGTAGAAGGCGGTTTCGTTTCTTCTCATAAATATTACCCGCTTCAGAGAATATTCTTTCGCTGTAAACCGAAGAGCCAGGAGCTGCCAACCATTTTTTAGCGAGGTGCGCCATTAGTGGATATTTTGCTTTATTTTTTACCCACCATTCATAAGGACTTCTGTCCCGCTGAAGTAAATTCTCCTGGAGATATTTGTCCAATTCTGCAGCAATAGGACTTTTAGTTGTTTCGATGGGTTGGGATAAAGTTGGTTTTGCTGATGCAACTTCCTCGAAGCAGCTCCAGAAATCTGCGTGAGTCTCGTTTGAAGGTATGTTCTCTTTATTACGTGGCAGCTCTTCGTCATCGTTACTGCTATCTTCGTCATCATTATTTTTTATGGCTTCTATGAGGAAGGCTTTTCTTGCAGATTCTATTTTGTCATTGCTGAAGAAATTGAGTTTGTACCTGGGATCCAAAATTGTGGCGAGCGTGTATACAATGTCATCTTGAATACCTTCAAATCGGGCTTTTAACTCCGTTTGCAATCTTTTCCTCATTGTAACAGTGTTTGAGTCATCACTTGCAGGTTTGGCCAAATATTTGAGCAGAATATTTACGTGCGGTATGACTTCTGAAATGCACCAAAAGTTCGAGCTTGTAATTCTTGTTATCTCTTCAAAAGGCTGCAATATTGTCAACAATTCTTTAACGAGTTGCCATTGTCTTTCTGTTAAATTGTTGAAGTTAATTGAGCCAGAGTAATCTGATATATACAGTGAAACAGGTCGCTTTTGCTCAATTAGCCTCTCGCACATATAAAAAGTGCTGTTCTAGCGGGTTGTCACATCCTGAATGAGCTTGTGTTTTGGCAAATTGAGCTCATTCTGGATAAGCACCATTTTTTCTTGCGCTGTACTAGAGTGATTGAAATGTGTCACGATCCTTCTCGCTGCAGTGAGGATTTCGTTGATGTTTGGTTGAGCATCCAGCGAATGCTTGATGGCCAGCTGTAGTGTGTGAATGAAGCATGGCTTTCCGGTGTATGGGCTGTCATTGATCGCCTTCACGATATTTGGCCCATTATCCCTTACAATTATGTGAACTTTCGAACCCAAATCCCACGACTCTGCCATTGTTTCTAAGCTTGCTCTGATTTTTTCAGCTGTATGTTGACCAGTAAAGTTACACATTTGCAGCACACGGTGTTGTGCAGCGAGCTCAGCATTTAGCCAGTGAGCGGTGAAGCTTAAAAAACTGGTGACGTTGTCAGTGCAAGTCCACATATCAGTTGTTACAGAAACCGCCTTTGCCTGGTCAGTATCCTTTTTTACACACAACTTAACCCTCTCGTAATTTTTTGGTAAAATAACTTCTCTCATATATTTCCTTCCAGGCATTGGATATTTCGGTTTTAATACTTTGATTAGTCTGTTAAATCCAACGTCCTCTACAATCGATATCGGCTGATTGTCGACGGCGATCATCTCTTCTACCGCGTTGTGAATTTCTTGAGATCGTGGATCTTGTAGGTCCCACTTTTTAGAAATAGAACTTTCGATCGATTGCGGTACGCACGCATGCGATGAGGACGGCTGATGTAATTCTCCAGCATTAATAATTGAATGAATTGGCTTATCCAGTTTTTCACTTTCTTCTTTATGTTTTAGTTTTAAATGGTTCGATAGTGCCGAGGTCGACCCCGTACGTCCTGTGCCGCCGCGCGACGGCACCGAATTGCACAATGTACACTTAACTTTACTTTTATCGTCTTCCATTTCATTAAAGAACGTCCACACATTCGACCGCTTGCGACTCCCACTCATTTTAAAGTCCAAAACAAATAATAACAATCACAACGACAACACTCCGCAATCCGTGCAATCACTAATTAAGACATCAAATAACTAAACACGACACGACTAGCTGACCGGCCGTCGCGCTGGGCCAGTACGGGTAGCGGGCGGCGAGCGGGAGGGGTCGAAATCGCGCTCAGCGAGCCGCGCGCAGACCTGCATAAACCTGTTTAGTTTTACCGAATAATTCAGCCGAATATTCGGTTCGGTAAGATCTGAACCGAATATTCGTATTCGGTGAAGTCTATATTCGGCGCATCACTAGTTAAAAGCATAGCAAGTTTTAACCTTTTGACCGCTGTACATCAAATAAGCTATACAAGTGTCCCTAAATTCAACTTTAAGGGAAAATTCAAAAATTGTTTGTTCCGAGCAGGCCATCAGCCGGGCAGCGTAGGTATGCCAGGTGTCGCAGGTTCGAATCCTGCTCGGAGCACTAAATTGGAAATTTATATGGCTACCAAACAAGTTTTAACCTTTTAACTGCCATTGTCGGCCGGTTAACCTAGTGGGTGGTGACTGCCTACGACGGTGGCGGCCCCGAGTTCGAATCCCTTTGCTTAGTTTGGGACAAGGTCGAATTGTACGAGATTGTCCCCAAATATATATTTATTTTGATCACGACCAGCGATTGACCCTAGTCTCATCTGATGGAAAGCGATGACAAGGCTTAAGATGTATTTATTTTGACGTTTGGCGGTTAAAAGGTTAATATGAGCATAGAAAGACAACTTATTTATAGTTACTGTCGAAAATGTAATTTCGTATACGAGAGGAGGCTCTTGCCCAACAGTGGGACGTATAATGAATGTACATTGTAATCGTTTTTGTCGCCGTTGGCTTGGCCGAAAGGTTACGAATATGTCGTTTAGTGACATCAAATATATACAAACTTACTGTGAATTGTTATATCGAAGACCATAAGCCGTGATAGCTATGAAAATAAAAATAATACTATGTTTTATATTATACGATATGGTATAGTTGAAATTATTCAATCTGTCCGAATTTAACTTGACGGCCTGTTTTGCCTAGTTGGTAGTGACACTGCCTCTGAAGCTAGAGGTCCCGTGTTCGAATCCCGGTCAGGGCATTATTTGTGCATTTAGCACGGATATTTGTTCTTGGGTCTTTGATGTTTTTTATGTATTTAACCTTTTGAACGCCACGGTCGGCCATAGACGTCAACGTAAAATCGTCACCCCGACACCAACGACGGACTGGCCGACAATTTTTTTTTAATGAAAAACTACTGAGAAGCTGCCCCATTTTATATTGGGATTATTTCTTTACACATCATTTTTTTACCGTTGTGGCGTCAGGGGCACGGCGAATTACTTTGACGTCTGGCGGCGAAAAGGTTAAGTATGTATATCGTCGTCTAGTACCCATAATACAAGCTTTGCTTCGTTTGGGACTAGTTCGATTTGTGTAAGACTGTCTCCCAACTCTATATCGATTTGGTTAGACAGGGCACCTTCAGTATACTTGTTGGGTTTTGGTTGTGTCCAATTAATTGTCCTATTGTGCGGTTTTCATACCTCATTCTAGTCCGTCATAAAACTCATAAAAGTAAGCATATTTCATAGATAAAGACTGCATGCAATAACATTTAACCGGATTATCATCCTTTGCCAAAAAATTAAATGCTTTAATAAAAATGTGACGTTAGCTTTTTATGGCCGTTATTTACCTTAACAGCACAATAAAAGCCCTAGAGTTGATAACCTGGTAGTATGTTAACTTCTAACAGTCAAGTTGCCCACTTACTTGACAAAGGGGGGTCGAAGTTGCACCACCTCCGTAGGCAGTACCCACCGTTACCCTACACGTGACCCTTGGGTGGTGATAAAAGTGCAAAAAAAATGGCTACCGTACTTGTCTTCTCGAAGATCTCACCAGTCAGTCACAACTCCTATATAATAAAATAAAAAAAAATGTATGGCGATCGAACGCCTGCCATGCCAACCTACAGGATAATGTACATAACAATTTACCCATTTAACTTTGTATAATTTTAATTTCTATATTGTGCAATTTGTAAAGTTAGTTTATAACTTATTTCATATGTTATAATTTGTATAAAATCTCAACCAAATTACCTTAGTAACAACCTTATTATATTGTAAAATGATGTGTTCACCTATAATTGGGGTACGTAAGCCCCCTCACACTTTATGCCATAAACAATTATTATCTTACCTTATGTACCCTGTTGGTGTCCCGTGCAATAAATAAATAAATAAATAAATAATGGGTTGTCATGGCAATCTGACAAACTTGACAAAGTCAAATACGTACATTAAAAATATTTTTCTTACTTGAAATACCGACGTCAATTAATGACAATTATTTTATTCGCTGTACTTTTGAAACTTTAGTGGCGTTGAGTTGAGCAAATTTGCTCCTACGCTTATTTCGCGTGTGCGCGCGGTTTTTAGAGACAGGGACTCGTATTGTTTTGTGTGCGTATTATTTTATTTAAGAGACGTGCACTCGTGATATTTCTGAGATAGTGACTCGAAATAGTGATAAGTGACTCATAATGGGCGGTAATAGACGCAAAAATAGACGCTGTGACTTCACAGCGTCTATTTTTGCGTACACATACTTATGTGGCGTCGTGGAAAGCCTCAGGGGAGGATTCTTTGCCAATTTTCCCAAAGATGAGCTAATAACAAGATAATGTAAATATCTATAAGATTTAATGGAAGTAAAAGGGTTTTTTATAACTCCTTGTGTGTAAATAATAATATTGTAAAGGTTGACGTGGTTTATTTACTATTTACAATTTACAACAACAGTTGAAAACAAGTCGATTGTTTTCGCATTAAGTATTAACGCTGGTTACTTCTTAATTTAAATTTAGTTAAAAAAGGCAAAATGAAAATCGCAATACCTACGTAAGCAATTTTTATCGAATATCGATAAGACATGCACAATACTAGTGCATTTACTATTCAATACTATAGATAACTCCGCAGCACTACAGTGACAGTTAGTTTTATAGTGTTGATCATCAAAGATATTTAGAAACATACAAATTACTGTGGATGACAGTATATAGGCAGTTACGTCTGTTCTCCGTAAGGAGTATTATATTCTCTTTGGATCTCACGGTTCCAAAATAAATGCCATACGAATATTATTATTATTAATGCATCCAGTCTTTATCTATGAAACTTGTATATGGTACTCGTAGCAAAACCGCACAATAGGACAATGGATTGGGCACAACTAGAACCGACCAACTATACCATTGTCCGAAAGATAAGGCAGCCGACCAGCATTCGGACATTTTAATAAATACGACTAAAATTATAGTGTGAAGCATCTTTTCACGTCTTTTGAGATTTTTCACCAGGCGATATTGCGTATATTCGCATCCGCAACAGCGGAACTTCAAGCTCCTAAAAATCATTGCGGATTGTACCTGCTATTAATTATTCTAGTGTCACGGGGTGAAAAGTTTCGTAATTTCGGACCTTAATGGCATTGACATAGAGTGGAAAATCGACGAATCTTTTCTTTCCTCAACTCTAAATGTTAAGCATTTTTACAAAGCATTATGTGTAAATTGGTTTGTAATAAATAAGTATATCCTATAGTTGGTGTATAGATGTGTAGATAGATTGAATACATTATATACTTAACTAATTTGTGTACAGTTCTAGTGCAAAACTATGTATCGAATGAATGCTCTCAAAAGTAAGTTGTTATGTACAGTTGACGTCAAAGATATTTTCACATCGCCTTATTCAATTTTTTTTTAATACAGTTGCTCAAAAAGCGCTACTTTACGTAGCTGTTTAGCGTGCGGAAAGTTGGTTTTCGCGCACTAGTGCTTTTCACTTTTCCAATTTTTTTAAATTTATGCTTGTTCCAATGCATGACTCCTTATTGCTGGGTGTTAAATATTAGTTTCCTTTAAACGTCGTAATCAACATAAAAACCTACTGTTAATATCAGAATACGAAAAATATACACATTTCATATTTTATTACTTACCTCTTCATCATTATAACACGTTTATTTTTTAATATTGAATATTGAAAAACCGTTCTTAATAAGTTGTCTGAGTGGAACGGAATAGCTGCCGAAACGCCTGTCAAAGAAGAGGCGTTTTTACTTACTGCAAGCATGTTTTAAGTTTCTAAAGGCAACATTCGATATTGTTTTTATAAATATTACTTGTTGTTTTTCTTATTTTTTCGCAACTGTATTAAAAAACGTCGTTCAATACACGTGCGGAAATGTCATTCTTCACTCGTCCCGAGTCTTGCCACAGAAATGACATACTTTCCGCACTAGCATCGAAATGTACTATTTCGTATTTCCTTTTTTTGGTATTTTTTTTTGTTATGAGGCAAAAAATTAAACGTAGTTGTGTGGGGTTAAAATAGCACGACCCCCTTTCTTCACTTGGGTGTCGTAAGAGTCAACTGTGGGAACAAGATTGAAGTTTGTTGTGGGCGATGGGCTAGCAACCTATCACTGCAGTATCACATTTTCTCAATCTATGAACCTGCAATAGCTAAAAGTGGCACTGAAATTAATTTTCGTGCGCTCTGCCTACCCCTTTTTGGGAATATAGGCGTGAGTTTATGTATGTATGTATGAATTAAACATTGTTTGACGTTGACTGTACCGAAACCTTCATTCGCCGATATTAGAAACTCGAGACAATTTTTTGAGTAAATTAAATATATCCATATTTTTTCACTAGAGGGTACAAATGTTTCAATAACTTCATTTCCTAATCCTATTCTTACAAGTAAATTTTTAACAAAAAAACACCAACTCCAAACTTTGCCAGGCCCCATCCTCCTGCTATATAATTTGAGGAGTTCCTTCGATGTAGCCTTACTTACCCCATCCTCTTGGTATATAATTTGAGGAGTTCCCTTGGTTTTTCCAAGATCCCGTCATCAGATCCAGACTTGGTGACAATGGGACCAACTAGAAAACACACCGTTTCAAACATAAAAAGAATTTTTGAAATCGGTCCACTAGTCTACGAGTAATCGGTGAACATACATAAAAAAAACCGACGAATTGAGAACCTCCTTCTTTTTTTGAAGTCGGTTAAAAAGGAAAGTCATTATCATATCGGCGGAACGACATCCACTGCTGGACATAGGCCTGTCTAAAGAGTACCACACTGACCGGTCCTGCGTCACCCGTATCTAGCGAACTCCCGCGACCTTTACAAGGTCATCAGAAGAATAGTTTTTTTTAATACCACGTCGGTGGCAAACAAGCTTACGGCCCGCCTAATGGTAAGCGGTCACCGCAGCCTAGGGACGCCTGCAACTCTTAGGGGTGTCACATGCGCGTTGCCGACCCTTTAAGAATTTATACACTCCTTGAAGAACCCCATACTGTAGTCAAAATAGTTGTGAAGGAACGTGAAGGACCAACGGTAGAAGACCGCAAGCCAAAGATGGGGTATAGGTCTGTAAACGTATGAATGAATAACAATCTGCCAAGAGCATGTGGTCATGCTCAGTGTAGGGTTCCGTAGTTGCCCAATTAAGTTACTTAAAAAAAACAAGCAAAAGGGAATACCTTCGCAGCGTTTCATACGTCTTTTACTAAGAAGGGAAGACTACGATAACTCAAAAACAGCTCAACTAATCATGTCTGCTATAGTTTTCGTGGTAAGTCTTTATTAAGCTTTACTTTCATGTTGTTTTTTCATATTTTTGGACTCATAGTTAAAGGGTGGGGGGCACTTTTTTTTTCTTTTTGAATGTATATTTCCGAAAATATTCATTTAAAAAAAATGATTGATGAAGACCTCTATTCATTTTGCAAGACCTATCCAACAACACCCCAAACCAAAGTTGAAGCAAAAAAAAATTGCGTCCCCCACCTTATGTGTACCTACCCTTAATAAAAAAAAATAGATTTTATTTTACGACTCAGTTTTAGTGTTTTCTATATCCATACCAAATTGCAGCTTTCTAGCACTAACAATCACAGAGCAAAGCCTCGGACAGACAGACGGAGATGGCGAAACTATTAGGGTTCCTAGTTGACTACGGAACCCTCAAAAATTTGAAATGGCGACCTGCCTTACCTGTACTTCGGTTGCAAAGGGTCTTGAGAATCTGTATTTCTTTAGGATGGACTAGGTAAATGTTTTTCTTCTTTCTATGTAATTTTATATTTATCACGTATTCGTAATATTTTTTTCATCACATTTATTATTATTATTATTCCTTTATTTATTTTTCGTCTTAGGTTAGGTTTGTACAATGGATTTACAAAAGGTAAAATATAAAAATACACTTACAAAATATAAAAACATTATAAAAACCTAACCTAGGGTGCCGCCGGCAGCGAGGCAGGGCCTAAGCCACCGGTGGTTAGGGCGACAGAGAGAGGAACCTCCGGACTATCCGCGCCGTGTCCAGGAGTACCGCCTTCTGTATTTGACCCTTGACCCAGCCATCTAGCGAGAGTCTCTTGAGATGTTGGTCGAGACTCTTCGCTATTAGACCGTTCGCAGAAACGACTATCGGGACAATGATCGTCGAATCAACATCCCACATGGCGGTTACCTCGTGTGCCAAGTCTAGGTACTTGCTGACTTTGTCCTTCTCGGCCTTCACGAGGTTCTCGTCATGGGGGATGGTGATGTCGACGAGCACTGCCTGGCGCTTCGATCGATCTATCAGCACGATGTCGGGCTTATTGGCTACAATAGTCCGATCCGTGATGATAGATCGATCCCAATAGAGCGTATTATTATTATTATTATATTATTTTAGACAGGCAGCTCGCGCTGGTAAGTCTAAATCATAGTTCACTAAGCACTAATATAATTCACTGCTTTAGATAGTTTGTCTAGTCTATTTTTAAACTGATTAACACTGTTGGAGTTCACAACTTGGGAGGGTAATTTGTTCCAAGTATTAACAATTCGGTTCGCAATAAAGTTTTTGCCGATATTTGTATTATGTCTTGTTGTTGTTAGTTTATAATTGTGCCCTCTTGTGCGCGTGTTTAGATGTCGAGTGAACAAGTCGGTCAGTTCTGGACAGTCGTAATAGCCGTTTAGAATTTTAAAAGTCTCAATCATGTCCCCACGTTGGCGCCTCGTTTGCAGTGTTGTTAGGCCTAGCTTTTTTAGTCTATCCTCATATGATAGCGTCTTTAGCTGTGCGGGAATTTTGGTGAATTTGCGCTGTACTCGTTCAATCATTTCTATGTCTTTTTTGAAGTATGGATTCCATATTGGAAAGCCATATTCAAGTATAGGTCGTATATACGTTTTGTAGATCTTTAGCATTGTTTCAGGAGTAATGATGCGAAAGGCTCTTCTAATTATGTAGATGATAGAGTTTGCTTTTTTTACCATTTGCGAAATGTGGGGTTCCCACTTAAGGTCATCGGATATAAGGACTCCCAGATCTTGTTGGGTGGTAACTCCTGCCAACTGTGTGTTATTTAAAACGTATGACAACTTTGGGTTCTTTTTATGCATGTGAAGGACTGTGCATTTTGCTTCATTGAGGTTTATAAGCCACTCCAGGCACCAGTCTCTAATCCTATTCAGGTCTGACTGTAGTTTGCTGTGTTCTATAAGGGGGTTCACAAAGAGCTTGGAGTCATCTGCGAAGAAGCTAAAGTTGGACTCAATGGTGGTTTGGAGGTCAGTGACAAAAATGCTGAACATGGTGGTTGAGATGACAGATCCCTGGGGTACACCGCTCCATACATCAAATTCTTTTGAAACACTGTCAGCGATTCGTACTCTAAATTTTCTGTCCTTTAGAAATGATTCTATCCATTGCAGAAGGTTTCCTCTTATGCCAAAGTGCTCGAGTTTGGTGAGAAGCCTACGATGTGGCACTCGGTCGAAGGCTTTTTCATAGTCTAGATATACAACGTCGACCGGTTCAGCGTTATCCAGATGATTTGACCAGACCTTGACACAGGCCAGTAAATTTGTGACAGTTGATCTTTTTCGCATAAAGCCATGCTGTTGGTCGACAATGATGTGATTACTATCTAGGAATTGCCTGATTTCGTCATTGATAATAGCCTCCATTAGTTTAACGGCAAGGCAGGTTAGACTGATTGGCCTGTAATTATTGGGGTTAAGTTTATCTCCCTTTTTGTAGATGGGCGTTTTTCCACTTCTGGGGCACGGTTGACGAGAGAAATGACTCTTTCATGATATGAGTAAGTGGTGAAAGGATGGCTTTACATTTCTTGAGCACGACCGCCGGGATTCCGTCGGGGCCCATGGACGTATCTTCACGTAGCTTCTTTAGTTTGTTCCAAACTTTTTCTTCCGTGATAGTGACGTCACATAAGGAGTCTTGGATTCGAGGAGGTTTAATAAGAGGAATCGTGTCGTCAGGCTCCTTAACGTAGTTGGCTTCAAATCGTTTGGCAAGGGCGTTCGCGATGTCAACCTCACTTGTTACAGTGTTGTCTCCATCATGCATGACACGTGGAACTGAAACTTTCGAGCATAATTGTTTTCTAATATAGGCGTAAAAGGATTTGGGTCCGAGGTTTATAATGCGGCTTTCATATTCAGCTCTAGAGCATCTAGTTAATTTTAAAACTGTGTTGTTGAGTTTCCTGTAATGCTTATAATCTTCTCTGCATCCCGTAAGTAGGTATTTGTCCCATGACTTTCGTTTATCTTCTATTTTTTGCAGTATGTTTTTGTTGATCCATGGTTTGAGTGAAGGCTTGCGTGGTGGTCTCGTGTTTGGTGTATTCTTGTTTGTGACTTCAAGGACGGTGGATTCAAAAGCTTCCCATTTGCCGTTCGTTGTGTTGTGCGTACGTACTAAATTTAAAAGTTTGCATTCATACAAATTTAAATCTATACTATCTGTATCCGATTTAAAGTAATTTTTTCTACTAGCTTTGGTAACTTTGTTGGAAATAGTGATGTTTTCCAACTGCATTGTTAGCAGCAAAAAATCATGATCTGATTTACCCACAGGTGGTTGGTGGTCAATTGCAGTAATAAGGTTTTCGTCGTTCGTCATTACCAGGTCGATAAGTGAAGATTGGTTTCCCTGCCGGTGTCGGGTGGGTTTGGCTACGATTTGATATAGATTGCTTTGTACAAACATCTCTTCAAACCCATACTCTCTTCTATTTTCACTATGTTGAATATTTGTTAATGGCCAGGTTATCTCGCGATAGTTGAAATCTCCCATGATGATGACGTTCTGCGATGTGGAGGCAGTGGTAATGTCCGTTAGCAATATTTTCTCTTCATTGATACAAGAATCCTCTGGTCTGTAGATGCATGCGAATAAGAAGGGATACTGGTTTAAAGTTATGTCCAACCATAGTATATCTATAGACCGGAGGCAAGAGTAGCTGGTATTTAACTTTGCTAGTATATTTAATCCACATACCTCTTGGGCCACGTATACAGCTACACCTCCGCCTCTTCGGTCACAACGGTCCTTTCTGTACAAATCATAACCTGGGATACTCACCAGGTTGTTAGGAATATTTACATTAAACCAAGTTTCAGTCACAGCTATGATAATCGGTTTGGGTTTGCACATTAGAACACGAGCATGGAATAAGTCGAATTTGGGTAACGATGATCCTAAGTTAGTTTATATAATAAGATTGTTTATGATAGGTAAATTTGAACTGCTTTGTTTGTATGGTGTTATAGTGCCGTGGGTTGGTTGGCTTGGTTTTTTGGTAATGTGATTATTTTAGGACAGCCATTTATAAATCTAATAGTTAGATTTTGTTCTCCTTCTTTAACACGTTCTTCCAATTCTGAACGCAGCATTTTTAAATATTCTTGTTGTGCAGGTGTTTGATCTGATTTGATGTTCTTGCCATTGGAGTGCTTGCCCTTGTTTTTGAGAATCTTAATTGCGTCGTATTTGTTGTTGAACATGATTTTAGTGGGTCTGGGTTTGGATGAAACATTTCCTGGGCGTCCGAGACGCACAACCTTGACCCCGGCCATCTTGATCTCGCCAGCAATAGTAGCTACAATTTTCTGACATTCATTCGCATCATGCCGGTTCCTCTCTTCCGGTTGGTCTGAGGTGCTTTCCGGTACATTGAAGATTATAACGTTTTTCGCCCGTTTTTTTCGCTCAATCAACTCTTGAAGGACCTCTTCCCGGCTTGCAATATCATTGCGCCTTTTTAGGTCTTCCACCTGTTTCTGGAGCTGTTGTATTGACTGCAGGATGCGTGGTAGCTCACGCATAGCTTTTTTGCAATCCGTGCACAAGAACTGAACCACTCTTTGAACTGTTTTAAGTTCGAACACGCGCACTTCCGTTGGCGAGAGACCTGCGCATTCCTGGCATAATTTAGTCGAACAAGAGTCGCAACTAATGACGATATATTTAGCACCACTTGATTTGCCGCAGTTTGTACACTTCATGATTGTTTTGGAGAATATTTAAATGAGATTAATTCACTAAAGGCGATTTCTTCGTTATAAATGGAAGTTGGGGGTAGGAAGATAGACTTTTCTAAGGTTTATGCGTAAATTATCGCTGTTTTGGTATTATTTTGCTGGGATAACACTGTTGTCCACGGATTTTACGGTATTTTATAGGAATAAGCCAGTATTTTGCATAAACAGTCTCTTTTACTAATATTAAAACACAGAGCACAAAAAAAGCTTGCGATCACGTTCGCGCCGAACTACCCTCTCCTATTTGCTCGTAAAGGGTCTTATTGTACGCAGGCGTATAGAGTAGTTATAGCCGATTTAGCACCCGCGGGAGTTATGGATTTCCATAACTCCCTAGGGAGTTATGAGTTTCTCTGTGATCTGATTGGTTTAAAAAATCTAGTTGGCCGTGCTCCACAAGAATACTGCTCTCTGATTGGTTGCAATACTGAAGCTGCGCCCGCTGCGCGCTCCTCTCGGCATCCATGCATTGATACTGGAGATGAAGTGGTCAATTTATTCAATTTTGATTACTTTTGGAGTTATTTATTTCCTCTCAAATGAGAAGAAAACATTGTGATTACCTCGGGACGTAAGAAAATTGCAAACTTGAGTCATCAAAAGCCCTCCGCCTTCGGCGTTGGGCTTCTGATAGATTCTCGTTCGCAATTTTCCACTTACGCCCCTCGTTAAACAATGTACTATTATGCCGACAGTTCCTTTTGCTGGATTTATAATGTCATTATTTTGAATTTGGCAGGCAGGCCATAAAGCGGGTGCATGACATGAAAGAGTTTCAATGACGGAAAAGTATGAATGACGTGCGTGATAACGAGTTATGGCGGGTGAAAGAGAGGGCGATAATTGACCGAGCGAGAGAAAATTCTTTCGTATGTCTGTCTGTCCGGATGTTCTCCTCTACAGGTCGCATTTCTCAACCGTTTCTCGTGAAATTTTGTGAGCAGGTTCGATAATTATATAGATTGGTTTTGTAGAGTCAGTTTTTGGAAATTTTGTAAGATGAAAGCGACTAAATCCCAAACTGTCCAGCTACTAGGCCGACTATCTACGATTATTTGGCGCCAAATGTGTTACACTCTTTGATAAAGGCTGTTGCGATCACATTATAATAATAAAGATAAAGCGTTTCATAATAACATTACTAAAGTATGTTAATCAAGATAGGAAATTGTGTTAGTAAATTATTTCAATATAATATACTCAAACTTATCAAAAATATATCAAGTATTGTCCTTTTTGCGTATTTATCACACAATTTCAAAAGAGATTTTGTAAATAATTACTAAGTACGAAATTATTCAAATTATCGTTATCTTTTCGCCATCGATGAAAATGTAAGTATATAAATGTTATTTTTTACAGCATTCGATATCCAGTTAATCAAATCGTTTAAAACGATGCATTCCGCTGTTGCATTTATTTGTTTATTTTTAGTTTACAATGTAAGTATTAACACAATAAATTGTACAACACCTACTATTTATTTAATATTTATTTATATTTTAATATCATAAAGAAGAAATGAGCGCTCGTGGCCCAGCGGCGCCTGCCTATCGCATTCGGTATGCGAGGTTAAGCAACGTCGGCCCAGGTGACCGCTTTGTGTAGTTACTAGCTGAGTGCTCCCGTGCAAAGGCACGTTAAGCCGTTCAGCAGTCGTTAAGCCAAGTTAGAGGCCTTCGGGCGGCTTGAGAACTTCTAACAGTCAAGTTGCCCACTCACTTATTGACAAGCCTAATCCCAATAAGGTCTAGATTCCCTCTTGGGTAGGGAGGTCAGATGGCAGTCGCTTCCGTAAAAACTAGTGTCAATTGTTGGGAATAGGCAGAGGACCCCGGGCCTCCTTCAAGATGCAACTGCACTGGGATAACACTTAGGATGATCTAAAAATATTTCTTCTTTTTTCAGGTCTCGTCTCAGGACTGCGGTTGTGGTCTACTGCCATCAAATCTACCAGTGCCCTTACAAAATCTACTCTCCCTCGCCAGCCCTGTGTCACTCTCCAACGTCCTTACTCCATGTAACTGCGTTAGCCCATGCGGTTGCGGCGAACCCAACTGCGTCTGTGGTGGCCTCATCCAAGCTCCAGCGGTACCGCCCTGTGGTTGCTACAACCCAGCCATCGGCCTCCCTAACCCTATAATCGGGGTACAGAGTTGTGGCTGCACTAATGCCTTTGGAGCGTGTACTTGCGGTAACCCCGTCCTAGGGAATCTTTTAGGGCGTACGACTCCAACAGTCGGTTTGGCTACGAGTTGTGGATGCAACGATCCGCCGGTTAGAATTGTAGATGGCTGCCCTAGGTGCCAGCCGGTCTACAGTTATAATCTGCCGTCAATTGGGTGCCCTACGTGTGGTGCTGTAGCGCCTTGCGGGTGTTCCCCAGGGTGCGGTTATGGGTGCGGTGCTCCAATTATGCCATACAATTTGCCTTGCGGCTGCAGCGGACCTTGCAGTTGTGGGGTAAGCTCTTGCGGGTGCGGGGTAAATTCTTGCGGGTGCGTGGAGGTGCCTTGCGGCTTACCAAAGGTGAAGACCACTTGTACGTGCGTGACCCCCACAGTGGAAACTCCCTGTGGTTGCGCTCAAGGGAAGCCCACTTGCGCCTGTGCCACGACAATTGAGGTGCCTACTTGTGGAGTGCCAGTGCTGCCTCCTTTCGCACCTGTTATTGGGTGCTCCAGATACTTAAGACAGGTTGTGGTCCAGCCTCCTTTTATGTAGGTTAGTGTTTAAGTAATAAATTATTGACTCGAATCTACATATTTTTTATTTGTGTGTAATGCCACATGCTGCATTTGGCGACCGACTTAATGTACCTTATACCTAATCGCCGCTCTGAGTTAATAAGTGAACTAAGGGATTTCAAAGTGTTATACATATAATAAAGAAACAATCTCAATGGCGAGTTTATGTTAGGCTTGTTAGCTATAAGTTAAGATTACTTAAAAATAGCCATATTCTCTGTTACGTGTGCTTACGTATATGGACATGAAATACCATAGTGCCTAGTGGTTAAGTATCTTTCTTAGGGGTTTATTCTAAGTGTTATTCTGATCACAACAATAAACACAAAGTTGCAAAGGGTGTTATTCTAACCTGCTACCATACGGAGTAAGTAAAATCATGTCTCTAAAATGTGTTTGCCAGTAACTTGCTAAAACAATTAATGTTACATTATATGCCTGAGTATCTCTTTCTCAAGTCCCGCGCGCACGACGGAGACAATGCGTAGGATTCGGAGCGGAACGCTCGCGTTACTATTGTCTAATCCTGCGCAGGTATTCATAATTAACGACAGCTCGCCTTGAAACCAGTGAATTTTGAACTCCAGTCCTGCGATTAAGTAAGCATGTTATTATTAGTGAGCGTTCTCAGCGGCGCCTGCGTACTGACTGCGGCAGAGGGCCGCTAATAGTCGGGAGCGGGGGATGGACGATTCACACCAAACGGCCGGAGTCGGCGCGCACGCCTCCAGAGTCAAAGGAATTCGAACCCTCCATATAGAAGCTAGACTTCGTATCCAAACGGCAGCGGCAGAGCTGGCGGCAGCCGACCGGAGACCACCGGTTGCCCGCAACCTATTCAAATATGAAATCTAACTTCTTTATGGAGGGTTCGAATTACTTTGACTCTGGAGGCGTGCGCGCCGACTCCAGCCGTTCGGTGAGACTCGTCCATAAAAGTTACGAGGGGACCTGAGGGTGGATCCGGGGTTTTTCACTCTCTCCCGGGATGGAGGTACCTACCTACAATTAGGTGGGTGGAGGTGCTTACAATCAGACAGGCCGTACGCTTGTTTGCCACCTCCCGCCACCTCGCTCCCTACCGAAATCCTGGATCCACTTATTCCACTGTCGATACGTACGCTTGTAGGCACTGAGCATATAATTACTACGTTTTACTTGTAGGTAGAGCGCTCGTGGCCCAGCGGTGCCCGCGTACCGCGTGCGGGATGCGAGGTTAAGCAATGTGGGCGTAGGTCAGTTCTTGGATGGGTGACCGCTTTGAGTGGTTACTAACTGAGCGCTCTCGTGCTTTGGAAGACACGTTAAGCCGTTGATCCCGGCTGCTGTCTATGACAGCAGTCGTTAAGCCAAGTTAGAGGCCTTCGGGCGGCCTGAGAACGTCTAACAGTCAAGTTGCCCACTCACTTGACAAAGGGGGGTCGAAGTTGCACCACGTCCGGAGGGAGTACCCACCGTTACCCTACACGTGACCCCTGGGAGGTGCTAAAATTGCAACAAAAACTGGTAACCGTACTTGTCTTCTCGAAGATCTCACGGTTCGTAAATAAATGCCATACGATTAAAAACTTGTACGTATGTCACCATCGTGGTAGAAATCGTGATTCCAGTGTAGCTATAAAATATAGAGCTCTAATGATCTAATATACATCAAAGTCGCAGTACGTTGCATTCAAGATAGATGTAATTTAAATATTACCAAAGAATAATCGCGATAGAGAGGTCACATCCTAGAAGCACGAATAAAATACAAGTTACGTAATGACATGCTGCGGTTTCTGTGGGATGACAGCTTCCAGCGCCATTTTTACAAACCTTGAATAATCCGTTCAGATGAAAACTTGGAATAAGACTAGTAAGTATGTAAGTAGTCATCAAAATTTGCAATCCTATTTTCAGCCATTTGCCGATCCGATTGACCTGAAAAAGGGCTAAAATATCACGTTTTTTGTATGGGAGCCCCCCTTAATTATTATTATTATTTCGATTTTAGTATTTGTTGTTATAGCGGCAACAGAAATACACAATCTGTGAAAATTTCAACTGTCTAGCTATTACGGTTCTTGAGATACAGCCTGGTGACGGACGGACGGACGGACGGACAGCGAAGTCTTAGTAATAGAGTCCCGTTTTTACCCTTTGGGTACGGAACCCTAAAAAACGTAACCTACGGTGCCGCCAGCAGCAAGGGGGGCCTAAGCTACCGGTGGTTAGGGTGTCAGAGAGAGGAACCTCCGGACTATCCGCGCCGTGTCCAGGACTACCCCGAAAGCCTCTTAAGATTATTTACTAATAAAAACTTTAATTTCTTTGTTATAAATTTACATGTAATCTCAAAGACATAGTATAACGACAGTGTACGAGGGTAAAACTGAAAGTTTCGGGAATAGAAGAAAATATGCAGTATAAGTGAGTTTATTTATTTTTATTGTTTTTCAAAATATTCTCCTTTGTATTTCATGCACTTATGCATGCGTTCAAACCAGTCCATAAAGCACTTTTTGAACTCTGAAGTAGGGGTCGACAAAATGGCTATTTTATAGGCCTCCACTGCTTCTTCTGGCGTCTGAAACCGCTGACCACGCAGTTTGTCCTTGATTCTGGGGAATGTAAAAAAGTCGTTGGGACTTAAGTCAGGGCTATATGGAGGGTGGTCCAATATTTCGACTTTTTCACCGTCCAGGTACTCAGTTGTTGTCCGAGCGGTGTGTGGGCTGGCGTTGTCGTGGTGAAGGATGATGCGACGACTAGGGTTTGTTTTTCGGAGTTCAGCAAAGACGTTCGGCAAACAAATAGTGGTGTACCAATCAGCATTGACAGTTCTACGATCCTCAAGAGCCACAGTAGCTACGTGACCAGATTTAGAGATAAACGTAGCCACCATCTTCTTAGCCGTACTGCGAGAACGAACAACTTTTGTGGGTTTGAGCTCGTCTTCGAAGACCCATACTCGGGATTGGTTTTTAGTTTCAGGCTCATAAGCGTATATCCACGACTCGTCACCTGATACTATGCTAAAAACAGCATTTGAGCGTCCCTTGTTAAATCTTTTCAAAGTTTTGCGGCACCAATTGACACGGACTATTTTCTGCTCGTCAGACAATAGGTGAGGTATCCAACGGGAAAATAACTTTTTCACGCCTAATTCTTCTTTTAAAATAATTTGTATTTGACTCATTCCAATACCCAGGTGCTCTTGAATTTCCCGATATGTCACATGTCGGTCTTCATTTATCAGACGACGCACAACATCGACGTTTTCTTGCGTGACTGCCGATTTTGGTCGACCTTCACGCACTTCGTCGGTGAGGGATACACGGCCACGTTGAAATTCTGAATACCACCTGTATATTGTAGTCTTTGAAGGAGCTTCAATATTAAAAGCAGCAACCATCCGCTCTTCACATTGTTTTTGTGTTAGTCCACTTTTAAAGTCATAATAAATCATAGCTCTGAAATTTTCACGGCACAATTCCATTTTAAGCAGTGACTCGACGACTTCAATAAACAATTGAAACCGAACCATACTTTTTTTTTTCTAAGTGGCCAGTGTGTTGAGATAAGGAAACTTCAGAGATTATAAAAAGGTATAATACATGTTAAAAATAAATTAATAAGTATTCGATTCCCGCCACTTTCAGTGCAAGCCTCGTATAAACGCTTTTGAAATATGGCTCTACCGAAGAATGCTAAAAATATCATGGAGAGATCGAATAACCAATGTAGAAGTTTTGGGAAGAATGAAGAAAAAATTGGAACTTTTGCAAACAGTAAAGAAGAGAAAAGTCTCATATTTTGGACATACCGTAACAATAAATATCGAATTCTAAGGCAAATAATTGAGGGCAAAATGGAGGGAAAAAGAAGTAGAGGAAGAAGGAAGCTAGCCTGGATGGATAATATTAAATGCTGGACTCATATTAATGACGCTGCCAACCTGAGCAGAATAGCACAGGATAGAGATAAGTTCCGAGAGATGGTCGCCGACGTCCGATGAGGACATGGCACTACAAGAAGAAGATGATGATTAATACCAAATAAATGAATATGAATATGTGTAATCGTAAGTTGGTGCTGCCCACCTGCCCTAAATCTCCAAACGGCCAGAGATAGTGAATTTCACCGTTTGAAAGTGTCCTGTCTATGGTGGTTAGTCTATGGCGCGTGCCGGTAAGGCACGCGATGGCGCGGCGCCGGCGCGTACGCATCGCAGTGTAGAGTACGGACGTGTCTTGAGATATCTGACGTAACCTGGAAAACATATATCACTCTACGGCTACAACTAATTATTAGTATAATTGAAATTGTTCGGATTAATCCCTGCCGCTACCTTCCGCCATCGCCCAACGCGACAAAATTTCCATCCTCACCACTTAGATGGTTGGCAGTCCTCAACTGTGCGTTTCTCCAGAAATTTCTTGCCTCGCACAGCTAAACTGTGAAATGAACTGTTGCCTGCGGTATTTCCGGACCGATTCGACCTTCAAACCTTCAAGAAAAGAGCGTACTCCCATCTTAAAGGCCGGCAACGCACTTACAACCCCTCTGGTGTTGCGAGTGTCCATGGGCGGCGCTAATCGCTTACCATCAGGCGATTCGTCTGCCCGTTTGCCACCTATGTCATAAAAAAAAATTCGAATCATCCACAAAGACGGGCGCCACTATATTTCAATTTTGTCCGTAATGCTCTGATTGCTCGATGTGTATCGGGCCACGCGCATACAATGAAGGGTTCCGTACCAACTACTACTCTGCATTTAAAACCACTTTCCAGTACTTTGAATTAAAAAAGGTCGTATCGTCATAAGAAAGTAACGGCACTTAGTACCTACCTCCTTTTATTGGGACAAGGCAGCTTTTCAGCGATAATTCAAAAACCCTTAGATTTATAGACTTCTCATAGGTTATCCAGTAATCTACAGGTATATATTTGTATTTTTTTTTTCAAAATTTGAGACTTTGTACCCTACGCCAAATATTGGGATTAGATTCCAAATCAGAAATCTAGTCTGATACTCGTAGGAGCGAGAGAAAACGCCATGATGATCGGGCAGTGAGGGAACCGAGCTGTTTTATATGATATTCGTTCAAATAATTTCAACCTTAGTTAATTAATTTAAAACGCCGAAATTCTAAAGCGTCATAAATACAAGGGCCTCGGTATTTAGAGAGTACAATTTTGTACCTTTTGGCGTTGAAACTCTAGGCCAATGAGGTCCCAGCGCGCACAAGTTATTTAGTGGCATTGCGAAGCGTCTGAATGACCAAACTGGTGACAGAAGAGCGGGTGACTTTCTCGCTCAACGTATCAGCATTGCGATACAGCGAGGAAATGCCGCCAGCCTGTTTAAGATTTCAGTTTCATTTTATTTATATTACTTTGGTTAAGTATTCTTGGATGTATATACTTATTGTCTTTGCACATAAATGTTATTAATTGGTTATGTATAAACATTTTAAAATGATTATCATTTTGTTAATTAATTATTTAATTACATAATACCTCAGTGTCAGAACCGCTACTATCTCTCTAATATCTCAAGACGCGTCTGCAACTGTGTCCGCTCCCCGCCGCTCCCTCGTGCTCACCAAACCATGCAGAAAACAAAAGCAACGGAAATATGCCTCCAGTCGACGACAAGAAATAATGCGAGACAGTTTTCTAACGTAAAAATCCGTTACGACAACCCATCCGCTCCAAAATCCGGCTGAACGCGCGAAAAACATCGTCAGATATAAAAATTAAAAAGTTTAACTGTCAAATTTGCCGCGCGCGCGTTTTAATATGTTTGCCATAGAGTAATTGAACATAAATCATTAATGTATGAAAGTTTGTTGTGATATTTTTTTATTTGTGAATGAATTTACGGTTTTTCAATTATGGATGGCAGAGTGGTGTTACTTTTTGCTTTCTACACATGGTATGCGACCGGACAGGAGTACTTTAGGATGGTAAGTATAGAGAAAACATAGATCAGTTTGAGATTAAAATTTTATGCGTTTCTTTACACGTGAAGTGTTATTTAATTACACGCACTGATAAGTAGGTACTTATTTGTTTTTTTTTGTTATTATACTCAAGTTTGCTGTTATTAGGAGGAATGCAATGTAATAATACCATTTTAAGTTATTGCAAAAGTTACATTCGACTTTATAGAAAAGTTGCGAGACACGCTAAAAGACTTGCATTTTAAACTAAAGTAGATTTTTTGGATTCAGATTCTTCATTGGAAATTTGTCAATAAATATAGAAATAATGTCAAACAGAAGAAACAAGATGCAATTTTGCTAGTAGTGGAGGTAGCTGTCATCTTCTCCAGCAAGTTTGACTACTAGCAAAAAAGAACGAAAAAAAAAAGAAAAAAATATACTACATTTTTACATAATAAGTATTAATTAATTATACATATTATGATATACTAGATTAATTCTCTAGATTATTTGCACGCTTGCTTGCAAGCAAAATACACGACAATGAAATTGTAATTACACCATCTATTATGATGTAGGTACCTTATTTTTTTGCAAAAAAATAAAGGGGTAGGCAGAGCACACGAAAATAAATTTCAGTGCCACTTTTAGCAATTGTAGTTTTATAGATGGAGAAAATGTGATATAATAGTGACAGGTTGCTAGCCCATCGCCCACAACATATTTCAACCTGGTTCCTATAGTCTACTCTTTCGACACCAAACGGAAGCAACCAAAAAAAAATACCTACTCCAATTTTATACTTTGCCACCTGTACTGCTTTCCGATAGCAAATGAGGTGGTTTCTACAGATCCTAGCCAAGTCACTTTATATGGGCCGATGATATTTGAGGAGTTCCGTCGATTCCTCAGGGAATCCATACTGACCTTCAGTTCCTCATCATAAGTTCCACTTCAAAATGTATTTTACGAGCTCATTGTTACGTTAACGAAATTTCATCGGAATCAGTGCTTACATCATTGAGGTGTTCCATATGACAACTGTATTCAACAGGTGATCAACATCACCAGTTCCGCTGCGCCAAATTTGTGGTTTCCGAGAGCCAATGCTTGGTTACCTACAGCACCCTACAGAAAATAACGAAATCGGCATATGCGTGCATATGAAATTCGAGGATTTCCCTCGATTCATTTTAGATCCCATCATCAGACCTTCACCAAATTTATACGGGACCAATGTGTGGACATGCATTATGAATTGATTTCAATATTCAAAGACAACGTACTAGATGTTAACGGGTCCTTTTATTTTACTTATGAATCCTTATATCCTTCCTTAATTAAATAAAAATAACTTGATATTTGCCAAATATTTTCACGAGTTCCGTTTATGGCTTGTTTAAGAATAATATAATTTTTACTGTTTTATTTCATCGCTTCATTCTCGATATAATGTTTAACAGGTAGTCCCTTAAACCTACAGGCAACTTGCACGATTTTTAGAGTATTTAATTTGATTCAAAATAGGACTGAACTAAATAAATCTTAAAGAGATTCTAAGTCAAAAAAGTCAAAAAGTCAAAATATTCTTTATTCAAATAGGCCTAGCAACAAGCACTTTCGAATCGTCAGTTATAACATGTATTAACATATATATTAATTAATTATTTAGAGCAATTTATTGATGCTATTATTATTCTTCAAAATAAATATTGTTGTTGTAGACATGTCAAAGTAAGAAATTATTTTGTAGTAAAATTCACAATAGGATCGTCAAAAAATAAATAATAATAATAATAGAAAAAATATATAAAAAATAGAAATCTAGACAGTTTCTAGAATAAAATCAAAAAATCAAAAAAAAGATCATATTAATATCTAACGCCATAATGATTAATTCATTAATATTTTAGTCACAATTAATCCCACGGTGTTTTATCATTCATGTAGTCATGTGTGCTATAATATGCTTTCGATATGAGTTGACGCTTTACATAATTTTTAAATTTATTAATAGATAATTCAGTTACATTTCTTGGAAGCTTATTATAAAACTTCACACCATTACCCATGAATGATTTTCTAATTTTCTGTAGGCGAGTGGTGGGCACCGCGAGTTTGTGTTTATTTCGAGTATTAATATTATGTATGTCACAGTTCTTCCTGAAATTTACAATGTTTTTATGTACATACACAATATTATCATAGATGTATTGACAATGCAATGTCATTACATTAATGTTCTTGAACTTATCTCTAAGTGAGTCTCTATGGTTCATTTTATATATTGCTCGAATAGCCCTCTTCTGCAAAACAAAAATGGTATTAATATCTGAAGCACTGCCCCATAGTAAAATACCATACGACATAATACTGTGGAAGTAACTAAAATATACTAATCGAGCTGTCTTCACGTCTGTCAGTTGGCGGATCTTGCTCACGGCAAAAGCTGCAGAACTCAGTCTATTCGAGAGATTAGCAATATGGGGACCCCATTGGAGTTTGGAATCTAATGTTAATCCAAGAAAAACTGTACTATCCACTAGTTCCAATTCCTCATCTTTCACAATGACACTTGTTTGATTGTGCTTAACGTTAGTCGTGACAAACTTGATACATTTGGTCTTTTTCTCATTTAACAATAAATTGTTGACATTGAACCAATTAACTACTTTAGAAATAGCATTGTTTATATCTATATTAGCTTGTTGCTGTCGTTTGACTTTGAATATAAGAGAGGTATCGTCTGCAAACAATACTATATCATGGTGGGTCTTTACGAGGTATGGCAAGTCATTTATGTAGATAAGGAATAGGAAAGGTCCCAATATTGATCCCTGCGGTACACCCATCGAGACCACTGATCCTGGAGATCGCTGTCCATTCACATCGACCCTTTGTATTCTACCATATAGATAAGATTTTAGCAAATTCAGTGCCGATCCTCTAACTCCATAGTAGTGCAGTTTCCTGATTAATGTTTCATGACATACGCAGTCGAAGGCCTTGGACAAATCGCAAAAAATACCTAAGGCATCCTGTGACTCTTCCCAGGCATCGAATATATGTTTAGTTAGCTCAACAGCCGCGTCGGTTGTCGAGCGACCCCGCGTAAAACCAAATTGCTTATTATGCATTAAATTGTTTGCATTAAAATGTCTTATTAATTGGGACAAAACTAATTTTTCAAAAATTTTACTAAATGTTGGCAGCACAGATATTGGTCTAAAATTAGTGGGGTCAGAAGTGCTACCTGATTTAAATAAAGGAGTTATTTTACTATGTTTCATTAGATCAGGAAACTCACCGCAGTCAATACTGTTATTAAATACAACTACCAAGTCAGGCGCTATGACTTCTATTAGAGATTTGACAGCATGGACAGAGACTCCCCGGAGATCACCAGTTTTTTTGACATTAATTGATTTAAACGCTTTTATTACATCTGGGGTACTAACATATTCAAAATGAAGATTTCCACTACATTCTGAGGCGTTATCTTTTAACAATGTAACGGCAGACGAAGGTGAAGAATTTAATGTCTTTGTTGTGGATACTGGTATCTCAGTGAAAAATTTTTCAAATTCTGTTGCTACTTCTAAACTTGAATCTATAATTATGCCATCAATTTTTAGTTTAAGATCATTCATTTTGTGCTTTGATCTACCAGTTTCCACATTAATTAATTTCCATGTTGTTTTGATAATGTCCGAACTATTTGTAATTTTCTGGCTTATAAAATTACGTTTAGCTATATGACAATCTATTTTAAATTTCTTAGAATATTGTTTGACATGTTCCTTAAATTCATCACTCATATTAAACCGGCGTTCCTCATATAAAGCATACAGTGCTTGTCTACGTTTATGTAAGTCCTCAGTAGCCCACTCACTAAAAACTGATGTCCCACCAACCACGACCGATTTGGATGTAAAAATCGCATTATAATGTTTCATAAAAGTGTGAAAAAATGAATTGTACATTTCGTTTGGACTCATATCGGAAGACAGAAAGGGTAGCGCCTGGACTAGACTTTGCTTCATTCGTTCCATACGGCCCGTGGTTACTGGTACAATAGTTATTTGTTTCCTCAGGGTATTTCTTCTTAATGTCTCAAATACCATTAATTGACCTAAGTGATCTGATTCTAATTTACTGATTACACTTTTAGTGATTGGAATAATATTAGTGAAAATGTTATCTATACAGGTGGCGCTTGTAGCAGTGACTCTAGTAGGCTCCGTAAATATATGACTCAAATTACAAGATTTGAAAAGATTCAACAATCTGATACTTGTTGTTGAATTTTCTAAAATGTTTACATTGAAGTCTCCGCATATAAGTAATTTCTTACTAGAGAGTGATATTTTAAGTAGCACGGATTCCATTATGCTTTCAAAAAGGTCAAAATTACTTAATGGCGGCCTATACACACAGACAACAATAAATTGCTCTAATTCTACTGCACTTATTTCTATGGTCCGTTCAACAGACAAGGATACAATGTCCTTACGTTCCTTAAATTTTAATTTATTATGTAATATTATTAATGACCCACCATGTATGGAACTAAGTCTGGTGAACGAACTTCCCACCTGGTGGTTATTAAATTGAGGCATTAATTCATTATTTTTTAACCAATGTTCAGTTACACACAATATTTCAATATTATAATCATTCAAAAAGAGTTCAATCTGTAAGTCTTTTCCTCTAATAGACTGAATATTTTGGTGAACCAGGTGCATATATTTTCCATGATGGCAGTATCTTTCATTAAATTTATTAATAACTAAATTGCCAGAGTTTGAGTACTCCTTTGTCTTAAAATCTAATTTAAATGATTGGTTAAAACTGGAACCAATTCCAACTGTATATTGAACTGCTCAATAGGAGCAGAGTTATGTGCCAAATTCTTGGCAGAAATGTCAAATAAATAGGATAGTGACAAAGCTATTTGTCTTTTATAATAATTACAAAGGTAAAACTTACCTTTAGTCAATAAATTGTGTTTACCAACATATTTGTTAGTGTCAATTATGCTAAACTTACTACTATATGTACAGAGATTATGCAGAGCTATATTCAAATTATATCTCGTGTCATTTTCTGCCTTTGAAATCTGATGACAATAGGGGAATGTGAACATAATAATTTCTTTTACAGTTAATGTGTCCAATTTTTCAAAAAAATTAATTAAATTATGTTTGTTCACATTTCCTCTGTTACCCATAAGAATAAGCAGTGTTGTTTTAGAATGAATACTATTATCACTCATAATTTGATGTGACATATTATCAAGGCTACTATAAGGCAGACAATTGCTTATTGCGCTAAGCCCTGTTAAGTGATCGCTTAGATATGTGCCCATATTACTTCCAAACTCATCACAGTACATAATTACATTAGGTGTGTTCGTTTCTGAAGTGTGGAAGGAGCTATTATTATTTTGTTCTTGTGGAGGTACACTGGCACAAAGGTGTGGGTTCGATGGACCATCTGATAAATGACCACTCATTTGTTTAC
Organism: Notocelia uddmanniana; assembly: GCA_905163555.1. Lineage (NCBI taxonomy): Eukaryota > Metazoa > Arthropoda > Insecta > Lepidoptera > Tortricidae > Notocelia > Notocelia uddmanniana. The sequence continues at coordinate 4,831,121 of LR991077.1, forward strand.
ATAAACATGACTGGCCATTGGTCAGTGACTCAAACCGTTCCGAGTTATAATTAATTTGTGTTATTAAATCATCCATGGCTAATGAATATTCATTAATAACTTTTTTTGAATTTTCATTCATCCTATCTAAAGATTTTATTGAGTCCTCCAACTTATGAATTTTTAATTTCAATATCTGTGTGTCAGTTTCATATTTTGATCTACTATTTTTCAACTGAGCAGAATATATATCCAACTTATCCACTAAATTCACATTAATTTTGCTAAATCTCAAGTTCTTGAAAAACAATTTATTCCGTTTTGACAACTTTTGTGTTTTTTTTATGAATCTGTTCAGTCTAAGATATTTCTTTAGTTTATTACCGCTGCAATGTTCTAACCCTGATGTGTTAGAATCATTGGTTAAATCTATAGTAACCACAGGAGTTTCACGTGATGTGCCAAAAGATAATCTTCTGTAATCAGTATAATAAATGTAAATCCATCCACTTCATGATTACTCAGTGTGCTTGTCAATTCAAGCGAATTACAGTTTTCTCCACAGTAATTTTTTTTTAGGGTTCAGTGTAAACGGGGCCGCAAAAATGTGACGCCTTAGATGACGGTTTGAACTGTAATGTACCTACTGTCAGTTTGTCTGTCACAAAACGATATTATTTGAAGTGTAATAGATAGTTTCTCAAACATGCAATGAAATATTGATGTTATGCTCCTTATAATAGGCTGCGAAGTATGACGTTTCAGGTGCGGCTAGGACAAGAGGTCTTCAATGGAATTTCATACAAATCTTGCAGGCCTAGGCCGGCAAAGTCCTCTTTTTTAATTTCCATTCCACATAAATTCGTGGCACAGGTATCATGATATTCCACTATGCGTATTAAAAATAAATCTTTGATTTTTTTGTTGTTTATTTCATTGCATGTTTGAGAAAAGCACTATACATACCTCTCGGCCGTCTATACTCGTATGTCTTCGGCCCGCAACCCCTTTCGTCCCGGCCTCTGTAGTAATGTACTATTTCACATAGAGTACGTTTACAGTCGCCAATCGCCATCTAATAGTAGATCAGAATTGCTGTTCAGAACAGGGTATTTACCATGTTTATTATATTTATTGAGTTCCCGATATTCCGACACTGTTGCAAGCACCATTTTCAAGGATTAACTGACGTGCTGCTAGTTTTATTTGTGATCTACCCACACTCCATAGCGATCTACCCTCTTCTCAGCTCGCTTTTTCCGTACAGTGTCACATCCATTACCACCGTCCGCACTCCGCACGCACGTCCACACATAATATATATATATTTTTATTTACTAGCTGTTGTCACATTTTTACGAGCATGAAAAGTGAAACTTATACAGGTTGATTCTGGGGTCGTGATCCGAAATTATTGCTCATGTTCATAAATTCAAAGTAGACAATATCACGGTTTGTGTCAGGGTTTAAAACTCATATAATTCTCTTTTTTTCCTAATTTTAATGGGAAATAATACTTTTTCATATAACTTGGTCACCCTACCCCACTGTCAACTATCCATATTAACCGTCAAAGAGAGTAGTGTAACCATGGTTTCTTGTGATTTTGTATTTTTGTCATCAAAATAAATTAAAAAAGAAATGCGTTTGTTTCGGGTCACTACATTTTTTTTGACTTGGCTAACAAATACCAAGTCGGAAAATTTATTCTTGTTCCACGACCCCAAAATCACTCTGCTGTATCCTTGTATCCTGTCCTTTAAAGCTGAGGCTGCTCAAATATATATAATCTCCGACTCCATCCCCTGAGTTTTTAAAATTATATTTTTGCTTTTATTGTATACGGAATCTTTCGTGTGCGAATCCATCTCATAATTTACTGGTTTTTCATCGTATAAATGTACCTGCCAGAAAAACAAGTTTTGGCTGTTCGATTGGTGTGCGTGTCATCAATAATCATCAGTTATCAATTACTTGTGTCAACGATTCTCATGTAGACATCGTTCAATATATCCACTAAGGCTACGATTATATGACGCGCTAAGGGCAGGATGAGGTATTATCATTGTAATAAGCATATTTAGAAAAGAAGTATTAGATTTGATAGGAGAGAAAAGATTCTTGCCTAATATGATAGAAAATAGAAGAGGGAATACGTTCGGGCACCTGATACGACATGAAAATTACATAAACGGCATCAGTATAAATATGATTTATGTACTGTCCGGCCATCTAGTCATGTATTAAAAAAGAGCACATACGTCACTGGAATAAATGTATTTAATAACTTACCGGAAAGTATCAAACCATTAGAGGGCAAACATTTTAAAACAAAATTGAAAGAGTGGCTCTTAGGCAAATGATTTTATAATTTAAATGATTTTTTTGTAAATTATAAATTTTATTACTTTTATACAAATTTTATAATGAATTCTATTTACAATGATAGACCTGAAATGTTTTTTAATAATTTAAGTGAATATGTATTGTAAATTATTAATTCTATACATTTTTTTTACAGTTTTACAATTCCTAGATTTCTAATGCCATAATATGACGACCGTAATTATTTACAAATTTAATGATGATATCTTCATGTGAAATTGATTTGTCTCCCTTGTCTGTAACTTATTTTATCTACTGTTTTATTTTTTACTAATTTAATGCTATAATATTGTACGTCCGAAATGGGCAAACTGTTGAATCCATAATGTTATGTCTACTACCACAATGTACACAGTTTAAACAATAAACATATCTTATCTTATCTTATCTTATCTTAAAAACTATAATAGAAGGCAAAATAGAGGGAAGAAGAGGCAGAGGACGAGACGTACGTTAATAGATCAAGCTAAGGAGAAGGTTAATGATATGTCGTATCAGGAACTTAAAGATGTAGCAGAAAGAAGAACAGAATGGCGGTTACTCCACCGACAAGAGCCAGGCTCTTGTTCACTTGCAGAACAACGCCACTCAATACAACTAATAGAGGGCGCTGTTATTAGTTTAGATATTTGTTAAGTAATTTATTAAATTCACTTTGGAAACAGACGCTATACCAAACGCACACCGACTCTTCTTACTTTTCCCCGAAAAGAAAAAAATGCAAAGTGTATCGTGTGACATAATTAAATAAAAGGGTTCGTCGTACCCAAAAAATTTTTTTTAATAATTTTAAGGTTAAAGGTTTTTTTTAATTTATTTAAGAAAATGGGCGTAAATTGACCCAGTGTCCGCTACCTAATCTCAAGAATTGGCGTAGGAACCAGTTATTAAAGAAGTGACTGCCAGCCAAAACAAAACTTCACAGATTATTTGATGTTATGTCTAACGTCACTGCCTAGACACTACCTAAGCGTTGATTGCGTTAAATTTTATGCCAATTTGCAATTATTTTACCGATTATTTTTATTTTACTAAAACCAGATATTACCTTATCTTCGAAGCTACTGGGTCTAAAATTTTTAAAACAAAATGCAGAAATAGTCCGTTACCTACAGATAAAAATATATACAAGAATACTTAACCAAAATAATATAAAGAAAATTAAAACTAACTTAAATCTAAAACGGGCCCTTGAGGCATTGTACCGAGGATGCTGGCTGCATTTCCTCGCTGTATCGCAATGCTGATACGTTGAGCGAGGGAACCGCCAGCTCTTCGGTCACCAGTTACGTCAACCAGACGCTTCGCAATTTCTGCAAAAAAGATCATTTCTGTTTCTCGTATAGGTTTTCCTACAGATTGCAGGAAAACCTATAAGAAGTCTATAAATCCAACGGTTATCGAGTCATCGCTGAAAAACTGACTTGCCCAAATGAAAAAACGTAAGTGACGTGAGTTTTTTTTACGAAGATAGGACTTTTTTATTAAAAGTACACTTTGAATAAAAAAAAACCTCCTACCACTATAATAATATGTTTATTGATTTCTAGAGACTTATAACAGGATAGTGGTTTTAAATGTAGAGTAGTAGTTGTAGGTACGGAACCTTTCTTTGTGTGTGATCCGACACGCACTTGGCTGGTTTTTTAGTTTTGGAGCGGTTCCTCCGTTTATACTAAGAATTTGCGCCGTAGCACCCCAATTTACGCAATGAGAAAGAGTGAGGTGGTTTCTTGGAATGGCAAATGTTTGCATATTTTCGTGACAGATAAGTACTGCTGTAAGTGACAGTACTAAAGGTAGTATGACTAATAATACCGTGTTTTAAAGTCACGGTGGTAATTCCACTAAATGTCACACGATATTGTTACCAGCCTTCACGGTATGCGCAGGAGTTGACCGACTTGCCAAATTGCGCATCAGAATTGTGTTTAAGTATGTAAAACCTTGTACCGTCACGATATCGCTATTATACCGACTTGAAAAAAAATCCAAACCTGACTTTATATTACCGATTTAAATTATTTTGCTGTCAAAAAAATGGGCCCAATCTTTTATAGCCGACTGTACTATTTTAGCAATCGTCGATCATTTTAACCGACTTCAAACGTAGGAGGTTCTCAGTTTGTCGGAATCAGTTTTATATGAATGTTCACCGACTACTATTAGATCGACTTTTTTGACAATATTCGAAATGGATTGGTACCGACCGATTACGAAATTAGTTTTTTGGTTAAAATGGTATGCTTTCCCATTATCATCAAGTCCGGATTTGATGACTGGATCATAGTGAAAGCGAGGGCATTCCTCAATCGTATAGGCACATCTATAGCGATTTCAGTATTTTTTAAATTAACACGTTTATTTGCTCTCGAAAAGTCATATTGCAGCAAAATAAAAAGGTTCCAACTCAGTATGAAGCTTTGCTCGCAACCGAGCAAAACACAGGTATACTGTCAGAACCCAAAAACATATGTGTAGAATAAATACTGACGGACAAACATACATAAATAAAGAGCACGAATATATACGAAATAGTGTGTGATAATGTAAACGTGTGCCTAGTTATAATGAAAACAAAGAAAAAGGAAAAAAGAAAGAAAAGTGTACGAAAGAAGAGTATGTGTTGTTTTAGTCGTTTTGAAAGTACAGTCAAACTAAAAAGTCTGCAACCGAATAGCCCTGCGGAATTCCTACCACTGTGATTTAAATGATAGCTTTATTGGTAAGCGTCTAAGTGGTGGGGAATATTATTCCAGCATTTGGTTGCAAGATAGCGGAAGCTGCCGGTAAAAGCAGCTGTCCTGTGGGGGTGTATTTTAAAAAGACATGTACGTGTAGACCTGGTCATGAATGACGTTTGTAAAAAGATGAAACTTTTACTCTAGTCTAAATATATTCTGGTTCATTGTGTTTTCTGATCATTGTAAATCTGATAAATATAATTGGACACCATCTGCGTACAAATGATACTTGCTATGTTTGATGGCATTAATTATGTCTGCGCTGTATATAATTAAAAGTAAAGAACCAAGTATAGAGCCCTGAGGAACTCCTCTAGTTAATGGCCTCGACTCGGACACTCGTGATGTACCTCATTATATTCCTCTTGACGGTGCGGTGCAGTCACTAGGCACAGGTAATAATCAAAATGGCACATTTTATGCGCTTTCATGTGCATTCTTCTAAAATTCTTAATAGACCCTCTGCAGTGGGATATTAATATAAAGGGATTTAAAAGGCGAGTAAGGAAATATACAGGGTGTTGCCTGTAATAGGAGCAATAAATTTAAAGGACGCTTCCTTAGCGCATCTGCAGTAACCTCTTGTGTCCAAAAAATATATCTTTTTTAAATTGGGAGAAATTTTGATTTAAAATTATGACCTCCAAGTAATGGATCTTGTCACCCAGAGATTACCTATAACGCGGCAGTCAATGCTGATTTTGAGGTTGCTTCAAGTTATGACTCATAATCGTTGTCGAATTTTTTGGTCAAAAGTATATTATAGGGATTTTTTAATTTTTTTTATATTTTTTTAGTGTTTTTTGAATAAATAGTTTTTTTTCGCAAATGTAGCTTATATGTACTTTTTTACACTCCAGTAGTGTAAAAAAGTACATATAAGCTACATTTCCGAAAAAAAAAAACTTTTTTTTTCAATTAAAACCATTTGGAAATAATTGCTGGAGAGCTCACTAGTGTACCGTTTAATTTATTGCTCCTATTACAGGCAACACCCTAAAAAAATCATTGAGGGTCTCTTGTTATTATTTAATTTATAAATTTCGATTACAATTATTGACAAGATTTAATGTATAAATCTGATTGTTACACACTGAAGACGGTATCTATTTGACCCACGAAAATTTAAGAGTCCGCAGTAAGCGAAGCTCGGTTCTCCATACAAACGTAGTAGAAAAAAAAATTTTTTTTCTATTAAAACCATTTGGAAATAATTGCTGGAGAGCTCACTAGTGTACCGTTTAATTTATTGCTCCTATTACAGGCAACAGCCTGTATATTACCGTATGGTTTAAAAGATGTGGGGAGTTAAATCATAGAAAAAACATATGTACCTATACTGAGTAGTCAAATGCTGGTAGTTTATTGGTTAGGAAATACTAAAAAAGCCGTCGGGAATATGTAAAAACATCATTGAGGGTCTCTTGTTATTATTTAATTTATAAATTTCGATTACAATTATTGACAAGATTTAATGTATAAATCTGATTGTTACACACTGAAGACGGTATCTATTTGACCCACGAAAATTTAAGAGTCCGCAGTAAGCGAAGCTCGGTTCTCCATACAAACGTAGTTTCGCTTTCATTTTAAAACGGCATTCTGGAATAACATTTAACCTTGTATACACAATGGGATCCGGCATATTTATGCCGGAAATTAGTTTTTTTGCTTGAAATTATAATGGAGAAAAAATACAGCTATCAATAAGGTTTCCATACAAACCTAAAAAACTGAAGAACTCGCTATATAAATATACTTTTTTCTATTACAATTTCTAGCAACAGAAACTAAGTTCCGGCCTAGATATGGCAGATCCCATTGTGTATACAAAGTTTCATGTTATTTAAGCACGGCGTTTTAAAATGAGAACAAACTTAAGTTGAAGTTATATATAAATAAATAAAATATAAATATTTGGGGACAATCTTACACAAATCGACCTAGTCCCAAACTAAGCAAAGCTTGTACTATGGGTACTAGACGACGATATACATACTTATATAGATAAATACATACTTAAATACATAGAAAACATCCAAGACCCAAGAACCAAATACACGTGCTAAATGCACAAATAATGCCCTGGCCGGGATTCGAACCCGGGACCTCTAGCTTCGGAGGCAGTGTCACTACCATCTAGCTAGGCTAAAGAGGCCGACCGAAATCTGCTGAATTGACTATGTGTGAGTCAGGAGTAGCGACCACACGTTAGAGAATAATGTATCCTGGAAAACCTTCATATCATACAACATCTTTGTCATGTTCATGTGTCATGTCATGTATGTACATACATGTATGTCCTAGATGTTTTGTCCTTTACAAATCATAACGGCAAGGTCGTCAACAACGGCTCAATTATATCATAAAGGCGTCATTTCTGTAATTTGTTTCCTGTCATTGAAGATCATACCGTGACATATATGCTGAAGACATCAAAACATATTTAATAATTCAAAACAAAAAGGCAAGATTTTTTATACAACGTTAAACATGCTTACGCTTAACTTGATGTTTGAACACCGTAGCCTATGGACGCTTGCGGCTCCAAAAGAATCACAAGCGCATTGGCAACTCTTTATTGGCACGACGATTAGTTGTATAAAATAAATAAATAAATAATGAATATTGGGGGACAATCTTACACAATTCGACCTAGTCCCAAACTAAGCAAAGTTGTAGTTTGGGTACTAGACGACGATATACATACCTATATAGATAAATACATACTTAAATACATAGAAAACATCCAAGACCCAAGAACAAATATCCGTGATAAATGCACAAATAAATGCCCTGGCCGAGACCAACTAGGCTAAACAGGCCGTCAAAATATCAGTAGATATTGGTTTTTAGGGTTCCGTAGTCAACTAGGAACCCTTATAGTTTCGCCATGTCTGTCCGTCCGTCTGTCCGTCCGTCCGCGGATAATCTCAGTGACCGTTAGCACTAGAAAGCTGAAATTTGGTACTAATATGTATATCAATTACGCCGACAAAGTGGTAAAATAAAAAGTGGAAAAAAATATTTTATTAGGGTACCTCCTCTATACGTAAAGTGGGGAGTGTTTTTTTTTTCATTTTAACCCTAACGTGTGATATATTGTTAGATAGGTATTTAAAAATAAATAGGGGTTTACTAAAATCATTTTTTGATAATGTTAATATTTTCGGATATAATCGCTCCAGAAGTAAAAAAAAATGTGTCCCCCCCCCCCTCTAACTTTTGAACCATAAGTTTTAAAAATATGAAAAAAATCTCAAAAGTAGAACTTTATAAAAACTTTGTAGGAAAATTATTTTGAACTTGATAGGTTGAATAGTTTTTGAAAAAATTACAAAAACTACGGAACCCTACACTGAGCGTGGCCCGACACGCTCTTGGCCGGTTTTTGATTGAGTATTAATGAGTATAAGATGGATTGAGTGAGATTGACCACCTACTCAAATCATTCGTCATGCTCTTGAGTGCTAATAAACGCATTTCACACTTTCAAGATGTACATCACGTTTCGCATGTGCTTTGCATAATACATACATAGATATCAATATAGAAATTTCTAAGTGGGAAATTTTTAGGGTTCCGTAGCCAATCCTCCATTGTGCGTGATCCGACAAGCGCTTGGGGCCAGCATTTTAACCGACTTCAAAAAAGGAGGACGTTCTCAATTTGTCACAGAATATATATATATATATATATATATATATATTTTATGTATGTTCACCGATTACTCGGAGACTTAGTAGGGTCTAATGACGATATCTTGGAAAAATCGAGGGAATTCCTCGAATTATATAGCAGGAAGGGCCGAGTGTGAGTATGGAAAAGTTTGGAGTCGGTGTTATTTTGTTAAAAATTTACTTAATGTACGACTTCAAGCTAACATGGTCACTAACAATAGAATTACTGTTGAAAACGGGATATTTACCATGTTTGTTAATATTCTTGAGTTTCCGATATCGTAAAAAGACTGTAACCAGCGAGTTGATACTGTTAGTGTTGTGTGTCGTGATCGTGTTCGAGTTTTGAGTGAGAGTGCGGACGGTGGTAGTAGCATGCGGAAAAAGCGAACCAAGAAGAAGGTAGATCGCTATGGAGTGTGGGTAGACCACAAATAAAACTCGCAGCACATCAGTTAAGCCTTGAAAATAGTGCTTGCAACAGCGCCGAAATATCGGAAACTCAACAATATTAACATAAATGTTAAAAATTTACTTGTTTATTAATAAAAGTGAGGTGATACATGTTTTTTAAGATAGATCCGCGTGCCACGCGCTTATTCTCACATTACTTGTCATCATATCCTAGCGTTATCCCATTATAATTGTATTCTGAAGGATGTCCGGGGTCAGCTACCTAATCCCAAGCATTGATTGATTGATTGAAGCCACTAGTTTTCACGGCAGCGACCGCCATCTGACCTGCCAACGCACAGCGCGGGCGCGTCGCGGAGGGGGTTTTGCATTTTTAATCTTTCCGAATCTGCCATTGCTGCTTCATATGTCACTCACGCCGCCTCCGCTGTATAATGTGCTGCCGAATACTGAGCGGATTTTTTGGTAGGACGTCCCTCGGACCACGATCACTTCACCAAAAAACCGCTTCCGCCACGCAACGATGCTGTGCCGCGCTGTGTGCGTTTCAAGTTTTAACGGGATTAGGCTTGTCAAGTGAGTGGGCAACTTGACAGAAGTTCTCAAGCCACCCGAAGCCCTCTAACTTGGCTGCTGTCATAGACAACAGTAGGGATCAACGGCTTAACGTGCTTTACAAAGTACAGGAGCACTCATTAGGTTTAAAGAACTGTACATTAGAAAGTTTACAAATTAAAACTAAGACTAAGCATACAGTGTTTAAAAATATAGAATTAACGTAAATATACATCTTTTTTCAGGGCTCCAATAGTAATGCTGCAGAGGCTCAGCAATTCCTCCGAGAGTACGATCGGGAGGCTTCAGGGATGTGCTATAGGTATGCCATACTTTGTTCCACTCAACTTAATCTTGATCATACTACCACCATCTACCACCACATCAGCCAAAGACCGTCCATTATATGAACGGTCCAATTTCATGGGGAGATAAATGCCATAATCGCCACGCTTGGCATGCGGATTGCCCATCACAGTATTTCCACCGCACTCCAGGGATGCTGCTGCCCATCCCCCGGTGGTCTTGGTCGTAGTTTTAGGACATACCCGGGTCGCTTGATCATAGAGTGCTAATTATATAATAAGTACTAACCTACATCTTTATTAGGGTTCCGTACCCGAAAGGTCCAAACGGAGCCCTATTGCTGTTACTCACGTATCGTCTGCCCGTCCATCCGTCCATCTGTCTTTCACACGGGTTTTACAGCCAAACGGTTGGAGCTACATTCTTCAAATGTTCACAGTGTACCTAAGCACCTTGTTGAACAAAAGTCGTACATATTGACAAATAATATATTTAAAGGTTTTAATGGGGCCTCCCGTACATCTCAAGGGGGGCGCAAAAAAATTAAGCTACCCTATCGAGTGGGGTTTCATTGTTTAGAGCTCATTGAGTAAATAAATACTGTAGTTTTGTTTTAAAAAATTTGGAAAACAAAAAGAAATGAGACGTCACCAAAGTCAGCTTTTTTCCTTTTTCTTGTCGTGACTCACAGTTCATTTTGGAGTCAACGGCCCACTGATTATTTCCGCCATTTGTTTTGGTCAATAAAGAAGACTTGGGGCTGACAGGGGCCGACCTAATAGCGGGTGCATCAATTTACGATCACAGGCCGCTCATGGTTCAATATTGCGCCGGCAGCTGTCATTCCATAAAAACTTGACAAACTAGCCATCCAGTTTATGATTACCGACAGTTAGAAACAACCTTCACTAATTGTAGGTCCTTATTTGCAGGGTAACAATATCTCAGTGGAAATTCGTCACCAATATCACCGAGACGAACCGCCGACGGATGCTAGAGGAGCTAGCCATCAGCTCTAAGTTCGAGCGGCTGTCGTGGCGGAAGGCGGCTGCCTTCGATGGCTCACGGCTGCCAGACGCGCAGGGCAGGCGGCAGTTGGGGAAGATCGTGCAGAGCAGCCGAGCGGCGCTGCCTGATGACAAGTTTGCTGAGGTTTGTGGTTCGAGAAGCTCTCGTGATGGAGAGCTGCTTTCGACGGCTCGCGGCTGTTGGCGCGCGGGGCAGGCGGCAGTTGGGAGATCGTGCAAAGCAGCCGGGCGGCGCTGCTGGATAACAAGGTCACTGAAGTTTATGATGCGAGATCTCGTGGCGGAAGGCGGCTGCCTTGGACGGTTTGCGCTGCCAGACGCGCAGGGCAGGTGGCAGTTTCTGGAAGACCGTGCAGAGCAACCAGGCAGCGCTGCCGGATAGACTTACTAGACGACGGCGTAGGAATCAAGGTCCTAGCTGGTAAAAACAGGTAACAGCAATTCCTCCTTGAACAGGAAAGCAATGTTGAAGTCATAGCAGTCGAAAATCATAAAACCAAACGTGAGTATTTAAATCTATGAAAAGTCTAAATCTAGATCTATTTTTTTATGATATACTGATTCTTAGCCATGCGGGATAATATAGGCAAACACACGTATTCCTGGGAAAGCTGGTAACGATACTAGTTCTTGCTCTACACCGTTCTTGTTCGGGGAAGTACCACGGTAAATTATACTGTTTGAAGACTATTGACAATACCCGAAAGCTCATGCGATTTTGGTTTAAGTGAAGCTGCTTGAATACCAAATGATAACTTGCTTTGGGTTTGTACACCTGTGGATGACTCTTTTTGCGTCCATGGCTTTTTCTTTAGAAAATGTGCAAGACACAAAACCGTATTTCCACTGGAGAAACCAAATATCTAAAGAAGATATACAAACCTACAACCTCTCTTCTGCAATTTCTTTGATTGTTTCAGATTCAGCAGCTGATTGCAGAGATGAAGGAGATATACAACTCAGCGAAGATCTGTCCATACGGACAGAAGCCTTACGACCCTCATGTGCCCAGAATACAATACCCAAGCACTGGATACCAGGTAAGCTACCGTTGACCAGATGAAAACCGCAACAATACGGCAGATTTCTATAATGTTTTAAAGGTACTACGCCGTACGCGTAAGCCGAACGGTAAGGCACGCGACTTTCGGTCTGGAGGTCGTAGGTTTGAACCCTGGCTCGTATCTCTGGATTTCTCGAACCAACAAGGTCTGGGTAGTTTTTCCTCTGGGCTGGAAGGTCAGATGGCAAATGCTTTCATGAAACTAGTTCTAAAGCGGTCCTCCGGCTCTTTTCCTAAAAGAGTCCGGACCTATGTCAGGAGGATGATGATGCATAGTCTGGCTGATGATGTGATGATGGTTGTTAATGCCTCCTCTAGGTTGGTACCACGTGTCTACGCACAGTCGGTTGCAGAAACGTGACACCCCTGCATAGAAGTTTCTATGCAGGGAGTCGGGATTCTCTGAAGTGGACTGTACATACAGGGTGTTTGGCAGATGGATGGACATACGTATATAGGGGATAGATGAAGTCATCTGCTACGTGATCAACCACAAAAAAATTAACTTAGGCCCGTGGATTTAAAAAAAAAAGTATTATTCACATACTCTGTTTTCAAGATTTAAAGCCTCAATTACTTAAAAAAAAACGAACATTTTTATTTTATTTAAATTCAGACTTATTCCAGAATCTTACGAATTCAGTTATTTCAAAACAGAGTGAATCTTACGAATTAGTTATTTGAATAGAATGAATTTAAAAAACTCTGAAAAAAAATTTGGCTCTTATCAATTTTTTTGTCCTTGACCACGTAGCAGATGACCTCATCTATTCGCTTTATACGTTTGTCCATCCATCTGCCAAACACCCTGCATATACATAAACGTAGGCAACAAATACTGGTGGTAGTTTATTGACGTTCATATGTGCATGTAATATGCCTAATTTGAAGAATAAACTACTTTTATTGATGATTGATGTTTCAGGACCAGATGACATCAAGCTACACCCAACCGTACTACGAAGAGACCGCCTCATACTGTGACATGCAGCTGGACCCAGAGATATCCCGGATCCTAGCCCACTCCCGGATAGAAAGCGAGCTGCTATACGTATGGAGAAGCTTTAGGGATAAGACTGGTCCGAAGCTGAAGAACCGGTTTATGAGATACGTGCAGCTAGCGAATCAGGCGGCCGTTGCCTCAGGTGAAGTCTATATTAACTTTATAAAATGAAGTTACTCTAGGAGCTGTTTCAAATTAGATTTATTTTTTGATAATCGATACAAATTGTAACACAGTTTAAATTCCAATTATTAATGTCGCAAATTCCAGCGAATAATGGCGCGCCGTTCAGTTCACCCTTTTTTATAGACTCGTCGCGCGGTGGTGGTACTGGTTTTTATGTCAGGTTTCAGTCGAAGCCGGCAGGGGGCGCTCGTGTTGCTAACATCTATTATTTAAGTAGCTCAAGGGCTTTCTTTTGCATGTCAGGACAATTACGAGTACATATTACAGTTTAGTAGCTTTGTCCGAGTAATATTCTAGTCCCTATCCCATAAGTACTATTTTAAGAGGGTATCAATGGATCCACTAGCACTACTCGTAAAAAATGAGATTATTTAAATTTAACGATACATATTTAAAAAAAGGGGACTGCTATGTACCGTATTTTGTATTTAAGTACCTTTTGAATACATCAAACTAGTTATTACGTTGCGAGATTCGTCGATCTTTGAGTTCAAACTTAAAACGGCCGTTTTTGTTTCGACGAATAGATTGACGAATCTAGCAACGTAATAACTGTTTCAATGTATTCAAAAGGTACTAAAATACAAAGTATATTACATAGCAGTCCCTTTTTTTCAATATCTTTCGTAAAATTTAAATAATCTCAATTTTTACGAGTGGCGCAAGTGGAACTCGTTGATACCCTCTTAAAGGATGATTCACAGTAGGCCGTTCCGTGTCCGGGCCGGCCCGTTTTCTTCTAGAGAAATACGCCGGCCGTTGCGTTTGCTGTCATAGAAAACGGGCCGGCCCGGACACGGAACGGTCTACTGTGAATCATCCTTAAGCCAGGCTACAGACTATTTGTATTCAAAGTTTCATGATAATCCGTTAACCGTTTTTGCGTGATTGAGCAACAAACATCCAAACATCAAAATCGCGAGCCCTTATCCTTTTCCGTGGGGGGCGTCGGCGCAGCATGTTTTTTCTTCCATACCTCTCTATCGCCCGTCATCTCGTCACTCATATCCTTCCCCTTCATATCGTCTCTCACGCAATGCATCCACCTTTCCCCTGGTCTACCCCTCCTCTTACAAACAAGCCTGTTAGAGTTTCTCAAGCCACCCACAGTAAATAAATCTATCGACTGCTATCGTATACAATTGTCTAAATGTATCGTGTCTTCTAAATCTACTAAGTGCTCATTTGTTACCAAAAGCCTCGTCTAGAAATCTTGCGATTGTTTTGCCTGCTTTTATAAAAAAAAGCTTGTACTCCAAAAGACAGAAACTTGTTTCTGCTTAGCTAGCACGATAGCTTATACCGTGACTTTGTAGTACATTTCGGAAGTAAAACGTGACGATATACGCTATCGTGCTAGCTAGGCAGTAGCTCCTTTATAAATTGTTGTGACATGCATTCATCTGTTCAGGTTACAGGGATGCTGGGGAGCAGATGAGGGCAGGTTACGACGACCCGTCGTTCCGAGCCAGTGTTGAGGAGACATACAACCAGGTGAGTTGAATCACGGTGTCTCCTAACGAGTACAAAATTTAGTGCTTTTACAGCGAATTCTGACATTTGACTATGATCCCAGTTCAATATGGATTTTTAGGGTTGTTGGAAACTCTATGGTGATGTGACATACTTTTGTAATTTGAATATTTAATGATTTTCGTGTTCTGTTTGATTTATGTCACTCTGAAATAAATGGTGAACAAGTAACGTTGGTTTTGGCTATTCCTAGTGATTAATATTATTTCCTTCAATTGGCGACCGTGACAGGACAGAGAACAGTAAGCTATGAAGAGCTGTCAACTATACTCTGCGATTGCGAAGCATCAATGTGTAAAGTATGGAGTCCAGGGATGAGAAATAAGGCAGCAGAATGTGGAAGAGCAGCTCTGATTTATTTGGCATAATTCCGACTGACATATGACAGTTACTTTCTAACCAACCTACACTGCAGTCCTCCACCCTGGGTTTATACTTAATTATAACAAATAATAATAAACAAAACTAACAGCTAACGATAAACTATAAATTTAACCTAGTGATACCCCTGAGCCTACATTGCCTGACCGGACGAGCTAGGGGCGGCGGCGATACGCTAGGTAGAGCGTCTTGGAAAGCAGGTGACCCGGGCGGTGAGGGTGAGTGACTCTGTTGCGGCATCACAGCCGCACCCGAAGGCGCTTCCCCCGGCCGTTCCACTAGACCTTCCTGAGTCTCCTCGGACGGCTCCACGTTCGGTTCCTGAACCCCTAAGCCTCTAGGATTTGTGCGGACTTCAGACACTATGGGTCCTGATATTGGAATTGTAAGTGACTGTCTACCTGACCTCCGCTTTAATTGATCAATGTGTCTATGTATCATAGACCCGTCTGTCCCCCTGACCCTATAATCACCGGAGCCAGTCCTATCTACTATCTGACCCGGGGCCCACTTTTCCCCCTTCAGGTACTGCCGATACCAAACATCGTCATTCCCATCTAATTCCCTATGAGCTCTCCCCGCCGCTAATTTTTGTTTTTGCTGAGTCTTTTGAACCTTGGACCCAGTATCCGGCTTTAAAACATCTAGTTTGGTACGAAGTCTCCTACCCTGAAGTAGCATTGCTGGGCTCTGACCCGTGGTTGGATGCATAGTATTTCTATAATAAAGTAAATAGGTCCACAGAGCCTTATTTATATCCTGTTTCTCGTGAATAGCCTTCTTAATCACCCGCTTTAACGCCTTCACGGTCACTTCCGCCAAACCGTTAGAAGCAGGATGATATGGTGCAGAGAAAATGTGCTCTATACCGAGTCCCTGACAAAAGTTTTGCATTTCAGTACTTGAGAACGGCGGTCCATTGTCAGAAACAATCTGCTTGGGCAAACCCCACCTACTAAATAACTCACACAAGGTTGCAATCACTGCCCCGGCTGTTGTGCTAGGCATGTGGAAAACCTCGACCCATTTGGACATGGCATCCACGACTACGAGGTATGTTTTTCCAAGAACTGGACCCATAAAATCCAAATGGATCCTAGACCACTGCCTGTCTGGCCATGGCCACATGCTGGGCGCTTGCCGAGGTGGCGCGTCCGCCTGTGCCGCGCACACCGCGCACTCCCGGCACATCCGCTCCACTGCCTCGTCAACCCCGGGCCACCAGACATAGCTCCGCGCCAGGGCTTTAGATTTGACAATACCCATGTGAGGCTCGTGCAACATGCGTAGTACGCGTTCTTTGCACGTTTCTGGAATCACTAACCGGTGGCCCCACATGACACAACCCAGTTCCTCATGCAATTCATCCTTCCTATTATAAAAAGATTGCAAACCTTCTATATAACATTCCGTTGGCCATCCATCTCTAATAAACCTTAAAACCCTCGCTACTATAGGATCCCGCGCTGTTTGCTTACAAATCTCATTATAATCGAGCAACAATGCCTGCTGAATGAAATGTAAATACGTCTGCTCGGGTACAGTGGGGCACGTTTTTCCGCTTTGACTCACTGGCAGTCGCGACAACCCGTCTGCTCCATTCTCGTTAGTTCGGACATACTCAATTGTAAACGTATACGTCGATAAGATTAGAGCCCAACGTTCCATACGACTTGCAGCCATATTTGGAATACCGGTATGGGGCCCGAAAATAGACACCAAAGGCTTATGATCTGTTCTAAGCGAAAAATGTCTGCCATACAAGTATTGATGGAACTTGTTCACGCAAAAGATTATCGCCAGCGCTTCTCGATGTATCTGCGAGTAATTTTTCTCCGCGTCTGATAATGTCCGCGACACGTAAGCAACTGGTCGTTCCCCGCCTCCGCTCAGATTCGGCTGAGATAGCACCCCACCGACGCCCCGCGCAGATGCATCGCATGTGAGTATAAGTGGCCGTTCCGGATCGTAGTATGCTAACACCGGCGCAGTAGACAGTATCCGTTTAATTTCTACAAAAGCCTGCTCGCATTCGTTCGACCAACGCCACTCTACATTTTTTTTAAGCAAATTATACAATGGCACGAGCCTGCCACTCATTTGCTTCACAAATTTCGCAAAGAAATTGATTAACCCCAGAAATGAACGTAACTCTGTGACATTACCAGGCCTAGGAATCTTGGTGATTGCTTCGACCTTATCAAGATCCGTTTTTAATCCGTCTTTACTAAGCACATACCCTAAATATTTTATTTCATTTACTAAGAAAACGCACTTACTGCTTTTCAGTTTCAGCCCATTCTGGCGTAACCGACCGAAAACCGCCTCCAAGGCCTGTAAATGCTCTGACACATCCTTGCCCCCTATAACTACATCGTCCAAAAACACCTCTACGTTAGGAATTCCCCCCAGCACTGAACACATAATCCGCAGGAATACCCCTGGGCTTGAGGCGAGACCAAAAACGAGTCTATTGTACCGGAATAGACCGCGATGAGTATTTATAACTGTGTATCTACTACTTGATTCATCTAGCTCAATCTGATTGTATGCCTGTGACAGATCAATTTTCGAAAAGATTCGGGACTCTCCTAACCATACAATTAAATCATCTATCTTTGGCAGGGGGTAGCGATCTACTTGTAATTGCGGATTGACAGTTGCCTTATAATCCGCACAAATCCTTAAGGAGCCATCCGGCTTATTTACCGGTACCAAAGGAGAAGCCCAGTCGGAGCAGTCCACGGGCTCGATGATGCCATCGCGGAGCATGGCCTCTAGCTCGGCATCAACGCGCGCGCGTAGTGCGTAAGGCAGCGGGCGCGCTCGGTGAAACACAGGAACCGCACCGGGCCGCAAACGAAGCGTCGCCTTACCGCCCGTGTACCGCCCCAAGCCGCCTTCAAACAACTCCTTATACCTGTTACATAATATTTTAATGTTATCTTCAAATTGCCCCTTTCCATCGCTCACATTATGACAATTAACAAAATTTGGAATAACTATACATAACTCAGTTAACCAGTGTCGGCCTATAAGTGAAGTCGTGCCACCCTCGATTACAAATAACTCCAAGTGTTTCTCTATTGCACCATAACGAACCTTCGGTTTTATGAGCCCGAGCGGCTTCAGCGTGGACCCATCGTAAAACTTTAAGTTTAGGCCAGGTGGTGCCAGTTCGAGTTCACTGAAATACCGTTTGTATGTGTCGCTACTTATGCACGACAAAGCCGTACCCGTGTCAACCTCCATATTAAGTATGTGATTATTGATGGAAATGGATAATCTCACCGGCTGATAGTCGTTCAAACACAGGTGATGGACATCTTCTTCCTGAAGAAATTCCTCCCTTTCCTCCGCTCGCTGTTCCTCTCCTGATGCTCCAAAATGAACCCTCGCTGGTCCGGCCCGTGGTCTTCCCCCCATCTGTACCGGACACACACGACGTAAATGTCCAGTGCGCCTACACCGGCTGCACTCAAAGTTCTTGAACCTGCACGTCTCGTAGCCATGACTGGTTGCGCCGCACCCGCTGCAATGACTGTCAGTCGGTTTGCTGGCGCGTTTACCGGCGCTAACACCGCGCCCATTTCCGGCGCTAACACTGCGCGCTAGGCTACCTCCACCGCGACCGGATGTTGCCGGCCGACGATTGTATCCCGCTGCTAACGCATGTATAGGCTCAGTTCCCATCACATTTCCTCCGATGTTGGCCACTCCCGCCGAAACATCCACCGCCGCCGAGTCTCGTTCTGCCGCCTCTAAGGAAGTCGCAATTTTGACCGCTTTCGCGAAGCTTAAACCATCATCTTCAGCAAACAAACGTTGACGGACTACGTCACTTTTTAGTCCGCATACAAATTGGTCCCGCAGATTATCATTTAGATTGGCCTCGAATTTACAAAAGCGAGCTGCCTTCTTAAGCTCCGCTACATACTCTGAAATGCTCTCCTCGTTTTTCTGCCTTCTTTGCCGAAATCTGTAGCGTTCGGCTAATACTGACGGCGCTGGTTGTAAATGATCGTTAAGTAGTTTGACAACCTCGTCATACTTTAGCTCCGATGGTTTTTTGGGACTTGCTAAGTTAGTCAATAGCTGGTACGCCTCGTCCCCCATTACTGCGATTAATGTCGGTAGTTGAAGCTCCGGACCCACGTCATTTACCTTAAAATACATCTCCAGTCTATCGATGTAAGACGACCATGTTCCGTTTTTGACGTCAAACTCGCTTACTTTTCCTATGGACATTTTTCCGTAGAACTCGACTTTTTAATATTGCAATGTTACCGTACGCGCTTTTGGGTAATTTTCCTCGTCGCCACTGTAAAGTATGGAGTCCAGGGATGAGAAATAAGGCAGCAGAATGTGGAAGAGCAGCTCTGATTTATTTGGCATAATTCCGACTGACATATGACAGTTACTTTCTAACCAACCTACACACAACTCGCGACCAATAACTTATATCGCGGACGATTCAGAGAACTTGAAGCCTCTTACGCCGGCCTGCTTCATACAAGGGCTTCCTGTTAGCGAGACGCCAGATTTAGATCAGCTAGATCATGATTCTTTAAATAGGCGTCTAAGGTATTTGCATAAGCTAAGGGGAGACTTACGGGAGCGATTTAGAAACGAGTATTTGAGTATGCTCGTACAGAAGGGCAAGGAGGGGGACTCTAATTTAAAGGTAGGCGATGTTGTGCTAGTAGAGACTGACGCAAAACGTATAAAGTGGCCATTAGGATTAATTGTAGATGTCTATGCTGGTAAGGATGGTAACGCCAGAGTAGCGAGAGTACGCACAGCTGACGGCGAGTACACTCGGGCTTATCAACGTCTGTACCCACTTGAGGTACAATCTGACGAAGTTCTATGAAAATAAAATGTTTTGGGTCTTCGTCCCAAAGGTGGGAGGATGTTGGAAACTCTATGGTGATGTGACATACTTTTGTAATTTGAATATTTAATGATTTTCGTGTTCTGTTTGATTTATGTCACTCTGAAATAAATGGTGAATAAGTAACGTTGGTTTTGGCTATTCCTAGTGATTAATATTATTTCCTTCAAGGGTTCTATAGTAAACAAGCAACCCTTATAGTTTCGACATGTCCGTCCGTCCGCGGCTTAGGTCAGTAACCATTTACTACTGGAAAGCTGTAATTTGGCGGTCAGATACACATATCAATCACGTTGACACAATTGATAATAATTTTGACGGATGCATTATACAGGATATTTTTTATTGAATTCCGTTAATTGCGAGGGCACATTCCGAGATGAAATAAAGTAATCTACTCTAAGACACTAGTATCCCAATTCGTCCCATTTTGAAGATATTCAAAAATACATTTTCGTTAATTAACACCCCTAGTATAGTATAAAACATCCTTAAAAAATAAACAATGTTGACGTGCGTCACGTGCGGTGTCATTCGAATTCCGAATATTGTCATACTTGACATTAACTTTTACTTAACTCCACGTTAATTCTTAAGGCCGTTTTGCATTCACCCTTGGTGATATAATTAATTATTCTGTATGAAAATGAAAAAAAAATTTATCCTGAATTTTGAAAAACTAAATAAGCACGGCTATATGCTTGAAGGAACGGAAATCAATAAAAACACCCTGTAGATTCCACGAAAATCAAGTCCTGAATCCGTCATTCTAGTCATAATAATAATTAGTTCCATTTATCTTGACTGCCAGTTTGTGATTAATTTCATCTTTGCTTCATTTGTTTTCTATGATATGTAAATGGGAACGGCTGAGATATTTCGAACTCTTGTGGAATTCTCACTCATATGATCAACAGCAAATGTAGATGATCATTTTAGTACTTTATCGCACTAACGTAACAATACTGCGACAGTTGAGGTGCTTCAAAGTAGTGAAAGTGACAAGGTACTAAAATGATCATCTAATTTTGCTGTTGGCATGAGGCATTTAGCCTGTGGTCGTTCGGGAATTGGCTCTAGCTAACCTGTTCCGGATATCTCTTATGGTTTCGTCTATTTTACCAGGTGGCGCCACTATACAAGCAATTGTTCACGTACGTGCGCAGGCGACTGGTGCAAAGATACGGGGAAACCACTGTGCGTTCTGACGGGCCTATACCATCGCATCTGCTAGGTAATTACATAGTCGTTATGATAAACATATATCATCATTTCAGCCGAATGACGTCCACTGCTGAACATAGGCCTCCCCCAAAGACTTCCACAATGACCGGTCCTGCGCCACCCGCATCCAGCGGACACCCACGACCCTTACCAGGTCATCAGTCCACCGTGTGGGGGGCCTGCCCACGCTACGCCTTCCGGTACGTGGTCGCCACTCGAGAACCTTTCCGCCCAACGGCCATCGGTTCTGCGTGCTATGTGCCCCGCCCACTGCCACTTAAGTTTAGCGATTCGAAGGGCTATATCGGTCACTTTGGTTCTGCTGCGGATGGCCTCATTTCTGATGCGATCACGCAGAGAAACTCCCAGCATAGCCCTCTCCATTGCTCTTTGGGTGACTTTGAGCCTACTTATGAGGCCCATAGTAAGCGACCACGTTTCTGTACCATATGTCATCACTGGCAACACACACTGGTCAAAGACTTTTGTCTTGAGACACTGCGGGATATTGGACGAAAAGATATGACGTAGCTTCCTGAACGCTGCCCAGCCGAGTCGGATTCGACGATTAACCGCTTTCTCGAAGTTGGACTTACCTAACTGGACAGTCTGTCCTAGGTATATGTAATCGTCTACAACTTCGAGCGTAAAGTGTCCGATTGTTACGGGAGTTGGTGCTATATGGGCATTTGACATGATCTTCGTCTTGTCCATGTTCATCCTTAGACCAACTCGCTCATAGGCTTTACTGAGGTCATTGAGCATTGTACTTAAATCCTCCATGGTCTCAGCCAAGACTACTATATCGTCAGCAAACCGAAGGTATTTATAATATAATCAATTTTTGGTGTTAATTAAATGAATGAGTGTGAATATGAATATGAGTAAAGTTTTAATGTTAACATCGACTCCACAGTTTTCTTTCATCTTACCGTGCATTGGAAAATCCGAGCCCTGATTATGAGTACATGTTATGTTCAGAATTCGTCGACTCTTTCCTTGTTTGACTGTAACCGGTTACTATATCTGTACACTTCCCTGGAAATCCTGGAATACGATGCCACGGCCTCGGAGCTCTTCGTAAGATGACGCCAAAGAAGCCTCCTAGTCTCAAGGATTAGAGAAAATGGATACAATTACCGACGCTGGCCCCGTTTGGCTTCTTCTGCTTCTTCTTCTTCTGACTTCGTAAACACCTTTGAATTTCTTTACAAACGTATGCAGGTTTCCTCACGATATATTTACCGAAACTAACGCTAAGGCGACTTCCTGATTTGGCGGGGCGGGAGCGATATGTCATAGGTATTTTGCTCTTTGACGTGAATTTACCGATGTGAGATTTCCTCACTTGACGAAATACTGTCAGTAATACGTTTGCGCAGTAGTAATACCATGCGCAGAAGTGGGGCAGTACTGCATTAGTATCGGTTGACACTGACAGCTGACAGTTTTCTCATATCGTACCGCCCCCGAATCGACAAGTCAGGAGGCGCCTAAATATCAAGTGCTACTCGTATTGTTTTCATAAATTCCGAAGTTTTTATTGGTACGAGCCGGAATTGCTGCTTGACAGTCGCATTGTTCAACCACTAGACTCCTCTAGGTGGACATCCCATGTAATCGACGAACAAATTTAATGAATAAAACAATTAAGAATTTAAGCAATAAAATAGGTTAAGGTACACTACCGTCAGACAGTTTAAGACCAAACGCAAAATTTGCAAATAATCAACATTGATTGATTATCCACTTAATTTTGATTCATCTGTCTGTAGTACTCTCAACCAGTTTGCAAAAGTCCAATCCTTGTGAGAAATAGCGCTTTGCAATCTTTTTGTCTTGTTTGGTTGGCGTAATAATTTATGAAAATTAAACTAAAAATTGTGTTTGGGTCCTAAACTTTCTGACGGTAGTCAACTTTTGTTAAAGAAGCTGACCGCGTCTTCCCATCAAACATTTAAGTCTGAAACGCACAGAGCTCGACGCAGTGTCGTTGCGGGGCGTTTATTGTGGTAAAGCGAACGCGGTCCGCGCGCGATAGCGGGGCGGCGGCGGCGTGTGTGACATACAAGCAGTAATCGACAGTCGACAGTTTCGGAAAGATCAAAAATGCATAACCACCTCCGCCCTGCACCGCGCCGCGCCCGCTCTGTGCGTTTCGAGGTTTAGTTTGGCGATTATATTTTTGATATGTAAAATACAACTTCTTCTTTAAAAAGAAAACAAACACAAACTAAAACGCAATGAGAAATCGGTACCTAATGGTAAGCTGTGTTTGTTAAAATATTATTGTAAGGCAAGTTTATTCCTTTCCATGCTCCCGGCGCCATATTTAACGTTGTTTTTTTATGATTAACTGGCCAGCGATTGGCCTAAGGGTGGTATTCCACTCATCCAGTATCTTTGTCCAATATACATTTGATCAAAGAAATTGGATGATTTCATCCAACTTTGATGGGACCCCGACATTTGATCAAAGATTCTGCATGATGACATTTAAATCAATATGGCTACGCATGAAAAAAAATAAAACTTGGACAAAGATATTGGATAAGTGGAATGGACCTCCGTCAAAGAACTTTGATCAAAGATTGGACAAAGATATTGGACGAGTAGAATACCAGCCTTAGTCTCACCTGATGGAAAGCGATGACAAGGCCTAAGCTGTTGCTCACTGGTTCAGTAATAGTCTACACTCTTGTCTTGAAAAGACCCAGGCTGTATGTATCAGGTAATACAAACGGCGGCAGCAGATTCCTGTCCTTAGCTCTCTTGTGTTATTTGTCTGTAGTAATCGTAAGTTGTTGCAACCCGAACTAAACAATCTATAGTTCGTTGTTGTGACCCAAGTCTGATTTCTTCCAGGCAACATGTGGGCGCAGAACTGGAAGTCAATCATGGACCTCGTGATGCCATTCCCGCAGTCACCAAATATTGACGTCACAGCTGAAATGCTAAGGCAGGGCTTCACTCCTTTAAGGTTAGTGGCTACCTCAAAGGTGACAAACGAGCGAACGGCCTGCTGCTTCACCAGCATCAAGATGAATCCTGAAGTGATGCGAAAGTTTGCATGTTGGAGATCGCAGTGCCTCCACCACACTCGAGGGATGCTGCTGCCCATCCCACGGTGGTCTTGGTCGTAGTTTTAGAACATACCCGAGTCCCCGGGACATACCCGCATGCCAAGCGTGGCGATTATGACATTGACCTCCCATGAAATTGGGGGAGGCCTATGTCCAGCGGTGGACGTCCTTGGGCTGATAAAGTGCTGGTGATGGAGTAAGGTTTAAATAATCAGAGCAACTTAACTATTACAATGACGATTAAAAAGAAATTAAACAAATACTTATTGACGTGACAACCTTCGCATAGCTAGAGAATAAGAAATTAATTCCGTAATAAGACATTTTAAGTGGTAAAGCTTGTTTGGCAAATTACCAATAATCTGTTAATAAGTCTGCCATAGCCGAGCATTTACTAGAGTCATGACCAAACCACTGAATTGAGCTTCATAAACCGGAAGTCCTTTCTACAGAACGTCATTTTTACAGTAGAAAGGTACGTGAAGCTGTTGAAATCAAAAAACATCGTAATTTCAACCGGGATGAGCGTTTTAAGATTTCATCTTCGTGGAATCCCGTTATTAGTAAGTGCAAGCGTCAAAATACTTCTTCCATTACATTAACGGATGTTGTTAGTGTTGTGTGTCGGGCGAGTGACAATCCTTGTGTAAATGTGAATAATAAAGACCAAGTGCGGGTAGTACGGAAAACCCGTGCGGCTAGAAGATGTTGATACCCGCTGAAGCCAGTCAGCTCGTGACCACGGATGTTGCGATACATTCGAAACGTCGGGCACACCTCAATTGATTAATTTTTGTACGCGATTAAGTCCCGTTTACCAATAATAATGAATTTCTTATTCTCAAGCTATCCGAAGGTTGTGTAACGTTTAAGTAATTTAACTACTGCTTGACAATTTAAAAAAAAACTATTGAAATAAATACTTATTGTCGTCAAATTTCCAAGCTTAACCAGTAACCACTGAACATTTCGTATTACAGAATGTTTCAAATGGCGGAAGAATTCTACACCTCGATGGGCCTCAAGCCAGTTCCTCCCGAGTTCTGGCGTGGCTCCATGCTGGTGCGACCTCCGCAACGCAGTGTGCAGTGCACTGCTAGTGCTTGGGATTTTTGCAACAGGATAGACTATCGGTGAGTCACAAAATCGGCATCATACCTACTTCTAAAATCTGGCTGTGTTTGGTAAGCACCAACAACAGGCACAGGCAGAACTTTCTAGGATCTGAACAGAACTGAAGCACTCTGATGCTTTCCTGACTAGATGCGTGACTCGACCTAGCACTTTTTAACGGACTTCAAGATTTCAAAAGAGGAGGTTCTCAATTCGGTTTTTTGATTTTTTTTAATGTTTGTTACTCCGTAACTCCCACTCCTGTTGCAATCGGATACTTTACACTCGAAGTTGTAGACGATTTCGGTGCAACTTCGAGAAAGAGGTTAATCGTGGAATCCGACTAGGCTGGGCAGCGTCCGGGAAGCTACGGCACATCTTTTCGTCTAATAATACCGGAAGGCGTAGCGTGGGCAGGCCCCCCACAAGGTGGACTGATGATCTGGTAAGAGTCGCGGGTGTCCGCTGGATACGGGTGGCGCAGGACCGGTCATTGTGGAACTCTTTGGGCGCGTCCAGCAGTGGACGTCCTTCGGCTGACATGATGATGATGAAACTGGCAACGCTGGTGAAATGGCCAGTCCTTTGACCGTGTGCACATTGCACGATACGATATCTTTATCGGGCCCAATACCGATAAAATATTATAGAAAACTGTTCACACGGTACAATACGGTATCGGTCACATTCCAATACATTTTTAATCGGGCCCGATAGCGAGAAATCGGTACGGGTTGTTGTCCCAAGAAGATGCAAAGGGCCTTCGTTATCTCACACCACCCTGTCTTCTCTGACCTCAGTCAGGTGAAATATTTACGTTTTTTTTTTTGTTACAGCATCAAACAATGCACAGAGGTGACGATGCAAGACCTGATCTCCACGCATCACGAAATGGCCCACATTCAGTACTACCTGCAGTATGCTGACCAACCACAACTGTTCAGGGACGGAGCGAACCCAGGTGAGGCAGCTTGTATAAATCATCGTCATAGACTAGTGGGGGCGACTTTAAAATACTTACTTTTGCAACAATGGGCCTATTTCTGAATTGACAACATTTCGAATTGTCAAGTGGTGGTGGTGGTGGTGGTGGTGTTGGTGTGGTAGTGGTAGTGGTAAGGTTTGGAATTCTCTGCCGGCGTCTGTATTTCCGAGTTCATATAACCTGGACCTTTTTAAGGCACGAGTGAATAGGCATCTTCTGGGTGAGCTCGCTTCATCGTCGGCCTCATCTTTGCCCCCTGGCTAGATGCTGGCCAAGAGCAATCCCATTTTTAATAAAAAAAAAAAATCTCAACTCTTCTCGTTAATTTGTTAACAAGTAACCCCAAAATATATTTTTTTTTTATATTTATAGCTATTAGTTTCCAAGATATTCACGAAAATGTGAAGAAAGCCTACCATCGTCGTAATGACGTCACAAGGATGAATTGTGACAGTCACAGCGCACAAAAAGAACAGCAGTACACTTTCTTTAGTAAAGTCTTACCTACTAACAGTGCTTCTGTATGATTTGTTGCGCTGTGACGCTTTACTTGTCACTTACTCTCTTTTAGAATGAGGAACTTTTGAAATAGTTTTTTATATGAAAGTAGGA
Organism: Notocelia uddmanniana; assembly: GCA_905163555.1. Classification (NCBI taxonomy): domain Eukaryota; kingdom Metazoa; phylum Arthropoda; class Insecta; order Lepidoptera; family Tortricidae; genus Notocelia; species Notocelia uddmanniana. The sequence continues at coordinate 4,858,289 of LR991077.1, forward strand.
TATTTTAGACAGTTTAAAAATGTGGTTTTACTATATTTTATATCCTCTATTTGATTACATCGGAAAAAAGCCTGCTTAAATAATGTAATGTTGTCAATTCCGATATAAATATGTATGTACTTCGTTCCATATAACATTAGAATTGTAACGGTCGGATTCGTCTACAATTCTTCGTTTATGTATGATATTAAAGAGAAATATCACGCTAGTTTTACATATTTCAATCATAACGTTACCTTTTTTTTACTTTTCAAAGTCGCTTGGTTTTAAATCGCAGATCAATTAACGAACGATTTTGTCATTCTTATATAAAATACGAGTAATATAATAGTAATATAATATAATATAATAGGACTGAGTCTGGTCAGTGACTGAGTGGTGTTGGTGTCACAAAAATCATTATCTCAAACATACAAGTATGACGTTTCAGGTGCGGTTCGGACAAGAGGTCGTTAATGGAATTTCATATAAATCTTGCAGTCCTAGGCCGGCAAAGTCCTCTTTTTTAATTTCCATTCCACATAAATTTGTGGCACAGGCATCATGACATTCTGCCACTATGCGTATTAAAAATAAAACTTTGATTTTTTTGTTGTTTATTTCATTTCATGTCTGAGAAAAGCACTATACATACCTCGGCGGGAAATATGGGGTTGCCCGCCTCAGACCTATCCGGCCTCGTTTCGCCCTCGGCCTTCTATATGTCTTCGGCCGGCAACCCCTTTCGTCCCGGCCTCTGTAGTAATGTACTTAACTATTCAAATTATATAAGTGTCAAATAAACTGCCATTATTGTTGTTCCAGCGTTCCACGAGGCAGTAGCCAATGCCGCAACACTCTCTGTTTACAACTTGCCACACTTGCAGCGAGTTGGACTATACCAGAACAAGTAAGCAACCCATTACACATAAATACATCGTTCGACAGTCAGTCCAAGAAACGGGGTGATATGACAATGCCAGCATATCTGGCACTAATAGGTTGAGACGAGAGCTACGCCACACAAATCATAATCATAATCATTTATTCGTTGCAACCATGGTGGTTACGAGATGTTCTTAATCTAACCAGTACGAACATGGACCTTACTATGGCGTAGCAACATGAGTAATTTAAACCTAAATATAAAATAAAAACACATAATAAACACAAAAACACATGCACAAAAACTGTGGTATCCGATAAGATGCGTTTTGGTCATCTTTGCACCAGAAATGACGCGATGTGGGTTATTCGATTAGCACTATCTTGCTTTAGAAGAGCGCAGTACGTTAGGTTCTCTATACAAACGTATTTACGCTCTCATTTTAAAACGCCACGCTAGAATGACATGAAACTTTGTATACACAATGGGATCCGGTATATCTAGATCGGAAATTAGTTTCTGTTGCTTGAAATTATAATGGAGAAAAATTACAACGATTATTAAGGTTTTCATTAAGCCGTAAAAAACTCAAAAAACCGCTGTATTTTTGTTCTTTTACAATTTCTAGCAACAGAAACTAATTTCCGACCTAGATATGCCGGATCCCATTCTGCATACAAAGTTTCATGTTATTCAAGCATGGCGTTTTAAAATGAGAGCATAAATACGTTTGTATGGAGAACCGAGCGTACTGCGCCCTCTTAAGTCAAGTTGTGCTTTTTATTTAACATTATGTTTGTGTTAAATAAACATTACATGTGTACGGTCAAGGGCAAAAATACGTATCAATTTAATCCTCTCATAAATACGTACCGCAACCTTTTAATCCGCCGACATAAGAGCTATGGGACATATTTTTGAGCAAGTTGTATGCACCCATATTTTTCAATTGACTGTACAATGTGATTTATAATTAGAGTCAGTGAAACAGGAAGCACACTATAATGTCTATGCATTTAGAAATAAAGCTATTTAGGTTTATTCCTTTATTTGCTTAGGTAATATCGGGTGGTTTGCTAGTTATTATTATGGTCAAAAATCGTCGGTAGGACGATCTGTTTATCCGTTTTTTATTATTTCGTGGCTTTATACAAGGGTACAACGGTACCTTTTTGGGTAATTTAGGAAAAATAAAAAACATCTTAGGACCCATGGTAAAAAGGTAGCAAATGATCCCTACCAGCACCCCAAAAAATTTTGACGGTACATCTGCCGAGCGGCCTGCATATTTTACATTCCTTAAACCTATACACGTTGAAAGTGCACGCTGTCCTAATTTGTCGGTCACCCTGTCCAATGCCGGCACCACCACCACCATATCAGCCGAAGGACGTCCACTGCTAGACATAGGCCTGCCCATCCCCCGGTGGTCTTGGTCGTTGTTTTTGGACATACCCCAGGTCCGTGTCCAACGAACCCAGAGCAAACTGTCATATCTACTATATTTCCAACGGGTGAGAGCGATAAAGTACCAAACTAAAATATCTAGCTAATTATAAGTATTATTATTCGATTCGACACCACTGGGAAGCAAAGAGGTGGCAGCTTCCTCGCACAGCGCTTAAGTATAGCCATATAGCGAGGAAATGCTGCCAGCGTCTATGGTACGATGCCACGGGGGCCCTTTTTAGAAATAATTTAGTTTAATTTAAATTTTAGGTTTTGTTTTAGTTTTTTAGTATTTTGTCGTTTAATGTTTTAAGTTATATTATTCTTATACAAATTTATCCTAGTCTGAAGTAAATAAAGAATTAAGGTAACAAAAAAAAATATATAAGTTCGTACTTAATAATGCTTTGTTTACAGGTCCCATGACCCCTACGAAGTGAGCATGAACTTCCTAATGACTATGGCGTTGGAAAAAGTGGCGTATCTACCCTTCGCATTCATGGTGGATCAGGTACAATATTCACATTATTTTGATCCCGGCGATTTTGCGAACGGCAGGCAGATAGTCCACGAGACAGGTAAGTACTTGTGGGGCTCTGCCTACGCTGCGCCATCCGGTACGTGGTCGCCACTCTACACCTTTCGGCTCCAACGGCCATCCATTCTTCGAGCAATGTGCCCCGCCTACTGGCTCTTAAGCTTGCGATTCAGAGCCCCCATTCAAGGTGGACTGACGACCTGGTAAAGGTCGCGGGAGTCCGCTGGATACGCGTGGAGCAGGACCGGACATTGTGGTGCTCTTTAGGGGAGGCTTACACACACTAAGACACTAAGAGAGCTTACAGTGCCTTGCGTGCCCAATTCAATAGCGGCTATAGGATGCTGTTGGGGCTGTCACGCTTTTGTAGTGCGTCGGGCATGTTTGCGAAGGCTCGCATGGATGATTTCTACGCGATAATGCGCAAACGGGCAGCCTCCTAGATCTGCAGAGTGGGAGGCAACGCCAACAGCTTCCTAGTGGCTATGGGAGAGAGGCTGGACAACTCATTCTTCCGTCATTGGGTGTCATTGCACGTTCCCAAGTACAAAGACTATAAGTTTTAAATGTATTAGGGTACAGATAAAGTAACATAGATATGTAAGCACCATTGTTACTAACGACTATGGACCGTGTGTCTGAAATAAAGTGAATTATTATTATATCCAAATTTGGGCCTTAACTATACAACAACGAAATAAAATCAATATAATATGCCAGAATGGAATAGAGGGAAGCGTGTTGGGCGTAAGGAAAAGAGGTAGAAGTCCGTTGAAAAGATAAAAGGAAAGACTAAGTTCAAAAAAAGTTCACGCAGTATGCAAAAAATTCAAATGGCGTTGGACGGGACATATTTTGGAAGAAAAGAAAGAATGACTGAATGATAACCGTATAGAAAGCAGAACAAGTAGACCAAGATAGTTAAAGCAATGGGAAGATGATATCAAGAAAGTGGCAGGACAGAAACAAGTGGAGAGCCTCAGAGGAGGCCTTTGTTGAAAGACAAGCTGTTAAGAGGGGACCTCAACAGTTATACAAATCTATTACGCCTACAAAACGGTAAAATAAAATGTTGAAAGTATTTTTTTTAGCGCACCACCCGTACCCCATGATGGTGATAATGTAGTTGTCTTTATTTATCCCAGGCGACCAAGCTCTGCTTGGTATCTTCTGTAGTTTCCCGGAGAATCCCAGCTATCTCAGAGATGGGATCTGGCTACTTAATCGATTTATCGCCTTCGTAAACCTAAAATTGTCAAGTTTCCGAAATAAGGGCCAGGCTCCTATGCCAATTCGATGTGCAGCCACCTGCAGAGAAACCTGGGCCTGATTCCCCGTATACAAATTTGTATGCAGGGGCTCACTCAAGTCATCTACGGGGAATTGTTATTGTCGAATGACAACTGTCAAATTGGTAAAATAGGAGCCTGACCTTCCATGCAGTGCGCCACCCTGTAATGTGTTTTTTTAAGCATGTAATAATATAACGCGTGTTGTTTCAGTGGCGATGGTCGGTGTTTGAAGACGGGGTGCAAAACATGAATTCAAGATGGTGGCAAATGAAACTACGGTACCAGGTATCCCTTAAAACACTTTTACTCCACACCTTGCCAACGGCACGCTGCGCGTCCGGAAAATTCCAGTTTTTTAATCAAGTGATGACGTAAAATTGTGTACAAAACACGGGTAGTAAAACAGAAAGCCCTCTCTCGCATATTTATGACCCTCGCCTGCGGCTGGGGCCTCAAACATCTACGATTTCGGCCTTTCTTTGTTTTACAACCCTTGTATCGTAAATAGCTATTACAATGCATGTGCTCGAAAAATGCGTTTACGTTAGTACTTTATACTTTTGTTTTTTATTACTTAGTCGTCAGCCCGACGCAAAGAGTTTTTATTAATTGAGCAAAGTTTAACAAATTAGTAAATTATAGATTTACATTACTATTAATGGTACATAAATATTAGTACTTCGTTAAATGTATTATTACTCATTTTACATTTGTATTTAAATAAATTATAAATATTCAGTAAACTTGCTTGGTAGAATGCAGATATTGGCTGTGCCTTCACGCTTTAGATTTTGCACATGCGCAGTAGCAGATATGTTGAGCGCGTATGTATTTATAACGGCTAAATCAAAATTAAAAACCTAAATACTTACAATAATGTTTTACGGTGAAATCTAAAAAGTTACTGAAATGTTTGCATTTCTAAAACGGTAAAACGATGGTTTTGAGTCAAATTTTATAGCAATCTATGTCAAGAAGTGTATAAATTAAGCTCCAGATAATAAGTACGTACCGAGCAAGGTAAATAAAATAATAATGATCGTATGGCATTTATTATTCGAACCGTGACATCTTCGAGAAGAAAGTACGGTTGCCAGTTTTATTGCACTTTTAGCACCACCCAGGGGTCACGTATAGGTAACGGTGGGTTCTCCCTGCGGTGTGCAACTTCGACCCCCCTTTTCAAGTTGAGGGCAATGCCCGATGAAATCAGATAGAGGATAAAAATGATGTGCAAAACCACATTTTTAATTTCTCGAAAATACCCCAATTTCATATAAGTAAATCAATTTCAAAAGTTCCTCATTCTAAAAGAGAGTAAGTGACAAGTAAGGCGTCATAGCGTAACAAATTATACAGAAGCACTGTTATAAGACAGATAGTGACGTCATCACGACGATGGTAGGCTTTCTTTACATTTTCGTGAATATTTAGAAAACTAATAGCTATAAAAATATAAAAAATATATATTTTAGGGTTTCTTGTTAACAAATTAACGAAATGAGTTAAGATTTCATACTACTTAAGAGGGCGCAGTACGTTTGGTTCTCCATACAAACGTATTTATGCTCTCATTTTAAAACGCCATGCTAGAATAACATGAAACTTTGTATACACAATGGGATCCGGCATACCTAGGTCGAAAATTAGTTTCTGTTGCTTGAAATTAAAATGGCGAAAAAATACAGCGATTATTAAGGTTTTCATACAAGCCGTAAAAAACTCGAAAAACCGCTGTATTTTTTTTCTTTTTTGAATTTCTAGCAACAGAAACTAATTTTCGACCTAGGTATGCCGGATCTCATTGTGTATACAAAGTTTCATGTTATTCTAGCATGGCGTTTTAAAATAAGAGCCTAAATACGTTTGTATGAAGAACCGATCCACACCGATCGTACTGCGCCGTCTTAAGAATTTGAAATGTTGTCAATTCACATGATAGTCCCGACAATATGGGATTGATAATGATAATCTTTATTGGTAGCATAATGGTATAAGTCAAGTACATTTTTAAAATATTTGACTTGTACCATTTTGTCTATTTAATGTGGCATTCTCAGGCAAAAGAGTATTTTCTTACGGCGGCGGCAGCGGCAGCGTTTTTCCTAATACATTGCGCGTGATCCCGACTAAAGCTCGAAACGCTCAGAGCGGGCGCGGCGCGGTGCGGGGCGGAAGCGGTTTTGCATTTTTGATCTTTCCTAAACTGTCGGCTGTCGATAGTGTCCATTACTGCTCTATATATTATACATGCCGCCTCCGCTCCGCAATCCCGCTCGGTTTTTTGGTGCAACGTCCCCCGGACCGCGTTCGAGATACCGGAAATAGTGTTGGAAAAGACTTCAGTTTTTAGAGTCTCGAATTCAAGAAGTCGACTCATACTTACGGGACTCCAAGCTTAAAAGACTTCCGAGTCTTTTGAGTAATGAGTCGAGTCCTTTTTCGAGTCTTATCGAGTCCTGTACTCACAACTCGAGCCTTAGAAGAGACTCGAACTATCGTATAAATATACGATACTATAAAATAGATCGTATATTATAAAAGTATAGTTTTTTTTTTTACTTTAGGCGTGCCTCAAAATACTTGAATCTAATAGCAAAGTCTCACTTTTGAAGTTTCTATTCAAAGAATTGATTTCTACAGTAGCTACTACACCGAGTAGGCCGCGTAACCTTACGTGTTTCTACAAGTACAGTTGAGTTCTAATCATTATGAGTGAAAAGCTTTTTGTTTACACTTAGTAAACAAAACTCTCAAGTCTCTATAGAAGACTCGAGTATTTTTAGAGGACTCGAGTCTCTACAACACACTCAAGCTTCGATTAGTCTAAAAAACTAAGTCGAGTCTTCGGAATCAAGACTCTAAAGACTCAAGTATTTACCAACACTACAGAAAACCGCCTCTTAGGCGCATAAAATTAGCGAAACCTGGACTTAATTCGATAACTGTAATTTTCTTTTACTATGATTTAAAGTATTGTTAGTTATAGTTAAAATAAAAAAGAATTAAACATTTTAAGGCTCCGCGTCAATGTTAAAAAAAAACAAAATACTAAATTCTTAACACATTTTGATTTCGTAAGCAAACCATAATAAATAACTTTGTAAAAGTACCTGTATTATGACAAGAAAAATAAAATTTAATCAATTATCGTGGATATTTTTTGTTTAATATGATTCTTATAGTACTAATAAAATGTCTTAAAATTTTTAATTCTTTATATTTTAAGTACAACTAACAATACTTTAAATCATAGAAAAAGAAAATTACAGTTATCGAATTATGTCTAGGTTTTGCTAATTTTATGCGCCTATCTGCCACGCAACAACGCTGCGCCGCGCTCTTTGCGTTTTGAACTTCAAAGCGGTGCGTTGCGCGTCTCAACTCAAAACCGCACAATGAACAGACAAAACGCTTGCAATTTGCGCAAAGTCGTGGTCAGGCTGTTACTGACACCATTAGATATCATCCTTATTTACATTGACAAAGGTCTCTTTTGCTTGAGAAGTACGCCATCGATCCTTTAGATTATGGACCTTTTTAAGGCACGAGTGAATAGGCATCTCCTGGGTGAGCTCGCTTCATCGTCGGCCTCATCTTTGCCCCCTGGCTAGATGCTGGCCAAGAGCAATCCCATTTTTAATAAAAAAATAAAAAATAAAAAAAATGCCGCGTAAGAAAAGCTATAAAGCTTTATTCGTTGTTCCAGGGAGTGGTGCCTCCTATATCGAGATCAGAGGCCGATTTTGACCCCGGATCTAAGTATCATATCATTTCAGATCAAGTAAGTCATTTGATAATCTTGTTGAGTTCGTAATTTTACAAGAAGAATTACTTTGACAGTGTATACCCGTGTGATGCTGGGTTAGAATAGCACCACCCCCTTTCTTCCATTGTGTGTCGTAAGAGTCGACTATGGGAACCAGGTTAAAGTGTTGTGGGCGATGCTTGCAACCTGTCACTGTAATATCACATTTTCTTCATCTATACACCAACAATTACTAAAAATGGCACTGAAATTAATTGTCGTGTGCTCTGCCTACGCCTTTGGGGAATACATGCGTGAGTTTATGTTATGATATGTTTTAAAAGTAACCTAGAAGTAACCATGGCAACTGGCATAAAAAGTGTATTGATCCATTTATATTTTTGTCGGCCTGTTTAGCCTGGTTGGTAGTGTCACTGCCTCCGAAGCTAGAGGTTCCGAGTTCGAATCCCGGTAAGGGCATTTGTTTCTGTGGTGAGCAGAGATACTTGTTCCTGAGACTTGGATGTTTTCTATTTATTTAAGTATGCATACATATCTATCTATTAAATATATCGTCGTCTAGTACCCATAACACAAGCCTTATTCAGCTTACTATGGGACTAGTTCAATTTGTGTAAAAAAAAATGTCCCCTTAAGAGGGCGCAGGACGGTCGGTTCTCCATACAAACGTATTTACGCTCTCATTTTAAAACGCCATGCTAGAATAACATGAAACTTTGTATACACAAAGGGATCCAGCATATCTAGGTCGAAAATTAGTTTCTGTTGCTAGAAATAGTAAAAGAAAAAAAATACAGCGGTTTTTTGAGTTTTACGGCTTGTATGAAAACCTTAATAATCGCTGTATTTTTTCTCCATTATAATTTCAAGCAACAGAAACAAATTTTCGACCTAGATTTGCCGAATCCCATTGTGTATACAAAGTTTCACGCTATTCTAGCATGACGTTTTAAAATGAGAGCGTAAATATGTTTGTATGGACACAGGTATGGAGCACCGAACGTACCGTACTGCGCACTCTTAATATTCATTAATTTTCCCAACAGGAATACATCAAATATTTCCTAGCAACGATACTGGAGTTCCAAATCTTCGAGCAGCTGTGTTCGGCGGCGGGGCATTCTGGTCATCTCCATGAGTGTGACGTCTACAGGAGCAGGGAAGCCGGCCGAGTGCTGAGGTGAGTTAGACTCCTAGCCACAAAGTACAATATACAGGCTGATTCAGCCCGGCTAGTATGATAGCTTATACCGTCACGTTATTTGGCCAAAATGTACTGAAACGTCACATATAACGTGCGTATAAGCTATCATACTAGCCGGGCTGGAGATGTCCAAACACCAACAGGACCACAGCTCAAAGAATACTAGTATCTCTACGAATACTGCCCCGCTTCTGCGCATGATATTACTACTGCGCAAACGTAAGAATCAACTGTTCAGAACGAGTTATTTACCATGTATATTACATTTAATGATTATTATTATGACAAGTGAATTATTGACAAAAAAACGCCGACTCCAAACTTTTCCCTACTCACAACTCGGGCCGTGCTATATAATTTGAGGAGTTCCCTCAATTGTCATCAGATCCACACTTGGTGGCAATGAGACCAACTAGAAAACATACCCTTTCAAACAAAAAAGATTTTTTGAAATCGGTCCACTAGGCTCCGAGTAATCGGTGAACATACATAAAAAAAAAACCGACGAATGGAATAAATCATTTTATTAAAGTATTTAATATTTAAAAAGACTTATAGTAAACTAAAAATAAAACTAAACTAGCACAAAATAAAGTTAAACTAAAACTAAACTAAATCTAATAATGGCCCCTGCGGCATTGTGCCGAAGATACTGGCGACGTTTTCCGACGAATTGAAAACCTCGTCCTCCTTTTTTTGAAGTCGGTAAATCAAAAGAGGTATCTGTCCTAAAAAAACAAGAGAAAGGAATGCATAGCATTTGTAATTTGTTGCCCTTAATAAACAAATATTAAAATACGCTTACACTTATACTATTATCACGTAGTCAAGTACAATTTAGAAGATAATAGGTAATAATTTGCGAAGCCCTGGAGCTTCCATTTTAAAGTCTCTAATGAAAGGTGTAAAGTATTTGAAGTAATTTGACATCTTACTTTTTTTAAGTCGCGTACACACGATACTAAAAAAACAGCCAACAACAACAAACACAATGCATTAGAGTCTGTTCGGAATAAGAAGAGTCGTGAAATTAACCTAAGGGAACATTCTACAAAATCAAAATAAAAAAAATATTCTGCAAATAGGCCACAAGGAAACTTTTACAAGTCAACACATGAATTATACAATTAAATAAATTGGCAATGATAATTATTATGTTTCAAAACAGAATTGCAGAACTAAAAAAAAGTAGATAATAATAATAATGATTTCAAAACTATAGTGATTAACAAACTCACAATATTCAATTAAAATAAACTTACATTATATAAAATAAAAAAATTGTGACGTATATATATACGCTATCTGTCCGAATACACAAAAGTATATACAATAAATTTAATATCTCACAGATGTATATGGTCTCTGAGCGTCCATTATTCCTAAGTCCTTAGAGATGTACATGGTCTCTTATTATTCCGAACAGACTCTACCTACTTAACCGTTTTCACTAAACGCTATTTTGTCTGGTATGATTAAGGGTGCTTTAACGTGTTCACTGGCGCCACGTAAATCATTGTGATTATTTAAATTTAACGATAAATATTGAAAAAAGGAGGCCACTATGTATACGTGAAAAACTTAAGAAGGTGACCTGATGTATGTAATTGTAACGTGTTCGAATAGACATTATATATTTAAAATGTGCAACACAAACAAAACAAACGCCTATTCGAACACGTCACTACTACATACAGCAGGTCATTTTCTTAAGTTTTTCACCTATAATGTATTTCGTATTTAAGTAGAATAGAATAGAGTAACTTTATTTCGCAATTTTACACTTTATATGATACAGACAGTAGATTAGAAAAAAATAGAAAGTACAATAAATAAAGAGAGTTAATGCGAAAACGGAGTCCACTCAGCATAATGTCGATCCACAGAAGGTGAAACGACGCTGGTATTATGTGGATCCACATGTGGTGCACTACAGAAATGCACGTCTAAAAATCGCTATGATATACGCACTCCGCGTTACCTACTTAGAGCTATGCACACAAATAATTTCACATGCAAAATAATCATACCTACCACACAATATTAATTTTACATACATTTAAATATAACATACAGTATCTGTAGCACTGAACTTTTAGAGTGCAAAGCAAACTACCAAATATTGAGACACTATTTAGACTTGGAAGGCTATGCTGAATTAAATTGTTTATCAAGTAAATATATTTTTAAGTATTTTTTGAATGTGTTCAAAGTGGAAGTACCTTTTGAATACATCAAACTAGGTTATACGTTGCTGGATTCGTCGATCTATGCGTCCAAAGTAAATACGGCAGTTTTATTTTTGAGCTGCGTCTCAAGGTTGTTAGTGGCAAGTTGATAGGTGTGTAGTACGCTTTACAGGATTGCCATTCAGGATACTTTACATGTTCAGACATACAACTGTTCGTTGGGCCCGTGTGTACGAGGTGTATAACTTCATAATAAACGCTGTTTATCAAATGTCTTTATAATCGATATCATTACGGTTGTTTTGTTGTGGTCAGAAATACATTTCGTAATTAAGTCTTTAACGCCGTAGGCACTTATATGTTTTTTTAATCATAGAAACGGTTGAAATAACGCTAGTCTGCTTTTGAAGTGGATACTTTCTTTGTTCGCAGCTTATGTAAACTGCCCTATACTTAAAATTTTCTTAAATCGGTGATTATCAACGTGTTATCAACCTAATACTTAAGCACAGTACTATAGTGTTTGGATTTATTATACAGGATGTGGCCTGTAATAGGAGCAATAAATTTAAAGGACGCTTCCTTAGAGCATCTGCAGTAACCTCTTGTGTCCAAAAGAAAATATATTTTTTCAATTGGGAGATATTTTGATCTAAAGTTATGACCTCCAAGTAATTGATCTTGGCACCCAGAAATTATAGCGCGGCAGTCAATGCTGATTTTGAGGTTGCTTGAAGTTATGACTCATTATCGTTGTAGCATTTTTGGTTTAAAAGGATATTTTTGGGGTTTAAATAAAATATATATATATATATTTCGTGTTTTTTGAATAAATAGTTATAAATATTATTCCAGTAGAGTAAAAAACTACATATAAGCTACTTTTGAGAAAAAAATTTTTTTTCGATTAAAACCATTTGGAAATAATTGCTGGAGAGCTCAATAGTGTACCGTTTCTTTTTTGCTCCTGTATAATGCTGGTTATTCTGTTTAGTGAACGAAAATAAATAGCTAGGCAACGTAAGAAGTATCTACTTAATGTGATAAACGGTAACAGATACAACCCGCTGCATTTTTTAAAATCCTGATACTAAAATTACATTTTATATGTATGTACTCTCATTATAAGTATGTATATCGTCGTCTAGTGCCATAGTACAAGCTTTGCTTAGTTTGGGACTAGGTCGGTTTGTGTAAGATTGTCCCCCATTTTTTTTTTTTTTCATATGTGTGGAGAAGGAGTTTTATGTTCCGTATTGTGTTCTGTTTTGAGGTGTGCAATAATAGTACAATATTGTCGAGGCATGGAAGGAAGCAATTGCAGGCTGAGTATTAGTTTGAAACGGACGACCTTGGCAGTCCGTTTAATTAATACGAACATTCCAGCCGAGTCTGATATACTGCTTTTCTCAAAAACATTTTAAATTTAAGTCTTATGAAATCTTAACTCATTTCGTTAATTTGTTAACAAGAAACCGCAATCATCATTCTCTTTCCCTTTTCCCATTTATTTGGGGTCGGCGCAGCATGTCTTTTTCTTCCATATATCTCTGTCACGCGGCATCTCGTCATTCACATCTTTCCTATTCATATCATCTCTCACACAATCCATCCACCTTTTCTTTGGCCTACCTCGTTTCTTGCATCCATCCACATTCATATCCAATACTTTTCTGGTTACATGGCTTTCATCCCTCCTCATTACATGCCCGTACCACGCCAGGCGATTGGCTCTTAGTTCTTCGGCGATGGGCGCTACTTTCAGGCTTCCCCTTATATACTCATTCCGAAGCCGGTCCATTCTCGTCACACCACACATCCATCTCAGTATTCGCATTTATGTAACATGCAGTCTCGTTTCATCCATCACCTTTGAGGCCCAACATTCTGATCCATACATGACGACAGGTCTTATTACGGTCTGATAGATAACAAGAAAAACATTTTTTTTAATATTTTTATAGTTATTAGTTTTCTAAATATTCATGAAAATGTAAAGAAATCCTACCAGCTTCGTAATGACGTCACAAGGATGAATTGTGACAGTCACAGCGCACAAAAAGAACAGCAGTAAACTTTCTTTAGTAAATATGTCTTATCTAGTAACAGTGCTTCTGTATGATTGGTTACGCTGTGACGCCTTACTTGTCACTTACTCTCTTTTCGAATGAGGAATTTTTGAAATTGATTTATCTATACGTATATTACATGAAATTGGGATGTTTTCGAAAATTTAAAAATGTGGTTTTACATAATTTATTATTCTCTATTTGATTTCATGGGAATAAAGCCTGCTTAAAAAAATGAAATGTTGTCAATTGCAGGCTGAGTATTAGTTTTAAACGGACGACTTTGGGAGTCCTTCACGTGTTAAAATAAATAAAATAATAAAATAAATAATAATAATGTTCTCCTCTCAAAATCTTTTTAACTATCAATGCTGCGGTTAAATGTGATTTTTTTTATACCACGTCGGTGGCAAACAAGCGTACGGCCCGCCTGATGGTAAGCGGTCACCGCAGCCTATGGACGCCTGCAACTCCGAGGGCCTAGGGGTGTCACATGCGCGTTGCCGACCCTTTAAGAATGTATACACTCCTTTCTTGAAGAACTCCATACTGTAGTCCGTCGGGAAAACCTCGGCAGCATATATTATTAAGTTTGGATCTTTGCATATTAGCCTAATATAAATCACTCCGTAGCTTCCCAGTAATAGTTCATTTTCACGACCATAAAATATTTTTTTCTCACCTTTATTTTTTTGACAGTTTCAGATTCAAAAAATTGTAAATAAATAATGGTTGCACTTACCTAGTATCTCATTATTTTTTCTGTGAATAGATTATTTTATGTATAGGAACTATCAATTTTTAAGTAGTATGAAATCTAAACTTATTTCGTTAATTTGTTAACAAGAAACCCCAAAATATTTTTTTTATATTTATATAGCTACATATTAGTTTTCTAAATATTCACGAAAATGGAAGAAAGCCTACCGTCGTAGTACCTAACGACGTCACTACTATGAAATTGTGACAGTCACAGCGCCCAAAAAGAACAGCAGTTCACTTTCTTTAGTAAATCTGTCTTAGTAACAGTGCTTCTGTATGATTTGTTACGCTGTGACGCCTTACTTGTCACTTACTCTCTTTTAGAATGAGGAACTTTTGAAATTGATTTATTTTTATGAAATTGGGATATTTTCGAGAATTTAAAAATGTGGTGTTTATCCTCTATTTGATTTCATCGGAAAAAACGCTGCTTAAAAATGAAATGTTGTCAATTCAGTAAGTTAACTAAATACTCAGTAATTTTAGTGTGAAACACTAGCATATAAGAATTCTAACTTTCGCTTGTATAAATAATTAAATTATCATTATGAAAGATGTAGTATGAGTTTGGATAGAGTTAAATTAAGACCTACATTTTTGCGTAGCTCCGTGAAAAAAATTACGACATTCGTAAACTAGTTTTGTTTTTTTGGAAATCCGAGGGTCTATTTCACTTAGCGCACTAAAATTACATTAGTTTAACATATGACGTCTCGCTTCCACTCGAACTATGGTGTTAGCGAATGAGTGTGATATTCTTTATACGCGACAGTGGCAAACAAGCCTTCAGCCTGTGTGATGGTCTACTAACACCGCAGCCTATGGACGCTACCAGATGAAAAACACGTATGTGGCCGTTCCTTTATTATTTGGAGCATTCGCTGTGACGAGAGTCAACACAGCGCATCCTCGGGATTTACCGATGCGGAGGCGGTAAGATATGAGAAAACTGTCAGTTGTCAGTGTCAACCGATACGAATGCAGTACTGCCCCGCTTCTGCGCAAGGCATTACCACTGCGCAAAAGTATTTCGTCCAGTGAGGAAACTTCACATTAGGTAGTAAACTCACGTTAAAGAACAAAATACCTATCACATGTCGCCCCCGCCCCGCCATTTCAGGCACAGAGGCGGTTTTGCATTTTTGAACGTTCCGAAACTGGTCGATTGTCGATTACTGCTTCATATGTAATGATCGGCGACGGGTGGTCTACTCCGAACTTCGTATGGTGCCGTCCCTTTCACTCATATAGTGTATGACAGGAGAGTGAAAGAGACGGCACCATACGAAGTTCGTATTTCGAATTTTGGAGTAGACCCCTGGTAGCAATTTATGTCACTTTGACGTCGAACATAATAACTAACATGGATACGCCTGGGTCGCTTTAAAAATAATACAATACAAATGCTATTAAAAAACTTACTCAATTTCATTTTTGTTGTAGTTTATCGCAATTTGTTGTGTTTTAGATATTTTCAATAATTTCGTTTAATTCAGAAGACCGACTTGTGTTAAGAAAGTGACCTCTCGGTGACGGTGCGAAGTAGTAAAGCGATAGATCATCGTTATTACCGATACCAAATAAATATCCATTTTAATGTATAAATTATACACGGAATTTAATTTTTTTTTTTTTTTAGCGGGACAATATTACTCAAATCGACCTAGTCCCAAACTAAGCAAAGCTTGTACTATGAGTACTAGACGACGATATACATACTTATATAGATATATACATACTTAAATACATAGAGAACATCCAAGACCCAAGAACAAAATCCGTGCTAAATGCACAAATAATGCCCTGGCCGGGATTCGAACCCGGGACCTCTAGCTTCGGAGGCAGTGTCACTACCAACTAGGCTAAACAGGTCGTCAATTAAGTCTTATCTTATCTTATCTTATCTTGTTCATACGAGGGCCCTTACGGATGCACTTCGACCCAATGGGATCTTTTGTGCAATTGCCCCCTCCTTTATACCTACTCTAAGCTGCTCTCCAACATTTCCACAAACTGGACGATGGAACTCAGCGGGAGTACTCTGAATTCCTTTGGTTCTGGGTACCCGTTACCAAAGTCATTCATTCTTTGTCTGGCAAGGCCGTGACATTCACACAGTAAGTGTTCCATTGTCTCGTCATCCTCGCCACACATCCTACAATCTATGTTGTCTGATAAATTAAGTCACATCCATGCTACACTTTAGTCCTAAAATTGCTACCTGTCAAAGTCAAAGTGTTTATTTGTAAACATACGAGTAGGTTACATGGTGATGGTAAGTGTAATATAAATATATATTTTTTTTATTTATTTATCCAAATCTTAGGGCTATGAACAAAAAAAAAATATTTTACTCGCGAACGAAAACCGCGTACGGTTTATCTGCCGCTGAGTGGTCGCTCGTACAACGAACGTTGTATTATTTCTGTAAAAACATTGTTTTTATTATATTTTTATATAGAGTAACATATATTCCCAGGTTCTTTTCAACAGACTTCAAGATTTCAAAAGAGGAGGTTATCAATTCCGTTGTATGTTTTTTTTTTAAATGTTTGTTACTCCATAACTCCGTCATTTCTTAACCGATTTGGAAAATTCTTTTTTTGATTGTTAGTATATATATTCAAGTTGGTCCCGTTTTTGTCAAAACGCAGTTCTGATGATGAGATCCATGAGAAATTGAGAGAAGTCCTCAAATCTTAAAGGCAAACATATAGTGATTTTTGTGTTTTTATCAACAAATCGCGCATTTTCATACAAAAATGTGACATTTGATGAAGTGGAACTGCTGATGATGATCAGAACAGAACTCTTCAACGACGAAAAGTTCACGTTTGGCGATTTGTCCTCCTAGCCGTGTTTGTTAAGCAAGTTCTATCTTCACGATTAATTTTTGTCATGCTCGATTTCTGATGATGGGATTCATGAGGAATTGAAGGAACTCCTCAAATCTTAAAGGCAAACATATAGTGATTTTTGTGTTTTTATCAACAAATGGAGCATTATCATACAAAAATGTGACATTTGATGAAGTGGAACTGCTGATGATGATCAGAACAGAACTCTTCAACGAAGAAAAGTTCACGTTTGGCGATTTGTCCTTCTAGCTGTGTTTGTTAAGCAAGTTCTATTTTCTCGATTGATTTTTGTCATGCTCGAGTTCTGATGATGGGATCCATTAGGAATCGAGGGAACTCCTCAAATGTGAAGGGCACACAAATAGTAATTTTACCACCACACGTCTGTTTCACACTGGCGGAGTTTTTCCTTCGTTAATGACGGAATTAAACAGCGTCTGAAGGGCCTTAAGGACTGGTTTACCACCCGCCTTCAGTAGTTCGGCTGTAATTCCGTCGTCACCTGGGGCTCTGCCATTTTTAAGCTGTTTGAGAGCCATACTAATCTCGTACAGGCTGACGTCCGGGATATCTTCGGTGTAGTGTCGAGTTAGTCTAGCTCTAGGGTCTTTAGCTAGATCCGCGACGGGTGTTCTGGTTGTTGTGTATAACTGTCCATAGAACTTCTCGTATTTAGTATTATAGTCCTTTGCAAACTAAGCCAAGAGCAAAAAAAAGCCCATCCGAAAACCCGCCAATGTAAGCAAGTAAGTGTGCGTACACCTTTACTAAGTAGCGCAGAGTAGCACACTGCCATTCTGCGTAACGTGACGGAGATATAATCAATCATAACTGGATACATACACTGTTTTTCTAGGTTTATTTAGCCTTGAAAGATTACACACACTTTACTGAATAGGGCACAATAACAATAAGAAATATTCATTCAAAACTTAGCTTGAAATCTTAAAAAATGCACTCCGCGGCAAACTGGTTACCTTCCACTTTGAACTAAAGTTGACAGCCGACCGACAAAAATATGACCGCTACCGCGTCATTGACCATAGATAAAGTAGCTTCGGTATTGCCACTATTCTAATACAAATACTACTAATGTTTAACTCTACAAAATGGGGAGATGTTGGTTGCGCAGTCAAAGTAGCGCAGAAAAATGGTTTTGTGTCTTTTTTTTTCAATGTATGAAAATTAATGTACTTTCTTAGAAAAAACTAAACGATATTTAAAAGGCGGCTAGGTAACTATTGTTTCATAACGTCCAATCAAAAAGATTATCAAAAATATATTTTTTTCTATTTTTTCTGATTGAGTACGCTACTACCTAAGCGGATTCGCGTTTTTTATGAAATTTTCGACGCTTTTCGTGAAAAAATATTGTTTAACTTCCCAAGTTTATGGATTTATGTAAATATCTTCAGTGGCCGCGGTTCACCATTTCTTAGGGAATACAATGCTTTGGTTGGGAAAATAATATTACGTATTAAAGGTTTAAAAAAAGGAGCGGAGAGTTGGGTTATACCTTTTGTGGCAAAATCTACGGCCTGACCCATATTTTAAACGTGACGCGTATAATAGTACGCTATGCTTCGCCGTATGGCATACAAAGGAAACAAGGCTTTAAGACTAAATCTAAATATGTACCTAATCATTAAACAATCACAAATCGAGAGTCTTGTCACTTAAATAATCATTAATTGAGTAATAACATTTATTAATTAGTAATGTAATGTCATTACCTTATATTTTAATTGTGGAATTGGTAATATTTTAAAGGAGTTCGGCATTTTATTGTAAATGTAACAAGCTAAATAAAATACGCTTTTGCGCATTAATGTTGTGCTTCCACTGTACATTGGTTTTAAATCAAGATCACATCTATTTCTTGTTAGTTTACGAGTATTTGTGACTGCATATGCCTTCATAAATAAATGCGAATTATTGATAACAAAGAGAACCGTTTCCAAAATGTATAGAGATGGCATAGTCAAAACTTTCAGATCTTTAAAATAGACACAACTATCAGTTTGCTCAAGGCTTCGCATTGCTCTGATACATCTCTTTTGGGCCCTGAAAACTGCCACTTTATGTACCGAGTTGCCCCAAAAAATTATGCCGTAGCGTAAGGTCCGATCATTGTTCATATGTCACACACACCGCCACCGCTCTACCACATACCTACAAACAAGTGGCGGTGTTACCATGGTTGCGGTTTTCTGTGCGGTGGAGGAGTTCCCCAGTTGCGTTACTCCAAATATAAGCGATGATATTCCACCGTATTCTACCTCTCTCTAAATATCAATGGAATATCGATAGGTCGAGCCGAATAGACCTCGTGAATAATGAGAGCAATTAAAGTCGGTTCCGTTGGCCGGAGACAGACGTATTACTTTGACTTAGACTTAAATTGTACCAGGGCTGCCACACGCAATGCAAATTTGCAAAATATTCAAAAAAGGAATGTTCATAGCAAGGGTTTCTCTCTAGTCGACCCTAACTATTTTAGCCCTAAATTCTTCATATGACCTAATGATTTTTTTTTGTTAAATACTAAATTTTGTAGGATTATTGCAAGACGGACCTTATAAAGGCGAATAATTAGGAGAAAATCATCTTTCTACAATGTACTCAATTTCTAATCTTTAGAAGCAAATATTTACAGTGATATCTGTATGTATATAAAATTTAATTTATGCAATATAATACAAATTAGGAAAAAATGCTTATACAAAACTAGTATAAAGGAAATTGTTTTTCTTAATGACTTAACTATAATATTAGAAAATTATTATTATTTAGGTTTTAGTTTATTTTATTCTTAGCCTAGGCAATTTTGTTTTTATATTGTTAATTGCTTAATTAATAAAACCGATATTCTCTGTTAACTTTTTTTTAGATATGCGGAATATGAGAAATATATACGAATAAAAAAAGAAATAAATATTTCGTCAGCATAAGTAAAAAACAATATTATTAATATTTAGTACGGCTATTATGTATGTAAATTAATCCCTAGTTCAGCTCAAGTTTAGTAGTTAATTTTCTTTTTTTTCCAATGTATCGTACAATTAGCTCTTAAGTAAGTTCATTAACTTTATAGTCCACGATTTCGGTGTCGATACAAACCCGATAGGGTTTAACGACACTTTTCTGTCAAACTAATGTATACATGAATATTCTATTGTAGATAAAAAGTTTTTTTAATAATCTTTAAAAAGTCAAACAATGAAATATATTTTTTGTAAATACTTAATCTTAAAGTCTCAGTCTCAAAAATCTACTATTTACGAGATTGCCAAGTGGATACGTCTACAGACGCATCGATGACAACCCTGACTCAGGATGTACGCAGCGAAAGTTCAAGTTCCGCGCCACGCGGGCCAACAGGTTCCAAATAAAAATATAAAAGCAAACGTGTCTATGATGCTAATCCGTTTAAAAAAACTGTTCTAATTACTTTTTTATACGTCTATTAACCATTCTTCATTATGTGTGATGTTGTATGTTAATGTAGGTACCATTATAGATAATGAGGTTATAAAAATGTTTGATAATGAGTTAATATTAAATGCATATTTCACACAAGGCTGTGAGTCGTTCGTCATACATTTCAACCAAGTATGCTACGGTAGACTGGTAGTTCAAGCATGCTGCTTTCAAGCGTCGGTCGTGGGTTCAAATCCCGGCTCATGCTGCTTACTGATGTTGCGGAGATTAAGTCACTTGACGAGATACTGTCAGTATTGCGTTTGCGCAGTAAAATCATATGCATGAGTGGAGCAGTACTGCATTCGAATCACCGCGCATCCCGCTCAGTCTATTGGTACTGACTTGACTGACAGTTGACACAGACAGTTTATAATATCGTACCGCACCCGCACTGACAAATCTGGAAGTCTTCTAAGTGTTCCAAACATGACCAATCATACATTTTATTACGCTAGTTATAACAATAATAAATATACAAAAGAAAATGGACTCCAATTTTGTACTTGCTATGCCACAATTTGTGATTTCCGTGAGCCAATGCTTGGTTACCTACAGAAAATACCGAAATCGGCATATGCGTGCCTTTCAAATATGAGGAGTTCCCCCGATTCCTCTTACATCCAATCATCAGACCTTCACCGAATTTATATGGGATCAATGTAGGGGTACCTGCTTTGAAACAAAAAAAGAATTATCAAAATCGGCCAACGGGGTCAAGAGTTATCGGGGAACATACATACATAAAAAAAAGAACAAGCAAACATGCAGACGAACTGAGTACCTCCTTCCTTCCATTGAAGTCGGTAAAAACAGGTTTCACGAAAAAGATTTCAAACTACATGGTCATTAACATTTTGTCGGCCTGTTTAGCCTCGTTGGTAGTCACACTGCCTCCGAAGCTAGAGGTCCCGGGTTCGAATCCCGGTAGGGGCATTTGTTTCTGTGGTGAGCTGAAACATTTGTTCCTGAGACTTGGATGTTTTCTATGTATATAAGTATATACTCGTATATATCTATTTAATATAATATAATATTTGCAGAAGCGGTTTCTGCGCCACCTATCGTTTTCAGCGGGTATAACCAAAAAAAAGCCCTCTTATAGGAGTAGATAAAACATATCGGAATGGACTCTTTAGATTTGCGTAGAAAAAATATAGATGCGACTTTTCTATATAAGCTCAATTCGATAGAAAATCGATTGCCCTCAAATATTAAATTTTATCTCTTTCCGGGCTCCGTCCAGAACTCCACGAAAGCCAATCACTCCTCTCTGCCCCTCGCTTAGACGAACTGCCCTAGGTAGCAACTCGCCTATTCCTAGGCTATGTAAACTATTGAATACCTGCAGTAAAGAAACGGATATACACTTTGATTCATTAAATGTATTTAAAAAACAGTGCTCCAAAATATTTTTGGTTTAAGAACTAAATATATTGAAAATTTCATTTGCAGAAATTTTTACTTTTAAAATGTACAATGCATGTTGTGTTTACCTATAAGTAATTGTTACACTTAACTTATAACCATTGTTGCATGTAACTATGTATTTATAGTAGTGTAAACAATTGTTGGTAAACCAAATAAATAAATATATCGCCGTCTAGTACCCATAACACAAGCTTTATTAAGCTTACTATGAGACTAGATAGATTAGTGTAAAAAAAGTCCTCCTAACCTTTATTAACATTAGAATTACTGTTAAGAACGTGGCATTTACCACGTTTATTATATTTTTTTAATTCCCGATATTTCGGTACTGTTGCGAGCACCATTTCCAAGGATTAACTGACGTGCTGTGAGTTTTACTTGTAGTCTACCCACACTCCATAGCGTACTACAGAGGGTAGGTTCTAGGTTCTCTTTTTTGCCAGTGTCATCGTTAATACTCGTACCAACGTTCGTACTCTCACTTAAGAGGGTCGCAGTACGTTTGGTTCTCCATACAAACGTATTTACGCTCTCATTTTAAAACGCCATGCTAGAATAATATGAAACTTTGTATACACAATGGGATCCGGCATATCTAGGTCGAAAATTAGTTTCTGTTGCTAGAAATTGTAAAAGAAAAAAAATACAGCGGTTTTTTGAGTTTTTTACGGCTTGTATGAAAACTTTAATAATCGCTGTATTTTTTCTCCATTATAATTTCAAGCAACAGAAACTAATTTCCGACCTAGATATGCCGAATCCCATTGTGTATACAAAGTTTCACGTTATTCTAGCATAGCGTTTTAAAATGAGAGTGTTGATACGTTTGTATGGAGAACCGAACGTAATGCGCACTCTTAAATCTCGATCACGATCACGACACACAACACTCAAAAGACACAATATAATATTATTATTAACAGTAATTCTAAGGTTTCATGAAAGTTTATAAATACCATATGTAGAATATATGTTTGACAGTGAGCTGATGCAGCCAGGAGCCTCCAAGCCCACGTCGGACATCATCAGAACCATGACGAGGGGGAAGACCAACAGGATATCCCCGGAATCATTAGTCAAGTAAGACTTACTTACTCCTCTGGCGCAGCGACCCGAAGTGTGTCTTGGCCTCCAATACGAGTGCACGCCACCGATCCCGATCCTGCGTTATTTCCTTCCACGATTCAACTTGAAGCTTGTATAGATTGACCTCCACAGCATCGGCCCAAAAAATCAAAATCAAAATCAAAATATTTTATTTGTGAATCATAGGTATACAGAATGTTGAAAATACATTGATAATGTTCAGCTATGTTCTACCTTACGGCGTACAAAGGGTTTCTTTTTTATACATTAAATTTAGCCGTCAAATATAGTAAAGTCATGTTAAATTCGAAATTAAATTGCGCGTATTATAAACTCATAATCTATTCATATTTTTATGTCAATAAGTCATGCATATATATAATACAATTACTTACAACCTAATATAAAGTGTCACCAAGAAACTCTGGCAACGAATAATAACATTTAGAAATTAATAATTTATTCAAATCATTTTTAAACAAGGGCAATGGCTTCTTCCTTAGAGCTATTGGAATTTTGTTAAAAATCTTGCTAGCCAGACAGAATACACTTTTCCGCATTAGTGCAGTACGAGAAAATACTGTACAAAGGTTGTCGGCACGGTACGTATTTCTGTTAAATATTTGTGACACTTGTTTAAATAAATTCAAGTTTGTTTTTACAAATACAGCAGATTCTAATATGAAGAGACAAGGTAGAGTCAACAGATTAATTTTTTTTAAATATGGAATACAGCTATCCAATTGATGCAGACCGCACATTGATCTTATGCACCGTTTTTGTGCTTTGAAAACGATCTCCCTGTTGGTCGAATTCCCCCAATATATAAGACCATAGCGGAGGGTTGACCCAACATAACCATGGTATGCGGCAATTACTGCTTCAATGCTTACCAGCTTCGATAATCTGTAAAGCGCGTATGCATATTTACTTAGCTTTGTACAAATTTCTTCCGTGTGTGGTTTCCAAGACAACTTGCTATCAATAGTTAGTCCCAAAAATTTTGTTTTTTCAACTGGATCAATAGCGAGTCCTTGATAATTACAATTTACAGGCAGCATGGGTGTGTTTTGTCGAAAGTGCATTATTTTAGTTTTATAAATATTTATTATCAGATTGTTATCATTAAGCCATTTTATTATATCATTTATAGTATCATTAATTTCAATTTCATAATTATTAATATTCTTACATTCAATTATAACTGTACTGTCATCTGCAAATAAAACTATAGGATGCTTGACATGTCTAGGGAGATCGTTGATGTATAGTAAAAATAACAGTGGCCCCAATACGCTACCTTGAGGCACACCATACCTCAACATACGCACATCCGATTTGTATGACCGTTCCTCTTTTGTATTCAAGCATATTTGAGTTAGTTCCGTAGTCTGTCTCAACGGTATCTAGGGCGTACCGGGTGTAGTCTAGCAAGAGCAGTATACAGGGTGATTCGGGAGACGTGAGCAAGCTCAACACTACGGATTCAGTAGATCATAAGCTACTGTTTCGTACCGCTATTAGTGAAATTAACGTTAATCTATCTTTGGTGTTGAAAACAAAATGTTTTAAATTATTTAAGAAATTCATGGTCACTCTACAATCAGAATACTTCAGTCAAGTGATACGTTTCAAATTGAATGTCATCTGAGTCCGATTACTTTTGAAATATGACTTACTTTCGTCGTAATTAAAGTGCTGTCATAACAGTTAGAGGTTTAATCTTTAGAAACCAGTTGTTGTAGGATGACCATGATTGTAGAGAATTAAACTTTAACTTAACAAAAATTAAAATACAGGAAAATGGTATGGGTGTTTCACTTAAATACAATGGTCGAAGATTCATTGCCATTTACTATGTATGTAGTGTTGGTGCTGCTCACGTCTCCTGAATCACCCTGTATTAATACAATTATACAATACAAAAACTCTTTTATTATTTAATATTTGACATAAACTGAGGTTAAAATAGTACATTTAATCGCTAGGAAAAATATGTATGCATATTTAAGCTTGAAACACACAGAGCGTGGCGCAGCGAGAGTGGAGGCATTTTTGCGGTAAAGCGAACGCAGGCGTGCGTCGCAACAAAAAAAAACCGCGCGGTATTCGGTAGCGAGGTAGAGTGGAGGCGGCGTGTGTGATATACTCGTATGAAACAGTAATCGACAGTCCACAGTTTCGGAAAGATCAAAAATGCAAACAAGCCTCCGCCCCGCACCGCGCCGCGACCCGAATGGCTGGAGTCGGCGCGCACCCCACTACAGTCAAAGGAATTCGAACCCTCCATAACGAAGTTAGATTTCATATTTAAACGGGTTGCGGGCAGCCGGTCCGCTGTGGTCGGCTGCCGCCGGCTCTGCCGCTGCCTTTTGGATACGAAGTCTATAGCTTCTGTATGGAAAGTTCGAATTCCTTTGACTCTGGTGGCGTGCGCGCCGACTCCGACCGTTTGGTGTGATGATTGGTGTGAATCGTCCATTAGACCCTTGTCATACAAT
The DNA here is from genome assembly GCA_905163555.1 of Notocelia uddmanniana. Lineage (NCBI taxonomy): Eukaryota > Metazoa > Arthropoda > Insecta > Lepidoptera > Tortricidae > Notocelia > Notocelia uddmanniana. The sequence continues at coordinate 4,883,782 of LR991077.1, forward strand.
TTACTATTTTTGCACACTTCACTGAATAAAATAAGACAGCATGTGCCAAATATACAGGGCGACAGGTAAAACAATTGAGTGCTTTATTACCAATGGAACGACATAAAAAATTACTGCGAAAATGAACTAACATCATCTCGATAAGTTTGGAGACTGTGCGACGTCAATTCACGACACAGAATACCACTTGCCGATCGCGCCCTGCCAAATCAGGAACACGCTTAAATTAGACAAACTATAACTAGGTTCTTTTCCAGGTACTTCCGCCCTCTAGAGCTTTGGCTGAGGGTACAAAATCGGGACGAGCCGCTGATCGGCTGGAGTTCCAACTACCACGACGTGGCGTTGTTTGCCCCTCTGCGGGACGACGCACAACGCACCGGCGCGTCGTTGCTCGTCGTTGTAGCTTTACTGTGTTTCTATTAATAAATGATTGACCCCGGTTGGAGTAGTCTTTTATTCATTAAATATCGGTGGTAAACAAAGTTCCAAGATTATGTTGTCAGAAATACAATAACCAGTCATGTTTCATAGTCATAACGGGTTATGTTTTTTTTTGACCGGTGTGGCTTTATTGCTCGGCCATAATAATTAATAACGGTTCTCAAAATTCGAGAGTCACTGTAACAAAACGAACGTAGTGAGTTTTGTTATTAAAGTACATATACACTATTTTTTTCACACCACATGCTCGATATTGCCAAATTATATATCATGCAAACATCACCTAAAACACCTCATTATAGTCGTAAGAATTTCGCCGGTTTGTACCTACTAAATCTCATTATAAATGAGATATGAATTCGTATGAAAAATTGTTCCATAGAGACCTACAGCAAAAAGAACTCATTTGAAAATCGAACTGGCCAATTGGGATAAAGCTGTTTTCGTCTTGGGCGAGCTTGAATACCTCGCTGCAAACTTGAATACTCGTAACACCCTCGCTACGCTCGGGAGTTAAATCTGCAGTCCCCGTCGAGTCCCTCATTTACTCAGGATTCAATATCGCGCCCTTTCAATATCATGCTTTATCCCCTCGATGTATAACTATAACTATGCGGTGATTAGTGACAATGTTATCAGTAGTCGTATACAAAATAAAGTTGACGTTCTCGATGAGGTGGGAATCGTCCAAATTTGTGCTACAAATTTTACGGATACCGAAATTGAGAATGGCAAAAGAGTGCTGTACGAAAACTGCGGCGACGGACTACGAAATATACAGAGGAAGGGAGACGATAAAAATAAAAAAAATATCAAGGATGTAATAAAGCTTATTAAGGAAATTGACCCAGAGGCGCAACCTATTTTTGTTGCAAAAGACCTGAATCGTTTGCCGCCAGTAAGCTTTGACTATGTGGATGTTACGCGTCTTCTTAAGGACATTACTATGATGCGTTCTGACTTGGTTAATTACCAGACAAAAATAACCAACGAATTTAATGACCTGAAAGCAACAGTAAGTTCGCAAAATATCAAAAACATTGACAAAAATTCAAGCGAAATGACGACACCGACATGGCCACCCATCTCATACAACGTATAATTAATACTTAGTAAAATCTCATAGATGGCGCTACAGGTATCACGTGAAATAATATTGCACGTAATCTTGAGAAAATAATGATTTTTACACCCCAATAAATTCACATAGCATATTTTAGTCTCAAACATTATTCTACACATAAAATAGATACTAAATTTTGTATTTTACTAAATACAATAAAATTGATACCTTACGTGTGAGCTTCCAAGCTTGCCACGTATTATTGAGTTTTTTCACTAGATGGTGCTATAACAGCGCTATGTATATTTGTCTCTGTCACACGCGCACAGTAATAGTGCCCTCACGCTCGCACAGTAACCGTAATTGCCAGCTGCAGAGATTGTAAACCTTAGGTTCGCAGGTATACGGACGGGATCTTAAGCACGTGTTATTTTGCTTGCAATGTTATTGGTCCCATGATCATAAGCTGTAATATTTTTTAAAGCGGTATTCTATAGTGGGATGCGTTTGTGATCACATAGTTCTCGGACTCTTTACTTGTTAAATCGCTGTTTAAGTTACGTTTGTTGTGTTTGTTATCTTTTTTGTTACTATTCGTTGAGTTTATTTGCGTTGTTAATTTTTTGTTATTAAAAGTTGGTGTTATTAAAGACATGGAACCGACTCCATCTACCCCAAGTGGCCCACGCCCCTTCAAGGTGTTTGTGTCACCACGGAAGAAACGGAAAATGTCTCATTTAAGTGAAAATTTGTATAATCCATATAATAAGTGATAATCCAGTAATCGTAGCGTTTTATTTCTTCCGCTTTATATATTTATTAAAATGTCTAGAAATCTTTAAATTGCTAATTGAAAAATTACCTACCTTTCCAATTTTTTTGACGTAAGTAGTTATTTTATTGTGTTTGGTTCTTCACCGTATTGGCTATGTGCACGTCTGAAACGTCAAACGTCAGGGGTCCCGAGACAATGTCAAACTCAGAGATGTCAAGTGGTGACACATTAATATTTTATTTATTTTAGTAAACGAGAAAGACCCCTTACTGGAAATTTTACTGAAATAAATAAGAAAATAAATAAATAAATACGAACGAAACGAATCGTAGGAAACCGTTAAGAAACCAATAGAAATCGTGAAAGTAAATTTGACAGATGTCCCAGGAAAGTACACATTTCTGCCATGGTGTGCGCTGCGATCGCCTAGCTTACCCCCACCACCTACTTCGCACATAGCCAATAGGTACCTAAATTAGTTAGAATGGCAATGAGAACAATAAAATTCAACGGAAACAAGTAAAATGCCCTCTATAAATGTAATAGATATTATTTTAAATTAATTACACATCCTTGCCATAATTCACTGAACACAGTATAAAAATGTTGTTGACCACTGCACTGGTTGTAGATGCAACGGTCAAGGTCGGTCAGCGAACTAGAGCCCTACGCGCTTCGTTTTTGAATGTTCTTATGTGATGTGTAATATGGTCTCAAAAATATTACTTGTATATTATAAGTATAAAATAGAGTATTAGGTAAAATAATGTGTTGCAAAATATAAACACATAACACCGTTTTGTCTTCGTGTAAGTATTAAAATCTAAGCTCAAATAAGTAACGTAACGAACAACGTATTATCTTTAATAATGTAATGGAAGTAACAAAACTCACAGACGGTTTATGTACAAACATTGATGCGTAGTTTTTAACCGACTTCAAGATTTCAAAAGAGGAGGTTATCAATTCGGTTGTAAGTTTTTTTTTTGTTCTTTTTTTTTTTTTTTAAATGTTTGTTACTCCATAACTCCGTCATTTCTTAACCGATTTGAAAAATTCTTTTTTTGATTGTATGTATATATATCCAAATTGGTCCCGTTTTTGTCAAAAGGCAGTTCTGATGATGGAATCCATGAGGAATTGAAGGAACTCCTCAAATCTTTAAGGCAAACATATAGTGATTTTTGTGTTTTTATCAACAAGTCAAGCATTTGCATCCAAAAATGTGACATTGGATGAAGTGGAACTGCTGATGATGATCAGAACAGAACTCTTCAACGACGAAAAGTTCACGTTTGGCGATTTGTCCTCCTAGCTGTGTTTGTTAAGCAAGTTCTATTTTCACGATTAATTTTTGTCATGCTCGAGTTCTGATGATGGGATCCATGAGGAATTGAGGGAACTCCTCAAATCTTAAAGGCAAACATATAGTGATTTTTGTGTTTTTATCAACAAATCGAGCATTATCATACAAAAACGTGACATTTGATGAAGTGGAACTGCTGATGATGATCAGAACAGAACTCTTCAACGACGAAAAGTTCACGTTTGGCGATTTGTCCTTCTAGCTGTGTTTGTTAAGCAAGTTCTATTTTCACGATTGATTTTTGTCATGCTCGAGTTCTGATGATGGGATCCATTAGGAATCGAGGAAACTCCTCAAATGTGAAAGGCACACAAATAGTGATTTTAGTATTTTCATGAACTAAGCAAGCATTTTCATTCATAAAAGTGACATTTGATGAAGTGGAACTGCTGATGATGATCAGAACGGAACTCTTCAACGACGCGTAGTTCACGTTTGGCGATTTGTTCTCTTCGTTTTGTTTGTCAAGCAAGCAAGGTTTTTCCATGATTTCATGAGGAATTGAGGGTACTTAGTCTTCTACCATTATAAACATACTTATAGCCATTTTTGTATTTTATTGTATGGAATCTAAGAGTGCACCATCTAAGATTAATAATCTTTCACCGGACTCCCCCATTGAAGTCGGTTTTTTTTTCTTAAAAATTATGCGTGTAGCTTCGTTTCGTTTGATTCCAAATAAGTTATAAGTGCTCTTTTAGTTTTTTACTCGACTGCACCAGAAGGAGGGTTATGTTTTTGGAGAGTATGTATGTATGTATGTATGTATGTATGACGTATGTATGTATAATTGTTGGCACGCTCTGCAGCCTAAACGGCTTAATGGATTTTAGCTTGAAAGGTCTCGTTAGATTAATATTTACTGTGAGAGTGACACTAGATATATAAAAAAAAAATGGCGGCTTTTTGGCGCCAAATTCTAATTACACTGAAACGCAGTCGGGTTTTAGGATTTAAAATGGAATCCTTATAGATTCGTCATGTCTGTCCGTCCGTCCGTCCGTATGTCACAGCTAGGACTTGAATAAACGGTATTTTTGGAAACCGGCATTGTGACCTTGTACCAGGAACCGGTATCAGACATGGTACCGGTACTAGCTAAAGTACCAGTATTGCTAAAACCGGTATTCTAAATGATACCGGTACCGTGAGAACCGGTAAATTGATGAAATTTACCGGTTTTTAACAGTCAAAATACCGATACTCGAAAGTGCGAGTGGAGTGAGTGAGAGAGATAGAGCTACTGAGGTCACAAACACTCACATCGCGAGTAATGTATGGAGAATGTATGCAATTAACATTAGTGTCCGCTGCTCTAACTTTTTAAATTTGCTTACTAAAATCAACTGATAAAGGAAATATTACATAGAGCCAACCGCCACGATTTTGTATATATATTTTTAATTTGTTATATAAATTGTTTTTTTTTTGTTTTTCCGGGGTTTTTTATTGTACTTGTATTTTTGTAGCATTTTACGTTTTTTATTGTTTTTTTTTTCCGAATTTTTCGAGTATTTATGTATTTAGTTCGTGTCTTTTGATGTTTTTGGACTGTTTAAAAGTTTTGTCGTATTTTTTGGCTTTTTATAAGTTTTTCTTATTTTTTTTTTGTACTCTTCTTCAGATTTTTTTGTTTTTTTTTTTATATATATATATTTTTTGGTATTTCTTTTAGTATTTACGTGTTTCTTTTACATTTTTTCAATTCTTTCGTGTTTTTTAAATCGTGCTTGAATTTTGTAGCATTTTTCGTGTTTTTAGTCGTTTTTTTCGTTTTTTTTGTGTTTTTTTTTTATTTTTACTTGTTATATTGTAGCGTTTTTCTGTTTTTGAATGTTTTTGGACTGTTAAAAAGTTTTGTTTGTACTTTTCGTCAGCTCTGTTTTGTGTTTTGGCTTTGTTTTACGTGTTTTTTTGTATTTTTTGTTCTTTAATATGTTTTTTTTAAGTCGTGCTTGTATCAGTTTGTGTGTTTTTGTTGTTTCTTTCGAATTTTTCGTGAATATAGGTATTTTTTTTATTTTTTCGTGTAATTTTGTAGCTTGTTTTTGATGTTTCTGGATTTTTTTATTTTTTTCGTGTTTATGGACTTTATTCTGTTTTTTTTTTTGTTTTTTTTATATGATTTTTGTTATTTTTTGTAGCATTATTGCTTTTAGTTGTTTTTTTTTCGATTTTTTTGTGAACTGGTTTTTTTTTAAGTTTTTACTTGTTATTTTATAGCGCTTTTGCTGTTTTTTGATGTTTTTGGAATGTTTAAAAGTTTTTTTTATACTTTTCGTCAGTTTTATTTAGTGTTTTGGCTTTGTTTTAGTTTTACGTGTTTTTTGGTATATATCTTTGTTCTTTTCTTTGTTTTTTTTTTAAGTCGTGCTTGTATTTTTGTATCATCTTGTGTGTTTTTTGTTGTTTCTTTCAAATTTTTCGTGAATTTTGGTATTTTTTTAGTTTTTTCGTGTTATTTTGTAGCTTTATGTTTGTGTTTTTTGATATATTTTGACTTTTTAAGTTTTTACTTGTTATTTTATAGCGCTTTTGCTGTTTTTTGATGTTTTTGGAATGTTTAAAAGTTTTTTTTATACAAAAGTATAAAAAAAACAAAGCCAAAACACTAAATAAAACTGACGAAAACGTCAGTTTTATTTAGTGTTTTGGCTTTGTTTTAGTTTTACGTGTTTTTTGGTATATATCTTTGTTCTTTTCTTTGTTTTTTTTAAGTCTTGCTTGTATTTTTGTATCATATTGTGTGTTTTTTGTTGTTTCTTTCAAAATTTTCGTGAATTTTGGTATTTTTTTTAGTTTTTTCGTGTTATTTTGTAGCTTTATGTTTGTGTTTTTTGATATATTTTGACTTTTTAAAAGTTTTTCGTATATTTTTGTACTTTCGGTCGTTTTTTAAATGATTTTCCATGTTTTTTGGTAATTTTTTAGTTTATACGTGTTTTTGGTATTTTTTTAGTTCTTTCGTGTTTTTTTAAATGGTGCTTGTATTTTGTAGCATTTTTCGTGTTGTTAGTTGTTTATTACGATTTTTTTGTGGATTTTTTTATTTTTGTTTTTACTTGTTATTTTTTACGGTTTTTCGTGTTTTTTTGATGTTTTTGGACTGTTGAAAAGTTTTTTCGTATATTTTGACTTTTCATAAGTTATTTCCCATGTTTTTTTGTACTTTTCGTCAAGTTTTTTTTATGTTTTTTTTGGTATATCTTATAGTTTGTACGTGTATTTTGGTATTTTTTTTTAATTCTTTTGTGTTTTTTAAATCGTGCTTGAATTTTGTAGCATTTTTCGTGTTTTTAGTTGTTTTCGTGGATTTTTTTGTGAATATTGGTATTTTTTTTAAGTGTTTACGTGTTGTTTTGTAGCGTTTTTTCTGTTTCTTGATGTTATTGTAATGTTTAAAAGTTTTTTTTGTACTTTTCGTCAGTTTTGTTATTTCTTTCGAGTTTTTTTAGTTTTTTCGTGTTATTTTGTAGCGTTTTTTTGTTTTTTGATGTTTCTGGAATTGTTAAAGCATTATTGGTGTTCTTATGCTTTTATGTTTAATTATATTGACATTTTTGGTTATTTTCGTGTTTTTTTGAATTTTTTTGTTGCATTTTTCGTGTTTTTATTTGCTATGCTTTGCTTTTTTTGGACGTCTTGTATTTTTTATTTTTTTTACATTGCAGTTTTTTATTGTTTTTTTTTTCTAACATGTTTGAGAAAAGTACTGTACAATCCTCGGCCGGAACAGGGATTGCAGGACTCGTTTTATCCGGCCTCGTCTACGACTCGGCAGTTTATCCCAAACTCGTCCAGCAATCCTTACTTCACGGCCTCTGCAGTAATGTACTATTAGGTACCTAAGTTCCGCCACCGCGCCGCGCATACGCACGAAATGGCAACATCGCATACAAGTGTAGGAACCTTTATAAAGAACCGGTATTTTTCGGTTCTAATACCGGTATTTTTTCTTAACCGGTTCTCTGGAACCGAAACGAAGAAAACCTATAAATACCGGTATGTTACAGGTATTTTCGGTACCGGTTTCAAGCCCTGGTCACAGCCGATTTACTCGGAGACTATGACCACTACAATTATGAAATTGTGTGTGTGAAGGTGTATGTTATGAACCGCTATAGAAATATGATGTGAAATTATAAAAATGAAATATTAAACGAGGGGGGCACGCCATTCATGTAATAGGGGAGTAATTTTTTTTCCAATGCACATAGGCGTGTAGGGTGTCTAGGGATAGGCCTTCAAAAATAACATAGAGGTTTCTAGAAAACTTTTCCATTTAAGTCAACTGTTTGGTGAGATATTAGCTGTCAAAGTCGTAAAAAGTGTCCCCCCCCCCTCTAATTTCCAAAATATGAAGTTTAAAATTCTGAAAAAAATCAAGATGATATACATTAATAAATCCTTTTAACGATTTTTAGTTTGAGCAAGATAAGTTTAACGCTTTTTGAGTTATTCAATGAAAAACTGTCTCGCCAAAACAAAAGAGCGTAAGTGCCGTAAGTTTCCTATGAGGATACGACCTTTTTTACCCGACAGCGCCAGAAGGAGGGTTATGTTTTTCGAGAGTATGTTTGTATGCATAATTGTTTGGCACGCTCAGGGGCCTAAACGGCTCGATGGATTTTAGCTTGAGAGGTGACGTTAGATTCGTATTTACTGTGAGAGTGACACTGGGAATATATATCAAAATGAAAATAAAAACAAAACGGCGGATTTTTGGCGCCAAATTACAAAGGAGCGCAGTCAGGTTTTTTTAGTTTTTTTAAATAATTAGTCTTGTTTATTAAATGTATTGTATAGTGGTTTTAAATGTAGATTATGAGAGGTGTCGGTAAGGAACCCTTCTTTGTGCATGGTCCGACACGCACTTGGTCGGGTTTTTTAGTTTTTTATTTGATTAGTCTTGTTTCTAATAACGACGACCAGACCTTCTAAACGGATATTGTGATTTGTGTTCTTTATCGTTCGCGACTGTTTCTCTTCTTCGTCGTTACACTCTTGGCAGAGTGGTCGTGGCCGTCATGCTGTGGGTGGCGAGCTTTACCACCCGGCGCCATTCCTCTCTGACTTCTGCACGCCTGGCACTTTCGTGCAACGGGCATTTTAATGCCGCTTTAATTTGGTCCGTCCACCTCATGGGGGACCTGCCACTGCCTGCCACGACTGTTTATGTGTACGGATTCGGACGAATACAGCACTTACGACGACTTGGCACTGACTTCGGACCCTGGCAGATAAATCTACGCATGACGACGTGGCTTTTGAAGATTATAGAGTCACAATAATAATGTCTTGTTCAGTGGAAAAGATTACAAACACATTATTATAATAAGCCGGAATTAATCGATTGTAATTAAATATATTCACGTTTTTTAAGGTTTACCCGACGTTTCGGATGTATCACAACACAACATTCTTAATCGAGAGCTGACTGAAATGGGCATAAAATAAAACCCGTGCGGCTAGATGTTGATATCCGCTCACGCGAGTCAGGGGGTCTACTACGAAATTCGAAATCCGAACTTCGTATGGTGCCGTCCCTTTCACTCTCCTGTCATACACTATATGAGTGAAAAAGATGGCACCATACGAAGTTCCGATTTCGTATTTCGGAGTAGACGCCCAGTTCGTAACCAAGCTTGAAGTGACACATCCGAAACGCCGGGTGATTCTCAAAAAGGTAATTACATTTTAATGGTCGCGATTAAGTCTCATTTACGTACTAACGTAAAGGAGTGAAATATTGCCAGTTTAGTAGTACCTAGTAGCACTTCAGGGAACGATTTCTACTAAGACAAACGAATAAGTCTACGAAAGAAACTGCATTAACACACTACAAAATACTACTGACATATTGAACGGAGGCACATTCCAATGCCCCAAAATAGGTTTTATTGTAAAGCCAACCGCCTTCCGTAAGTAAAAGTTTAAACACGTAGTACTACGATTAAATATCGAACTGTAAAGCAAACAGTGACTCAGGAGAAGCGAGCGCTCCCGAGCTTACGCATACAAGTATGATCAACCCGGTTTCGTATCTAAAAGTTTCAGAACCTAAAAACACGCTGCTGTCAATATATAATCAACTATCAGGCAACCAGTGACTCAGGAGAGGTGAGCGCTCCCGAGCTTACGCATACAAGTATAATCAACCCGGTTTCGTATTTAAAAGTTTCAGAATCTAAAAACACGCTGCCCTCAATATATAACCTACTGTAAGGCAACCAGTGACTCAGGAGAGGCGAGCGCTCCCGAGCTTACGCATACAAGTATGGCTAATCCAGTTTTGTAACCAACAGTTTTAGAACCTAAAAAATACGCCGCCATTGATATATAACGAACTGTAAGGCAACCCGTGACTCAGGAGAGGCAAGCGCTCCCGAGCTTACGCATACAAGTATGGCGAATCCAGTTTTGTAACCAACAGTTTTAGAACCTAAAAAATACGCCGCCATTGATATATAACAATCTATAAGGCAACCAGTGACTCAGGAGAGGCGAGCGCTCCCGAGATTACGCATACAAGTATGGCGAATCCAGTTTTGTAACCAACAGTTTTAGAACCTAAAAAATACGCCGCCATTGATATATAACGAACTGTAAGGCAACCCGTGACTCAGGAGAGGCAAGCGCTCCCGAGCTTACGCATACAAGTATGGCGAATCCAGTTTTGTAACCAACAGTTTTAGAACCTAAAAAATACGCCGCCATTGATATATAACAATCTATAAGGCAACCAGTGACTCAGGAGAGGCGAGCGCTCCCGAGATTACGCATACAAGTATAGTGAACCCGGTTTGGTAACCAAAAGTTTTAGAACCTAAAAATACGCCGCCATTAATATATAACGAACTGTAAGGCAACCAGTGACTCAGGAGAGGCGAGCGCTCCCGAGCTTACGCATACAAGTATGGCAAACCCGGTTTCGTAACCAAAAGTTTAAGAACCTAAAAAATACGCCGCCATCAATATACAATGAACTGTAAGGCGACCAGTGACTCAGGAGAGGCGAGCGCTCCCGAGCTTACGCATACAAGTATGGCGAACCCGGTTTCGTATCTAAAAGTTTCAGAACCTAAAAACACGCTGCCGTCAATATATAACCAACTGTAAGGCAACCAGTGATTCAGGAGAGGCGAGCGCTCCCGAGATTACGCATACAAGTATGTAAACCCGGTTTCGTATCTAAAAGTTTCAGAACCTAAAAACACGCTGCCGTCAATATATAACCAACTGTAAGGCAACCAGTGACTCAGGAGAGGCGAGCGCTCCCGAGCTTACGCATACAAGTATGGCGAACCCAGTTTCGTAACCAAAAGTTTTAGAACCTAAAAAATACGCCGTCATCAATATAATAATGAACTGTAAGGCAACCAGTGACTCAGGAGAGGCGAGCGCTCCCGAGCTTACGCATACAAGTATGGCGTACCCAGTTTCGTAACCAAAAGTTTGAGAACCTAAAAAATACGCCGTCATCAATATATAATGAACTGTAAGGCGGCCAGTGACTCAGGAGAGGCGAGCGCTCCCGAGCTTACGAATACAAGTATGGCGAACCCGGTTTCGTAACCAAAAGTTTTAGAACCTAAAAATAAGCCGCCATTAATATATAACGAATTGTAAAGCAACCAGTGACTCAGGAGAGGCGAGCGCTCCCGAGCTTACGCATACAAGTATGGCGAAACCGGTTTCGTAACCAAAAGTTTTAGAACCTAAAAATACGCCGCCATCAATATAATAATGAACTGTAAAGCAATCAGCGACTCAGTAGAGGCGAGCGCTCCCGAGCTTACGCATACAAGTATAGCGAACCCGGTTTCGTAACCATAAGTTTTAGAACCTAAAAATACGCCGCCATTAATATATAACGAACTGTAAGGCAACCAGTGACTCGGGAGAGGCAAGCGCTCCCGAGCTTACGCATACAAGTATACTCAACCCGGTTTCGTATCAAAAAGTTTCAGAAACTAAAAACACGCTAACGTCAACATATAACGAACTGTAAGGCAACCAGTGACTCAGGAGAGGCGAGCGCTCCCGAGCTTACGCATACAAGTATGGCGAACCCAGTTTCGTAACCAAAAGTTTTAGAACCTAAAAAATACGCCGTCATCAATATATAATGAACTGTAAGGCGACCAGTGACTCAGGAGAGGCGAGCGCTCCCGAGCTTACGAATACAAGTATGGCGAACCCGGTTTCGTAACCAAAAGTTTTAGAACCTAAAAATACGCCGCCATTAATATATAACGAACTGTAAGGCAACCAGTGACTCAGGAGAAGCAAGCGCTCCCGAGCTTACGCATACAAGTATACTCAACCCGGTTTCGTATCAAAAAGTTTCAGAAACTAAAAACACGCTAACGTCAACATATAACGAACTGTAAGGCAACCAGTGACTCAGGAGAGGCGAGCGCTCCCGAGCTTACGCATACAAGTATGGCAAACCCGGTTTCGTAACTAAAAGTTTTAAAATATAACTGTAAGGCAACTAGTGACTCAGGAGATGCGACCGCTCCTGAGCTTACACATACAAGTATGGTCAACCCGGTTACGTAACTGAAAACTTACACACGCATAACTATGACATACATAAAAAAATTGAGACGAACTGAGAACCTACTTTCTTCTATTGAAGTCGGTTAAAAAGTTAATATATTTATACAATTTATAAAACTATTAATAATATATACCCAAAAAAACCTGACTCCAATTTTGTACTTCGCTATGCCCCACACATGACATTTTTGCATATTCTTCCCACTTCACCACCTGTACTGCTTTCCGATAACAAAGGAGGTGGTTACTGTTACTACAGATCCCAACCAAGTCACTTTATATGGGCCGATGATATTTGAGGAGTTCCGTCGATTCCTCAGGGAACCCATACTGACGTTCAGTGACTCATCATAAGTTCCACTTTAAAATGTGTATTTTGACGAGCATTAGTAGCTACGTCAACGAAATTTTATCGTAATCTGTGAAATGCCTAGATGATTGAGCAGTTCCATAAGTCATCTGTGGTCATCATCACCAGTTCCGCTTCACCAAAGTTGAGGTTTCGGAGAGCCAATGCTTGATTAATGACAGAAAATACCGAAATCGGCATAAGCATATCAAACCAATTCGAGGAGTTCCCTCGATTCCTCCTAGTTCCCACCGTCAGACCTTCACCAAATTTATATGGAACCTCGTTGAGGGTACCTACTTTGATACAAAAAAAGAATTATCAAAATCGCCGAATGTGATCAGGGAACATATCAATGTCAATACAAGAAATAAACATGTTATAGTAATAGTCTATAGGTAGGTATTAAACATTTGGAATCGCACAACGATAAAGGAATAAACTGAATGAATGCTTTAGGTATATTATTCATTTTGAATAAACACAACCTTAAAGAACCCCTGGACGTCGCGCGTCTCCACTCGCTGCCAGAGAAGTCACGCCATCTAGTGACATCTTAATACATTACTAAACTACTAGCCACGGCGACAGCGTCACAGTCGTGTTAACCCAGTTACTGCATCTAGTGTTGGAACTATGGAAATAAAAATTGCCTACCGAATAGCCTACCTTAGGAAGGCACACTTTTTCTCTATGGGATTGGGTATCTGTACTAGTATTCTTTGATCTGTGACACCGACTAGAATTAATACCTCAGCCCCGCTACTGCTTCAACTTGCACCATCGCAGTCCGACCCTGCGCCTGCGCCGACTGCAGTTACTGAGTACCTCCACTTATAGCAATATTGTACGCAAGGAGAAGCGCTCGCATCAAGCGAAATGCAACCCTATGTCACATATGTCGAAGAGTTTTGATCGCTCGGCCGTCGCTCCCGTATTGACTAATGATTTTACGAGGAAGCCCCCACTTAGCGAGAATTTGTATAACGATAATTCTGGATATACATATTATGGTAGAAAATAGAAATAAAAAACGAAAACAAAAGAAACAGGTCAACTTGCGAAGTACATTAACTACTAGCGGGAAAATACAAGTTGTTGAGCCGCAATGTTCTATATACGTGTCCCGTGCTAAGAAACATATAACGGAAACCGATATTCTTGAACACATACAAGATATGGGCGAGCAATGTGTGAACGTGGAAATACTTAAGCAATACAACGATACAACGTTCAACTCGTTTAAAGTGACAATACTATCTAGTAAAATAGATACGTTCTTAAGTACCGATTTCTGGCCTAAAGGTTTGGTATACCGCCGCTACCGAGTGCGTGCAGCTCGTGCCGTTATTAAGTCAACTCAACATGGATAGGTCACATAACAAGTCATCTATAACAATAGCGACTTTCAACTGTAAATCGATAAAACGATCTGTGGAGCAGATACGAACTCTGTGTGATCAAGTGGACATTATAGCCCTACAGGAAACGTGGCTCTTGCCGCATGACTTAGGGTTTATTAATGAAATTCATGACCATTATGCAGGTTTTGCGAAATCGTCGGTGGACACTTCGGCCGGCATTCTGAGGGGTCGCCCATATGGTGGTCTGGCACTTCTCTGGAGGAAGTCTGTGTTTCGTAACGTGTCTGTTATTGACTGTACAAGTGATAGATTGGCTGCAATCAAACTGGACCTTGAAGGCAGGTCAATCATCGTATTTAGTGTGTACTTGCCAGTCGATAAAGAAGAGGACCTGCCGGATTTTAAAGACTGTCTTGCTAGTGTGGAGGCTGTTATAGCGGATAACGAAGTGGAAACTGTCTACGTACTTGGTGATTTCAACGCGCATCCTAGTGCTAGGTTCGGTACGGAACTTGCACACTTCTGTGCGGAGCACTCGCTGGTATGTGTAGACTCGGAGGTCTTAAGCCATGACACGTATACGTTTGTCAGCGAGGCCAACGGTGCAAGAAGGTGGCTTGACCATTGTATGTTGACCCATGCAGCGAAAAGGACGGTCACAGCGGTGTGGGTAGACTTCGGAGTTTATTGGTCGGATCATCTGCCGCTCCTATTAACTTGTGACATCAGTGTGGTTACGCATAGGTCCATACAAAGGGAGGCAGTAACTGGCAAGTGCGGTGTACGCTGGGGTAATAGAAATATAGACCAAATAAATAACTACGCCAAAATGTGTAATAAAAAGTTGCGTACTTTAAAGTTTACCCTTTCTAGTCAATGTATAAGCTGTAACGATAATACTATATGTAAGGATCATTTATTTTTAATAGACGAATATTATGAAAATATTATTACAACATTACAGCAGGCTGCTGTAGATAGTAAAGAAAATGTTCGCGGTGCACGCACGAAAAGTAAGCACATTTTGGGCTGGAATTACCACGTTAGGGAAAGTCACCAACAGGCTAGACTGCACTTCCACTGCTGGCTACTAAATGGCAAGCCCGACTCAGGTGAGTTCCATAAAAACATGATGGAAAGTCGCAGGCAGTTTAAGAGAAAACTAAAGTGGTGTCAGAATAACGAGGAGAATATTCAGCTTGATATACTGGCCAAAAGTAGAGCTAGCAATAATTTCAGTAAGTTTTGGAAAGAGACCAAAAAACTGAACTACACATCTAGTGTTCCAGTAAACGTGGAGACTTATTCAAAGCCTAGCGATATTGCCCAGCTATTCTCACACCACTTCCAAGTTAAACCTCTCCCAGCTCGCGATGTCCCCTGCCCGAAAGCTGAGGAACATGAGTGCGAGGAGGTAAAACTGCCTGTACGTCATTTTACGTCGAGAGATGTTATGTTGACTGTCAGGCAGATGAGACGGGGTAAATCACCAGGTTCTGACGGTTTGAGCATAGAGCATGTGTTATATGCGGGTTTATTTATTTAATCGTATGGCATTTATTTACGAACCGTGAGATCTTCCAGAAGACAAGTACGGTTGCCAGTTTTTGTTGCACTTTTAGCACCACCCAGGGGTCACGTGTATATGCGGGTGATGTTGTGTTTAATGTCCTAGCTGAACTGTTTAATGTGTGTATTCGCCACGGCTATCTGCCTCGCAGTCTTATGAAAACCGTGGTGGTTCCAGTCCCGAAAAATAAGACAGGTGACCTCTCCAGTCTTAAAAATTATCGTCCTATTTCTCTTGGAAATATTATAGGTAAAATCCTGGAGAGGTTAATACACCCATCATTACAGCAAAATTTGGTTTTGAGTGATGCGCAATTTGGTTTTCGTACCGGTCTCTCAACAGATTCCGCTATATATAGTTTAAAATCAACCGTGAGTCACTATCTACGTAGGGAGACATCGGTCTATGCATGCTTCCTAGATCTGAGTCGTGCTTTTGACCTGGTAAACTACAATCTACTATGGGAGAAACTCGGCAAATCAGACGTACCAAAGCAAACAGTGAATCTGTTGAGATATTGGTACGAAAATCAGTCCAATGTAGTGAAATGGGGCGACTCCACTTCTAACGAGTATAGGCTAGAGTGTGGAGTTCGTCAAGGGGGGGTCACATCTCCGGACCTGTTCAGTTTATATATTAATGATCTGATTGAGGAGCTGAGGGGCACAAAAGTTGGCTGCCATATTGGCTCGACTTGTTTAAACAATATCAGCTATGCGGATGACATGGTGCTCCTCAGCCCCTCAATTGGTGGACTCAGGAAACTCCTAGGCATTTGTGAACGTTTTGCGGCAGAACATGGGCTACAATATAATGTGAATAAGACCCAATGCCTAGTTTTCAGAGCGGGAAAGGGTCCGGATAGCGTTCCTCCAGTCAATTTGAATGGTGTTGTAATTGAAAGGGTGGTACAGTTCAAATACTTGGGACACGTGGTGACGGAGAGTCTCCGAGATGATGTTGACATAGAACGTGAACGCCGGGCCACCGCAGTCAGATGCAACATGCTCGCGCGGAGATTCGCTCGATGTAGTGGTCCAGTGAGGCTGACATTGTTTAGAGCATTCTGTCAATGTTTCTACACATGTCAGCTCTGGGTCAACTGCACCAGACGCGCAATGAACACCATACGGGTACAGTATAATAATGCTTTCCGTATTCTTATGAAGCTACCGCGTTATTGTAGTGCGTCGAGCATGTTTGCGGAGGCCAGGGTTCCGGACTTTTACGCTATTATGAGATCGCGGATAGCATCGTTTAGGGATCGCGTCAGCTCGTCTGATAATGGGATTCTCCGTGCCCTGTCTCAGCGTTCGGACTGTACAATCCTTAAACGCTGGGTAGCGGTGCATCGCGAACAAAATAGAAAATGACAACGGAACTGAACTTATTGTGCCTTTTGTGAATGTTTTATTTCAATTTAACGAATCTTGTATATTTCTTTGTAATCTTGTATTTGTATTTATTTCCTTAACTGTGATATGGGTAAATTACCTGAAATAAAAATTATTATTATTATTATACTACGACACCGAAATATTTTTTTAAATGAAAAATCGATTTGGTGTCGGAATACACGCATTGACGTGTGCCCCTTTAAAATAAAACAGTTTTATAAGAATGTATGAAAATCCATTTTGATTCAAAATTAAAAAAGTGAAAATCAAATTCAAATATTTATTCTGCAAATAGGCCACAAGGGCACTTTTACATGTCAAAGTGTGAATTTATACTATTTAAAAAAACTGACAATCGTACTTAATAATAATGATTAAAAAATATACTGATTAACAATTAAATTAAAATAAATTTACAAATATTAAGGACGTATTGAATACGATCAGTCCGAATAAACAAAAAGTATATAAAATTTATTTAATATCTCAGTGATGTATATGGTCTCTGAGCGTCCAAATACGATTTATAACAATTTTTATTTTCTCCCAACAGTCATATAATGACTAGTCTATAGTATATACTTGCATTTGTTTAAAAAGTTTATCGTTTTAATACTACTGTCAGTCATTTAATCGACAGATTATAATGCTGGAGTAGAGAAACGCCATAAGAGTGCGCGGTGGGAGAGTAGCCTGGGGAAAATCCAGGGCTAACCTCTGACACGACCACGTGGGCGGTTTAAACACTGGAATACTCTAAAGAGTTTGCGCTCCAGTAAGATTGGTTTAACGGCTTAGTTACCGTGAGTAATTTATAACCCTTGACTTCAACTTCAGCGTTTTCCCGCCATACTATACGCTGAAAGTTTGTGTCTTCTTCCGCTACCTTTACCATTCGGTACATTTTAACTATGTCAGCTACTAGATACACGGGATACTCTCTCCAACGCATAATGATGTGACGTAGTTCCGGATGAAAAGTAGGTAGGTCCTATCATGAGCTGATCGTTCAGTGAAATGCCGTTGTCATATTTACAGGAGGCGTCAAACACAGCCCATAGCTGTGTAGTGCTCTTGTCCTCACGGATGACAGCATGATGTGGTAAGTAGATCGATTTCTTCCTTTTGTGGTCTGGTCAAGTTCTGTCACCAGCATCATATGTCCGAGTTACTCGTATTCCTTTATTACTTCAGAATACTGAACCTTAAGCGTTGGAACCTTTCCAAATTTTCGCTCTAGTGTGTGTGACCTTTTGACTGCTATCTCACGTGAATTTCCGTTGCAGGTCTGATTATTATCGCGAAACGGCAATTTAACCACATACCTTCCCTCAGTGTCTCACAGTCATGGATGCGAAAAGATCTTCGCACCTTTGTTCTTCAGCAGTGAGTAACTTAGGCTCGGCTTCCATTTCCCAGAAACGTTTCAGCGCATCGTCTTCATTTACTTGTACGTGTAAGGCGCCTTCCTCATTTGTCGATGCGGAGGCGAGTTGTACGATATGAGAAAACTGTCAGCTGTCAGTGTCAACCGATATCAATGCAGTACTGCCCCACTTCCGCGCATCGTATTAGTACTGCGCAAACGTAATACTGACAGTAATTCGCGAAGTGAGGTAATTTCACAGCCGTAAGCTTACGTCAAACAACAAAATAGCTATGACATATCGATCCCGCCCCGCCAAGTCAGGAAGTCGCCTAAGACTGTTACATTCTGATTTGTGATCGCTGAGCCTACTAAACCAGATCCTAAAGAATCCACCCAAGTGTGGTGCACTGTGCTAGCAGCGCTCTTTTGGGACCCGTTAGCACTCCATCCCTCAAAATCGGACAGTAAACCTCCCCGCCCAGCAATATATCTATCCTGCTAGGCGTACTACAGGTTGGATCAGCTCACGTCAGTTGTTGTATCTCCAACCACTCTGGAACTAACACCTTTTTGCCCGGAAGATCCGGGGTGACCTTATTCCAAACGTAAGCCTTTATCTAGATGTTGAAAGTGGTATAGGCTATCGATTGAATTTTGATTTTGATACTTAGGCGCTACCGGTAAAGAATACCCACCTAATCCCGAAAGTGACCTTCTGATGGGAATTTTCTTTATTCCTAAGGCTTGTACCACGGCTTCAGTTACAAATGAAGCCCTTGATCTATGAACGCTCAAATGACCTGATAGCCTCCTGTTCTGGACTTAGCTTTGATAAGCGCTGTAGGCAATAATACCTCCCCTCGCTCTACCTCTTTTGTAAAACAGCTGACTACCGGCGTAACTTCTGTGTTCTTTATGGCAATTTTTGTGGCTCCTCCAAACTCAGTTTCAGCTGCCGGGACTACATTCTTTTGATTGGCAGCTGAAGTTGGAACATCCTTTGGGTGAAGGTAAAGGAGAAATTAGACAGTTTTTCTCGACAAACTAAATCCATAATTTAAAACGTTATTTGAATGCAAAATACAGTTAAGTTACAAAAGGTCATCGTAAAAAAATTATAACAAAAACGCTTACCTGTCTTTTATTTTTTAATTAGGAGAAAAAATAACCCAATTATATTATTCTCGTTTTCCGGGAATTAATATTATAATTTCAATCGTGTTTTTTGTCTCTCCTGTAAACTTCCATAATATGTCATTTTAGCAGGTTTACACTACTAGCCGGCTACATAACGAGTTGCACGCGGACGGAGTCGCGGGCAAAAGCTAGTAAACAGATAAGTAAATTATATTATCAATGAGACGTTTGCAAATAACAAAAACAAGACATCATGTGGGGTGATTCCAAAAAAGGCACGTTATCCTGTCATTTAGATTTTTTTTCAACAGGTCTGCAAAATATTGATTCCAGGTGGGACTTGAACCGAGTGATGAACGAATTCCAGAGGACGTGAGTTTAAATCCCACCCGGGATGATCAATTGTTTCACTCCGGTTGGAATTATATTTTCACAAAGCGGACGATTCCTTTTGTAAAATTATTTGATTTTGTTTTTTAAAGGAGATAATACTGAATAAGTCAGTTAGATAAAGTAAAACTGTTCATACTCGTAGGTACAGTAACTATATAGATCAAGGCAAAGTCATAATTATTCTATTGCTATTCTCGTCACTAAAATAATAAAAATATAATAATTAAATAAAAATTAAAAACACGAGCGCAGTAGATAAAAGTTAACTATAAGTAAAAAAAAGTACTTTTGAAAATCTTTAAAATATATAAGCCTGTATATAATTGTACATGGTCATATTGGTCATTCTTTTTTTGTATATAACTTTTTGTTTGCAGTCGAGGGACCTAATATTTTGGTGACTGATAAACAATACCAAAATATTGCGACTGCAAAGTGCAAACAAATGTAATTACACAATAAAAACAAGACAATGAACAAATAATAATAAGATTGTACTATTTAATATTACCTTTTAGTTCACTTTTATCCACCGCAATCGTGTTTTTAATTTTTTAATTAATTATTTCTATGTATGGATGTTTTCTATGTTTTTAAGTATATATATATCTATTAAATATATTGTCGTCTAGTACCTATAACACAAGCCTTATTGAGCTTACTATGGGACTAGTTCGATTTGTGTCAAAGTTGTTCCCTAATATTTATTTATTTATTATTTTATTGCATTTTTATTAACTAAACTGTTTACTTAGCCTGCCACCTACTCTTCTAACCTGTCTCACGTAACTTTAACCCGTTTCAACATAACTTCAAATTGCAATAATTTCTACATTTATATGAGTATTCCGTTTACTTTGTCAAATATGGTATAATTGAAACAATAAAAGCATTTTCTTTATATTTCCCATATAGGTATACAGCAAAAGACTCGTCGACACCACTGGGGAGCAAAGAGCTGGCAGCTTCCTCGCACAGCGCTTAAGTATAGCCATACAGCGAGGAAATGCTGCCAGCGTCTATGGTACGATGCCACGGGGCCCTTTTTAGAAATAGTTTAGTTTAATTTCAAACTATATATTTAAAACTAAACTAAAAAAAACACATTTATAACACGGTGAATCTGTAACAATCATGCTTAATCTATTTTACTTGAATTTATTTTATTATGTTAGCTCATTTAAGTGAACTGTATTGTTCTTTTGAGTAATAAAGCATCTCTAAACCTAATTTTAATTTTAGGTTTTGTTTTAGTTTTTTTTAGTATTCTGTCATTTTTTGTTTTAAGTTATGTTATTGTTTTACAAATTTATCCTATTAAATGTTGTCATTTATCTGCCCAATAAAACTAAATTAATAGGTATACAGAGATACACTTATGTCCTTCAGTAATTACAATGTTTCTTATCAACAATTATTACCATTAATTAATACTAGTCAGTTACACAATTTTCCAAACATCCTTATCAGCTAAATAATCTGAGAACTTACAGTAGGATTTCTGAATTAGTTTATTTTTAACAACCTTATCCAAATCAAAGTCTGGTAAATCTGTTATGTGAATGGGAATTCTACTGTAACGATGTTCTAACTGGGAGATTTGCGTGATATTTCTAGCGTACTTAATAACTTCATAAATGTATAATGATATGAATATATTCGCCTTTCTATTTAAATAAATTCCTCAAAGAGTTACGTACCTTTCAATAATAAATTGCTCGCACTGCCCTTTTCTGCAGAGCGAATATGCTGTCAGCATTAGCTGGTCAACCCCAAATCAGGATTCCATAAGACATTAGACAATGGAAATAGCTGTAATATATTAGTTTAGCTGTATGTTATTGACGTCCTGTTTAGCCTAGTTGGTAGTGACACTGCCTCCGAAGCTAGGGGTCCCGGCCAGGGCATTATTTGTGCATTTAGCACGGATTTTGTTCTTGGGTCTTGGATGTTCTCTATGTATTTAAGTATGTATTTATCTATATAAGTATGTATATCGTCGCCTAGTACCCATAGTACAAGATTTGCTTAGTTTGGGACTAGGTCGATTTGTGTAAGATTGTCCCCCAATATTTATTTATTTATTATTTATTTATATCTGTAATCTGTCTTATTTTTTTAACGGCATAGGCAGCAGAACATAATTTACTACATAAGATAGCTAAGCGCGAATCCCATTGTAACTTGCTATCTACAGTCAAACCAAGAAAAAGGGTGCTACCCTAAAACTCCAGAATAGTATCTCCCAGAACCAAGTTGGGTATATTATGTTTTAGGTATTTGAGTTTGATGGCAAGTGGAAAATCAAACTTATTTTGTTTTTTTTTTTTTGGAGTTCAAAAGCACGTTATTTGTTGTAAACCAAGTCAGCATCTTTTGTAAAACATGATTTATAATATTCTAAGCCAAATCACTATTTCTTGGTACCTTTAATAACAGGGAAGTGTCATCTGCGAATAAAACTACGTTAGTCAAACCTTCTAGCATATACGGCAAATCGTTAATGTAAACCAAGAACGAAAAAGGGCTCAAAATGGACCCCTGAGGAACTCCCATTTTGACTACCATTTCCATAGATCTAGATCCGTCAACATCAACAAACTGGGTTCTGATAGACAAATATGAATGAAGAACATCCAATGGCTTGACTTCATTATCTAAATATATAAAAGAAGAAACTGACTGACTGACTGACTGACTGACTGACAGACTGACTGACTGACTGACTGACATATCAACGCACAGCCCAAACCGCTGGTTCTAGAGATTCCACATTTGGCACGTAGGTTCCTTATAAGGTGTAGGGGTGCACTAAGAAAGGATTTTTCAAAATTCAACCCCTAAGAGGGTAAAGTGGGGGTCCGAAGTTTGTATGGGGAAACATGATTAGTTGGACTATTTTATTCGAAACTTCACAGAAGTATTTCTAACCATAAATGAGTAAATACGTGTTTCAGGTTTTTTGAGAAATCAACCCCTAAAAGGGGGAAAGGTGGTGACAAATTCTGAAATCAACCCCTAAGGGGGTGAAATGGGGGTCCGAAGTTTGTATAGGGAATCAAGATTAGTTGGATTATTTTATTCGAAATTTCACAGGAGTATTTCTAACGATAAATGAGTAAACATGTGTTTCAGGTTTTTTGAGAAATCAACCCCTAAAAGGGCGAAATCTGATGGCAAATTATGAAAATCGATATGGGTGTTGTTTCTATGGTTTATCGGGTCGCTGATTACGAAAACAACAATGATTTTAAAATCCCACGTGGAGGACGTGAAATATCATTCCCTCTGTTAGGGTCCGAGGGGGCTGGAATGTCTAAATATCAATATGGGTGTGATTTTTATGTATTTTTGGGTCGTTAAATTTCTTTAAAAGTAAATCTCTCATCTTTTTATGAAACATGATGCTGTTTCTCGCCGAAGAGTCATTTAATCTTTGATATTATTAATACCCGACCCGGACTACTGGACCCGGGTATGTCCTAAAACTACGACCAAGACCACCGGAGGATGGGCAGCAACATCCCTGGAGTGCGGTGGAGACACTGCGATCGCCAACCCGCATGCCAAGCGTGGCGATTATGGCATTTACCCCCTATGAAAATGACACAAAGGCCACGGCCCCGAGGTTCTGGCGGCCCCCGGTGCCCTGGTTTTGGTAGCGGCCAGGGTACTAGCGGGGCCAGGGGTGCTATGAATCTCCGGTTAAGATCCGGCTACCACCACCGACGACTTCTGGCCCTGGCAACATACAACACACGAACACTGCGGACCGACGAAAAGATAGCGGAACTGGAGGAAGGATTGAGCAGGTTGCGTTGGGATATCGTAGGGTTATCTGAAGTCCGAAGAGAGGGGGAGGACACGATAACCCTGAAGTCCGGCAACTTGCTCTATTTCCGGGAGGGCGACCAACAGTCCCAGGGAGGTGTCGGGTTTATCGTCCACAAATCCCTCGTGAACAACGTGGTGAAGATCGAGAGTGTGTCGACTAGGGTGGCGTACCTTATACTCAGAGTATCCGAGAGGTACTCGTTGACGGTCATACAGGTGTACGCGCCGACCTCGGCACACTCCGACGACGAGGTGGAGGCTATGTATGAGGATATATCAAAGGTCATGCATAGTTCCAAAACCTACTTCACCGTTGTTATGGGGGATTTCAACGCGAAACTGGGCAAGAGAGACGGCGAAGAGCCGAGAGTGGGGCAATTTGGAGTTGGAAGTCGGAACCACCGGGGCCAACTACTGGCTGGTTTCTTGGAGAAGGAGGGACTCTACATGATGAACTCCTTCTTCAAGAAACGCGAGCACAGGAAGTGGACCTGGATGAGTCCCGACGGTGCAACAAAAAACGAGATTGACTTCATCATGTCAACGAAGAGGCATATATTCAATGATGTCTCTGTGATCAATACGGTTAAAACCGGAAGTGATCATCGTCTGGTAAGAGGCACATTGAATATATGCGTCAAGCTAGAGCGCTCTCGACTGATGAAGTCCACGCTCCGTCCAGCAGCAGTCCAAATCCAAAACCCCGAGAGCTTTCAGCTGGAACTCCAAAACCGTTTCGATTGTCTAGGCGGCGATGTGGACGAATTCAACGACGGGTTTGTGGAAGCTGTCCATAGCATTGGGTCTAAGTTCTTTAAGGCCCAACGAACTCCAAGAGCCAAAAGGCTTTCTATCTCCACTCAGAGGCTCATCGAGGAAAGGAATGAGATGATTCTGCAGTCTTCAGCCGATGCGAAATTATACAGGCAGCTCAATAAACAGATCTCTAAGTCCATTACCCGCGATCTGCGCCAATTCAATACAAATCGTATTGAAGAGGCCATCGAGCAGAATAAGGGCTCTAAAGTTTTCTCAAGAGATCTGTCTATTGGGCAGAGCCAGCTCGCCAGATTGAAAACTGAAGATGGTAGAATCGTTTCGTCCAAACCTGAGCTTCTGAGTGAGATAGAGTGCTTTTATGGACAGCTATACACGTCAACTAGCAGACCCGAAGTTGGTCTGGCGGAAGACCCTAGAGCTAGATTAACCCGGCACTATACCGAAGATATCCCGGACATCAGTCTGTACGAGATTAGAATGGCTCTTAAGCAGCTGAGGAACAACAGGGCACCCGGTGAAGACGGAATTACAGCGGAACTCATGAAGGCGGGTGGAAAACCGGTCCTTAGGGCCCTTCAGAAGTTGTTCGACTCCGTCTTACTGGAAGGGAAAACTCCAAAGGCATGGAACAGAGGTGTGGTGGTGCTGTTCTTCAAAAAGGGTGACAACTCCTTACTGAAGAACTACCGACCCATCTCACTTCTGAGCCATGTCTATAAGCTGTTTTCAAGAGTCATTACGAACCGTCTCGCACGCAGGCTAGATGACTTCCAGCCTCCCGAACAAGCCGGTTTCCGAAGAGGCTTTAGCACCGTAGACCACATCCATACGCTCCGTCAGGTTATACAGAAGACTGAAGAGTATAACCTGCGCCTCTGTTTAGCGTTCGTGGACTACGAGAAAGCCTTTGATTCGATTGAAACGTGGGCTGTACTACAATCTCTCCAACGGTGCCAAGTGGTCTACCGCTATATCGAAGTGCTGAAGTGTTTGTACGAGAATGCCACTATGTCAGTCCGACTCCAAGACCAGAACTCAAAACCTATTCCGTTGCAGCGGGGAGTCACGCAAGGAGATGTTATTTCTCCTAAACTGTTCTCCGCTGCACTGGAGGATGTTTTCAAGACTCTGGACTGGAGAAGGATGGGCATCAACATAAACGGCGACTACCTCACTCACCTTCGGTTTGCTGACGATATAGTTGTCTTGGCTGAGACCATGGAGGATTTAAGTACAATGCTCAATGACCTCAGTAAAGCCTCCGAGCGAGTTGGTCTAAGGATGAACATGGACAAGACGAAGATCATGTCAAATGTCCATGTCGCACTAACTCCTTTAACAATCGGACACTTTACGCTCGAAGTTGTAGACGATTACATATACCTAGGACAGACTGTCCAGTTGGGTAGGTCCAACTTCGAGAAAGAGGTTAATCGTCGAATCCGACTCGGCTGGGGCGCGTTCGGGAAGCTACGGCACATCTTTTCGTCCAATATTCCGCAGTGTCTCAAGACAAAAGTTTTTGACCAGTGTGTGTTGCCAGTGATGACATATGGCACTGAAACGTGGTCGCTTACTATGGGCCTCATAAGAAGGCTCAAAGTCACCCAAAGGGCAATGGAGAGAGCTATGTTGGGAGTTTCTCTGCGTGATCGCATCAGGAATGAGGCCATCCGCAGCAGAACCAAAGTGACCGATATAGCCCTCCGAATCGCTAAACTTAAGTGGCAGTGGGCGGGGCACATAGCACGTAGAACCGATGGCCGTTGGGGCGGAAAGGTTCTCGAGTGGCGGCCACGTACCGGAAGGCGTAGCGTGGGCAGGCCCCCCACACGGTGGACTGATGACCTGGTGAAGGTCGCGGGTGTCCGCTGGATGCGGGTGGCGCAGGATCGGTCATTGTGGAAGTCTTTAGGGGAGGCCTATGTCCAGCAGTGGACGTCTTTCGGCTGACATGATGATGATGATGATTATTAATGACCGGCAGCCTAAATATGTCATGCTCCCTTAAAGGGCTTTGCTTACGGTGGCGTCGTTGATCGGGTCGCCACCTTCCCTAACAGATGGTCGAGGGAAGCGATGGCTGAGATACGCGTCATACTCGTGATCGGGTGCTGTTTGTGGAGTCCGGTCTGTTCATGCTTGCAAGGGCATAGTAAATACCTTAATACTAGTATTATTTTATTGTATGTAGATTGACGAAGGACATAATCCTGTTCTGGATTAGTTTTATTGTTATTGACGCTTAGAGACCTTCTACATCTCTAACAATATTAAGTTTACTTATTTTAATTTTAGCGTTTACATCTCCAAGGACTTTTAAATAATTGTTATTAATCGTATTTGGACGCTCAGAGACCATATACATCTCTGAGATATTAAATTAATTTTATATACTTTTTGTTTATTCGGACAGATCGTATTCAATACGTCCTTAATATTGTAAATTTATTTTAATTTAATTGTTAATCAGTATATTTTTTAATCATTATTATTAAGTAAGATTTTCAGTTTTTTTAAATTGTATAAATTCACGCTTTGACATGTAAAAGTGATACCGAATAAATATTTGATTTGATTTTGATTTGATTTGTAAAAAGTTACAATTTTTTTTAAACTTTTGCCTGTCGGTGCATCTATTTTTGGAGTCACCCTCAATACAATTTTATCTGCAGTGCCCCTGTAACCTCCACGGCAATGGCCCTTATCAGCTTTTACAAGTATTTCGTCCCGTATTTAAGCATCGAGCGATGGTGGGTCTCGCATTAAGTCTGTGATTTTGAGCCGCGTCTCGACCGTAATACTTACCTCTACATCTCATCATGAAGTTCCTACTGTTCTCTGGTCTGCTGCTGGCTATGTCAGTCTACGCTTCCCCGCTAAATGCCCCTTCACCAAACGGAGTAAATGGCGCATCACCAACTAACGTGACATCTCCTTTTGTTAAAGTAAGAGACGTATGCGTTGCTACAGAACGCAGGTATTCCACCCCCGCGGTAATGTACATCGGTACGTCTGATCAGCTGCTACGGTGTTTACACGAGGATCCTGAAACGTGTGAGGTTTTTTATACCACTGGCTCAGAGGTCGAGTCCTTGCTCGTCGTAGGAGAGTTTATATATGCAGGACTTAATGAGAAGATTTTAAGATGCAATCTCAACCAGGCGGACTCATGCGAGATCTATCATACCTGTGATACCTACGTCCAGTCTCTAGCTACTGGAAACGGAACTTTATACGCAGGTCTAGAACATGGCAAACTTCTGATTTGCGAACTTAATGAAATTAACAGCTGTCGGTTATTTCATACATTTCCCTCTTCAGTCTATGCTTTGATGCTGGTAAATGAATACATCTATGTTGGTTTATGGTACGGAGAAGTAATGCGTTGTTCCCTAGGAACCAACAGTAGTTGCATGCTTGGGTATGACTTAAATTCCGGGGTCACAGGTTTTGCAAATGCAGGAAATAGTATTTTTGCAGTAACTTCTAGTAATAATTTGTGGAAATGCGTTAAAAAGTCCAACGCAATTGGCTCTTGTGAATCAGTGCTCTTAAACCATTATCCGATAGGCATAGCATTATTCGATGGAGTTTTATATACGGCTGAATATAAAAAAAGCATTTATATTTGCCAGTGGGCAAATGACACCAATTGTACCCAATACGGAAACATCAATAACGCTTACAGTATAGCGTTTTCATACGCTACCTACCATATGCAGAGTCGATACCGAAATGAAGACACAGCTTGTACTTGGCAGAGCGAGTCCCTGTGTCCACCAGTTGTGACTTATTACGACGCGCAGCAGAGGGCTAAGCTAGAAGTACACGTGAAAGATGGCAAACTCGTCAATTCACAAGGGACTTTAGTAGATACCAGTGATGCGGACGAAGGGCATGCGGGGCCAGCTGCTATCTTCGCCATGGGGCCTGACGGAAGAATACTACTGTCTAAATTGCATAAACAGGGCTTGCTACATACATCAAGCTTCTTTGCTGGTAAGCCAGTTGCGGGAGCAGGTGAAATGATTGTGAAGAATGGAAAGATTCAGGAGATTAGGGCCTGCTCGGAGCACTACCAGCCCGACACGGAGCTGAACCGTCAAGTGATTAAGTCGTTGCAGGCGCAAGGGTACACGGACCACATTAAATCAGTAATGTGTAGTGAAAGTGATTATAATCAATCTGAATCTAACGTTCAATAAGTGTATATTATCATGTCAATAACGTTTTTTGCCCCTACGGATCGCACAATTGAATGTTAATTCTTAGTTTAATAATAGTAGTCACTTTTTAATTTTTACTAGTAATTTGTCTATTTTTGCTCGGTGTTGTGATTGTTTTTTGGTTTAATTAGTGTTTCATTTGTACTTCTTTCTTAAGCGATACCTTAGCCGATTTCTACACAATTTGAGTTGGCTTTTACATTGTAGCTACCGCAATATGTATACGGCGCTGCGCAGTGTCACCTGGGCATTTTCAGTTAAAAGTGTACAGTCAAAGGCAAAAATATATATACTTTTTTCATCTTATTCAATTGAAATAAGGCCCGAATATTATTTATTTATGCCCTAGACTGCACCTTCTATGAAATGTGTAATTTAGAAAGTGTTTTTATTTCCTGCAATTGGGTACACTCTTTATCTAAATCAAAAGTGCTCATGATTCCAAATAGGAAATACCTTAACTTTCTTTTAAAAATAATAATAAGATAGTTGCAGTAAATAAATAATAGAAAACGCCCATCTTGTTTTACCGTCAAATCACGGCAAAAATATTATTAACCAGCACAGGGATATTTGCGTTGTAGGAAAAAGTGTCAGTAAATTTGTCCTAGCACTTGTTTTAAAAGATAAGCACCCTTCTGGTTAGTTTAATTATTTTGTATTACGTTATATTTATTACATAACAAAAGTAAAAGAGTAAAAGTAGCTTATTCTTCAAATTAAGCATATTACATGCACCTATGAACGTCAATAAACTACCACCGGTTCGGAAAAATATACCTCTACCACGAGAAGAACCGGCGTAAGAAACTCGGCAACAATATCCAAATGTTATTAATTACAAAGAAAATTTTACAATTTCAAAATAACATCTGTACCAGTGAACACAAAACAGCCTCCTTCATGCGCAAAAGCATATTAGGGATGGCTCCAAATATTTATAGTAAAACTAGCTTTTGCTCGCGACTTCGTCCGCGTGCAACTCGTTATATAGTCGGCTTATAGTGTAAACCTGCTAACGTCATATTATGAAAGTTTACAGGAGAGAAAAAACATGATTGAAATTAAAATATTAAACCCTGAAAAACGGGAATATTATCATTGGACATTTTTTCCCTTAATTCCAAAATAAAACATAGATAAATCGCTTTAGTTACCTAGTTTTTACGATGACTTTTATAGCTTAACTGTATTTTACAATCAAATAAAGTTTTAAATTATAAATTTCGCAGTTTGTCGAGAAAAAGAAAGTAAATAGATCTTCATGTAAACCAAAAGGCACTTAATATACAAAGAAACTTCTTGAAAGAAACTAAATGAAATCTTCTGAAATATATATATATATATATATATATACATATATATATTAGGTGTAGTGCGTAAATATCCATCATCATCATCATATCAGCCGAAAAACATCCATTGCTGGACGTAGGCCTCCCCCAAATAGTTCTGCAATGCCCGGTCCTGCGCCACCCGCATCCAGCGAACAACAGCGACTTTCACCAGGTCATCAGTCCATCTTGTGTGGGGCCTACCCACGCTGCGCCTTTCAGTAAGTGGACACCTACCTAACGGCCATCCGCCCACAGCCACTTAAGTTTAGTGATTCGGAGGGCTTTGTCAGATAATTGGGTTTTACTGCGGATGGCCTTATTTCTAATGCAATCATGCTGAAATACTCCCAGCATAGCCCTCTCCATTACTCTTTTGGTGACTTTAAGCCCTATTGTGAGGCCCATAGTAAGCGACTACGTTTCACTGCCCATTATGTCATCAGTGGCAACACACACTGGTCAAAGACTCTCGTCTTGAGACACTGTAACAAAATTCATTTGAGAATATGAAAAATACCTGCTAAATACATTTATCGCGTGGAAAAATACACTTCCGATGGTTTTTAAAATAATAAACAGCGGGAGAGTACAAACATTTTGACGTTTTAAGGTTATGTTTATCAAAGTTTATGTAATTCCAGTTTAGTCTTTTTCCCCCATTTTTGAGAAAAGCTCTATATTAGTCTCGGCTGGAATGTCAATTGCAGGCTTCGTATTAATTAAACGGACTCCCAAGGTCGTCCGTTTAAAACTAATACTCAGCCTGCACTTGCCCCCTTCCAGGCCTCGACAATAATGTACCATTATAAGTTTCATTCTTATTTGCATGTGATTTTCTGTTTGGCTGAAGAAGTATGATAAAAAAATCGTGGTTTCATAGGCCTTATAGGTAAGGTCCTTCACGAAAAGATTTAAGAACGACTGCGCTAAACTGATGACCCTTGCTATTTCCTAATGCATATGCATGCAATGCAATGCATATGGCGTGCCTACGCCATGCTTGGTCTCCACCGCGTATAAAAACCTACTCCTTGGTCACTAACCCAAATAAACAGATAAGTACAATATATTATCAATGAGGCGTTAGCAAATGAGAAAAACAAGACATCATGTGGGGTGATTCCAAAAAAGGCACCTTAAGGTGTACAGGTCAACCTGTCATTTAGTTTTTCTTTCCATCGGAGTGAAAAAATTGATTATCCCGGGTGGGATTTGAAACCGCGACCTTTGGAATCCATCGCTCTTAACCAACTGAGCTACCGCGGGTATCCATTGTGGTGACGAATCTTTCAATCACTTCACTCTTCTGATTAAGCCTGAAGGAGGCTTGTTGTTTCGTTAAGGCGATGAAGCGGTTCTAGAGGTCATGGGTTCAAATCCCACCCGGGATAATCAATTTCTCAATTTTTCACTCCAGTTGGAAATCATATGTTCGCTAAGCGGACGATTCCGCTTGTAAAAATATCTATATTTTGTTTTATCAATTAATTCTTCATGTGCTCTGCCTTTTGGAAATAAAGGCGTTAGTTTATGTATGTATTTTTTATTTATGTACGAAAATAGGTCATTTAGGAACATACCTGTCGGTGCAACTATGTTTGGAGTCACCCTCAATACAATTTTATCTGCAGTGCCCCTGTAACCTCCACGGCAATTGCTCTTATCAGCTTTTTACGAGTATTTCGTCCCCTATTTAAGCATCCGCCGATGCTGGGTTTAACATTCAGTCCGTGATTTTGAGCCACGTCGCGCCCACAATACTTACATCTCATCATGAAGTTCCTATTGTTCTCTGGTCTGCTGCTGGCTGCCTCAGTCTACGCTTCCCCGCTAAGTGCCCCTTCACCAAACGAAGAAAACGGCGCATCACCAACCAACGTGACATCTCGTTTTGTTAAAGTGAGAGACGTATGCGTTGCTACAGAACGCAGGTATTCCACCCCCGCGGTAATGTACATCGGTACGTCTGATCAGCTGCTACGGTGTTTACACGAGGATCCTGAAACGTGTGAGGTTTTTTATACCACTGGCTCAGAGGTCAGGTCCTTGCTCGTCGTTGGAGAGTTTATATATGCAGGACTTGAAGGGAAAATTTTAAGATGCAATCTGAACCAAGCAGAATCATGTGAGGTCTATCAGACCTGTGATACCTATATCCAGTCTCTAGCTACTGGAAAAGGGAATTTATACGCAGGTCTAGAACATGGCAAAGTTCTGATTTGTGAACTTAATAAAATTAACAGCTGTCAGTTATTTCATACATTTCGCTCTTCAGTCTATGCTTTGATGCTGGTAAATGAATACATCTATGTTGGTGTATGGTTCGGAGAAGTAATGCGTTGTTCCCTAGGAACCAACAGTAGTTGCACGCTTGGGTATGACTTAAATTACGGCGTCACGGGTTTAGCAAATGCGGGAAATAGTATTTTTGCAGTAACTTCCAATAATTATTTGTGGAAATGCGTTAAAAAGTCCAACGCAATTGACTCTTGTGAATCAGTGCTCTTAAACCATTATCCGATGGACATAGCATTATTCGATGGAGTTTTGTATACGGTTGAGTATAAAAAGAGCATTTATATTTGCCAATGGGCAAATGACACAAATTGTACCAAATACGGAAACATCAATAACGCTTACAGTATAGCGTTTTCGTACGCTACCTACCATATGCAGAGTCGATACAGAAATGAAGACACAGCTTGTACGTGGCAGAGCGAGTCCCAGTGTCCACCAGTTGTGACTTATTACGACGTGAAGCAGAGGGCTAAACTAGAAGTGCACGTGAAAGATGGCAAACTCGTCAATTCACAAGGGACCTTGGTAGATACCAGTGATGCGGACGAAGGTCATGCGGGGCCAGCTGCTATCTTTGCGATGGGACCTGACGGAAGAATACTACTGTCTAATTTGCATAAAAAAGGATTACTAAATACATCAAGCTTCTTTGCTGGTAAACCAGTTGCGGGGGCTGGTGAAATGATTGTCAAGAATGGAAAGATTCAGGAGATTAGGGCCTGCTCGGGGCACTACCAGCCCGACACGGAGTTGAACCGTCAAGTGATTAAGTCGTTGCAGGCGCAAGGGTACACGGACCACATTAAATCAGTAACGTGTAGTGCAAGTGAATGTAATAAATCTGAATCTACCGTTCAATAAGAGTATTTTATCTTATCAATAAACATTTGTATGTTTAATTCTTATACGTAGTTTAATAATATTAGTCACTTTTTTTTGTTTTTACTAATAATTTGTCTATTTTTACTAATAATTAGTCTATTTTTACTAATAATATTTTTATTATTGCGATTAGTTTTGAAGTAGGCATGGTGAATTTTTGATTTAATTAGTGTTTTATTTGTACTTCTTTCTTGAGCATTTCACAGACTGGCGCGGCCTGTCCGCGGCGGTCAATAGTAAACTTGTCAGTAGCTGTCAAATTTACTATTGACCGCCACCGCAAGCCGCGCTAGTGTGATTCAGGCCTTAATCACCTGGGCCTTTTTTAACCAACTTCAAAAAAGGAGGAGGTTCTCAATTCGTCAGAATACATATATTTTTTTGTGTATGTTCACCGATTATTCAGAGACTAGTGGACCGACTTCAAATTTTTTTTTTTAAAGGATGTGTTTTCTAGTTGGTCCCATTGTCATCAAGTCTGGATCTGATGACGTAATCTTGGAAAAATCAAAGAAACTCCTTAAATTATAT
Source organism: Notocelia uddmanniana (assembly GCA_905163555.1). Taxonomy (NCBI): domain Eukaryota; kingdom Metazoa; phylum Arthropoda; class Insecta; order Lepidoptera; family Tortricidae; genus Notocelia; species Notocelia uddmanniana. Next base: position 4,917,465 of record LR991077.1, read on the forward strand.
ACCAAGAGGTTGGGTAAGGCAGAAAATAAGGAACTCCTCAAATTATATACCAAGAGAATGGGGTCTGGCAAAGTTTGGAGTCGGTGTTTTTTTGTTAAAAATTTACTTGTTTGTTAAAAGTGTACAGTCAAGGGCACTAAAATGTATATTCAATTAAATAGGTTAAGTTTTTGTTTAGATTACTAAAATAAAATTAAAAACGATTTTAAATTTTAACTTGTACTTGTGTGTTGTATTGTGTGTTTGTGTTGTGTTGTTGTTGTTGTGTTGTAAGTTTTATCTTGTTTGCCAGACTGTTACAATCATCTTTAAAAAAATGTTGAAAAGGTAGGACACAGCGAAACGTCATAACGCTCAAATTTGGAGCAGCCCAACTGGGGAAGTACCTCCGCCTTACAGAAGACTGCAGCCATAATAGCATCACTACTTGCCCCTTAGGTAGGTATGTGGTGTTGTGTTCCTGGTGGTGACTAAGGTCGCCAGAGCTCCCGAGGGTGCGTGTGTTGGGAGTGAGGGGCCTGCATGGTGAGGATACGTATGCACTTTTTTGCATTACCTACGAATAACTGATGTGAGTATGTACTAGCACCCCATATTACTATGCCATATCTAAACCAAGAGTCTGCGTAAGCATAATATGCTGATAAGGCCGTTTCAAAATAAATATTAACTTTAAGGACTTTCAATGCATATACGTATCGAGATCTTTTTTCTTTTACGGTTTGAATATGAGATTTACAATTCAGGTTAGTCAATATACCCAATAAATTAAATTATGCCACTTCCTCAATAGGTGTGTTGTTTATTCTTAGTGTTATATTACGTAGTACTAATATTTATTCTGTGGCAATATGTAATGTTTTTTTTGCACAGGCTTTAATTGTATTATTTTAGTTTTGTATAAATACATTTTTAGGTTGTGATAGTTGAGCAATTTTTGGCAGATTTTTTTATACCACGTTGTTGGCAAACAAGTGGAAGGCCCGCCTGATGGTAAGCGGTCACCGCACTCTATGGACGCCTGCAACTCCAGGGGCGTTACATACGCGTTGCCGACCCTTACAATCCTTTCTTGAAGAATTTGGCAAACATAATACAAGTTGTGGGATCTAATACTTTCAGCAAGTCGTTTACATATGCTAGAAACAATATACACCGGTTACACTGCCTTGTGGAACTGAAGATGACGTACCCCGTAATTTAGAAATAGTAGCCTTAACTTCCCCAGTGTCTTTAAAAAAGCTGCGATTTTCAAGGTAAGATTTAAACCACACATAGGCATTTCCGCGGATACACGTGTCGTATAGTTTGGTTAGAAGGATTTTATGGCAAACCTGATCATTGATGCCTTTGTCATATCTAAGAAGTAATCCTACGCCGTACTTTTTCACATCAATATTGTGGAGTTTTTGGACATAATTATACACAGTAAGTGTGGTATGATGCTTACTGAAGCCGAATTGATTTATTTTATATGTAAAATACTAAACATTTCAAAATATTTGTTTATTGGTTTATCATCGATTTCTCGAAGATTTTCGAAGCTGACAAAAGCGCAATTGGTCTAGTATGGTTTGGGTCTTTCGAGTCTCCACCTGCTTTCAGTAATGGCTTAATTATGCGATTTCTAGCAAATTTGGAAATACGCCTTTTTTAAACGATTCATTAATATGTAACCGCAACGGGGTCGCAAATTCAGCTGCACACAGCTTTATTAATGCCGAAGGGATTTCACCAATACTTTTTTTTCGTTTTGTATATTATCGTTCGTTCGTTTTGTTTTTTGTTTTGACGACCTGTTTAGCCTAGTTGGTAGTGACTCTGCATCCGAAGCTAGAGGTCCCGGGTTCGAATCCCGGCCAGGGATTGGATTCTTGGGTCTTGGATGTTTTCTATGTATTTATCTATATAAGTATGTATTTCGTCGTTCAGTACCCATAGTACAAGCTTTGCTTAGTTTGGGACTAGGTCGATTTGTGTAAGATTGTCCCCCAATATTATTATTATTATCTCTTTATTCATTTTTTTTCTTAGATAAGGTTTTTACAATAATAAAAAGTAAAATATAAAACAATATTTACAAAACAAAAAATCATTATAAAAACCTAACTTAGGGTGCCGCCGGCAGCGAGGCAGGGCCTAAGCTATCGGTGTTTAGGGCGACAGAGAGAGGAACCTCCTGACTATTCGCGCCGTGTCCAGGAGTACCGCCTTCTGTATCTGACCCTTGACCCAGCCATCTAGCGAGAGTCTCTTAAGATGTTGGTCGAGACTCTTCGCAATTAGACCGTCCGCAGAGACGACTATCGGGACAATGATCGTCGAATCAAGATCCCACATGGCGGTTACCTCATGTGCCAGGTCTAGGTACTTGCTAGCCTTATCCTTCTCGGCCTTCGCGAGGTTCTCATCATGGGGGATGGTGATATCGACGAGCACTGCCTGGCGCTTTAATCGATCTGTCAGCACGATATCAGGTTTGTTGGCTATAATAGTCCTGTCCGTGATGACAGATCGATCCCAATAGAGCGTGGCACGACCATTTTCGAGAACTGGCGCTGGTGTGTACTTATAGTACGGCACTTCGAAGTTCACAAGACCGTACAGAAGAGCAAGCTGCTGGTGAATAATCTTGGCTACCAAGTTATGTCTGTGCAAGTACTCGCCGTTAGCAAGATGACCACAACCGGAAATGATATGCCTGAGTGACTCTCCGGGACGGCGGCATGCCCGACAAATGTCGACCGTACCGTCCTTCAGGATATATTTCCGGTAGTTGTTTGTCATGATAACTTCGTCCGCAATTGCACAGACAAAACCTTCGGTTTCCGCAAAGAGATCCCCGAAACGTAGCCAGTTCACCGACGCGAGCAGGTCTATGTCGGGTCCCGTAAGAGCCTTGTAGAACCGCCCATGTAGCTCCTTGCTCTTCCATACCGCCTTGCGGTCCTCGGTGCTTAGTACTTTAAGTCTGCGCCAGTTCCCGTTTGCCATGGAGAGCGGGGTGAAAGATGCGTCCACTGCCACTACGTCACGATGCATCTCGCATTTGCTATTTAGGAAATAATCCCTGAGACTACACACCTCGCGGTTATGGAGGTCTTTGGCATTTAAGAAGCCGCGACCGCCAAATTTCCGCGGGATGTACAGTCTCATAACAGACGAGCGTGGGTGTAGCATACGGTGCGCAGTGAGCAGTACACGCACCCTTCGATCCAAGAAATCGAGCTCGGTCTGGATCCACCTTAATATGCCAAAGGAGTATGTGAGCAAGGGCATCACCCAGGCGTTGAAGGCCCGCACCCTATTGCCGCCCGACAAAAAACTGTTGAGTACTTTTGTCAGGCGACAGAAGAAGCGCTCCCTCACCGCCTGCTTGATGTCCCCACCCTCGATACCCAAAGACTGTGACATACCAAGATATTTATAGGTTTCTGCTTCGGAGAGAGATCTGAGAGCCATTGTCTCAGAAATCTGTAAATTTGTGGAATTTACAACTTTCCCCCGCTGTACATGCATGACCGCACACTTATCGACACCAAATTCCATTTTGATGGCACTACTGAAGACCTCTGTGGTTTTCAGTAGCTCCAACAGGTCATGTTTATTTGGTGCAAATAGTTTAAGGTCGTCCATGTAGAGCAGATGAGAAATGACCTCACCCTCTCTCCGTAGCTGGAAACCTAGCCCTGAATCCTTCAGCAGGGTACTGAGCGGATTCAGCGCTAGGCAAAACCACAAAGGACTCAGACTATCACCTTGAAAAATACCTCGCTCAATCCTAATAACCTGCGCGCCAGAGAGGCCCTCTCCTCCCCCCGGTTGACGAAAGACTGTGGTCCATTGCTCCATGCAAGCAGCTAAGAAGGATCTCAAAGCTGCATCAACTTTGTACAGCTCTAAGACCCTCCTCAGCCATGAATGAGGCACCGAATCATAAGCCTTCTTATAGTCAATCCAGGCGGCCGAGACGGTCCCTTTGTTTCGCCGGACTCGTTGGCAATTGGTCATTTCTATGAGGAGGAGCTCTTTAGTACCACGTGACCCAACCCTACATCCATTTTGAGCGGGGGCCAGAATGTTGTTCGCAACAATGTGCGTGTTAATTTTTGCTCTCAAAATGGATGTAAGGAGCTTGTATAGCGTCGGCAAGCACGTGATGGGTCTATAGTTCTTCGCTTCCGTGGTACTACCGGACTTGTAGAGCAAGGAAGTAACACCAGTTGTTAAGGGACGCGGCAGGGAACCGAGCTCGAGGGCTTGCTGGAACTGTGCTGCCAAACGTGCGTGTGAGCATCGAAACCACTTTAGCCAAAAGTTGTGCAATCGTTCAATCTTCTTTCCAGTTCGGAGCCGTACGGATGGCACAACTTACGTCTTCGGGGCTGATGGTAACTGACCCCATGGGTTCGATGGGCTCACACTCACGCTCGACAACACCCATCCAGGCGCCCTCGGTGTGTTCAACAGGCACCGACCATATACTACGCCAAAAGCTAACCATGGCAGTAGCATCCGGTCGCTGTCCATCGCACACGTGATGGTCGGTTCCATCCCACTTTCGGTATATCTTCCTTTGATCACTCTGGAAAAGGTGATTCTGCTGGTATCGGTCCACACGCTCTCTGTAGCGGCAAATACGGCTTGCCCATGCATGGACTTTCTGCTTCAGAAAGTCAATGCGTTCCGTAACACAAGCCAAGTAGTCACGGGGCCTGACGCCAGATCCCGCGAAGGCTTGGTTCACGAAGCGCATGACTCGGGGGCGGCTATTGCCCCCCCTCCCCCTGAAGCAGATCAGCTTTGCAATGAGAGTCCTAAACGTATTGACACGCCGCTCAATTCGTACTTGCCAGGCAGGGATACTCCCGGCGGTCCTAGGAGCACGGTCAGCGTCCGGAAACTTGACGCGAGCAACACGGCACGCCGCGATGGCCCCGCAGTACATAATTGAGTGTGTGTCAATTAAGTCATCGCTAGCCCGTAAATACGGGCCTAGGAGATCGTTTAGGGCACCCATTAACGCTAGATTACGTTATTTACGGGCAAGCGTGGTAGTCGTGGCCTATTATTATTATTATTATTGTAAGAATTTCACGTTCAGATACTTCACTAATAAATACGGAGTTCGGCACTGGAGCGATAATGGGTCGGCTGGCCGGCTGCGTCGGCGCCACAGATCACCTCAACTAAATAGCCCCTTTGAACGATTTAGTTTAAATCAAAAGTCGCCAAAGTAAGCGATATGTGAGTAACGTCGCTGCCATTGGCTGTTACATGGAGTGCGCGATTTGGCGCCCGACGTAGGGATGGGACGCGTTGTTCATCAGCGGTTTTTATCGATAACGTAATTAATTTTAGGCAAACAATTTTACATGGTGTATATACTTATTTATTGACTAATTTTCTATATGGTTCCTATATTTCGACACTGTTGCAAGCACCAATTTCAAAGATAAACTGACGTGCTGCGAGCCTACAACAGCGCCGACATATAGGGGGAACCTCAATAATAATAACATACATGGTAAATATCCCGTTTCTAGCATTGATTCGAATGTCAATGACCATGTTAGCTTGAAATCTTATATTTTTACGACCACTTTGGCTTAGTTGCTAGTGTAGTGTCATTGCCTACGAAGCCAGAGATGACGGGTTCGAATCCCGGTCAAGGCATTTATTTGTGTATTTAACACGACTATTTCTTTCTGAGTCTCGGATGTTTTCTATGTAAGTATTTAAGTATTTGTTGCGTATTTTAGTATTATAAGTACGTATATCAAGCAAGGAGTGAATACAATTTTAAATGGTCGGCAACGCGCATTGACACCCCAGAAGTTGAAGGCATAGGCTGCGGTGACCGCTTACCATCAGGCGGGCCGTACTCTTGTTTGCCACAGACATCGTTTAGCAAAAAATAACTAACTAAATGTGTCTAGGGTCAGCAACGCTCATGCCACACCCCCGAAGTTGCAGACGTCCATAGGCTGCGATGACCGCTTACCATCAGGCGGGCCATACGCTTGTTTGCCACCGACGTGGTATAAAAATGCATAGTGATAAATAAGTAACTAAATATGACACTAGTCACTACCTCATAAACTTTATAATAAAATAAACTTTATAATACAGAATAATTACTTCTAAATGAAATATGGTGACACCCCTGAAGTTGCAGGCATATAGACGTCTAGCCTATGGAGGCTGCGGTGATGGCTTACTATCAGGCAGGCCATACGCTTGTTTGCTACCGAGGTGGTATTAAAAAATAGAATTTGAATATTAAACACGGACGAATAGATAATTAATTGAAATCGGTCCCTAAACGGTAATATCGAAAGCATCACTGGTACATCTCTAGCCCGAGTATGTACTTTCGCCAGAAAGGAAGAGTATATTGTTTTTTGAATTGGGTGGAAAGGAACAAGCGTATGCTAAGCGTACTACTTCTTAATGGCCAGTCTAAAATAATCTCTGCCGGGCAGAATAAAATATGCATTTGTATAATTAAATTAATTTACCCGTGATATGTTATTCCGTCATTATTGCTATTTCATGTTTGAGAGCTTTTCCCACACAACTTTAGACAGCAAAAAACATTTGTACTTGACGAAATAGATTTTTAATCCGCGTTTATTTCACGTATGTACAGACCGCGCACCTGGACGCCTCAGTCTGACTGAGCGGCGCGGCGCGAGGCTGGTCAGGCTGTATGCACTAGTAGGCACAAAAGTGTGATAACTGAAAGTCGTATAGGGCGACTTTCAGTCATCACACTTGTGTGCCTACTAGTAGCTCTATCTAGTGGAGGTTATCACAGGCGGCACCACCACCGCTCCCGGCCGATGATGATTCACCTACTGACGCGAAGTGCTCGTTTAGTATGTTTGCAAAGGATGGTTTGGGTGATTCCACTACAATTTTGCCAATTTCTAAAGACATATATTTATTGTTTTTATGGAACGCTCATGGCCCAGCGGTGCCCGCGTACCGCGTGCGGTATGCGAGGTTAAGCAACATAGGTCCAGGTCAGTTACTAACTGAGCGCTCACGTGCTTTGGAAGACACGTTAAGCCGTTGATCCCGGCTGCTGTCTACGACAGCAGTCGTTAAGCCAAGTTATAGACCTTCGGGCGGCTTGAGAACTTCTAACCGTCAAGTTGCCCACTCACTTGACAAGGGGGTCGAAGTTGCACCACGTCCGTGGATTTATTGTGTATTGGGTGAATGTGATGGACTACTGGCTGGGCTATTGAGTGAGACTACGGACACCTACCTAATAAACTGGCACTGGACTTTAAACATATAGCCAACTCGTCACTTAGTTGACCACATCCTCCCCCGAGCAACAGCTCCAGCGACTCCACTCTGAACAGCTGGTTAAGGCAAGCCAGAGGCGGAGGGCCTGTCCATACAAACAACCCACAGAACACCCCCAGGAGCACTCAGGTACGTAGGGTCGCTACTCCCTAACAGCTCGCCACAAGTTGCCCTACGTTGACTGATTGCACTGTAAACCCAGTGGGCGATGGTGTCATCACATCCCTACGCTATCGATTATTATAATGGCCTTTGATAGTTCTTGTATCTTTGACAGTCTTGGGCGCCTGTATCCAACAAGGGACGCACACTGATTTTCCACCAGGGCCCCAAACATACACCGAGGGCACCGAGGCTGTGGGCAATAACACTGTCTTTGGGGGGCTAGTGCGGCCCTATACTCTATAGAATACGTTGTAGCGTCCTGCTCAGCACAGGAGGACCCTCGTAACGTCCGCTAGCCTTCGCACATTCTGCTACCTGCCTTGTAGCAGGGTGCAAGCGGTCTCATTGAATCCTGAGCAAATGAGAGACTCCAGACGTAACTTCCGAGCGCAGCGAGGGCGTCACTCAACGGGTTAGTTAAAACGAAGTTCTGAGTGCAGCGAGGGATTAGAGGAGGATTCAAGCTCGCCCAAGACGAAAACAGATTTATCCCAAAGGAGAATACTCTACTTTTCTCACCTTTTACGAGACAATAAAAAGCAAGGCTACTTACTAGAAACAACGTTTTATTCAAACTTAAAGTCATCATCATCATCATCATGTCAGCCGAAAGACGTCCACTGCTGGACATAGGCCTCCCCCAAAGACTTCCACAATGACCGGTCCTGCGCCACCCGCATCCAGCGGACACCCGCGACCCTCAGCAGGTCATCGGTTCACCGTATGGGGGGCCTGCCCACGCTACGCCTTCCGCTACGTGGTCGCCACTCGAGAGCCTTTCCGCCCCAACGGCCATCGGTTCTACGTGCTATGCTATGCAAACTTAAAGTACCTTATTTAAAAAAAAAACGTACAAATTGTAATTTTTCATGGGAATTAGGAGAAATTGTAAGATAAGACTTTATAATTCATTCAACTTCAACCTGCTAATTTTGCAACATTCGCGGCTTTTTTATTATTTTCTTTGTTTTGCGTATATGGCTTGAAGTGGCCCGATCGATTTTCAAATAAGTTCTTCTTGCTGTAGGTCCCTATGGAACAATTTTTCATTCGAATTCAAATCTCATTATTAACCAGTGGATTAAAATGAGATTCAGTACCATATTATGGCCCGAGAGCATTGACATAAGATATAGAAATAGACATACAATGCCGAACATAAATAACTAAAAATGTGGCGCAAGATGACACTGACAGTTACATTCCAATAGCTGATAATAACGCTTCTTTATAGTCCGAGTCAAGATAAAAGCTACATACAAAAAAGAACTTACAGACATTAGCGTCAAGTGTCAAATTTGCAAACATAAGAACCAACATGGTAAAAACTTTTTAGTAAAATGCCACTGTCGTATACTGGCTACCAATGTTTACTTTATAAATGTCAAAAGTGAACAGTGAAAGCAATGATATTTTAAGTATAGATAGGTTATGCTCGAACATTACAAGAGCAAAAAGTGCTTCCAACATCGCGGCATCACACATTCGCAATTTTGTTTTATTGTTTACAATACGCACACTTCATCGAAAGCGTAAAAGAGATAGCTTTATCAAAATAATACATAAGTAAGAGACAGCCTTCACCCGGAACACCAATCACCGCACGTTTGGCACAGATTAAAGAAACTAACACTAGGCAGAAGGTACAAACTGTTTCTACCTATTAATCGACGGATGATAGCGAGTGTAAGTAATGGTAATACCGCTATCGGGTTGTCGTTTGCGTACCAGGCACGTCAAAGAATTACAAAATAATTGACTCGGACACGTATTTTTGAATAAATGTACAGACAGCAAAACTAATCTTGTCAAAAAATGTTTCATGCCTGTTGATGTCAATCGATTATATTTCTATCAAGCAACAAAAACTTCTTACAGACCAACCTCATGTAGGATACAAGAAAGGACATTTCTTCACTTTTCGTCACTGATACTCAGAGATACACTTTAAAAATTAACATTTAATAGTTACAGCATTATTTTCTTCTAAATAAACCCGAAAAAATAAATAGGGCAGAAAGTTGAAGTTGACTATGTAACCCATATAATCTAGAATTGAATGTGATTTAGTATGACGCATCTGTTACATTAATCTATGTTCGCAGTCTGTTTGTCTTTATCACTCTCATTGCAAACGACACTAGGTAATCTCTTTCTCAGAGACAGCGTCTTCATGGCGTCATATTTGGTAAATTGAAGGATAAAATGGAAAAAATAACATAATTTCAGCTTACTTACTTGTGGTATATGATGCCTGTTGCCTTAGTACGTTTGGATGTATAATTAGTGCACTTTCGCAACACGCATGACGGCATTTTTAAGGTCACTTACGTCGTTGGCGGGAACTCGTGTCAACATTCGCCTCTCTCGCTTGCCCGGGAGCGACTGAAGCCAATAGGCGATGTTTAGCGTCTTTAAAGCGGCACACTTTAGGTACGCGGGTAACGTATCTATACTTAAAATATCATTGAGTGAAAGTACCTAATGGAGTCGCTTTGGTTATTTAAATTATATTTATATTAATATTTTTTTTTAACAAAAAAAAAAAAAAAAAAACATTTCATTACAACATTCACACACATTCTGTGATTGTTCTTTTTCTGTGTAAGAGATTAAGATGTTTACCTTCATGAAACTCTTGAGCAAGACTATAGGTAGTTATTTCAAAAGTACTGACTTCTGCGATTGGAGCAGCATTAGTAGTTATACAACTTTTGCTTTGCAAGTCATCGTCATCTATTTCTGACATCTATAAAACAAAGATACCGACTATGAACTTGAAAGATAAATTATTTAAATATATTAACGTTAAATTGATTTTTATTACATCAATTCATATAACTATATTAAAATGTTTTCCTCTGCATGATTTTTCACGCTAAAATTATATGTTAAAATAGAATTTGAATAATGTAGTTTGAGTCGGGAACCGACGGACTTACGTTCAAGACAGGTTTAGCAGTTGCAGTTAGTCGATTTAAGCCTTTATTGGTCCTGTATATGTCGGAAATAGGAAAATAGGCCGAACACACAACACTCGTGTGGCTTGATTTATAGAGTGCGTCGCGTTTATTTTGCGCTAAAATAACGGTCCATTCTGTACGTCGCTGAGGATGTTGTGGAAATCTTGAATTAAAACAAAAAAACACAAATTTATTCTTCATAAATTTACTTTAAAAAAATATTGACCTAATAGCGACTCCTTACATTTTGTTTCTTGATAACCTTTCATTTGAACTAACAAAATTATTTACTCAAAACCATGAAATTACCAGGACTTTACATAAATTTTGTAACGTTATCAAAATAACTAACCTAAAGAAGTATATTCCGTCTTTTTCCTTGTTTTTTTTGTAGCTATTAATCAGTTTTTCACAGCAGATATCGTCATTGTTGGACAACTGTCACTGTCCGCGGTCCAAACCAAGTCCAAACACGACTAAACAGGAAAGTACCGCCCGAGTCGTGCGGGTGGTACTTTCACGGGGGCCATTTTTGTGGGCTGATTGTGAATCTAGTTCTATAATAGTACATCAATGCCCGAGAGATGAGATTTAGTACAACCCAGCGACATTCTTACGGCTATAATGACGTACTTTCGTCTTATTTAGGTGGGGTTTACATGATATATAATTGGGCAATGTCAAGCATGTAGTGAGAACAAGCCATTATCTATTCATAAAAGTAAAAAATGTGACAAATAATATTTTTGAAAACTTAAACCAGTCGGTCCAATTATTTTTGTAATCACCCTCAAAACAATTTTATCTGAAGTGCCCCTGTAACCGTCACAGTAATGGCTCTTGTTATCTTTTACGATTATTTCGTGCCCTATTTAAGCATCCGCCGATGTTGGGTTTAACATTCAGTCCGTGATTTTGAGCCACGTCGCTCCCACAATACTTACATCTCATCATGAAGTTCCTCTTGTTCTCGGGTCTGCTGCTGGCTGCGTCAGTCTCTGTTTCACCGCTAAGTGCTCCTTCACCAAACGAAGAAAACGGCACATCACCAAGCAACGTGACATCTCCTTTTGTTAAAGTAAGAGACGTATGCGTTGCTACAGAACGCAGGTATTCCACCCCCGCGATAATGTACATCGGTACGTCTGATCGCCTGCTACGGTGTTTACACGAGGATACTGAAACGTGTGAGGTTTTTTATACCACTGACTCAGAGGTCAGGTCCTTGCTCGTCGTTGGAGAGTTTATATATGCAGGACTTGAAGGGAAAATTTTAAGATGCAATCTGAACCAAGCAGAATCATGTGAGGTCTATCAGACCTGTGATACCTACGTCCAGTCTCTAGCTACTGGAAACGGAACTTTATACGCAGGTCTAGAAAATGGCACTATTATGATTTGCGAACTTAATGAAATTAACAGCTGTCGGTCATTTTATACATTTCGCTCTTCAGTCTATGCTTTAATGCTGGTAAATGAATACATGTTTATTGGTTTATGGTTCGGAGAAGTAATTCGTTGTTCCCTAGGATCCAACGGTACTTGCATGCTTGGGTATGACTTAAATTACGGCGTCACGGGTTTAGCAAATGCGGGAAATAGTATTTTTGCAGTAACTTCTAATGATTCTTTGTGGAAATGCGTTAAAAAGTCCAACGCAATTGATTCTTGTGAATCAGTGCTCTTAAACCATTATCCGACAGACATAGCATTATTCGATGGAGTTTTATATACGGTTGAATATAAAAAGAGCATTTATATTTGCCAATGGGCAAATGACACAAATTGTACCAAATACGGAAACATCAATAACGCTTACAGTATAGCGTTTTCATACGCTACTTACCATATGCAGAGTCGATACAGAAATGAAGATACCGCTTGTACGTGGCAGAGCGAGTCCCAGTGTCCACCAGTTGTGACTTATTACGACGCGCAGCAGAGGGCTAAACTAGAAGTGCACGTGGAAGATGGCAAACTCGTCAATTCACAAGGTACCTTAGTAGATACCAGTGATGCGGACGAAGGTCATGCGGGGCCAGCTGCTATCTTTGCGATGGGGCCTGACGGAAGAATACTACTGTCTAATTTGCATAAAAAAGGATTACTAAATACATCAAGCTTCTTTGCTGGTAAGCCAGTTGCGGGAGCTGGTGAAATGATTGTGAAGAATGGAAAGATTCAGGAGATTAGGGCCTGCTCGGAGCACTACCAGCCCGACACGGAGCTGAACCGTCAAGTGATTAAGTCGTTGCAGGCGCAAGGGTACACGGACCACATTAAATCAGTAACGTGTAGTGCAAGTGAATGTAATCAATCTGAATCTACCGTTCAATAAGTATATATTATCTTATCAATAACCTTCGTAGGGTTTGAAAATTCAGTTCAAAAAATCAATGATGACCATTTTGTTACAAATTTTTTTTTACGCCTCAATAACGGGATGGGGCGCTGCATGTGATAATCAGGCAGCTAGTTGCCAGTGGTCAAAATCAGAGAGCGTCCTTCACATAAATTACTTGGAGCGGCATTTTTGCGCTTAAAACCTTCGGTAAAGATTATTACAACTGCCAAATACACATGCCGGTCGACAACACCACGGTTTTTTCGTATATAAACCGCATGGGAGGCATTTGGTACCTTCACCTAACAGAAATTACTATATGGCATTGGTGCATTGCTCGAAAAATCTTTGTCGTTGCTTCATATATAAAATCATCGGAAAACGTAATTGCGGACGGGTAATCAAGACGCGCTCATCCACACACTGAGTGGGAACTTTCTATGTCAGGATGCCAAAAATTGACAAACAAATACCTTTGCGTTCGATGCTTAATTACCACAAAATCCGGCTTCTGTCCGGCTTTTGGAATCGGGACTCGAACCTGGGACCTCCGGCTTTGAAGGAAGGGTACCAACTAATCCAAAGTGGTCGTCAATAACTATAGTAACAAGTAACAACCCACACACACAAAGTCCAATCATTTGCTATTGACATCATGCTAGCCTACAGAGAGACAGAGAACATTACGAAACAGTATGATGTCTGGTCCAAAAAATGGTATCGGTTTTCTGTTAAAAATAAAATAGACATGTATGCGCCATCAGCACCTATTATAATACAGTTTCTTACCGAAACATTTGATTTAGGAGGCTAATATGGTACAATAAACTCCTATAGATCGGCTCTATCCTTATTATTAGAATCCTTAAATGATTTTTATTTATTTTATTTAATCTTTATTGCACAATACAAGAAATATGTACAAATGGCGGACTTAATGACATAAGGCATTCTCTACCAGCCAACCATTGGGCAAAAGATGATTGGCATCAAAGATGATTCTCGTATAACTAAATTTTGTAAAGGGGTTTATAAATTGTGACCTCAACTCCACGATACAATTAAACCTGGGATGTAACCGAAGTCTTAAATCACATCTGGTCATTATTTCCAAATGAGAACTTAACATTGTTACAACTTTCGCATAATAGTACATTACTAAAGAGGCCGGGACGAAAGGGGTTGCCGGCCGAAGACATATAGACGGCCGAGCGCAGCGAGGTCGGATAGGTCTCAGGCGGGCAACCCCATATTTCCCGCCGAGGTATGTATAGTGCTTTTCTCAAACATGCAATGAAATAAACAACAAAAAAAACAAAGTTTTATTTGTAATTCGCATAGTGGCAGAATGTCATGATGCCTGTGCCATAAATTTATGTGGAATGGAAATTAAAAAAGAGGACTTTGCCGGCCTAGGCCTGCAACATTTGTATGAAATTGCATTAACGACCTCTTGTCCTAGCCGCACCTGAAACGTCATACTTCGCAGCCTATTATAAGGAACATAACATCAATATTTCATTGCATGTTTGAGAAAATGCTTTACCTTGCTTACCCTTGTATGTGTCTATTGCGCATAGAATGCAGACTCTATCTATAATAAATACTGATAACATTCTAATTTATAATTTGTATTTAGTTTTAGCTTTTATTCAAAAAAAAACTTATTTCACACTAAATTTAACTAATGACAAAATAATAATCAAAATCAGTAAATTGATTAAAACTTCTAGAATCGGTAACTTACAACCAACCTTATACTTACCATTATTTACTGAAATATGCCCTGCTAAAACATTAATGTCATACATAGAAAAAAAACAGAGAATGGCATTCTCTGGCCTCTGCCTACCCCAATGGGAAACGGGTGTGAGTATATGTATGTATAGAAAATACAAAAGAATTACGTAACTCAAGAGACCTTTTTACAGGTATAAAAAGATTCCATAATTGTGTTAAAGCTCGAACCCCAAGTCGATGGGTAAAATGCATACTGAAAGACAGTGAGTGGGATGGACGTCTCTATCTTCTCCTCGGACAGTACGAGACACGCGTCTACGTCAATGGCTTACAAACTCGGTGTATCTTGACGTTATATGAAAGACTGCGGGTTGGAGCGGTGAATCTTCTACGAGGAAAAGAGTCATTGTTGCCCTTAAACGAGGGAAGAAAAGTACGACTTCGATCCCTCATTCGAGGGCAACAATGCCTCTTTTCTGAATAGCAAGTGTGAAATAGTATATGGTATCCCATCAAAAACATAGCATACAAACTTACAAACTCGGAGTATCTTGATGTTATACGAAAGACTGCGGGTCGGAGCGGTGAATTCTTTTATGAGGAAAAGAGTCATTGTTGCCCCTTAATGAGGGAAGATAAGTACGACTTTGATCCCTCATTCGAGGGCAACAATGCCTCTGTTCTGAATAATAATAATAATAATTAAGCATTTTATTTCCAATAGATATTAACATTCAAAATAATCGTAATTCATATTAATAATTAGCAATATAATAATATTTTATAATAATTAACATTCATAACTCATATAATTAGATTTACAATTTAATACAGTAATACATAAGTGTTTGTTTCCAATTCTATTGGGCTGTCCATTTCTGGACACAGGCCTCCTCCCTCCTATTCCATTCGCCTCTATCGGCAGCTCGTGTCCACGTGATACCGGCTTCCGCGACGATGTCGTCCCGCCAGCGTCGGTGTGGGCGTCCACGCGGCCGCGCGCACTCTCTTGGGTACCAGTGCAGCAGTCTCTCGCTCCACCGTTCGTCTGTGATGCGAGCCGTGTGGCCTACCCATCGCCATTTTAGACGGCATGCCATCTCTGCTGCGTCAATAATTTTAGTGCGGCGACGAATCTCGGTATTTCGCACTCTTGTCTGTTAGTTTTAATCCTAGCACGTTTCTTTCGGCTTTTCTTTGGAATACATTAATTTTTGTCAGGACTTCTTTAGTTAGGGGCCATGTTTGGCAACTGTATAATAAGGTCGGTGTTACTACGGATCCATCTCACCTCTTTTCTGAATAGCAAGTGTGAAATAGTATATTGTATCCCATCAAAAACATAAACTTACAAAATCGGAGTATCTTGACGTTATACGAAAGACTGCGGGTTGGAGCGGTGAATCTACAGTTTGCGCAAAATTCTGTAATAGAAAGATAGAGAATGATAATAACAAACAAATTTTAAGGCATTATATTTAAAAATTGGTCTAGTGGAGGTTTAGGAATAAGGTAATAATAAGTATCTTCTGTTGGCACAGATAGGTGTTGAGGAAAGAGTGTATACTTTATTCACCAACAAACTGCTCCGCAGTTTAGCGAAACTTTGTAAAAGTATTAAGTCTTTTAATGTATGAGCAAATAAATAAAAATAAATAAACTTGGCCCTCGCTAGATCTATTTGTTCCTCGAAATAAAATCACTTGTGTTATCGTTGATCATAGACTTAATTGATTAAGTACAGTACTGTAATAATTAAAGATAGGATTACATGTTAATTCAAAATACATGAGTATCTACGTTATGTATAATTGATGATTAAACGAACTTGCCTGTAAGTGAAGTTCTATCACAATCCATTATGTCATCAGTCATCATCATTCTCTTGCCCTTTTCCCATTTATTTGGGGTCGGCGCAGCATGTCTTTTTCTTCCATATATCTCTGTCACGCGTCATCTCTTCATTCACATCTTTCCTATTCATATCATCTCTCACACAATCCATCCACCTTTTCTTTGGCCTACCTCGTTTCTTGCATCCATCCACATTCATATCCAATACTTTTCTGGTTACATGGCTTTCATCCCTCCTCATTACTGCCCGTACGTATTATGTCATCAGTCATCAAGTAACAAAATTCACAAAAGTATTTGTAATGCAAAGAAAAAAACAGAAAGTAATCAATTGAATAAGATAATAATATATAAATATCGAAATATCGGAGTGGCAACAATGATATTTTAAGTATAGATAGGTTATGCTCGAACATTACAAGCGCAAAAAGTGCTTCCAACATCGCGGCATCACACATTCGCATTTTGTTTTATTGTTTACAATACGCACACTTCGTCGAAAGCGTAAAAGAGATAGCTTTATCAAAATAATACATAAGAAAGAGACAGCCTTCACCCGGAACACCAATCACCGCACGTTTGACACAGATTAAAGAAACTAACACTAGGCAGAAGGTGCAAACTGTTTCTACCTATTAATCGACGGATGATAGCGAGTGTAAGTAATGGTAATACCGCTATCGGGTTGTCGTTTGCGTAGCAGGCACGTCAAAGAATTACAAAATAATTGACTCGGACACGGATTTTTGAATAAATGTACAGACAGCAAAACTAATCTTGACAAAAAATGTTTCATGCCTGTTGATGTCAATCGATTATATTTCTATCAAGCAACAAAAACTTCTTACAGACCAACCTCATGTAGGATACAAGAAAGGACACTTCTTCACTTTTCGTCACTGGTACTCAGAGATATACTTTAAAAATTAACATTTAATAGTTACAGCATTATTTTCTTCTAAATAAACCCGAAGAAATAAATAGGGCAGTAAGTTGAAGTTGACTATGTAACCCATATAATCTAGAATTGAATGTGATTTAGTATGACGCATCTGTTACATTAATCTATGTTTGCAGTCTGTTTGTCTTTATCACTCTCATTGCAAATGACACTAGGTAGTCTCTTTCTCTGCGACAGCGTCTTCATGGCGTCATATTTGGTAAATTGAAGGATAAAATGGAAAAAATAACATAATTTCAGCTTACTTACTTGTGGTATGTGACGCCTGTTGCCTTAGTACGTTTGGATGTATAATTAGTGCACTTTCGCAACACGCATGACGGCATTTTTAAGGTCACTTACGTCGTTGGCGGGAACTCGTGTCAACATTCGCCTCTCTCGCTTACCCGGGAGCGACTGAAGCCAATAGGCGATGTTTAGCGTCTTTATAGCGGCACACTTTACGTACGCGGGTAACGTATCTATACTTAAAATATCATTGAGTGGCAAACAAGCTTACGGCCTGCCTGATGGTAAGCAGACACCGTAGCCTATGGACACTTGCGACTCCAGAGGAATCACTTCTATTCCCCAGTTTGGCTGCTCCAAGTTTGAGCGAGATGACGTTTCTTTTGACTATGACTTTATCGTAACAAAACGATTAATGACGGAAAATTTTCTTCCGTAATCATGCAAAATATTTACGCATTACAATTGTCATTTGTGTGTCTAAGCAAACAAAATACGTCAAGTTTTTTAAACATGAATTAACGTAATAAAACACTCACAGGTATACATGGGGGTCGGGAAGTATCATAATACAACACTGGCAATACAGCAACTCACACTTACGCCGGCAGAACCATCGATACAAGTGATGACGTAGGCTATGCGTAGGCTTGTGTCACCCACACTACTGAATTTCCCCGAAGTGTCATACCTTGTATTATTGTATCATGGTAGCTACATTGTAAAAGTCAACTGTAAGAAAATTACATATACAACACTAATTAAACCAAAACTCACCATTGGCTACTTCGATTTTATAGCAATCCTGAACAAAAATAAAAGAAATATTATAAATAATTTTTAAGAAAAAAAAACCGACTTCAATGCGGGAGGCCGGTGAAAGATTATTATACTTGGATGGTGCACTCTTAGATTCCATACAGTAAGACAAAAATGGCTATATGTTTATAAGGGTAGAAGACTAAGTACCCTCAATTCCTCATGGAATCATGGAAAAACCTTGCTTGCTTGGCAAACAAAACGAAGAGAACAAATCGCCAAACGTGAACTACGCGTCGTTGAAGAGTTCCGTTCTGATCATCATCAGCAGTTCCACTTCCTAAAACGTCACTTTTATGAATGAAAATGCTTGATGAGTTAATGAAAATACTAAAATCACTATTTGTGTGCCTTTCACATTTAAGGAGTTCCCTCGATTCCTAATGGATCCCATCATCAGAACTCGAGCATGACAAAAATCAATCGTGAAAATAGAACTTGCTTAACAAACACAGCTAGGAGGACAAATCACCAAACGTGAACTTTTCGTCGTTGAAGAGTTCTGTTCTGATCATCATCTGCAGTTCCACTTCATACAATGTCACATTTTTGGATGCAAATGCTTGACTTGTTGATAAAAACATAAAATTTACTATGTTTGCCTTAAAGATTTGAGGAGTTCCCTCAATTCCTCATAGATTCCATCATCAGAACTGCGTTTTCACAAAAACGGGACCAACTTGGATATATATACTTACAATCAAAAAAATAATTTTCCAAATCGGTTAAGAAATGACGGAGTTATGGAGTAACAAACATTTAAAAAAAAAACATACAACCGAATTGATAACCTCCTCTTTTGAAATCTTGAAGTCGGTTAAAAAGTGAAAACTATTATTAAACTAAAAGTTAAACATTTAATTGTGCGATCCATTATTGATAAGATAATATATTACATTCATTGGACGTGAGATTCAGATTGATTATAATCACTTTCACTACACATTACTGACTTAATGTGGTCCGTGTACCCTTGCGCCTGCAACGACTTAATCACTTGACGGTTCAGCTCCGTGTCGGGCTGGTAGTGCTCTGAGCAGGCCCTGATCTCCTGAATCTTTCCATTCTTCACAATCATTTCACCAGCCCCCGCAACTGGTTTACCAGCAAAGAAGCTTGATGTATGTAGTAATCCTTTTTTATGCAAATTAGACAGTAGTATTCTTCCTTCAGGCCCCATGGCGAAGATAGCAGCTGGCCCCGCATGTCCTTCGTCCGCATCACTGGTATCTACTAAGGTCCCTTGTGAATTGACGAGTTTGCCATCTTTCACGTGCACTTCTAGCTTAGCCCTTTGCTGGGCGTCGTCGTAATACGTCACAACTGGTGGACACTGGGACTCGCTCTGCCACGTACAAGCGGTTTCTTCATTTCTGTATCGACTCTGCATATGGTAAGTAGCGTATGAAAACGCTATACTGTAAGCGTTATTGATGTTTCCATATTTGGTACAGTTTGTTTCGTTCGCCCAATGGCAAATATAAATGTTTTTTTCATATTCAACCGTATATAAAACACCGCCGTATAATGCCATGTCGGTCGGAGATGTATAGCTTAAAGGTACTGATTCACAGAATTCGATTGCGTCGGATTTTCTCATGCATTTCCACAGATTATTATAATATGAGATTGCGAAAAAACTATTGCCCGCATTTGAAAACCCCGTGATGCCTTCAGTTAAGGTATACATATACGTGCAACTACTGTTGGTTCCCAGGGAACAACGCATTACTTTTCCATTCCATACGCCGATGTAGATATATTCATTTACCAGCATCAAAGCGTAGACTGATCTTTCAAATGTATGGAATGGCCGACAGCTGTTAATTTCATCAAGTCCGCAAATCAAAACTTTGCCCTTTTCTAAACCTGCGTATAAATTTCCGTTTCCACTAGCTAGGGACTGGACATGGGTATCGCAGGTCTGATAGATCTCACACGACTCCGCTACGTTCAGGTTGCATTTTAAGATCTTCTTTTCAAGGCCTACATATATGTACTCCCCAACGACTAGCAAGCATAAGACCTTTGAGCCGGTGGTATACAAAACCTCACATTGTTCAGGGTCCTCGTGTAGACACCGTAGCAGTTTATCCGACGTCCCGATCAACACTACCGCGGGGGTGGAATACCTGCGTTCTGTAGCAACGCATACGTCTCTTACTTTAACAAAAGGAGACGTCACGTTAGTTGGTGATGCGTTTTCTCTGTTTGGTGGAGGAGGACTTAGCGGTGAAGCGGAGACTGAAGCAGCCAGCAGCAGACTCGAGAACAAGAGGAACTTCATGGTGAGATGTAAAATTATGATTGTGCGATGCTGGTGGTGTATTGTGGGCGCGACGCGGATCAAAATCACGGACCGAATGCTGGACTCAGCATCGCCGGATGCTTAAATAAGGGGTTAATTAAAAACTGAATATCAATTGCTTAATATATTATAATTATATTGACGTGCAGGTTACGGGGTCACTAGAGATACAATTTTATGATGTCATGTTTGTGCTGTTCGCAAGCAACTTAATGATAAGGAATTCTATTCATATACTCCATGGATGTACTATTTCTTTTCAATAAGATAACAACACAAAAATAAACGATACTTCGAAATAAGTTAAACTACTTATAAGTACCGACTTATAGATAAAAAATGGGCTCAAGCTCGGAGCCCGGCGGTAGGGTGCCTAGAAGGCTGGCGGCATTGTCTCGCTGAACTGCAATGCCGATGCGCTGAGCGAGGTACAATCCTGCCCACTGGGCAGCCGTCGCGTCAATAAGACGCTTAGATAGCTTGTATATGGAGTGTTCTCCGGGTCCCCATGGCCCCAGTGTTAGGGTCTTACTGTCCCTTTACTCTATTAGGTTTTTATTGGCGGTGATGACCAAGCACTTGGTGTAGCGTGCCTTATTTCAAGGCTCGATTTAGTTAAGCGCAGAGATTTAACGCTTTTCCTTAGAGCGGCGTAATATACTTGGCGACGACCGAAATTACGCTGCTCGCAACTCACAAAATTACGCTAAAGTGGCCTCACTCTAATTCATGTATAGTACATTACTACAGAGGCCGGGACGAAAGGGGTTGCCGGCCGAAGACATATAGACGGCCGAGCGAAGCGAGGTCGGATAGGTCTAAGGCGGGCAACCCCAAATTTCCCGCCGAGGTATGTATAGTGCTTTTCTCAAATATGCAATGAAATAAACAAAAAAAAACAAAATTTTATTTTTAATACGCATAGTGGCAGAATGTCATGATGCCTGTGCCACAATTTTTTTGAATGGAATTAAAAAAGAGGACTTTGCCGGCCTAGGCCTGCAAGATTTGTATGAAATTCCATTAACGACCTCTTGTCCTAGCCGCACCTGAAACGTCATACTTCGCAGCCTATTATAAGGAACATAACATCAATATTTCATTGCATGTTTGAGAAAAAACCTTTTTTGGAGCGCGTTTTGCTGCAGAAGGAAATTCTTTTTAAAACATATTTTGGGCATCAGTTTCCATACCGCGTGTGGGACGCCGAGATACAGAAAAACACCTGTATATTTTAAACACGTTTTATCTCTTACGACACCAACGTTCTTTGAGGGGTGAGTCATCGTACTGAATGTATGGGAGCGTTTAAACTTATTTTTTTATATTACTACATTTATTTAGGAGCGCTCGTGGCCCCGCGTCGCCCGCGTACCGCGTGCGCTATGCGAGGTTAAGCAATGTCGGGCGCGGTCAGTCCTGTGACCGCTTTGAGTGGTTACTAACAGAGCGCTCCCATGCTTTGGAAGGCACGTTAAGCCGTTGATCCCGGCTGCTGTCTATTATAGCAGTCGTTAAGCCAAGTTAGAGGCCTTCGGGCCGCTTGAGAACTTCTAACAGTCAAGTTGCCCACTCACTTGACAAAGGGGGCTCGAAGTTGCACCACGTCCGTAGGGAGTACCCACCGTTACCCTACACGTGACCCCTGGGTGGTGCTAAAAGTGCAACAAAAACTGGCAACCGTACTTGTCTTCTCGAAGATCTCACGGTTTCTTAAATAAATGCCATACGATTAAAAAAAACTACAGAGGCCGGCACGAAAGGGCTTGCCGGCCGAAGACATATATACGGCCGAGCGAAGCGAGCTGAGGCGGGCAACCCCATATTTCCCGCCGAGGTATGTGTAGTGTTTTTCTCAAACATGCAATAAAATAAACAACAAAAACAATCAAAGTTTTATTTTTAATACGCATAGTGGCAGAATGTCATGATGCCTGTGCCGCAAATTTATGTGGAATGGAAATTAAAAAAAAAAGACTTTGCCGGCCTAGGCCTGCAAGATTTGTATGAAATTTCATTAATGACCTATTCGCACCTGAAACGTCATACTTCGCAGCCTATTATAAGGAACATAACATCAATATTTCATTGCATGTTTGAGAAAAAAATAATATCACGCAAAAGAATTGCTAAAAAACTTACTCGTAACCAATAAAGCCCATACCTAATTACAGCTTTCTAATAGTAACCGTTACTGAACCAAGCCGCTAACGGACGGACAGACAGACGGATATGGCGAAACTGTAAGGGTTCCTTGATTACCACGGAACCATAAAATCTAAAACACATATTTAGGCGACGTAACACCACTAGGTACTATACAGTGTGGAAAAATAAGTCGGGCCCTGGAGGGAATCCTTAAGATATCTCATTTCAAATTATATTTATACTTATAAAAAAATAATTAAAGAAAACATTCTTCTTTGAATGCAGTTATTCTTATTTTTAAAAATAAAATAATGTTTCCTTTAAGTAAAAAGGTAATGTTTCCTTTAAGTAAAAAGGTTTTTTTTTTAAATTACGTATTACAGCATTTTCTGATAATTACAGATACAGGGTTTTATAAAAACATCAATTCTTTACAACTTACACTATCAATTTACCTAATAAAACGCACTCCGAATTTTTAACAGCTTTGAAAGAGTGCGATTCCCGTTTGTGTATGAAGGTTTTTTAAAAATGTTTGTATTCAGTTATCCTTATTATTAAAAATAAAATAATGTTTCCTTTAAGTAAAAAGAGCTATCTTACGGATTTAAGGATGATTCACAGTAGACCGTTCCGTGTCCGGGCCGGCCCGTTTTCTATGACAGCAAACGCAACGGCCGGCGTATTTCTCTAGGAGAAAACGGGCCGGCCCGGACACGGAACGGCGAATCATCCTTTAAGCCTGCTCTTCACGAATTTGCGGTGCCCAACAGGGTCCACAATTAAGTTTTTAACCTTATTTAACCACTAAAACTTATGTTTGCCTAATATCCTGTAAACTAACATTCTGGAATGCAATAAATGATTGAGTATTGAGTATTAAGCTAGTTTCCCTCCAAGACCCGACTTATTTTTCCACACTGTATTCTTGTTTACGTCAGTTGACACGGACACAGTGGAGGGGCGCTCAAGTTAAAATTGGTTGTAAGTTTTATTGGATGACTTGGCGCAATTTAATGCAATGATAAGCTAATTTAGGCAGAATTGAATAATGAACGTTTATTTAACTCAAATTGGAAGCTAGTATACGTCCGTACTGAATCAAATAATTTTAAAGTATATTTAGCAGGTTCTCAAGTACATAACTAAGTGGAGTGATGTCTTCGCCAATAAACTGCTTTGCAGTTAGGCGAAAATGTTTAAAGTATTTGTTACATCTCAATAATTATCATTTGGCTTAATAAATAAAAACGAAAAATAAATAAGAGAGAGAAAATTGCCAGCTACAAAATTATAATAGCGTTGCTATATCATATTTCAATACGATTTAACATAGGTAGTTATAGTATCGATTTGTATGTGATTATTTGGGATTTATTTTTGTATAATAATATTTACAAAAAATGGGGGACAATCTTACACAAATCGACCTAGTCCCAAACTAAGCAAAGCTTGTACTATGGGTACTAAACGACGATATACATACTTATAATTAAATACATGCAAAATATCCAAGACCCAGGAACAAATATCCGTGCTAAATGCAAAAATAATGTCCTGGCCGGGATTCGAACCCGGGACCTCTCGCTTCGGAGGCAGTGTAGTGACACCGAAGCTAGTCGGTAGTGACCGACTAGGCTAACAGGCCGTCAAAATACAGAAAAACACATGAATATAAACCAACAAGTTCAGTGCCTAGCCTTCGATAGATGCCTGCATGAGCTCATACCGCCTTCCTCCTTCTTCCATCGGACATCCAGACGTACGGCTGGCTACCATCCTTACCTGGTCGAAATTCCTCTAATTCGAAACAAGCGCTTTGCTTCATCTTTCACAATACACAAACCTTAGGTTTGGAATTCTCTGCCGGCGTCTGTATTTGCAAGTTCATATAACCTGGACCTTTTTAACCGACTTCAAAATTTCAAATGAGGAGGTTATCAATTCGGTTGTATGTTTTTTTTTTTGTTTTTTTTTTTTAATGTTTGTTAGTCCATAACTCCGTCATTTCTTAACCGATTTGGAAAATTCTTTTTTTGATTGTAAGTATATATATCCAAGTTGGTCACGTTTTTGTCAAAACGCAGTTCTGATGATGGGATCTATGAGGAATTGAGGGAACTCCTCAAATCTTTAAGGCAAACATATAGTGATTTTTGTCTTTTTATCAACAAGTCAAGCATTTTCATCCAAAAATGTGACATTGGATGAAGTGGAACTGCTCATGATGATCAGAACAGAACTCTTCAACAACGAAAAGTTCACGTTTGGCGATTTGTCCTCCTAGCTGTGTTTGTTAAGCAATTTCTATTTTCACGATTGATTTTTGTCATGCTCGAGTTCTGATGACGGGATCCATTAGGAATCGAGGGAACTCCTCGAATATGAAAGGCACACAAATAGTGATTTTAGTATTTTCATGAACTAATCAAGCATTTTCATTCATAAAAGTGACATTTGATGAAGTGGAACTGCTGATGATGATCAGAACGGAACTCTTCAACGACGCGTAGTTCACGATTGGCGATTTGTTCTCTTCGTTTTGTTTGTCAAGCAAGCAAGGTTTTTTCATGATTCCATGAGGAATTGAGGGTACTTAGTCTTCTACCATTATAAACATATATTATAGCCATTTTTATTTTATTGTATCTCTATCTAAGAGTGCACCATCTAAGTATAATAATCTTTTACCGGCCTCCCCCATTGAAGTCGGTTTTTTTTTCTTAAAAATTATTCCGGCACGAGTGAATAGGCATCTTCTGGGTGAGCTCGCTTCATCGTCGGCCTCATCATTGCCCCCTTTTTTTCC
Source organism: Notocelia uddmanniana (assembly GCA_905163555.1). NCBI lineage: Eukaryota > Metazoa > Arthropoda > Insecta > Lepidoptera > Tortricidae > Notocelia > Notocelia uddmanniana. The sequence continues at coordinate 4,943,124 of LR991077.1, forward strand.
GGGGGGAAAATCCTTTATGGATACCACCGCACCGCGGGTACAGTGCGGTGTTTATGTCGGACTTGCACCGACTACAAACCCCCCGATCGTCCTCCTCAACTCATTTCGGGCGGCTCTGGGATCTCCTTCGGAACGCACCAGTGACGCCCTAGAGTCTGTGAGTCCAACCATCTGCTTTCATAAGCGATCACAGCCCCCAACTGTGACCGTCTTAGACCCCAAGGACCCCCTTTTAGTCGCCTTCTACGACATGCAGAGGATACCGTAGCCGTATTCTATACCCGGGCTACCCCCTGGCTAGACGCTGGCCAAGAGCAATCCCATTTTAAAAAAAAACAGCGCGGCGCGGCGTCGTTGCAGGGCGGAGGCGGTTTTGTGGTAATGCGAACGCGGATGCGCTCGTCGCACCGAAAAACCGCGCGGTATTTGGTAGCCCGGTAGAACGGAGGCGGCGTGTGTGACATATTAAACAGTAATCGACAGTCGACAGTTTCGGAAAGATCAAAAATGCAAAACCGCCTCCGCCCCGCACCGCGCCGCGCCCGCTCTCTGCGTTTCGAGCTTAAATGATAAAATTGAATGCTAGCTGGAAAACCCAAGGTTTAATAACATTTCTTGGAAGTGGGCGCGACTGATAACTTTATCATGGTGACATCGAGGTCAAGAATTAACGTTCTGACATAATTATTTGCCTTTTTACTGTTGTTTTGGAAAATACCGCACCAAACTGAGAGACTGGCAAACATTTGACTTGAACTCCTAATAGTAGACGCACTCTATTCCTGTGAATTATGAGTATTATGACTGAAATTTGAGTGTAAAGTATTTTCAGTGACAGCCACTTGGGCGTTGACCTTACTACCATGCTCAGTGTTTTAAAAACCCCTAACTGTATCTTACAAAAGCCTTTGTCGACAGAAATAGAGTCACAAAGCTAATTCCGTGGAAATAGAAGTTAGTTTTAATATGAGTGAGCTGTGTTGCGCGTGAGTGTGTTACATTGTGTTTATTTTGTTTATGTGTAATAGTAATAGGCCTGGACCCTAGGGCGTTTGATGACGACAGTGGTTCCAATAGAAACCGCGCTTGGTAGCCTGTCTAACCTATTTAATTTTCTGTGTCTCGAATAATTTTCGAATTATTGGAATTAATATAAATACAGGCTGTCTCACGGCTATGCCACTTGGAGGGGACTTAGGTACTGTAGAGGAGAGAGAGGGACATTATGAGACTGGCCATAATGTATACAATTCTACATATTTTGAATATGTTCTGGAATGCTCGTCAAGCAGCATTCCTTAGAAAACAGTTGGTTTTCCAGTGGATTCCTCATCTGGACTCGATTGGAGTCACACGTGTTATTTAACTGTATTATTGTAATTGTATTTCAGAACAGTAAGGGATACAATAGTGTGTTATAAAGTCGTAAAGTATTTCATCACAGCTACAACCCCTAAGATCCCCCAACAGTACCTCAGCAGTACAAGCGAGGCTTTACAATTGGTGGAGGCGCGGAGCTTTAAGTTGAAGGAAGTTGAAGGAAGTTATATTTCAAGAGAGAGGGGAGAAGAAGTCGTATGTGACCATGAAGCAAATTTGCCAACTGGGGGAGAAAAGTAACCAGCTAAGCAGTTAGAAAAAAACAAGCAGTTTAGAAAAAAGAAGACCACTTCGCAGAGATGGGCACTCGCTGTACTCCATCAACGGAGGGCGAGGAGGCTGCTGTGGGCCTAAGCACCATCATCCTGCATAGTTGTCATCGGATAGGCGCGAATAAAATTGATTTACTCTTGATGTAATTATTTGATCATAATGATCATGATCAAATTTTGATGATCAAATTTTGAAACAATCTGCTTGCTGGTTCAGCTCAGCCCGTGTTGACTGCCTGTGCTATTTTGGCATTTGCTTCAAGATCTGGTTGAGTTATAGGGTTAGACAGGTCCTTGCCTACATTCTTCACCCTGGGAAGGAGGGAGAATGTGGAGGTTGATACATTATGAGACTGGCCATGTGGAACTAGTACCATAATGTATACAATTCCACATATTTTGAATATGTTCTGGAATGCCTGTCAAGTAGCATTCCTTAGAAAACAGTTGGTTTTCCAGTGGATTTCTCATCTGGACTCGATTGGAGTCACACGTGTTATTTAAATGTATTGTTGTAATTGTATTTCAGAACAGTAATGAAATGAAATGAAATGAAATGAAATGAAATGAAATGAAATGAAATGAAATGAAATGAAATTTGAAATTTATTTGCTGAGAATGGGTTACAGTAGTTGTTATTTTACAATTTATATGGACCTCCAAACTCTGCTTAATCCAGCATGCAAATGTTACTTATGTACCCTAATTCTGTCGATTTACATTATAGATCAGACAAAATAGGGGTATTTTAGTATTATCAGTTAATTATAATGTATTTATTTATTTATTGTTTTGAATTTAAAATAATCATTAACAGTATAAAAACACAATTCAGTCAGCCATGAATACAGTTTCTTTTTAAATTTAATGAGAGGGAGATTTTTTATATCTCTTGGCAGTTTATTATAAATTTTTAAGCACATAAAGTATGGACTGCAATAATAAAGTAAGGAATACAATAGTGTGTTATAAAGTCTTAAAGTATTTCATTACAGCTACAACCCCTAAGATCCCCTAACAGTACCTCAGCAGTACAAGCGAGGCTTTACAGTACCTTAAATATTGACGACTGACGGCCCGCCCCGGCTTCGCACGGGTATTTAACAAAAAGTTCAAAATTTAAAATTATAATACATACACATTTAGTAAGCATCCTATATTCTTTCGGAAATATTATCACCCGGGGCTAGTGTTGCTTCCAATAGTGAATGAATTTTTCAAATCGGTCCAGTAGTTTCGGAGCCTATTCAATGCAAACAATTTTTTTTAATACCCGTAGTTACATTATTGGAATTTTAGTCAGGATCCCTATTTTTTTTGGAAATATAATATCTCTAATGTCACCCGGGGACAGTGTTGCTTCCCAAAAGTGAAAGAATTTTTGAAATCAGTTCAGTAGTTTCGGAGCCTATTAAATACAAACAAACAATTAAATGTTTTCTTTTTATTATTAGTGTAGATTTATTGGAAATATAGCCTGTCACCCGGGGATAGTATAGCTTCCCAACAGTGAAATAATTTTTCAAATCGGTTCAGTAGTTTCGGAGCCTATTCAATGCTAACAATTTATTTTTACACCTTGGGTTACATTATTGGAATTTTAGTAAGAATCCCTAATTTTTTTGACATATAATATAATCTATGTTACCCGGGGATGCTGTTAGCTTTCCAACAGTGAAAGAATTTTTCAAAACGGTTCTGTAGTTTCGGAGGGGTTGGGAGGGAATAGGAACCACCCCGACCCCTCCCCAAAGTTAGGAAATCAATAACTACCACGAAAAAATTATTTTATTTTTTGAGGTTATGTTCAATGAAACAAACCTTCCGCCCTTGCGTCTCTGTCAAAACACGGTCACCGGGGCTCCGTTTCGGCCGTTGCCGCGGCACGCTCGCTTCGCTCGCTCGGCTCGCGTGCTGTAGGGTCGCAGTACACCTAACACTCCTCTTCGCTTCGCTCGTCGTCGTACCTACACCGACCTGCCTTAGAGTAGAACAGGCAGATGCCGGTCTAAAAGAAAAGCCAAAACGTCATAAATATCTATACGGGTGTATAACGATCGGTATCCGGAGTCCAATATCTCGGTAATTATTAACCTATAAAAAAAACTACGCGTCTCCTAGACACAAATCGAGTGTCATTTGAAAGGAGTGACCAACCACTATAAAATGCCATTCTTCCCCTCCCCCCTCCCTATAATGCGCGATTCAAATGCCAACCCGTTTAGGAACCTATTCAATGAAATCTATTTTTTACACCTTAAGGATGATTCACAGTAGGCCGTTCCGTGTCCGGGCCGGCCCATTTTCTTCTAGAGAAATACGCCGGCCGTTGCGTTTGCTGTCATAGAAAACGGGCCGTCCCGGACACGGAACGGCCTACTGTGAATCATCCTTTAGGTTACATTATTGGAATCTTAGTAAGGATCCCTAATTTTTTGGAAATATAACCTATGTCACCCGTGGATAATGTTAGCTTTCTAACAGTGAAAGAATTTTTCAAATCGGTTCAGTAGTTTCGGAGCCTATTCAATGCAAACAATTTTTTTACACGTTAGGTTACATTATGCAAATTTTAGTAAGGATCCCAATTTTTTTGGAAATATATTATAGCCTATGTCACTCGGGGATAGTGTAGCTTTCCAACAGTGAAAGAATTTTTCAAATCGGTTCAGTAGTTTCGGAGCTTATTCAATGCAAACAAACAAACAAACGATCAAATCTTTCCTCTTTATAATGTTAGTATAGATAAGAAATTTTACTTAAAGATTACCTCATTTTATTAATCAAAATAATTTGAAGTTTTTGATCAGGATGACTATTTTATTCAAGAATAAAATAATCCTAATGAGCAACCCTTTCTATCGGTACAGTGGAGATAAACTTTTTTTTTTTTGGTGGATTGGATTCCTCGTAAAGCTTATTATATCTACCTTCCACTCAATTGCTCAAAGGTTAGCTGGAAGAGATCCCTTATAGCTCGGCTTTGTACTTAAACGCTTTGTGACATCTTTGTGTTTCAATCTGTAATTGTGTACAATAAAGTGCTTACATACATACATATTATCCTTCTGCTTATAGTACATTGTTCAACAAGGGGCGTGAGCGGAAAATTGCGAAAGAGAGTCTATCAGAAGCCCGACGCCGAAGGATCCGATCGCTTTTGATGACGCGAGTTAGCAATTTTATAACGTTCGAGGTAATCACAACGTTTACATCACATTTGCGAGGAATTAAATAAATACAGCTCTCATCAAAATTGTAAAAATTTACAACTTCACCTCCAGTATCAGTGCATGATGCCTGGGCGTCCCTGCGAGAGAGGCGCAGCTTCAATATTGCAACCAATCAAAAAGCAGTATTATTGCGGCGCGCGGCCTACTAGATTTGTTAACTTAAATATTTCAACCAATAGCAGGCTATTTGTTGAGCGCGGCCAACTAGATTTTGTTAAACCAATCAGATCACACAGAAACTCATAACTCCCTAGGGAGTTATGAAAATCCATAAATGCTCTATACGCCTGCGTACAATAAAACCCTTCACGAGCAAGTAAATAAATAATAAATAAATAAATAAATATTGGGGGACAATCTTACACAAATCGACCTAGTTCCAAACTAAGCAAAGCTTCTACTATGGGTACTACACGACGATATATATACTTATATAGATAAATACTTAGAAAACATCCAAGACCCAAAAACAAATATCCGTGGTAAATGCACAAATATATGGCCTGGCCGGGATTCGAACCCGGGACCTCTAGCTTCGGAGGCAGAGTCACTACCAACTAGGCTACACAGGTAGCCTAAAAGAGTAGTAAGTTTGGAGAGCGGTGGTGAAGAACTGCTCCTCTGGTGGTCTGGTGGTAAACAGGCCGTCAAATTGAGTGTGTGTTGAAGAAAATAATATTTTATAAGAAGTGTGATGAAAATAATCTTTTTGCCGAGATTTTGACCGTAGGTAGGTAGAACTAGATAGGCGTTTTCTACATTTTGCGTTAGCTACATTGTCGACTCAAATTGTTTAGAAATCGGTGAAGGTATCACTTATTAAGAAGTACAAATAAAATACACCACGGCTACTTCAAACTAATCGTAATACCGAGCAAATTAACAGAATAAGTAAAAGTTAAGTGACTATAGGCTACTAATATTAAACTAAGACTGTATATCGTCGTCTAGTACCCACAGTACAAGCTTTGCTTAGTTTGGCACTAGGTAGATTTGTGTAAGATTGTCTCCCAATATTTTTTAAGAGTTAGACTTATGCACAACTTCTAGAACACATACTTGTGCATTCCATAGGGCCAATAAAGTTGTTAGATAATATAACTAGTACATTAAAGAATGTTAGATTTAAATTAATTATTATCACTCTCACTACACATTACTGATTTAATGTTGTCCGTGTACCCTTGCGCCTGCAACGACTTAATCACTTGATGGTTCAACTCCGTGTCGGGCTGGTAGTGCTCCGAGCAGGCCCTGATCTCCTGAATCTTTCCATTCTTGACAATCATTTCACCAGCGCCCGCAACTGGCTTACCAGCAAAGAAGCTTGAAGTATGTAGTAATCCTTTTTTATGCGATTTAGACAGTAGTATTCTTCCTTCAGGCCCCATTGCGAAAATAGCAGCTGGCCCCGCATGTCCTTCGTCCGCATCACTGGTATCTACTAAGGTCCCCTGTGAATTGTGCAATTTGCCATCTTTCACGTGCACTTCTAGTTTGGCCCTCTGCTGCGCGTCGTAATAAGTAACAACCGGTGGACACTGGGACTCACTCTGCCACGTACAAGGTGTGTTTTCTTCCCTGTATTGACTCTGCATCTGATATGTAGCGTATGAGAACGCTATACTTTCAACATTATTGATGTTTCCGTATTTGGTACAATCTGTGTCATTTGCCCATTGGCAAATATAAATGTTTTTTATATGTTTAACCGTATATAAAACTCCGTCGAATAATGCTATATCTACCGGGTAAGTATAGCTTAAACGCACTGATTCACAAGAGTCAATTGCGTCGGATTTTATAACGCATTTCCATAATTCATTATTAGTATATGATACTGCGTAAATACTATTCCCCGCATTTGAAAACGCCGCGATGCCTCTACTCAATGTGTACATAAGCGTACAACTACTGTTGTTTCCCAAGGAACAACGGATTACTTTTCCATTCCATACTCCGACGTACATATATTCATTTACCATCATCAAAGCGTAGACTGAATCTTCAAATTTATGGAATAGCCGACAGCTGTTAATTTCATTAAGTCCGCAAATCAAAACTTTGCCCTGTTCTAGACCTGCGTATAAATTTCCGTTTCGTGTAGCTAGAGACTGGACGTAGGTATCGCAGGTCTGATAGATCTCACACGACTCCGCCTGGTTCAGGTTGCATCTTAAAATTTTCCCATTAAGTCCTGCGTATATAAACTCTCCAACGACAAGCAAGCACTCGACCTCTGAGCCAGTGGTATACAAAACCTCACACTGTTCAGGATCGTCGTGTAAACACCGTAGCAGCTGATCAGACGTACCAATGTACATTACCGCGGGGGTATAATACCTGAGTCCTGAAGCAACGAATGCGTCTCTTACTTTAACAAAAGGAGATGTAACATTGGTTGTTGATGTGTCGTTTTCCCCGTTTGGTGAAGGAACATTTAGCGGGGAAGCGGAGGCGGACCCAGCCAGCAACAGACCCGAGAACAAGAGGAACTTCATGGTGAGGAACCTCATGGTGGTGGTATTGTAGGCGCAACGCTGATCAAAATCACGGACTGAATGCGAGACCGTTAATCGGTGGATGCTTAAATAGGGGACGAAATACTCGTAAAAGCTGATATTTAAAAGCCATTGCCGTAAAGGTTACACTGCAGGTAAACTTGTATTGAGGGTGATTCCAAAAACAGTGGCACTGACAAGTTTACGTTTTTCTAAAAAAAATATTTCAATTTTTTTACCTTTTATGAATATATAAAGGCTTTTTCATCACACTTGCTCGTAAAGGGTCTTATTACATGCAGGCGTATATAGCAGTTATATCCGATTTATCTCCCGCGGGAGTTATGATTTCCATAACTCCCAAGGGAATTATGAGTTTGTGTGTGATCTGAGTGGTTATAAAATTCTAGTTGGGCGAGCTCCACAAGCTCAAAGCAGCGCTCTGTGATTGGTTTAAATATTGAAGCTGAAAAATCTAGTTGGCCGTGCGCCGCAAGAATACTGCTTTGTGATTGGTTGAAATATTGAAGCTGCGCGCTCTTCTGGCAAGGACGCCCTAGCGACCATGCACTGATACTGGAGGTGCAGTTGTCGATTTCGTCAATTCGGATTGGTGCTGGAGTTATTTATTTTCTCGAAAATGAGATGTTATTTAACGAGAGGCGTAAGCGGAAAATTTCGAATGAGAGTCTATTTGCAAATTGTTTTGTGAATTGCGAACGAGAAGCTTTTGTTGACTCGAGTTTGCAATATTTTTGTTTCAATTGTATGATGTACTAATATTGTTTCAATTATATCTTATTTGACAAAGGAAACGGAACTCTCATATAAATGTAGAAATTATGGCATTTTTAGGGTGAGCTCGCTTCATTTTATCTTTTCGCCCTGTCTAGATGCTGGCCAAGAGCAATCCCGTTTTTAAATAATAATAAAAAATGTTGAAGTTGAGTGAAACAGGTTAAAGTTACATTATTCAAGTTGAACCTGATTGTCACGTCACTATTGGGATGGCGTGAGCTGTGAGTTGGAGTTACGATTTTAGTTTGCTAACGGGATGTTGATTTTGAGATGTCTTGTGAAAGATATTAACAGCGAGCACGAAGTTTGGTGGGAATTAAAGCTTCGCGGATAACTGTTCTCGTATTGGTTAATTGTTGGGCGCGTATTGCTCCCTCGGCGGGCCGTGTTGTGAAAGTGTTTGACAATAAAGCGTGTGTGCAAGGTGGATTGGTGGCTGGGTTCTGCTCCACAGACTAGGAATATTCCAGGTACGAGGGGCTATCTCTACAGGCCTCGGTCCTGGCGAAGAATCGGCCTGTGTACGCGCCTTGTTGGAAAAAGGCACCCAAGGCTGTAAAAAAAACAAATGTTATTCGGAAAATGAAGGGCTCAAGAAACACTACTAAAACTATGCGGAGTATATATTAAAAACTACAACATAAAAATTTGAAAAACCCCCGGCATTTTCATTTCTATGCTCAATATGTCGAAAACGGCTGAACAGATTTTCATGAAACATGACTAAGAACACTCGGGGTAAAATTATCTGTGACACAAAAAAAAACTAAATGAAAATCGGTTCATCCATTTGGGAGCTACTATACAACAAACAGATAAACAGACAGACACGTTAAACTTATAACACCCCTCTCTTTTTGCGTCGGGGGTTAATAAAAAGGCCACAAACGAAGAAACACTAAAAATATGTCTTTAAAAATTGGCGAACTTGTAGTGGAATCGCCCCAATCCATTGCAAACACACTAAACCAGCACTTTGCCGCAGTAGGTCATCATCGTTCGTGAGCGGCGGTGGTGCCGCCTGTGCGCCGACGCAGCCGGCCGGCTGACCCGTTATCGCTCCGGTGCCAAACTCCGTATTTATTAGCGAAGTATCTGAACGTGAAATTCTCAAAATAATACATAAAATGAAAAGTAAAAAATCGGCCAAGAGCATGTCGGGCCATGCTCAGTGTAGGGTTCCGTAGTTGCCCAATGAACTCACTGTAAAAAAATCAATAACAAGCAAAAGGGAATACTTTCGCAGCGTTTCATACGTCTTATACTAAGAAGGGAAGACTTTTTACGATAACTCAAAACGGCTTAACTGATCATATCCGCTATAGTTTTCGTTGAAAGTCTTTATTAAGCTTTACTTTTATTTTATGATTTTTTTCACATTTTTTGGACCCATAGTTCAAAAGTTAGAGGGTGGGGGATTCATTTTTTTTAAATGGAGTCTACCGCATGTTAACTATTTTAGATCCCCCTGAAGTATGGTCATTAGTCACCTTTAGAGTTTAACAGTAACTTCATAGTTTACTGCAGCATAAACGCATATTGCTTGTATAAGCGATAACCTAACGTGTATAAAATAGGGTGTTTGTTTAAATAAAGGGTTCAGTTCAGTTCACTATATACTTGGATCTTGAGTTTCCATCATCTCCAACCCTGCGACCCTGCAACCCTAACAATCCCCGTCAACTACATATATCTCACCCCATGAGCGAGCTACTTTCCGTCCGAAGAGATACGATGCGACCATTTATGTCCCAATGTGAAGATGAATGCTTTGCCTGCGAACACTGCGGTGTAAATATAAACAATACAGCAAATAAGCAGAAAAAATAAGAACACGGGACCCTGGGGGGAAAGTGCCCACAGGGTCTTCAAAGAGTGCTCAAAGCGTCTCACCGACGCTACGCGTGACCAGAGGGCTGGTTCGTACCTTGCACAGAGGATAAGCATTGCCATCCAACGTGGCAATGCTGCCAGCCTTCTGGGTACGTTGCCCAGCGACGGCGAACTGGGGCAAATATTCTATTTGTAGTTTATTTTATTCTAGTATAGGTTGTTTAGTGTTAGTTATATGTTTCTTTTTTGTATTAGAACACGTATGAAAAAGGAAGAGGTTAAATGATTTAAAAATTGTACAGAAAAGGTTTTAATCGCAAAGCTATATAACTTATGTAGATATTACATAAACAGCGGGAACGCTGCCTGCGTGATGGGCAGATGGGCACCCTACCCAGGCATTAAATTTTGATAGGTAGGTATTTTTAATTTTTAGCTTTAATTATTATAATTGTAGTTAGTTTTAGTTTTATGTTCTAAGTTATTTATTAATACTATACATGTATTTTTATTTTCTTAAGCACGAAGTGTTGCTAGAGTTAAGAGGGCGCAGTACGATCGGTGTGGATCGGTTCTCCATACAAACGTATTTATGCTCTCATTTTAAAACGCCATGCTAGCATGAAACGCTGCGAAATGCGTTGCGACCTTTCGCTTATTATTGATTTTTTAACCGACTTCAAAATTTCAAAAGAGGAGGTTATCAATTCGGTTGTATGTTTTTTTTTTAATGTTTGTTAGTCCATAACTCCGTCATTTCTTAACCGATTTGGTTTTTTTTTTATTGTAAGTATATATATCCAAGTTTGTCCCGTTTTTGTCAAAACGCAGTTCTGATGATGGGATCCATGAGAAATTGAGGGAACTCCTCAAATCTTCAAGGCAAACATATAGTAATTTTTGTGTTTTTATCAACAAGTCAAGCATTTTCATCCAAAAATGTGATATTGGATGAAGTGGAACTGCTGATGATGATCAGAACAGAACTCTTCAACGACAAAAAGTTCACGTTTGGCGATTTGTCCTCCTAGCTGTGTTTGTTAAGAAAGTTCTATTTTCACGATTATTTTTTGTCATGCTTGATTTCTGATGATGGGATCCATGAGGAATTGAGGGAAATCCTCAAATCTTAAAGGCAAACATATAGTGATTTTTGTGTTTTTATCAACAAATCGAGCATTTTCATACAAAAATGTGACATTTGATGAAGTGGAACTGCTGATGATGATCAGAACAGAACTCTTCAACGACGAAAAGTTCACGTTTGGCGATTTGTCCTCCTAGCTGCGTTTGTTAAGCAAGTTCTATTTTCACGATTAATTTTTGTCATGCTCGATTTTTGATGATAGGATCCGTGAGGAATTGAGGGAACTCCTCAAATCTTAAAGGCAAACATATAGTGATTTTTGTGTTTTTATCAACAAATCGAGCATTATCATACAAAAATGTGACATTTGATGAAGTGGAACTGCTGGTGATGATCAGAACAGAACTCTTCAACGACGAAACGTTCACGTTTGGCGATTTGTCCTTCTAGCTGTGTTTGTTAAGCAAGTTCTATTTTCACGATTGATTTTTGTCATGCTCGAGTTCTGATCTTGGGATCCATTAGGAATCGAGGGAACTCCTCAAATGTGAAAGGCACACAAATAGTAATTTTAGTATTTTCATGAACTAATCAAGCATTTTCATTCATAAAAGTGACATTTGATGAAGTGGAAGTGCTGATGATGATCAGAACGGAACTCTTCAACGACGCGTAGTTCACGTTTGGCGATTTGTTCTCTTCGTTTTGTTTGTCAAGCAAACAAGGTTTTTCCATGATTCCATGAGGAGTTGAGGGTACTTAGTCTTCTACCATTATAAACATACTTATAGCCATTTTTATTTTATTGTATGGAATCTAAGAGTGCACCATCTAAGTATAATAATCTTTCACCGGCCTCCCCCATTGAAGTCGGTTTTTTTTTCTTAAAAATTATTTTAAATTGAGTTCATTGGGCATCTACACTGGGCATGGCTCGACATGCTCTTTGCCGATTTTTAAACATATTTATTGTATATAGACGACCTGTTTAGCCTAGTTGGTAGTGACTCTGCCTCCGAAGCTAGAGGTCCCGGGTTCGAATCCCGGCCAGGGCATTTATTTGTGCATTTTTCACGGATATTTGTTCTTGGGTCTTGGATGTTTTCTATGTATTTAAGTATGTATTTATCTATATAAGTATGTATATCGTCGTCTAGTACCCATAGTACAAGCTTTGCTTAGTTTGGGACTAGGTCGGTTTGTGTAAGATTGTCCAATATTTATAAAAAAAAAAAAAAAAAATTTTGACTGCAGCGCTTGCCGTTGGCAGGAAAACCCAATATACAAAAACATTTCACAGAATTCCACGAGACTGATAAGGACAACCGGTAAATGCAAGTGAGAGCTTTATTTTAAGAAACTTTATCGCGGTGACATCGACTTCGAGAATGTACGTTCTGTTTTGATTATTTGCCAATATTTTTATAGAATAATATTATCATCAATAAATTGCTCTAAATAATAATTAGATAATGTTTTAACTGACGTTTCGAAAGTGCTTGTTGCTAGGCCTATTTGAATGAAGAATATTTAGACTTTGACTTTCAAACTTTTATAATGGGTTGTGCTCTGAAGAACTGTTCGATGATGCCCACAGCCACTTTCTACCATCGCACCGCTCGCCGTCGGCAAGGTGTTCATCCTCACACCTTAGAACTTAAATAGTCGCGTACGGTACGATTTCAGAGGAATTTCCTCCCCTTGGACGCTCCGATTGTGGAATGATCTCCCTGTCGAGGATTTTCCGATGGACCACAGTATGGGGTTATTCATGAAATCAGTGTGTACATTGTTAAAGGGTCGGCAATGCGCATGTGACACCCCTGTTTTGCAGACGTCACTAGGCTGCGGTGACCGCTTACAGGAGGTGGTATCAAAGAAACAATTCTCCAATTCCAACCCCGTTTTCATCCCCTTATACCTTTAATCTGTTACTTCAACCATTTGACATTTATGAATTGACGTTTGTAGTGATGGGGCTAAGACGTATCGTTTGTCAAATGAAGCGATTATTAACGAATGGTTGATTGAATCGATTTTACAACCGATTTTTGAAATGTTTTTATGAAGCCTTTATATATTTTATATCACAAGATTGTATCAGTCTCCTCAAACAAAAAAAATGTTACTTATTATGTATGGCGTTCTAAATTCCATACAACAAGAAACATTTTAAGAAGAAATAAGAAAGACAGACATATTCTCTTAATCACGTCATCATGCTGATGCCGTAGCTGTCGGTCTGTCTGTCATTTATGTTACTCAATAAAGTTTGCACATATTTTCCAACTTTACGGAGTTTTAGTAATATTTAGGTGTACAGTTCAACAAAGTGGTCTTCGAACCGTTTCTAGTGTAAAATCGAACCACACATGTGTACACCGTGAAATATGTTATCTTATGTGTTTCGCACGTCGAGTGGAATAAAAACCCGTAGTGTTACTCGCGCTAAACGCAAGGCAGAAGCAAAAGTGTCGACGCCTGCGAAGGCACCAGGCTCTTCACCAGTATCGCTGACATTTTATGCCGCAGACACGACGTTCGTGGCATTCAGCAGCCGTATGTCAAATAAGGCGCCGTCGTTGAGGGACGACAGTGTGCCGCACCCGCTGCCACCGCACAATAAGGTACCGTACGCATCCACATCCATTTCAGCACGAAAGAAGGGGTGGGAAGCCTGGAGCTAAAGGCCAAACAGCGAAAGGCGTTGATTGAACTTCAGTGCGATAGAGAGTGACATCTGCCCGGCTAGTATGATAGCTTATACCGTCACGTTATATGGCCAAAATGTACTGAAACGTCACATAAAACATGACGGTATAAGCTATCATACTAGCCGGGCTGGTACAAACAAAACAAGTAAACTAACATCTCCATAGAAAAATTCGTACTTCGAGCAGAAAGGCCCCTGGTATCAGTGGCTCTTATGTTGTATATGTTTTTACAGCTGTCACAGATTTTTCTCTGTCATTTAAAATTGTCATTTCTTCGGAAAATATGCGCATTTTATTGACATATTACGGATTTTTACTAATATTTAGGTTTACAGCGTCAACAGATTTTGTTTTTGGTTATTTTATCGTTATAAATAAATGCGTACCTAATCGATTTTTATCAATTTACTGAATTATCTTTTGAATCGAAACGACAGACTTGGTCCCAACACTAGTTTTAAAAATAAAACGACATACAACGTAACCGTTTGGGTGGTGAAATATTATCGTAAAATACTCAACAACAATGAACTAAAAAAATGTAACATAACTTAAATTATGTTAAAGAAAGGAAAAATATTATTTTTATTTACTTGAAAAGCCCTTATATTATTACGTGAGTTTATTTATAATTCCGATAAGACTTGCGTGTTTACGTTCTATGGGTTTTGTGATGTGTCAAATGGTTGAAGTAACAGATTACAATTTACAAGGTATAAGGAATGATTAGTATGATTACATACAATATAATAATATCGATAATTATGAAAATGAAAATGAAAAAATGATAAATCGTTTATTGGTCACAATCATTGTGTAATCAATTATAAATATGAATATGCCATGAAAAGGAACATGTATGGAAGGTGGCCCAAAAACCAACAGAGCTAAGAGTTATGTCATTAAATATGTATTTACGTGTACTTCATTTCATTATATGGGCAACAAGTTCAGTTCCATTGCAGAACTGAGATATTCATATTTTAATCAGAGTGAATACGAGCAAACAGTAGATTTAAAGACCTATTTAATGACCAAAATCTCAGCTTTGATGGTTTTTGGTCCATTTTGACATATGGTCCTTTTAATAGAAATTTATATGATCAAATTACCAATGATCACCTATTTCAGAATATCAAACGAACCGATAGTGGACTAATGAATTAGCAATCTTTTTTTGCAAGAACTGTGAATATATCTATTGCGGTCTGAATTAGTAACAAAATTTAAGTTAAAGAGCAGTCTTAAGGATGATTCACAGTAGGCCGTTCCGTGTCCGAGCCGGCCCCACCCGTGGGGTTCTGATTTGTATAAGAGCTAGCGACCAAATCGGTCATGTGGCTTCAGTTGTATTGAAACTCCGTTAGCTACTTCCCTGAACAACCTTTTCCTATAATCTTCGTGCTGGCAGGCCGCGGGCGGTGGGTGCGGGTGTAGTGGGGTGGGGAAAAAAAAGAAAAAAAATGTGGGCTCAGCGAATTTAATTTATTTATCAAACAGTTGCTCTGTACTCCCGGTGCACCCAAAAATAAATTTCAATCGATCGGATGGTGGGACGGGGTTGCCAGCGTTAATTAAAAGTACCAAGATTATTAAAAAAATCGTGTGGGATCAGCTGTACTGGCTTTTTTTCTGACGCGAGATTAATAAATATGTAAGCCCAAAAAATTGCCATGCAAAAATATCGGTGGGAAGGTATCGAAAAAATTGTAAAGTTAATTGACGTCCAATATTTGATTGTCAGCTATTCCTTCGTATTCATCGGTATCGCTGTCACTTCCGGAGTCGCTCTCACATTGATGGTCCTCTGAAACATATTAATTGTATTTTTACCGAACACACTTTTTTATCTATTTATATCCAAGAAAAGAGCATAAACTTAAGTCCCGTATTCAGGAACCGGCCCACAAACCTTTGTTTAGTTATATCCATACTTTGACCAGGAATTGAGGGCACATGGAAGCTAAATTATCACTCTGACACTTCGGTAAGCTGCACATTTTGACCGTTGAACGTGACTTTCGATTAAAACATTCTAAAATAACGGAATGAGAATGTAAATACTGAAGAATATTACTGTCACCATAAGCAGCTGATTGGATGTGTCAACTAATAGCTGCGTTTACCGATGTTACCACAACACAAAACCGCTTGGACGCTTTACATTGCTGCTTTAATGTACATCGCTGCGCTGAAAGCTTCGCATCCGCACTGCACTGAAAGATCCGAGAATTTCAACAATTTTTTTCGATACCTTCCCACCGATATTTTTGCATGGCTTTTTTTTGAGGCTTACATATTGATTAATCTCGCGTCAGATAAAAAGCCAATATAGCTGAGTCCACACGAAAATTATTATTATTTTGGTACTTTTAATTAACGCTGGCAACCCCTTCTCACCACCCGATCGATTTAAATTTTTTTTGGGTGCACAGGGAGTACAGAGCAACTGTTTGAAAAAAAAATAAAGTCGCTGAGCCCACATTTTTTTCTTTTTTTTTCCCACCCCACTACACCCGCACCCACCGCCCGCGGCCTGCCAGCACGAAGATTATAGGAAAAGGTTGTTCAGGGAAGTAGCTAACGGAGTTTCAATACAGCTGAAGCCACATGACCGATTTGGTCGCTAGCTCTAGCATATGTATGTATGTATGTAAGCACTTTATTGTACACAATTACAGGTTGAAACATAAAGAGGTCACAAAGCGTTAAAGTACAAAGGCGAGCTTATCCCTATAAGGGATCTCTTCCAGCTAACCTATATGTGCTAATATATGTGCTATTAGGGGATATTTTTTAATTTTATTACCTTTTTTAAATTAGGTTAGTTTTATCTGATTTAAGTCTTTTTTTTTCTCATTGTATTTTTCTAATTGATAACATAATAATAAGATAAGATATATAGTTAAAGATGGCTTTCCAGATTTGTAGATAGTGAATTTTAAATTACTAGATAGTTTCAGGAAATATAAACGTTGTTTTTGGGATTACGTCTACTAAAACTCTATAATCGAAGTTTCAAGTTTCTCGTTTAAAAAATACTTGCTTCCCTTACTTTCTACCCTTTAGAGCGAATTTTAAAAACGCTAAAATTAGTTTCAATTTTTTTATTGCTAGGTACACGAACTTTCAGGTACACAAACTTAACACTCTCTTCACCCCTTCGAAGGGCGAAATTTAAAAAAAAACTCTGGAAATAGTTTACTTTCATTTTAATGCATGCAATTAGGGAAGTCTCGTGTTTCTATCTTAAAAGTTTTTTTTTATAACTATTCCAAAAAATGTTACCCCCTAAAGCGATGAATTTGAAATAAATTATATTATCATATAGCCTGTCTTAGCTACAATACGGAAAAAGATGAGTGGACAGGGGCGACTACCGGAAAAACCGACTATTGATGGAAAGAGGAGCAGAGGGAGAGCACCCACACGATGGTCAGATGCAATCCGCGATGCCACGGGCGTCAACATCCAGGTGGCAATACGACTAGCCCAAAATAGAGTGGTCACGAACCTCAGCCTTGAGGAACCGACGAAGAAGAATATGCATATATTATTATATATGCATAAACTTTCTCGTTTATAATATTACATCTTTCGCCCACGACTTCTTCCGCGTTTATCTCGTTATCGCCTTGGGGAAATAATTGCAATGTATTGTTTAATGAAGATGAGGCGCTTGCAAATGGCAAGAACAAGATATCATGAGGGGTAATTCCAAAAAAGTAGACCTTAACCTAAATACTTTACTGTTCACAAAACACAGGTAAAAATACAGACAAATTCGGTTATATCGGTACAAAGGCGAAAATAACCCTGCAAGGGATGTTTTCCCTAACAGATGGTCGAGGGAGGCGATGGCTGAGATACGCGTCATACTCGTACTCGTGATCGGGTGCTGTTTGTCAAGTCCGGTCTGTTCATACTTGCAAGTCCATAGTAAATACCTTAATACTAGTGTTATTTTATTCTTACTCTTACTCGTAGGTTTATGGATGGAGAAAATGTGATATTGCAGTGAGGTTTCTAGCCCATCGCCCACAACACACTTCAACCTGATTCCCATAGTGGACTGGTACGGCACCCAAAGAAAGAAAGGGGGAGGAGCTATGAAAATCCATAACTCCCACGGGAGGTAATTCGGCTATAACTGCTCTATACGCCTGCGTGCAAGAAGACCATTTACGAGCAAGTGTATTGAAATAGTACATCACGATACAAGTGCAGAGAACAGGAAATTCGCAACGAGTGGTGATAAATTAAAACACGACCGAAAGGAGTGTTTTAAATCGACACGAGTCGCGAATTACCTATTCGCACGTGTATCGTACAACGTTTTACAGTACATATGGCTCTTTAAAGTTTCGACATATGCACGTAATCTGCTGATTACCGCACTCGTGCGGTAAAGTAGCACTATATGTACTGTAAAAAACATTCTGTCATTGCCGCCAAATTATACATTTATGTGGTGCCGGGTTAGAATAGCACCACCCCCTTTCTTCGCTTGGGTGTCGTAAGAGTCGACTATGGGAACCTTCTGAAGTGTGTTGTGGGCGATGGGCTTGCAACCTGTCACTGCAATATCGCATTTTCTCCGTCTATAAACCTGCAATTGCTAAAAAAGGCACCGAAATTAATGTTAATGTGCTCTGCCTACCCCCTTTTGGGAATAGGGGTGAGTTTATGTTTGTATGTTATACATTTGTTCGCTGTAGATTTTATTATTCATTTTGGGAGTATAACCATTGCTTGTTAACCCGAACCGAACAAAAAATTGTAGAAAAACTTTAACCTGTCCGTGCCACTATTTTTGGAATCACCCTCAATAGAATTTTATCTGCAGTGCCCCTGTAACCTCCAGGGCAATGGCTCTTATCTTCTTTTACGAGTATTTCGTCCCCTATTTAGCATCCACCGATGCTGGGACCAGCATTCAGTCCGTGATATCCAGCCGCGACGCACCCAACAATAACTTACATCTAACCATGAAGTTCCACTTGTTCTCGACTCTGCTGCTCGCTGCGTCAGTCTCCGCCTCCCCGCTAAGTGCTCCTTCACCAAACGGAGAAAACGGCGCATCACCAACCAACGTGACATCTCCTTTTGTTAAAGTAAGAGACGTATGCGTTGCGACAGAACGCCGGTATTCAACCCCCGCAGTAGTGTTCATCGCTACGTATAATAATCTATTACGGTGTCTACACGACGACCCTAAGCAATGTGAGGTTTGGTATACCACTGGTTTATCTGGCACTGGCTTTTATGCCTTGCTCGTTGTTGGGGAGTATATATATGTCGGCCTTCAAAAGAAGATTATTAGATGTAACCTGACTGAAGCGGAGTCGTGTGAGATATATCAGACCTGTGATAGCTACTTCCAGTCTCTAACTACTGGAAACGGGCATCTATTCGCAGGCCTGGAGAATACGACTGTTTTGATCTGTGAACTTCATAAAACTAACAGCTGTCTTCCATTTCATACATTTGAAAGCCCAGTCTATGGTTTGACACTGGTAAATGAATATATATACGTCGGCGAGTATAGTGGAAAAGTAATGCGTTGTTCCCTGGGAACCAACAGTACTTGCACGCTTATGTATACCATTTTAAGTGGAGACATCACGGGTTTTTCAAATGCAGGGAATAGTATTTTCGCAGTCTCATATGTTAATAATCTCTGGAAATGCGTTATAAAATCCGGCGCAATAGAATCCTGTGAATCTTTGCCTTTAGGCTATCACTCTCCGGCATACGTGGCATTACACGACGGAGTTTTATATACGGTTGAATATGGAAACAACATTTATATTTGCCATTGGGCAAATGACACAAATTGTACCAAATACGGAAACATCGATCACGCTTACAGCATAGCGTTTTCATACGCCACTTACCCTATTCAGAGTAGATACAGGAGTGAAGACAAAGCTTGTACGTGGCAAAGCGAGTCCCAGTGTCCTCCTGGTGTGATTTATTACGACGCGCAGCAGAGGGCCAAGCTGGAAGTGCACGTGAAAGATGGTAAACTGCACAATTCACAGGGGACCTTAGTAGATACCAGTGATGCGGACGAAGGACACGCGGGGCCAGCTGCTATCTTCGCGATGGGGCCTGACGGAAAGATACTATTGTCTAAATTGCATAAACAGGGATTACTACATACATCAAGCTTCTTTGCTGGTAAGCCTGTTGCGGGAGCTGGTGAAATGATAGTCAAGAATGGAAAAATTCAGGAGATTAGGGCCTGCTCGGAGCACTACCAGCCCGACACGGAGCTGAACCGTCAAGTGATTAAGTCGTTGCAGGCGCAAGGGTACACGGACCACATTAAATCAGTAGCGTGTAGTGAAAGTGATTATTATCAATCTTAATGTAACGTTTTATAAGTTTATATTATCTTATCAGTTACCTTATTGTCCCTATGGAACGCACAACTTTATGTATTCTAGAAGTATTGTGTATAACTTTTAGTTTAATAATAGTAGTTACTGTTCATTTTTATAAGGAATTATTTAACTTGCAATGTATGTATGCATGTATATCATGATTGTTCGGGTGGAATCTTGCAACTCAATTAAAGCATATATCTTCAACAGATTGATTTTCAAAGACCATGGGCAACTATGTATGGAAGGTGGACCAAAAACCAACAGGGCTAAGAGTTATGTCATTAAATAGGTATTTACGTGTAGGTACTTCATTTCATTCTATGGGCACCAAGTTAAGTTCCATTGCAGAACTGACATATTCATATTTTAGTCGTAGTGAATACGAGCTAATAGAAGATTTAAAGACCTACTTTAAAGTCATAAATTCAAAGTCGTAAAATATTTATTTGCGGAATTACGGACCAAACCTAATTCTCAGCTCTGTTGGTTTATAATCAATTTTGACGCATGGTCCTTTCGCATGTACTTATGTAAAATCGGTGACAATACAAATTATGGTACAACCGAGCTGCACTGATGACAGAGTCAGGAGGTAACCTTAGCCTCCTAAACTACACAATATATAATCGTATTTGGGCTCATTTGAACCGTCTCAATGAGAAGTTGATGATTGAAAATACAGTTAGCAATAAAAGCTTGTACCATAATAATTTTTAAGAAACAAAATCCGACTTCAATGGG
The DNA here is from genome assembly GCA_905163555.1 of Notocelia uddmanniana. Classification (NCBI taxonomy): domain Eukaryota; kingdom Metazoa; phylum Arthropoda; class Insecta; order Lepidoptera; family Tortricidae; genus Notocelia; species Notocelia uddmanniana. The sequence goes on from LR991077.1 coordinate 4,964,075, forward strand.
GTAGGCCGGTGAAAGATTATTATACTTAGATGGTGCACTCTTAGATTCCAAAAAATAAAATAAAAATGGCTATAAGTATGTTTATAATGGTAGAAGACTAAGTACCCTCAATTCCTCATGGAGTCATGGAAAAACCTTGTTTGCTTGATAAACAAAACGAAGAGAACAAATCGCCAAACGTGAACTACGCGTCGTTGAAGAGTTCCATTCTGATCATCATCAGCAGTTCCAATTCATCAAATGTCACTTTTGTGAATGAAAATGCTTGATTAGTTCATGAAAATACTAAAATCACTATTCGTGTGCCTTTCACATTTGAGGAGTTCTCTCGATTCCTAATGGATCCCATCATCAGAACTCGAGCATGACAAAAATCAATCGTGAAAATAGAACTTGCTTAACAAACACAGCTAGAAGGACAAATCGCCAAACGTGAACTTTTCGTCGTTGAAGAGTTCTGTTCTGATCATCATCAGCAGTTACACTTCATCCAATGTTACATTTTTGGATGAAAATGCTTAACTTGTTAATAAAAACACAAAAATCACTATAATTGTTTGCCTTAAAGATTTGAGGAGTTCCCTCAATTCCTCATGGATCCCATCATCAGAACTGCGTTTTGACAAAAACGGGACCAACTTGGATTTATATAACAAACATAAAAAAAACATACAACCGAATTGATAACCTCCTCTTTTGAAATCTTGAAGTCGGTTAAAAAAATATTTTATGGAAACTTATTTCAATTTTTTTTTGTGCTCTGTATCGCGATAAGCTGGAAGTAGCTGTGGTGTGTTTTCTATTTATTCATTGTTTTATTATAGTTAATGCTTAGTAATTATATTATTCCAGTACTCAGAGTACGTTTACAATAATTTTAATACTAAAATTATATATTGAAATTCCTCGTAATTTATACTTGTTTCATAAGCGATGTGTTTGCCAATTTCTATGCAATTAGAGTTGAAATTGACAATGTAGCAAGCGTGCTCATGAATTGGAGTAGGAAATACCCTAACTTTCCATAACCTCGTAAGTCCCCACGTACTTGTACAAGTACAAATTAACAATAGAACGTCAGACCTGACATTTTAACTGCATAGCATAAATAACTGCTTAATGTACTTCACCAAGTACAAATTAAGGATGCGTTAAAAACCATGGACGTACCGAATAAAACAAATGACAAGAAATAAATAGAAACTCCCATCTTGTTGTACTGTCAAAATATCGGCAAAAAATATAGTTAACATTTACGTTATAATTGCGTTATTGTAGCTTTTATACGTTATTGCGCAAATTACTCACTGGAGAGTGCATTATTTTGTCTTAGGTTATTTTTTTAAATAACACTATCAAACTATCACACTATCAGGCCCTGACATGGCAGGTACCCGGATAGTAGAAAAAGGTCGCCCATGGCAACATAACAGCGTTCCGTGGATTAAAGCTCGCTCCATGGCAACTATAACAGCATTCCGCGGATTAAAGCACACATCCGCGACCCCGCCGGCGATAGCCGCTGCCAAGCGGCTCCACCGCGGATGCCCGGAGGCCCTCCACGTCAGGCACGCCGCATGTTTTGGCATGCCTTCCTCCTTGACCTCCATCTGGTACAGGAGCGGACCCTCCGCTACGAGGAGATCATGGGTGCCGAAAAACTTCCGGCACCCGGTGGCGGAGCAGGTCGGTGATTACGCCACGAACACCTCGGCGGCAGCCGATAGAGAAAGCATTTCAGCCGGCTCATTCCAGCCGGCAGCCCAAACAGGCCGGCCCTGGGTGTCTCTTAGCTTCACCATGGATGACCCAGTCCACGGTCACCAAGCCCCCCCGCCCCGGCAATGCGGGCACCGTCGAGGGGGAGACATTTTGACTCCTGCACATTCCAACAATTGAATATTTAGCCACGTTGACTACCCAGTCCCGGAATCCTGCTGACTGGATAAGTCACCTGAACTGAACTGTTTTACATATTTTTAACTGAAGCAAAGAAGGTCTCCGTTTCAGTATTAGCAAAAATGCTTTCGTAGGTGTGATCGGCGGATTTTCCGCTGTTCTCCTCTACAGGTCGCATTTCTCAACCGATTTATAATATTAATTTAAAAAAAAAGCGCGCGGGGTCTTTAATCTTACTTAGGAAACAGTACTGCCCTCTTATTCACAAACCGACGTATCCTCACCTCTCACCGCACAACTGTTTTTATATGGAAACTGTCAAAATTTACAAATGACATTTATACTTTGAGTATACTTATTCAATGCACATAGGCGCGTAGGGTGTCTATGAATAACCCTTCAAAAATTACATAATAAACTCCATACCTAAAAATATTCCATTTCAGTCAACCGTTGGTGAGATATTAGCTGCCAAAGTGGTAAAATTCCAAACTATGAAGATTAAAATTCTATAAAAAAATAAAGATGATGTGTGTGTGATTGATGATTAATAAATACTTTCAACGATTTTTAGTTTAAATAAGTTAGGTCTAATAGTTTTTGATTTATTGCTGAAAAGCTGTCTCGCCCAAACAAAAGGGCTTAAGTGCCGAGAGTTCCCTATAAAGATACGTATACGACCTTTTTTGTATTGTAAAGTGGTTTTAAATGTAGATTAGGTGTCGGTGCGGAACCCTTCTTTGTGCGTGATCCAACACGCACTTGGCCGGTTTTTATAAGGTTTTACACCTCGAACCAGTATAACACAGTCTGTCTCATCCCAGGACAAAAACTGTTGGTCTTAACCCATCTGAGTTAATGTTAATAATTCATGTGTTTTTTTCGTTTACAATTACCTACGTTTTTTATACTTTTTATACAACACACCGCCTATCCGATTGAGCCTGAGGCATTTTATGATGAACTAACCAGCATCAGCTGGTAGAAAAAGATACAATAGAATAAGTCTTAAGGAGGGTAAAAACTGGAACTGGGGGGAGGACTGGAATTTACTGCCGCCGTCTGTATTTCCTGATACATACAATCTGGGTCTCTTCAAGACAAGAGTGAATAGGCTATTACTGAATCAGTGAGCAACATCTTAGGCCTTGTCATCGCTTTCCATCAGGTGAGAGTAAGGCCAATCGCCGGTCAGTCTATCAGAAAAAAAAGTGAGGGAAAGTGTTTGGTCACCTTGTACGACACGATTCCTTCATAAGCTTTTTTTAAGAGGGGAAAGTAGAAGGCAAGCGAGGGAGAGGAAGACCAAGAATAAGCTACACGAAGCAAATAAAAGAGAAAGTAGTAGTCTTGTCGTACATGGAAATCGAGGAAATGGCTGTCTATAGGATAAGGTGGAGAAAACTGCATGCTTCATCGGCTACGATGCGGCATCGATGATCAATATAATGCGGTCAAATACCGCAGCCAAAATAGCCTCAATCACTCTATAGATATCATTATCATCCTAGCGTTAGTCCCAGTACAGTTGCATCCTGAAGGATGCCCGGGGTCCGCTACCTAATTCCAAGAATTGGCGTTAATAAGAGCCATATTAAGGACGTAAAAACAAAACTCTCACGGTTTGTCTACGCTCTCAGTATTCTTAAAAGAAATACAAACCTTGAATCTTCAAAAACGGCATACTACGCGTACGCCTACGTGCGGCTCCGCTATGGTGTGGTCTTGTGGTTCCTCAGCACTGATACCTATGATTTGTTTGTCATGCAAAAGCGATGTATCCGTATTCTTACTAACAACCAAATACCAAACAGCTGCTGTCCGCACTTCATACAACTCAAATTACCTTGCCTTGTATTTTAGAAGTAGCACTTTTTGACAGGGAGCACTCTGAACTATTCATAACAAAAAGTCAAGTCTGTAACAGTAGAAATAGATCTAAAAATAAGCTAGCCATGCCAAACACGAAGTTAGCTATGTGCAAGAAGGGCCCATTCTATCAATGTATCACAATAACAAATAAACTACCCGATTTTATTATACAAGAACCCAACGATAATAAATTTAAAAATGCTGTAAAGAAAATGTTGCTTGACAAAGCATATTACTCAATAGATGAATTTCTCAAAGACCGATCACTATTCTAATCACCTTAAGTAGTTGAAAAAAAATCCCTCATATAGTTTAATTATTATTATCTCCGTTTATAAACTCTCGGGTCTTTACAGCCCGGTCCGGTTTATTATTATTATTGTATGTTTTTTCCGCTCACGGGACAATGGTGTCCCGGACCTTTGGAAGGCGTGCGCGGAGCCGAAGTACCAACCGAGTACCACATAGCCAACACGTAGAGGCCCTTTTGACAATTTAATGAAATGCAAGGGGTACACCGAGCGGATGCTGTCCCTGCCCGTGTCATGGGACGCACACAGAGACAGCACCCGCCAGCAGGGTGTACAGGAACTATTGCTGGTTGATGAAATCTAAATGAACCGGACTATTGGGTGAATATGATGGACTAATGGCTGGGCTATTGAGTGAGACAACTGACGTCTGCCTAATAAAACTGTCTCACATTTTTATCTCAGGCAGACGGTGACTCGTCCTCTGCTAGATGGGCCCCTATAAATAGCGACATTAAAAATGGCCTAAGGGCAACACCGGTGCAGAGGGCTGGGGGTAGAGAGGTGGCACTGGACTTTAAACATATAGCTAACTCGCCACTTAGGTGACCACATCCACCCCGAGCAACAGCTCTAGCGACTCCACTCTGGACAGCCGGTTAAGGCAAGCCAGAGGCGGGGGCCTGTTCATACAACCAACCCACAGGACACCCCCAGGAGCACTCAGGTACATAGGGTCGCTGCTACCTAACAGCTCGCCACAAGCTGCCCTATGTTGACTGACTGCACTGGAAATCCAGTGGGCGATGGGGTCGTCACATCCCTACGCCATATTATTATTATTTTTATTCTCAAGCCTATAATTTGTACTGCGAGGTTATATAATAATATAAATATATAGTAATAATAAATGAATTCCTATATATATTTTGTACGGTAATTTATAGTTTTTTTGCTATTATTTTTACTATGTATGTTTTTAGTTTTAAGGACTCTAAGAACTGTGTGCCCTTACGGGGCGGCATGTACCTACCGTTTTATGATTGTAACACCTTATTATATTATGAACATGTCTACAATGAAATAAAGAATAAAGACTGCCATCTGATCTTCCAACACCCAAAACTAGACCTTATTGGGATTAGGCTTATCAAGTGAGTGGGCAACTTGACTGTTAGAAGTTCTCAAGCTGCCCGAAGGCCTCTAACTTGGCTTAACGTGATATGTGGTATTATATTCCTGGTGCTGATTAACGACGCTGATTTATGGTGGATTAACGACCTCAGAGCTCCCGAGAAGAATGCGCTGTATTGAGAATGTGACATACATCGTACAAGCCTTAAATCTAAGTCTAGACTTTCACTAGTGAATTTGAGTCACAAAAACTGCTTAATAATGTAAGGTCATTCGTTTTCACGGTCTCTTGAGAGAATTGAGATACTTTAAAAAAAGGGGTTCCATAGAAAGATTTTTTTAAATCACCACGGTAGCAAACAAGCACACGGCCTTGCTAATGGCGTAATGGCAATCAGATATTGCAGTCTACATATAGCCAGATAAATCAGAAAAAGCGCTTGTAAGCCCTGTTTACCCCACACAGTGCTCACTCCATACATCAGTTTTGTTATCAAAACTACGGGTTATTTTGTAGTCGGCATCTAGTGTCGAATAGCAGAATTATCAGTACTGCTACTCGACAATAGATGCCGTGACGAACGAACAATCGAATGCTCATCAATTTTTAGCTAATATTACAACCGGATTAACCGGGACTCTGTTTTGAACTCATTCTGCTTTAAATATTAGTAGTAAATTGTTGAGCAATACACTTTTCGTCAGTAGCGACATACGTGACGTCTAGTATCTTTATAGCAGTACTGATAATTCCGCTATTTGACGCTAGATGTCGACTACGAAATAACCCGTAAAAACTGATGTATGGAGTAAGCACTCTATTCTTACTTATTTCTCTATGACCCAACTGCTGCAAGCAGACAGAACCCACGGAGTTGGTTACGCTCAAACTTGACCATTTTTTGCACGTCTGGCATGCGGTTAACGTAATCAGCAAAATAATTTTCTGTCAAAAATTTCATTTTTGGTACATACAAGCTTCTATTGCCGACTGTTTGCCACCACTTGCCTGACTAGTTCCATAAATTAAAGATCTCAAAAAGAATTAGCCATTCCCACACAACCCAAAGAAAAAAAGTAAATAGTAAGCTTTTCTTAATTCTAATTGCGACCATTTCATGTTACTAAGTCTACAATTTTATTAGTTCCCAGTGTTCTGTTAGTAAAAAGGAGCACATAGTTTGTAATCTTCACTGTGACTCATACTCAATTGATTATGAATTACTTATTTTATAATGGCGTAACTCCAGGACTCTAAGTTAGAATAGATCAACTGCTTATACACCTGTGTTGACGTTGTCAAAATAAATCACGTTTGTTGCACCATTGGTTTGTGTTAGAAAAATACTTTTTTTGTTATCTATGCTCTACCGCAGATATAGGTGACAGCTGTCATCTCTCTCACTCTTTTCTTCTCTTCAACAATGGCCGTCCCGTAAGCCACTTATTTCGTGCTCGTCCCTAATTTATTTATTTAAACAATGTAAAGTGGAATATATATTATTATAATCAATGCCAAGTTATTTCATGGTGAAATAAAACAACATTGGGTCATCATCACGGTTTTTATTGATCTTCCCGAATCCACGCAGTAGCTGCCCACGTGTCTGCTCAACAGTTTGCTACAATTTGGTTCTATTTTTTCAGAAATCTGCTAAATGTAGATTATTTTATGCTGATGCATATACAAGATAACGAAGTCACATGAAAAAATGAATCGCGAATAATTGAATTACGAGCATAGCGAGTGATTCAAAATTAGAATCTTGCGCGTAGCGAGGGACTCAAATACGCGAGATGCAAATATCTTTGCTCTCGTGTGATACATACAAGTTTTCACCTCAGGGGCAGAACATATAACGCAAAGGAATAGTGATAGAGAGAATAAAGTTACTTAAACTAACCTACGGTATGATAAATTAATAATTTTTAAGAAAAAAAAACCGACTTCAATGGGGGAGTCCGGTGAAAGATTATTAATCTTAGATGGTGCACTCTTAGATTCCATACAATAAAATACAAAAATGGCTATAAGTATGTTTATAATGGTAGAAGACTAAGTACCCTCAATTCCTCATGAAATCATGGAAAAACCTTGCTTGCTTGAGAAACAAAACGAAGAGAACAAATCGCCAAACGTGAACTACGCGTCGTTGAAGAGTTCCGTTCTGATCATCATCAGCAGTTCCACTTCATCAAATGTCACTTTTATGAATGAAAATGCTTGATTAGTTCATGAAAATATTAAAATCACTATTTGTGTGCCTTTCACATTTGAGGAGTTTCCTCGATTCCTAATGGATCCCATCATCAGAACTCGAGTATGACAAAAATCAATCGTGAAAATAGAACTTGCTTAACAAACACAGCTAGAAGGACGAATCGCCAAACGTGAACTTTTTGTCGTTGAAGAGTTCTGTTCTGATCATCATCAGCAGTTCCACTTCATCAAATGTCACATTTTTGTATGATAATGCTCGATTTGTTGATAAAAACACAAAAATCACTATATGTTTGCCTTTAAGATTTGAGGAGTTCCCTCAATTCCTCATGGATCCCATCATCAGAACTCGAGCATGACAAAAATTAATCGTGAAAATAGAACTTGCTTAACAAACACAGCTAGGCGGACAAATCGCCAAACGTGAACTTTTCGTCGTTGAAGAGTTCTGTTCTGATCATCATCAGCAGTTCCACTTCATCCAATGTCACATTTTTGTATGAAAATGCTCGATTTGTTGATAAAAACACAAAAATCACTATATGTTTGCCTAAAAGATTTGAGGAGTTCCTTCAATTCCTCATGGATCCCATCATCAGAACTGCCTTTTGACAAAAATGGGACCAACTTGGATATATATACATACAATCAAAAAAAGAATTTTTCAAATCGGTTAAGAAATAACGGAGTTATGGAGTAACAAACATTTAAAAAAAAAAAAAAAAAAAAAAACATACAACCGAATTGATAACCTCCTCTTTTGAAATCTTGAAGTCGGTTAAAAAGTAAGTTTATTTCACGCTCGCAGCAAAATTGCATTTTGCTCACAAGTTTCAAGCAGGAAAAGTCGTTTTCACGCTCGCAGCAAAATTGCATTTTGCTCACTGGTTTCAAGCAGGAAAACCGCCATTTGAGGTGCTGCTTTGCGCCGCTGAGGTGAAAAAGTCTTTATTACAAGGGAATAAGAGCTTTTGCCTTGTTCATATGCGTAGCTGCTTTTGGTGCCGACTGTACTTCGGAGGAATCCTTACGGTTTTGTCCATTACTAAACACAAATATCAACATACGACTCTAATAAGTGAAAAAATGACTCCAATTTGCAACTCATCAGTTCAAATCATCATTGGCCACAACATGTTGACAGATGATTGTTGCAGCGACCGTTTCTTAAGAAGAAGAGGTCTGCGCGCCGTCGGAGATTGGGGAAGCGGCGCATTTCTTCCTGTGACTGTAAAGACCTATCGCAGCACGGCACTTTCTGCCACAAAGATCGCAGGTGAAGCGAGAATCTGTTGATGGTTCCTGTGCAGTCCGAACTATTTTCTGCTTTAAATCATCGAGCCAGGCTAGGTCATGCTTCGCTACGCCGTCTTGCAAAAGGTTACGCCATTCCGATCTTCTAATGGCTTCCGTTTCCCAGTTATTCGGGTCGATGCCAAAGGACAACATGTGTCGCTTGCAGGAATCGAAGACAAATATCAACATACAACTCTAATAAGTGAAAAAATTACTCCAATTTACAAGTCATCAGTTCAAATAAGCAATATCATTTCATCCGCACTGTTCGTAGTACCTTTTGGTAAAGTTAGCTTGCTTAAAGTTAGCTGAATGCGAAATGCTTACGATTCCTATATATTTATTTATAATATTATAATGAATTCTGAAAGAAAAGTGAAAATTTACGAATTCGAGACCGAAAGTTAGAAAGGCCCCTTGGCATATTTGGCCAACGTCCATGACAGTTATATACGACTAAACTGAATAAGTTAATTCTTTAATAGGTTCTTCACTTACATTGCAGAAAACCGCTGCCATGATAACTAACTACTCTGTAGAGTACGCGGCGTTGTATTCCTGGCGGTGAGTAAAGTAAGCGCCAGTTGAAAACGAAAATAATTTCCAATGTCACATTTTTGGATGCAAATGCTTGACTTGTTGATAAAAACACAAAAATCACTATATGTTTGCCTTAAAGATTTGAGGAGTTCCTTCAATTCCTCATGGATCCCATCATCAGAACTGCCTTTTGACAAAAACGGGACCAACTTGGATATATATACATACAATCAAAAAAAGAATTTTTCAAATCGGTTAAGAAATGACGGAGTTATGGAGTAACAAACATTAAAAAAAAAAAAAAAAAAAAAAAAACATACAACCGAATTGATAACCTCCTCTTTTGAAATCTTGAAGTCGGTTAAAAATGACATTTAATATGTCAAATTCAATACATTGTTTGTTAACAATTTTTTCGTTTTCAGCTGGCGCTTACATTAAGGTCGCCAGAGCTCGCGAGAATGCTCTGTGTTGAGAGTGGGGACCTGTATTTGTCTGTATAGCTGTCAACATTCGACTAAACTTGGGCAGTGGGCGGGGCACATTGCACGTAGAACCGATCAAACCGATGGCCGTTGGGGTGGAAAGTTTCTCGAGTGGCGACCACGTATCGTGCAGCGCAGTGTAAAGGATGAATCACAGTAGACGGTTCCGTGTCCGGGCCGGCCCATTTTCTATGACAGCAAACGTAACGGCCGGCGTATTTCTTAAGAAGAAAACGGGCCGGCCCGGACACGGAACGGTCTACTGTGAATCATCCTTAAGTAGACTCCCCACAAGGTGGACTGATGACCTGGCAAGGTCGCGGGCGCCCGGTCCGGGAGGCGTAGAACCAGCCATCGTGGCAGCCTTTGGGGGAGGCCTTTATGTACGATTCGCACCAAACGGCCGGAGGCGGCGCGCACGCCACCAGAGTCAAAGGAATTCGAACGCTCCATACAGAAGCTAGACTGCGTATCCAAACGGCAGCGGCAGAGCCGGCGGCAGCTGACCGACTCCGACCGGCAACCCATTCAAATATGAAATCTAACTTCTGTATGGAGGGTTCGAATTCCTTTGACTCTAGTGGGGTGCGCGCCAACTCCAACCGTTCAGTGTGAATCGTCCATAAAGCTCGCAACGCACAGCTCATTGTAAATCCGCGCCTGAGCGGACGGGTACAGTGCGACACAAAAGAGTATAAATTAAAAAGTGGCAACACTGTAGTGTCGTCCCTTTTTTAACCGACTTCAAAATTTCAAAAGAGGAGGTTATCAATTCGGTTGTTTTTTTTTTTTTTTTAATGTTTATTAGTCCATAACTCCGTCATTTCTTAACCGATTTGTAAAATTCTTTTTTTGATTGTAAGTATATATATCCAAGTTGGTCCCGTTTTAGTCAAAACGCAGTTCTGATAATGGGATCCATGAGAAATTGAGGGAACTCCTCAAATCTTCAAGGCAAACATATAGTGATTTTTGTGTTTTTATCAACAAGTCAAGCCTTTTCATCCAAAAATGTGACATTGGATGAAGTGGAACTGCTGATGATGATTAGAACAGAACTCTTCAACGACGAAAAGTTCACGTTTGGCGATTTGTCCTCCGAGCTGCGTTTGTTAAGCAAGTTCTATTTTCACGATTGATTTTTGTCATGCTCGAGTTCTGATGATGGGATCCATTAGGAATCGAGGGAACTCCTCAAATGTGAAAGGCACACAAATAGTGATTTTAGTATTTTCATGAACTAATCAAGCATTTTCATTCATAAAAGTGACATTTGATGAAGTGGAACTGCTGATGATGATCAGAACGGAACTCTTCAACGACGCGTAGTTCACGTTTGGCGATTTGTTCTCTTCGTTTTGTTTGTCAAGCAAGCAAGGTTTTTTCATGATTCCATGAGGAATTGAGGGTACTTAGTCTTCTACCATTATAAACATACATTATAGCCATTTTTATTTTATTGTATATCTATCTAAGAGTGTACCATCTAAGTATAATAATCTTTTACCGGCCTCCCCCATTGAAGTCTGTTTTTTTTCTAAAAAATTATTCCTAGATTGATTTGAAAGGGATAATAACGGATCGCGGCGGTTTTTGGCCGGTGTCACCGTTTACCGGCCAACGCGCGGACGCGGCATGGCCAAATTCACTCGATGACCGACCGCGCACAGAGCCTATGGACGATTCACACCGAACGGCTGGAGTCGGCGCGCACCTCACCAAAATCAAAGGAATTCGCACCCTCCATACAGCTAGAGTTCGTAGCGAAACGGTGGCGGCCTGCATTTAGTTGAGAAATCTAACCTCTGTATTTAGGGTTCGAAATCCTTTAGTTCCTGGTGGGGTGCGGGTTGACTCCGGCCATTTGGTGTGAATCGTCCATTATCATGTAAAGTTTTCGAGCGTGCATAGTAAGATAAGATAGCCTTTATTTGCCAATTTTTTTCATTTTACATTTCATATGATATTAATAGTAATTATAAGTATAAATACATCATTTGCGCATGCATATACAATTTAATTGGAAATTTGTATATTTAATTATCATAGTTTTTCCTATTTTCTCCTATATATCTATTTCACTACTTATTTATTTATTTTTTATTTCAATTTGTCTCTTGGCGTCCATAATGTTGATCTAAATGTTATATTCAATAGTTATACGTTTCTGCCAAAATGTTCATTTACGGTACAATGTTTTTCTAGGTAACGACTGTATTATTTTTCCATAACCATCAACTACTCGTCGAAACGGTTCGAATGAATCTAGGTGAAAAGGTACCAAAAGACCCTTCCAGCACCCCAAAAAACTTTGACGGTCCATGTGCTGAACATCCTGTATACGTCCCACTGCTGGGCACGGCCTCCTCTCATAGATGAGAGGAAATGGGCAGGAGTCCCCACGCTGGCCTATTACGGATCGCGACATGCGCCTTTTAATTTCATCGCAGATGCAGATTTCCTTATGTTTTCCGTCACCAAAAAGCTAAATAATATAAAGTATATATAAAAATGGAGCCATATAGCTAAGGACAGACACAGATGGTCATCTTTGGAGGAGCCCTGTTGCAAGGACCCCCGGTCCCTACCAGGGACTATTAAATAGTCAAGAAATTATAATAATAAAAGTTAAAAAAAAAAAGTAAACGTAGTTTATTCTTCATATTACATGCATTATTAGTCATATTACATGCACCTAATAATAAAAAAAAGATTAAAAAAAACTAATAAAACTAACAATGGTAATAATTTTTCTATATTGTATTTAAGTAGTAAAGTTACTAACCGACTAAAACATTCATATTACATACATCCGTGAAAAAAAACGAAAATGACATGCGTAAAGAAAAAGATAAACACTCATTGGCATGAGCCGGGGTTTGAACCCACGACCGACGCTTGAAAACAGCATGCTTAAACCACAAGTCTACCATAACAAACTTGCTTGAATTGTATGACGAACGACTCACCCGGTAGCTTTGGAGGTAGTGTCACTCCCAACTAGGCTAAACAGGTCGACGAAAATGAAAATGCCATCCGTGAAAAAAACGACAATGACATCAGTTAAAAAAAATGAATAATCTCATTGGTATGAGCCGGGGTTTGAACCCACGATCGACGCTTGAAAGCAGCATGCTTAAGGCGAAGGGGTGGGCAAGCTCTTTCCATACAAACTTTGTGCAAGTTTTTCTTCGTTTGTGTTTGCACACCAGTTACTATTTTTGGTCCATATGCTTATTTTTTAGGGTTCCGTAGTCAACTAGGAACCCTTATAGTTTCGCCATGTCTGTCCGTCCGTCTGTCCGTCCGTCTGTCCGTCCGTCCGCGGATAATCTCAGTGACCGTTAGCACTAGAAAGCTGAAATTTGGTACTAATATGTATATCAATTACGCCGACAAAGTGGTAAAATAAAAAGTGGAAAAAAATATTTTATTAGGGTACCTCCCCTATACGTAAAGTGGGGAGTGATTTTTTTTTTCATTTTAACCCTAACGTGTGATATATTGTTAGATAGGTATTTAAAAATAAATAGGGGTTTACTAAAATCATTTTTTGATAATGTTAATATTTTCGGAAATAAACGCTCCAGAAGTATAAAAAAAATGTGTACCCCCCCCCCCCTCTAACTTATGAACTATAAGTTTTAAAAATATGAAAAAAATCTCAAAAGTAGAACTTTATAAAAACTTTGTAGGAAAATTATTTTGAACTTGATAGGTAGAATAGTTTTTGAAAAAATTACAAAAATAATTTCTGAACTAAGTTTGTAATTTAACCGTATAAACAGGTGTTTATTGTACCTGTCATTTCTACAAAATCACAATGAAATGACGTGCTTTCAAAGGTTTTGTGTTTCTGTACTTAATATGTCAACTTAATGTGACGGACGGAAAACTACGGAACCCTATACTGAGCGTGGCCCGACACGCTCTTGGCCGGCTTTTTTTTTAAACTACTAGTTTGTTAGTTATGTCTTGTTGTTTTTCTTTTTTAATTTTAACTTTTATTGTATTTTTTTATATTTTTTTTAATTTAAATAATGCAAAATTTCAACATCAAGTTCTGCGTATATCCAATATAAACCAATAAAAAATTAAATTAAATGCTGAAGTGCCAAAACTAACGCAAAAAACTTGCACAACCTTTGTATGGAGAATAGCTTGCCCTACCCTGCACCTTAAATCACTAGTCATGACACACTTACATACACGTACATACTTGCTTAAAATGTATGACGAACGACTCACAGCCGTCTGCTGTGAAATATCCATTTAATTTTATGAACTCACTAGCTTTTGCCCGCGGCTTCGCACGAGCAGAAGTAAAATAATTTTTAAGAAAAAAAACCGACTTCAATGGGGGAGGCCGGTGAAAGATTATTATACTTAGATAGTGCATTCTTAGATTCCATACAATAAAATAAAAATGGCTATAAGTATGTTTATAATGGTAGAAGACTCATCATCCTCCTTCTAGCGTTATTCCCAGTACAGTTGCATCCTGAAGGATGCCTGGGGTCCGCTACGTAATCCCAAGAGTTGGCGTAGGCACTAGTTTTTACGGAAGCGACTGCCATCTGACCTTCCAACCCGAGGGGGAAACTAAACCTTATTGGGATTAGGCTTGTCAAGTGAGTGGGCAACTTGACTGTTAGAGGTTCTCAAGCTGCCCGGAGGCCTCTAACTTGGCTTAACGACTGCTATGCTATACAGCAACCGGGATCAACGGCTTAACGTGCCTTCCAAAGCACGGGAGCGCTCAGTTAGTAACCACTCAATGGTAGAAGACTAAGTACCCTCAATTCCTCATTGAATCATGGAAAAACCTTGCTTGCTTGACAAACAAAACGAAGAGAACAAATCGCCAAACGTGAACTACGCGTCGTTGAAGAGTTCCATTCTGATCATCATCAGCAGTTCCACTTCATCAAATGTCACTTTTATGAATGAAAATGCTTGATTAGTTCATGAAAATACTAAAATTACTATTTGTGTGCCTTTAACATTTGAGGAGATTCCTCGATTCCTAATGGATCCCATCATCAGAACTCGAGCATAACAAAAATCAATCGTGAAAATAGAACTTGCTTAACAAACACAGCTAGAAGGACAAATCGCCAAACGTGAACTTTTCGTCGTTGAAGAGTTCTGTTCTGAACATCACCAGCAGTTCCACTTCATCAAAAGTCATATTTTTGATGATAATGCTCGATTTGTTGATAAAAACACAAAAATCACTATATGTTTGCCTTTAAGATTTGAGGAGTTCCCTCAATTCCTCATGGATCCCATCATCAGAAATCGAGCATGACAAAAATTTATCGTGAAGATAGAACTTGCTTAACAAACACAGCTAGGAGGACAAATCGCCAAACGTGAACTTTTGGTCGTTGAAGAGTTCTGTTCTGATCATCATCATCAGCAGTTCCACTTCATCAAATGTCACATTTTTGGATGAAAATGCTTGATTTGTTAATAAAAACACAAAAATCACTATATGTTTGCCTTTAAGATTTGAGGAGTTCCCTCAATTTCTCATAGATCCCATCTTCAAAACTGCGTTTTGACAAAAACGGGACCAACTTGGATATATATACTTACAATCAAAAACATATTTTTTTCTAATCGGTTAAGAAATGACGGAGTTATGGAGTAACAAACATTAAAAAAAAAATACAACCGAATTGATAACCTCCCCTTTTGAAATCTTGAAGCCGGTTAAAAAGTAAAAATATTTTTTTTATTGTAGCACTTCCTTATACAATTTAGTAGCGGTTAGGATTTCGGGTGCATTTCAAAGAAAGCCAGTAACGTATGAACTCATTATCAGACATTTTTAAAACATCATTAACAATAAACGTACAGTCCGCTGCAGCGAAACCTGTCCCCCCTGCATAGAAGTTTGTATGCAGGGGGGTCAGGTTTCTCTGCAGCTGACTGTACATTCACATACAACATCACACATAATGAATAATGGTTAACAGATGTATAAAAAAGTAATTAAGAGGTTTCTTTAAACGGATTAGCATCATAGACACGTTTTTTTAGGGCTCCGTAGTCAATTAGGAAACCCTTATAGTTTCGCCCTGTCCATCTGTAACCGTCTGTCTGTCTGAGGCTTTGCTCTGTGATGGTTAGTGCTAGACAGCTGCAATTTGGTATGGATATATAAACCAATAAAACTGACAAAGTCGTAAGTTAAAATAAAAAAAACCAGGGTACCTCCCCTACACGTAAAGGAGGGATGATTTTTTCTGCTTCAACCCTACAGGGTTGGGATGTTGTTGGATAGGTCTCTCAAAATGGGTAGAGGTCTTCATCAAACATTTTTTAATAAAGTGAATATTTTCGTAAATATTCATTAAAAAAGAAAAAAAGTGTCCTCCGCCCCTGTAACTTTTGGTCTGGGTCCAAAAACTATAAAAAAGCATGAAAGTAAGGCTTAATAAAGATTTTCAACGAAATCTATAGCGGACATGATCAGTTAAGCCGTTTTTGAGTTATCGTAAAAAGTCTTCCCTTCTTTGCATATAAAAGACGCATGAAACGCTGCGAAAGTATTCCCTTTTGCTTGTTATTGTTTTTTTTAGAGTAAGTTCATTAGGCAATTACGGAACTCTACACAGCATGGCCCGACATGCCCTTGGCCGATTTTATTTTATTTTATTTAGAACTTATTGGCCCGCGTAGCGCGGAACGTGAACTTTCGCTGCGTACATCCTAAGTCAGGTTTGTCATCGATGCGTCTGTACGCGTATCCTCTGTGCGATCTCGTAAATAGTTGATTTTTGATACTAAGGCCTTAAAAAAATTATAAATATTGAGGGACAATCTTTTTTTTATGGGATTGCTCTTGGCCATTATCTAGCACAAATCAAACAATATAAAAATAATTCATTTATTTACATACGCGTATTAATAGTTATAATGTCATAAAATAAACTCTGACGTTGACGAATGACCAGTCAAAATTGAGCTGAACTAGGGATTATTATGCATACACCATAGCCGTACTTGAATAGACATCGGTTGGCAATGCGCATGTATCACCCCTGGAGTTGCAGGCGTCCATAGGCTGTGGTGACCGCTTACCATCAGGCGGGCCATACTCCTGTTTGCCACCGACGTGGTATAAAAATAAAAACATAGACAGAGACAATTATTCAACATACATATAGTTGTCGGCGGTTAAGAAGTCAATCCTGACACCTGTCATTTCCATACAGTTTATAACCTAAAAGCCACTTTGATGTTATAAACTGTATGGATATGACCGGAGTCAGGATTGACTTCTTAACCGCCGACCACTATAGTATTACAAATCTTGCAACCGGTCCCTGCACTGGACAAACATAGCCTGTATCGCAGGAGACCAAAAAGAGGGAGCATTAATTGTTAAAAACTAAGTAATAATTATAAGATAAAAAAGCTAAACATTGTGTGTTAGATAAAGTGTGTGTGTTTTGTGCGTGTAAGAATTATATTGGTGTTATACTTATGCTGATAAAAATATTTTTTTCTTTTTTTATTGTTCGTAAGTGTATGTATTTTATTTCGCATTTCGACAAGAAAGTTAACAGATAATATCAACAATTACGTGATTCTAGGCTACGAATAAATAGGTCTACGGTCTCCCCTGCCTGTCGTAAAAGGCAACTAAAGGGGGTCACCGGGGTTGCGAGCACACCTAGGAGCCAAAAGGAGTAAATCGCAAAGGGGGGGGGGGCTCCAGTGCGTAGTGAGATCCTGGAGTCCTCCGCATTAGACCGCAGATGGCGGTCACCGTGGAGTTTTTAGTGGATAGAAATACCACATAGCCCAGTCATTCCCCGATAGCTGGTTACATGGATCGCAGGTTTTCTCCACAAAAAAAAGTCTAAGAATAAAATAAACTAAAACCTAAATACTTAACGTCGAATTAGGGGGTCTGACGCCCGCGCGGGTTCGTACCTGGTGCAAAGGTTATCCATTGCCGTTCAGCGTGGTTGTTTTTATAAGCTTTTTTTTTTCTAATTTGTATGATATTGTATAAATTACAAAGTTTATTTACATACAGATATCACTGCAAATATTTGCGTCCAATTGTCAAAATAATCCTACAAAATTTACTATTTAAGAAAAAAATGCGTTAGGTCTTATGAAACAATAGATCAATAGGGGTGTATATTTACCTATTACTTTACCATACACACATACTTTACCATATACAGTATAGTAGGTAGTGACACTGCCTCTGGAGCTAGAGGTCCCGGGTTCGAATCCCGGCCGGGGCATTATTTGTGCATTTAGCACGGATTTTGTTCTTGGGTCTTGGATGTTCTCTATGTATTTAAGTATGTATTTATCTATATAAGTATGTATATCGTCGCCTAGTACCCATAGTACACGCTTTGCTTAGTTTGGGACTAGGTCGATTTGTGTAAGATTGTCCCCCAATATTTATATATATAATATTTATATACATACATTTAGGGCTCACATGCGTTTTCCTGACCTTTTAAAAATATACAGGGTGTTCGGCACATGAACCGTCAATTTTTTTTGGCTTGCTGGTAGGGTGATTTCCTACCTTTCCACCCTTAGACCCTGGGTCCTAAGAGTTACGGTCAAGGAGGTACGATTTTTTAAATTATTTAACTAAAATACCCAAAATCTGACCTTATTCATATTCATATTCATATTCATTTATTGCATTATGTTGTACAGTAAGGTCTTAAAACTACATAACATAAACCCCGCAAGGGCACTGCAAAATAAGTTAAACCACTTAACTTTTATATATTAGGTACATATTTATTTTATTTTTATGACCAAAAAATTCTTGTATATTATAAAAACAGTTAGCTAAAAGAAAACTCTTTAATGAATTACAAAACAAAGTATATTTTTTTATTCCTTTAATTGTAAGCGGTAATTCATTATAAATTTTTACTGCCATATGATGAGTGGCTGTGCTTACAATTTTTAGTCTCGTAAAAGAG
Organism: Notocelia uddmanniana; assembly: GCA_905163555.1. Lineage (NCBI taxonomy): Eukaryota > Metazoa > Arthropoda > Insecta > Lepidoptera > Tortricidae > Notocelia > Notocelia uddmanniana. Next base: position 4,982,754 of record LR991077.1, read on the forward strand.
CTAACTAATTGGTTCCTCTTCCTGAGGTTTGGTTGGCAACAATCATCTCTTTCACGTCCAAAAACATCTCTATGATTTCTTACGAATTTACATATTTCGTATATATAAATAGACACCAATGTTAATATTTTCAACTTTGTAAAGTGTGGCCTACAACTTTCCCATTCTCTAATGTTGACCAAAATTCTAAGGCATTTCTTTTGTAAAATGAAGAGGCTTTTACTGTGTGGACTATTTCCCCAGATAATTACGCCATAGCTCAGCCACGCATGTGCGTAGGCATAATACGCAGTAATTGCTGTTTTTAAGTTTGTGCATCGTTTGAGTTGATATAGAGCATATGTGAATCTGGATAGCTTACCTGATATCTTATCTACGTGGGATTTCCAGTTCATTTCTGAATCGATTTCAACTCCTAACAGGTTGCATGAATACACTGACTGTATCGCATCATTGTCGAATGCATTGTTCATATTGAAAGAGCACCTTTGAAGCCCCATAACTTTTTTGTGTATGGTTTTACATGCATAACTTGCTTAAATGGAGTATTTTTTTAAGTATGATTGCTGTGTTTAGTATTCTTTAGAAACGTCATAAACTAAAGAACATTTTAAAATAAAATGAAGCTCTCATTAGCTGTAAAAAATAAATAACTTAAATTTTTCAGTGTAAATGAGTTCGTATATTCGTTTTGATTGTTAACAAAAAGCCGCACGTGTTCATTTTGTGGCGCTGTTTGTAAAATAAATGTATTTTTAAGCACACACTCATGCATACAGGTGAGACAATTAAGTAAATTATGCATGTAAAAGCATACACAAAAAAGCTATGGGGCTTCGAAGGTCAGATTTTGGGTAATTTAGGCAAACATTTTAAAAAATCGTACATCCTTGACCGTAACTCTTAGGGCCCAGGGTCCAAGGGTGGAAAGGTAGTAAATCAGCCTACCAGCACGCCCAAAAACTTTGACGATTCATGTGCCGAACACCCTGTATACGCTCCGTTTTTGAAGAATCCTATACTGTGGTCCCTCGGGAAATCCCCTGCAGGGAGTTCATTCTCCAACCGGAGCGTTCGAGGGAAATTCGTCATTAACTGTGCCGTTCTTCTCCATTTATCTAGACACGCGGCAGCGTGTCCAGCCAAGTTCACCCCAGGAACTGGCGGACAGCAGCTGTGTGTTATATTGTACACGAACCGTTTGGAGCCACTTTTTTTTATGACATAGGTGGCAAACGAGCAGACGAATCGCCTGATGGTAAGCGATTAGCGCCGCCCATGGACACTCGCAACACCAGAGGGGTTGACCCCCCAATAACTCCAAATCTATCTAACATAAAAACATGAAATTTGGTACATATATTAAGATCCTTTAGAACAACTAGAACCCCAAATTTCATAAATATAGGTTAAATAGTTATTGAGATATTAAATTCCAAAAAACTGCATTTTTACCACTGACTGACTGACTAATCAAAAACCTAACCTAAGTTTTCTTTTTTATGGTATTATAACATACTGCATAAATCTGCCAAGTTAAGGCTCAAAATGCATTAAGCCGCAGTAAATTAGTTTTACTGTAAACAATCTAGTGCCAAACTTGGCAACTTTTCAGATAGGTAATCTACGGAACTTGGCGCCCATTTAGAACTCAATTCTTTTGTCGGTGAACTTGGCTGCCATTTTCGCATTTATGTTTTTGATGGGATTTGTGTTCTAGCGTGAGGATGAATGCCCTGCTGCGAGGACTCTGGTGTAAATTAAATATAAACAATACAACAAATATATGTATAAATGAATGTATTTGTAAATGCAATACATGTTTTAAATCTTAACATAAGCTGAAATAGGTTAAGACCAACAGATCGTCCCAGGATAACACATCGTGTCATACCAGTATCAGTGGTATTTCCTAAGGATAACAAGCTGACTACAATTTTAAGTGATCTCGTTGAACATTGTGTAAAAACATATCAACATTAAAATTAAAACCATAAATGAATGCATTTAAGTTGTTTTTTTTTAATACGACCTGCTACAATATTTGTGACCGTCCATGGCTATAGGGCCCTTATGGCAGGTATTGAGTTAAGCACAGATCCTAAATCTACGTTAAATAAGCTATCTAAACTTGACCCTAAGTCCAATACTTTTTTTTTAAACATCAAATTTACACATGTTAAAATTGCACTTTTGCGCAATCGTCAAAAGAAGTTTGAAACTAATTTTAAGTATGTTCCCGTTGGAAGTTACATAGATTATAATTGATTTTGTATCTCAAGGTGTTTTTCTTTGGAACTCAGTCATGGTTTTTTTAATGTGACTTCCAGATCCTGAAAAAACAGCCTTTGGTAAGAGCAACACGCTCATATGAACGAAATTAATAAAAATATTTTTTTCGGCTTTTTCTTTAATTTCCGCCCCTTCACCGCGTGAAGAGTTCGACATGCAAATTGTCGCGTGTAAGTGAGAGAGGGACGGTAATAGTGGCGGTAGAACTCAAAGGAAGAATGGTAACGGTCCACGCCGCCGAGAGATGTTTTGACGTCAGCCGAAAAATGTAGTACCTGTCGAGCTTTGTCATTTTTGTATGCTTTTTCCCAAAAGGGCTCTTTTCTACTAAACTTTAAAGAAAGAATTAACGTACACAACTGACACCAAAGTACAAATATAGCTAAGTAAAAAAATGATAATTTTGAAGGATTTTACTAAAACGCCAATATCTCCGTAACTAGAAAATGTCATAAGGGACCTTTCCTTATGGACGGTCACATTTTTTTAAGTTTATTGTAACAGCCTAACAACTAAGATACAAGTTACAATTTAAAATAGTTTACAATTTTATTTTCGAATATAAACTTAAACTTAACCAAAGAGGCTGGTTTTTAACATCGTTTCGCGGTGTTAAATTTTCTTTGTAAAAAATAACATTTTGATATTGTTATGTAACTTTAACGTACTACAAAATAATTATAAAAGACTGTTCAGGGGGGTAATTGCTAGGATAAATCTACTGACATTTTCTCCTACATCGCAACTATCCCTCTGCTGGTTAATAATATTTTTCGCCGTGATCTGACGGTGGATCTACATAGGCTTTTTCTATTATTTATTTACTGCAACCATGGTATTAAACATCTTATCTAATTTTTATTGTTAATGGAAACTTAAGGTATTTCCTATACTTTTGATTTTGATAAAGAAAGGAGTGTACCCAATTGCAGGAAACACCAAAACTTTCAAAATTACACTAATCGTAGAAGGCACAGTGTAGGGCATATATAAATAAATAAATTTGGACCTTATTTCAATTGAATAAGACGAAAAATGTATACTTATTGGTGCCCGTGACTGTACACTTTTAACTAGAAACGCCCAGGTGACACTGCGCCGTGCCGTACATATTGCGGTAGCTACATTGTAAAAGTCAACTCAAATTGTATAGAAAGCGGCTTAGGTATCGCTTAATAAAGAAGTACAAATAAAACACTAACTAAAGCAAAAACAATCGCAATACCGAGCAAAAATAGACAAATTACTAGTAAAAATTACAAAGTGACTACTATTATTAAACTAAGAATTAAACATTCAATTGTGCGATTCATAGGAGCAAAAAACGTTATTGACAAGATAATATACACTTATTGAACGTTAGATTCAGATTGATTATAATCACTTTCACTACACATTACTGATTTAATGTGGTCCGTGTACCCTTGCGCCTGCAACGACTTAATCACTTGACGGTTCAGCTCCGTGTCGGGCTGGTAGTGCTCCGAGCAGGCCCTGATCTCCTGAATTTTTCCATTCTTCACAATCATTTCACCTGCTCCCGCAACTGGCTTGCCAGCAAAGAAGCTCGATGTATGTAGCAATCCCTGTTTATGCAATTTAGACAATAGTATCTTTCCGTCAGGCCCCATCGCGAAGATAGCAGCTGGCCCCGTATGCCCTTCGTCTGCATCACTGGTATCTACTAAGGTCCCCTGTGAATTATGCAATTTGCCATCTTTCACGTGCACTTCCATTATGGCCCTGTGCTGCGCGTCGTAATAAGTCACACCAGGAGGACACTGGGACTCGTTCTGCCACGCACAAGCTATATCTTCGTTCCTATATCGACTGTGCATCCAGTACGTAGCGTATGAAAACGCTATACTTGAAACATAATCGATGTATCCGTACGTGTATTTGGTGCAATTTGTGCCATTTTCCCAATTGCAAATAAAAATGTTGCTTTCATCTTGTACTGTATATAAATTTCCATCGTAGAATGCTATGTCTATTGGATAATTATAGCTTAAACTTACTGATTTACAAGAGTCAATGGCGTCGGAATTTTTAATGCATTTCCACAATTTATTTTTATATGATACTGCAAAAATACTATTTCCCGCATTTGCAAAACCCACGATGCCGCGGGTTAAGTTAAACATAAACATGCAAATACTCTCTGTTCCTAGGGAGCAACGCATTACTTTTCCATCCCATGAACCAACATAGATGTATTCATTTACCACCATCAAAGCATAGACGTGACTTTCAAATGTATGGAATGGCCGACAGCTGTTAATTTCATTAAGTTGGCAAATCAGAACTGTGTTGTTTTCTAGACCTGCGTATAAATTCCCTTTTCCAGTAGCTAGAGACTGGACATGGGTATCGCAGGTCTGATAGATCTCACATGATTTCGCTTGGTTCAGATTGCATCTTAAAATTTTCCCTAGAAGTCCTGCATATATAAACTCTCCAACGACGAGCAAGGCCCTGACCTCTGAGCCAGTGGTATTAAAAACCTCACACTGTACAGGTTCGTGTACACACCGTACCAGATTATCATACGTACCGATGAACACTACCGCGGGGGTTGAATACGTGCGTTCTGTAGCAACGCATACGTCTGTTACTTTAACAAAAGGAGATGTCACGTTGGTTGGTGATGCGCCGTTTTCTCCGTTTGGTGAAGGAGCACTTAGCGGGGAGGCGGAGACTGACGCAGCGAGCAGCAGAGTCGAGAACAAGAGGAACTTCATGGTTAGATGTAAGTTATTGTTAGGTGCGTCGCGGCTGGATATCACGGACTGAATGCTGGTCCCAGCATCGGTGGATGCTAAATAGGGACAAAATACTCATAAAAGCTGATAAGAGCCATTGCCCTGGAGGTTACAGGGGCAGGCACTCACTGCAGATAAAAAAATATTAAGGGTGATTCCAAAAATAGTGGCGTGTAAAAAGTATAAAGTTTTTCTACAATTTTATGTTCGGTTCGCGTTAACAAACAGCGATTATCCTCCCAAAATGAAATATAATCCACAGCGAACAAATGTATAATTTGGCGGCAATGATAGAACGGTTTTTTTTTCAATACACTTGCTCGTAAAAGGTCTTATTGCACGCAGGCGTATAGAGCAGTTATAACCGATTTACCTCCCGCTGGAGGTTTAGATTTTCATAGCACCTCCAGACCTATGTGGGCGATGGGATAATAGCAATCTGTCACCGCAATTTCACATTTTCTCAATCTATAAACTTAAAAAACTTAAAAAAAAGTCTAGCTAAAAGTGGCACTGAACTTAATTTTCGTGTGCTTGTGAGTTTATGTACTTACGTATGTTATCATTATACACCTATACCTATTTTTGAAGTAAAATGAGACACAAATAATACAAGTCACCAAAAGTGAACGAGTGTCGCAAATGGACAAGGCAGGTTACAGTAAAAGTAGGAACTTTATATTTTTTACGAATAACGTTTTTAATTGATCTCGATGTACAAGATTTGTGTATGCCTATGAACATTTTTACTTTTTCTTTAAAAAATAAAAATATATTTAGCATACTTACTTTCTATTAAAAAACTATGTAATAGAATAGATGCTATTAAATTGTTGTAGGCGCAGCCTTAAACATCGCTCGCTCATACAAAATTCTACCCCCCTTTTCACTCCCTTAGGAATTATTTCCGGAATAAAAACTATCCTATTAGGCGCATAAAATCAGCAAAACCTGGACATAATTCGATAACTGTAATTTTCTTTTTGTACGATTTAAAGTATTATTAGTTATAATTAAAATAAAAAGAATTAAACATTTTAAGGCTCCGCGTCAATTTGGAAAAAAAAAACAAAAAACATTTTTTTGAACACATTTTGATTTCGTAATAAAGCCATAATAAATAACTTTGCAAAAGTACCTGTATTATGATAAGAAAAAATATCATTAAACAAATATCGTGGATATTTTTTTGTTTAATATATATCTTATAGTACTAAATAAAATGTTGACGGAATCAATTAAACACTTTTGAGGTAGTTATGTATTTGGCTTTCCAAAAATTACCCAATTTGTGACTTTAGAGATATGCAAATATCCATGGTGATAAATTATTAAAAATTAAACGGCTTCTCTATGCACATAACTACGTCGAAAGTGTTTAATTGATGCCGTTAACATTTTATTAGTACTATAAGAAACATATTAAACAAAAAATATTCACGATAATTGATTAAATGATATCATATCATAATACAGGTACTTTTACAAAGTTATTTATTATGGCTTACTTACGAAACAAAATGTGTTAAAAATTAAGTTTTTTGTTTTTTAACATTGACGCGGAGCCTTAAAATGTTTAATTCTTTTTATTTTAACTACAACTAACAATATTTTAAATCATAGAAAACGAAAATTACTGTTATCGAATTATGTCCAGGTTTTGCTAATTTTATGCGCCTATATGTAACTTCCCGGGACTAAAACTATCTCTATACCAAATTTCATCTAAATCGGGTTAGCGGTTTAAGCGTGAAGAGGTAACAGACAGACAGACAGACAGAGTTATTTTCGCATTTATAATATTAGTATGGAAGTATGGATATACTATAGTAAGTATAATATGGAGTATGGATATGGATATGGATTTTGTAGTTTGTAGCATATGAAGGGTTCATGGAAAAAACATTTCTAGACCACTTAAGACTGCGTAGTACGTTCGGTTCTCCATACAAACGTATTTATGCTCTCATTTTTAAACGCCAGGCTAGAATAACATGAAACTTTGTATACACAATAGGATCCGGCATATCTAGATCGGACCGTAGTTTCTGTTGCTTGAAATTATAATGGAGAAAAAATACAGCGATTATTAAGGTTTTCATACAAGTCGTAAAAAACTCAAAAAGCCGCTGTATTTTTTTTATTTTACAATTTCTAGCAACAGAAACTATGGTCCGAAGATATGCCGGATCCCATTGTTCATACAAATTTTCATGTTATTTTAGCATGGCGTTTTAAAATGAGAGGGTAAATACGTTTGTATGGAGAACCGAGCCAGACCGAGCGTACTGCGCCCTCTTATATTTCATAACAAAAAGCAACCTAACTGATAAAGACATAAGGTGCAAATTGCCTTTGAAATTTCAAAGGACTAGAACTTCCGAGGACCCTTCATATATATAGGCAATAGCTATAAAAATACGTATTTGTACACGTGTTGGTTTGTCTATCTTTCGTCTCCTTTGTTCCACTCAATTACACAAAGGTTAACTGGAAGAGATCCCTTACAGGTATAAGTCCGCCTTTGTACCGATGTAACCGAATTTGTCTGTATTTTTACCTGTGTTTTGTGAACAATAAAATATTTACATACATACATACTAAATGACGGACCCGGGTATGTCCTTAAACTACGACCAAGACCACCGGGGAATAGGCAGCAGCATTCCTAGAGTGCGGTGGAGAGACGACCTGTTTAGCCTAGTTGGTAGTGACTCTGCCTCCGAAGCTAGAGGTCCCGGGTTCGAATCCCGGCCAGGGCATTTATTTGTGCATTTTTCACGGATATTTGTTCTTGGGTCTTGGATGTTTTCTATGTATTTAAGTATGTATTTATCTATATAAGTATGTATATCGTCGTCTAGTACCCATAGTACAAGCTTTGCTTAGTTTGGGACTAGGTCGATTTGTGTAAGATTGTCCCCCAATATTATTTATACTGCGATCGCCAACCCGCATGCCAAGCGTGGCGATTATGGCATTTACCCCCCATGAAATTGGGGGAGGCCTATGTCCAGCAGTGGACGTCCTAGGGCTGATATGGTGGTGGTGGATACTAAATGACAGGTTAAAATCCACTTTTTTTGGAATTATCCCACTTGATCTCTTGTTTTTGCCATTTGCAAGCGCATGAGGCGCTTCATTAAACAATTTAATGCAATTATTTCCCCAAGGCGATAAAGAGTTATACGCGGATAAAGTCGCGGGCAAAAGCTAAACAAAGCTATGCTAGTGGCTGTGTGAGCTGTAGACCTCGCAATTTTTATTTTTTAATTAAAAAATTTCCTTAACGCGAAGGGGTGGGCAAGCTCTTTCCATACAAACTTTGTGCAAGTTTTTCTTCGTTTGTGTTTGAATTCCAGTTACTATTTTTGGTCCATATGCTTATTTTTTTGTTAGCTATGTCTTGATGTTTTTCTTTTTTAATTATACTTAAAACAAAATTTAAATAATGCAAAATTTCAACATCAAGTTCTGCGTATGTATATCCAATATGTACGAACAAAAAATTAAATTAAATGCTGTAGTGCCAAAACTAACGCAAAAAACTTGCACGACCTTGGAGAATGTCTTTCCTTACCCTGCGCCTTAAATTGACTCGACAAAAAAAATCTATATCATTATGGAACCTGCTCATAAAATTTCACGAGAATGCGATTGAGAAATGCGACCTGTAGAGAACATCCGGACAGACAGACAGACATACGAAAGAATTTTTGTCGGAAGCTGGAACGGAGACGCTGCGCTCGCTTCGCTCGCTCGATCAATTATAAAAGTGAAAGTTTATGCATGTATAATAATAGGTATATGGTCGTCAGTTCCTCAAGGCTGAGGTTCGGGACCACCAGAGGAGCAGTTCTTCACCACCGCTCTCCAAACTTACTACTCTTTTAGGCTACCTGTGTAACCTAGTTGGTAGTGACACTGCCTCCGAAGCTAGAGGTCCCGGGTTCGAATCCCGGCCAGGGCATTATTTGTGCATTTAGCACCGATATTTGTTCTTGGGTCTTGGATGTTTTCTATGTATTTATCTATATAAGTGTGTATATCGTCGTCTAGTACCCATTGTAGCTTAGACTTCCTAGGCTATATCAGGTGTTCCCAAACTTTTTTTTCTCATAGACCACTTTCAAATGTTAACTGGTTCTGGTAGACCCCCTACACCCCATTTCTACCATATTCCCAAAACCCCCATTTTTTTGTCACGCCTACGTAACACCACTCCACCTGGACCACTTTGGGAACCCCTGGGCTATATGATAATAATTATTAATTTTATATTTCAAAATTCATCCCTTTACGGGGTTAGAAGGAGGAGATTTTTTTTAATGGAAACAAAAAAAAACTTTTAAGAAAGAAACATGAGACTTCCCTAATAGATTAAGCGAATTGCATGCATTAAAATGGAAATAATATAATTCAGCGTTTTATTTTTAAATTTCGCCCTTCGAAGGAGTGAAAAGAGTGTTGAAAGTTTGTGTACTTGAAAGTTCGTGTAGGCCTAGCAATAAAAATAATGAAAACTGATTTAAGCGTTTTTAAAATTCGCTCTCTGAAGGGTAGAATGTTAGGGGAGCAAGTATTTTTAAAACGAGAAACTTGAAACTTCGATCATAGAGTTTTAGTGGAATAAATATTAAAATACAAGATTACAGATTTGTCTTACTCTGCAGCTGGCTGTACATTCCACGTTATCTCAAAAACTACGTTAATATTTACCTGAAACTTTCCAGAAATGTAATATTCTATATCTACGTATACTTACTGCTATTTTTTTTAAACATGAGGGTATGACAGTTTGTGAAATTGCGGTCGATGGAGAAAAGTTGAAAGCAAGTGGATGAGTTTGTGTATTTGGGAACTTTGTTCACGAGAGACGGTAAACATGAGGGAGATCATATGGAAAGGAGAGTGATAGTTGGGAATCGAGTGATTCCGTGATCCGTGCGTACCCCTCTGGGAATCAGGCGTGATTATATTTATGTAAGTATGTATTTTTTGTTCGAGTCCAGTATTGCCCCCTGCCCCTATAAGCGGGAATGTGAAAAAATCATGGTTAGTAGTACATAAGTATAATAATCATAATCATTCATTTATTTGCTTCAAACACATAAAAAATGCATGCAAATACAATTTATAAATGGTACACTAAAAATAAAAGTAATTATAATAACAAAAGACAAAACGAATTAAATTAATGATAACAAAACAAGTCAAAGTAAATGGTATACTAATAATAATACATTAAAATAAAATAATTATTAAACAAAATTAAAATAAATAAATGTCAATAGTGTATCAGGTGCATTTGTCAAAAAAGTGTGTCAAAATGAATTTAAAAGGAAAACTATCACAGCTAAGTAGACATTACTAGTTAACGAGTAATAGCTGATCTTAAGAAATGACCGATATACTTATATATAATGTTAGATTCACATTTGAAAAAGATATTTAGTATCTGTTACTAAATATAGTATATTTAGTAACAGATACTAAATATCTTTTCACACCTGCCAAGGGCGGCAGCCAAAAAGGCGGGAAATGGATTAGTTACCCAAACTGCCGGCCACCGTGGCGCCACTATCTACGTCATCGGTATTGCCATAGTTTAAACGGAGGAATTATATTTATATGACTTAAGGCTTCTGACGATACCGTTGCGGCAATACCTCGATCTGTTCGTATATTAAATATATATATATATTAAATATTTAATATATATATATTTAATATACATATATTTAATATACATATATTAAATATTTAATATATATATATTTAATATACGAACAGATCGAGGTATTGCCGCAACGGTATCGTCAGAAGCCTTAAGTCATATAAATATAATTCCTCCGTTTAAACTATGGCAATACCGATGACGTAGATAGTGGCGCCACGGTGGCCGGCAGTTTGGGTAACTAATCCATTTCCCGCCTTTTTGGCTGCCGCCCTTGGCAGGTGTGAAAAGATATTTAGTATCTGTTACTAAATATACTATATTTAGTAACAGATACTAAATATCTTTTTCAAATGTGAATCTAACATTATATATAAGTATATTGGTCGGGAATTATTTAATTATTAAATATATTAAATATATATATATATTAAATATACGAACAGATCGAGGTATTGCCGCAACGGTATCGTCAGAAGCCTTAAGTCATATAAATATAATTCCTCCGTTTAAACTATGGCAATACCGATGACGTAGATAGTGGCGCCACGGTGGCCGGCAGTTTGGGTAACTAATCCATTTCCCGCCTTTTTGGCTGCCGCCCTTGGCAGGTGTGAAAATTAAAAAGTTAGCAAGAGTTTTTGCTTCTTACGAGATTATTGTTAAAATTATTATTGTGAAGGAATACAATTTAGAATATGATTACTTATTGTATGTTTTTTTTTTTCATTTATTAAATCGAACATGTTTAATTACAGGGAAATTATATACTTAGCCACTATTGGAAACCTTGGTAGGTTTATGTAATAGCTGGTGGAATCGCACGGATCGATCCGCATTAACAATAGTTTAGCGTATTAATACGGATATGTTTACTTATATTATTATTTTACTTAAGTTTACAACAATGAACAATGTAGCTTAAAACAATTTTATTTCGATTGTGATTCACAATCCAGGTAATATTTTTTTAGCAACGATTTATATTTCTCGGGTGGTCAATCAATGTCAATGTATAAGAGTATTTCAATTACTTCAACAATTGGTTATTTTTAAGTATAACATTATGTAGATTCGAAAATATTTCTAAATTAAGAATTTGAGATCTTCAATCAATCAATCAATTAAGTCTTATAAGATTTTTTTTTGTTTCATCTATTCAGCCATGTAAGGCGTGCAAATATTTTACAAATTATATTAATTATTATAAGAATCAAACATTTTTTTTAAATATAAATAAATAAATAAAAATATTGGGGGACCATCTTACACAAATCGACCTAGTCCCAAACTAAGCGAAGCTTGTACTATGGGTACTAGGCGACGATATACATACTTATATAGATAAATACATACTTAAATACATAGAGAACATCCAAGACCCAAGAACAAAATCCGTGCTAAATGCACAAATAATGCCCTGGCCGGGATTCGAACCCGGGACCTCTAGCTTCGGAGGCAGTGTCACTACCAACTAAGCTAAACAGGTCGTCAGATATAATATTAGAATTGAAATTGGATGTCACGTAATTAATTACAAAAATATAATCTAATCCTGTTGTTCGAGAAGATAACGAATCCTTATGGCCGACCTTATGTAATGTAGGTATCATAGAGAGAAATAAACAGATTAACTTTTTTTTATACGCCACCTATAAAGTAAATATTAGTTTTTCAATGCTTTAAATCGATAGGTGGACAGCTACGGGGGTTCCACATTGCGCGTGGTCCAACACGCACTTGGCAGCTTTTTTTAAATTCCCCAGTTACGCTTAGTTCACAAGTTTTCTCCGAGTAAAAAGGGATCTATTTTATAATATATAACTCATTACCTTCTTTATATAAAAATGTTTCTGAGGAACACCTAGGTAAATACGTGTGAATCTTATTACAAGGAAGCAAAGTTTAAAATCGAACATTTCGTATTTCTCTATACGCAAGTACTGACCTTAAATGGACTTGTGCGTAAATTGTCTTTATAATTACCCGTTACCATAATTAATTCGCTAACTGAAGATAAACTCTAATCACTTGAGTGAAGGTCTATATTCGGTCAACATATTTGCTGTAATAAGATCATAAAAAATTTGCGAGTTTTTGAGAATAGTGAAAAAGTCCGGTTTTGATTTGGCGAAATTCCGATGGCAGGTAATCGGAAAGGTATAATATTTCATATGTATAGGTATTACAGTTTTTCCAAATTCGTGATTCAAAATGAGCCACAACATATCTTCAAAAGAATGATAGTGACTTGAAGCAAAAAAAGCGCTCGTGGGCCAGCGGCGCCCTACCGCGTGCGGTATTCGAGGTTAACCAACGTCGGATGTAGTCAACTCTTGGATAGATGACCGCTTTGAGTGGTTACTTACTCAGCGCTCCCGTGTTTTGGAAGGCACATTAAGCCGTTGATCCCGGCTGATGTCTATGACCGCAGTCGTTAAGCCAGGTTAGAGGCCTTCGGGCGGCTTGAGAACTTGTAACAGTCAAGTTGCCCACACACGTGACAAGCCAATAAGGTCTAGTTTACCCCTTTGGTTTGGAAGGTCGCTTCCATAAAAACTAGTGCCTACGCCAATTATTGGGATTAGGTGGCGAACCCCAGGCATCCTTCAGGATGCAACTGTACTGGGAATAACGCTAGGAATACTAGGATGATGATGATGATAAAATTTGGGAAAATCATTTTTTTGGGGTACTCTCCCACTCCCATATGTAATCCAATTTGTTTTCTTACAGAACTCATCGTTTTGGATATTGTTAGATAGCTTGTTAAAAAAGAATGTGAGTTTTGTTTTACAATTTTTAACATGTGAGCTTTGTTTTGATTTAACCGGTTGCTACTGGGAATGTGAAAAAATCATGATAGTATTATTCAATTCAAATTCAATTCAAATTCAAAAACGTTTATTCGTGACACACACGGTACATAATAATAATAATAAAAAGAAGGAAAGACAAACAAAATAGGGCCGTGCCACGAAATGGACCCAACTCAGCATATTACACATATAATGAATTGAAAAGAAAAACTATCACAGTCTAGGCGTTACTGCTAGTTAACGAGTAATAGCCGATCGTAATTACTTGTAAAAAGCAAACCTACGTACAATTTTCATCGATTACTTCTAGATATGTTGTTAGTTATGTCACAGGTGGACGGCTACGGAACCCTACATTGCGCGTGGCCCGACACGCACTTGGCCGCTTTTTTTAGTACCGCCTTGCGCCGCGCTTTGTTTTGCGCCTATACGTCATAAGTGAGCGGATTCAAACTAACGGTTTGGTTTTACTCTCTATAGGTAACCTCTATCTCTACCAAAAAGCGAAATTCAAATTTTGAAACGCACTATGCGTGAAACCGGTACCCCCACCAATAGAAAAATGCTCAAAAAGCGGTACTACTAATAATAAATTATACAAAGTCCGCTGCGGCCGTCAGTCACATTCTCAAAACCGCAGCTCCCGAGCGCGCTCCAATTTTAAAAAAAGTTCGAATTTAGAACTGTAATTTTATAAAATGCGTTCGGTCGTGTTTTTCTTTTTAATACTCGGTGCGTGCGTTCATGCTGAGGATAAAGGTTTTCTGCCAGCATTAGAAGAAAAATTGCTGGATAAGTTTACTGAATATGCCGGCAAATTCGGGAATTGGTTGCAAAGCTTCAACGATGAGCATTTAGGAAACACTGAAATGGGAAGATTCTTGCATTACGATGAAATGAAGACGCAGCTGAAGGAAACTAAAAACCGTGAGTGTTTTTCTTTGCTTTTTATTTTTACATTGGCCCAGTATTTTTTTTTTAAATAGGTTTAGCTCGTTTTTTGTATGCAAAACGGACTTTTAGAGACTTCGAGTTTCGTTTCGAATTTATTAATCGTAAACGATTTCTGGACTTACTGTACTTATGGAAATCTGTCAAATTAGGAGAGCTGAACAGCTCTGGCTTAACAAGGCAGCATTCAAAAAGCCATTGTGTTGTATCTCGGTTTTTACTGCGCAGAAGACATAAACGTGTCTCATACACGCGGGCGTGTTTTATACGAATCGAAGCACCCCCTTAACACATTCAGCGCCGAGAACCCGATTGTAGGATACTCTGTTCGTAGTCGCTACGGGCTACATACGGAGAATACATGGCTACGGTCTACGAGCCATGCGCGGCTATAGCCGGCAATGAAAAGCGATTAACGGCGCCAATTATTTACTAGTGGCTCTGTAAGCTGTACACCGCGCAAAAAAATAGTCTTTTCAAATTTCAAAATTTCCTAAAGCTGACTCAACAAAAAATCTTTATAATTATCGAACCTGCTCACAAAATTTCACGAGAATCTGTTGAGAAATGCGACCGGTAGAGGAGAACATCCGGACATACATACGAAAGAGTTTTTGTCGAATGCTGAAACGGAGACGCTTCGCTCGCTCGGTCAATTAATAATTCGCGTAGTTAATCGTTTTTATAATGACATCTTTTTTATTATTTTGGCAGCATATAACAATAGGTGTGGTTTGAGGTTACCACATTAGTGGCGAATTTTACAGTTACCATTTAGGACTTTTTACTAACGTTATACTGCCTGTGGCCAGTGACAGGAGCAAATATTCAAAAGGAACCTAGACCTTTTTAAGGCACGAGTGAATAGGCATCTTCTGGGTGAGCTCGTTTCATCGTCAGCCTCATATTTGCCCCCTGGCTAGATAGTGGCCAAGAGCGAACCCATTTTTAATAAAATAAAATAAAACATATAAAAGGAAGCTTCCATAGAGCATGTAGGTACCCGTTGAAACCATTTTTTTTTCAATTCGGATATTTTTTGATCTATAGTTAGGACTTTAAGTAGTGGATCTTGACACCAGAAGATCATAGCACGTCAGTCAATGCAGATATAGGTAGCATCAAGCAATGAGTCGTCATAGCTTTTTAGAATTTTTGTATTGAAAGAGTATTTTAGGGATATTTTTCTATCATTTTTGATTTTTCATAGTATTTTCAAAATAGAGTGCTGATAATATTACTGTATAATATTAATAAAACACACAAAAATTGAGTATGCAAGGAAAAAGTTTTTTTTTATTGTAAACTGTTGGCTAGTATTGCTGGCATGCTTAATAATACTCTACTGGCCACACCAAACGCTGTAAAAACTTCATATGTAACTAAATACCTATGTAGGTATGCACGGTAAAAATATAACCAATTTCGAATAACTCCCATTACTTATTTAGTTGTATGTATCAATAATATCAATATTCGGAAGTAAAAAAAGTCAACTACAAAAACTACTGCCAAAAAATTTGGTATTAGTGTACTCCATATAATATAAAGAAATATTTTTGAATAAAAATTAATCAAACAAA
Organism: Notocelia uddmanniana; assembly: GCA_905163555.1. NCBI lineage: Eukaryota > Metazoa > Arthropoda > Insecta > Lepidoptera > Tortricidae > Notocelia > Notocelia uddmanniana. The sequence goes on from LR991077.1 coordinate 4,998,838, forward strand.
TAAATAATAGGGAACAATTTTAACACAAAACGAACTAGTCCCACAGTAAGCTCAATAAGGCTTGTATTATAGGTACTAGACGACGATATATTTAGTAAATATATACTTAAATAGATAGAAAACATCCAAGTCTCAGGTACAAATGTTTATGCTCACCACAGAAACAAATGGCCTTACCAGGATTCGAACCCAGACCTCAAGCATCGCAGGCAGTGCCATTACCAACTAGGTTAAACAGGCCGACAACACATAATATAACAAAAAATACAGAAAAAAAATAAGGAACACAAAAAGATTAAAAAAAAACACTTAACTAAATACCTAACACTAAAAACAATATAAAAAAAGAAAACAAAAAAACTACATCCCACTCTGCGACGTGCCTGCTCCAAAGGTCCCCATAATGCTCGCGGCGTTTCCACGCTGGACAGCAATGAAGACCTGTTGGACCAGCCATACTCCTTGATAAATTTTAAAAAAATAATCCCGATACTTGAAATAGAGATAAGCTTCTTCCAAATAGGCACAGGTTGAAAAAATCAGAGCAGTGTATATGGTACATAGGACATAAAATATACAATCGACTACCAACCGACTTAATAAAACCGGATATATCGGATAAAATATTTATAAGTCAGCTGAAAGAATACGTCACCGATAGGGCTCTTTATTTTACACTGTAAGTACAACAGTTTTTAGAAAGGAAATAAATTAAATATTTATAATTATTGTAATAGTTACTGATATAATGTAACTTTTATTTTATACCTAAGATTAATTTATCGAATACAAATTTGTAAATCATGAATTGTCAAAATGTAAAAATGACTTGTAACTAATATTATCAATTATTAATTCAATTTAATTCAATCCACAAGGAGCTTTCCAAAAGGCTCGTAGACGCCACAGGGGACCGAAGAGCTGGCAGCTTCCTCGCTCAACGCATTAGCGTTGCGATTCAGCGAGGAAATGCTGCCAGCATCTTAGGAACAATGCCTAGGGGGCCCGATTTTTTAAACATATTTCAAGTTTAGATATAGTTTTATTTGATTTGTTTAAATAAATAAATAAATGAGTTTCCGTTATTCTTTAAAAAAGAAAATTCAATATTATAAATGCGTGTGTCTGTCTGTCTCTCTGATAACCTCTTCATGGTTAAACCGCCGATTTAGATGAAATTTGGAATAGAGATAGTTTGAGTCCGATGAAGGATATAGAGTGTTTTTTATCTCGAAAATCATCCCTTAAGGGGTTGGAAGTTAGTATGGAAAAGGGTAGTTATCCCTTAGCGCCTCAAACAAAAGAATAGCAATAAAATCTAAGACGATCGATGCTCGAGTTCTACACGACCGAAGTCGCGTGCAATAAACTAGTTCTTTATATAGTCCAATCTGTCGATCACGTCATACATGCTTCTGATTGGTCGCTGGGAATGCGTCGCGATATGTGAGTCATGGAAGATGCACAGTGTCTGGGGCGCACGCGCTGTCGCTATGCCGTATAGCCTCGTAAGCCCTGTGTTTTTTTAATAGCGGTAGTAATATCACAGGCATGACTTTTTCGATTTTGTATAAATTCTTACCATTTATTTTAATCAGTATGTCTATGGTTTTGAACGCATCCTTAATTTGTACTTGGTGAAGTACATTAGGCAGTTATTTATGCTATGCAGTTGAAATGTCAGATCTGAAGTTCTGTGGTTAATTTGTACTTGTACAAGTACGTGGGGACTTACGATGATAGAAGGTCGCCGTCCGCCGCCAGCTGATATGCGCCTAAGCAGTTGCTTCAAAGCTCATGTGAGGTCGTGTATGATCATATTTGGGATCGTGCAGCCTAATATCAGCTGCACGATTGAAAAAAAATGGTAGCGTAATGTGGTGATGTAACTTTTTTTCTCGTCAACCTCATCCTGTCGTGCGTCTTTGTATAGCTCGTTTAAAAGTAGTATGGGGTTTCCTTAGCCATTTTTCGATTGCGATATAACGTAACTATCACTAGAAATAGGACTGAAAATGTAATTTGTCCTGTTTACCCCTTCTGAGAATATAGGCGTGATATGTATGTATAGGCTAACCAGCCATCATTATTGAGCTATTAAGAAAGTAAATCAATAGAAATCTTTTGAATGGACGCGTCCTCTTTATTGAAATACTTTTTTCTCATTCAGGCCTAACCAGTCATTCAATTTCAATATACGGATACACAAAAAATTTGGTTCGCAAAAGTGAATCTTAAGGTTGTAGCATTAAGATCCATTTTAAGGAAGGAAGGAAGTCTTAAGTTTTTTTTGTCGTCTTTTATGGGTGCCGAGGCATAAAGTTTGTAAAAAATATTTAAGTATAATAGGCACACGACCTCAGAGTAACGAAAGTAGATGTAAAATAACTAGGTATGCAATATATTCTGCTGCGGGCGTCTTATCCACGACGATAAGTGATAAAATGGCAACCATCCTAGGCCCGCTGGTTGCAAAATGTTGAGCTGAGAGTGGTTGTAGGTATGACATGTGGACGCCATACGAGTAAAACTCGGAAACGGGAGAAAATGAGTTTACTACCGGTGATTATTCCTCCGTGGTTTTTATGATTTATGCATATGATTTATGATTTAGATTTATGCACTCAAGGCTATCCATTTTGTCATTTTGCCAAATTGGAAGCAGATCGGTTAAGCCGTTTCGGAAGAGTACAGAGCCCACAAGCGATTTACATTTAATGCCTGAGATTGAGCTTCGCTCCGCTTAAATGAGATGCACAAATAAGAGACATATCGGCGCCGCTGGGCTATGAGCGCGCCCATTTTATATTCAACATATAAGTTTTCGATACACGTATAATCTAGGATTCTAGGCAAGACCTCGTAAAAACTTTAACTGTTCCACTACTTATAAAACCACTTGCTTTAGTTATTTTTTGCATTTTTTGCGAGCTTCGGCAGCAAAATTACGGGCGCAGATTCGCATAAAAAGTTGAATGGCAGCCATTTTGGATAAAACTTGTCGAAAAAGTGTTGCTAAGTAATTTTGAAAAAAAAACATATCGAAAAAATTCAAGGCAATCAAACCGGCCTATTTATTTGTCGTATGGCAATATTTTGAACCATGAGATCTTCGAGAATACAAGTACGGTTGCCTGTTTATCGCGCTTTTAGCACCAACCGAAGGCTTCTTACTTGGCTTAACGACTGCTGTCGTAGACGTACGCCGTAGCGTGCGGTAAAAGCCACTTTTTGGCCAGGTGTGGCATAATAGCTATTTACAGTACATATGGTGCTACTTTACCGCACGAGTGCGGTAATTAACAGATTACGTGCATATGTCGAAACTTAAAAGAGCCACATGTACTGTAAAACGTTGTACGATACACGTGCGAATAGGTAATTCGCAACTCGTGTCGATTTAAAACACTCCCTTCGGTCGTGTTTTATTTTATCACCACTCGTTGCGAATTTCCTATTTTCTGCACTTGTATCGTAATGTACTATTACGATACATGGGTTGTAAAACAAAGAAAGGCCGATATCGCAGATGTTTGAGGCCCGAGCAGCAGGCGAGGGTCATAAATATGCGAGAGAGGGCTTTCTGTTTTTTTCGGACGCGCAACGTGCGGAAAATCGCGCTTTTTGGCAAGGTGTGGTATAAAAATATTTACAGTTAGAATGCGGTAACATCGTTACTATAAAGATTATCAAAGTAATTTGAGACGTTGGTGGCTTTCACATATTGTAACAACTTCGCTGTGGATGTCGCTACAAGCCCCCTTAAGGCTTAATAAAATTAGAAGAGTGAACTAATTGAAAGAGCGATACCCGCAGTAGCTCAGCTGGAAAGAGCGATGGACGGATTCCAGAGGCCGTGGGTTCAAATCCCGCCCGGGATAACAATTTTCCAATTTGCTCACTCCGGTTGGAAATCTCCATCAAGGCGCAGGCACCCATTTCACGAAAGCGACTGCCATCTGACCTTCCAACCTAGAAAAAAAACTAGAACTTGATGGGATCAGACCGCTTCTCCACGAGCGCACGATGTTTCCTTCACCGAAAAGCTACCCATCATTGTTCAGTATATGCACCTACATGTAGGTTGTTTGCAGGGAGGTCACATTATAGCTCAAAACGCAAGCCCGGCCCGGCGCGGTGCGGGCGGAGCCGGGTTTGAATTTTTGATCTTTTCGAAACTGTCGACTGTCCATTACTGCTTCATATGTCACACACGCCGGCTCCACTCGCGCTACCGAATACCGACCCTGTACCTTCGTGTGTTGCGATGTACAAACCTTTTTGAGCCTTGTGTACAGTTTAGTGATATTGATATTTCAAGTAGAATTTACCTTGCTTTTTTTTCCTTTTGTTCCCGATGTTTTCTTTTGTTTTTATTTAAAGAATAATCACCCGCCAATTTGTTAAACCAGTTGTCATTGGGGGTGAACTGAAAACCAGCGCTGTGTGCAGCTAGTCTGTATCGCAGCAAACGCTGAGTTCACTCCTATTGTCACACTAATGTGCGTGGTTTTATTTTGTGAAGTAAATTAAGTATTTAAGTATGTTTACTTTTAACTATTTGTGTTACGTTATGTGACAATAAATTTCTATTCTATTCTTATTACCTTATTTCTTTTTACAGAGTCAGAGGGTCGAGGAATGAAGAAGATGGGTATGGCTATGATGCCGCTGATCTTCCACATCGGAGCTACTTCCACTTGGATGCTGCTCACCACTATACTGGCCGCTAAGTCACTGGCGGTAGGGCTGACGTTGCTAGTGGTCAAGATCGCCGTCAGCTCTGCTAAGGTACCTCATTCACTTCTTATCTTATATTAATGAGGGCCCTTTCGAATGCACTTCGATCTAATGGGATCTTTTGTGCAATTGCCTCCCTTATAGATTTAGATTTAGATTTAGATTTAGATTTATTTATTTCATAATATTAAAAATACAATATAAATTATCCTAAGTCAATTTATACGACTTTATATTATGATCGTCAAATCATTAATGCGATGTCAAAATGATAATAATCAATTATACAGATTTCTCACGATACTTAAATAATAATCATACAAAAACCAAATAAATTATAAGAATAATAAAAACAAAAAAAAAAAAAAAAAACAATTATAAAATACAATGTAAATAACTTAAATAATCATTAGGACATAAAATAAATAATGAAATAAAACTATAATTTAAAAATACAATGTCAAACAAATTTCATATCCATGAAGTCATTAACAGAATAAAAAGAATTTTCCAATAAAAAGATTCTAAGTTGGCGTTTAAATGCTTCGTCAGATGTTTCATTTCTTAATTTGGTGGGTAGGTGCTCGTAATACGTCGGTCCTATAACGCGCGGGTTTTTTTCTGAAAGTGCCATGCGACGCGGGACTGTTCTAAGTCTACCTGTGGATCGAATCACTTTTCCTGTGACCTCGACTCGTCTGAACATCCGTATACTATTTCTCACAAACATCAGTACCTCAAATATATATAGGGAGTAGTGCGTCATTATATTATGAAGTTTGAAGAGGTCTTTGCAAGAGTGTCTTGGTTTGACTCCGGCTAATAACCGAAGTGCGCGTTTTTGAAGTATAAATACTCGCTTGGCATCTGTAGAATTCCCCCATAATAACGTACCATATGACATTAATGAATGAAAATGGGAATAATATACGGATCTCAATGATGAATTCGACACTAATGGCTTTAATTGTTTTATGGCAAAGACAGCACTACTAAGCCTATTGCACAGATGGTCAACATGGCACTTCCAGTTGAGGCACGAGTCCAGTGTAAAGCCAAGAAACTTGGACTCATTTGATAATGGCATGGGACTGTTGGAAATGCATTGAGGCAGTGCAGTATTTCGGCCTGAAAATACCATAATATTTGACTTTGACAAGTTCAGTAGAAGGCCATTTGATGAGAACCATTTTTGTAGTTGTCCACATGCCGCATAGATTTTATCAGACAGCTGGTCATATGTTTTTGCGCTCACTATGACTGTTGTATCATCCGCAAACAGCACAGATAGACCGCTAGTTACTGCCGATGGTAAATCATTTACAAATAATAAAAATAATGAATTTCCTACCGCTGACCCCTGTGGAATGCCCAATTTCACAAAACCAGCGCTGGATGTGTGGGCTTTGCCGTTCGTGGACATTTTCACAACCTGTTTACGGTTAGATAGGAAAGATGTGAACAATTTGTAAGCCGAATCATTTATGCCATATAGACTTAGCTTCGATAGCAGTAATTTGTGACAAATCACGTCGAAAGCCTTAGACAGGTCGCACATAATGCCTGCCACTTTGTACTTGTCATCAATACCCGTGACAATGCAGTCTATGATCCTGTGCGCCGCCGTGACTGTCGACTTTTTTTGTCTATAGGCGTATTGGTTGTCAGTAAGCAAGTCATTTGATTCTAAGTGGGTCATTAGGCAAGATGATAAAATGGACTCCACTATTTTTGATATGGTAGGTACAATGGTGATGGGTCTGTAATTGTTCAAATCTTCCCTATCTCCTTTACCTTTATATACGGGGCATACTCTAGTGTTTTTTAAAACGTCAGGATATATACCATTTTGGAACATATTATTAATTAAAATTACTAAAATGTCAGAAATTATCGGCCAAATACTCAATATTATATTCAATGATATATCAAATACATCTACTGTTGTTCGGGTCTTTAACATGGATTTTATTGTTCTATCCATAAGGTCACGTGTAATGATAGGTAGTGTGAGCTTGGGAGCATCAGAATCACCCATGTGCCTACAGACGCACTGTCTGGATAATAATTCATCGCTCTGTATTACGTATTTTGCAGCGATACTTAAGAAATGTGAATTAAATGCATTGGGGACACCTTCACAAGGTACGTACGCATTTGTATCTTGATTTTTTAAGCGGATATTTTGACTTTTCGGCTTTGAGCCTATTTCATCATTTATAACCTTCCAGAGTTCTTTTGTAGGATTTTTACTCTCAGCGAGTCTTGTCTCAACGTATTTTTGACGAGCTCGAAGTGTCTCGGATTTAATTAGTTGAGAGTAGTGCTCAATGCAATCAGTTAATATCTGGTTGTTAGGATATTGGCGCCGTATCTCATGGAGGTCCCCATGCTTTTGCATGTATTCAAACAGTTCGTCTGTTGCCCACGGAATTGTTGATTTCTTTTTCAAACGTACCTGTTTAAGAGGGAAATGCAAATCTATATAATATGTCAAGATATTAAATAATTTAACAAATTTATATTCAATGTCAATACTATCATCATAAATAAAATCAAAATTATAATTGTAAATGTCAGAATAAAATAAATAAATGGATTCATTATTAAATAACCGACGTTCGACTACCTCATTCGCTTTGGCTGTATGGTGCCCCGGTTCCATAGTTAACACGTACTGTTGTGCGTTGTGATCACTAATGGCAGTATCCACTGGTGATACACTAAGACGGTCGCGTGCTAACGTCGTTAAACCGCAGTCAATGGATGACGCAGAATCGGCAGTTACGCGAGTGGGAAAGTTCACTGCATTTTCACACCCATAGCAATTTATTACGTCATCCACCCGCCGCCTCAAGTTATAGTCAGATGTATAATCCACATTTTGATCGCCAACTATAAGAATTTTTTTATTTTCGTCAGTTAACTTACTTAATAATAAATCTAGATGTTCCAAATAAATGTCGAAATTTCCATTACAAGTCCTATATAATACAATAATAATCAACTGAAAACATGGTATTTCTATAGCCGTAAATTCTATGTGATATTGGACACAGAGACTATGTAGGTCATTGCGTTGTTTATAGCGTATACCGTCGCGTATGTATACTGCTACCCCACCGTGCGCACCTGAGCGCGTCCGGCAATAACAGTTACCGAGCGCGTACCCACATATCCTCACGCGTTCTAAATCATTTTTGCGACACCAGATTTCGCTTAAACAAAGAATATCAGGCTTTGTGACACTACTATAGGGATCCTTTACATTCTTCTAGACATTTAATAATTATAACACTACCTTAACGCTCTCCGAAGAACTAATCCAATACTTAGCGAAAAATAATCAATGTCAAAGTAGTGGACAGACGTCCAACATTTCTACAAACCGGATGATGGAGCTCAGCCGGAATACTCCGATTTCCTTTGGTTATGGGTAATCATTGCCAAAATTGATTATTTGTCCAGCATTAAGTGTTCCGTCGTCTCGTCACCAGACCACTACTCAAATACTGGACCGGACTGGGACCTATTAGTAATGCGATAAATAAAGTAATGAATGTTCAAGTAAGATTTCATTCAGTGCCGTATTAGCCCATAAGCGAATTGAGCAATGAGACCACCGGGGAATGGGCAGCAGCATTCCTAGAGTGCGGTGGAGATACTGCGATCGCTAACCCGCATGCCAAGCGTGGCGATTATGGCATTTACCCCCCATGAAATTGGGGGAGGCCTATGTCCAGCAGTGGACGACCTAGGGCTGATGTGGTGGTGGTGGAATTGAGCAATTGCGTAGGGCATCACGCCTTTGGGGGTACCATAAACTGCACCAAAAAAGGGAAGGGGAGCCACAGGCGTGGATTGCTTAGGTCATCAAGTAGTCTTAATCCGGCACTGATTTCATCTTCCTGAGCACATCTTCAAATAGCAGTTTTGAAGTAAGTCATAACCAGACCTACGTTAGAGCTACTTTAGACCAAAACCAATGAAGGCAGATTATTATCTAGAATCTAGCTAGAGGTTGAGTTAGAAACGATCCTCAGCGATCAAGAGCCGATAGGAGAGAGAAAGAACGTATAGAGTTAAAGAGTGCTTTCAAGTAATTCAAGTAATTTATTGCTTTCATGTTGTTACATTGACGACCTGTTTAGCCTAGTTGGTAGTGACTCTGCCTCCGAAGCTACAGGTCCCGGGTTCGAATCCCGGCCAGGGCATTTATTTGTGCATTTTTCACGGATATTTGTTCTTGGGTCTTGGATGTTTTCTATGTATTTAAGTATGTATTTATCTATATAAGTATGTATATCGTCGTCTAGTACCCATAGTACAAGCTTTGCTTAGTTTGGGACGAGGTCGATTTGTGTAAGATTGTCCCCCAATATTTATTTATTTATTAATTATACATTGGTGACATTTGTTACACTAAGTAGGAGTATCAAACATGAGCCCTGCAAGGGCATCGCAACTCTTGCCTTAGGTAAGTAATTAAAAACTAACTTAACACTAGCAGAATATTAATATATTAAAGTTAAAACAAATAACAAATTGCACGGTATTGCTGTAGGTGTACTTTAATTACGTGACCGAAAAATTGTGTATGTAGTTGTGATTTTTTTAGTTTTTTTTTAAATTATTAACTTTACTTTGTTGTAAACGATAAGTAGGTTATAATAATAAGTAGGCTTTTGATCGACTCATTGGTAATGATGATGATGATGATGATTTCCTGTTATCCCTCATTAGGGACATAGGGCTCGCAGAAGAGTTTTCCATTTGTCCCGATCATGCGCGGCTTCTTCCAACTCTTTCCAGCTGAGACCAGTTGAGCCAGCCTCCTTCTGAACTGACCGCCTCCATGTGTTCCGAGGACGCCCCGGCTGTCTTCTGCCGGTAGATTGCCAGCGTAGACCCTGCTTGGACAGGTGGTCGTCCGATCATCGCAGCGCGTACCCAATCCAACGCCACTTCCTTTCCCGGATCTCTTCACTTATGGGTTTCTGGTCAGTCATCTGCCATAGTCTCGCGTTTGACATGGTACGTGGCCAGAATACCCCAAGAATTCGGTGTAGGCATTTGTTGACAAAAACATTTGTAATGGTATTGTTACATTGGTAATGGTCCTGTATAATCTAGTCCATTACCGTTAAAGTGTAAAATGAGTGTGAAAATTCCCCGTCCACGCCTCCCGTAGAGGGCTAAGCCTAAGGCATGATGGGTATGTCACTCCATGTTCCACATCGGAGCTACTTCTATTTGGATGCTGCAACTGTTTGCTTCCACACTTCACGAAGCAGATCATATGGTTTATTCAACAGAAAAAGTACATGATCATTTTACTACCTCGTCACTTTCACTACTCTGATGCATACCAACTGTCGCACTATTGTTACGTTAGTGCGATAAAGTACTAAAATGATCATCCACATTTGCTGTTGAAGTACTAGTTCACATCCCGAATTTGTGTGCTTACAACCAGTGATTGACAGTATAAACTTTCGCTTTTCGATGAAAAAAGTCAACGTTATCTTATCCACCTGATCTTATTCGAAAGTGCTTGTTGCTAGGCCTATTTGAATAAAGAATATTTTGACTATGACTACGAGTATGACTTATTAGAACAATAAACATACAAGTTATAATTCTTCAAAATGTAATCTACTTCCATTTTTTTTGTAAAAAGTGCGAAAAAAAACTGTAACGCTCAGTATCATGCAGTATTAAACCTTATGCATCGAACTTAAGGCCCAAAATACAAAATCAAACGCACTTATCTAAAGCGTTTTTGATTGCTATTAAATAAATTAATAAACATTAGGTAGCGAATACATAATTAACGAGGTTTAACGTGATAATGGATTGCCACAATTATTTTGCGGTCTAGTGGTTTGACATTGTTTTATTACGTTTAACAGTTTGTGGGTTGACTTGAAATACTTATTTTATACGATAAACATTTTACATAAAGTAATTCATATCCAGCACATAACCTTGAATACAGAAATAACAAAAACCTTGCCAAGTATGACTTCAACTCAGAGCTACAGTTAGTAGACTAGTGGTTCAACATGCAAAATCAATTATCAGTCAAGCTGCCCACTCTCTTGACAAAGGGGGGTCGAAGTTGCACCACGTCCGTAGAAGAGTACCCACCGTTACCCTACACGCGACCCCTGGGTGGTGCTAAAAGTGCAACAAACTGGCAACGGTACTGTCTTCTCGAAGACCTCACGGGTCGAGAAATAAATGCCATACGATTATTATTATCAAATGCTCTCTGATGCGTTCTGATGCCTGCAGTGTTATTCTAGAAGTCAGTACAACGTTTCACCTCAACCTTTTTTTGCGTGGTAAAAACCTGCGATCCAGGTACACAGTCATCGGGGAATGACTAGGTTATGTTATGTGGTATTTCTATCTAAAAACACCACGTTGACCGCCATCTGCGCTCTAATGTGGAGAACTCCTGAACGCTCTTGAGCCTGCCCCTAACCCTCGCACTTCACTCCTTTTGGCTCTTATTATTAATCAGCGTCACCTTCCCTGGGGCTGAGAGTCGGGTGCTGTGGTCCCCGCCACATGGTGCACCCGCAACCCCGGTGCGGTGCTGTCATACCCAACAGCCGGGATCAACGGCTCAACGTGCCTTCCAAAGCGCTCAGTTAGTAACCACTAAAAGCGGTCACCCATCCAATAACACCTAGGCCCACGTTGCTTACTCGCATACCGCACGCGGTACGCGGGCGCCGCTGGGCCAGGAGCGCTCCTTACGCGCTATTAGTCTGATAAGAATGAACCAACATTCTCACGTGTTATCAATTTGTGAAAGGGCCCCAAATGTGTTAAATGGAGATACAATTTCTTTGCTCAATCGAGCGCAAAAACGAAAGCCCATTGCGTACATCCGTTGTTGTATTCATACTTGTTTTTTAGTATAATGATCTACATTTTCGAATCGCTTGATGGTATCTAGTCACTTAAATTTGAATAGAGTCAATTTTTTTTTTTTGCGTAGCTATGTGACAAAAATGTCTTGCATAGAATTTCATTCTGAGATAACTCAAAATACGTAATTTACTTTTACTACTATTGCTACTTTCAATGCCGTTTTACGTTACTTAACCTTTTCGCCGCCAGACGTCAAAGTAATTCGCCGTGCCCCTGACGCCACAACGGTAAAAAAATGATATGTAAAGAAATAATGCCAATATAAAATTGGGCAGCTTCTCAGTAGTTTTTCATTAAAAAAAATTGTCGGCCAGTGCCGTCGTTGGCGTCGGGGTGACGATTTTAAGTTGACGTCTATGGCCGACCGTGGCGTTCAAAAGGTTAAAAATAAAGACGGCATTGCGATTAACCCTTAACTTGGCAAGAAATAGAGAATGACCCTAATTGTAGCCTCGGTGACGCTGAATAGTCATACTCATACTGACCAAGAAAAAAGTACAAAAAGACGGTCAAAGTGTGTGGGAAGCCCAGGGGATGTTGCCAAGTTAAGGGAGTGCTTATCTAATCACTTTTATATAAGTATTGTCATTGTAGGATTGGTTTCAAAATTGTTTTGCGCTGGTTAAAAAACGAGTATCTGATTTTTTCCATATTTTGTTTCGCACGAATTTTTTTAACAATGAAAACTTGGTTTTAATTTAAGCTTGCAACGCACAGAGCGCGGCGCAGCGTCGTTGCGGGGCGGAGGCGGTTTTCCGGTAAAGCGAACGCGCTCCGGGGCACGTCACACCAAAAAACCGCGCGGTAGAGCGGAGGCGGCGAGTGTGACATAAGAATCAATAATCGACAAACGACAGTTTCGGAAGTGTTGAAAGATCAAAAATGCAAAACCGCCTCTGCCCCGCACCGCGCCTCGCCCGCTCTGTGCGTTTCGGGTTTTACAGTTTTTGATGCATTGATTGACAAGTTCGTAGTTTAAAAAAATACGCGTAACACTAAAATACCACTCTACTCCGAAAGAGCGATCAAGCGCTCTTTATTTCAATTACGTGCATTAGATTTCAATCGAAGTGGAATTCACTAATGCCGAAGCGCCGGCGATTGGAAAGTTACATAGACCGCTTGGTCTAAGAGAGCGTTTTCTACATAACATACAAAAAACTGGTTTAGAAAAAAAACTGATGTGATTGGTGTGTCAATTAGGCGGTATCATGACTTATCATAATGGTGATATTAAGAACGTTTAAGCTATAGTATGATCGATAGATTTGAAGTCATCGGCTAGCGCGCTCTACTTTAATCAATGGATATTGTTGCGTATCTCCAGTCGAACTCATAACTGGATAAGTACTTCAGTACTTTGTCGATGTCACCCGTTGGAAATTTAGCATGCCGGTTTAAACATGAGGTTAATGCGACACGGTACAAAGGCTGTTAAGCCCCTTGTGAGTCCAACCAAGATGGTCAAGAGTCAAGATGTACATCTTGGTGGTTCAAATTTGTTATACGGAAAGTCCTGTTTCGTTGTAAAGCTTTGTTAAGGTTTACTTAATATGGGCTACTAATGATGTGAGAATTCCATAATTTCACAACAATCGGTTAACGCCCATTCCCTCAACACAGCGCATAAGACTTCGATCTGGACATTATCCCCGCCAGAACCGTCCACACGTCATGCAAAATGTTGACTTTTTGCTCTTACAAAATTTCACGCGAATCTGTTGTCGTGTCAGCAGAAGTGCGACCTGTCAGAGGAGAACAGCCGGAGTTCGGAATATACGTAAGCATTTTGCACAAGCTTCGCGATCGCTCGCCTAATTAGTAGTAATAGTTTCGAGACCGAGTAACTTTCTGTTCTTACATAGGACACTTTTTATCCCGGAAACCACCCCCTTAAAGTGTAAAAATGGAGTGAAATTTCTATAGGAGTGCGATAACTTCTGGTAAATGTACCTGTCAGCAGAAGTGCGACCTGTCAGAGGAGAACAGCCGGACTTCGGAACATACGTAAGCATTTTGCACAAGCTTCGCGATCGGTCGGTTAATTAGTAGTAATAGTTTCGAGACCGAGGAACTTTCTGTTCTTACATTGGACACTTTTTATCCCGGAAACCACCCCCTTAAAGTGTAAAAATGGAGTGAAATTTCTATAGGAGTGCGATAACTTCTGGTAAATGTACCTGTCAGCAGAAGTGCGACCTGTCAGAGGAGAACAGCCGGACTTCGGAACATACGTAAGCATTTTGCACAAGCTTCGCGATCGGTCGGTTAATTAGTAGTAATAGTTTCGAGACCGAGGAACTTTCTGTTCTTACATTGGACACTTTTTATCCCGGAAACCACCCCCTAAAAGTGTAAAAATGGAGTGAAATTTCTATATGAGTGCGATAACTTCTGGTAAATTCTTCTTGACGACCTGTTTAGCCTAGTTGGTAGTGACTCTGCCTCCGAAGCTAGAGGTCCCGGGTTCGAATCCCGGCCAGGGCATTTATTTGTATATTTTTCACGAATATTTGTTCTTGGGTCTTGGATGTTTTCTATGTATTTAAGTATGTATTTATCTATATAAGTATGTATATCGTCGTCTAGTACCCATAGTACAAGCTTTGCTTAGTTTGGGACTAGGTCGATTTGTGTAAGATTGTCCCCCAATGTTATTATATTATTATTATTATATACGTAAGCATTTTGCACAAGCTTCGCGATCGGTCGGTTAATTAGTAGTAATAGTTTCGAGACCGAGGAACTTTCTGTTCTTACATTGGACACTTTTTATCCCGGAAACCACCCCCTTAAAGTGTAAAAATGGAGTGAAATTTCTATAGGAGTGCGATAACTTCTGGTAAATGTACCTGTCAGCAGAAGTGCGACCTGTCAGAGGAGAACAGCCGGACTTCGGAACATACGTAAGCATTTTGCACAAGCTTCGCGATCGGTCGGTTAATTAGTAGTAATAGTTTCGAGACCGAGGAACTTTCTGTTCTTACATTGGACACTTTTTATCCCGGAAACCATCCCCTAAAAGTGTAAAAATGGAGTGAAATTTCTATAGGAGTGCGATAACTTCTGGTAAATGTACCTATATTTACTTTAACCTCGTAAGTCCCCACGTACTTGTACAAGTACAAATTAACCACAGAACTTCAGATCTGACATTTCAACTGTATAGCATAAATAACTGCACCACTGCTTCACCAAGTACAAATTAAGGATGCGTTCAAAACCATAGACAAACTGATTAAAATACATGGTAAGAATTTATACAAAATCAAAAAAGTCATGCCTGGGTCGGAAGCACTAATATTAGTTTGTAGTTTTGTACTTGGTAAAGTACATCCGGCAGATATTACTACCGCTATTAAAAAAACACAGGGCTTACGAGACTATCAGCATATTTTCCATTCGATTTTGTGTAACCCTTACATTAATCAATCCTATACGCTCGAAACACACAGAGCAGGCGCCGCGCGATGCGGGGCGGAGGCGGTTTTGCATTTTTGATCTTTCCGAAACTGTCGACTGTCGATAGTGTCGATTACTGCTTCATATGTCACACACGCAACCTCTGTCCTGCTATCCCGCGCGGTTTTTTTGTCCGACGTCCCCCGGACCGCGTTTGAATCTCAAAACCGCCTCCGTCCCGCAACGACGCTGCGCCGCGCTCTGTGCGTTTCAAGCTTTAAGGCGATTAACGAGTAAACGCAGACGAAGTCGCGGGCAGAAACTAGCTCTCAATTTTTTTTTGGTAAATCTCTCGCATGTATTATGTTACTTTGTTGCAGCTGGCGTCGTTCTTCACACACTTGAAGCATAGTAAACAAGGACACCACGACTGGGCACCTCAATGGCTGCCACATGATCACCATAGCCACCATGGTACGTACCATTCTATTTTGATGACAACCACTTTATGACAGGTCCACGGTAGGGCATATTATTCCCACCTGTGACCACCAATTGCCACCATTGCACTAGCTGTCTAGACTATCGTCTCTTTTCAATTAGTACACGCAAAAATAGACCTTAATTCTCACGGTGAGATAGCTCACGCGCCGTCATATAGGATGTTATAGCCGCGATGGTAACAGCAGGACATGTTTCTTCGTCTGTTATCAGTAGTCATGCACAGACCAAAACAAGCCTTTTTCCTGTGATCAATAGCTAGTATGAAATCTATTTATCATATTTAATCATATGAGAAAACATATTTTTGCATTGCATATTAATAGTCCAATAAAAACTTAGGCTTAAGTTTTGCAATGTTCACAGGAAAGATGTGTTTTTAAATCTGTGTACATACCTCTTACTCAAATACTGTGAAAATTTTGCGAAACATTCCCAGCTGTGTTGGTGGTAGTTTTAGTGGTAACAGCAAAGATATTTTTATTTTTGGGTATAACCGGCTTTCACGAGTATCGAATAGTTAAACTGCACATTAATCATATCATAGACAAATAAATTACTAAATCAAACTTTGACAGCTGATCTAGATAAAACTGGACGGCGCTATATATTTCACGGAACTTGACAATTAAAGTGCGCTAAATATGGCGTCGTGAAGCGCCATTTATTCGTCTATGATAATTGATAATAGGCAAAACATCAATTTATCTTTAATTCTTACGAGGATCACAAACACTCCTCGTAAGAATTCTAATAGTTCTTATTAATAATAGTCACTGGATAGGATGTAAATAAGCTAGATTTAAGATTCACGCTAGACTTACAACACACACAACACGCTCAAAATTTTGTATATTTAAAAATACGTTCAATAAGTGCACGCCTTGCTAACAAAATCTTATCTATTTCAATTATTATATCGACAGCTCACTGGGCCGATAGAAGGGAGTTTAAGATAGACCCTCGTAAACCGGTGGCGAAAAAAAGGCTTGACAATTTCCTACCTAATACTGAACCTTGCTTCGGATGCAAGTCATAAATATAGGTAAGCATGGTCAGGTAAAAATAAGATTTTGTTGGTTCAAAGGCTGTCCAGATTAATGAAAAAAATACCTCTATACATTAATTTTCAATTAGGTTTGTCAGAGACAGAGAGATTTATTGAATGTATTTTAATATTTTATCTAACTTGACCATAAAGATATATGAGTAGGGAACATTAATCACAGTTGGTATGGAGAGTTTTAACAACTTACTTTAGTTATTAAACGAAAAAAAATCTAAAAGCTAATTATATTCTCATTGTCATTTACTAACTTCATAATTTGGACAGCCGCTTCAATGCGGACTTTGAACCCCATATTTCTGTTTCCAGATCATCACATAGAGCACCATCCCGATCATCATGGTACGATATCCCACCACATCCCAGAATGGACACCCAATGACATACCACATCACTTTCACGAATACAAAAACAACGAATTTCACGATCTCAAAACCAACGAATTTCACGATCTGAAAACCAACGAATTTCACGATTTCAATAACAACGAATTACACAACGACTTCAACTTCAATACACACGAGTTTAACGACTACAAAACCATTCCCACACACGACCTCCACGGCTTCGGCGATGGTTTCCACAGTGATTTCAATCATTTCGATGGTGCTAAGAAAAAAATTGACACTAAAGTAGGGTAGATTTTATTTTTTGGTACGTATAAATGTATGAACATGCACCTAGATCACTGTACGTATTGCACCATCTTTTATAGACTTTAATGCTTTATGTAGAAATTGTGCTTGAAGAAAAATATTTCGAAATTTCTGCTGTGAATTTACTGAAACAAAACCTGAATTTACGTGAAAACTAGAAGCCTTAAATGCATAAAAAATCCATCTAAATGCGTTGTTTAATATATTAAGCACTCGCACAATTATCAATAACCACATAACTGAAGGTTTCGCAGTAATCAAAGCATAGAAAGAGGAAAATATCTCTTATTACGTAAATACCTAATCATATAAGACGACAAAAATACAAAACTAGTCTTAATGGTTTTTGTTTTATTCTCAAATTAGTTTGCTTTTCAAAATCACTCTGCACCACATGCATATCTGCACACTTCACAATATACATTGCTACCCCACTTCACTTAAATATAGCTACTTGTACTTTTATATTTATCTTCTTTTTGCATTTACTGCGTGAACCCTTTAGCATAATTTTTCCCGATTTGCTAAAAATAAAACAAAAAGTATCTACACAGGACTGATTACAATACTTATTCAGTTATCTTTAGCAGGGTTGAGCTATCTTTGGTCGTTTTAACTTTTGACAATGTTGATGGCTTTTACTAAGACTATTTTATTTTATTTGTGGCCAATTAAAATTTATATTTGTTAAAATTGGCATTCATTGTTTTATAGTGACACGATTTTAGAAATTTTCTTTTTTGTTTCAGAATATTAAGGCATCTCCGAGATCACTTTAAACAAAGCCTGATTGGGAAAAACCAATTTAGTCGTCAGTTTTGAAAATATTAATTTCTACGCGACTCAATATTATAATGGTTGACTAAAACCTATACTTATATTATTTTGTAACTAAAAATGTCATTGCTGCTGTAACTTGTGTACAATTTATGGTAAATCATTTGGTCTGGAGTAGTTTACTAGGATTGCTAGGTTAACAGCAATATAAGTCTGTCGTGTAAGTCTTGTTTATGATGACATTATGGCACTGTAACGTGGTAGCTTTTTACGGGCCTCATAAGAAAGCTCAGTCACCCAAAGAGCAATGGAGAGGGCTGTGCTGGGAGTTTCTCTGCGTGATCGCATCAGGAATGAGGCTATCTGCAGCCAAACCAAAAATAACCGATATAGCCCTCCGAATCGCTAAACTTAAGTGGCAGTGGGCGGGGAACATTGCATGTAGAACCGATTGCCGTTGGGGCGGAAAGGTTCTTGAGTGGCGACCACGTACCGGAAGACGCAGCGTGAGCAGACACCCGTGAGTCTTTGGGGAACGGCTATGTCCAGCAGTGGACGTCCTTCGGCTGATATGATGATGATGATGAACCCTGTCATGACGTGCTGTCATATCGATTACACACATTCACTGCTTAATTAACTTAGTAGATATTGATGAATCTCCCAGTGTTCCAAACCAACGACCCACCATAGATCATGTGTGTCATTCTGACTATTAGTGACGTCAATAAGGAAACATTTCCTTATTAACGCCTTGAGAAATTGTCCTTATTGTGTTTCTGACATAATAATCGTAATCGTGAAAATGATAGTAGCTATTTTATTACTTATCTGAGCACTTAAAAATACACAGTTCAGTTAGTACCCTATTATAATACTTTTAGAATATTTTTGACAAGCTTAGCTGAAGCACATTTTTAAAAAAATATTACGGGTGGAAGTGAATTTTCGTGCTTGTGATCGGGTCTTATTATTATTAGGTAGTAGTTAAATTATTTATTACCATTAGTTAATTCATTTATTTCGCTAGGTTCTAATGGACCAAAGAAAGCTTATTCACATTTGACAAAAGTACTTTACTACGTTTTTGTTTATGAAAGCCGTTACTTTTTTTTGTAATAATTATAACATAACTGACAACTGATCTTAGAAAAGTTGATAAACCCCCGAAACGTTCATTCCAAAATTCAATATCTCAAAAACGGCTGAACCGATTTCGATAATACATGTTTTTGAGATATTGAATTTTGCTTTGATATTAAATTTGAAAGCAAGATTTCTACCATTGCTAGAAATCTTGCTTTCAAATAAAAAACCGCATACAAATCGGTTCACCCTTTTAAAAGCTATGATGCCACATACATGTTAAGCTTATCTTTTAAAACGCCTCATTTGCGTTACGAGTCGGGGGTTAATAATGACGTGTAATTTAACGTTATAAAAATTATATTGATTTAATTCCTATTTTTTTTTGTTTCCAGATTTTTTTACAACAATAGTTAACTAAAGCAAATGTAGTTTAGTATGTTTGACGACTGCACCTAAATTATTTATTTATTAACTGACAATTGTACAAATCTAGTTAATTCCTATACATATATTTAACAACTCATACGTTACATTTTCAAATACATACCTACTAAAGGCGGGTTGCACCAAACCGTCTGTAATCGTGAGGGGTGTCCGTTAAAATATGGAAAGTTTGGCAAGTTTGTATGGGATGATAGGGAGCGTTCAAGTATTACGTAACGAATTTGGGGGGAGGGGGGAGTCTTGTAAAACGTTACGATGCGTTACAGAGGCGGGAGGGGGTATTTTGAACTAGGCGTTACGTAACATTGTTTTTTTTTTAACCCTTCAGAAAGGTTGCCTAGAGAGATTCTCTCACGCATTTTATTAAACATTATTTTTTTCAAAATTTCAAATGGAATGACTACTCTAGGTAAAAATGGTCACTTGGTGGTTACGTAACGTTTTACTAGGGGGGAGGGGGGGTACCGAAAAACGTTACGGCACGTTACAAGGGAGGGATGGGGGGTCAAAAATCTCCAAAAATTGCGTTACGTAATACTTGAACGCTCCCATAGCAGCCGGCGCCACATTTAACCCTTTGAACGCCAAGAGCCTATAAAGTGGTCGTGTGTCGTCGTGTCCACCACGCCAACAACCACTAAAAAGGTCAGAGTGAAGGTGTACTAGTGATCATGAAAAAAATCAATTCTGAATTGTTTTTATTGGTTTAAACCAGGGCTCGGAAACCGGTATTCTGTCCATACAAAAATACCGGTATTTTATTAGTTCTTATCGTTCTTTCGTCTATTATTTCATGTTTAATCAGGCAATCTAACAATATGAAGTAATAACCCAATTACATTATTGAGTCCTACATAAAGAGCATAAACTAATTAAAAATATTTGGCTATTTCAGGATTTTAAGATTAACCGGTTCCGAGCCCTGGTTTAAACGTTATATCAATTTTTGATACCTTGGCGTCTGAGTGATCAGTTGATCACTTCGTTCAAATATGATGGCGTTCAAAGGGTTTATGTTGATCAGTCTGTTATCGTAAGTTGGTGCAAGTCGCCCTTACATTAGATAGACGTCAAAATTCGCCATTTGTTTTTGTCGTCAGCCCCCTTCCAACGGTTTTTCGTGGCACGAATATTTCGTACGTCTATTGTTATATTTGCAACCGCATAAAAATGGGCCGGACAGATATATGTATGCAAAAATTCCATTATTTTTTTATAGCCACTGTAAATCTTGGTCTAGTCTTCACAGATCCAAGATATATTTCATAGTAACCCTTTCACTGCTCCATGGCGCGATATCACGGCATAACGCTACGCCGATTTTCCCTACAAAGCGGGAAATGCATGCTAGTCTACGGCGTACGGGCGCAGCCCTACAAGCAAAGATGCGCAGGGGAGCATATTTGAAGCAAAATGACTATTTGTAATAATAAATTGTATACTAACTCCTTTATTCATAACTCAACAAACCTTTGCTAACTAAAGTGTTTTGCCCCTTTCCAACAAATACAAATGTCAAAGTGACAAATAAAGACAAACAAATTTCAACGGCACTTCACGTACACTATAGGCTTGATGATCGTTTATGAATAAGGGCATGAGTAATTACTGGGAAAAGAAAACATATTTATTTAAAACTGGAATTAACGTTAAGGTGCGTGAAAACACACAGAAGTCTGATATTTATTATACGTATACAATCAGCTGCAAAGAAACCTGACCCCCCCCCCCCCCCCCCCTGCATACAAACTTCTACGCACAGGGGGTCACGTTTCTCTGTAGCTTACTGTACTTATTTATGAACTAGCTCATCACTAATTTATTGTGCAAATGAAAATGCATTTATAGGTATAATAAAATATTTATTTCAATTAAAAAGTGTGTATAAAATCGGACGGAATTTCATTTTTCTCTAAAACTTAAAATATTACCTAGTACAGTCAACGGCAAATGCCATGAGCATTTTAGTACTTCGTCGTACTAACGTAACAATACTGCGATAGTTGAGATGCGTCAAAGTAGTGAAAGTGACAAGGTACTAAAATGATCATCTACTTTTATTGTTGATTGTAAGTTACTACGGTACTTATAGGTATAGAAAAATTATTTATTTCAATAAAAATGTGTATGAAATAGGACGGAATTTCATTTTTCCCTATAAATAAAAATACTTTTAATTACATATAAAATTATACACCGTGTAACTGAAAAAATCAAAGCTTAACGTAGATTTGTTAATCGTTGTAGTCTTGTTTTGATGTTGTATTCTTCTCATGTACAATAAAGAATTTTACATACATACATACTAGTCACACAATTCTTATATTTATTTATTTGACAGATAACTGAGATGGTCCAATCGGTGTTAGTTATTCTTAGCCTATGTTAGGTGTATACCCTAATATAAAACATGGATTTGGTCCTCTGACCGAGTTTCCCCATCAGAGGGCAATGTATCTTATTTGCTATTGCAAAATATGCGAATAAATTCTGAGTCCTAGTCACAACAATGAATTTATTTAAAACAACAATGAAAACCAGCGATCCAAGATTTTGTATTATTTCAGTTACACGCTGTATAATAAAACATTTTTTATACATAAAATGAAAAGATGTGGGTACATCAAACACAGGCAGTTGCAGCAACTGTTTACAAAAACATTGTATTTACATTACAATAATTAAAAAGTAGAATAAAACATAAAATACTGAAAAGAACAATAATGCAAAGGTAAGTTAAAACAGTTTCTTAAAAATTTCTTGCAACAATCGCAAATATAAGTTTCGTGGCACCAAACCATATAGCCGATAACAAAAAATAAAATATGTCAGATTATTTACCAATGTATAACGTCAATATAAATAAAATGAAAATCTCTCAGATCCACGCGACATATCACAATTTGACCAAGGTATAAAAACTATAAAAAAATACGATTGTAAACATGCATAACCCTTTCGCAACTCCCGGCACTAAAGTAGAACCAAAATAGCGTCATTCGTCGCTCAGATAGCATTCGCGGTGAGCCGTGTCGCTACCCGCCTCACCCGCTTCAAATTACACTTTAACAAGGCTCGAACTTATCGTGCCGATGACGTAAAATTGGATATAGGATGATTCCAATTGGTTATAGCAATTATCAATCTTTAACCATCAATAATTTAATCATCCATTTATAACGGTCTTTTCAAATACGCTTTAATAAAAGGATTTCTCTTTCTATTTAGAATTTTAATTTATAAGCAGGTGCGGAACTCTTATTCTTTCAAGTTTTATAACAGGTTATAGGAATGTTGAATCTAAATATGAACGTAAACTCTCTGCATTTATGATAGCATTGTTTTCAAATACGGCCTATTTGAAAAAAATACCATCATAAATGCATGATTAAATGATTGATAATTAAAGATTCATTATCACTATAAAAACCAATTGGAATCACCTATATGCAGTGTGACGTCAATTTTACGTCTTCAGCATGAAAAGTTCGAGTCCTAAACTTTAACATGGCAAGCAGGTTCTACTTTGGTGCCGGTATTTAGCGGTTAGCGCGCGTATGATCGTTGTCATTTCATCACTTATCGTAGTGGATAAGACACCCGTCACTCTCGCACTCGTGTAAGTACGCACAAGTGTCAGAACGTGGCGGCTATCTCATCCACGGCAATACACACATTTGTATTTCCAAGTTCAATATCTCGCAAACGGCTAAAACGATTTTAACAAATAATTTATGTCAAAAAACACCGACTCCAATTTTGTACTTCACTATGCCACAACTTGTGGCTTCCGTGAGCCACTGCTTGGTTAACAGAAACATACGCAACAGAAAATACCGAAATCGGCATATGCGTGCCTATCAAATTCGAGGAGTTCCCTCGATTCCTCCTAGATCCCATCATCAGATCTTCACCAAATTTATATGGGACCAATGTCGGGGTACCTGCTTTGAAACAAAAAAAGACTTGTCCAAATCGGGCAACGCGGGCAAGAGTTATCGGGGAACATAGATACATAAAAAAATAAAAATAAAAAGAACAAGCAAGCATGCAGACGAACTGAGTACCACCTTCCTTCCTATGAAGTCGGTAAAAATGTCTAAAAACCATCGCTAGAAAACCTGCTTTCAAATTAAAAAACCGGATTTACATCTGTTCATCCGTTTAAGATCTACGATGACACAGAGAGACTCACGTGTACACAGTCACACATGTATGTTATATTATAATTATAACACCAAAATCCCCTTCTTTTGCATTGTGCGTCGGGGGTTTAAAAATGGCAACCATCACACGCCCGTTTCTCAAACATTTGTGACTCACATTCCGTACACAATATTGTTGTCACTCTTCACAACACATTATTTAGTCATTCGTCAAATCATGACAAATAACATAATCAAGCAAAAGCCGCAGGCGAGTACTAGTTTTCAAAAATTATACCTTTTTTTGCCTCGTTAATCTTAACTAGCTCAACAGCATACCAATTCGACATTTGGAAAAATGGACTAGACAGTACAATTTGAACCATGTCGCTTAAGTAATAAGGTGCACAATTGAATTGGACAATTTAAAGTATATCATATTCGGCCAAACGGTACACTTTTTTGTTTCTTGTTTTTGTTTCATGTATCATTTACATTGGAAAGCGAATCTGTCTTGATATTGAATGTTGTAAATTTAATGTTAGCCTTTTTTATATTCAAAGGTATCGAATACAGCGTGTGTCTCACATACTAAGGCTGGGTTGCACCGACTTACGATCACAGACTGATCAACGTTAAATATGGCGCCGGCAGCTGTCATCTCATAGAAACTTGTCAAACTCTCCATACATTCAAATTTTAACGAACACAGCTTACGATTACAGACGGTTTGGTGCAACCCAGCCTAACACTTTCACTGCCTGAAATCCGCTCATCTCGTAGGCGTATTTTGATAAACACGGGATTATGCCTCGAGAGGATGGGAGAAGATCGACAGGTGAAGAGAGCATACTTGGGCCGACCGACCGGACGGCGTCCTGTGGGTCGGTCGCCCCTAGTATCGCTGGAAGGATTTGGTGGACGCGGACCTTTGTGAGCTTGGAGCCGGTGCAAGCTGGCAAGAAATAGCGCAAGACCGAGGAAAGTGGCGTGCTCTTGTCTTGGAGGCCAAGACTTATTTTGGGTCGTCGTAGCCTAGTTAGTTAGTTAGTTCATTATGTCTCCATGTATTCGACGGCCTGTTTAGCATAGTTGGTAGTGGCACTGCCTTCGAAGCTAGAGGTGCCGGGTTCGAATCGGCCAGGGCATTATTTGTGCATTTAACACGGATATTTGTTCTTAGGTCTTGGATGTTTTCTATCTATTTATCTATATACTAAGTATGTGTATCGTCGTCTAGTACCCATACCACAAGCTTTGCTTAGTTTGGGACTAGGTCGATTTGTGTAAGAATGTCCCACAATATTTATTAATTTATTTATGTTTTAGACATACGGGGTTTCGCATGCTGTCGGTTACGAGATGACATTATTGGCAGTGAAAGTTCTAACTTACATTTTAAAAATAAGGTTTTAAGTAATTTCATATTGTTAGCTGTTTTATCAATAAAATATAAGAATTACTCTTCGTTATTATTTAAATTTTTCTCAACCAATCCAATGCTTCTATGACACTTCTCAAATACAATCAAACGTCAGTAAAATGAGCTATAGGTAATAAACTTAAGAAGATGACCCGTTGTATGTACTTGTAGCGTGTTCGAATAGACATTACATATTTAAAATGTGCAACACAAACAAAACAAACGCCTATTCGAACACGTCACACACAACTACATACAATAGGTCATCTTCTTAAGTTTTTCACGTATATTCATTTGTTATTATTTATTACACATGCGTTTGTGTATATACATTGCGCGCTGCATTAATTTGCATGGGAAAAAAATATAATGTTAAGAAAAGGTATAAGATTATATTTATAAAGGCTTGTAGTTTCAGCTCTTAAAATATACGTTCTTATGGAAGACACACACTGTATAACAGTTCAGAATACTCAAAACATTCTGATCTCGAACAACGCCTACACAAAACCTTAGTTGGTCAGACATACAGAAAGTACATATGTATCATTAAAGTACATATTTCAAAAATTGACAACTATCAAAAAAGGGAATTATTATTTAGTAGAATAAAGATAAATAACATAATGTAGTGAGTAATACAATAACAAATATCACAATTTAAATAAGTTTCAGAAAATATAAATAATTTTCGGAATAAAAGATTAATATAAAACACTCAGGAGCAAAGAAAACTGGTCAGTTTGTAAGCAGACTCGATAACATGTGTACCCATTTTATTTGCTTTTGACCGTATGAAGAATTACTATTAATATACAAGATCTGATACAATGATTATATCTAATTATAATGTCTCCTTGCACAAGTATTTCCTTACGTAATAGGAGGCCCCCGCCATATTTGTTACAGAAATTGTATAAAAACCAATAAACATTTTTCTTTTTTTTTTCATGTATACATGAATAACAAGAATTACTAGTGTGATATTTTCTTTCTAATACTGCCGATTCAAAATAGTGTGTCACATAGGCACGTTTTTATACACTAATATAATATACAAGATCTGATACAATGATTATATCTAATTATGATGTCTCCTGGCACAAGCATTTCCTTACGTAATAGGAGGCCCCCGCCATATATGTTACAGAAATTGTATAAAAACCAATAAACACTTTTGTTTTTTTTTTCATGTATACATGAATGAAACTATGCGTTTTCATATGGAAGACGTAATACAAATAAATAGAGGTGGCACTTTAACATAGGAATAATAAGTAGGAAATATACTGCAATTGGGATTGCTCTTGGCCAGCATCTAGCCAGGGGGCAAAGATGAGGCCGACGATGAAGCGAGCTCACCCAGAAGATGCCTATGCACTCGTGCCTTAAAAAGGTCCAGGTTATATGAACTCGGAAATACAGACGCCGGCAGAGAATTCCAAACCTTAGAAGTGCGCATTATAAAAGAAGATGCAAAGCGCTTGGTTCGAATTAGAGGAATTTGTATGTTACATAGGCACATTTTTATACACTAATATAATAAATAATAAAGAGGGAATGTTTTGTGAATTGTGTGCGACTATGTAAATTTGGGGGAGGCCTATGTCCAACAGTGGACGTCTTTCGGCTGACATGATGATGATGATGTAAATTTGTGGGTTGGTTGTAATCTCCGAAACTACACACCAGTTTTATAAATCACTTTTCACACCTACTATCCAGAAACGAGAATTATTGCCCTATAATGATGGACTAAGGATACTTTTCTTCCCTAATTGTAGGGCAACAATGATTATCTTTTGAATAGCAGGTGTGAAAAGCATTACGTGCCACTCGGTGGCAAAATTATTTCATTCTTGGGCGTAAACACTTGAATCCCTCGTTACGCTTTTGATTCTACTTTAGAATCGTTCGCTTCACTCAGGATTCAATATACCGCCCTGGCCGTAAATATATCATTTTGCTCTCTTGAGATACAATCTACTATTTCTAGTAAAGTCATATACCTGATTATTATACGTTCGAATACATTTTAAGTGGAGATAGATTACCCTTAATCTACGTTATTTTTATATAAATACATCTTTGAGATAATAAAAAAAAAAATGTCAAATAATAAAAAAATGTGTACAGGTAAAATGAAAAAAAAAAATCTGGCAGTGAAAGTGTTAACCGGCAACTGCATTAAGTCGGTCGCCGAATGCAACTTGCGGCGACCGCAACAGTGTAAAGATAGTAGTCTACCGTTACTACATACTGTTTTTTTGTAAATATGATAAAAATACACAAATTATTACAATAAAGGACGGAACAAAAGTATCACCGACAACTTATAGTACATTACGATACAAGTGCAGAGAACAGGAAATTCGCAACGAGTGCTGATAAATTGAAACACGACCGAAGGGAGTGTTTTAAATCGACACGAGTTGCGAATTACCTGTTCGCACGTGTATTACAGTACATATGGCTCTTTAAAGTTTCGACATATGCACGTAATCTGCTGATTAGTCGCACCATGTATACTGTAATAGCTATTTACGATACAAGGGTTGTAAAACAAAGAAAGCCCGATATCGCAGATGTCTGAGGCCCGAGCCGCAGGCGAGGGTCATAAATATGCGAGAGAGGGCTTTCTGTTTTACGATCCGTGTTTTGTACACAATTTTACGTCACCACTTGGCCAAAGTGGGTTTTTTCCGGACGCGCAGCATGCGGAAAAACGCGCTTTTCGTCAAGGTGTGGTGTAAAATACATACTGATTTGATAGTCAGTAAAATCGGAGCCCCTCGATATCCATAATTTCATATGCCATAACACCACTGTTTGCCATAAAAGTGATGTGAATCGTAAAACTTTTAGTATAATTTAAATAAACTATATTGCGCGCTGTAGGTTTTAGGTTTGTTTTAGAACAACCCTGAAAGTTAAGTGTCTAAGAAAAACTAATTAAGAGCTAATTATGATTATCAAATAAAATTATGGATTTCATTAGTAACCCCAGTAAACAATATACAAAATAAAAATAAAATCACATAGCTTAGCTATAAAATTGAGATTCTCTTATAAACGGTAACATGAAGTTACAAAAAATAACATTCTTGACGAAAGGGTACCTTTTTTTCAGCGTCAATAAGGCGTCATTTCAATACTGTCGTGATTAAAAATGGTCCTTATTGACATCGATAAAGGGGGACCTTTCGCTTGGGAATGACAAAAGTATAAAAAATACCCTGGCAGTGATAATACTTATAATAAAAAAATTGTGACAAAAAATTAAAGCATTGACTTAAAGGAACCACTTTGAAACAACCACTATTAGGCTTCCTGGCTTGGCGGGGCGGGATCGATTCGTGGTATTTTGTTTTTATGCCGTGAGCTTAGACGTCACAGAGATTTGCTGACTTGACGTGATACTGTCAGTATTACGTTTGCGCAGCATCGGGGCAATAGGTACTGCATTAGTATCGCCCCGCTACCGCGAATCCCGCGCCAGTCATAAAGCACTCATTTAAATATAAGGTACTGACTCGACTGAAAGTAGATATAGACACTGAGCATTAAATTTCTCAGACTGCTCGGAGCATTAGATTTTTCAATTTTTCCCTTTAATTTGAAATTTTCGCTAGCAGCGTTACTGCTTTAGTACAAAATTAATTTAGTATTGGATGGCGCATCGTTACTGACGACTTCTCAATGCAATTTGAGACGTTGGTGCCGTTAATAGAAGCCTAAGTCTTCTACGGTAGATGTCGCTGTACGCCTCCCTCAGGCGTTGTAAGAGGGAACTAGTGAAGAATTTCGTGGACGAGCTTGGTTGTTCCGATAGCTCAGAGGCTAGAGCGATTGGCCGCGTATGCCAATGTCGCAGGTTCGAATCCAGCTCGGAGCATTAAATTTTTAATTTTTTTCCCTTTAATTTGAAATTTTCGTTAGCAGCGTTACTGCTTTAGTACAAAATTAATTTAGATATAGACAGCTGAGTTTTGTTATATCGTACCGCCTCCGCCCCGGCAAATCGGGAAGTCGCCTTAGACGAAAGGTGTACATTACTATAGAGGCCGGGAAACGAAGAACGCGTATCCCTATCGGGCCTCGCTACGCTCAGACATCTAGTACAGGGTGTGGCCTGTAATAGGAGCAATAAATTTAAAGGACGCTTCCTTAGAGAATTTGCAGTAACCTCTTGTGTCCAAAAAAATTGTCTTTTTTCAATTGGGAGAAATTTTGATCTAAAGTTATGACCTCCAATTAATGGATCTCGGCACCCAGAGATTATAGCGCGGCAGTCAATGCTGATTTTGAGGTTGCTTCAAGTTATGACTCATAATCGTTGTCACATTTTTGGTTTAAAAGAATAATTTTGGGTTTTCTTAAAAAAAATATATGAGTGCTTTTTGTATAAATTGTTATTAATATCATTCCAGTAGAGTAAAAAAGTACATATAAACTACATTTGCGAAAAAAAAGACCCGTTAAAAATGTACCGTTTAATTTTTTGCTCCTATTACAG
This sequence comes from Notocelia uddmanniana, assembly GCA_905163555.1. Lineage (NCBI taxonomy): Eukaryota > Metazoa > Arthropoda > Insecta > Lepidoptera > Tortricidae > Notocelia > Notocelia uddmanniana. Next base: position 5,028,542 of record LR991077.1, read on the forward strand.
GCATTTTTGCGTTATTTGCATTTTTCCATCATTGTCGATTTTTTTTTGTCAGAATTGAATAAAATTTGGTAGGTTTGAAGAGTTCGTGATTCTGTACAACGTCCACTCAATCTCCTACAGTGTCCTACAATTTTATTCCATTGAGTGACAAAACGTATTGGAATTGTCGTAACTCAATGGAAAATTAGTACAAAATTGTTAGAACATATTATGATATTGTGTTTGCATTGCACAGAATCACAAGCTCTTCAAACCTACCAAATTTTAACAAATTCTGACGAAAAATTTAAATCGACAACGATGGAAAAATCGACTCATCTACTTGGCCTGCAGCCCAACGTTTCTCGCCGAGATTTGTACAGTGCTTTTCTCAAACAAATGCAATGAAATAAAAAAATACATCACTCAAAAAATAAATTTAACAGACGCCATATTTGACATTAAAATAAAATAAAAATTACTTCCCGGCCTAGGCCTTAAATTTTGTATGAAATTCCTTTACAGTTCTCTCGAGTTGTTCCGCCTGAAACGTGATACTTTGACGCTTGTTATAACGCATGTAATGACGAAATTTCATTGCATGTTTGAGAAAAAACTATTGTTGTCTTCATCTTATCTTATCACGTCTCATTGACCACTTTTAACATATCCAAAACTCAAAGATCAAATCTCAAAATCGGCCAACTTCCTAAAACACACTCCCAAAAATATGCACAGCGTAATCAGAATAGAGTCACTCACTAACCTCAAAACGTTGTTTTTGAAAAAAGAATACGTTCTCTTCTTCGTCAACCGCCGCTTGTCTATGTTCAGTTTTTTCGGCCAGCTTTCAAAATTCGAAGGCACGCTCTGACACTGGCTGGGGTAACGTTTGCGCGCGAAACCGTTAGACTTCTTCGCTTGCACGCATATGTCAAATTTGGCGCCATTTTTGCTCAGTGACGTTTGCAGATCTTTGTCTGTGGAAATTAGAAATTATGTGAGTTAATTATGAAAGTGAAATGATTATCTTAAAATGTGCGAAGTGTTTTGCGAAGATGCGATTGAAATTTTGATAGAAATAATGTAATGTTAATTAAAAAATTAAATTCAATTCGTGCAACATAGGTTACCATCCTAATTTTAACAGAGCGGAGCGCTCGGAGCCCAGCGGCGCCCGCGTACCGCGTACGGTATGCGAGGTTAAGCGACGTGGCCCCAGGTCATTCCTTGGATGGATGGGTGATCGCTTTGAGTAGTTACTAACTGAGCGCTCCCGAGCTTAAGGAAGGCTCGATTACCTAGTATGAATGCTAAGATTACCTAGTATGAATGCTAAGATTACCTAGTATGAATGCTAAGATTACCTAGTATGAATGCTAAGATTACCTAGTATGAATGCTAAGATTACCTAGTATGAATGCTAAGATTACCTAGTATGAATGCTAAGATTACCTAGTTGAATGCTAAGATTACCTAGTATGAATGCTAAGATTACCTAGTATGAATGCTAAGATTGATAGAGTTACGTACCAAGAGTTATAGTGTTAGACCGCAGATTGTAAGGAACCTCGTTGGAGTACAACACGTTGTTACTATCGTCTACGATGAAGAGGAAAAAATCGCCCACATCCTCCGCGGTCCGGACGAACCAGTGCGCGTAGATCGTAGACTGCGAACTGAAAAAAACCAGTTACTTTTACACCAGTGTCATTCGACTGAATTCATCATCACATCAGCCGAAAGACGTCCACTGCTGGACATAGGCCTCCCCTAAAGAGTGCCACAATGACCGGTCCTGCGCCAGCTGCGGACTCCCGCGACCTTTGCCAGGTCATCAGTTCACTTTGTGGGGGCCTAGCGACGCTGCGCCTTCCAGTATGTGGTTGCCACTCGAGATTTTACTGACATCGGTAATATTTATTCATTTCTTTTATTCGATCGGTTCATTTGGTTAATTCTATTCAAACTACTAAAATATACTAAGGGTGGTATTCCACTCATCCAAGTGCATTTGCTCTTGATACACAGTTGTGTCAAAAACATATGGCTACTTTTATTGTCTTTAAACTACCTACTAAACTACTATTCGTTCTTTCCATTCGTTAATTTTATACGCTTAATCCATTTGGTTGGTCACTTCACTCTATTCACTCAAGCCTTAAGCTTCGTTCACACGGCATTGTCCTGCACGTTTTTTTTGCAGTATACGTCTTAAAGGATAAATAGTGGCACATACTTTGTGCATAGAACCATTCACACGGCGTTTGTACTGCAAAAATACGTACATTCTTTATACGTTTAAACGGATACTCACCGGACTTGTCAAGCAAACCGAATAAACTTTAACGTATTCGGTTTGCAGTGGCGTGTAGTATAGTTCTGTTTTATTCACACGGCACTATGTCATACGTTTTTTATCGAATATAATTTTTTCCCTAATGATGAATTTTCCTGTCGATTTAATAAATTGTCAAAACTTTCAATGGACATCCGAAAGTAATTGAGAAACTTTGTTTCATCGTTCCTAAGTTGTGCGTATAAATTTTCAAACGTTTTATTACGCACTGAGTCTTCATTTATGGGATGTACCCAAAACCTTCTGTATCGGCGGCGAAATCTTTGTCGCCATCGATACCAATATAAAAGTACGAAGAAGCGTGGATCCATCTCAGACGTCTGCCCACTGCGACAACTGCGTGAAAACTGTCGCTATTCGGCGTGAAAACGGTTATTAAACGCATGAAAATGTACCGTGTGAACACCGGACTGGTTGTACGTTTAAAATCGAATACGTGAAAAAACGTAATGGATATTGCCGTGTGAACCTAGCCTTACCTGTAAAATAATAAAACTGAAATATATTACTCACTATTGTATATCCCTAAAGCTCAAATCGGGTTCCAGCTCAAAATCAAACTCCTCCCCGCCAAGTTCTGCGATCTTCTCTTCTAGATTGATATTACGGGCGCAGAGTAGACGCTCCTCGTCTATGGTACGTAACGGTTGGCCTGCCATAGACAATGGTTCGGAGCAGGTGACGTTTGTGTAGTCTGTGGTTAGGTGGTTGAGGAGATGCTTGAGGGGGCGAGTAAAACAACCGCATTTCAGATTGTTACCTGAAAAAAAAAATTATTGAGACGTTAGATTGCTAATTTTTTTTTTCGTGTTCTTTAACGAGTAATCAAGTTGTATTTATTGAAATGTAACTGTGCTCGTATACAACTGAGCGAGAAGATTCTAACGAGCATTAAGACAACAGGTTTATCTTGCTATTTATAACAGAAATAAGTGTTTGTAGCCACTGTACTGAAAGCCATGGTGAACAACTTAAGTAAATCCCCTCTTGCATGTAGTTGTGGCTAAACTTAAGTGGCAGTGGGCGGGGCACATTGCACGTAGAACCGATGGCCGTTGGGGCGGAAAGTTTCTCGAGTGGCGACCTCGTACCGGAAGGCGCAGCGTAGGTAGGCCCCCCGCAAGGTGGACTGATGACCTGGTAAAGGTAGCGGGAGTCCACTGGATGCGGGTGGCGCAGGACCGGTCATTGTGGCACTCTTTAGGGGAGGCCTACGTCCAGCAGTGGACGTCCATCGGCCGATTTGATGATGGTGTAGTTGTGGACTGTTCAAATAGGCGTTTGTTTTGTGTTACAAAGAGCCATGCATCTAAATGGTCCTAAATCCAATAATGTTATTACAAATTTAATTTAATACTTTGTAACCTACCTTCAAAATTGACTCTCATCCCGTCATCCCGCATCCTCCTCACTAACGCTGGATGGAAGCTGTCCAACAAGTTGTCCCGCACATCCAGCAACCTCAGCTTCATCGCGTGCGCTATCTGTTTAATGGGTATTACAAATTTAATTTAATATTTTATGACCTACCTTCAAAATTCACTCTCATCCCGTCATCCCGCATCCTCCTCACTAACGCTGGATGGAAGCTGTCCAACAAGTTGTCCCGCACATCCAGCAACCTCAGCTTCGTCGCGTTCGCTATCTGTTTGATAGGTATTTCTTCCAATGTGTTGTTTTGGAGATATAACTCTGTTATGTTCGCTGGTAGGTTAAATTGTAGATCCGCTGAAAAAATCAACAGTTTTAGAAGTTAGTAGCGATTGCTAAGCGTATGTAGTTGGTAGTCCCGCCTACGAAGCTAGCTCTCAGGTTCGAATCCCGATAAGGACATTAATTTGTGTGTGTATGTTTTACAATTTTTTTGATATTTAATACGTATTTAAGTGTTTTATATACTAGTGGCTTTGTGAGCTGTAGACATCGCGAAATTTTAAAATTTTAAATAGTCTAAAAACTGATTCGACAAAAATAATCTATATAATTATCAAACCTGCTCACAAAATTTCACGAAAATCGGTAAGGAAATGCGAGAACAGTTGGAAATCCGCCGCCCGGACATACGAAAGCATTATTTCCGAAGCTGAAGGCGAGACCTTCGTTTCACTCGGTAAACAAAAAAAATTGCCTGTTTGGAATCCCCAAAATATTGCTTTATTTACTTATTAAATAGCATATGAAAACTGCTAGGTTAACGTTATTGATAATATTATATATAATGAAAACTTAGAAAAATTTCAAAACCCCGACACTTTCATTTCAAAGTTCAATATCTCAAAAACGACCAAACTGATTTTGATAAAACATGTCTAAGAACCATCGCTGGAACCTCATTCAATTTGGGTTAACTGTTTGAGAGCTACGATGCCACAGACGGATACACACATACACACATAAATAAAATAAATAAATAACGACCTTCTTTTGTGTTCCCCGTCGGAGGAAAAAAATGACATTAGATTATGCTTATTTTCTCAAATAACTACATTAAAACTTACATGTTCTTGAAATTAAATCTTTCAGCTGGTTGTCAGACAAATCGAGAACTTCCAGCGACGTTAAGTTGCCAAGAACATCTGAAAAAGATAAATTTATTTCAAAATGGTGCTCTTAATCCTTCCATTTACCAGGCGTGGTCCAAACGACCGTTTTTATAAAGGTCATCTTAGTGACTGTACCTAAGTTGTCAATTTTCAGTCCAATGTCAGTGATTTAAAAATTGGTCAATACGAGTGGGACACACGGTAGCTTATTCGCAAGAGCACGGAATACAATGGTGGCGGGCTCAAAGCGCGCTCGTGGAAAATAATTTAGTGTTTTTTTACATTTTAATAGTTGTTGTATGTATGTTTGACGAGGGGCGTAAGCGGAAAATTGCAAACGAGTCTTTTGATGACTCGAGTTTGCAATAGTCTTACGCCCGTGTTATAACACAATGTTTTTCATCAGATTCGCGAGGAAATAAATACCTACAAAAGGCAGAAAAATCTATGTTTCATACAACCGCACCAATCAAAAATTTACGAAATGCACAACTTCACCTCCAGAATATGATCACCGGGGCTTCCCTGTGAGAGGAGCGCGCAGCTTCAATAGTTCAACCAATAACAGAGCAGTATTCCTGTGGCGCACGGCCAGCTAGATTTTTTTAAACAAATCAGATCACAAATAAACTCGTAACTCCCTCGAAAATTATAAAAATCCATAACTCCCACGGGAGGTAAATCGGCTATAATTGCTCTATACGCCTGCGTACAATAAGACCCTTCACGAGCAAGTGTGATAAAAATAAAATAACAGACTGCAGACTTATTTAGAGGAAATAATACATTTGCTATTGGATTATCTGTTGTTATGTATTTTCTTTTTTATATCACGTGTCGATTTCCTTGTACAAGCATTTTTTGTTGCCACTCTTGTTGCGAATACGTCACGATAATCGGTGACAATTATGGCAACTATTTTGATTTTATCATCTTTTTTTTATGCTACGACGGTGGAAAACAAGCTTACGGCCTGCCTGATGGTAAGCAGACACCGTCGCCAATGGACACTTGCGACTCTAGAGGAATTACAAGCTTTCTCTCGCTCTCTTTCTCTGTCTCTTTGCCGCTCTCTATTAAAGTTTTCGCTTCACGGAGGTGACAAATAAGCCTAAACTCTCTTCGATTGTAATAAGTTCTTGTTATAAAATCTGCAAAACTTACTATGGTTGAGGATATTCCCCTTAAACACCAACTTCTTCAGCTTCTTAGTGGCCTGAGTAAGATCTAATGTGGGGTTTCTTGATATATAAGTGTCTTTTACTTGGAGTAAATTATTTTATCTTTATCTTTCGTTACATACAATACACTAGAAAATATGTAACCATTTCGGCACTACATCCTAAATGTGAGGATCTATACTTCTACCTTTCACAGACCCCCTCCCCTCTCTTTCCGTCTTTCTCTCTTTGTTTCTCTGTCCGTCTCTCTGTCACTTGTAGTTTTCCTTTGACCGACAGGTAAGTGTGGGGTACTTACTGTTCCTGATATCGTTAATGATATTCCCCTTCAGCACTAATTTCTTCAGTTTCTTCGTGCCCAGAGTGAGATCCAATGTGAGGACTGGGATCTCATTATAGCTGAGGTCCACCTCGAACAAACGATATGGGATCCAGGGGTTGGCTGGGAACATCTTCTTGGTGAGGAAGCCGAATCTGTTGTAGCTTAGGTTCACCTGAAACAAAGATTTCAGCCAATATTTTGTTTTTGGGGTTCCCGTACCCAAGAAACGCTGTATGATTTGTAGTGATGGTTCTAACGATATCTCATTAAAAAAATGCAAGAAATACATGTAAAATGTATATTATTAGAACGTAATAGTCCTGGTACAAGATAATAACATCATCATCAGTATAACAGCCCAAGGACATATTAAATATAATGAAACGGGTCACTCATGTCTTTAAGGTCGAATATCACTCGACATGTTTCAGACCGGTTCGCGGTCCTTAATCATGAGCACCTATCGCGGCGGCGGTTTTCTTAGCACTGCGTGCCCGTGCCCTGTCCGCTCGGTTGCTCGGCGCAGGTGGAGGCGGCGGCGGCGTGAATCTACCCTCGTTTTCTTCACAATTGTTCAATGCCGAACTACACACAACAGTCACAACGTCACATGCTAAAGCCCAAGCCCAAGGACGTCCACTGCTGGACATAGTCCTCCCCGAAGTAGTGCCACAATGGCCGGTCCTGCGCCACCCGCAGTCAGTGGACTCCCGCGACCGACACCAGGTCATCAGTCGACCGCGTGGAGGTCTTCCCAGTACGTGGTCGCCAGTCGCCACTCGAAATCCCCCGCCGAGGTTTTCCCGAGGGACTACAATATGGGGTTCTCCAAGAGAGGAGTGTATAAAAAGGGTCAGGAATGCGCATATGAAGCTCCTAGAGTTGCAAGCGTCCATAGGCTGCGGTGACCACTTACCATCAGGCGGGCCATACGCTTGTTTGCCACCGACGTGGTATTAAAAAAACCCCTTTCGAGGGCGAGGCTATCAAAGTCACACAGAAAGCAATGGAGAGGGCTATGCGGGGAGTTTCTCTGCGTGATCGCATCAGGAATGAGGCCATCTGCAGTAGAACCAAAGTAACCGATATTGCTCTCCTAATTAATAAACCTGAGTGGCAGTAGGTGGGGCGCATTCCACGTAGAACCGATGACCGTTGGGCCCGAAAGGTACTCGAGTGGCGACCACGTATGGGTAGATAGTAACGAAGAGAAAATATTGCATACATGTAAATTAACAATGTCCACATAGATAACCGTTTTTTAACTGAAAATGACCCTTAACTCACCTTTTCCAAAGACAGACAGTCGTCCAGCAATCCGTGTGTTTTATTGTCAATCTTCTCTAAATAGTTGTGCGACAGGTCCAATTTCCTGAAACAATAACATTTTATTTTAATTATAGTTGTTCCATGTGTTTTGGAACCCCAAGGCTTGAGCCGTACGGACGGCAAGAGACCGAACGGTCTTACACTAGTTCCGTGGTAAATTGCTGTGGGATGACGTGGGTCTTGGTGTGCCGAGGCTAAGAGTTTCGTTAGGGACATAGGGCGTCGCTTGAGGAATAGGGGCTGCGATCACCGCTCTGGTTCTTATCTGGTCCAACAAATTTCGCTGGCCATTCAGCGGGGTAATGCTGCCAGGGTTTTCGGCACATTTGGTCCGGATGAGTATCGGAGCGGGGTGTGATTTGATTATTTTTATTTTAGTGTGTAGTTGACGAAACCTATTGTGGATTTATAATTTGTGCAATGCATGCGTATTTTGACGAAGCATGTTGCTGATTCTAGCTGTTTTGGAAATTGACGAAGCCTGCGTAATGGGTTTAATACATTTTAGGGAAGTCTATTTTAACTCTAATAAAATGGCTAGTATTTAAAGGCACATAAAAAAGACCTAATAACCTAAAAATGCTGATTTGCACACCAAAAAAACTAATTGCACAGCAAAAAAATCTAATCGCACATCAAGACTCGGTGCGATGTGCGTTTTTTTGGTGTGCAATTTAGAGTGCAAGTTAGTATTTTTGATAAACAATTAATAATATCCCTTATAAAATTACAAAGAATTATAAATTTTCACTGGTTAAGGAACATTGACCGCTTTGGCATTTTTATACCCTTAATATGGATGTATTCTTGAGTTATACTTAGTTCAGCCTATAATCACTTGCGATTACATACTCGTAAGAATGAACCATTCGATTCGTTATTAACTTTTAAAACAGAGGCGGTTTTGCGATAAAGCAAACGCAGGGCACGTCGCACCAAAAAACCGCGCGGTATTCGGCAGCGCGGCAGAGCGGAGGCGGGGTGTGTGGCATATGTAGTAGTACGATGATCACTTGTTTCACTTAAAACCGGTCGATGAGTGCGAGGTGGGTAAGTATATTCTCTCCATTGCAGTTGGCGCTGATGCAATTAGCCGAGATATGGTTGTGCTTACTCTTCCTCGGACCCTGTCAGTGATAACTGCTATTATTAATCGGTCGATCTTGACTGGTCAGGTACCAGCGTTGTGGAATTCTGCCGTGGTCACACCATTGCCCAAGGTAGATAATCCATACGAGTTGAAAGATCTAAGGCCAATAAGTATTCTGCCTTTACTATCAAAGATCCTGGAAAAAGCGGTGTACGAACAGCTTATTAATTACGTAGAGGATAACAATATTCTGCCACTATTGCAATCTGGTTTTCGTAGGGGAATGGGAACAGTAACTGCTCTAATTTATGTAGTCGATAATATTCTCTTTGAACAAGACTCTGGCAAAGGCACTTGTTTAGTTTAATTGGATTTTTCTCGCGCATTCGATGGCATAAATATTGAATTGCTTCTCTCTAAGCTGTCATACTATGCGTAGATTTAAAGTCATTAGTCTGGTTCAAAAGTAACCTTAACGGACGTATGCAGTCTGTAAAAATCTCTCTGGAGGATGGCAGCTCACTGCTCTCTAACGCAAGACCAATACGTGGAGTCCCTCAAGGTTCTATACTTGGCCCTCTGCTTTTTATCATTTATTCAGCTGACATAGTTAAAGTCATTAAACACTGCAAATATCATTTGTACGCGGATGATGTCCAAATTTATTTCATTGTGATTTTGCCGACGCTAACCGCAAAGTAAATGATGATCTGGAAAACGTGTTTCTATCAGAGTTGAATGTCTACAATAAAGAATAAAATAATTAATTCTACAATAAAATTCCAGTTACAAGATTGAGTTGCTTGGTCAATCCTATGACAATGATTTTTAAGTTTAACTCATCTGGTCGTGACTCGGGTTCTAGCAGAATATCAATGCTTCGCTCGAAAGAGCGTAGCGTATCACTGAGTCAGAACCCTTTTGTTTTGCTGCAATGCACTCAGTAATTGTATTTTTATTTTTAAGTTTTTGTTATATTTTTATTATGATGCTATGTTTGTTCTATTTTTCTGTTTGTGTTTATTTTTTGTTTACTGTGTGACTTGTGGTAATCAAATATTTTTTTTATCTCTCTATCTATCTAGTAATCGACTTTCGACAGTTTCGAAAAGAACAAAAATGCAAAACCGCCCGCGGCCCGCACCGCGCCGCGCCCGCTACGTGCGATTTCAGCTTTAGAGACTAATACAGGTCACACAGCGCATCGTCGGGAGCTCTGGCGACCTTACTCACCAGTCTCACCACCAGAGGGCCTACTCCGAACTTCGTGTCGTGCCGTCCCTTTCACTCTCGTGTTATACACTATACGACGGAAAGGCACGGCACGACACGAAGTTCGAAGTAGTACCCTCAGGAACACAACACTACATACCTAACGAATAAGTAGTGGCGTTATTGTGGCTGCTGGCTTCTGTAAGTTGGTACTTACCCACTTTACCCAGTTGGGCTTTCGGCGGGATGACGTATCACTGTGGCCCTACCTTTGTTGGCGATGAACTGGAAAACAAATACATACCTCAAAGCGACCAGTCCTTTGAATGCCTCATTCGTGACTCGCTCCAGCAAGTTATTCCTCAGCGACAGATCCAGCAGTTGCTGCAAGCCCTTAAAGGATTCCTGGGCTATGTCCACAAGTTGGTTGTTGGAGAGGTCTAATTTAAAAATGGTCGGTAGGTTACCGAAGGCCGCCTTGGAGAGGGATGTTAAGTTATTGTTCTGAAAAGAAGGTAGGACGTTTATATAACATAGAATGCCAGTAAAACCATTGAATTTAAGCTATCTTATTCATTCTTCTACATGGGCATTGTTCAAGCAAAAGCAAGCCCTTTTTGTTAATATTTCAAGGTTGTATAAACGGCAACATTATTAGACGAATAACTCATTCATTTCATTCATACATTCTAAGTTCACTCACGAATGAAGGAGTCTTGCTCGAGACGTAGTTGTTTCGACACCGTCCGTTAAGGAAAGTGATCACTCAATTTCATACAATTTTAATAGCCAATTCAAACACGGCTACCTAATCGCGTTGCGCGAGTAATTCATCCTCCCAAGTCCAGCAGCTGAGTACAGTACAGCCTGGCTGTATGTCATAACATTATACCGTGAAATTAGAATTAAGGATTTAAATATAGTGCATAGTTTATCACTGCGGCATACCGTAAGCCGCCATGTTTCGCGAAAACTACATCTACACATAGTGAATTCACGATTATAGTGTTTTTAGTGATCATCCGTATTTCATTCCGTCATCATACTAAGACCCTTCACCCACCTGAAGCATAGGTGGCGTGAGTGCTGAGGCAGCGATCAACAATATCATCACGCCGGAACGCGGCGTCCGGGCTTCATACGACATTCAGTTGGCTCAGAAGGAACAGTCCAGACATCTATAATTCACCACCATCAAATAACTAAGTAGGCATATAAGCTCGCCTTTGTACATACGTCAACTGTTCTTGTAATTACTGTTATATTGTTGCATTTTTGGACCCGGGTATGTCCTTAAACTACGACCAAGACTACCGGGAAATGGGCAGCAGCATTCCTAGAGTACGGTGGAGATACTGCGGTCGCCAACCCGCATACCAAGCGTGGCGATTATGGCATTTACCCCCCAAATTGAAATTGGGTGAGGCCTATGTCCAGCAGTGGACGTCCTAGGGCTGATGTGGTGGTGGTGGTGGTGGTGTTGCATTTTTCTCATGTACAATAATAGTAAATTACTACAGAGGCCGGGACGAAAGGGGTTGCCGGCCAAAGGCATATAGACGGCTGAGCGAAGCGAGGCCGGATAGCTCTGAGGCGGGCAACCCCATATTTCCCGCCAAGGTATGTATAGTGCTTTTCTCAAACATGCAATGAAATAAACAACAAAAAATCAAAGTTTTATTTTTAATACGCATAGTGGCAGAATGTCATGATGCCTGTGCCACAAATTTATGTGAAATGGAAATTAAAAAAGATGACTTTGCCGGCCTAAGCCTGCTAGTTTTGTATGAAATTCCATTAACTACCCCTTGTCCTAGCGGCACCTGAAACGTCATACTTCGCAGCCTATTATAAGGAACATAACATGCATGCATGTATGAGAAAAGAATTTTACATTTTATGCAACTATGAATGTCAATAAGATACAACCGTTTCAGAAAAAAATCTATGCCACCAAAAAAAACCGGCGTAATAAAACTTGGCAGATGTAATTATTTCATAACAATATACATTGAACGAGTATATATAAACTAAATTACTAATTAGCTAATTGACTTATTTTACCTATTCGAATCAGGTTTTAAGGAAGTACAAATGTTTGTATACAATAAGAACACTAGAAAACGCCAAAATAGTCAAAATCAAAAATCGATAGCGCCTGCGAAAACGGCTCCTACTTGTTGAGTAGAACATAAGTACTAAGTAGCTTGCTGCTTTAGCCGTCAAATACTGAGTGTAGGTACTTGTTGAGCTGAGCTAAGCTCGTTCTTCGGCGACAGGTTTCGTTTGAATTTGTACTCTTCCTAGACGCTTCTACCGATCGCGCTCACATTTCGCATGTCCATAGGTGACATCATGACGATGGTTTAGATTTAAACAAAAATAAAAAACCAGACATGCCACCGAGGAATAATCACCGAAAAACTGAATTTCCGTATATTTCAATGCTGAGCGGGTGACTGTCAGAGAGTTTGAGACCCTGTAGACGCGCTCACCTCAACATTTGCAACCAGCAAACTGTATTGCACACCTAGTTATGCAATATCTTTTTTACTTAATCATATGAATCCTGTTGGTACTTGGTACCGTACATTTAATTTACACTGACTAAGAAATATTATAAGAGGATTATAAGAGGAGCGTTCGTGGCCCAGCGGCGTCCGCGTACCGCGTGCGGTATGCGAGGTTAAGCAATGTCGGCCGAGGTCAGTCCTTGGATGGGTGACCGCTTTGAGTGGTTACTAACTGAGCGCTCCCGTGCTTTGGAAGGCAGGTTAAGCCGTTGATCCCGGTTGCTGTCTATGATAGCAGTCGTTAAGCCAAGTTAGAGGCCTCCGGGCGGCTTGAGAACTTCTAACAGTCAAGTTGCCCACTCACTTGACAAGCCTAATCCCTATAAGGTCTAGTTTCCCCCTCGGGTTGGAAGATCAGATGGCAGTCGCTTCCATAAAAACTAGTGCCTACGCCAATTCTTGGGATTAGGTAGCGGACCCCAGGCATCCTTCAGGATGCAACTGTACTGGGAATTACGCTAGGAGGATGTAAGAAATATTATAAGAGCAAGCAAGCAAGTTATTTACAAGTATTTACCTGTAAGTATAAGTATTGCAGACTAGTCAGCGTGTTAAGCGCCTGCCAGGGCGGGTTGGAGACTCCATTCTCAGACAAGTCCAGTCCCTGTAGCGTCAGTAAGCCGGCGAAGCTGTCGGCAGACAAGTTGTCGCCCAACATGTTTGATGACAAGTTCAGACGAAGCAGCGCGTTCATAGTCGGCCAGGTGGTGGGTTTGATTTCGGTTAAGTTGTTGTGCGCGAAGTTCAGTTCACTGGAGAATTATAATGTCTTTTTTAATAATTGTAAATAATCGAGCCTACTTCATTTTAACGCCATTTATTTATCATAAAAGCTTCATAGATGACCAAAGTTAAAGCAAATAATAGTAAATTATTGTCTAGGCATGGAAGAAGGCAATTGCTGCCTGAGTATAAGTTTTATTTTGTTTATACAAAGCCTGCAATTGTCATTCCAGCCGAGGCTTATGTTTTTCTCAATAATTTATACCAAAAAAAAAACAACTCCAATTTTGTACTTGCTATGCCACAATTTGTGGTTCCCGTGAGCCAATGCGTGGCTACTTACAGAAAATACCGAAATCGGCATATGCGTGACTATCAAATTCGAGGAGTTCCCTCGATTCCTCCTAGATCCCATCATCAGACCTGCACTAAATTTATATGGGACCAATGTCCCCCGACATTTATATGGGACCAATTTCGGGGTACCTGCTTTGAAACAAAAAAAGAATTATCAAAATCGGCCAACGTGGTCAAGAGTTATCGAGGAACATACATACATAAAAGAAAAAAAATGAACAAGCAAACATGGAGACGAACTGAGTACCTCCTTCCTTCTATTGAAATCGGTAAAAAATGGGGGAAAAAAGACTAAATTGGAATTAATTTTGATAATCATAACCCTCGTGAAAATGTTTCTGCCTTCCCGCCGTTTTTTTAACAGAATAGGAAGTTAATTTTCTACCGAAAATTGCAAATTATTTCAACCGCCAACAAAAACGTCGCGTTTCTAACAGGAAAGCACCCTCCGAATCGCTAAACTTAAGTGGCAGTGGGCGGGGCACATTGTACGTAGAACCGATGGCCGTTGGAGCGGAAAGGTTCTCGAGTGGCGACCACGTACCGGAAGGCGCAGCGTGGGTAGGCGCAGTGATGACCTGGTACAGGGTGGAGTGATTACCTGGTAAGGGTCGCGGGTATCGGCTGGATGCGGGTGGCAGGAATTATTAAAAATTAAACGACTTGTCTTTGCAGATTTCTAAAGTCACAATCATGGGTAATTTTTAAAAACCAAATACATATAAATATTCACGATAATTGATCAAATGATATTTTTCCTTATCATAATACAGGTATTTTACAAAGTTATTTATTACGGTGTACTTACGAAATCAAAATGTATTAAAAAAATTAGTTTTATGTTTTTTTAACATTGACGCGGAGCCTTAAAATATTTAATTATATTTTTTATTTTAACTATAACTAACAATACTTTAAATCATAGAAAAAGAAAATTACAGTTATCGAATTATGTCCAGGTTTTGCTATTTTTATGCGCATATGAGGAATAATTGGCTAATTATGATAATTAGCGGCTCGCGGCGTTGTTTCGCGAATATTCCAGAAACAGGAAAAAAACAGTGTGTTATTAACTTGCTAATTCATTGTATCGATAAATACCAGTAGATATAGTACACACATACACATCCACACATAAACTCACGCCTATATTCCCAAAAGGGGTGGGCACAGGACACGAAACTCATTTCAGTGCCACTTTCAGCAATTGTAGGTTTATAGATAGAGAAAATGTGATATTGCAGTGACAGGTTGCAAGCCAATCGCCCACAACACACCTCAAACTGTTTGCCTGGTTCTGGTGGAATATATAGTAAAGTCGGGGTAAAAAAAGTTTCGTCACCTTAAAGTCGACATTTGCTTGCGTGGTTTGCAGGAGGGCTCATTCCTGCCATAGATGAACAAAAAAGTACTTGTAATATATCCTCTTTGTTATTGCCAACGTTTCATTTCAAACAGAACAGAAATATCGCATTGACGTTTGCAATAACAGGTTAATAATTTCGTTCCGGAACAGAACTAGAGAGACCACCACATTTAAAGGCTTGAAACAAAAAAATCGGCCAAGAGCATGTCGGGCCATGCTCAGTGTAGGGTTCCGTAGTTACCCAATGAACTTACTTTAAAAAATCAATAACAAACAAAAGGGAATATTTCCGCAGCTTTACAAACGTAATTTACTAAGGGAAGACTTTTTACGATAACTCATAAACTGCTTTACCCATCATGTCCGCTATCGTTTTCGTATATATTCTTTATTAAGCTTTAATTTCATGTTTTTTTTTTTCATATTTTATGGACCCATAGTTCAAAAGTTAGAGGGGGGAGGGACACATTTTTTTTTCTTTTGGAGTGAATATTTCTGCAAATATTCACTTTATCAAAAAGTGTTTTATGAAGACCTCTATTCATTTTAAAATACCTATCCAACAACACCCCACACGAGTTAGAATCTTGAGCGTAGTATTCAAGTGTTTACGCCCAATACGGAAATAATATTGCTACCGTGTGAGGCCAGCTGCTAAAAACATGAATACTCTTAATAATTTTGCTAACGAGTGGCACAAACTGCTTTTCATACCATCTATGAGGAAAAGAGCCATTGTTAACATCAAATGAGGGAAGAAAATTACCACATTCATCCCTCCTTCAAAAACATCTTAGAAACGACTTTTATTAGAAACAGCCTATCCACCACCACCAACCACCAAATCAGCCGAAGGACGTCCACTGCTGGGCATGGGCCTCCCCCAAATTCACAGGGGGTATATGCCATAATCGCCCCGCTTGGCATACGGGCTGGCGATCGCAGTATCTCCACCGCACTCCAGGGATGCTGCTGCCCATCCCCCGGTGGTCTTGTTCGTAGTTTTAGGACATACCCGGGTCCATGTAAATATTGCCAGTTACAAGATGGAGTCGGAATTGTTGCTTAGAAATTATTCGCATCACGGAATAGGCAGGAGTGATAAAAACGACGAATAAATGGCAAAATTTATTAAAGCGGAACATGTAACTATAATTAGTACATTTTTGAGTAGTGCAAATTAGTAAAAGGTTTTTTCTGTACATACTCTTAATTTCTAGTAAATAATTTGAAGAAAGCCTACCATCGAATATATGATGTCACAAGGCTGAATAAAGACAGTCAAAACGCACAAACAGAACAGCAGGACACTTTCTTTAGTAGATCCGCCTTATTAATAGTGCCTCTGTACGATTTTTTAAGCTGTGACGCCTTACTTGTCACTTACTCTCTTTTAGAATGAGAAACTTTAGAAATAGTTTTTTTTAATATTAAATGGCGATCTTTTCGAGATATTCAAAATGTGGTTATGTTTAATTATTATCCTCTATTTAATATAATCGGAAAAAACCTCCCTTAAAAAACTTAATGTTGACAATTATACATGAATATTGCAAAAATTTACAACTATAACAACAACACCCGATTTTGCAGACCGGGACATGCGACTGGAGTGCACTGATCAGTGATCACTGTATTATTGAAGTTCTGTGGCCAAAAGTCAAATTAAGTCAGTCCTAATTGTTTAGCCATTTGTTTACTTCTATTACAGACGGCAAAAAATTAGAAATCTTTTTGTATTGATTGAGTTTTTTCTTCAGTGAACTTTTAATAATATTTTTTAGCGCAAAGCTCTCATTAATCGTATCTTCTGTTAGCGTACACAACTTACATAAAGCCGTTTCAGTGGAGATAATCGTTGTCGGCCCAGCCGGTGCGTCGGACTCCGCGGCACACGCACACTCTTCCTCTCTGGGTTCCGTGGTTACGTACATAGCAAAAGGTTCAGACCACAGCCTATCGTCTGTTGCTTCCTTATATCTAGCGTACACCCGCACCTCGTAATCGGTCTCCGGATATAGGAGGGCTAGCACAATCACGCACTTTAAGTCATACTCACACCGCATCGACGATATGTCTGCCTTACGCCAGTTATCATCTAATTCTGTTTGCTGATACTCTACTTTGTAAGTAACATCGTCATAGTATCCTAGAAACCATTCCACTGCAACGCCATGTGAAGTTGCATTTAGTATCCGATAGCTACTAATGGACTGTGCTTTTGCTATCGCCGCAGTTTTCATAGAAAATATCTGATTACCGCAAAAAAAATTGTTGCAGCTCATCAACAACAATGAAACTTCCTTATCATAATTTAGCAACATGCGTTTCATTAATCCAGCACCCACCGTGCACGCACCACCCACTTCTCCAGATTTATCGAAACAGAGAAGTAACCTGTCCACATAGCCATCGGTGAGATCATTGTAAAACAATGTGTATATAATTTGGTCCCTAGAGTAATTCCATGAGCATTCTAATACGTTAAACTCATATATCACGCAACTAAAGTTATGACACTCGGGATAATAGTCCACTGTAACCTTTATGAATTCGTGCATTCTGCTTTTTTGATTGTTCGCCGTGAATTCACAAAAACAGAAATATGCCTCCTCTCCTACGTGGTCCGCTTCTGTCTTGTATTTAATGGTCGTCTTGTTGGCGACATCTGCTTGCAGCTGCTTCTTGCTATTCCAAGAATTAATAGATAGAACTCCATTATCATGGCCGCTGCAAAACACGTCGTACTCATCGCCCAGTGGCACAAAGTAATAGAACACCTCGCCTACTAGTTTATGGTGAACCCTTGGCGACTCGACGGACATTGCTGGATTAACGTCAACAGTCAGAGAGTCTTCGCAACTAGTTTCCGCGTCCACGCAGCTGTATCTATAACTTCCCACATTTAGTTTCTTCACACGGCACTGAACGGTAGTTATATTAACTTCTATAATTTGAAGAGACTTACTGCCTTCATTCATTTGGATATGTGTAGCATTTGTAGCCGAGCAATGTAAAATAATATCTTCACCGTATGATTTCTCGTAGAATGCCCTGTTATAGTTACGTATTCGCCGTGCATTGACTGTTATCTTCGGTGTAGTGTGGGGGCCGCACGGCTCGTTCGCAGCCACAGCGCATGCGCCGCCAAACAGCGTCAGCAGCGCAAGCATCCTCACAACACCAGCGTTAGTCTTCATCATACACACCACTGAGAATGAGCCGGTGTTTTGGCAGTATCGTCTATATGGAACTTTTTGTTCAGTACTTCCTTATGCTTATCAATTTCCGCCATTTGGTCGTCTGAAGCCGCCTCAATATTGCGTTCCCTGTCTCTCACGTTTAAACTAGTGCGTGCAAACGAGGCGAGGATATTCTAAATTATAATTAGTAGAATGAGCTCATTGGATTATTTTTTTCCCGCAAGCAAAGAGATAAGGCCCAGCGGAATAACATCTCGCTCATATTTGGAGCAGTCCAATTGGGACACCTTACAGAAGACCACAGCCATAACTAGGTACGCAATGCATTCTGCTAGTTGGAAATGTTGAGCGGAGCGTCCAATTGGTTTTCGGTGATTATTCCTCCGTGGTCAGTCCGATTTTTATGAGATTTATGCACTCAAGGCTATCCACTTTGTCATTTTTCCAAATTAGAAGCAGATCGGTTAAGCCGTTTCGGGGGAGTACACCCACAAGCGATTTACATTTGTGGCCTAAGACTAAGCTCCACTCAATAACCATACCAAGGTGTGCTAGTTAGGAGCACGTTCTAGAGATTTGATGTTGATAAATAATATTTTGATATCAAGAACACTTAGGTCGTGGAATGAGCTCTCTGCCAAGGTATACCCAATGAGCTACGCTACAGCATGGGACTCTTCAAAATAGCCGTGAAAAGGTTTGTTATGAGTCGGCAACGCGCGAGTGACGCCTCTGGTGATGCAAGCGTCCATAGGCGACGGGGACAACTTACCATCAGGTAGGCCGGCAGCTTGTTTTCCAATGACGTGGTATAAAAAAAAATCAAAACAAAGTATAAAACAAAGTCGCATTCTGCATTTGTCTGTCACTTTATCCGAATAACCTCCTAAAACCGGATTTAGAATGCGATTTTCACCATAAGTTAGATAATTTTTCACGGAAAGTTTATATCCTATACTTATAATATTATAAAGAGAGTGTATCTGGCTTCTCTTCTGACCCCTACTTACCTTAAGACTGTGCTTTAACATTAAATTTAAGTTTTTATAAAATGTAACTAACAAATTTTATGGACTGCTGTCTGAAATAAACGAATTTTATTTTATTTATTTATAAATGTGAAAGTATAGATATTTGGAATTTGTTGCTCAATCACGCCAAAACGGCTAAACGGATTATGATGAAACTTCGTATACAAATTCGTCAGTAGCCTGGATTAACATATGGGAATAGGGAGTAGAAGATTACGCGGACGAAGTCTGCGGGCGAAAGCTAGTATATAATATATGTAGTATATAATCCGTTCCCAAATGAGAGCGTAACTTCGTTTGTATGGAGAACCGGGCTTAGGCTGAGTTGCAACAAATTACGATCACAGACCGATCAACGTTAAATATGGCGCCGACAGCTGTCATTCCATAGAATTGCTTAGGCAAAAGGGAGAGGACGCCCGCTCCGAGTCGTTTCTGGTGCAAAGGTTGTCCATAGCTATCCAACGTGGGAATGCCGCTAGCGTTATGGGCACCTTTGCAGCGGGAACGGCAAGGGGTGGATTTTTTTTTAGTGTGTAAGCAGTTAGTTAGGTTATTTAAATGTAAAAATAATTTTATATAATAATAAATAAATCAATATTCCATAGAAACTTGACAAACTTTCCATACATTCAGATTTTAACAAGCACTGCTTACGATTACAGACCGTTTGGTGCAACCCAGCCTGACTGCGGACTCATAAGCCGTTTTTGCTAATTTTTTGCAGTGGATATTTCTACTATCTCGGAAGACTCCTTTTTATAACACGTCGATGGTAAACGACACCCTAGCCTATGGAAGTTATGGATTATCTTATCGACTAATGTGCCTTAAATATTGACTCATCATCATATCAGCCGAAGCACGTCCACTGCTGGACAAATGCCTCCCCCATAGAGTGCCACAATGACCGGGTCCAGCGCCACCTCACACCTTAGAACCTAAATGGTCGCGTACGGTACGGTTTCAGAGGAACTTCCTCCCTCGGACGCTCCGGTTGTGGATTGAGCTCCCTGCCGAGGTTTTCCCGAGGGACTACAGTATGGGATTCTTCAAGAAAGGAGTGCATACATTTTTAAAGGGTCGGCAACGAACATGTGACACCCCTGGAGTTGCAGGCGTCCATAGGCTGCGGTGACCACTTAGCATCAGGCGGGTAGTATGCTTGTTTGCCACCGACGTGGTATTAAGAAAAAACGCATCCAGCGGACTACCGAAACCAGGTCATCAGTCCATCTTGTGGGGGGCCTGCCCACACTGCGTCTTCCGGTAAGTGCTCGCCACTCGAGAACCTTCCGCCCCAACGGCCATCGGTACTACGTGCTTATATGTATATCGACTCACCTCAAACTAATAGGTATTTGGAAGATCCTCTCCAGCTGATTATGACTGACATCTATGGACCTACAGCTGGCTAGTTTAGCCAGTCCTCCCCGCGACGGGTCGCGCAATTTGTTGTGCGACAAATCCAGCTCCAATAGTGAGAATATCGCACCAAATGTCGCAGGTTTGATGATCTCCATCGAGTTGTGGGACAGGTTCAGGAATCTGTAAAAGTATATTATTATTTATCATCATTATCATGAAAAAAAAATTATATTGGGAGACAATCTTAGGGAGGTATTCCACTCATCCAATATCTTTGTCCAATATACATTTGATCAAAGAAATTGGATGATTTCATCCAACTTCGATGAGACCCCGACATTTGATCAAAGATTCTGATGACAGTTAAAGCAATATAGCTACGCATGAAAAAAAAAAACTTGGACAAACATATTGGATGGGATGGAATGGGCCTACGTCAAAGAACTTTGATCAAAGATTTGACAAAGAAATTGGACAAAGATATTGGACGAGTGGAATACCACCATTACATAAATCGACCTAGTCCTAAACTAAGCAAAGCTTGTACTATGGGTACTAGACGATTATATAGATAAATACATATTTAAATACATAGGAAACATGCAAGACTCGGGAACAATATTCGTGGTAAATGCACAAATAATGTCCTGACCGGGATTCGAACCCGGGACCTCCGGCTTCGTAGGCAGGGTCACTACCAACTAAGCCAGTGGTCGTCGTCGAGAAGCCGTCACTACGCTTGGGCTACGCGCTCAGAAGCCTCCCGAGCCATATTACCGTAGCCCGATGCGGGTTAGGTACTTCACATACACTTCTGAATTTCTTCGCAGATCCAGGTTCCCTCAAGATGATATTCGATTCATAAGTTCTTAAATCTCATTGGTGGCCGGGATTCGAACCCACGACCGACGCTTGACAGTCGCATGATTGAACCAGTAGGCTACCATAGTATAGGATATTTTTTAATAATAATTATATATATTATGGCGAAAATCATATATTGTCAGCCTGTTTAGCCTTGTTGGTCGTGACACTGCCTCCGAAGTTAGTTCCCGGGTTCGAATCCTCGTAAGCGCTGGCTACCATCCTTAACTAAGCGCTATGCATCATACTTCATAAAGCACACTTCTAAGGTTTGGAATTCTCTGCCGGCGTCTGTATTTCCGAGTTCATATAACCTGGACCTTTTTAAGGCACGAGTGAATAGGCATCTTCTAGGTGAGCTCGCTTCATCGTCGGCCTCATCTTTGCCCCCTGGCTAGATGCTGGCCGAGAGCAATCCCATTTTTAATATAAAAAAGGGCATTTGTTTCCGTGGTGAGCAGAAACATTTGTTCCTGAGACTTGGATGTTTCCTATGTATTTAAGTATACGAGGCTTGCACTGAAAGTGGCGGGAATCGAATACTTATTAATTTATTTTTAACATGTATTATACCTTTTTATAATCTCTGAAGTTTCCTTATCTCAACACACTGGCCACTTAGAAAAAAAAAAGTATGGTTCGGTTTCAATTGTTTATTGAAGTCGTCGAGTCACTGCTTAAAATGGAATTGTGCCGTGAAAATTTCAGAGCTATGATTTATTATGACTTTAAAAGTGGACTAACACAAAAACAATGTGAAGAGCGGATGGTTGCTGCTTTTAATATTGAAGCTCCTTCAAAGACTACAATATACAGGTGGTATTCAGAATTTCAACGTGGCCGTGTATCCCTCACCGACGAAGTGCGTGAAGGTCGACCAAAATCGGCAGTCACGCAAGAAAACGTCGATGTTGTGCGTCGTCTGATAAATGAAGACCGACATGTGACATATCGGGAAATTCAAGAGCACCTGGGTATTGGAATGAGTCAAATACAAATTATTTTAAAAGAAGAATTAGGCGTGAAAAAGTTATTTTCCCGTTGGATACCTCACCTATTGTCTGACGAGCAGAAAATAGTCCGTGTCAATTGGTGCCGCAAAACTTTGAAAAGATTTAACAAGGGACGCTCAAATGCTGTTTTTAGCATAGTATCAGGTGACGAGTCGTGGATATACGCTTATGAGCCTGAAAATAAAAACCAATCCCGAGTATGGGTCTTCGAAGACGAGCTCAAACCCACAAAAGTTGTTCGTTCTCGCAGTACGGCTAAGAAGATGGTGGCTACGTTTATCTCTAAATCTGGTCACGTAGCTACTGTGGCTCTTGAGGATCGTAGAACAGTCAATGCTGATTGGTACACCACTATTTGTTTGCCGAACGTCTTTGCTGAACTCCGAAAAACAAACCCTAGTCGTCGCATCATCCTTCACCACGACAACGCCAGCCCACACACCGCTCGGACAACAACTGAGTACCTGGACGGTGAAAAAGTCGAAATATTGGACCACCCTCCATATAGCCCTGACTTAAGTCCCAACGACTTTTTTACATTCCCCAGAATCAAGGACAAACTGCGTGGTCAGCGGTTTCAGACGCCAGAAGAAGCAGTGGAGGCCTATAAAATAGCCATTTTGTCGACCCCTACTTCAGAGTTCAAAAAGTGCTTTATGGACTGGTTTGAACGCATGCATAAGTGCATGAAATACAAAGGAGAATATTTTGAAAAACAATAAAAATAAATAAACTCACTTATACTGCATATTTTCTTCTATTCCAGAAACTTTCTGTTTTACCCTCGTATATCTAATAAATATATCGTCGTCTAGTACCCATAACACAAGTCTTATTGAGCTTACTACGAGACTAAATGTTAATATTTTTACAAGCGGAAACGTCCACTTAGCGGAATTATAATTTCCAATCGAAAATGAAAGATTGAAAAATTGATCACACCGGGCGGGATTTGAACCCGCGACCTCTGGAATCCGTCCATCGCTCTTTCCAAGTGAGCTACCGCGGGTTATCCCGAGGCGACGAATCTTTCAATCAGTTCACTCATTTTAATTAAGCCTTAGGGAGACTAGTAGCGACATCTACCGTTAAAGTTGCTAAATTTTTCAATTGGAAATTATTATGAGACTAGTTCGATTTGTGTAAAAAATTGTTTCCTAATATTTATCATTATTATCATACGTATATCGAACTAGACCCATAGTAAGCTTAACACGGCTTTTGTTATGACTAAAAATATTACATACATTGTTATTAACGGACATTGTTAGTGTTGTGTGTCGGGCGAGTGACAACCCTAGTGTAAATGTGAATAATAAAGACCAAGTGCGGGTAGTTCGGAAAACCCGTGCGGCTAAAAGATGTTGATACGTCATACTCGTGATCGGGTGCTGTTTGTGGAGTCCGGCCTGTTCATGCTTGCAAGGGCATAGTAAATACCTTAATACTAGTGTTATTTTATTGTATGTAGATTGACGAGAGACATAATCCTGTTCTGGATTAGTTTTATTGTTATTGACGCTTAGAGACCTTATACATCTCTAACAATATTAAGGTTACTTATTTTAATTTTAGCGCTTAGAGATCATTTACATCTCTAAGGACTTTTAAATAATTGTTATTAATCGTATTTGGACGCTCAGAGACCATATACATCTCTGAGATATTAAATTAATTTTATATACTTTTTGTTTATTCGGACAGATCGTATTCAATACGTTAATATATGTAAATTTATTTTCATTTAATTGTTAATCAGTATATTTTTTGTGGCTTATTTGCTGAATATATATTTGATTTTGATTTTGACCGGCTCAAGCCAGTCAGCTCGTGACCACGGATGTTGTGATACATACGAAACGTCGGGCATACCTCAAAAAATGTGATAAATTTCAGTTGTACGCGATTAAGTCCCGCTTACCGATAATAATCGCTGTCGCGACAACATTCAGCACTTAGATGGTTGGCACTTGGCAGTCCTCAACAGCGCGTTTCTCTGGAAATTTCCTGCCTCGCACAGCTAAACTGTGGAATGAACTGTCGCCTGCGATATTTCCGGATCAATACGACCTTCAAACCTTCAAGAAAAGACCGTACTCCCATCTTAAAGGCCGGCAACGCACTTACAACCCTTCAATGTTGCGAGTGTCCATGAGCGACGCTAATCGCTTACCATCAGGCGATTCGTCTATGTCATAAAAAAAAATCCCTGACTGGGATTCGAACCCAGGAGCATAGGCAGCGTTAGCAACCACTAGGATCTTGTAGTAGGTATATTAAAATTTCACCCTTCACATACCTTAAAGAGAACAAGTTCTGGAAGACAGCATTGTATATCTCCGTAAGATTGTTGTGCGAGACGTCTACTGTATGGAGCTCATACAATTTGGGGAACGCCATTTTTGGAATACTCGTTATTTGATTGTATGACACATTCAGCACCCTTATTCCGGACATGTTTTGTATGGGAATCTGAAAATATAAAATACATAATAATATTACAAGTGTGAAATTTTATATCTTAAGTTTTTCAAGATAAAGTCTGTCATCATCATCCCAGGATTATCCCAGTACATGTGAATCCTGAAGGATGCTCGGGGTCCGCTACGTAATCCCTAGAATTGGAGCAGTCACTAGTTTTAGAAACTTTAGGGTGCCGTAGCCAAACGTTACGGCGCGTTCCATGCGGGGGATGGGGGCTCAAAAATCTCCAAAAATTGCGTAACGTAATAACATAACCCAAAAAGTGTGTACCCCCTCTCTAATTTCCAAACCATGGAGATAAAAATTCTGAAAAAATGAGGTGGTGTAGTACATTAATAAATTTGACGGCCTGTTTAGCCTAGTTGGTACTGGCACTGCTTCCGAAGCTAGAGGTCCCGGGTTCGAATCCCGGCCAGGGCATTATTTGTGCATTTAGCACGGATATTTGTTCTTGGGTCTTGGATGTTTTCTATGTATTTAAGTATGTATTTATTTATATAAGTATGTATATCGTCGTCTAGTACCAGAGTTGGGCGTAATCGATTCCTTTTGGAATTAATTACACGATTACATTCCAGTAATCATGATTCCTCATTAATCGATTATTTGGGTAATCAAAATTAATGTAATACTGTACTTTGATTACGTCTGTCATCCATTCCTTTGGAATCGGTATTGTAATCCACTACTGTAATATTGATTCCTCGGTAATCAAGTACTTAAGTAATCTGAATTACTTTACTTCAATTCCAGGCTTATTACTTAATTGGCAAACCTTATTTTATAATTTTGTTAATGTCACTAAAATTGTTTTTGGTCTACATGTCATTCTAGCATTTCACTTTCACATTAAATTTTGGTGTTGAATCTTAAAAATTGGGTTAATATTTATATAATAAATAATAATAACACAATGACATGCATTATTGATGTGGAGGAATTTCGATGTTTTAAAATGGAACTTCTGGCAAAATTAGAAATAACCAAAATTCGTCAAGGAAATGCCAATTACGGTAAGATATAAAACAAATAATAGTTATTATTTTTAAAACCATAAAAAGGTCATGTTTATTTATGTTAGGTACCTGTTTATTTTACAGAGCCCAATTTATGCTGCTGTCTGCTAAATTTTCGTGAGAGGTGCCTGAAGATGATGTTCAAACGAAAACACTTTTTAGATTTTGACGATTGTTGGGAAGAAGTAATGGAGGTATTTCGAAAACACCAAGAAAAGGGCCTTCGTTACAATAAAGACCTAAGAGATGATAATTGCACATGTGTTACACAGCCATCACATTTAAGAAAACAACTATTGAAGATACCTCCACAAGTATTTGAAACATTTTGGTTTGAGGCTGTAAATAAAATTGAAAAATATGCAGACGATTTTAGTAAATAATGTTTTCCCGTCGTATTTTATGGAAATTATTCGTGCCTTGTCAACTATTTCAGGGAGAGTCCTAAAGCAAATTAAAATAGATAGGGTAAATTTTATTAATTTTCATCAAAATACGATAGTAAAGTATAATTCATTACACCTGTACCTGTACTCGAACTTGAAGATTTTAAAGCCGTACTTAATTTTAATTACGCATATTTAATTTAAAGCTTAAGTAATAGCGACAAGTTTATTTTAATTTTATTTAGTTGAGTACAATAAATAAAACTAATATTTATGATTGAAGAAACTATTTTTATTTCATACATGTTGTGTGATGGATGTGGAATCAGGAATATCTTGAGTTTCTTTGAGCAATCCTTTTTTTCTCGCCGAGATTTGTATAGTGTTTTCTCAAAAATTCGCATACTTAAGTAGAGTCCGAATTTAGGGTCCATTTTGAAATCTAAGATGGCGGCACGTTTTTAGGGTCACGCAAGTCAACCAGGAACCCTTAGGTCGGCCTTACATATTGTGAATCATAATTCATATTATGAGTTCAGAATGCACGGACGGAATTGCATAAAATATACCTATATTACCTATCCATTTTGTATACGAATTAGTCGAAAACGAGTATAATAAAGAATATTGCAAAAAAATTTGCTGCCATCTTGGATCTTAAAATTGACCCTAAATTCGGATGCCACGTATGCGAATCAGTCAACACGATATTAAATTGTATGTTTGAGAAAACTTCATTTAAAAGACACTTAACATATAGAAGTAATCTGGAAGTAATCAAGTCAACAATTCCAGTAATTTGCAATCGACAATGATTCCCAATTATTAGTAATGGTAATATTTGTATAGATGATTACTGATTCCATAATATGTAATGGTAATTTACCGTTTCACTTGATTACATTACAAGTAATCTGACACCTAGTAGTAGATTACAAAGTAAAATCAAGTAATCGTGGAATCAGGAATCGATTACGATTTGCCCATCTCTGTCTAGTACCCATAGTACAAGCTTTGCTTAGTTTGGGACTAGGTCGATTTGTGTAAGATTGCCCCCTATATTTATTTATTATTTATCATTTTATATTTATAATAAATACTTTCAACGATTATTGGTTTGAATAAGATAGGTCTAACGGTTTCTGAGTTATTGCCGAAATACTGTGTTGCCTAAACAAAAGGACGTAAGTGCCGTGAGTTCCTTAAAAAGATACTTTTTTTTTATTCAATCTATTGAATAGTGGTTTTAAATATGGACTAGTAGATGTCGGGTAAGATCTAACAATGTAGGCTATTAAAAAAAGTAGATTATTACTCACCTGCCCAAAATCTACAATCTCATTATACGCCACAGTAAACTCCCCAGCGTAACTGTTCTCATCAAACGCTCCCTTACTGATATTGACCAGTTCATTATGACTCAGGTCCAATATCGTCAAGTTTTGACAGTTCTGGAAGGCTCCTTTCTCTATGGTTGACAGCGCGTTGTGTGAGATATTTACAGTGGCTAAATATAGGTCTGTGAACGCTTGACTTTCGATTATTTTTATTTGGTTTTCTGCTAGGTTTATCACCTGAAAAAAATAGATTATATATAAAGATTTAACTAAACTATTTGACTGGGCGAGCGAAGCGTCTCCGTTTCAGCTTTCGACAAAACATCTTTCGTATTTCTGTCTGTCCGGATGTTCTCCTCTACAGGTCGCATTTCTCAACCGATTCTCGTGAAATTTTGTGAGCAGGTTAGTTTTTTTTTGCCGATTCACTTTTGGCAAATTTTTTAATTTCATAAAAAAAAAATTGCGATGTCTACTGCTCACAGAGACACTAGTAATTATTATTGTATGTCTTTTCCGCTCACGGGACAATGGTGTCCCCGGACCTTTGGAAGGCGTGCGAAAGTATCGAGGTACCTAAATACCAAACCATCACGTAGAGGCCCTTTTGACAATTTAATGAAATGCAAGGGGTACACCGAGCGGATTCTGTCGCTGCCCTTGTCATGGGACGCACACAGAGACAGCACCCGTCATTAGGGTGTATAGAAACCATTGCTGGTTGATCGAATCTAAATGAACCGGATTATTGGGTGAATATGATGGACTATTGAGCGAGACAACGGACGCCTGCCTAATAAAACTGCCTCTCATTTTTATCTCAGGCAGACGGTGACTCGCCCTCTGCAAGATGGGCCCCTATAAATAGCGACATTAAAAATATTTTTATTATTAAATCTTGGTAGTCTATAGTAGTTATTTTTTGACCTCAGCGGCTCAGAAACATGGCGGTTTGGCTGCTTAAAACCAGTGGGCAAAATTTAATTTTGCTGCGAACGTGAAAAAACCTTTTTCATCACACTTGCTCGTAAGGGTCTTATTGTACGCAGGCGTATAGAGTAGTTAAAGCCGATTTAGCTCCCGCGGCAGTTATGGATTTTAATAACTCCCTAGGGAGTTATGAGTTTCTCTGTGATTTGATTGGTAAACATCTAGTTGGCCGCGCTCCACAAGAATACTGTTCTCTGATTGGTCGTAATATTGAAGGCGCGCGCGCGCTGCGCCCTCCTCTCGGCAACCATGCATTGATACTGGAGATGAAGTGGTTCTTTTTTCTCAATTTTGATTAGTTTTATAGTTATTTATTTCCTCCCAAATGTGATGAAAACATTGTGATTACCTCGGGACGGAAGAAAATTGCAAACTCGAGTCATCAAAAGCACTCCGCCCTCGGGCTTCTGATAGATTCTCGTTCGCAATTTCCCACTTACGCCCCTCGTTAAACAATATACTATTTTCATATCGTAGGTTAGTCGCAGGTCATCTTTTCAAACTGCGGGGTGTAATGCAAACTTATAACATTTAAACTTCATTTTCTCTTCACTATTCCTTTGCGTTATGTTCTCGCCGCTGAGGTGAAAAATTGTATGTATCATACACGAGCAAAGATATTTGCATCTCGTGTCTTTGAGTCCCGAGCAAGCGAGAGATTCTATAATTAGAATCTTGAGCGTCATCAACACCCGCAACAAAAACCTACTTTGCTCTCTTGTTGAACAAATAACTATTTTAACATGAAAATAGCTTTGTGTATAAATTTATACAATTATAGCTTTAAAATTAATTTATACAATACAATTTATTTATTTATACAATTTTAGCTTTGTGTATAAAGTATGTATATAGTAGCTTTTTTATTTTTACAGACTTACCATCCATATATACCAGTACATGGTAGTTTTGTTCATAGATTTAAATATTCTAAACTTACCACAGTTGTTCATAATAGTTTTCATCGTAGGTTTTAACCATTATGAAAAGTACACTGGGCTGCTACCGCGAAACGAATACGAACGATGTTCGAATATCTCCTCTCTGTCGCTCGAATATGCAAGTGAGACAGAGAGGGAGATATTCGAACTTCGTACGTTTTCGTTTCGCGGTAGCAGCACTGACCTTAGCATATTTGACTTGCTGGAACATCTAGTAGTCCACCATCTTTGCAAACCATAGTAGTCTATGGTAGATTAATACTCACATTTGTTGTTTGACACACATGTTAAAACCTTAGTAGTTTATAGAAGTTTTATAAGTGGATTTCGACTATTATAAATTATTTATATGGTAGTTTTTATAATTTTCTGCCATAATAATAAAATAAAGTAGATAAGTGATTTTGTAAGTTTGATTTGTTTGCCCGGTCAGGGCATTATTTGTGTGTATATTTAGCATGAATATTTGTTCCTGAGTCTTGGATGTTTTCTATTTATTTTGGTATGTATTAATCTATATAAGTATGTATATCGTGGTCTCGTACCCATAGTACAAGCTTTGCTTAGGGAGGTATTCCACTCATCCAATATCTTTGTCCAATATACATTTGATCAAAGAAATTGGATGATTTCATCCAAATTGGATGGGATCCCGACATTTGATCAAAGATTCTGATGACAGTTAAATCAATATGGCTACGCATGAAAAAGAATAAAACTTGGACAAAGATATTGGATGAGTGGAATGGGCCTCCGTCAAAGAACTTCGATCAAAGATTTGACAAAGATATTGGACGAGTAGAATACCACCCTTAGTTTGGGACTAGTCGGTTTGTGTAATATTGTCCCGCAATATTTATTTATTTAATTTGGTAGTTTTTTTTACATAGACTTCAAGCATCATATAAAAGTACACTGACCTCGGCATATTTGACCTGCTGGAACATTTGGTAGTCCACCTTAGTGATCCTGTTCCTCGCGAGGTCGACTGTACCGATCCTGGTCACAGACGCGAACGCTCCACGGCCCACGTCGGATATAATATTGTCTTGTAAGAAGAGGCGTCTGCGGAGAAAAAAAGGAATAGTTCATTTAAAAATAGTAATGTTTGTATGTATGTAAAATTATTTAATTCACATATGAGTAGAATTTAGCAACAAAAGAAGAATTACAAGGACAATTGACAAAAACGAGCTTATTTCTATAAGGGATTCAGTTAACCTTGGAGCAATTGGTTTATTTTTTTGCCTCTAGTGCATACGAAGCCATATATGGCCGATACGATTCGCGACTCTAATCGCCATGCGTTAGATCTCAACTTTGAACGAATTTTTGCTGTGTCATGCATTAACCTGTAGGTTAATAGTACATTACACAACTAGGGTGGTAAAGAAAAGAAAGGCTGAGATCGCAGATTTTGCGGCCCGAGCTGTAGGCGAGGGACGTATATAAATGCGATCGAGGGCTTTATTTATTACCTCCCGTGTTGTGTACATCATTTTATTACTACGCGTACGGAAAAAGCCGCTTTATGGCCAGGTGTGGCATAAAATAAATTACGAGGTCTACTCAGTGGCGTGCCTAGGGTTGCAGAGAAGGGCAAGCCGAGGGATTTTTGTATTCTTTCTACACACAATATCAATAAATCTATCTTCTACCTTGATACCTTGCCATATTACCATACTAGTAAATCTTCACTCTTCATTATCACTAACTGGTGTGGCGTAGACAGGAGAGATCAACAAAACACACTGAAGGCATGCTATTACTAGATAAAATTGTACAGACATATCAGCAATCGCATCGATCATTGAAATTGTCGTTTATGTGAGAAATACTCAAGTCAGGCGTAGGTTTCGGTGAAAAAATATGTTGCTTTTTTGTGCAAAGTTTAACGTGCCTACCTTTTCTGCGCCGATAACTTGTGCACATTTTAAATCGTCACACGGAACGACTTCATCCATCGTCACTTTCCACTTTAATAAACTTTTTAATACATAACACTATCCGCTCAAACAAATTGTTCAGTTTCAAGTAATGTACATAATTGTAATCAATGAAGTTAGCATCACAATCCATCCCGTAATGAACGCGCACGCGCGAAATTCGCATTTGACTAACATCTGTTGATAACTTCACGTCGAAAGCCGGGCTTCTAGTCACAAACTATTTGCTAGATCTAGCTATAGATACGTATCTCTCATTTTGTAGCAGTTTTCATAGATAAGAAAGAGAAAAAAGATATCAGCATTAAAGCCCGCTTGCAAGCCCGCGCGTGCGAGCGAGATGACTAGCCCGTGTCTAAACTCTATCGTAGACCACTCATTTCGCGCGGCAGTAGCGCCACTTACTTGCTACGGTCGAATTTTGTACTACTACCCCGACCAAGATGAATAGAATATACAGATCAGGCGCCGCCGCGCGGATTTTAAGTTAGTTTGAAATGGAAAAACATTTTAGTCGTACATATATTTGGTTTTTGCTAATTTTAGTAACGCAAGCCAGGCTTGTTAGTAACGCAAGCCAGGCTTTTGGGTTTTAAGACCGTACCGCCAAGGGGCTTGCAATGGGTGGAGCGCGCCGCGTTAATAACCTAACGCTCGAAATCCCCGAAACTAGCTGTCAGTCGCGGGCCGTCGCCGTCCGGTCCGAACGTGTACGTGCCCGTGCTCCGCTGCCGCGCGCCGCCGACTTGATCGCGACGAACCGCGCTAACGTATTTTTTTGTGTAATTTAAAAAAAAACACGATGAAACCTATAACCGGCACCACATGTTCTGTATATGGTTGTTTAAATACCCGAAGGAACGTTGGTGTGTCTTTTTTTCAATTACCTACAAATTGTGAACGGTAAGTTTTTCTTTTAGTTTGGTATATGTAATAATAAGTACTTATTTATTATAACCTTGGTGTTTAAAATTATCAAGTTGTAAGTTACAATGTACAACAACAATACAAATGAATACGATACGAACCACCTGGTTACTTTGTTAGGTACATTTCCGCCGATTTACTTATTAAGTACCTAACTGTATGTCGTTTCGTTATTCAATTTATTTTACTTGATTAGCTACATAATAGTTGTCCTATTTAGATAGTTGTCCATTATTGTGTTGTGGCCATAGCATTTGAAACACGGACAAAGTGTAGGTACCTATACCTGAGAAACTTAAGAAGATGACCTGTTGTATGTGCTGTGTTGATTTGTATGTCCGACAAAACCTGTTGGTTGATGATTTGAAATGTATTTTTCTTTTTTGAGAGATGAAGGGGGAATGGTAATTTTTTGGCTCTTTTCTTAAATAATTTCTAAATAATTATATTAAAATGACAAAAAAAATATATTTGAGATGCACACAATGAGCTCTTCCATATGTAACACGATATTATGTATTTTGATGATTGTCCCCCAATATTATGTAGTTTGAAGGTACTTCCCCTACACGTAAAATGGGGATGCATTTTTTTTCTTGCAAAATTCACCGTTTTTGGTAACGTTACATGGTTCGTTAAAAAAATATGAGATTTAGTAAATGACTAGCTGTTGCCCGCGACTTCGTCCGCGTTCTCGCTCCTATTGGTCGCTGGGTGATGTTATATAGCCTAAAGCCTTCCTCAATAAATGGACTATCCAACAGAAAAATAATTTACAATTCTAACCAGTAGTTCCTAAGATTAGCGCGTTCAAACAAACAAACAAACTCTTCAGCTTGTTGGATAGCCCATTTATCGAGGAAGGCTTTAGGCTATATAACATCACGCTGCGCTGCGACCAATAGGAGAGGAGGTGTCCCCCTCAACCAAACCCCCCCCCCCACCCTCCATATCTTCTCCACAAGCAAGAGAATATGTGGAGGTTTGCCTCATTGAAGTATTTTTGGCGTGACAACCCTAGGGCTACACGTGCCGCGCGTGAATGAATACAAGTTATGGGATAGACAGAAATGCAGAGAGTAGGCACGTTTCTTATGCCTAAACGCCGTTTTTGTTAGGAAGTGAAATTTCTGTACTTGTACTATTCCTTATTCTGTGGTACCGCCACTGGGTCTACTGCTCACATAGCCACTAGTTTATTTGTAATCATGTTACATTCTCAACACTCACCTTAAAAACCTCATTCCCCTGAAACTGTTCGTATCAATCTTCTTAATCTTGTTGTTGTCCAGGTGTAGAACTTTCAAAACTGTGTTCCTAGCGAACATTCCTCTGAAAATATTGTAATTTTCACATCTGTTAAATTATAATAGGTAATTTTTATACAGGATGTTTTTTATTGAATTGACAACATTTCAAATTTCCAAGTATATGAAATCTTGGATATCTGGGGTCGCGGGTGTCCGCTGGATGCGGGTGGCGCAGGACCGGTCATTGTGGAAGTCTTTGGTGGACGCCTATGTCCAGCAGTGGACGTCCTTCGGCTGATATGATGATGAAATCTTAATTTATTTCGTTAAATTTGTTAACAAGGAACCTAAAAGTTTTTTTTCCATATTTTTATAGCTATTAGTTTTCTAAATATTCATGAAAATGTGAAGAAAGCCCTACCACCGTCTATATGACAGTCATAGCGCACAAAAAGGACAGCAGTAAAATTTCGATTTAAGTATATATCTGTAATTATATATCTATAGTAGTATTAAATATATCGTCGTCTACCCATAACACAAGCCTTATTGAGCTTACTATGGGACTAGTTCAATTTGTGTAAAAAAAAATTATTGTCCCCAAATATTTATTTGCAATAGGGACCCGGGTATGCCCTAAAACTAATACCAAGTCCACCGGGGGATGGGTAGCAGCATCCCTGGAATGCGGTGGAGATACTGAGGTCGCCAACCCGCATGCCAAGCGTGGCGATTATGGGAGCCCCCCGTGAAATTGGATGAGGCCTATGTCCAGCAGTGGACGTCCTTCGGGTGATATGGTGGTGGTGGGTAATATGGCCTGGATATGGTCTTACCTGGCAATCTCTGCTATCTGGTTGTGGCTGCAATTACACCACCCGAGTTTGGTTAGATCACCAATATGCTGACCGTCGAGCTTCGTTATATTATTGAAACTGTAAAAAGAGCAGAATAGAGTAAAAAATATAACCATGTAACAGTGAAGAGTATTTTATTATACCGGGTGATTTTGGGGTCGTGATCCGAAATAATTGTACATAGTCAAAAATTCAAAGTAGACAACATCACAGTCGGTATGAAGGTTTATAACTATAAATAATTTTCTTTTTTTACAAATTTTAATAGAAAATAATACTTTTTCATACAACTTGGTCACCCTACCCCACTGTCAACTCTCCATACCATCCGTCAAAGAAAGTAGGGTAACCATGTTTTTTTTGTGATTTTGTATTTTTTTCATCAAAATAAATTAAAAATGAAATGTGTTTGTTTCGTGTCACTACAATTTTTTTTGAAATGGCTAACTGATACCAAGTCTAAAAACTGGTTCTTGATCCACGACCCCGAAATCATCCTGTATTACGAGCAAGATTGCCCGCTGATGATCTGTCCGGACCCGGGTATGTCCTAAAACTACGACCAAGACCACCGGGGAATGGGCAGCAGCATTCCTAGAGTGCGGTGGAGATACTGCGATCGCCAACCCGCATGCCAAGCGTGGCGATTATGGCATTTACCCCCCATGAAATTGGGGGAGGCCTATGTCCAGCAGTGGACGTCCTAGGGCTGATATGGTGGATCTGTCCGGCCGTTTTCGGCCATGGCGACCACTCCGACTCCTATCCAGCGTTTTGGCGCTCATGCGCTCGAAGGTGGCTTATGTAGCCTATCCTTGCGGCGAAACTCCGTGCACATTGCGGGCACGAAAGCAGGGGCCTTTCAGCTCGAAGTACGAATTTTTCTATGTGAATGTTAGTTTAACTTGTTTGTACCAGATGTCACTGGGTGCTATCTCTAACGCACTTGCCTATTGAAGTGACAGGGATGCAGCGGTCGTGCGGTTAGTTCTTACTAAATACACAACGGCGCTACGATCTATGTGGAGTATTTCACTGGTATCTCTATCTCAGTATATATATTGTACTTTGTGCACGAAAGTACACCGTTCTGGTAATTACATATATTGTTGCGACGAGGGGTTATAACAGTTTCGTTGCTATTGGCTATGTGCGAAGTAGGTGGTGGGGGTAAGCTAGGCGATCGTAGCGCACACCATGACAGAAATGTGTACTTACCGAGGACCACTGTCAAATTTACTTTCACGTTTTCTATTGGTTTCTTAACGGTTTCATTTGTATGTATTTATTTATTCTCTTATTTATTTTAGTAAAATAGCCAATACGGGGTCTTTCTCGTTTACTAAAGTAAAAAAAAATATTCATGTGTCATTATTTGACGTCTCTGAGTTTTGACATTGTCTCGGGACCTTTGACGTTTGAAGTTTCAGACGTGCACATAACCAATAGAGACACGTCGTCAGCAAGATATTCGGAAATTCGCCGTGACATTACAACTGATCCGTGGCCCAGCGGTACAGACGTTGGTCTATGGAGTCGACGCACCCGGGTTCGATCCCGGCGACCAACATACTATTTGTAAGATGATTTTAAAGTCTTAACCATAACATTTTCATTCCGCTGAGTAGCATGGAAAGTTCTAGAAGAAGTTAACTGAACGGAATATTCGGTGCTTAAAAGTGCGCAGTACGTTCGGTTCTCCATACCAACGTATTTATGCTCTCATTTTAAAACGCCATGCTAGAATAACATGAAACTTTGTATACACAATGGGATCCGGCATATCTAGGTCGGAAATTAGTTTTTGTAGCTAGAAATTGTAAAAGAAAAAAAAATACAGCAGTTTTTTTAGTTTTTTACGGCTTGTATGAAAACCTTAATAATCGTTGTATTTTTTCTCCATTATAATGTCAAGCAACAGAAACTCATTTCCGACCTAGATATGCCGGATCCCATTGTGTATACAAAGTTTCATGTTATTCTAGCATGGCGTTTTAAAATGAGAGCATAAATACGTTTGTATGGAAAACCGAGCGTACTGCGCCCTCTTAAGAGTATTTATAGGAAAATGGATTAGAATTAGTGTCCGACCAAAGTTTCGGTTTCGGCCGGTTTCGGCCTAAAAATCATGTTTCGGCCGAAGGTTCGGTTTCGGCCAAAAAAGTGCCAAACCTTTCGGTCGTGCCGAAACTTACAAAATTGTACCTACTTTCGGATCGTGAATTCTAATTAGTCTTTCGAAGCTGGCTGATTGTGATCTGTTAAAATTAAAGATCAAAATATTATTTTAGTTATTTTTATATCTAGTTTAGAAGCTGTTCGATTTAGTCATTCTGAAAGGCATGGGACAGGAGTTTGGTTGTTCTTCTTCAAAACTGAGACCATGGAGAACTTAAGTACTCGATGATCTAAGGTGGGCCTCTGAAGAAGTTGGTCTTAAGATGAACATGGACCAAACGAAGATCATAACTAACGTCCATGTATCTAGTACGTACTCCAGTTAATATCAGACACTACGCTCAAAGTCGTCGACAAATTTGTGTACTGTCCCTGAGCCTAGGACAAACGGTTTAGTTGGGCAGGTGCAGTTTCGAGAAGGAGATCAATTGTCAAAAATGACTTAGCTGGGTGGCGTTCGGGAGACGCAATATCTTTTTGTCATGTATCGATTATCCTCTCGTCAATACTTAAAGTCTTTGACCAGTCGGTGTTGCCACTCAACGAGCGATGGAGAGGGTATGGCCTATGCTCCAAGTTACTCTGCGAGATCTAAAAAATGACGATACCCGCAGAGGAATCAAAGTAACCGATATAGCCTGAAAGCTTGCCAAACTAAAGTGGCAGGTGCGGGCTATGTTGCCTGGAGAACCGATGATCGGTGGGGCAAGCGTATTCTCGAGTGGCGACCACGTACCGGATGACGTAGCGTAGGAATGCCCGCACAAGGTTGCTGAGGCTTGAGGTGGGCTGATGACCTGATTAAGGTCGCGTGGGTCCGCTGGATGCGGGTAGCTCCTAATTGATTGTTTTGGCAATCCCTGGGCGAGGCCTATGTATGACATGATGCCCGCGGCTACCTATCATCATCGCACCTCTCGCTTTCGAGCACATCCCTACACCTTGGAGCCATTGCGATCTCGTAGCTGAGCCTGCCGAGGTATTACCAAAGGTCTACAGCATGGGAGTCTTCAAAAAAAGGCGTAAATAAGAGCCGGGATAATCTGGTCCTGTTCAACCCCACTAAGACACAAGTATACGCGTGCACTACGAAAAAAAAACCATTCACCTTTGCCTATTCCAAGACACAGCCCTCTCCATCTCAGAGTTATTGGGATCCTTGGTGTCGACATTTCCAGCGACGTCTAGTTTCGGATGTACGTAGAAGACAAAGCCAGGCTGGCATCTAAAAAGCTGTGCTCAATTGAGCGAAGCGATACGTCACCCCCGGACAGAGACTTCTATGATATAAGTCACAAGTCCGTCCCCACTGAGTTTTCTGTCACCTCTGGGCGGGAGCACCTGGATACCAGCTTGGGCCTTTTGAATTGCTTCAGAGACGTGCTGTGCGAATCGTGGATGATCCCAAACTCACGAGCGATATTGAACCGTTAAGTTTAAGAAGAAACTTTGCTTCCTTGTGTGTATTGCTATGGCTTGTATAATGGGTTGTGCTCCTAAGAACTTTTCAACATGATGCCCACGGCCCCTTTCTACCATCATCACACCGCTCGCCACGCCGTCCGCAGGGCATTCACCTTCACACCTTAGAACCTAAATGGTCACGTACGCTACGGTTTCAGAGGAATTTCCTCCCTCGGACGATCCGGTTGTGGAATGAGCTCCCTGCCGAGGTTTTCCCGAGGGACTACAGTATGGTGTTCTTCAAGAAAGGAGTGTATAAAATTTTAAAGGATCTGCAACGCGCATGTTACCATCAGGCGGGCCGTAAGCTTGTTTGCCACCGACGTGGTATTTAAAAAAAACTTGTTTAAATCATACCACCTACACGGTTTATAGGTGTTTCATTGATCATATTATTCATATGCTTAAAAAGAACGGCCTACTGACATTTTATTCAACGATTTTAACATGTCAGTAAAAGTTTCGGATTCGGTTTCGGCCGAAACTAAAGGCAAAACCGAACCTTCGGTTTCGGTTTCGGCAAAAAAACATGTTTCGGTCGGACACTAATTAGAATATTCGAGAATCGTCGTTACAGCGCAAGTTTCTGGAATAGCCGACGCTACTCAGAACAAATGAGTGATGAAATGAATATCGAAATTATCGTCTAGAATATTCGGATAGGGGTATATAAGGGGACCAACTCCCCTGTACAAGGCAATTCACTGTGGAATAAGTTAAGTGGAGGCTCGGAGAAGGAATCGAAGAGAATATGGAAGTGAGTTGTTAAAGTAGAGTTAAAGTGGAGTAACAGTGGAGTTAAGAGAAGTGATATAGTGCACAGTATCGGTGAAGTTATTATCTGTGTCACGTACTATTAGGCGCGGAGTAGTCGGTCGACTTCTGAGTGTCAATTGAGTCTTTATTAGTACGCGGACTTAACCCCAGAATCACTCTATGGCTCTACCAGGCAGTAATTCGACCAATGGTAAGCTACGGCGCCATAGTATGGTGGCCTCGCACCATGCTAACCACAGTCGAAGCTAAACTACAACGCCTCCAAAGATTGGCATGCATGGCGACCACAGGCTGCATGAGAACCACGCCTACCGCGGCCTTGGAAGTCATCACGGACCTACCGCCGTTACACCTCTTTATCAGGCAAGAGGCCCTAGCCTCTGCTATACGGCTTAAGAAACAACAACTCTGGCGGTTGCCTAGGGTACCACATACCGAAATACTATACGAGGCAATAGGTAAGGAACCTCTCTTAGAGGCGACAAACGATATGATACCCAGACAATTCGTCTTTGACAAAAAGTACAAAATCCAACTGAACGAAACCCCCCACGAGGGTCTTAACCCTAGGGAATTAAGAATCTTCACGGACGGGTCTAAGACAAGGTCAGGCACAGGATCGGGTGTATTCTCCGAAGACCTGAACATACATATCTCGACACCATTAGGAGTCCACAACACAGTCTTCCAGGCAGAGTGTATGGGCATAATAATGGCTGCCCACGCAATCGTCTCCAGGGAGGTAAGGGGATATCCCATCCGTATACTCTCTGACAGTCGATCAGTGCTACAAGCTCTGCAAAAGCACACAACAACATCAGGGCTAATATACGAGTGCCATTCTAACAGAGGTATGTACCGACAATGGAATTACCCTGCAGTGGATCAAAGGTCACAGTAACTCACGCGGTAATGACGCAGCGGACGCACTAGCTAGAGAGGGTTCAGACTCCAGTATGGAGGGTCCAGAGCCTATAATGCCTCTACCTCCTGCATGGCTGCGCAGCACACTACGACAGAATACTAAGGTAGAACACCAAAAATATTGGCATAACCTAGGTACCTGCAGGCAAACCAGGGAGGCCCTCCCGACAATCAACCCCGGATTGTCTAGGAAGCTGATGCAGCTGAAAAGGCCAGCACTCCGTCTCCTAACAGGGGCCATAACTGGACATGCCTTACTAAACAAGCACCTCTTCACTTTAATAATAATAATAATAATATAAATAAATAAGAGTCACGTCATCCTGACATGTCCTGAAGTGGCAGCATACCGGGCAAAATACCTCGGATCCCCGAGGTCGCTGCCAGAAGTCGTCGGCAACATCAAGGGTCTGCTAGGCTTTCTGGTAGAATTGGGTTGGCACGTGTAGCGTCAACAACCCATCACGCATATGACGTCGAGTTGCGGAAAACCAGCCCGCGTAAACCTATAACCTTCCTTTTTATGTATATGTATTTCTGTTTGATTTAATTTAATTTAATTGTTTATTTGGATTTTTTAAGCTATACATTCTTTTGACCTTGTTTTCTGTACTTGTTCTCATATAAGCGATTTGGTGTACACTGTAAGTTTATATTGAAATAAATAAATGAAATAACCTATGACCTATAGTACGCGGAAACCCAGTAAACTTTGTCAGTGTAACTAAATCGCTGAATAAACCTATCGTCGTGCTACAGACGTATTTTAACTCTATCCGGTACCCCACGCTCGTAACAATATGCTATGGCAGCAGGTGGGCGGGCCTTTAAATGGTCGCGTTTACTGTCAAGGTCAACTGCGCTGATCCTCGAACTCGCGAACTTGGATGGTCACCATCTTGCGCCATTCTGACCGCTGTGATGCCAAACACTCCCACTGAGAGGGCTCAATGTTGCATCTCTTCATATGTCGCTTTTGGACATCCTTGTAGCGGAGGAGTTGTCCG
Organism: Notocelia uddmanniana; assembly: GCA_905163555.1. NCBI lineage: Eukaryota > Metazoa > Arthropoda > Insecta > Lepidoptera > Tortricidae > Notocelia > Notocelia uddmanniana. The sequence continues at coordinate 5,069,539 of LR991077.1, forward strand.
CCTTGCTTTCGCTTGCCCTCCTCCATTTCAGAGTAGAAGATGCGTTTCGCCACTCTCACCTCCACCATACGAGACACGTGACCGCACCACCGAAGCTGCCGACGCATTAGATAGGCCTCAATGCCACCAACATGGGCTTTCGCAGGACTTCGGTGTTTCGCACTCTGTCAGACCATCTGATCTTCATGACGGATCGCAGGCGTTTGGGGTGGAAACGATCCAGTAATTACAATTATCAATCAAACTGGAGAAAAGCATGTAAAAGGGTGAAGAGGTGGTTCCATCGGAAGATCAGCGCTGGTAATCGCGTAACCATTTCGTGCAATACCCATTGTGACTGTTTTTGTTTTCTATTTCTCTTTTGTTGTATTGTATTGTCACGAATAAATGTTTTCTATACTATTCTATTCTAAGAGATTGAAGCAGACGGTAGAAAACCTGCTAGTGATTTATAGATTTTAATATTCGATAAAATTGTTGTTGTAGTGTGTATAAAGAATTTGTGACACCACTCACTGTCAGATTCTAGTAAGGAGAACAAATGTGACCTTATCTAAGACTCCGCAGTACGCTCAGATCTCCATAAAAACTAGTTTTTCTATCATTTTAAATGGAATAACAAGAAACTTTGTATACACAATGAGATCCGGATCCGGCATATCTAGGTCGGAAATCAGTTTCTACTGCTTGAAATTATAATGGAGAAAAAATACAGTGATTATTAAGGTTTTCATACAAGACGTAAAAAATTCGCTGTATGTGTACTTTTTTTCTATTTCAATTTCTAGCAACAGAAACTAATTTCCGACCTAGATATGGGGGCTCCCATTGTGTATACAAAGTTTCATGTTATTTCAGCACGGTGTTTTAAAATGAGAACGAAATTACGTCGGTATGGAGAATCAGTATTTCTATATAACTTGCAATCCTGGCTTGTAAAACTAGCCTCGTGTATCTCGGGCCTTAAGGCGGTATAGTGGTCGGCGGTTAAGAAGTCAATCCTGACACCTGTCATTTCCATACAGTTTATAACCTCAAAGTGACTTTTAGGTTATAAACTATATGGAAATGACAGGAGTCAGTATCGACTTCTTCACGTCGGTGGAATGCCACAAATGTTATTTAAGAAATACCTTATGTCAAGTACTTCGGTGTCCGGGAGTCCTATGAACTGAAAAAATCCTGGCTTGTAAAACTAGCCTCGTGCATCTCGGGCCTTAAGGCGGTATAGTGGTCGGCGGTTAAGAAGTCAATCCTGACACCTGTCATTTCCATACAGTTTATAACCTCAAAGTGACTTTTAGGTCATAAACTGTATGGAAATAACAGGAGTCAGTATTGACTTCTTAACGTCGGTGGAATGCTACAAATTTTATTTAAGAAATACCTTATGTCAAGTACTTCGGTGTCCCGGAGTCCTTTGAACTGATTTCTTTTCAAAGTGGCCAGTCTGTTGCCGTGTAGATCTAGAATTTTCAGCTTTTTCAGGTTCTGCAAAAAGAAATGCGTAGCAGTTATTATGTAGGTAGATTGATCTTATCCTCGCTTAAATCAGATCCACCACCATATCAGCCCAAGGACGTCCCCTGCTGGAGATAGGCCTCCCCCAATTTCATGGGGAGTAAATTGGGGTGCGGGTTGACGATCGCAGTATCTCCACCGCACTCCAGGGATGCTGGTGCCCATCCCACGGTGGTCTTGGTCATAGTTTTAGGACATACCCGGGGTTCCCAGGGGATATCAGATCATTAGCCAAAAAGTTCAAAACGGCCGCCACCATTTGCCATTCTGATCATACACCACTTGAACCTGCAGATATCGATTTTGAACATAATCGGATCATTGACAAGAAAGTTTAAAATGGCTGTCATCATTATCAAGAATCGATTTTAAAGATAATCAGACCATCGCCACCTGGCGGCGGGGATTGCCGGTATGTCGACCTGTTTAGCCTAGTTGGTGGTGACACTGCCTATGAAGTTGGAGGTACGAAGGTTCGAATCTTGGTAAGTGCAGTTGTTTGTATGGTGGGCAAAAACATTTATTCCTGAGACTTGTATGTATTGTATGTCTATTAAATATATCGTCATCTAGCACCTATACCATAACACAAGCCTTATTGAGCTTACTATGGCACTAGTTCGATAGTGTAAAAATTGTCTCCTAATATTTATTTATTTAATGGCGGCCAATTTTTCGAAATCTAACTAAACTCTAATATGTAAATAGATTCCATCAAAGCTACCACTGTGTTGCCATTAGAATAAAACGTTCAATAAATAGAAAAAAAAAATTAGCGAAATAATGGACGTATATACAACATTTATTGGTAATTTTAATTATTGTGTTTAAATACTCAGTTTAAATAACCAGACTTCATAAAAAAGCTGTCGCACAAATTAATATTTAATAAAAACTATTTTGTGGTACAAATGTTTGTTTAGGAATGGTAAAACTCAGGTGTAAACCACCTTTGGTAATCAATTTTAATATAATTACCATTATTGTCTTAACATTGAGTGCATATCTTTTCACCTCAAAAAGGAAATTCATATATGGGGTTGTTTATGTGTTGTGTAGTACGCCCTTTATGGGGAACGTATGGCGGCCATGACACTTGTCACTTCATTCGGCATCTGACGTCTGTCTTGAGCGCTCGAATGTTTTCTTTCCTCGTTGTGGTATTTTTCATTGTTGAGTTTTTGTTTACTGTTAAGTTTGTTTTGTGTATTTACGTTGACTCTTTGTTAAGTTTGTACCGTGAACGTGAGTTTTCGTTTTACGTAAGTAAAATGGAACCCGTGGCAGGTCCCTCCCAGGACATGAAAGAGAATATTTCTCTTTCCCCACCAAGGAAAAGACCGGCATCTCATATGAGTGTTTCCGAAAAATGTATGGTGATGAACTGCTACAAATATACGTACAATACGTGGCCCCAGGACAAGTATTGGACACAAGTTGAATGTGCTAAAAAAGTGGCGGAAATATTGGGAATATCCGAAAGAACCGTCAGAAATATACTAAAAGAACATAATACGACCAACGAATTCGCTTCGCCCAAGAAACCTGGCCCGAAATTGGCAGTAATTGACAAGTTGGACGAGTTTACGTTTGCAGCCATTAGACGGATAGTGCATCAATTTTTCCATCGCAATGAGCCGCCTACTATTCAAAAGGTATTTTTTTAATTGTAATCATGACCATTTATTACTGTTATAATGTAATGCTGTATGATGGCAATATTACCATCTTTTAAAAAGCAGAAAATGTTCTAATTAATGATAACAACCTCCGTAGCCTAGTTGGTAGTGACCCTGCCTACGAAGCCAGAGGCCCCGGGTTTGCATAGGGATTTATTTGTGTTTATCACGAATATTTGTTTCTCAGTCTTGGATGTTTTCTATTTATACAAGCATGTATTTAAAAAAAAAACACAAAGCATGAATACTTACTTGACAATGTACTAAAATTTGTATTATGTTCTTAGGTGTTGCAGGTTGTTAATGATGACCCGGACCTACCAAATTTGTCTGCATTTACCTTGCGACTGGTACTTAAGCACCTAAATTTCAAATATGCAAGTCGGAAACGCCATAGCTGCCTCATTGACCGGGCTGATATAATATTGTGGAGAAAACGATATTTGGTAAAAATAAAACAATATCGCAGAGAGGGAAGACCAATATATTACCAAGATGAGACTTGGGTTAATGAAGGTATATATATTATAATTTACATAATTTGTTTGGGCTCATTAGAATTATCTTAATAAGTAATTGAAAAAAATTCTGGAAAAATAGTTGCAATAAAACATTGTACAATTGACATTAAAAATATGTTTACACTTTTGATCCTTACTCCTGTAAAAATTTGTAAAAGTGTAACAACTAAATATCTTTGATGTTGCCTGTACCAAAAGTATTCATTAAGTGATTGTAAACATTTATTCATCACTATGTTACGAGATTTACGAGTAATTGTAGTAATTTTTATTTTAATCTGATTCTTTCTTGTTAAAGGGCACACGGTAAACAAAGTGTGGCAAGACCCAAAAGTTTTGTCATCTCGACAAGCATTTTTAGAGGGTCTTACAACCGGACTGAAGGCTCCATCAGGAAAAGGAAGGCGGCTCATTATAAGCCACATTGGCAGCGATGAAGGATTTTTAGAAAATGGACTACTATTATTTGAATCGAAGAAAAATACTGATGACTACCATAAAGAAATGAATGCTCAGCATTTCGAAGAGTGGCTGACTGGTATATTGCCAAGGCTTAAGCCCAATTCTGTACTAGTCATAGACAATGCTCCATACCATTCTAGAAAAATGGAAAGTGGCCCTGTAAAGAGGTGGAACAAGGGCCAAATTATTCAATGGCTGCATGAAAGGAATATACCCTGTGACATGTCCATGATAAAAACGGAGTTATGGGCTCTGGTAGAAAGCCAACCCAAGATCAGCAAAATGGCAGTTGATGAATTAGCGGCTGCTCACAATGTAACCATTTTAAGACTCCTCCCATACCATTGTGAACTAAACCCTATTGAATTAGTGTGGGCACAGGTAAAAGGACATGTCGCCAAAAATAATAAAAGTTTTAAAATGGCCGAGGTCAAAACATTATTCCAGGAAGGTTTGGAGCTTGTTACACCAGAACGCTGGAGATCGTGCATAGATCATGTTATTAAAGTAGAGGATGAAATGTGTCAATTAGATCATTTAATTGATGATGTTATAGAGCCGTTTATTATAAACACAGGTGAAGATGAATTGAGTGGATCGGAACTTGAAGAATAAATAAACTTATTAAAAATATTGTTGTTTTCATTTGACACAATACACTGTTAGGCCACCCTTTTTAGGCCAGCTGTTAAAAAATAGGGATAATTTTCTACCATGGCAAGTCTTTAATTTTATTACAGATTTGGACTTTCATAGACACATAAAAATTACATAAATTATATGATTTGACAGTCTTTAACAGACAGATCAACCTCACTTAATGCCAAGCTGAGCAAGTTATGTACGTAGTGCCTAGTGACGATATCTTGAATAGTAAGTATACTACACCACTAGGGAGATAAAACAGAAAGCCCGAGATCGCAGATGTTTGCGGCCCCAGCTGCAAGCGAGGGCCTCAAATATGCGATCAAGGGCTTTTTCTTTATCTCCCGTGTTGTGTACATCATTTCATGCCTACACGTTTTCGTACGCGTAGCGAGCGTAAAAAGCTACTTTATGGCCAGGTGTGACACAAAATATTTTTCTTTGTATCTTCTACACATAGTATAGAGAAGTCCAGAAAGTTTGTTTGGGCCGCTACTAAAAACATATTTGTTTCATAATGTGTAGGTAGTAGGAGTAGGTATCGCATTATGTAGGCAATTGCAGCATTTCATTAAAGGTATGTATAATAAATTACGTATTTTGATGCAGCAAGTAACTTCCGTATTCCATACATAGACAGGGATTTCAATATATTATTCACCTAGTTAGATAATTGTATTTTTTATTATTAAGAAAGGGTTGGCGACATCTGGTCCCACATATTGAAGTTGACAGATGTCATTGTGACAATGACATTTCTTGGTAGATTTGATGGAATCTAATTACATATTAGAGTTTACGAACTAGTAGCTCTGTGAGCTGTAGAACTGTCATATTTTTTATTTCATTTTTGCCAAAGTCTGACTCGACTAAAAAATTCTATATAATTGTCGAACCTGCTCACAAAATTACACGAGAATCGGTTGAGAAATGCGACTTGTAGAGGAGAACATCCATACAGACAGACAGACATACGAAAGAATTTTTGTCGGAAGCTGAATGTTGTGAGTAGAAGTAACAAAACTGTTTGTTTAATACTTGTTACACTGAATAGCATTGGGCTTATGCTAAGCGAGTGCTCAAGTATTTAAAGAAAACCAAAAACCTATGTTTAAAATACTCAGCGGCTGGTAACACACAGCTACAGGCTTACGCAGATGCTGATTGGGCTAGTAATACATTAGATCGTAAGTCATATACTGGATATTTCTTTGAGCTTTCAGGGTGTGCTGTTTCATGGGAAACACGAAAGCAAACTACTGTAGCCTTGTCCAGCACCGAGGCCGAATATATATGTTTAGCCGATTGCTGCAAAGAAGCAATATATCTGAAACGCTTGCAATATGAGATTACCCGCGACGATTACACTATAATCGTATTTAACGATAATCAGTCAGCTCAGAAGCTAGCGACCAACCCCATATTTCACAAGAGGTCTAAGCACATAGACGTGCGGTACTATTTCCTTAGGGAAAACATTGTTAAAACCAATATTAAACTGCAATATCTTCAAACAAAGGAAATGCCCGCCGATATTTTTACAAAGGGCTTAGTAGCCAGTAAACATAATAAATTTGTAAAAATGTTGGGGCTATCAATGTGCTGATATACTTAGTATATTTAGTTCTATACTGAATTTTTAGTTTAGTTAGTGTTGTTTTGTTAAGTGGGAGTGTTGTGAGTAGAAGTAACAAAACTGTATGTTTATTTAAGTTTGTCATTGTCTATGACCAAGATTACCTTAAAAATAATAAACGTCTGTCGTTGCCCGTCATCCGGTTGTATAATTTATTAAAACTGAAACGGAGACGCTTCGTTCGCTCGGTCAACTATATGGGTAGAGACTTTCCGGCGTCGATTACAATCGAATCGTTTAATTGACCGAGCGAGCGAAGCGTCTCCATTTCAGCTTTCGTCAAAAATTCTTTCGTATGTCTGTCTGTCTGTCCCGATGTTCTCCTCTACAGGTCACATTTCTCAACCGATTCTCGTGAAATTCTGTGAGCAGGTTCGATAATTATATAGAATTTTTTGTCAAGTCAGTTTTTGGAAATTTTGAAAGTTTTTAGTGAAATAAATCAATAATGAAAAGTGAAATACATACCTGAAAAGCTTCTACAGGTATATCACTTAGCAATCCATTGGTGAGGTGAAGTTTCTCCAATTTGCCTACAGCTTCGCTGCCCGCGAATATGTCCTTGCTCAGTTTGGTCATGCGATGCCCGTCTATGGAGAGGATGGACAGATTTCCTAGTATCTGAAAAATATAAGCCATTTGTTAATCTGGTGAAAACAAAGAGACCCACCTGTTTCTGTCAAAGTTGATATGTTTTGAAATCATTGAGTGCCATGTTTCGAGCTCATGAATCGACATGTTTTAGGCCCATCGCGTGCCATAATCTAACTCTTGACGTGACATGTTTAGGGTTCATGGAGTACCATATTTCGAGCTCATGAAGCGACAGGTTTTGGGCCCATCGAGTGTCATATTCTAACTTATGACGCTACATGTTTTAGGCCCACCGAGTGCCATATTTTGAGCTCATGAAGCGACATGTTTTGAGCCCACCGAGTGCCATATTTCGAGCTCATGAAGCAACATGTTTTGAGCACAGAGTGCCATATTTCGAGCTCATGAAGCGACATGTTTTAGGCCCATTGAGTTCCATATTTGAACTCATGATGCGACATGTTTTGGGCCCAACGAGTGTCATATTTTGAGCTCATGAAACGACATGTTTGAGCCCGCCGAGTGCCATATTTCGAGGTCATGAATCGACATGTTTTGTGACCCTATCGAGTGCCATATTTTGAACTCATGAATCGACATATTTTGAGCCCATCGAGTGCCATATTTAGAGCTCATGAAGTGACATGATTTGAGCCCAATCTGCGTTCCTCACTTTCAACACAGCGTACCCTCGGGCACTCTGGCGACCTTACTCACCACCCGACTGAGAATAAGAGAATGATAATTTCCAACCGAAATGAAAAATTGATCACCCCGGGCGGGATTTGAAACCAATTGGACCAACCGGATTGGATTTGTCATTTCAGTTGGAAATTATAATTACGCTTGTAAAAATATTCACAATAAGAGAATGTATTCTCATTCTCACCACCAAGAGTACTTCAACTAGGATGTTACCTTGAAAGCCTCCTTCGGGAATTGCTCGATCTCGGTGCCCCTCAGATAAAGCTCCTGCAGTGTTCTGTTGACTCCGACGAAGGCGTTCTCTTCTATAGAGCGCAGCGGCGCATCTGTTATGTGCAGCACTCGAACCGTGGAGCGGTGGAGCAGAGGGCCAAACAGATTCTCTGAAACATATTTGTATTATTTTTCACTTTATTTATCTTTGATCTTAAGTTAGGTTTTCTACAACACATTTACAAAAGTAAAATATAAAAATATACATACAAAATATAAAAGCATTATAAAAAACCTAACCTAGAGTGCCACCGGCAGCGAGGCGGGGCCTAAGCTACCGGTGGTTAGGGCGACAGAGAGAGGAACCTCCTGACTATCCGCACCGTGTCCAAGAGTACCGCCTTCTGCATCTGACTCTTGACCCAGCCATCTAGCGAGAGTCTCTTAAGATGTTGGTCGAGACTCTTCGCAATTAGACCGTTCGCAGAGACGACTATCGGGACAATGATCGTCGAATCAACATCCCACATAGCGGTTACCTCGTGTGCCAGGTCTAGGTACTTACTAACCTTGTCCTTCTCGGCCTTCACGAGGTTCTCATCATGGGGGATGGTGATGTCGACGAGCACTGCCTGGCGCTTCAATCGATCTGTCAGCACGATATCAGATTTGTTTTTATTATTTTTATTATTAATGTAATCCATGGTACATATAAACTGGTGTTACATTAAGATTGGAACAGCATGGACCCTGAATGGGGCATAGCAAATAAGATATTAAGTACTATTTAAAAACTATTTTACATTTAATTTTGCGACCTGTTTAGCCTAGTTGGTAGTGGTACTGCCTCCGAAGCTAGAGGTCCCGGGTTCGAAACCCGGCCTTTATTTGTGCATTTAGCATGGATATTTTTTCTTGGGTCTTAAATGTTTTCTATGTATTTATCTGTATAAGTATGTATATCGTCGTCTACTACTCATAGTACAAAACATCAACAAGTAGTGGTATTATAAATAAATAAATATTGGGGGACAATCTTACACAAATCGACCTAGTCCCAAACTAAGCAAAGCTTGTACTATGGGTACTAGACGACGATATACATACTTATATAGATAAATACATACTTAAATACATAGAAAACATCAAAGACCCAAGAACAAATATCCGTGATAAATGCACAAATAAATGCCCTGGCCGGGATTCGAACCTGGAACCTCTAGCTTCGGATTTATTTATAATTTATCATTTTAGGTTTCAGTCTCATTTTTTCAGGCTTCATTTTATTGACTCCTTGACTGATATTTTCCAAACGGAGTGAGAAATATAAAAATTGACACCCCGGGTGGGGTAACAATTTTTATATATTTAGACCTTAAAGACGATGTAGACATGTAGAGGGAGCGAAGGGCATTGTCAGTTCGAGCGAATATGCTGGCTCGCAGATTTTCTCGGTGTACAGATGCGGTTAAAATCACGCTTTTTAAGGCTTACTGCACATCAATGTACACCTCTAGTCTGTGGGTCAGTTACACTCGGAGAGCTTACAATGCCCTTCGCATTCAGTACAATAATGCGTTTAGGGTGCTGTTGAGACTGCCACGTTTCTGCAGCGCGTCAGCCATGTTTGCCGAGGCACGCACAGATGGTTTTGACGCCGTCTGGCGCAAGAAAACTGCCTCGCTAATGGTCAGGGTGCGCGGCAGTAACAACAGCATTCTAAATATGATAGCAAATAAGTTAGATTGTCCTCTGATGTGGAATCTCAGTCAGAGGACCAAATCTCCTTTTTCAATTGTATACTAACATAGGCTAAGCATAACTAACACCGATTGGATCTAAGTTGTCTTTGTTAAATAAATAAATAAATAAAATAAAATTTACACTCCGTTTGAAAATTATAATTTCGCGAAGCGGGCGAATCCGCTTGTAATAGTACATTACTACAGAGGTCGGGACGAAAGGGGTTGCCGGCCGAAGAAAGATAGATAGGATAGGCCTGAGGCGGGCAACCCCATATTTCCCGCCGAGGTATGTATAGTGCTTTTCTCAAACATGCAATGAAATAAACAACAAAAAAATCAGTTTTATTTTTTATACGCATAGTGGCAGAATGTCATGATGCCTGTGCCACAAATTTATGTCGAATAGAAATTAAAAAACCGGCCAAGAGCGTGTCGGGCCACGCTCAGTGTAGGGTTCCGTAGTTTTCCGTCCGTCACATTAAGTTGACATATTAAGTACAGAAACACAAAACCTTTGAAAGCACGTCACTTCATTGTGATTTTGTAGAAATGACAGGTACAATAAACACCTGTTTATACGGTTAAATTACAAACTTAGTTCAGAAATTATTTTTGTAATTTTTTCAAAAACTATTCAACCTATCAAGTTCAAAATAATTTTCCTACAAAGTTTTTATAAAGTTCTACTTTTGAGATTTTTTTCATATTTTTAAAACTTATGGTTCAAAAGTTAGAGGGGGGGGGGACACATTTTTGTTTACTTCTGGAGCGATTATTTCCGAAAATATTAACATTATCAAAAAATGATTTTAGTAAACCCCTATTTATTTTTAAATACCTATCTAACAATATATCACACGTTAGGGTTAAAATGAAAAAAAAAATCACTCCCCACTTTACGTATAGGGGAGGTACCCTAATAAAATATTTTTTTCCACTTTTTATTTTACCACTTTGTCGGCGTAATTGATATACATATTAGTACCAAATTTCAGCTTTCTAGTGCTAACGGTCACTGAGATTATCCGCGGACGGACGGACGGACAGACGGACGGACAGACATGGCGAAACTATAAGGGTTCCTAGTTGACTACGGAACCCTAAAAAGAGGACTTTGCCGGCCTAGGCCTGCAAGATTTGTATGAAATTCCATTAACGACCTCTTGTCCTAGCCGCACCTGAAACGTCATACTTCGCAGCCAATTATAAGGAACATAACATCAATATTTCATTGCATGTTTGAGAAAAAATATTTACCGTTGACTAATATTCCTTTATGGTGCCATTCAAACCGGTTTTTAGAGAAATCAAAATCAACTATTTACTTTACTACTCTTTTTATGAAATAGGAGGGAAACGAGCAGACGAATCGCCTGATGGTAAGCGATTATCGCCGCCCATGGGCACTCGCAACACCAGAGGAGTTGTAAGTGCGTTGCCGGCCTTTAAGATGGGAGTACGCTCTTTCCTTGAAGTTTTGAAGGTCGTAATTCCAACTTTAATTACACACACTACATCTAACAAAATGTATTTGCTTGTGACAGACACACCTCAAAGGTTCAGTCTGAAAACCAGTGCTGATGCTTCCTGCTCAGCACATGCTGAGACTGAGACCTATTGCCTCACAAGTCACAACGGTAATTGCAATATTAATAAGTTATGTCCTAGTATAAGTTTTTGGTGGCAATAAAATATTTTGAAGTTGAAGTTTGAATTATTTAGGCTTACAAAAAAAAAATTGGTAAACTTTTGCATTGTGCTATGGTACTTAAAACAGTGAAGGGCATGAAAGTTGCTGAGATGTTTTTGAACCTTTGGGAACTTACATACATTTGTGAACTTACTCTGCTTATGACAGTTATGACCAATATATTGTGTTGAGAGTGAGGGATATCTCTAGCCATCCACACAACGAATACTCAGGCTGATAAAGGGTCGGCAACGCACTTGTAATTCCTCTGGAGTCGCAAGCTTCCATGGGCTACGGTTTCTGCTCACCATCAGTTGTTGTATAAACCATAGGAGCGCTCGTGGCCCAGCGGCGCCCGCGTACCGCGTGCGGTGTGCGAGGTTAAGCAACGTGGGCCCGGGAAAGTTTTTGAATGGGTGACCACTTTGAGTGTTTACTAACTGAGCGCTCCCAGGATTTGGAAGGCACGTCAAGCCGTTGATCTCGGCTGCTGGCTGACAGCAGTCGTTGAGCCTAGTTACAGGCCTTCGGGCGGCTTGAGAACTTCTAACAGTCCACGCACTTGACAAAGGGGGGTCGAAGTTGCACCACGTCCTTAGGGAGTACCCGCCGTTATACCCCACACGTGACCCCTGGGTGGTGCTAAAAGTGCAACAAACTGGCAACCGTACTGTCTTCTCGAAGATCCCACGGTTCGAAATGATTGCCATACTATAAATATGTGTAAATCATGTACGTACCTCGTTCTATCTTACAGCGTCATCTCATATCGTCCCCCAATAACCCTTGTCAACCAAAAGGTTTCTGAACTTACCTATAGGACATTGTTTGAGCTCCAACCGTTCTATGGGAAGCCCCAGGCCTGCTATGTTCCCTAGACCAACACTCAGTACCGCTAAACCTGCATTCTCACACCTGAAAATTATAACACAATGTTAAATGGGATAATAAAACCAAAATAACCTAGCAGTTCTACGTGCTATGTGCCCCGCCCACTGCCACTTAAGTTTAGCGATTTGGAGGGCTATATCGGTCACTTTGGTTCTGCTGCGGATGGCCTCATTTCTGATGCGATCACGCAGAGAAACTCCTAACATAGCTCTCTCCATTGCTCTTTGGGTGACTTTGAGCCTTCTTATGAGGGCCATAGTAAGCGACCACGTTTCAGTACCATATGTCATCACTGGCAACACACACTGGTCAAAGACTTTCGTCTTGAGACACTGCGTACAACCGATGCAGCACGTAGAACCGATGGCCGTTGGGGCGGAAAGGTTCTCGAGTGGCGACCACGTACCGGAAGGCGTAGCGTGGGCAGGCCCCCCGCACGGTGGACCGATGACCTGGTGAAGGTCGCGGGTGTCCGCTGGATGCGGGTGGCGCAGGACCGGTCATTGTGGAAGTCTTTGGGGGAGGCCTATGTCCAGCAGTGGACGTCTTTCGGCTGACATGATGATGATGATGAACCTAGCAGTTAGGGTGGTATTCTCTCATCTAATATCTTTGTCCAGTCTTTGAACAAGTTTCTTTCACGGAGGCCCATTCCACTTATCCAATATCTTTGTCCCAAGTTTTTTTTTCATGCGTAGCCATATTGATTTAAATGTCATCAGAATCTTTGATCAAATGTCGGGGTCCCTTCCAGGTTTGATGAAATCATCCAATTTTTTTGATCAAATGTATATTGGACAAAGATATTGGACGAGTGGAATACCACCCTTAGATAGTCATGTGGATTTATAAAAACTACTGTAAAGCTGCGTACGCACTTGAGCGGCTCGTCCCGAGGCATGCTCGACCCGAGCAGCGAGCTACTCGCGAGCAAAACATTATAACAGAACATAAATAGCTCGAAGTGAGACAACCTGCTCGCGGCGAGCCGACATTGTGCGTCGCACAAATGGCGTCAGAGTCGACAACAGTTGTTGCAGAATTTATTGTAACTGACCTAACTACATATTAATAAAAAATTGCATTGGTGGTAGATGAAACAAATGTAAAAAAATCGTAATTCATGTTTTGCTCAAATTCGTACGCGCCTCAATCACAAACAAGTTAGATCGTGCCGTTCTGTCTGCCGCACGCTCGTATGCACGTACAAATTACGAGAGGCACGCACACCGAGGCGCGTTCGAGCAGTCAAAAGATGAAAAGACAGACTCCAGCCGCTCGCCGCGAACTGCTCGCAAACGGCGCGTATGCATTTAAGCAAACGGGCGAGCCGTGCGTGCCTCAACCTGAGGTTGCCTCAAATGCGTACGCAGCTTAATAAAAAAATGCTGAACGCGACTTCAACTAAAATTGATTTATTCAATTGTTCGCTGGCTGAATTCACAGAGGTCATATATAGAATACTATGCTTTAGCTGTGTAGCTTTAGTAGTTAAGAAAAAAAAATTACTAGTTGGTAATTGAGTGGTTTATGTAATTATTTCCTATTGAATTTTATTTTTCCTTTTTAGCGTTGTAATATGTATCACGTGTTGGATTAGTCTGTAAGTGATATGTATATGAAATAAATAAATAAAAATAATTAAAATAATAATAGACAATGGTTTATTTTGTTTCCCAGAGCATGAGAACACTCAGTTAATACCTTTTGTCCATACTAATACCTTATTCTTGCAGCATTATCTTCAGCCGAAAGACGTCCACTGCTGGTCCTAAGTCCAGCAGGGGACGCCTCCCCCAGACACTGCCATAATGATCGGTCATTGTGGCACTATAGTTGGCTGAGGGTATCTAAATTAACCGGTTTATTGGGTGAATATGATGGACTAATGGCTGGGCTATTGAGTGAGACTACGGACGCCTGCCTAATAAAACTGCCTCTTATTTCTATCTGCAGACGGTGACTCACCCTCTGCTAGATGGGCCCCTTTCAATAGCGATATAAATAAATGGCCTCAGCACAATACCTTAAACATATAGCCAACTTGCCTATTAGGTGACCACATCCACCTCCGAGCAACAGCTCTAGCGACTCCACTGTGGGTAACATATAATAATAATAATCGTATGGCATTTATTTTTCGATCCCTGAAATTTTCGAGAGGACAGTACGGTTGCCAGTTTTGTTGCACTTTTAGCACCACCCAGGGGGTCAACGTGTAGGGCAACGGGCAACGGTGGGTACTCCCTAGCTTGGTGCAACTTCGACCCCCCTTGTGAAGTGAGTACGCAACTTGACTGTTAGAAGTTCTCAAGCCGCCCAAAGGCCAACTGCAATCATAGACCAACCCGCCGGGATCAACAGCTTAACGTGCCTTCCAAAGCACGGGAGCGTTCAGTTAGTAACCACTCAAAGCGGTCACCCATCCAAAAACTGACCTGGGCCCACGCTGCTTAACCTCGCATACCGCACGCTGTAAGCGGGCGCCACTGGGCCACGAGCGCTCCAATTGGGCATGGCACTGAGATTAGGATTTACAAACAAAGAACATATAAATGAAGTTATCTATAATTTTCACCCTCCCACCCTTATAAAGGGGACTCCAGCTCTGTATACAGAACTAGTAAAACTAAGGCATTCCATGTCCTAGAAAGCTGATATTTGGTATGGAACCAAAGATTTACATACAAAGAAAAGTTTTTTTTTTATTTAGCCCACCTTGTGTTGATCAAGGTCCGATGGACTTATAATTTACAGTAGGAAATTACATCACAGGTCTTCAACATTATTATTATTACTAGCATTTGCCCGCGGCTTCGCCCGCGTACTAAGCGTAATTTTTAACCGTCTACAAAAAAGAGGTTCACTGTTTGACCCGTATATATGTATGTAGGTATATATGTATGTTTGTCCAAGATTATCTCGCGTTTGGCTAAACCGATTTAGATGCGGTTTCCAGAATAGTAGTTGTTACATTCTGGGAGTTTCGGTATACGAAGTTTGGTGATTGTGATTTATTAAAAGGAGCATCCAAAAAGAAAATTTGGCTTCACTTTCATTCGCACTCCTTACTGTTAGTCCGTCTGTTACAACCGAGTTGCTTTTACTGGACCGATTGAATTGAAATTTGGCACAAACTATCAAGAATTCAGAGCGCTCGTGGCTCAGCGGCACCCGCCTACCGCGTGCGGTATGCGAGGTTAAGCAATGTGGGTGCAGGTCAGGTCTTGGATGGGTGACCGCTTTGAGTAATTACTAACTGAGCGCTCTCGTGCTTTGGAAGGCACGTTAAGCCGTTGATCCCGACTGCTGTTTACGACAGCAGTCGTTAAGCCAAGTTAGAGGCCTTCGGGCGGCTTGAGAACTTCTAACAGTCAAGTTGCCCACTCACTTGACAAAGGGGGGTCGAAGTTGCACCACGTCCGTAGGGAGTACCCACCGTTACTCTACACGTGACCCGTGGGTGGTGCTAAAAGTGCAACAAAAAACTGACAACCGTACTTGTCTTCTCGAAGACCTCACGATTCGTAAATAAATGCCATACGATTAAAAAAAATTTTTTTAGGTTGATTTAAATGGAAAAAATATCGAAACCTCTATGTCGTTTTTAAAACTCAATCCTTTTTTTTACAATCCCTGGCATGCATGGAGTGCCAAAATTTACCTCAGATTCGAATTAAGAGACATCTCGGACGCTCAGATCTCGATTTTGAACGAAATCGGGCGGAAAAAAAAACAATATGGCCACCACTTACACAAATTTTACCTGGAATTCGTATTAAGAGACCTCTCGGACAATCAGATATCGATTTTGAACGAAATCAGGACGGAAATGAAGAAAAACAATATGGCCGCCACTTTTTTCAAATTTTACCTCGGATTCGTATTAGGAAACGTCTCGGACGCTCGGATATTGATTTTCATTGAAATCGGGTTGGAAATAAAGAAAATCAATATGGCTGCCACTTTTTCCAAATTTTACCTCGGATTTGTATTTAGAATTCTCTCGGACGCTCCGATATCCATTTTGAATGAAATCGTGACGGAAATGATAAAAATGAATATGGCTGCCACTTTTTCTAAATTTTACCTCGGATTCGTATTACGAGACCTCTCGGACGCTCAGATATCGATTATGAACGAAATTGGGAAGGGAATGAAGAAAATCAATATGGCTGCGACTTTTTCAAAATTTTACCTCGAAGTCGTATTAAGAAACCTCTCGGATGCTCAGATATCGATTTTTAACGAAATTGTTAAAGAAAAGAAGAAAATCAATATGGCCGCCACTTTTTCCAAATTTTACCTCGGAGTCATATTAGGGGACCTCTCGGACGCTCAGATATCGATTTTGAACGAAATCGGGACGGAAATGAAGAAAAGCAATATGGCCGCCAATTTTTCCAAATTTTACTTCGGAGTCGTATTATGTGGCCTCTCAGACGCTCAGATATCGATTTTGAACGAAATCGGTTCGGAAATGAAGAAAATCAATATGGCCGCCACTTTTTCCAAATTTTACCTCGGATTCGTATTATGTGGCCTCTCAGACGCTCAGATATCGATTTTGAACGAAATCAGTTCGGAAATGAAGAAAATCAATATGGCTGCCACTTTTTCCAAATTTTACCTCGGATTCGTATTAAGAGACCTTGTGGACGCTAAGATATCGACTTTTAACAAAATCGGAACGGAAATGAAGAAAATTAATATGGCCACCACTATTTCCAAATTTTACCTTGCATTCGTATTACGAGACCTGTCGGACGCTCAGATATCGATTTTGTACCAAATCGGGAAGGAAATGAACAAAATCAATATGGCTGCGACTTTTTCCAAATTTTACCTCGGATTCGTAATAAGAGACATCTCGAACGCTCAGATATCTATTTTGAACGAAATTGGGAAGGAAATTAAGAAAATCAATATGGCTGCCACTTATCCCAATTTTACCTCGGAGTCGTATTTAGGGGACCTCTCGGACGCTCAGATATCAATTTTGAACGAAATTGCAACGGAAATGAAGAAAATTAATATAGCCCTTACTTTATTCAAAGTTTACCTCGGATTCCTATTAAGAGTCCTCTCGGACGCTCAAATATCGATTTTTATCGAAATCGTATCGGACGGCACTGATTAATAAAACCACTTACTTACAATACATTGAATCAAAAAAGGTCGTCTCTTCATAGGGAATTCACGGCATTTCATGCACCTTAAGATGTTATAAGGAACCTACATGCCAAATTTGGTATCTCTCGAATCAGTAGTGTGGGCTGTGCGTTGATATGTCACTCACTCAGTCAGTCAGTTTCTTCTTGCAATTTGGCAAACACTTTTAATAGTTCATGTCCGCAATATAAAATTTCGAAATCAATGCCATTTTCAAAATTAACGACCCAAAGAACCATAAAAACGACGCCCATATTAATATTTAGACATTCCAACCCCCTTGGAACCCAACAGAGGGAATGGTATTTCACGTCTGCCACGTGGGATTTTAAAATCATTGTTGTTTTCGTTATCAGCGACCCGGTATATCATAAAAACAATACCCATGTCGATTTTCAGAATTTGTCACCACCTTTTCCCCTTTTAGGAGTTTATTTCTCAAAAAACCTGCAACACGTGTTTACTCATTTATCTTTAGAAATACTCCTGTCAAGTTTCGAATAAAATAGTCCAACTAATCTTGATTCCCCACACACACTTCGGACCCCCATTTAACCCCCTTAGGGGTTGAATTTTGAAAAGTACTTTCTTAATGCACCTCTAGACCTTATATGGAACCTACATACTAAATTTAGAATCTCTAAAACCAGTAGTTTGGGCTATGCGATGATATGTCACTCGCTCAGTCAGTCAGTTATTTCATGCAATTTGGCACAAACTTTCAAAAGTTTTCATGTCCACTACATTAAATTTCAAAATCGATGCCATTTTCGTAATGAACGTTCCAAAAAACCATAAAAACGACACCCATATTAATATTTAGACATTTCATCCCCCTCGCACCCCAACAGGGGGATGGTATTTCACGTCCTCCACGTGGGATTTCAAAAACATTGTTATTTTCGTTATCAGCGACCCGATAAACCATAAAAACAATACCCATGTCGATTTTCAGAATTTGTCACCACATTTCCCCCTTTTAGGGGTTGATTTTTCAGAAAACCTGAAACACGTGTTTACTCATTTATCGTTAGAAATACTTTTGTGAAGTTTCGAATAAAATAGTCCAGCCAATCTTGTTTCGCCATACAAACTTCGGAGCCCCATTTCACCCCCTTAGGGGTTGAATTTTGAAAAATCCTTTCTTAGTGCACCCCTAGACCTTATAAGGAACCTACGTGCCAAATTTGGAATCTCTAGGACCAGCGGTTTGGGCTGTGCGTTGATATGTCAGTCAGTCAGTCAGTCAGTCAGTCAGTCAGTCAGTCAGTCAGTCAGTCAGTCAGTCAGTCAGTTTCTTCTTTTATATATTTAGATAACATTATGACAGCAATAGATGTACGAAACCTGATCTATCTTCTTAGATTCGACGACCTGTTTAGCCTAGTTGGTAGTGACTCTGCCTCCGAAGCTAGAGGTCCCGGGTTCGAATCCCGGCCAGGACATTTATTTGTGCATTTTTCACAGATATTTGTTCTTGGGTCTTGAATGTTTTCTATGTATTTAAGTATGTATTTATCCATATAAGTATGTCTATCGCTGTCTAGTACCCATAGTACAAGCTTCGCTTAGTTTGGGACTAGGTCGATTTGTCCCCCAATATTTATTATTTATTTATTATTATTATTATAGATAACTTTTTTACAGCAAAAGTTTTATGAGCATGTGAGTCTTGGCCACCCATTTTACAGCAAAAGTTTTATGAGCATGCGAATCTTGGCCACCCATTTTACAGCAAAAGTTTTATGAGCATGTGAGTCTTGGCCACCCATTTTACAGCAAAAGTTTTATGAGCATGTGAATCTTGGCCACCAATTTTACAGGAAATGTTTTGGTGGTTGTAGTTTATTCTTCATATTGTAAAAGTAAAAGTAGTTTGTTCTTATGAGTAATAAATGTCATTAAACCGATTAGGCATATTACATGCACCTATGAACGTCAATAAACTGCCACCGGTTCGGAAAAATAAACCTGTGCCACGAGAAGAGAAGAACCGTAAGAAACTCGGCGAATAAATATTAGAGGACAATTGTTTTATGTTATCAAAGTAGTCCCATATTAAGCTCCATAAGGCTTGTTCTATAGGTATATACTAGACGATATATTTAATAAATATATACTTAATAACATAGAAAACATCCAAGTCTCAGGAACAAATGTTTTTGCTCACCATAGAAACAAATGGCCTTACCGGGAATCGAATTGTAGGCAGGGTCACCAACTAGGCTAAACAGGCAGTTTTTATCCCAGATATTATTTCCTAAAGGAGATTTAAATAAGGGACTGAAGTTTGTATTGCGGTGCTATATAAACTTAGTTCTATAATCATCATCATCATCATGTCAGCCGAAAGACGTCCACTGCTGGACATAGGCCGCCCCTAGACTTCCACAATGACCGGTCCTGCACCACCCGCATCCAGCGGACACCCGCGACCCTTACCAGGTCATCAGTCCACAGTTCTATAATAAAGTTAAATAATAAATATTATAATAGTCTTTTTTTATCTTACCTCACATATAACCCGGCATCTGTCCCTTTCTCGCACACACACGGGAACAGCAGTTGCAGATTCTCTTTCGGACATGGGTAAGTTGGTCCCGGGGGTTTGTATTCAGAATTCGAAAATGATAGTGTTGCCAGGATGACCAGGAATTGCGTAAATTGTGTTGCCATGTTGGTAGGTTGTGAACTGAAAAATAAGAAAAAGCAAGTTTTTTTAGGGTTCCTTGCCTCAAAAGCAAAACACGGAACCCTTATAGGATAACTCGTGTGTCAGTCTGTCTGTTTGTCTGACATCGTCACCATAGGTTACGGTGTCAGCCTACCATCAGGCAGGACGAAAGCACGTCGTGTTAAAAAAATACTGCAAATAAATTCACTAAAGCATACCAACCTTCTTTCAAGGCTTGATACAAAAGCGATCGAGAAATCATAAAAATTCGTCACTCGAGGTCGCAAAAACCCGTTTCCATTACTAATGTAATGTTATTACGCATTTCCAATCGCTATTACGTTCAATCTAATAAGTTATTAATGGCTCTAAAACTTCACTTTGTTATTGTACTGTCAATGGAAAACATTTTTTATGTCCTAGGAAGTTTGAAACTTAACTTTCACTTTTAAATAACTTCGAGAAACAATGTTTACCTGTAAGTTTTCTTGATTAACACTAAAAAACAACAGTCACGGTAGCTGGTGCTAAATTTTCAACAATTTTTACATGCTTATTTACGAGAGAACTATATTAAAGTTCTGATTCTTCAAGCTACACTACCTACTCCTTCATGGTCAACACGAAACTAAATGTGCCATAGACAAGACAAAAAGGAAATGTGTTTGACGTTTATGTCAATGTTGCAAGGAAATCTAACTACCTTACTACAAAGCCTTACTACTACTGTCAAGTGACTGTGATAAATATTTTTTACAATTGAATTTTTACTTAAGAATTCAAGTTCATTCTATATTCAATCATCAAACAACATGTCGTCGTGTGCATTAAAAAATAAAGACGACGCTTGCTCTTATAAATTGAAAACATGGACCATCCCATTTGCTGACCCTGAATATTTCTCAGTTAAAGTGTGGGATCTAATATGTTACCCATGTATAATGTTTTCTAGGATCTTTAATTTATACTTATCGATGTGTGCCGGAATGAACCAAGCTCTGATGGTATGCTTAGCAACGCAGTGGCTCATATGCAAAATAAACTCTTTATGTGGGATAAGTCCCGTTGATGCACCATATTATTACTATGTCGCTTGGCAAATAATTATACTTTCCGTTTTATTGTGGGTGTTCTGGACCTATCTGGCAAAGCCAAATTTAATACCAGTCATAAATACTTTGTTTTATTCACGTGCTACGGTACATGCTTTTTCTGAAAAACAAGACAAAGAATTGAAAACTAGTGATTCGGAGAAGTTATACACGAGATATTGTTTTAAAAAGTCTGAACTATTTTTTGAAGGATATTAGACAGTACATTTATATGTTTTATAAAAAGGACGCAGGTTTTTAATTTTTATTAATTGAAAAAATGGGATTGCTCTTGGCCAGCATCTAGCCAGGGGCAAAGATGAAGCCGACGATGAAGCGAGCTCACCTAGAAGATGCCTTTTCACTCGTGCCTTCAAAAGGTCTAGGTTATATGAACTTGGTCAGAGGCGAAAGAATACTACATATGACGAGTGTGACCTTTACATAATTTACATATTGTATGAAAACCCTTACATCATTATATTTAATGATTTGTTTTTGTGTTAATTTATTTTCTGCAATGACTAGCCAACTATCCCATTGATTAAGCAGCTGATGACTAGCGAATCATCATAATGAAAAGGTAGCTAAAAAATAAATATATTTTAAAGATAAAATATTATCACTCTTTTTTGTTATGAAACATAAATATTTTTAGCTTATTTTCAGTCTCACGATTCGCTGGTCAGACTCTACCCGACACGGTCTCGATCGAACTGCAAAAAATATGCTGTGTGCTGGTGTCCTGGACCTGTCTGCTTAAATATAGTCACAGACCAATAAAAGATACTACCGTATAGTGATCGTAATTGTATCGATATTATATCATCCATCTCTTCTGACTAGCAAGTATGTTTACACACACATATACATATATATTATATGTGTTTATGTATGTTGTTGTTTGTTTTGCTTGCACTTACGTGCAAGAGCTTAGAGCATTTAGAAAAGAGACACCATCAACGCATCTCACCGAACAAAATATTTTGCCATTTTTTGAGGGGGGCACGTGTAAAAAAATCTATGCACACTATGAAGGGTCCACGGAAAGAACATATTGTCTAGTCCTTTGAAATTTCAAAGGCGATTTGCACCATATGTTTTTATCAGTTAGGTTGCTTTTTGTTATGAAATTTAAGTGGTCTGGACATGTTTCTTCCATGGATCCTACACTTGCAAAACATTTTTTTAATATACTTATTCATCAGAATCTGTATATGGTACATAGAATGTTATAAGTAGAAGAATACAAATAATGTGCCTGTGCCTTTTGCTGTCGAAGCCCAAGTGGCGCCCAAGCGCCCACAAACTTTTTGGACAAATTTCAAAATTATTAGTCATAGTTTCCGGTGACCGTAGGGCTGGCTTGTTCCTTGCCCAGCGGATTGGCATAGCCAGCCAGCGGAGAACGCAGCCAGCTGCAGTTATGTCATAACTGGGGGTACAAGTTTTCGACCTGGGTGATCTAATTATTTTATTATATTTTTTATTTGTATTCTTCTCCTTATAACACTTTGAAATTGATGTTCTAATAACGATTAGAATTAAAACTTTAATTGCGCATAAAATTATGAACAAAACAATGAAAGCAAAAAAAAAATTTACAAATTTCTAAAAACTGACTCGATAAAGGAAATCTATCGAATTATCAAACCTGCTTAAAAAAATCATAATGATCAGTTGAGAAATGTAACCTGTAGAGGAGAACAGCGGATAATCCGGATCCGCCGGTCAAACATACGAAAGCAATTTTGCCGAAGCTGAAACGAAGACCTTCTTTAAACTCAGTCTATTAAATAAATAAAATATAATTAAATAAATATTGGGGGACACTCTTACACATATCGACCTAGTCCCAAACTAAGCAAAGCTTGTATACTATGGGTACTAGACGACGATATACATACTATATAGGTAAATACATACTTAAATAGTATTAGTATGTATATCGTCGTCTAGTACCCATAGTACAAGCTTTGCTTAGTTTGGGACTAGGTCGATTTGTGTAAGATTGTCCCCCAATATTATTATTATTTTATTAAATACCTAGAAAACATCCGAGACCCAGGAACAAATATCGGTGCTAAAACGCACAAATAATTATCTTTGAATATGATATAAAATCACTATTGCATGATCACTATTGCACTATTAAATGATATTTCTCATGAATTTAAAATTGTCCGGCCAGCATTCTCTGGTATGTAGCGGGCCTTAAGAAAAATAGACAATGATCCCGACCGTTATAAAAAAAAACTTTGAAAACGTCACACTGTAGCTGTCACTTTAGTAGTTAAGTAAGTTGCAAAATTAAGAAATTAATGTAACACAATTCAACAATGTCTAGTAAACCCCAACGACACCATCCAAAGAAACCCACACACAGAGAATACCAGCCGCGGCGGTCGGAGCGCGGTATCGACGAAGCACCGCGTGACTGTGACCCAGTGCGCGCCACAGCGTTCCACACAAACAATGACGGTGTATTCACTAACAACTGGGGTGACGTCCTCTGCTTCCCATACACACTATGCATCAAATTCTGGGAATGCTGCACCGCTCTCTGTTCCGGCGCCAACTATTGCATGATCTACTGGATGATCCTCCAATGGCTTATGTGTAAACTACAACAAATAACCACCCCACATCCCGTCGTGTACCCATACTTCTTCAACATCTTCTTTCAAGTGTTCTTCCTCACATTCGCCTTCCTGACTATCTGGTCCTGGTATGGAAAATCGACATTTATTCCGTATTTTAGGGCATATTATAATGCGCTGTTGGAAGTGCACTACGGACCGGAGGCGGTCAGACATAACTTAACGAGGCTTTCGTACAGGAAATATTGTTTCAGGAAATTTGAAATTTTTGAAGTGCCCGTTGATAACAGTGGATTGATTTTACTTGCATATTATCCTTTACATTACACGACTGCCGCTTTTCATTATTTGGTTTCGAAAATTATACATTGAAATATATGTTTATTTTATTTCAATCTGATTTAGTTTTAGCTATGGTTTATGAAAATGAAAAATAATTATATTCAACTACAGAGTCAGTCAATTAATTATGTTGGTATTTATAATGCTTGGTCATAACTTACCAGAAGCAAAGAGCGGTATAAAATTAACTTTTAAATTACGCGTAAATTGTTACGATTCTCAAGCGTTCAACCAGCTCGAGACAGAAATACCGGCATACGTCGGGCAAAACATTTACAATAAAATTAAAAATTTGGATAATTTGGCCTATTAACGAAAACGTAGTATCGCTCTCTCTGTCAACTGAATACGCTAGTGCGACAGAGAGCAATAGAGAGGCAGATATTTCATTTTCGGTTCACGGCAGCGCCCCAGAGCAGTCCATTCTTAGGCCTGAATCACACTGGCGCGGCCTGCGGTGGCGGTCAATAGTTAAATTTGACAGCTAATGACAAGTTTACTACTGTCCGCCGCGGCCAGGCCGCGCCAGTCTGAGGGGCTTAAGTTGAGCCATAATGTAAACAAATATGATGTATCCATTAAGTTTCACATTTCATAGAGTTGGGAATCATTGAGTGTATATTTGCATTTATTTTGCGAATTAAAAAAATTAGGAAACTTTTAGGTTTTTTTTTTAAATACGATTGAGGTAATGAATTTCATAGACTAAGTTGCATGTGATGTGATTATTGCAACTTAAATATTCCTATAAAACGTAAAGTATTATAACGTAATGTACCTTTCATTGAATGAAATAAACAGTTTTTTTTATAGGGATGATATGATACGACTCTATAGATGTCGTGTCCTGGCAGTAGCCAGGAACCTCTGGGCTCGCCGGGATCCTAATAGTTACCGTAAATTTGATAATTGACCAAACCAGAAGAAATAACATTAAAATCTAATGAAAATACCTTCAACCAAAATGGTTGCTAGTGGTATAGGCTTAGATATAGCCAATATAGGCCTTTAGATTGTCCCCACAATTGTCCCGTCGGATCTTTGAGTAGATAAATACATGGAGAGGCCCTATTCTACTATAGATACAATGTGTTATGCAAATATATATAAAATCGACATAGAAATGCGAAAACATATGTTAATTCTTTCATTCCAATGCTCAATTGCATGTTGTGAAAGAGATAGCATGACGTTACGTTGTACTTACTTACGATCCTGTTTGACACAACGACTGAAGCGTGCTGACTTTTGAGCGACGCCATTATTAGCACCCATGTTTTGACAATCTTGGATAGTGCTGCGCTCAACTATTGTCGATACATGTTTAACTTCAAATAAAGATACTATAGTATGAGTGATCTTATAATTTTTCAGATTTCCAAAAAGAGTTGGACTTGTTGTTGGCCCCTCTTACATGGTTATTATTACTACACGATACACTCATGTCACGATAAGTATCGCGTGAATATTGATGACCAACACAAAATTTAAGTAAAATGTTACCAATTTATAAAATGTGACCGATACAAATAATTTACATTAGTTAGGTTTGTAGTTTTATCGAAGGAATTGTCATATCAGTGCTCAAACGCAAGGATATGATGACCCGAAATTCGTTTCAGATCAATTATGTGGAGATCGACCACCGAACCACTTGTCGAAATTCTCCATAATATTATAAATGGGGTCCCTATATATATTTTAGGACCATGCCGATTATTTTGTTAGCACATAACGTTAAAATTTTGACATAACGTATAAACACGTTTTTACACTGGTGTTACCCGGTAAATAACAAGCCTATAGACAAATAACTTTAGTTATTTTTACGTAATTATATTGTTATTGTATTATTCTAACGTATAAAACACAATTCAATAAGTTTGAAATATCCCGCCATGATTCCGCCTTAATTTTTCAGTAGAAAATATATTTTGTACTAGCAACACTAAATTAAAAAAAATAGTAGTTCATAGATAGTTTTTTTTTACGTCAGTCCACTCCAAATGTGTGTGTGTCGCTGAAAGTGTGTCAGTCAATGTTAACATAATTTCACAATTTTTAATAGTTTCCTTGTGAAACGGCGGTTTAAGCGGCCTGCACGGTTCATCCGGGAAACAACAACGAACAACCGACACAGCGTTTTTACTGGTAATTCGCTCTTTATGTTGCATGGTATTTTTTCCTGGTAGAAAAGTGAAATTTCGATTTCACGTAACCCGTATAAGAATCATTTGAATAAGAAAGAGATTTCCGTGGTGGCTTTGTTGGGTTTATTTTCGTAGCTTGTCTGTATGCAAATGTAGTATCTCATTTAAAACTCCTTTATTCTTTTATTATCAGGTCATGGTTCTATAAATCATCTTGCGTGTTTTGAAATGATTATTTTTAAATAATTGGAATTAAGTCGAGTGTAGAATTGCAGCTCAAGTATTTTCACAATTATCTCAATAATTATTTGCACTCAAGATAATTTCTATTGCCTCAGTTAAGTGTTTAAAATATCAAATAAAATTAAGTTTTAAATTTACCTGTAGTGCAGCCCAATAATTCATCTACTATCTCAAGAATCATGAGAAATCTCGGAGCGACCGTCATGTGTGACCAGATCTTTTTGACGGTCTTACAAGGAGTCCAAACTCTTTACACCAATTATAAATAATGTTATAATCTTTCAAGAAGTACTTAATAAGGTTATAAATAATTACTTTAAAACATAAAATGCGAAGAAAGAAACAAAAACAAATTATACTAAAATAAGGCTTATTTCTATAAACTTAAATTGTATTAAAACTAAATTTATTCTAAAAATGGCCCCTGCGGCAGTGTGCCGAAGACACTGGCAGCAATTCCTTGTTTTTTTAGTACTTAACATAAATTTGTCATTCCCTTTAGTTGCAGGCGTCCATAGGCTGCGGTGACCGCTTACCAGCAGGCGGGCCGTACGCTTGTTTGCCACCGATGTAGTATTAAAAAAAATCATTATATAATAACATGAAGGTGATATATTATTGAACGCTACTGATGCATAAGGATTGTCCAAATCGATAATTCCCTGCCTATGCAGGTGTGTGGATCTAGGAACCACATTCAAATTGGTTTACCCATTTAAGAGTGATGATGCCTGTGGCATTGTGTATGTGTGTGTCTGTGGCGTTGTAGTGCCTTAACGGATGAACCCATCATTTGAGCGCGGTTTTTTATAATCAAAAGTATTGATGGATATGTTTTCTAGCTATGTTTGGAGGACATAAGAAAAAGAATATTTATTTTTAGTAAATGGCTGTACATAAAATTTCTTCTAACTTATGTTAGTATAGAAAAATATGTACAGGCTGAAAATGGTTTCAGTTTGAGCCACAGATATACAAATCTATATTATCTTACAGCTAAATACATACTTAAAGTTAACTGTTAAATATTATTGTAGATAATGGGTGCGTAACAAAGTGTTCTGAATTGCCATGATTGATGTACGCTTGTTTGCCACCAAAGTGGTACAATAAAATATATTTGTCTAGACACCAGGCATATAACACTTTTCCTAGTATACATTAATGATCTTTGCCAACTGGGGATTCATAAAGGCAAAATCATGTCCTATGCTGACGATACAGCTCTTGTATTTTTTGGAAACTCGTGGGTGGATGTATTCGGTTCAGCACAGAGAGAATTTATTAACGTTAAATGTGGATAAAACTAAGTATATAACTCACTCTATCAGGATCTCAGGGCAACCATCTAACACTCTCATACTTACTGCACATAACTGTAATGTCTCAAAAACAAAAACAAACTGTAATACATGTTGTCCGTTAGTTAAAACTGAAACTATAAAATATCTTGGAGTAACTATTGATTCGTTCTTAAACTTTAAATCTCATATTGATACTGTAAGTAAACGAGTGTGGAAGCTTATATACGTCTTTAAAAATCTAAGACATGTGGCGGACACCCTGCTCTTAAGACGAGTTTACCTTGCGCTTTGCCAACCCATAGTTACATACTGTGTTACGGCTTGGGGAGGAGTGCCCAAAACATCATTGATCACCCTAGAAGTTGCCCAACGTGCAGTCTTAAAGGTGATGTACTCTTTGCCTTTCACCTTCTCCACCGAAAGTCTATACACAAAAGCAAACACTTTAAGTATAAGACAACATTTCATCCTTTGTACTGTTCTCAAATTTCACTGCGAACACTATTATTCTTCAAATAAATTACAAAACTCCCGCAGACCTGACTACATTGGAACAAGGGAAAAGATCTTCAAAACGGAATTCATAAAATCATTTACAAACTTAGGGCAATACATTTATAACAAAATAAATAAAATACTAAATATCTTTCCGATGTCCAAAACTGCTTGTAAAGAAACTGTCACTACTTGGTTGCTAAACAAAAATTATGAGGAAACTGAATCTTTTCTGACAGTAATAATATAATAATAAATAAATTAATAGGTTAAAACAGGTACGTAATAAACAAACACCCCCACAAAAACCGACTTTTTCATTGTAACATGTAAACACACACACACACACACACACACACACACACACACACACACACACACACGCACACAAACAAACACACACACACACACACGCACGCACGCACGCACGCACGCACGCACGCACGCACGCACGCACGCACGAACGCACGCACGCACGCACGCACGCACGCACGCACGCACGCACGCACGCACGCACGCACGCACGCACACACACACACACACACACACACACACACACACACACAATATATTTAGCTCTCAATGGAAATATTGACAAGTTCTCAACCAATATTCAAGCCAACAATCTCAAATTTCGGTTGTCAAAAAAAGAACTTTATTACTACTTTCAATATTTACAGTTTCGGGGGCCTCCCTTTAAGTCCACAGAGC
Organism: Notocelia uddmanniana; assembly: GCA_905163555.1. Classification (NCBI taxonomy): domain Eukaryota; kingdom Metazoa; phylum Arthropoda; class Insecta; order Lepidoptera; family Tortricidae; genus Notocelia; species Notocelia uddmanniana. The sequence continues at coordinate 5,098,623 of LR991077.1, forward strand.
CTGGGAACGCTCTTGGGGCACCCCACTCTTCCAACAATTATTATTAAACATTACATGGCATAAGAGCAAATGTAGATGATCACTTTAGTCCTTTGCGGAACAATACCAAGTAGTGAAAGTGACAAGGTACTAAATTGATCATCTACTTTTGCTGTTGACTACACTTAGCTCGAATTTTACTTTTGGAAGAACATAATATGCTATGTATATAAGTAACTAATTTAGTTTTACATTTTAAGTCGTACGGTGTTGGTTGTATGTTTAGTTTTTAACCCCCGACGCAAAAAGTGGGGTGTTATAAGTTTAACGTGTCTGTCTGTGTATTTGTCTGTGGTATCGTAGCTCCCAAACGTATGAACCGATTTTAGTTTAGTTTTTTGTGTCATAGATATTCATGAAAATCTGTTCAGCCGTTTTTGAGATATTGAGGTTTGAAATGAAAATGTCGGGGCGTGTCAACATTTCTAAGTTGTACTTATTAAAATGAATAATTAATTGGTACGAAAATAGGCCTATACACTCACTCCAACCGGCATCTGTTCAAACTGTAAAAAAATTCCTTTGTTATCATATTTTGATGACATATTAATTCGGAAATTTCCGCCAGTTGTTGTTAGGTTTTTGTTTATACTATTCTCACTTTGTAGAGCGCAGTTAAGTATATTATTATTTGTATGTCTTTCCTGCACATTTAAATAATAATATAGTATTTTATGCAGCAGTTAAATAATATGGGTTCTTAAGGTGGTGGAAATGGCGTGCCTTATTTTTTAAATAAATAATTTATTAACCCTTAACTTGGCAAGAAGTAGAGAATGTCCCTAATTCATGCCTCGGTGATGCTGAATAGTCATACTCATACTGGCCAAGAAATAAAATACAAAAAGACGGTCAAAGAGTGTGGGAAACCCAGGGGATGTTGCCAAGTTAAGGGTTTTATTAACATTTAATTGTCAGTTTACAATGCCCGCTCATTTCCTACCGATCACGCTCACATTTTGCATGTCGATAGGTGCCATCAAGGCGATGGTTTAGATTTTATAAAATTTAATATCGGACATACTAATTCCGCAGTGTCTCAAGACGAAAGTCTTTGACCAGTGTGTGTTGCCAGTGATGACATATGGTACTGAAACGTGGTCGCTTACTATGGGCCTCATAAGAAGGCTCAAAGTCACCCAAAGAGCAATGGCGAGGGCTATGCTGGGAGTTTCTCTGCGTGATCGCATCAGAAATGAGGCTATCCGCAGCAGAACCAAAGTGACCGATATAGCCCTTCGAATCGCTAAACTTAAGTGGCAGTGGGCGGGGCACATAGCACGCAGAAAGGTTCTCGAGTGGCGACCACGTACCGGAAGGCGTAGCGTGGGCAGGCCCCCCACACGGTGGACTGATGACCTGGTAAGGGTCGCGGGTGTCCGCTGGATGCGGGTGGCGCAGGACCGGTTATTGTGGAAGTCTTTGGGGGAGGCCTATGTCCAGCAGTGGACGTCATTCGGCTGAATGATGATGATGGTGATACCACATAGGAATAATCACCGAAAAATTGATCCGTATCTTTCAATCTAAAAAGTCGTGGAGGAAACTGTAAGACAGAAAGTTGTGGACTATAGTGTCTCAAAATGAAAGTCTTTGACAAGTGTGTGTTGCCAGTGATGCTGATGACATGCCACTGAAACGTGGTCGCTTACTATGGGCCTCATAAGGAGGGGAGGACCCCCTTTTAGTTGCCTTGTACGACAGGCAGGGTATTCCGTAGACGCATTCTATGCTATAATTATTGGAGGTGGCATATGTGCCTACTAGCCATTTATAGTAATCATTATTACGTACTTGTCACCGTTTTAAATAAGCTTAGAAACGGTTTGTTTACATTCTATTGTATTGTTGTAAACATGTCACTTGCTAAAAATATACGAACCATGAAGCAACTAGCGTGTTTAACTATGAGCCACTGAACTCTGCTGTGGTGCTATTAGCCATATATCAGGCTATTTTTCTATTAGGTTATGGGCCCAAGTCAGATAAAATAGCACTTCGCTGGTGGTATGAGATGGCTTACGGCCTCACAAGGGGCTGAACACCTTCGTACCTTGTCGCTTTTACGTCATGTTGAAACTGTCATACCAAATGTCTAACGGGTGAAAGCGACAGTCTCAAAGTGTCCAGCTACTTATGAGGCCGACTGTACCGTCGGCGACACAGTGAGCCTTAAGAGGACTACGGGCGAGAGAATTGAAAAATAGGTATTTATAAAATCTATTGCCGTCGCGCTATGCCCGAAGCAATCGAGCTAGAGTGCGATAGGGACAACTGCAGCTCGGGTCGAAATTACCTATGAAAAGTAGACAAAATTTACGTTTCGTAGTCCCCTGGTTCCTTTTCCAAAACTGGACCGATTTAATTACTTTTTTCATTAAAAATTAGAGGAAGGTTTTTGCTGTGTTATATATGTTTTTCTTTTTTTTATATAATCTCTTCAAATCTGTTTGCTGGCAAGCTGAACACCGCGGAAAATTTGGCCATTTTTTTGGTTTGTTTACGTTTATATCTCTTTTAATAATTAATTTGTCAAAAAAAGGAAAATTTAGGGTCATGACAATAGTCACCATAGATTTTATGGAAAAAAATCATTGCTCCAGTGGCATTATCCAGGGAAGAAACAGAGGAGTACGTTTGTATGACAAAAAAACCGGCCAAGTGCGAGTCGGACTCGCGCACGAAGGGTTCCGTACCAGAAAAAAGGCTAAAAGCTGGTGCCATTAAACACTTGTTTCATTGAGTTTTTTTTGTATGTGTTGTTTTAGCGGCAACTACTCTGTTGTATGGGAGCCCCCCTTAATTAAATATTATTATTATTTAGATTTTAGTATTTGTTGTTGTAGCCACAATAAAAATACATAATCTGTGCAAATTTCAACTGTCTAGTGGTAGCCATGAAAAAGGGCTAAAATATCACGTTTTCTGTATGGCAGCCCCCTTAATTATTATTATTATTTTGTTTTTAGTATTTGTTGTTATAGCGGCAACAGAAATACACAATCTGTGAATCTACCTATTACGGTTCTTGTGATACAGCCTGGTGACAGACGGACGGACAGCGAAGTCTTAGTAATAGGGACCCGTTTTTACCCTTTGGGTGCGGAACCCTAAAAACGGCCGTAGTGTTTCCTCTTAAACCTTATTGCAAGGGCAATAAAGACAAGGGTTATATTTAATTCCGCGTCTCGCTATCCTTTTTGGACTGGCGGGTGCTAGCGAATATTTCCAGTCACGTCGTCAATGCGAGTGTATATTGTTATGTAAATACATATTAAATGCGCTGCTGACGACAATTGTGACGCACCGGCCCTAGCACCTGGTGTCAATATTTGTGTTCATTTTAAATTGGATAATATATCCTGTCGAAAGTACAGTCGGCTGCAGAGAAACGTGACCTCCGGTGCTTACTATGAACTCTTTTGTATGCAGGGGTGGTCAAATTGCTCTGTAGGTGACTGTACCATAGTCTAAGCGCCATAGGGGACACCAGGCTCCTTTAAGATACAACATACAACGAGAAAAGTCTTGGATGTCATTAATATATGTACTTTCCCAAAGCGATAATAGTAGATTGTATTACAAGAGAGCAAAATGCAATATTTCATCTTGGTTGAATAGACATAATTTTAAATGCTATATTTTCGTTTTTAGGATTCCGTAGTCGACTAGGAACCCTTATAGTTTCGCCATGTCCGTCTGTCTATCTGTCTGTCCGTCTGTCTGCCCGAGGCTTTGCTCTGTGATTGTTAGTGCTAGAAAGGTGCAATTTAGTATGGATATATAAATCAATAAAACTGACAGTCGTAAAATAAGATGTAATTTTTTTTTAATAGTACCGACCCTACGTAAAGTGGGGATGAATTTTTTTTGCTTTAAATATTCACCAAACATTATTTAATAAAGTAAACGTTTTCGGAAATATTCACTCCAAAAGAAAAAAAAATGTGTCCCCCCCCCCCTCTTACTTATGAACTATGGGACCTAAAAATATGAAAAAAGTCATGAAAGTTAAGCTTAATAAATACTTTCGACGAAAACTATAGCGGACATGATCAGTTAAGCACTTTTTTTAATTTTCGTAAAAAGTCTTCCCTTCTTTCGTTCTTCCGCGAAAGTAATCCCTTTTGTATGTTATTGATTTTTTTAAAGGAAGTTCATTGGGCAACTACGGAACCCTACACTGAGCATGACCCGACATGCTCTTGGCCGATTTTTCTATATCAAAACTGATTCGAAATTAATTGTAAAAGTAACTCACATAGGTTTTTGGACTAACACTAAACATGAAAACCGGTTTATTTACTTTCTCCTAACAGCAATTTTGATAAAACTAAAATTCGGAACCCTTGCAAGATCACTTTGTTATCCGTCCGTCCGGCCGTCTGGCTGTTTGTCTGCCCAGAGCCTTTTTCTCAGGAACGCGTGGAGGTATCAAGCTGGAATTTACAACAAGTACTCAGGTCAACTGTCCCTTGGAGCTGAGAAAAAATCAAACTTCTAAGCCAACGCAATCAAAAGATACAGCCGTTTATGCCGCAAATTTTCGACACTCGCAAGGGAATCAAAACCTACAGGGTACCTCCCGTGAACTCAGAATCTTGAAATTTAGTACGAAGCAACGTCTTATAGCACAGATAAAGGAAAAATTGCGAAAACCGTAAATTTTCAGTTACATCATATAATCAAAATATTTTTACGGAACCCTCGTCGGTGCGCGAGTCCGACTCGCACTTGGCCGGTTTTAAGAATTAATTTGTAAAATCAAGCTAAAAATAGTGTAATTTCTAACGATGGTGCTTATAATTACTAATGAATATTATGATAGATATTAATCGGTCAATTGTAATGTATGTTTGTTTGTAAACATACTTAATGAGGAAGTGGGCCAACGATCAAGGTCACTGGAGAAAGCGTACAAAATGTACCGCTATCGTATGATCAGTGTAAAAAGAGCTCTTGTATCATGTATGTTTAGTAGAAATTGGACCTTATAGTCCAAGTAATCTGGTCTATTTTGGTCCGGGAAAAAATTAGAAGATCAGTTCTTATCCAACCGTGTGAGTAATATAGGAGTAAAGAGCTCATGTCTCTTAAGTATGTTTACTAGAAAAAGAGACCTTATGGCCCAGTAAATGAGGTCGATTTTTAACCGAAGGATAGCTTTAAAAATCAGTCCTTATCTTTCAGTTGTCGATATCAAAAATTATGAGGTTTTAGTTCGAGATAAAATCATGAATCAGTTGTTATTTTACTGTTAGTCCAGAGATTATTCTATAAGGGCTTATTTTTTTTAAACCCGTATGACGAAACGAATACATGTGATTAAAATTCTGCCACGCATTTAACAGTAGGACAACCGGTGCCCCGTTTCATGAAACTTCGAGTTACGATTTAATAAGCTACTGTCAAAAAATATTTTGGGCACAAAAAAAATATTACAAGCTTTTCTAGCCGACTGTACTCTTTCCACATTCATCATATCATCGGAGTCACTGTATGATAATGTAACGTTGAATACAATATTTTTTCTCTTTTAAAAATTGAAAAAAATTACACTTGTATAATATAAATTATAATATTAATAATGTATGGAAATCCATTAATGTTTCTCCCACCATTCATATAATGCCTTGTCGTTTTCTATGTCTATGAGTTGAATTGGTACATAAAGTTTATTGTTGAAATACTGCTATCAGACTTAATTGACAGATAACAATATGGGCCCCTGTATGTGAATACAAAGGCTATTGATGCCTGGGATATCCCTAATGTGGGAAGTCCCTAAAGAGGAATAATAGTACATTACTACTGAGGCCGGGACGAAAGGGGTTGCCGGCCGAAGACATATAGACGGCCGAGCGAAGCGAGGTCGGATAGGTCTCAGGCGGGCAACCCCATATTTCTCGCCGAGGTATGTATAGTGCTTTTCTCAAACATGCAATGAAATAAACAACAAAAAAATCAAAGTTTTATTTTTAATACGCATAGTGGCAGAATGTCATGATACCTGTGCCACAAATGTATGTGGAATGGAAATTAAAAAAGAGAACTTTGCCGGCATAGGCCTGCAACATTTGTATGAAATTGCATTAACGACCTCTTGTCCTATCCGCACCTGAAACGTCATACTTCGCAGCCTATTATAAGGAACATAACATCAATATTTCATTGCATGTTTGAGAAAATATATAAATAAACATCTTCTACCGGTTACGATCTTAGCTTACAATATTACCTAGAGGTACCTAGGTAACCTATTGGTATGCCGGCGACATTTGATGGAATCTCAACAGTATTGCGTCATATAATTTGCATGTGGCGCTACTATTGCTATGCGGTGAATTCTGACTCCTTTGTTATACTCGTACAATGTTTTAGCCAACATTTCCATCCTCACCACTTAGATGGTTGGCAGTCCTAGACATGGGGAAAAGCTTTACATTCCGATATCAGTGACTGACGATCCCGTTCCAAAAAAGTCCCAGTGAAAAGTCATCGTGACTTTGTCACGCCTGTTACTGGTGTCACTGCATGATATTTGTGGCACGTCACGGTCCTGTAATGAACGTTTTTTTGTCACACTATTATTTCAACGTGACTACGCTGATATTAGAGACTGCGCTGGGAACAGTAGAAGCGTATGTGACTTTGTAACGTTGCTCTTTCAGTCCTCAACTGTGCGTTTCTCCAGATACTTCCCGCCTCGCACAGCTAAACTGTGGAATGAACTGGCGCCTGCGGTATTTCCGGACGGATACGACCTTCAAACCTTCAAGAAAAGAGCTTACTCCCATCTTAAAGGCCGGAAACGCACATACAACCCCTCTGGTGTTGTGGGTGTCCACATGGGCGGCGCTAATCGCTTACCATCAGTCGATTCGTCTGCTCGTTTGCCTCCTATTTCACTAAAAAACATGCCAGGGATAAGAGAAGAATTTGTATACATACTATATAATACTAGGAAGCTATCAAGCCACTCTAACCGAACGCTAAGGCACGCGACTTCCTTTCTGGGTCCATGAAAGGTTCGAACCTCGCGGCTCATAATGAATGATATTTCAAAAAAACTTAAGTTCGGAATATCGTGAGGTTCAGTGAACCAATTCGATTTGTGGGCCACTTCGTACCTTGTCACAGTGACAGTAATATAAGATCTCTAGCAGCTTTCATATTGATTTTCACTGTGACAAGGTACGAATTGGCCCAGAAATCGAACTGGTTGACCGTACAAGGAGCGCTCGTGGCCCAGCGGCGCCTGCGTACCACGAGCGGTATGCGAGGTTAAGCAACGTCTGCCCAGGTCAACTCTTGGATGGGTAACCGCTTTGATTGGTTACTAACTGAGCGCTCCTGTGCTTTGGAGGACACGGTAAGCCGTTAATTCCGGCTGCTGTCTATGACAGCTTGACAGCAGTCGAAGAGCCTTCGGGTGGCTTGAGAACTTCTAATAGTTGTCCACTCACTTGCCAAGCGTAGGCTACGGTGTCAGTTTTCTATAAGGCCGTGTGCTTGATTGCTTGATTTTATTTCTGGTTTCTGACCGAAACCTAATGAAAAAAAAATCGGCCAAGTGCGAGTCGGAATTGCGCACGAAGGGTTCCGTTACGGAACTTCCGTACCATTATTTATAAAAACGGCATAAAAATCCTTTTAGTTAATGGAATCTTAATAATAGGGTCCCGTTTTACCATTTGGGTACGGAACTCTAACCAGCAATATTATAATTGGTTTGCATTATTTATTTGAGATTTTCACGTAAATTGTTAACGGATGAATAAGTCGATCTCCATTTGATAAATTTGAAATTGACTTAATGTTCATAAATGCAAAAGCAATTATATGCCCTAAATAAACAGTGATTTAGAAGGCAAAATTAATTACAATAATTAGGATTTTTGATAATTTCGGGTAATTGATATCTAATAAGTAATAAGCTAATAACTCATGAAAGCCGTTTCTTACTTGAAAATGATAGATTACATTAATGAAATTTATTTTCATTAGAAAAATACATGTCATTATCCCGTAAAAATAATTATACAATAATTTAAAACGTCAGGCAATATAATGATGGGCGTGCCAAGTCAAGCCAAGAGTGTTATTTTAAATCACGGCAACGGTTGACTTAAATGGAAAAGTTTTCTAGGAACCTCTATATCATTTTTGAAGACCTATCCATAGATACTCCACACGCCTATGTACTATTAAAAAAATTTACATGTAACAGGGGTACATGTATGGGGAGCCCTCCCCCCCCCCTACAGTTTAATTTTTTTAAATTACATCATATTTCCATAGCGGTTCATAGCATACACCTTCCTACCAAATTTCATAATTGTAGTACAAACAGACATGACGAATTCATAAGGGTTCCGTTTTTTGCCATTTGGCTACGGAACCCTAATAACCTAGTTCTCTCCCTCATGTGGTAAGGTGAGATTCAGCTTGACTCTCTCACGTAATTAATGGACTCCTCTTATCTGACGTGTGCTCATAAAATGTGCTGATGTGAGCGGAAACATAGTGGACGGGCGTTAAGTTTAATACTGATTATATTCTACTTAAACAGCCCTCATATGCTCGATGAAACGTCAGAATCACTAGAAAAAGTCACTCGTTGACTCCGTGTTCGCATAGAAACCGGTTGAGCGGCTTGCCCAATGTGTTTGCCAAACATAGTGACCTATTTATTAATGGCTTTACTTAACGATTCACACATTGGTTCAATGCCATGCGAATGTTCACCATCACAAACTTACGAGTTAGCATGGCCACGAAGTAAGATTAAAACGCACAGAGCGGGGCGCAGCGTCGTTGTGGGGCGGATGGTGGTAATGGTAAAGCGGACGCGGTCCTAGGCACGTCGCACCAAAAAAAAAAACCCACCAAGTGTGAGTCGGACTCGCGCACCGAGGGTTCCGTAAAAATATTTTTATTATATGATGTAACGCATGCCAAGCGTGGCGATTATGGCATTTACCCCCCCATGAAATTGGGGGAGACCTATGTCCAGCAGTGGACGTCCTAGGACTGATGTGGTGGTGGATATGATGTAACTAAAAATTTACGGTTTTCGCAATTTTTCCTTTATCTGTACTATAAGACGTTGCTTCGTACCAAATTTCAAGATTCTGAGTTCACGGGAAGCACCCTGTAGGTTTTGATTCCCTTGCGAGTGTCCAAAATTTACGGAAATTTGCGGCATAAACGGCTGTATCTTTTGATTGCGTTTGCTTAGAAGTTTCTTTTTTTCACAGCTCTAAGGGACAGTAGACCTGAGTATTTGATATAAATTCCAGCTAGACACCTCCACGCGTTCCTGAGAAAAAGGGTCTTGACAGACAGACAGACGGACGGACAACAAAGTGATCCTATAAATAAGGGTTCCGTTTTTTCCTTTCGAGATACGGAACGCTGAAAACCGCGCGGTATTCGTTTGCGCGGTAGAGCGGAGGCGGTATGTGTGACATATGAAGCAGGAATCGACAGTCGACAGTTTCGGAAAGATCAAAAATGCAAAACCGCCTCCGCCCCGCACCGCGCCGCGCCCGCTCTGTGCGTTTTCTTCGCGGCAAGCGTTATATCTGTTGATTGCACGGTTGAGGACCCGGGTATGTCCTAAAACTGCGACCAAGACCACCGGGGGATGGGCAGCAGCATCCCTGGAGTGCGGTAGAGATACTGCGATCGCCAATCCGCATGCCAAGCGTGGCGATTATGGCATTTACCCCCCATGAAATTGGGGGAGGCCTATGTCCAGCAGTGGACGTTCTTCGGCTGATGTGGTGGTGGCACGGTTGAGACGCTAGTTGAGATTGAGTTCACACACAAAATGTATTATGAAAACTATAATCGTACGTTAGTGCACCCCAGTCTCATACTTTACATTTACTTTGTTTGTTTGTCGGCCTGTTTAGCCTAGTTGGTGGTGACACTGCCTCCGAAGCTAGAGGTCCCGTGTTCGAATCCCGGTAAGGGCATTTGTTTCTGTGGTGAGCAGAAATATTTGTTTCTGAGACTTGGATGTTTTCTATCTATTTAAGTATATACATACGTGTTTACATATATATCTATAAAATATGTCGTCGTCTAGTACCCATAACACAAGCCTTTTTGAGCTTACTATGGGATTAGTTAGATTTGTGTTAAAAAATCCCTAATATTTATTTATTTAATTACTTTAATTTTAAAATTGGCTACTCGTTCGAACCAGTTTTTAGAGAGAATAATAAGTCTATATGGAACCAAATGAAGAGTACACGGAAAGAACATGTCCTATCCTTTAGAATTTCAAAGCCAGTTTGTACCTTATGTCTTTATGAGTTAGGTTGCTTTTTGTTTTGGAATTTAAATGGACTAGACATGTTTTATCCGTGAACCCTTCAAATACAATTAGAACGCAACAAAGGCCACAATTTTGGGACAAACTTAGTTCACCGCCAGCGGCCTTGGCAACGGCTCCTACAAATGAATACTATATTGTGACGTCACATTGTAATGTTCAATTGTACAACCAACCGTTGTATGGCAAAATAGGTAAATAGTGTAAAACATTTTTTTTTGTCATAAGAATTATTTTGCTATATATAAGTTGCATCGTTTATATACAGTATATTTGTGACTATTTTTTAGTGTTAATAAACTCACTCAACAGAGCAATTTTACTTGACTACAAAGTCTACAAACTACATTCATCCCACGGGCAAACACCCTGTAATCAGTATCTTTTAATTTGCTATTGGCGATAAAAAAAAATAGAATTTCGAATTTTTGAAGTCTCATATCTATTAATGATTTTGATAAAATGTAATAATTTGCAATTTATTGCAAAATATTTTGATGTTTTACTATCCGTATAGTAACACCATCAATTTTAATATTTATTAAGTACCCAATTGTACAATGAAAATGAAAAGCAAATATAAATAATAAATAAATAAATATTGGGGGACAATCTTACACAAATCGACCTAGTCCCAAACTAAGCAAAGCTTGCACTATGGGTACTAGACGACGATATACATACTTAAATAGATAAATACATACTTAAATACATAGAAAACATCCAAGACCCAAGAACAAATATCCGTGCTAAATGCACAAATATAGATTATAGATGATCATTTTAGTACTTTGTCGCACTAACATAACAATACTGCGACAGTTGCGATGCGTAAATGTAGTGAAAGTGACAAGGTACTAAAATGATCAAATAATTTTGCTGTGTTCATGAAACGGGCCACCATTCCATCTGCTTATTATTGGTAATATAAAAAACAAATTATTTTAACTATTGTCAAATACCGTATTGTCTATTGTTTGCCTTATGCTTTTAAAATCGTTGTCTCGTTCTAGAAATGTAAGGTGTTAGTCTTACGTGAAAGAAATGTCTGTTATCACATTGTGTATCTTATTGCTTTTACAATAAAGTTGCTATTTCAACGATATTTTTTCTTGCAAGTCATTGCCCATTGTAAATAATACCTAGTTAGTAACAACGGTAAATTTTGAGAGGGTCCGTGAACTAGTTTTAAATTAATTTTTGTATGTCACGTAATATGATAATTATGTTTATTTATAGTAATTTAACATGATTAATTGTGTTTTAATAGTAGTATTATTTAATTTGATTATTCGTTGAATAATTATGATTGATTTGGCCTCCGAGCCAATATATATGTATAATACTTATACTATCGGTACTTCGAGCGTTCGTGGGCCAGCGGCGCCCGCGTACCGCGTGCGGTATGCGAGGTTAAGCAATGTCGGGCGAGGTCAGTCCTTGGATGGGTGACCGCTTTGAGTGGTTACTAACTGAGCGCTCCCGTGCTTTGGAAGGCACGTTAAGCCGTTGATCCTGGTTGCTGTCTATGATAGCAGTCGTTAAGCCAAGTTAGAGGCCTCCAGGCGGCTTGAGAACCTCTAACAGTCAAGTTGCCCACTCACTTGACAAGCCTAATTCCAATATGGTCCAGTTTCCCCCTCGGGTTGGAAGGTCAGATCGCAGTCGCTTCCGGAAAAACTAGTGCCTACGCCAATTCTTGGGATTAGGATATAACGCTAGGAGGATGTTGCTTTTAAAAATAAGGATGATAAGGTTTTTTATGAAATAATCATCTAAGTATACTCTTTAATCCAGCAAGTCCTCCATATCTCAAGGAACGTTTTATGCGTCTCTCTTCTATAAGGTCTTCCCAAAATCATCTTCTTGCTCCACCATCCTCTTCCTCAAAATTCTACAACAACTCATTTACCTTTCGTCTTTGGAATGCTCTGGCGTTGGATTTAAGGTGTGCGAAGTCACTTCCCGTCTTTAAAAATGTTCTGAAAATGCATCTCTTGTCGCTCCCTTGATTGCATTTTGCATGTGTAAATTATATACTTATTGTTTATATATATATATATATGTTGTATTCGTTCCTTATACTGTTAATATAGTTTTCCCCTCACTAGCTCGGAAAGCCGTCTTTTATCCTTTGAAACAAGCGGGTAAAAACGCATTTTATCCACAAGTGGGGAAAGTAATTTGACCTTGGAGCGTGTTTGAGTAGCTTTTGACAGATAACAAAACGTAAAACGTTAATGGTGGTGGTGGTGGTTAATGGTTCGTATGATATCAATTATCAATAAATAAATGGTTTGAGAATTTAATAAAAAATACCAAATTTAACTTTATTTAATGATTTAAGTCGTAAACCTTAAAATTCTATAAGTAATTTTTTTTTATAATGACTTTGAGTATAATTGTAAACGCACAAGTTGAGTCGATGCAATTTCAAAACGCATCTTCATAAATGTCATCTTGTCAATGTCAACTAAAATATACACAACTTGTCACCGACTCCGACTCGCGTAAATATTATACACAACTTTCAGAGTTTTCTGTTATAATATCGTAAACAAATCTGTGATTCCAGTGATGGAAATCATGCATGTGGAACTGTGTTTTTTTGCATGTTGCACTTTCCTCGCTATAGTGAGGAGAAAAGTTTTGTGTTACACACGGGTGCAAAGTTGTATTTTACTTCTCGTGTGTTGAAACACTCGCTACGCTCAGGATTCTATTTTAGAACCACTCGCTTCGCTCGTGGTTCAACTATAGAATCCTTTCGCTGACTCGTGTTTCAATTCCACACTCGCGGTTAAAATACAACTTTGCACCCTTGTATCACAAATAACTATTATTTATTATGCTATCATCGTTATTATTTATTCATTTCTTTATAGTATTAATGAATGTGTCTCGAAAGCACTCTTTTCAATTTCTGCACTACCGGTAAACTGTTGTGAGTTATGAATTTCCTGCTACCCAAAGGTTGTCTGGAAGATATCGTTCATAAGCGATAAGACCGCCTGTTGTTGCATTGTACTAGTCTTAAGGTTTTTGTTTATACTGTTCTCACTTTGTAGTGCGCAACAAAGTATATTTATTATTATTATTATACGAGACTTAGGTAGAAACTTTTGAAATGGCGTATATTTTATTGATGGTATATATCGGCTTCATAAAAAAATGTATCCAGTATCCAGACATAAAATATGGCGCTTAACACGGATATACTTTCTCGAGATGCATACGACCTTGCTGGACCGGTTGATTCTCACTTTTAGCCGATATTTATAGTGACTTTTTTTAGTTTTAATTTGTCAGTGTGTGTCGGTAAGTCGGTATCGTCTCGCGAAAAACGAGAAACTTTTGTTATTATCCTTTTAATTTAGCTTGTGTACCGTGAAAGCTGTTATCAGTACAAAAAATTACAAATTTTAAGGTCATATAGGTATTGTACTGGATGACAGCTAAATGACAGGCGTTAACGGGACGGTCAAGTACGGGCCCAAGTATGATAAAAGCACAGTTAAAAGGATAACTAGGTATCCTAGAAAAAGCTATTGGCTATGTGCGAAGTAGGTGGTGGGGGTAAGCTAAGGGATCGCAGCGCACACCATGGCAGACATGTGTAGCTACCGGAGACACCTGTCAAATTTTCTTCAAAGTTTTCCTACGATTCGTTTCGTTTGTATTTTTTTTTAAATTTTCTTTTAAATTTCCAGTAACGGGTTTTTCTGGCTTACTCAAATAAATAAAATTTTCATGTAGCATTATTCAATATCTCTGAATTTGACATTGTCCCGGGAACTATGACGTTTAACGTTTCTTACGTGCACATAGCCAATCCCAGCATCTCCACCATAACATTAAGATTTCTTTTTTTTTCTATTCCAGACATAAGCTGCTCAGCAGCTCTCAGCAAGAATGAAACTCTGGGGCGCCCACGGAGAGTTCTGCGCGCGACACCAATGGGAGGTGATCGTGGCTACCCTCGCCCTACTAGCCTGTGCGGCCAGCGTAGAAAGGCATGGACCAGGAGTTAGGAGTGAGCGCTGCGCCGGCTGGGCCCGAGCCTGCCCTGGCCTGGAAGCAGAATATCAAGCCGCAGACGCCATTATCATGACCTTCGTACGCTGTGCTGCACTTCTATACGCCTACTACCAAATCTCCAATTTACACACCATAGCCTCCAAGTATCTGCTCATCATAGCCGGCGTGTTTTCAACATTCGCCAGCTTTATCTTCACGTCAGCGGTAGCTAGCTTGTTCTGGAGCGAGCTGGCTAGCATTAAAGACGCGCCGTTCTTGTTTCTGCTGGTCGCTGACGTGGCCAGGGGCGCGAGGATGGCTAAAGCTGGTTGGTGCGCTGGCGAAGATCAAGGGAAACGCGTGGGGAAAGCGCTGTCGTTGCTAGGCCCTACGGCTACTTTGGATACGCTGCTAGCTACTCTCCTGGTCGGGGTTGGAGCGCTATCCGGCGTTCCCAGATTAGAACACATGTGTACTTTTGCCTGTCTGGCTTTGCTCGTCGACTATTTGGTCTTTATAACTTTCTATCCGGCCTGCTTATCTCTAGTGGCTGATTTCGCGTCAGGACGCAAGGAAATAGCGTCAGATGGTCCTTTTTCTGAAACCGACCTAAAGCCTAACCCTGTTGTTCAGAAAGTCAAGATGATCATGGCTGCTGGCCTGCTCTGTGTGCATTTAACCAGCCGTTGGACCATCGCAGCGAACAACGGGAACATGGAAGGACCCTTAAACGAAAACTCGACTCCGATATCTCAGGACA
This sequence comes from Notocelia uddmanniana, assembly GCA_905163555.1. NCBI lineage: Eukaryota > Metazoa > Arthropoda > Insecta > Lepidoptera > Tortricidae > Notocelia > Notocelia uddmanniana. The sequence continues at coordinate 5,113,784 of LR991077.1, forward strand.
ATGTGTTGCTACATTCCTACGTCAAATGGTTCTCCGTCAGCGTCGACTATATAGTAATAGCGACATTACTCTGCGCTCTGATTATCAAATTCGTCTTCTTTGAAGAACAGAGGAGCTGGGTGATCGATATGAATGATATGGTGGTAAAAGAGCTTGTTTCGAAAGACGAGACAAGAAAAAATAATAGAAAACCGATGTTTTCAGTCGGAGATGATACTAACGCTGAAGTGTCCACGCAGACAGACAATGTTATCAGCGCAGAGGAGTCAGAATGGCCAACGCTGTCCCCTAGCTCCTCAGCAGCAAAGCTAAACGCCAAAAAGCGGCCAATGGCGGAATGCCTTGAAATCTACAGATCAGAAGGAGCCTGCACGTCTTTAAGCGACGAAGAAGTAGTCATGCTAGTAGAACAATCGCATATTCCTATGCACAGACTCGAAGCAGTCTTAGGAGATCCGTTGAGAGGCGTCAGACTCCGTCGCAGAGTCGTCGGCAGTCGCTTCCAGACTGACGCAGCTATCAGACAACTGCCATACTTAAATTACGATTACAGCAAAGTCTTGAACGCCTGCTGCGAAAACGTCATAGGTTTTGTTGGTGTGCCGGTCGGCTACGCTGGTCCACTAGTGGTCGACGGAAAACCCTATATGATCCCGATGGCTACGACTGAAGGCGCCTTAGTCGCTTCAACGAACAGAGGCGCGAAGGCTATTGGGGCTAGAGGAGTCACCAGCGTTGTCGAAGACGTGGGAATGACGCGAGCGCCCGCTGTGAGATTCCCTAATGTCGTTCGGGCGCATGAATGCAGACAGTGGATCGACAATAAAGATAACTACTCTTTAATCAAGGAAGCCTTCGATTCTACGTCTCGATTTGCAAGACTTCAAGAAGTCCACATAGGTGTTGATGGTGCTACGCTTTACTTAAGATTCAGAGCTACGACAGGAGACGCTATGGGTATGAATATGGTCTCAAAAGGAGCTGAAAACGCCTTGAAAGTCCTCAAGACCTATTTCACCGACATGGAAGTTATAAGTTTATCAGGAAACTATTGCTCCGACAAAAAAGCTGCAGCTATCAACTGGGTGAAAGGGCGCGGGAAGCGAGTTGTATGCGAAACTACGATTTCCGCTGAGAATCTGAGGACTATATTTAAGACTGACGCTAAAACGCTGTCCAGATGTAACAAGATTAAGAACTTATCAGGTTCAGCTTTAGCTGGTTCGATTGGAGGAAACAACGCTCATGCAGCGAATATGGTGACCGCTATCTTTATAGCTACAGGTCAAGACCCAGCTCAGAACGTCACTAGCAGCAACTGCTCAACAAGCATGGAAGTCTGCGGAGAGAATTACGATGATTTGTACGTGACTTGTACCATGCCGTGTCTTGAAGTAGGTACGGTTGGAGGCGGCACAGTTTTGACAGGCCAAGGAGCGTGTCTAGAGATCCTAGGAGTGAAAGGCGCTGGGGCGATACCAGCGGAGAATTCTGCTAGACTAGCGTCACTTATATGCGCCACGGTGCTAGCTGGGGAGCTAAGTCTTATGGCCGCATTGGTCAATTCCGACCTGGTCAAGTCTCATATGAGACACAACAGATCGACTCTAAACGTGCAGACTATCACGAATGAAGTCACAATGTCTAATAATTTGAGGGTACCAAGGTTATAACATGAATGTTACTTAGTTGTAAGACTCGAATGATCTGGCGTTTGCATATTTTTGTACGTTTTTTTAGTGTATTCTTAAGTATTAATTAATATTCATTGTTTATTGTGTGTTTACAAACGCTGGTTGGCTTCCATGATATTTCAGCGTTTGTAGCTATTTGTGTATGTTTGGGTTATGAACCTTTGACATGTTGGTTATGTTTGATAATTATGACATTCTTTATTGAAAAAAAAAATGTATATATCCAAGTATTAATAACACAGTAAGCCCAATTGAGCACAGTAAGGTTCTCACCACATGAGAGAGCAAGAAAAGAGGTCTGGCCAAGAGCAATCCCATTTCTAATAAAAAAAAGAACACCTATCGACGCGGAATAAGCTTTATGTCCACGCAATCAGAGCTACAAAGCATGGTTCGGCTCGGATCGGCTCGTCCAACGCCGATCGACACGTCGACGTCGTTTACGCTCTTATTGCGTAGATATAGAGCTTTTTTTTCTATCGTCTATTGCCGATTTCCTATTGTCGATAGGTCTGGGGAGACCCGAAGGTGGACTGATGATGATGACTCGGTAAAGGTCGCGGGAGTCTGCTGCATGCGGTTGGCGCAGGATCAGGAATGTAAGGCTTGTTTAGATAATTTTAAGAACTTCGCGAGCGTAGCTGCTGACTATAAAGGTGCTGTGAACAAAACCCTATGTAAATCAGTTCAGCATTTCTGAAGATTATCACTATCACTCGACTAGATCATAGATTAGATCTGATTTTTTTCATTCATGAAAGAACTATGACGTCATAGATTTAATAATGGAACAAATTGATTTAATTATACTCAAATATTGTTCCATCGAGTATTGGCTATGTGCGAAGTAGGTGGTGGGGTAAGCTAGGCGATCGCAGCGCACACCATAGCAGAAATGTGTACCTACCGGGGACAACTGTCAAATTTACTTTCTCGTTTTCTATTGGTTTCTTAACGGTTTCCTACGATTCGTTTCGTTTGGATGTATTTATTTATTTTCTTATTTATTTCAGTAAAATTTCCAATACGGGGTCTTTCTCGTTTACTAAAGTAAGGTGCAGAGGGGCAATTTCGACTGGTAACTTGCAAAGTACAACTTTCAGTACTGATAAATGCCATCTACAGTACTTTTACTGACAACTGATTGCATTCATACTGTACATTAGTGATTTAGGTATTATTTTTTAGGATTGGCATCCTAAAATATTGACTCTATATACTATAAAATGTGTTGTTTATATAAAAAGGCAAAAATAGTCATATTTCCCCCGCCGAGGGGCAAATGCAACTATCGATAATAATTTCCGTTACAGAGAACTTAAACTGCTAAAACTGAGCTCCTGAGCTAGTCATGGGGTCAGGAATTGAAATTGAACCCTATTATTTATGTAGGTAGGTTCAGTTATGCAAAAAAAGACTTATACTATTTTAGCGCGTTTATTTCGACTGCACTCCAAAGTAAATAGTGATGGGACTTATGATATTAATAAGTCGATATTTTTATTTTTTTACATCTTGCTGCAGTTCTGCCATTGTGTAAGACTTTTCTTTTTGTTTTTTGATAATAGCGATCTATCTGCGATAATAAATAAAAACAAAACATGACTTAAATTACTATTATGAAGTAGAAATAAAAGAAAAATATAATCCTTTAGGGTCAGTATTTTTCAATTGGTATTTACATCGAAAAAAATCTCGAATCGTGCACATCACTAGTGTTTGTTCATTTTCATATAAAATATCGAGGGGTAATTTAAACCAGCAAAAAGTCGAAATTTGCCGACATCTCAATTTTAGTGGGGTTATTCTAACTATCGCCAAAATACTATTAAAACATAAACTAGATCATAAATGAGCAACATAGAAACATGAATTAGACTATATGTATGCAACTCACATTTGAAAAATTTGTAAATCCTCATTAAAAACCACTGTTTTTATTTAAAATTTGCGGAGCCAACTCTCACGTGCACGCAAGAAATTTAGTCGAAAACAAAATCGCCGCGTAAATCAGAGAGCATTAGGTCTATCGACGCCATCTATAGTCAAAATATGAAAGCGCTTTTCCGCTATCCAGACATAGATGGCACTCTAGTAAATGATTTAAAACACAGAAAGTATTTGGATTAGTTGAAATTTCCCGCAGTTAAGATTGCCCCGCTGCACCTTAAATAAAATATTCATGTGTCATTATTTGACATTGTCTCGGGACCTTTGACGTTTCAGACGTGCACACATAGCCAATACAGACAAGGAGTCTTCCGTATTTAGTAGAGTAATATTCTGGCAATCATAATCACGGAGCATTTCCACACCATTCCATTGTTAGTATAAACCTGTTATAAACCCTTTAACAGCTGAATGTCCAAAAATTAACTCGCAATTTTCAACTCTTGTCATAAACACGTAAGGTGTCAATTATACTGTCACTTTGTCTGATATGCAAGGTGCTTCAAAACTAGATGCCAATACTTTAAAAGATGTTAAATTACACCAAAATAATTTACTTTAAATAGGAATTAATAAAACTTTTTCAAAGAAATTTTTGTTTTCATTTTCTGAACAAATAATGAAATTAAAATTTTGTGCATTTAACTGAGAAGGTGTTTATCACTTTCTGTCAAGTGAGCTACACTTTGGATAGCGGTCGAAAAAATCCAAAACCGAAACTTCTAGACTGGGCGGAAACCTAGGCCTAAAGAACACAAAAATAATTCTTAATCATTGCATACTGATTATCTCATTAGCATGGTGTTGTTACGCGGCACAGTTGTTTTCCAAATTCTCTCCAAAGACTAATAAACTTTAAATTAGTTTTATACTAAAGTCTACTTCTAATGACAGTAATGATGAGTACTATCAGCTCTGAAAGTATTGGCATCTAATTTGGAAGCACCTTATAAGACGATGGCAGTTAAAGGGTTAATGTGATTTACAGTACATATGGTGCTACATTACCGCACGAGTGCGGTAATCAGCAGATTACATGCATATGTCGAAACTTTAAAGAGCCATATGTACTGTAAAATGTTGTACGATACACGTGCGAACAGGTAATTCGAAACTCGTGTCGATTTAAAACACTCCCTTCGGTCGTGTTTCAATATATCACCACTCGTTGCGAATTTCCGGTTCTCTGCACTTGTATCGTAATGTACTATTTTATGCGTCTGAATATACATAGGTACATTATGTAACTGTCTGGCATATACGGTCCTACCAGTTCTGAAACATTTCAGTATTTGATGATTGTGTGTTATTCTTATTTATTAACGAGACCTTTTTCATACATATTGCATTAGAGGCGGCTAAGATGAAAAGTTGAGAGCTAATCGTCTACGGTGGTACATATGGGCATGTTATGCGGAGGGATGAAAGTCATTTGACAAGTAAGGTACTAGGCATGAATGAAGGAATGTAAGAGGAGGGGTAGGCCAAGGAAAAGGTGGATGGATTGCGTGAGAGACGATATAGAGGAATGGAAGACAACATGCTGGCCGACCTAAGTAAATGGGAAAAGGGCACGCGAATAATGACTGCATTAGATGCGGCATTAGGCGTCTCGCGATTCAGGGGGCCTTGCGTCTCGGGAGGTTTGAACATTAGTTAAAACCGTGAACGCCCTGAAAACCTTAAAGCGGGCAGAAGGCCCGGCAAAATGTATGTTGTATCTTGCCCATATACATTTTTGGTCTTGCTCCGCCACTGTTGCATTGCATGAGGCACAGCGACAATCTTAAAAACGTTGTAAAGTGGAATGTTTATACTTTATCATAATCTATAGTATTTTTGATTTTTCGTACGTAACAACCAGTTTAAAATATCTGAAGAAATAAAAAGGTAAAATACAACTAGTACCCTACCTGTTATTGTGGTAAAATTTAAAACGTATCGAAATTATTTGACATGTTAATCTGTAACGTGTAAAATTGATTTGGAACTATAAATATAGTTTCAAACCTATACTACACCTCGAATGGAATTTATGGAGTTCTGGATGTGAAATATAATAATATATATATTAATTAATTTTTGTGTTAACTTTAGTTTGATTGAATTGAATTGTTATTTTTAGTTATAACTATTTAACGATACTATCGTATTATTACCTGTAGGTACCACAAAATTTGACTATAGAGAGTGACAATTAATTATGAGTAACTTGTATAGTTCCTTCATATATTAAATACTACCTATATCATATACATAATAATGTATGTATTGAGTTGGTGCATAAGTTCTTGGACACTCAAACATATTTATTAAAAATAACTTTTATATATTACTCAAGAAATATTAATCCACAATACAATGATCGTCATGTTCAACGACATGTAACCATCTTTCTGGCAAAGACATTATACCGTGTTCCCAAAAAGCAGGAGGCTGGTGGTCAAAAAACTCGGCGATGTCGTCTCGGATTTGTTCATAATTTTCAAACTTCTTCTTTCTTAGATGTAACTTTAGAGCCCGAAACCGACAATAGTCCGACGGCGCAATATCAAGACTGTATGGCGGGTGAGGTACCACTGTCCAGTTCAGCTTTTCCAAAATGTGGCGGACAGACTTCGCAATATGTGGTCGAGCGTTGTCCTAAAGAAGTGATACAGACAGCCATTTTGGACGCTTAGTCGCTATTTCTGAGGCTAACTTTTGCAGTTGCTCTCTATAAATAGTAACGTTAATAGTCTGCTTCTCGTCCAACAGTTCCCAATAGAGAATGCCCTGCCAATCCCAGAAAACTGATAGCATTATCTTTCGTCCATGACGATCTGGTTTTGGTTCTGTTGGCGCCTTTTCTCCGCGTGGGACCCAATAGGCCTGCCGCGTTTTGTTGTTATAGTGAACCCAGGATTCGTCGACAGTGACAATGGACCTGAGAAAGTCTTGTCTGTGTAGTTGCAGGAGGAGACTTTCGCATATGGTCACACGTGCTGCACGCTCGCAGTCTGTTAGAGCGTGGGTGTCCACCGACTCATTATTCTGTGGTAGTCCATTGCATCCAGGTGCCGAATTACAGTGGAATGGTCATATCCAAGTTCTTTCTCCAAGTCCCTGGTAGTCGCATCTGGATGTCTTTCCAAATGTGAGCGTAGAAGGTCTTCGTCGAAGACAACTGGCCGACCGGAGCGAGGTTTGTCTTCACAACTCGTATCCCCCTTATCGAAAGACTTAAATCAATAACTCACTGTGGAATGAGCAGTAGTGCCTTGTCCAAACGCAGTGTTAATTTTCTCGGCCATTTGTCTTGCACTCGTTCCTAGATTATGCTCGTAAAGCATGATCGCTCGTAGTTGACGCGGTTCCATTTTGAACTGAACTGAACAACTCGGAACGCGCGCGTCCTTTTATACCGCTTGGCTTAAAGCTCCTCGAATATTCTGGAGAATGATAGGTTATTCTAGCGTGTAACCCAATTAAAATCTAGAAAATTTTAATGAAATCCATGTGTCCAAGAACTTATGCACCAACCCAATATATGGTATTTAATATGCGAAATATTCATATGTCAGTTCGACCAAATAAAAATAGAGGTTATTTATTCTAAGATGCGTTTATTTTATATTTTTAATAACGGTGGCAAATAAGCATTAATAAGCGTTCGCTGCTATATACTATATGACGCTGACTGTCCTTGTGAACTGTTATTAAGATCCTCAAATCACTAAGTTTTATTCAGAGATTTATTAAGTATTTATTTAATTCAACACTCTCATTTTGTTTCTTGTATAGTCAACAGCGAAAGTAGATGATATTTTTAGTACCTTGTCATTTTCACTACTTTGACGCATCCCAGCTGCCGCAGTATTGTTACGTTAGTGCGACAAAGTACTGAAATGATCATCTACGTTTACTGTTGACTTTACACAATTGACATGGTACTAAGTTGAGTATATTAGAAAATCTTAAGTTTGTAAGTAGCGAGAAGAGTAGAGAACACGGGTAGTTATTACATAAAAATAATTTTAAACATTATTGCGACGGTAGCAAATATGCATACAGTCTATCCGGTAAGCAAACACCATAGCCGATAGACGCTTGCATCACAAGTGCGTTGTCGACGCTTTATTATTTTAGGGATTTTTTAATTTAACAGGCAGCGACAAAGAGATCCTCGAGAGCATACCCGTTTTCGTTGCTCTTGAGTATAAATTGATTTTAACCTAAGCCCTCACATTAGAATGTAGTTGTTACGATATTATTTACATTTTATTTATAGCAAATGGTTATAGGAATATAATTTCTTATTGAACTGTGCCTTAAACGACTCGGCCTTGTAAATGTTCCGTTATATTTATTGTGTTCAAATAAATTGCGTGGTTGGGATAATTTGAAGTATCATTTTCGTAATCTTAGGTCCTTACTCCTTACAAAAATCGGTAGCCTCAAAGTAGTAGTAGTAGTTTTTACTAGGGCCTTGCCATATAGTGTGTAAAATTCTCGTTTGTCAAGTTGGTGGAATAAGAAATAAAATATGTACCTATATATATTTAGTGTTGGTAAAGACTCGAGTTTTTGGGAGTCTCGAATTCAAGAACTCGACTCATACTTACGGGACTCCAAGCTTAAAATATTTCCGAGTCTTTTGGGTCATGGTAGAGTCCTTTTTCGAGTCTTATCGAGTCCTGCCCGGCTAGTATGATAGCTTATACCGTCACGTTTTATGTGACGTTTCAGTACATTTTGGCCATATAACGTGACGGTATAAGCTATCATACTAGCCGGGCTGTAGTCACAACTCGAGCCTTAGAAAAGACTCGGAACTATCGTATCTTTTATAGTTTTTTTTTTACTTTAGGCGTGCAAAATACTCGAATCTAATAGAAAAGACTCACTTTTGAAGTTTCTATTCATAGAACTGATTTCTACAGTACCTACTTCACTGAGTAGGCCGCGTAACCTTACGTGTTTCCACAAGTACGGTTGAGTTCTAATCATAATGAGTAAAAAGCCTTTTGTTTACACTTAGTAAACAAAACTCTTAAGTCTCTATAGAAGACTCGTGTATTTTTAGAGGACTCGAGTGTCTACAAAACACTCAAGCTTCGATTAGTCTAAAAACTAAGTCTAGTCTTCGGAATGAAGACTCCAAAGACTATACTTATATATTTTTTTTACCAGCACTATATATATTTGTGGTCTTTCACAAATCGACCTTCTCTTATTCTCAAACTATGCAAAGCTTCTACTCTGAATACTAAGCGACGATTTACATACATATATACTTAGTCGGCTCATAAGTTCTGTCACTGGCCTTTAAAATTTAAATTTGGAACTCCTAAAACAAAAACCGTTGTGCATTTGAATTTCGAATCTTTTTTTAAATATTTGAGTAGTATAATTTTGCAATTTTCTGTTTTCTTTAACATGGAGTGGACGCTTAAAGATAGCCGTACCGCAATAATTGCACTATATCGTTGTGGACACTCGCCGACTAAAATTTTTAATTTCTCTCTAAGATTTGTGTATCGTACCATAGAAAGATACAGTGAGGTCTCTAGTTTAAATGACAAGAAAAGAAGCGGTCGTCCGCGTACAGCTAGGACTCCAGCGGTTGTACAAGCAATTAGGGCACGCATTGCCAGAAATCCCGCTAGGAAACAAAAAGTTATGGCACTCCAGATGGGTTTGAGCAGAAACACGGTGAAAAGAGTGCTTAATCAAGACCTGAGACTTCGTGCTTATAAACGAAAAACTGGCCATCTTCTCAATGGTCGGCTTAAAAGATCTAAAGCTTTATTGAAGAAGTACGCTAAAAATAAGCATCGTTGTATACTGTTTTCGGACGAGAAAATTTTTGACATAGAAGAAAACTGTAATAAACAAAATGATAGAGTGTACGCTCGCAATAGTAAAGAAGCGTCTAATAGCATTCTCCGTATTCAAAGAGGTCATCACCCTTCATCTGTGATGGTTTGGCTGGGAGTTTCTTATGCGGGCGTCACTAGTATGCATTTTTGTGAGAAAGGAGTAAAAACTAGTGCCAAAGTGTACCAAGACACGGTGTTGACTAATATTGTGAAATCACTACCCCATACGATGTTTCTAAACCAGCATTGGGTTTTCCAGCAGGACTCTGCTCCAGCCCATAAGGCAAAGTCTACACAAGCCTGGCTCGCCTCCAATAAAATCGACTTTATACGGCATGAAGATTGGCCCTCCTCTAGCCCAGATCTTAATCCGTTAGACTATAAAATATGGCAGTATTTAGAGGTAAAGGTGTGCTCATAACCTCATGCAAATCTAGACTCGCTGAAAAAATCCCTTGCTACGGCAGTGGCCAATATCGACCTGAAAGTGGTGCGTGAATCCATTGACGACTGGCCACGCAGACTTCAAGCCTGTGTAGATAATTATGGCGGTCATTTTGAATAAATGTTATACATTTAGATTCTCTAGTTTATAAGCTTTCAAACCCTGTACAAATTATACGGAATAAACTTAAACTTTTGTTTTTATTTGATACTATGTATATGACAGAACATGTGAGCCGACTAAGTAGATACACAGAAAACACGTGCTCATCACGCGGACCGGGATTCAAACCCGCGATCACCACCTTCGTAGGCAGGGTCCCTACCAACTACGCTTGAAGTGGTCGTCTAAGTGTAGTGTAGTGGTAATAAGTGTAAAATTAAATTGAGAAAAGTTTTCACTATCCAAAGTCTTTGTAACATTGGTATAAGACTGAATTTCGCCTGGCATATAGAAAATATTTTTCCACTTTTTTGTACAATTTAGTTGTTTTCTAATAATGTTAACCCTTTTCCAGGCGTAGTACATTTCATCGGCCACATACTAATTTAAGGCTCAAATTACATTGCATTTTCGTAAAAAGTGACTCGTCTTGAAACAAATCACCATAACGTAACTATTTTGAGTATATATTTTGTTTTTTGTAAAGCCTAGATTGGCGCGGCCTGGAAAAGGGTTGATTTCGCCACGGCATCTCACGACTTGCTAGACGTATTAGGGTATCTTTCCACCAGAGATGCGTTATTGGATGTGAAAGCTATGCTACAAAAACCCATTTCCACTAGCGCTATGGTGGACCAATGAATGTGATTGGTGGATTCAAACACATCCATAGCAACGTATAACACATCTCCGGTGGAAAGGCACCCTTAGGGTTCTCCACACAATCAATAAAACCACAAGCGATTATAAATATAATAATATTTATTTCTCTTGACAAGTCATTTTTTCTTTACAAATTAACAAGATTGGTTCATCAACAACTGTCACTCCGCTATATACACTGCACACTGTACTTTAAAGAGATCCGGCGGGAAGCGGAAATGACGTCACACTTCCGGTCCCCGCCATCTTACGCAATGCCTCGCCACTAAAACGTGGTTCGGCCAAAAACAGCAATGAGATTACCCCTTTACAAATGCAATGGTCAAAAACCGGCCCAAAATATTCAATATCCAATTATTGACGCACGTATGTATATACCCTGTGTCCTCGTTTGGACCGATTTTATAACCAATAAGTTAATTGAAGAGCGAGAATATCGTTTGTGAATTTAATCCAGAAATTCTGAAAAAGTAAATTCAGTTGTTCCACTAGAATAACTAGTAAAGTATTTCTAAAATAGGATATATGACAAATCATCGTGTGCTATAGGCGGCACTTTTGCCAAAGCCTCAACCAGAAATTAGAACGAAATACAACAAGTCCCAATGATGGATAATTTAAGTAGTACACTGAGCAAGGAAAAACATGTAATAGAAAAGTTCAATTTTTCCTGGACGTGAGGCCTTATGGAAAATTAGGTCAAAATGGCAATGGTTTTATGAGAATTCCTGTTAGGAAACTAAATAATATTTAAGTTACTTTTACAGTTAATTTCGAATTAAAATAACAAAAATGAAAAGTTATCATATAAAAAATTTCATTCTGCTATTATATGTGACCAAGAAATTGGCCGACGCATGATTAATAAAGAGAATTAATTGTAAATGACGCGATTACTTATTAATTTTTAAGTAAATTTATATATCTGCAAGCGATATTTAACAGATAATTTGTGAATTTATAAAAAATTACATGTTAGTCTCTTTGATTAAAAAACAGTGTCAGTAGAGGATCTTCTATGGTTATTGTAGTAGGCTATGTACACCATGCACAAGTTTTTGAGTCACTGTGCCAGTTCTGATTATTCTGAAAGGCAATAGCCATTACATAATTGACATAGACATCAATTGTATGTATTTATTTTACAACTTATGTACATTTGCGACTCTGTCTAGGCTAAACGGAATCTAACATTTATCACAACGATTGTCTATACAAATAAAAACCTCACAGAAACGACATACAAAAAGTATATTGAAAAACGACTTAATGAAATAAATAAAATACATTTCAAAAGCGCTTATTTTACCAGTTACCGAGTCCCGTTTATTCGGACAGTATTATAAATTAAAATTAAGTGCTCATCACATTAAGTAGATCATCAAAAATCACGAATAAGCGGGACATGTACAATTTAGCCTCTTGCTAGGCAAGAAATTTAATTACATATTATTGCGTATTTACAAAACAATATTCTCACTCTGTCTTAAAAATAAGTTTTGAACAATTATAATACTCCCTTCAATGGACTATAATAATTCGAGTTAGAAGTACAATCACTTGGGAAAACATTACGTAAAAATAACAAATACATCCATGAGTAAAAGCTATTAATTTGTGAATTTCGTCTTTCATGTATTTGGTTTTTGATTAAAACAAACATGTTCTCTAATACTTTACGGACTCGCAAAACTATTCTGCAGCAACTTACGATCGCTTTTGACAGGCCGTCGAAGCGTCTCTCAACTCCGTTAGGGTGTCATTTTAACATGACTAATTTATAATCCCTATTAGCGACTGACATTATTTTTAACGGTACAAAAACCCTCGTCGGACCTTTCAAGAATCGTGGGTCTCTGAGCCGGTGGTTTTTGAGATTTACTTGGCTAAATTCGGCATTAATTTCAATATGTATTAGTGGCTTCCTATGTATTAGGTTAGCTATCTCAGAGTAAGGATTTGTATAGAGATCCTGAGTTCCACCGAGAGGGACAGAAAAAGTTCTTACGCAGTTAATTTAAACTGGTATTTTATTGATACTCATAGGTGCATATAATATGCATAAACTGAAGAATAAATAACTTTTCCTTTTATACTTTTTAAAACGTCTAGCGGTTTATCATAAACAATCTCTTTAATTAGGGCGGGTAACGTTTATTTGCTTCAATCTATTTGACATGACAAAGAAAAGCGGTAACTATGACAATGACAACAAATGATATATCCCTCTTTCGCTCTCATTTAATTTAGTATATGACCATCTCCGTACCTTTATTACTATTTGACGTCTTCTCTGGGGTACTCTGATTTAGCTACCAATTGTGACGTCGGCATTACTTTTTTTTGTAGGTACGCTTCAGCAGCCTTTCGGCTTTTACTGGCGTCTTGGCTAGCTGTGGCTTTTTAAATCAAAAATGGGATTGCTCTCGGCCAGCATCTAGCCAGGGGGCAAATATGAGGCCGACGATTAAGTGAGCTCACCCAGAAGATGCCTATTCACTTGTGCCTTAAAAAGGTCCAGGTTATATGAACTCGGAAATACTCTGAGTTAGCTACCAATTCTGACGTCGGCATTACTTTTTTATTTGTAGGTACTTTTCAGCAGCCTTTCGGTTTTTGCTGGCTGCGGGTAGACGCCGCTATGGGACCACCCGACAGCTATTTTTTTATTAAAAATGGGGTTGCTCTCGGCCAGCATCTAGCCAGGGGGCAAAGATGAGGCCGACGATGAAAAACGTCGGCATTCTCGGCGCTGCAATACTAACTCGAACTCCACGGGGCGGGGAGGGGAGGTTGGGGTTCAGAGGGCCGGGCGCGATCATCGGTAGGCGCGGGTCTGCAGCCAGGCTTTGAACTTGGCGCGGCGCGCGGCGTGCAGGCGCGCGTGCGACGCGCGCGCCGCGGGCAGCGCGCCCGCGCGGTACAGCTGGTGCGGCCGGGACGCCACCAGTCTGCGGACAAATACATTATTAGTAGGGCCTGCCAGGACGATGGTCGGGATGTGTGCGTCGGGGTGGGTCAGAACATAAAAATGCAGCCGTTAGTTATATCATGGTGGTCAAACGGTAATTTGTTTCATCATGTTTAGATTATTGCGCGCATTTAGAAGAGAATGTCCGTTATTAATACAATTTAAATTATTAAAAATTTTAATTATTTATTTTGTAAGTTTTTGATGAGTATAGATTATTTTTTTATCTTTAGACAGTAAGGAATTATGTAATAACATTAATAAATATTATCTTCTTCCATAATAACTACAACTTAGAAACGTTGAAAAACAAAAAAAATACAAATCCATGTTAACATCTGATAAACACTCGTAGCTTTAGCCTCTTTGTACTTATATTGAAATTTTGTAAGATTTCCAAAGTAGTCGTACACATTTCCTTATTATTTAAATTAATTAGAGCTTACTGCATGGTGCATGATGTTCTATAATTATATCATCATGGAAGACCTTATGGAAGCTACATCCCGAAGGATAGAGGTGGCAAAATATTGGCAAAAACTAATTTAATTTAGGTTCTTTGATCCCTTCACACGACAAAAGAGAAGATCATCGTCTTATAAGCCGAAGGACGTTTACTACGGGACATAATTATCCCCTAGTGCTACAATAACCAGTCTCGCGCCACCCGCATCCAGACTCCCGATAATCGACAGAATGGTGAATTTTAATTATTGATGCTTCTTATATCACGATATATAACAAATCTGCCATTACTTTTAAAGACCGAGTAACAACAAAAACAAAAAAGGAACAACAAAATGTGCGTTTCAACGGCAATAGTACATTTCGATATAAGTGCGGAAAGTTTGTCATTTTGTAACAGTCTTTTATAATTAAGATTAGTAGTTAAGTTTGTACAAAAATACCTAACTGTTATTATGAAATAAACAGTTTAAATTTTAATTTTTTTTATTTCTCAACAGATTCTAATTTTAAAAATATATATATTTCGCGAGATTTACAGGTTAGAGCCACTACTTTTTTTTGTTATATGATAATAATGAAATGATGATCGGAGCACGGGCTTGTTACTCGAGCGCAAATTTAGTGACCCCTCATTACCCTGCGTGGACGCTGTCGCTCACCTGATGCCGCTGCTGAGCGTGCACTCGCTGGCGTCGTGTATCCGGTGCGGCTTGCGCTTGCCGCGCGCGGGGCCGCCGGCGCCGCCGTCGCCGCCGTCGCCCGGCGCCACGTTGTCGGCGCCGCCGCCGCCGCCGCAGCGGGCCGCGTTCCGCGCCAGGAACACGGGCTTGTTGCACGAGCGCGCCGGCTCGCCGGGGCCGGGCCGCGCGTAGCGCTCCGTGTACAGCGACCACGCGGCCAGCCGGGACACGGGGTCGCCGTTGGTCGCGGTCGGTCGCGACTGCAAATTCAATAACATGAATTAACGAATGAATCGTTCGTTCGTGGCCTAGCGGCGCCCGCCTACCACGTACCGGTATGCGAGGTTAAGCAATGTCGGGCGGGTCCAGTCCTTGGATGGGTGACCGCTTTTAGTGGTCACTACCTGAGCGCTCCCGTACTTTATAAGGTACGTTAAGCCGTTGATCCCGGCTGCTGTCTATGATAGCAGTCGTTAAGCCAAGTTGAAGAACTTCTAACAATCAAATTGCCCACTCACTTGACAAGCCTAATCCCAATAAGATCTTGAAGAACCCTTGATTTTGTCGCTTCCGTAAAAACTAGTCCCTATGCCAATTATGGATTAGGTAGCGGACCCCAGGCATCCTTAAGGATGCAACTGTACTGGGAATTACGCTAGGATGGTGGTGATGAATGAATGAATCGTTTATTGCATGTCGCATTACAGGAGAAGTCATTTAAAGTATAAAAGCACTTGGGGGCAAAAAAGATTCTTAAACTTTTATTGATCGCTCGGTCGAAGTCGGTCCGTTATTGAGCGAAGCGTCTCCGTTTCAGCTTTCAACAAAAATGCTTTCGTATGTCTGTCTGTCCGTCCGGATGTGTTCCTCTACAGGTCGCATTTCTCAACCGATTTTCCTGAAATTTGGTGAGCACGTTTAATAATGATATAGGGGTGGAATGCAAAAAAGTTGTACATAGTTACGGCCTTAATTTAATCTACGCTTCAATTTTTTCAGTTTCGTAACGAAAGTTACCCTTATAAAATATATGACTAATGGTAAAATATATGATTTTTTTTGTCGAGTCAGTTTTCGGAATATTTGAATTATGAAAATAATTTTTTTTTGTGAAGTCTACAGCTCACAGAGCCACTACTTTATCTATATATGTGTCGGCCTGTTTAGCCTAGTTGGTAGTGTCATTGCCTCCGAAGCTAGAGGTCCCGGGTTCGATTTCCGGTAAGGGCATTTCGTCACTACTTTAAAAAAATCTCGTATCTGATTTTTTCCTTTTTTTCGTTTATTTTCGCAATAAACTAATAAAAATATACCTCGTATGATGCACAAACTCCAACGAAGATAAATCGTCAATATAGTAAGTATTCGTTAGTTAAAAAAAACGTATCTAAACAAATTATAGTCACTACTTTGAAAAAAACTCTTATCTGATTTATTTTTCCTTTTTCCTTTCTTTGCCGCAAAAAACTTTGTCGCGCTTATTAAGCACTACACATCTATAAGACCTGGAAAGAGTGCCGGTGACCCATATGTGGTAAATTTGAGGGCTTTAAACCCTCACAGTTGAGTTTAAACTTTGCTTTGATGACATCTGGACTGTTCTACCTCAAAGATTCCATGATATTTCCGAAGATCAAGCGATTCCTCAGCTACATTCTGGACCCGTCCCCATTAAAACACGAAAGTATGATGATTTGCAATCTCTAAAGCCGATTTGGCCAAACGACTTTCATGCATTTTACGATAGTTTATTGCATGTATAGTAGAGAAAAAATTATTCGACCCGATCTTTTTTTACGTAGGCACGTTGTTATTTAAGTTCGTCTATTGTTACTCGAAGAGAGTTTACTTAGTTCATTTAATAAACATAAAAACATACATTTCGTTTCATTTTGTAGCATAAAATTCAAAGCAAAATTATCGTAACTTAACAACTTTCAGTCAATACTAAAACAAAAATCTTGTATCTTACGAATAACTGTAAATTTTATAAAAAATGTTTGAGTGAGTTATTCGAATATTTGTGAAATTAATGACTGGCTATCAAAGTATCTCATGAAACTAACAAGAACTTTTTTGATCAATCGCAATAATTTACAGAATGTTTATTGTTCCTCCTAGAAAGTTGATGATTTTCAGATACGAGTTTTTTTTAAAGTAGTGACGATTTGTTTCTGTGGTGAGCAGAGACATTTGTTCCTGAGACTTGGATGTTTTATAAGTATTTAAGTATGTATCTATTAAATATATCGTCGTCTAGTACCCATAACACAAGCCTTATTGAGCTTATTATGGGACTAGTTCGATTTGTGTAAAAAAAATGTCCCCTAATATTTATTTATGTAACCATATGAGACTGTATATTTCTTAATAAATAAATAATAAAGCCATATAATATGAGACAGATAGAAATAATTACCTGGTTGGTAGGTGATAGCCGCGAAGAGTCATGCTGAGGGGAGGTGCGACCCTCGCCGGCTCCTTCTAGAAGTTCGAACGACACGCGGCATTCGTCACCGCCGTACTGAAACAAACAAACATTTTATAACGATTTCTGTTGGAATTTTAACAAATAACAACAATAAAAATAAATTTATTCGTATCTGTATTTTGACTCAAAGTTAAGCGCATTCACTTCAAACTCAAGTCACTTTACAAAACCGTGAATGGTTTCAATCGACTCACAGTTAAGTCTCATTCACTTCAAGTAAGGCGTCACAGCGTAAAAATAATACAAAGGCACTATTACCACTCCAGAACTGCTCTCAACACTTGACCATTTGTTGCACAATTGGGATGTTGACAACAATAAAAATAAAATACTCTTACATTACCAATAAATAAATCACACGAAAATACTCGGAAAATATCACGCTTCTACTTATTTTTGCTATTTTAAAGATTTTTAAATACAGGAAGAACAATAAATGGACGCTATTTGATCATAAAAATGGTGTGACGTCACTTGTTGCCATTTTCCTACAAACTTCATACCAACAGAGCGTTTTTGAAGTTTCATAAAAGTTGCGGATTTGACTATCAGTCAACATCCCTATTCCATGTCCTTATATTGCTAGTAGATACTACATACACAATCAACCATACATGTAGCAGGCTCTGAAATTCTAACTTATCTTAAGCATGTAGTACAATCAATTTAACGTTATGTGCGTTATCGGCACAGTGGAATTCTTTGTGGGGAGGCGTATGTCTAGCAGTCGACGTCCATCGGCTGATATGTTTTTTTTACCCAACTATGGCTTTATAGGCCGTGCCCATTAAAGCGAAAGGAAAGCGCGGTGGGAGAGTTGCCTGGGAAAAATTCAGAGGAAACCTGTGACACGAACGCGCGGGCGGTTTAAACACTGGAATATTAGAATATAATAGGATAATTATTAATCGTCGGGTGATAAACAAAAATCACTAAAATACGAGTATCTGTCACTGCTCCTCAAAACCTCGTATCTCAGTACTAAATACATCGATATTGAGATACGAGTTTTATTTTAAGTAGGTATTTGTTACTTAGCGAGTGTCGGGGCGTCTAGCCTCTTCGCTGGCCGACCGACACGACTGACTGGCAGACTTACTGACAGCCCATTACGAACGGCTAATTCTAAATTCAAAGACCTGAGATGACTTGAAAAAACAGTGGACTTCGACAGTACGACTCAGACAGCGGACGAGACGAGTCCACCGACCACGTTACGACAGCCGTAGACAGCGGCGACATAAAGACAATCAATCGTACAAGACAAGACCGTACAGCGAGTTTTGGTCGTCAACCGAAGATTTGTTGTTTAACTGTGTCGGTACAAGGATGATCATGACTAATAAATGGTTTCAACAGTTGCCCTATTCTAAGAGTTTGCGCTCCAGTGGGATTGGTTGAACGGTTCAACAGAATCTGGGGTGTGGGTGGAATCGAGCTACCGGGAGTTTTGTCGCTGGTTCACTAAACCTAGTCTAGCTGAGAAGAGTCCAGCAAGAAACTCAGCTAGGCCCGACCTGCGTCGGACTGACTTTATCCGGTATGCGGCGGTACCGGGACGAATAGGGATTGTGCAACGGTGGTCATCCCCGCCGGCAGGTGGACGATTTACATCAAACGGAAGGAGTCAGCGCCCACATCACCAGAGTCAAAAACGGCAGCGGTAGAGCCGGCGGCAGCCGACCGGCTGCCCGCAACCCATTCAAATATGAAATCTAACTTCTGTACGAAGGGTTCGAATTCATATGACTAGTGGGGTGCGCGCCGACCCTGGCCGTTCGGTGTGAATGGTCGATAAGTGTACGCGTCGCGTCCGAGTTGGGCGCCGTACGTGCAGTGTTCCACCTTTCGATGGAGTCCTTGAGTGTGTTGCTAGGACGCCGACTGATGTTGAGACGGTGTGAGGCCTCACCAGTTTGATGAGGAAGGCGGTGTGCTCCTTGTGCAGGTAGCGCTGCGCGCGGCGCACGTAGGACAGCGCGCCGCGCATGCCGCCGCGCGCCGCCATCTCCGCCGCCCGCAGCGACCACGGCTCCGACACGCAGCGTTGCAGCTAACGGGAAACAAATCACATGTATTACAATTATAAATCATTACACGTTTCATTGTCTTAGATAAACATTATAATAGGCTTGTGTCCTAAGAAGTGTATAATCCATCAGATTATCTAATAGTACATTACTGTAGAGGCCGGGAAACGAAGGGTTGCAGGCCAAGTAGATACACGATAGGGATACGCGGCCTGCACCCCAACGTATTTTCGCCGAGATTTTTATAGTGCTTTTCTCAAACATATGCACAAACAGAGTCGGACTCGCGCACGAAGGGTTCCGTACCAGAAAAAAAAAACGCCAACAACTACACTGTTGTATATGGGAGCCCGCCTTAATTATTATTATTATTTTGATTTTAGTATTTGTTGTAGTAGCCACAATAAAATACATAATCTGTGCAAATTTCAACTGTCTAGTTATTACGGTTCTTGAGATCTAGCTCGGCGAGTGGTAGCCATGAAAAAGGGCTAAAATATCACGTGTTTTGTATGGGAGCCCCCCTTAATTATTATTATTATTTTGTTTTTAGTATTTGTTGTTATAGCGGCAGCAGAAATACACCATCTGTGAAAATTTCAACTGCTATGTAATAATAATGTAGCAGCTATTACGGTTCTTGAGATACAGCCTGGTGACAGACGGACGGACAGCGAAGTCCCCCCCGGGTAGTTTTTACCCTTTGGATACGGAACCCTAAAAAATACACCACTCAAAAAACAAATTTAACAGACGCAATGTTTGACATTAAAATTAAAAAAAGGACTTTTCGGCCTAGGCATTCAATTTTGTATGAAATTTCTTTACAGTTCTCCCGAGTTGTTCCGCCTGCAACGTGATACTTTGAAGCCTGTTATAACGCACGTAATAACGAAATTTCATTGCATGTTTGAGAAAAATACATAATCACTCAGATTAACAAAAAAAAAACTATCTATTCTCTTTTCAATTAAACAAAAAAAAATATTATGAAGCCCATGCAAGTTCCGCGTGACGCACCGCCGTGCTACGCTTTTTACCACAACGTAACGTCACGAGCCCCAACTCTCAACATTGACACGCTTAATCTTTGTCATTTTCCGTTTGATTGACAAAAGAAAAAATACATGTCAAATATTTGAGATAATTTAACTAATAACACGGACTAATTAATATTATTTATTTACCCAAGACGCTACACTTTTATAATGGAATGTATCTTAAATAGACTTCAGTAGGAAGGCAGCATGCGTGTATCACCACAGGAAGTCTGGTGTTTGCACATCGCATGTGTTTCATCATTGTCTACAGGAAAAATCTGTTTTTTTCGCTATGGGTAAGAGGCGTGGCCAAATTAAAATTATTTAAAACGCCGTGCTGAAATAACATGAGACTTTGTATACACAATGGGATCCGCCATATCTATGCCGGAAATTAGTTTCTGTTGCCAGAAATTATAATATGGTGGTATTTCCAATATCTTTGTCCAATCTTTGATCAAATTTCTTTGACAGAGGCCCATTCCACTCATCCAATATCTTTGTCCAAGTTTTTTTTTTCGTGCGTAGCCATATTGATTGAACTGTCATCAGAATCTTTGATCAAATGTCGGGGTCCCATCCAAGTTTGATGAAATTATCCAATTTCTTTGATCAAATGTATATTGGACAAAGATATTGGATGAGTGGAATACCAGGGGTGGTATTCAAATATGAAATCTAACTTCTGTATGGTGGGTTCGAATTCCTTTGATTTTAGTAGGGTGCGCGCCGACTCCACTCGTTCGGTGTGAATCGTCCATTAAGCAGTGTCGAAGTGGCCCGTTTACCTGTCTGACGGCGTTCCACACGAGCTTGTCGAGCGTGTAGGCCGGGTAGGCGTGTATGCCGAACATCTCTCGCGCCGCGTCCTCGTAGGCCGCGGATTCAGTGTTGCCGTCTAACACTCCGCGGACTAGTTCCAGTAGCGCCGTGTAGTACTCCGCGGGGGACGAAGCATCCGCTGGCAAGTCTGGAGAATGAACAGTTTTGTTGTTATAAAAAAGATAAAACTGAATAAATCAGTCACAATTGATTGACAAAAACAGTATAGGCTTTGTCAGAAAATTGGCATGCTAAGCTAGATCCATTTTTGTTTGTCATGATAGTAAAATAAACTAAAGGAATAAATATTGGGGGATAATTTCATCATCCTGAGGGTGGTATTCCAATATACATTTGATCAAAGAAATTGGATGATTTCATCAAACTTGGAAGGGATCCCGTCATTTGATCAAATCAATATGGCTACGCATGAAAATAGAAAACTTGGACAAGGGGAATACCACCGTAAGGCACGCGGAGGGACACTCACTGTTGGGCTTGAGCCGCAGCGCGGCGGCGACGCTGGGGCGGCGCGCGGCGCGCTCGCGCGCCTCGCGCTCCGCCATCTGCGCCGCGCCGCGCCGCAGCGCGCCGAGCCGCTGGCACAGGATGCCGTGCAGCCGCAGGAAGATGTACCACGACGACGTGCACACGAAACGCGCCTCCTGCGAACAAACAAACGTTTTTCATACTCTGCGGGTCATTGTTCATCGTGGCTTGTGCTAGAGCAGAATGGTACTGGTAGAAAAATAGGAATTACGTTCGCGACAATGAGACACCAGACGTTGCGGGTGTCGTGAATTCACAGGTCCCCCCCGCACGCTTTAGGCCTGCAATATGGACGTCCGTCCATCACTGAATCCTTCCAATTTTATTTCAATATTTCTTATCATTTTCAAACTATACATGCCTCGGCCGGAACAGGGATTGCCTGCTTCGTATTACTAGAAGTCTATAACATAGTTGGCAGGCAATCCCTTCCTTCCCGACCTGTGCAATAATGTATACAATACTTTATCTACGAGTCAACCGAAATTAATTAAAACCGAAATAAAAACAAACTAGTCCTGCAGAATGGAAATGCAGGCCCAATGGGTCAGCTATCTTTTCGTGCAGATGGTTCCACAACAACACTTTGGTCAATTTCATTTAAGTTCCCTACAGAGTATTGTATTATGAGTTTCATAAAAAAAAGTATGTGAAAATAGTTTGATCTACGAAGTCAATTCAAACATTAAAATCGACTACTAGAAAAAAGCATTCTATTCAACCTCAAACTCAATTTAATTATAAAATTATTATGAAATTTAACGCCGAAACATTCCCCGCCTTTGTTACCATTGCGCAAGGATATAAACATGTCCTAACCATAATGAATTTCCTACATAATCATCAATCATTGCTTATTTAACGGAAATTAAAACCTGAAATTAATTGCTGAAACGTTTTCAGTGATTACGAATATCGCTTACATTATAATAGAGACTTCAGTAGGAAGGCAGCATGCGTGTAATCACCACAGGAAATCTGTTGTTGCACATCGCACGTGTTTCATCATTGTCTCGCCATTTTAACTTGATTTAATTCATATTTTATGAGAACCTGAACTATTTTAGTCCAAGAAAAATAAGTAGTCTTAAAAAAAATAAAAACATTAATTGGTTTCTAAACTTATACCCAATCTCCATATCCCTAGTTTCTTAGTTTGGCAGATTCGTACTAGGTCAGCTTCTTACTTTGTCGGATTCATAGGTCAGATTTCTCATTTAACCTCCCTACGAAGCCGACGACGATTTAAATAAATTAATTAATCCATTTTGTCGGATTCTAACTAGGTCAGGTTCTTCTCGACAAAATAAGAAACTGACCTAGTCAGGATCCGGCAAAACAATAGATCAAATTATTGTTTTCTCGGATTCGGAATAGGGCAGTTTCTTCTTGAAAAAAAAAAAAATAGAACCAAACAAGTAGGTCAAATAGGTAGGTAGAGGGGTATTTTTTGCGCTTTGTTTCTTTTTTGGTTTCGTAGTAACGAAACACGCAACATAAGAAACTGACCAACTTAGAATTCGACAAAATACTTAGAAAGGCCAAGTCAGACTTCGACAAAATAAGAATGTGACCTATTACGAATCTGACAAAATAATATCGCCCATGTCGCCTAAAGGAAATTTCTGCTATGAAATGTTTTCTGTAAGTTTGCTTTCTAGACTCCAAGGGAAGATGCCAATTTTTTCAGAGGAGCAGGCAAAGAAAATAATAAAATAAATAATAAATCTTTTACAGAAATCGAACTAGTCCCATAGTAAGCTCAATAAGGCTTGTGTTATGGGTACGGGGCGAAGATATGAATATTTAATAGGTACATACTTCTTAGGTAGATTATTGGTTAAGTTTGAAATTTATATAATTTTTATGAAATAAACAGCTTAATTTTTTTTTAAATACTTAGAAAACATCCAAGTCTCAGGCACAATTTTTTTGCACATCGCATAAACAAATGCCCTTAACGGGACTCGAACCCGGGACTTCCAGGTTCGAAAGTATGTCAAGTACTCACGTTGGACGGATGGTCTCTGAAGTCGTCCTCATCCTTGACCTCCATTTTGTCGAGCCGCGGCTCGTGGTTGTTGTTCTTGGGCTTGTTCTCCTTGTCGTTCTTGTGGTGGCGCGACGACTTGTCGGACGCGTTGTCCGATTCTGACGACTGTGAAAATAACTTCATTAGTATACAATAATACCGATTGCCATTTTTACCGATTTATTTGTGCAATAAAGTTTAAATAAATAAATAATAATATTGGGGACAATCTTACACGAATCAACCTAGTCCCAAACTAAGCAAAACTGTACTATGGGTACTATAATACATAGAAAAGATACAAGACCCAGGGGTACAAGTATTCATGCGAAACATAGATACACAATTAATGCCCCGGCCGCGGCCGGGACCTCCAGCTTTAACATTTTATGTCTCCGCTACATGAAATTTTGTGGAAAGCTTTCTAGTCATGAGTACTATTTATAAAAAAACCGGCCAAGTGCGAGTCGAACTCGCGCACGAAGGGTTCCGTACCGCATGATCTATAAAAAGAGTCCGACTCGCACTTGGCAGCGTTTTAATATTTGTTGTTATAGCGGCAACAGAAATACATAAGCTGTGCAAATTTCAACTGTCTAGCTATTACGGTTCTTGAGATCTAGCTCGGCGAGTGGTAGCCACGAAAAAGGGCTAAAATATCACGTTTTTTGTATGGGTTAATTATTATTATTTTGTTTTTAGTATTAGTTATTATAGTGGCAACAGAAATACACAATCTGTGAAAATTTCAACTGTCTAGCTATTACGGTTCTTGTGATACAGCCTGGTGAAAGACGGACGGACGGACGGACAGCGAAGTCTTAGTAATAGTGTCCCGTTTTTACCCTTTGTGTACGGAACCCTAAAAAAATATATTTACGCTATATTAAGTGCTGCATATTGTTGAGCCAAAGAATAAAGTCGATCGTACCTACACTAAATTCTCTTTAAAACACGTACCTCCTGTTTCTCCTGTTTGACAGCTTTGTCATCATCCGCAGTTTCGGCCTTAGGGCTCCCGGCCGGGCTTGAGGGCTCCTCCTTATCCTCTGTAGACAAACAACACGTTAACACCTCGTGTAAAGTCGGGTGAAGGTGGTGGTACAGTGGTAGCGTCAGTAGGAAGGCAGCATGCGTTGGTTCAACAGCGGGAGTCTGTTTAAGCACATCGCATGGTTTTCATCATGATAACAAGTTTTGTTTTTTTAAGGAGAATTTGTCTGAGTAAGGTTGGTATACCTCTCATCCAATATCTTTGTCCAATCTTTGATCAAATTTCTTTGACGTAGGCCCATTCCACTTATCCAATATCTTTTTTCTTCATCAAGATTTGATTTAAACGTCATCAGAATCTTTGATCAAATGTCGGGGTCCCGTCCAAGTTTGATGAAATCATCCAATTTTATTGGACAAAGATATTGGATGATTACCTCCCTTATATGTCCTTTGCTACTTTCAATTGATGGACTAACTTCAGCGGTATTTATTTTCTGCACTTACAAACTTTTTTCTTAGAAATGAAGAAGAAAAAAATTATAAAAACATTTAACGTGACAATTATGCAAATGACAAAACGAAATTGTGTGCAAAAATATATAAAGGAAAAAAAAACATAGTAAACATAAATGGCACCGCTTTTATTTACGCCTGTTTTTATTATCCATGTTTTTTATATCTTTTAAATGGCAGTGGTGCGCTGTAACTTAAGGTGGTATTCCACTCGTCCAATATCTTTGTCAAATCTTTGATCAAAGTTCTTTGACGTAGGCCCATTCCACTGATCCAATATCTTTGTCCAAGTTTTTTTTTTCATGCGTAGCCATATTGATTTAACTGTCATCGGAATCTTTGAATAAATGTCGGGGTCCCGTCCAAGTTTGATGAAATCATCAAACTTCTTTGATCAAACGTATATTGGACAAAGATGAGTGGAATACCTCCCTTAGACAATACTAATAAATTGACAGAGTAATCCTGTACAATTATTAATTAATTTTCAGACTGTCCTGAAACTACCCTAAAAAAATGTTGGGGTACTAGACGACGATATTTTCGTTTCGTTGGTTTTTCCTTTAATATTCATCAATACTCACGTGATACGTATCTTGATGAAATGATGAGTGTATCGCGTGATAATGATAACCGAGTAAAGGACCTCATTTATTTGTTAGTTGCTGGGAAATCACGGTTCACATGGTTCCATCGGAAGACACACCGCTGAGATGGAACTATTTCGTGCAATACCTATTATTACTGTTTTTACTATTTCTCTTTTGTTGTGTTGTATTGTAACGAATAAATGTTTTCCATTTCTATTTCTATATATTTAATAGATATATACTAATGTTTCTGCTCACCCCAGAAACAAATGTGCTCACTGGGATTCGAACCCGGGACACCTCTAGCTTTGTTTTTTTTTTATTAAATTGTGTTTGCAGGTTGGAATCTGCTGCACCACTGGTACGTACCCTCGTCCCGCTCGTCGTCGGAGAGCGGCTGGCGCGGGTGAGCGAACAGGTCGGGCAGGAAGTGCCGCAGCAGCTGCTTGATGCGCCGCTTCTCCGCCTTCTGTATGCCGGTCTGGCGGCGCGCGTGGTGGATCAGCAGCTCCGCCGCGTCGCGGACCACTTTGATCGCTGTTGGCAAAACGGAAACGTTAATAAAGTTTAGGAGCAGAAGTGTAGGTACAGTCAGATGCGGCCCGACGACAGCTCGTAGTTCTCTCTCTGCTCACTAAAGGCCTTATTACACCTACCTAAATTTAGTCATCCTGATTAGAGTGCTTAGGACGCTCCTAATTACAGTGTCCTAAATTTAGTCACTGATTCATTCAGCATTTCAATCGTGTCGGTGGCGAACGTCTCGGATGCAATGCCGCCAGTATCATCTAAAAAATCAAAGGATTGGTCTTGGAGTAGCCTTGGCCATGGAAGTTAGAAAAAAGAAAAAAAGGAAGACTTGGGTCAAGGAACATTTATTGCTGAGGAACAAATTGTCGACAATAAATATAACGGATATTTTAGAATCTGAAGATTTCAGATCTTATTTGCGAATGGATGTGAATGCGTTTGACGAATTATAGTAATTCTACTACAGATAAGGTCAAGCTACACACCTTCCTGCCTGTTCCTCATATGGTAGTCCACAACGAGATGGGGGCCAGGCTTCCTGGCCGCATAAGCGCTCTCCACCTCGTTGTACAGCGACTTTGAGCGCATCGCCTTCAGGTCGTTCTGCTTGAAGTTGATGCCTTGGTGGTCGAGGGATTTAAGGTAGTACTTCTCGTTCTGCTCGCGCCATTGCTTGTTGAAGCCCTGTGGAATTCAAGTGTTGTTAGGGAACCATTCACACTATATGGATCAACTGCTTGAACCTTGTTTCGCAAACAAAAGTTTCATAGATGTATTGATATACAGAATTATTCATTTAATAGAAAGCTTTTTTTTTCAAAAGGGTCGCAGTTCCAGCCTACTTTTCTATTAGACTTAAATGAGTTCCACATGATGACCTTAAGTCTACATAAAAAGTTAATGGCTTAGGAAAAAAAAGCTTTCTAATGAATAATTCTGCGAATCAATACATCTATGAAACTTTTGTCTGCAAAAGAATGTGCCACAGGATCAACTATTATTCTTGATTGTATTGAAAAGAAGAGTCTTCCGTTCTGCCTGGATTTTGGCGGAATTGGTCGCCGGTACAATCATGTATTGAAAATACGTCGTCTTTCTTTCAGCCTGAAACTTTTTTAACCGACTTCAATAGAAAGAAGGAGGTTATCAGTTTGTCTACATGTTTTTTTTAAATGTATGTATGTTCCCATTAACTCTAGCCCACGTTGGCCGATTTTTATTATATTTTTTTGTTTTAAAGCAGGTACCCCCAAGTTAGTCCCATATTGATTTGGTGAAGGTCTAATGATGGGATCCAAGAGGAATCGAGGGAACTCCTCAAATTTATTAAGCACGCGGATGGCAATTCTGGTATTTTCTGTAGTTAACCTTGCATCTGTCTATTTGTAGTCGACTGTAAGTACTTGTGAGTGGGAAGGATATGTGAATATCTCGTGTGTGTGGCATGGCAAAGTACAAAATTGGAGTCGGTATTTTTCTATACTAATATTATAAAGAGGAAAGGTTTGATTGTTTATTTGTTTGCATTGAATAGGCTCCGAAACTACTGAACCGATTTGAAAAATTATTTCACTGTTGGGAAGCTACACCAGGCCCGGGTGACATAGGCTATGTTATGTATTTTCAAAAAATTTAGGCATCGTTACTAAAACTCCAATAATGTAACCCAATTTGTTAAAAAAAAATACCAAAAATATTATTTCCTTCGCGTGCGCTGCGAAAACTATTGATGATAGAATAATTATTTGTTAATTATGCGTGTATTATTTTTGAAATTTTTGTTAAATACCTGTGCACGGGGCTGTCGGCTAGTAGGGAATAAAATTATTCATTTAAAATGTGTTCAGTATATACCTTCTGCGCCTCCCTCCATTCCTCCTCCTTGGCTTTGAGCCGGCGCAGAACAACTGGCACGGCCACCACGGGATTCTTCTTCAGGCCCGCGATTATGTCCACCGCCTGCGAACAAACGTGGGCTTGAGCCGATGCCTATAATACACATCATATCCCACTTGTGGGCACAGGCCTCGTCACGGGGCCATTTGCAATGCGTGGATAGATGATAGCTGCGTACCCTTATTTAAAAAGCTAAACATACTCCCATTACCCTGTTTATATATAAGAGATGTGTGTATTTTTGTCTGCAACAACCGGTCCTACTTCAGAAAACGTTCTGAAATCATGCACAGGCAAACCAGACCAAGGGTTATGAATCTGTTGCATAAACCTCGTGCTCGTAAGGCGATGTACGGTAGAAATGTGTTCAACATGTGTATAAAACTATTTAATATCTTACCTGACGAAATAAAATCACTACGAGGTAATAGTTTTAAACACAAATTGTCCACTTGGCTTCTGGACAAGTGTTTCTATAGCGTAAAAAGTTATTTAGACCAAAGTTGACGTAGAAAATTGAATTTTTACTCCGTTATATTGACATTTATTTTATAATTATTACCGACTAATTTTGTGATTTCTAATATTCTGTTATTGTATTGTTTGCTTATTTGTTAATGTTGACGTAACGTAGCACTCTGAAATGTTTGCATGCCTGCTTGCAGGCTGAATACATGGAACTGTATTTTAAAATTTAATGTATAACACCTGTTTGTACCTACTGTATTCCAGCAAATAAACAATTTGATTGATTGATCACATTAAAGATAATTTATAGTACATAAAGCTGTCATAAAACATTAAGTCATATTTTGCTTTTCTGCGTACAAATTTTGGTTGTATGTAAATGTAAGTATGCGACATACATTATAAGTATTTATTATTGTAGTACCATAAACAGTGAGTGCACATTTTGTATCATGCTTCCATGAAGCGGACGGCAGAAGCACAAGTAAAAAAAAAAGATTTTTACGAAAAGGAAAGCGCTACTAAACACATACATTGCGTTCCTTGCCGCATACCTTTTCCACCGTAATGTAATGTTCATGCTTTGCCGGTAAAAAAGTAATAATAAGCGCCTGCTATATAGCTACTAAACATTCACCGCTCTTACTAGCTTTACAAATGGAAATAAATTCTTAAACATATAATAATGAGTACTTAAATATATAATAATGAGTTCTTAAATATATAATAATGAGTTCTTAAATATATAATAATGATTCGGACCCTGGGTAGCTAGCTTCGTAAATGACATACGGAGCGCAAATAAAAAGAATTAAAGCTAAAATAAAAATGTAAAAATGGGCAAAGTTGTAACTAAACTTATTGGGGCACCCATTAACAACATAATTATTTACTTTGGTAACCGGCAATTGATTCATTATGCAATTGTTTGACTTTTATATTTACATACATACATAAACCTATCCCCATATTCCCAAAAGGGGTATAACACATGAAATTTAATTTCAGTGTCAATTCCAATATTATTGTCTTTTATCTACACTTATTTAGTTAATCCTCTTTAAATTGTTCATAAACCATCCGTAAAGACCCTCGAGCACGGGGATGGTGGCCTTTCGCCTCTCATTATATAACAATTGCATAAACTACTATTACATCTTTGGCCATTTAGCACTACAAGTACAATAAAACTACAAAGTCATGCTAAGAGCTTGCTCGCTCGTACCACCTTCTCGCCGTAGATGCGCCGCAACGCCCGCTGGTGTATGGTGGCCGAGTGCCCGCCGAGGCACTCGTCGAGGCGGTACTTGGCCGCGTCGTCGGGTGTCATGCGAGACAGTTTCTTTTGAACGCCCTCGAGCACGCGAATTGTGGCCGCGTTGGTTTCGATTACCACGTCCAGCTGGAATATAATGACATTGTTAATCGTTGTACTTTAATATTTAATATGCTATAAATAAATAAAATGAAAAATTATTAATAATAATATATTGGGGGACAATCTTACACAAATCGACCGAGTCCCAAACTAAGCAAAGCTTGTACTATGGGTACTAGACGACGATATACATACTTATATAGATAAATACATACTTCAAGACCCAAGAACAAATATCCGTGAAAAATGCACAAATAAATGCCCTGGCCGGGATTCGAACCCGGGACCTCTAGCTTCGGAGGCAGAGTCACTACCAACTAGGCTAAACAGGTCGTCAGAGACATTTTTACACAAATTAGACTAGTCCCATAGTAATCTCAATAAGGATTGTGTTATGGACTTATGGTTACTGGACGACGATATATTTAATAGACATATACTTAAGTCCATAGTAAACATCCAAGTCCCAGAACCAATTGTTTCTGCTCACCACAAACAAATGCCCTTACCGGGACTCGAATCCGGGATCTCCAGCTTCGTAGGCAGGGTCACTACCAACTAAGCCAAAGTGGTTGTCTAAATAGTCTAAATACTTATATCTCGCCTTATTGTTGGCCTGTTTAGGCTAGTTGGTAGTGACACTGCCTACGAAGCTAGAGGTCCCGGGTTCAAATCCCGGTCAAGTATTCAAATCAAGGTAATTGTTTTCCGTGGTGAGCGAAAGTATTATTTGGATTGGATGTTTTCTATGTATAGTACAAAACCTATAAGTATGTACCTATATGTATTAAATACAGGGTGAAAAGATTGAATGCCACATGGATGGCAACTAGCTTAAATATTGGAAATAGCACATTATATGTAAAAGGAGACTCCTTAATTTTTAAAAACAATAAATTCTGCATTTATGGAAATCATTTTTATGTTTGATTTTTTGAATTTGTCTTAGCTCCGAGTAGCATAAAGCTAGTAA
The DNA here is from genome assembly GCA_905163555.1 of Notocelia uddmanniana. Taxonomy (NCBI): domain Eukaryota; kingdom Metazoa; phylum Arthropoda; class Insecta; order Lepidoptera; family Tortricidae; genus Notocelia; species Notocelia uddmanniana. Next base: position 5,144,987 of record LR991077.1, read on the forward strand.
AACATCAGTAAAATATACGAAAAAAATAACGTTTTTATATATTTTGTACGAAACGGGTCGAGGGCGGAACGAAGTTCGCCGTGACAGCTAGTAAATTATAAATAAAAAAATAATGTTTTGCAACGATATTTTACTAACCTCAAATCTTTCATCTTCACACCGATATATATACTCCTCGTACTGCGTCTTCCGTGACGTCACGAACGTAGAATCCTCGCTCCACGTAGGGAAAGACACCCAAGTGTCGTTGAGCACCTGAAAGCGAGCATTATGTAGTACTCCCGTGGTTGTGTGGTAGGGCGCAAAACTGTAGTTGTGATCACAAAGTACAATATAAATACTTAGATAGAGAATACCAGTGAAATACTCCACATAGATCGTAGCGCCGTTGTGTATTTAGTAAGAACTAACCGCACGACCGCTGCATCCCTGTCACTTCAACATGCAAGTGCGATAGAGATAGCACCCAGTGACATCTGGTATAAACAAGTTACAACTAACATTTCTATAGAAAAATTCGTACTTCGAGCTGAAAGGCCCCTGGTTGTGATATCAGTAGGAAGGCAGCATGCGTTGATTCAACAGTTTGGTTTCTGAGTTTGCACATCGCATGGTTTTCATCATGTTGGGAAATGTAGTAGTTTCTATATGTTTATTTACGTTTTATAATTAAGGGCGCATTTCACGAATATGCAGGTTCAAAACAATATTTGACTTGAACACGTAAAATTACTTAAAATGACCCACATTTTATAAACATGTTATTTGATTTTGTATTTTCTTGCTTAGACATTAAAGTCGCTTTTTGAACGGACTAATTTGATATAATACGGCCAATTCAAAAGATTCTGTGTAAATGTATATGGCAGACTATAAATAAATAACATTAGTCGTATAAAACTTACTCGCCAAGCGTGACAACGTGTTTATGTTTCGTAAAACGCTTGGTTCTAAATCTGTCTTGTTTACGAAATATTATTTGTTTACGAAGAATTCGATAAGTCTGTTTGTAAACACTTTCGAGAGGGGTTAAGGTAGGTTAATCAATATTGTTTGAAATCTGTTGCGTAACAAGTTTTCGGGGATTCCTGTAGCCTATTATAAGGCAGAGTTGCACCAACTTACGATCACAGAGCGATCAACGTTAAATATGGCGTCCGCAGCTGTCATCCCATAGAATATTAGTAACGTAAACTATAGCGGACATGATCAGTTCAGCTGTTTTTGAGTTATCGTAAAAAGTCTTCGATTATTAGTAAGAGACGTACGAAGCGCTGCGAAGGTATTCCCTTTTGCCTGTTGTTTTTTTTAAGTAAGTTCATTGGGCAACTACGGAACCCTACACTGAGTAGAACCCGACATGCTCTTGGTCGATTTTTTTTGGCATATTGGTAAGCTTCTTGAACAATATTTCTTTGCTATTCCGCTAAAAAACGTGTAGGTCTATTAGTGTTAATGTACGTCCACCGAGCAAATCAACGTTTGCTCAGTGGACGTGGCGCAAGCAACATCTCCTGCCAGCATCTCCTGATGATGCCTCGTAGTGAGGCGAAACACGTGTCGAGGTTTTGTGTTTCTGCGTGGTGGTTTTTTGTATTTATTTGCATATTTGTGCGATATTGTTCAAGAAGCTTGTCATGGATTTCCGCAAAGTAACGCCTGATTCTATCAATGGCATATTGGTAGTTACCTCCTTGCAGAGCGGAGTGCGTCCGGAGCAGCGCCGGGCGGCCGCCTCGCGAGGCAGCGCGCAGTAAGAAGTCCCGAGCCGCTTGCACGTCGACAGGTCTGAGGGGAAACGGCTTTGTTAACACTACCAACACGTGGGTGAGGACAAAATTTTTGGACCATCGTTAAGCCATTTAGCAATAGGGTTTACCAACACTAAAAAATATTTATGATAAACAAATCATACGAAAATACTCGGAAACAATCAAACTTCAGCTTATTTATGCAATTTACAAGTTAATTTAAATACATGGAAAATTACAAGTTTTTTTAAATAAATGGAAAAAAGGACGTAGTTTGACCATAGAAAATTGTGACGTCATTAGGAAATTTCCCTACAACTAGTCCACAGGGAGCTTGATTCTCCATACCGATTTGGCGAGAACCGAGTTCAGTCGAGCATGCGGGGGATCCTTAACCGATCCAACTCTTCCTTACCCGTTTGTCGCAAAATTTTACCTCCCTCTATTTGACGGGCCCGCGACTTCGCGGCCAATTTTTGCGCACGCGCCTTTACTGATTCTCCGCCTCCACGTGCGCAAATTCGCGGTCGCGGGAGAAAACAGAGCATGCTAGAATGCGGGGAAAGGGAGACGCCGGGGGGCGCCATTTTGGCCGCAAATTCGCGGTCCCGGGTAACGACAGGTAGCCCTGTCAAGCCTAGATCCCGGTGACACACGACCACATACCTATATCCATGGCGGCGTCTCCCTGCGGCCTGTCGTGACGTAGCTGAGCGCCCAGCGGTCCGATGGGCTCGTAGCGCACGGGCTTGTTGTCGAGCCGATCGGCGCGCTCGCGGTCGTACCCCAGCAGGCTGTTGCTCGACATCTGGTAGCTGTTGTTGAAACCTGCGAACAGAACATAAAGTTAGGAGAACGAATAGACTTGTAAGGCTTTCCCCGTCAGTATCATGGTTTTAATTTTTTTATAGGCGTTATGCAACCGTCGTTGTATGTAAAAAAATTACTTTGGCAGTGTTTCGTGGTTTTTTTTACTCCTATTTAATTATTTAGAAAAAAAATGTTAAATGGAAGTCAGTGTTCCGAGGTGGATACTGACCGGAGCTGGCGGTGGGGGTTGAGGGGGGCGACACGGGCCCCACGAAGTCCTGCAGCCACTTGTGCAGGTCGGGGTGTCGGCAGAGGAACGGTGACGTCACCGACACCAGCTCCGACGAGGAAATTATCTCGTTCGTGAACAGCATCAGGCATCTGTGGGTGGGACGTGGGTTAGAAGCACCTTAATGACATAAAAGAAAGTAAAACAGTGTTAGAATGGAAAGATAAGAGTCAAACGCCCTAGAGTTTTTAAGCGTCCTATCTATATACTGTTCTGTTCGCCTTCATATTTATGAAGGAGTCCCGCTTTGAGGTCCTGTTCCGTATTTCGAGGCTCTTATTCTCCGAAGTTTTAATAGATACCTATGTTAGTCTAACAGACAGATCAGTTATAATATAATACCAATTGGTAGCTAAGGAGTGGACGAGTGAATAGTAAAAAAACTGACGTGATGTGACGCGAAGCGCGGTACCTCCTGTTTTAGCTTGAACTAGTTTAAACCTGAGGTTGTACCACAGTTCGATAAGTAGAGTGTACTGTCATTTTACATCTATACACTATATGTATATTATATTGAAAAAATATACCTCTTCTAGATTTTCTCATGGTAGTTAATTGACACTCATAAGTGCACAGAATATTTCTAAATTGCAGAATTAACTTTGGAGGCCAGTGAGGATTTAGAGTACTTCTACACACTCGATTGACGTATTAACTAGGCTTGCGAGTGTGGAATGCATGTTTTTTGAGAGTCCAAACGCCGACTCCTCCTAGAAGCTGGACTGATTGACCTGCTGTCGGTCGCGGGAGTCCGCTGGATGCGGGTGGCGCAGGACCGGCCATTGTGTCACTCTTTGGGGGAGGCGAATGTCCAGCAGTGGACGTCCTTCGGCTGGTATGATGGAACACTGACCTGAGGAAGTTGTCGTACACCTCCTGCGAGCGGAGGGCGCGGCGCGCGCGGTCGAAGAAGTTGTACTCCTGCTGCGTGCCGTACTTGGCCGCCTCCGCGTACGAGACGTCGCGGACCATGCCGCCCGTCAGCGACGACAGACGCGACTTCTTGGCCGGCGGGAGGCCCACTGTCGAAATAATAGTACATTACTACAGAGGCCGCGACAAAAGGGGTTGCCGGCCGAGCAAGCGAGGCCGGATAGGCCTGAGGCGGGCAACCCCATATTTCCTGCCGAGGTATGTGCTTTTCTCAAATATGCAATGAAATAAACAAGCAAAAAAAATGTTTTATTTTTAATATGCATAGTGGCAGAATGTCATGAATGTCATAATGCCTGTGCCACAAATTTATGTGGAATGGAAATTAAAAAAGAGGACTTAGCCGGCCTGGGCCTGCAAGATTTGTATGAAATTCCATTAACGACCTCATGTCCTAGCCGCACCTGAAACGCCATACTTCGCAGCCTATTATAAGGAACATAACATCAATATTGCATTGCATGTTTGAGAAAATGAACTCTATTCTGCAAGTAGGCCGCAATGGCACTTTTACAAGTCAAAATCTACTAGCGTTTCTGAAAAAGAGGATCACTGCCGAGAAGAAACGCCGAAAGAAACTCGACAGTCAGTCATTATTCCCCAAAAATATGCTTATTGCAATGATAATACTTAACCTACTTAATATAAGTAAATCTGAGTATAGAAACAAAAAGAGGAAGAATATTTACTGTGTAGTTCAACAATGTGCGCTTTAAGGACTGCGCCAAGCAGTGCATGGCAGCGTTTGGCATCCACCACTGTTGGGAACAGATTGCAGAGGACATGATTGAGTGGCGAAAGGTTATCATAGGCGGGCGCGACAACCACGACATGGCCTGTTTTGATCTTTTTGAAGACCGAAGAAGGAGAAAGCTGGTGAGCAGGCCACTACCTCCTAATCCCCAATTTTCCTGCTACCTCTGCGGGAGACAATGCCGCTCCCGCATAGGCTTACATAGTCATTCAAGGAAGTTCGCTGGTCGCTGCTTGAATCGTCTGATAAAGACGGAAAGGCCAATGATGAGTTCAACAAGACAAACATGTGTTTACTAAAACATCTTATAACTTGCTTATAGTGTTTTAGAACACAAAAACAAATTATAGGTAAAAAAAACTAAAGAAAATGACCTGTTGTATATGTAGTCGTGACGTGTTTGAATAGACATTTGTTTTTTTTTATTATTAAAAATGGGATTGCTCTTGGCCGGCATCTATATTCCCTCTGCCTTATAAAAGGGGTTAAATTTGTCATTTAATAATATAATAATAATAATATTGGGGGACAATCTTACACAAATCGACCTAGTCCCAAACTAAGCAAAGCTTGTACTATGGGTACTAGACGACGATATACATACTTATATAGATAAATACATACTTAAAAACATAGAAAACATCCAAGACCCAAGAACAAATATCCGTGAAAAATGCACAAATAAATGCCCTGGCCGGGATTCAAACCCGGGACCTCTAGCTTCGGAGGCAGAGTCTACCAACCCACGTCACTACCAACTAGGCTAAACAGGTCGTCAATTACAAAGAAGAACAATAAATACTTACGCATCTGAGTAGAAGACGTGAAACTGGGAGAACGCTTCAGATGCTGTGGAGGGGCAACGCTTGTAGATACTGTGCTTGTGTGTTTTGGGACCTGCTGAAATAAATATACGTTATAGAGGGTATGTATAGGGTATTTTTAGAGTAGGGTTTTTAGGAAAGTTCAGAACATAAAAATGCAGCCATTAGTTATATCATGGTGGTCAAACGGTAATTTGTTTCATCATTGTGACTGAAGCAATAGAATGTCACGATTGGTCAAGCGTTGACCTCTGTTAGAGAAAAATTTGAGATAAATACTATCTCTAACGGCATCTCTACAACTTTTATAAGTTGCTGTGTGATCTGATTGGATTAAAAAAAACTATTTGGCCGCGCTCCACAAGAATACTGCTTCGCGATTGGTTGAAATAATTAAGCGGCGCGCTCCTCTCGCATGGACGCCTATTGTTTTCGTCAATTTGGAATTTTAGATTTTGGAGTTGGGATTTATTTCCTCGCAAATGTGATGAAAATTTTTGTGATTAACTCGGGCGTAAGATGATTGCAAACACGCGTCATCAGCCTCAGGCTTCGGCGTCGGGCTTCTGATAGACTCTCATTCTATTCCTCTGCGTCAAAAAAACTACCCGAAGCCTGGGTTGGCCCAGCCCTAACAAAACTTGTAGTATAGTTACCTGGGGCAGCAGGTGCTGCGGCGGCGGCGCGTGCGGTGGCGAAGGCGCTGGCGCGGGCTGGAAGCGCTCCACTTCCGCTTCCGGCCGTTGCTGCAACACATACCAAGTCAAACACTGTCCGACCCAACCAGGATACAATTTATACAAAAAAAAAACCAGACTCCAATTTTGCACTTGCTATGGCACAATTTGTGGTTTCCGTGAGCCAATGCTTGGTTACCTACAGAAAATACCGAAATATGCGTGCCTATCAAATTCGAGGAGTTCCCTCGATTCCTCCTAGATCCCATCATCAGACCTTCACCAAATTTATATGGGACCAATGTTGGGGTACCTGCTTTAAAACAAAAAAAAAATACTAATATCGCCCAACATGGTCAAGAGTTATCGGGGAACATACAAACATAAAAAAAGAACAAGCAAACATGCAGACGAACTGAGTACCTCCTTCCTTCTATTGAAGTCGGTAAATAAATAACAAAAAAAATAATTATTTGTATTCCCTTAAAAAAAAACAACCATACACTGGCACAGGTCGTATACAGCCAATTCCAAGTCGTCGTCACGTTCACGAACTACAAATGTTCGCACGATCTTACTATAGCCTTACCTGCGGCGGCATAAGCGGCGGCGTGCGCGGATGCGGCGGATAGTGGGGCTTGGTCACAGCCTTAGCGTCTGGCAGGAACTGTCCGAACTCCGCCAGCAAGTCGTCCTGGTTCTCAAACAGCTTCGCCACCTGTTCGATTGACAACTATTTACATTGCGCCCGTGTTAGAAATTGGGAGTTTGTATATTTGTGAGTGGTCAGAACATAAAATGCAGCCATTAGTTATATCATGGTGGTCAAACGGTAATTTGTTTCATCACGTAGTGGTGTAGATTACAAAGAGTTTATAAACGCGATAATTTTACACGCAATGACACAGCCCTTTTAAATTACGTATGTCCAAGGAAACCTTTCTGGAAACTCGATAAAAAGAACGCGTCGAAAGTGCGAGTCGGACTCGCGCACGAAGTGTTCTATAAAAACGACAAAAAAACCGGCCAAGAGCGTGTCGGGCCACGCTCAGTGTAGGGTTCCGTAGTTTTTGTAATTTTTTCAAAAACTATTCAACCTATCAAGTTCAAAATAATTTTCCTACAAAGTTTTTATAAAGTTCTACTTTTGAGATTTTTTTCATATTTTTAAAACTTATGGTTCAAAAGTTAGAGGGGGGATGCACAATTTTTTTTACTTCTGGAGCGATTATTTCCGAAAATATTAAAATTATCAAAAAATGATTTTAGTAAACCCGTATTTATTTTTAAATACCTATCTAACAATATATCACACGTTAGGGTTAAAATGAAAAGAAAAAAATCACTCCCCACTTTACGTATAGGGGAGGTACCCTAATAAAATATTTTTTTCCACTTTTTATTTTACCACTTTGTCGGCGTAATTGATATACATATTAGTACCAAATTTCAGCTTTCTAGTGCTAACGGTCACTGAGATTATCCGCGGACGGACGGACAGACGGACGGACAGACATGGCGAAACTATAAGGGTTCCTAGTTGACTACGGAACCCTAAAAAACACGTTTTTTGTATGGGAACCCCCTTATGTAGTTATTTTATTATGCTTTTTTAGTATTTGCTGTTATCGCGGCAACAGAAATACATCATCTGTGAAAATTTCGACCGTCTTAACTATTTAAAAAATAGAAAGTCACCAGGTTTACAGCTAACAGACCCACTAGTGTTAAATTACGTCGCGGTTTATTTTCTAACAACTATTTGCAGATTAGGCCAATTAAATATTTGTAATAGTTAAAACCGTCTGCGTGATCGCATCAGGAATGAAGCCATGCGCACCAGAACCAAAGTAACCGATATAGCCCTCCGAATCGCTAGACTTAAGTGGCAGTGGGTGGGGCACATTGCATGTAGAACCAATGGCCGTTGGGGCGGAAAGGATCTCGCGTGGCGACCACATGGAACCGGAACACATGGTGGACTCATGACCTGGTAGGGGTCGCGGGTGTCCGCTGGATGAGGGTGGCTCAGGACCGGTCATTGTGGAACTCTTTGGGGGAGGCCTATGCCCAGCAATGGACGTCCTTCGGCTGATATGATGATGATGAAAAACCGTTAAAATGTTCACAATGTTCTATGATATATGATATTATAGTTGAGGAGTGTCTTTTCAAAAGGGATTTTTTTATGTTAGTGGTACTTCTAAAAAGAACCTTGCTCTGTAAAACTAAAGGCCAAATTTGGAAGTAGAGTTACAGAAAAAATAAACCCTTTTGAAAAGACACACCTCACTTGACGGCGTTTACCGGTCAGCAGTGTGGTCAATGCTAGACTTAACTAAATCTACTAAGTTTAAGGAACTTCAAACTCTCTAGACATACTAAAAAACAGCACTAACCTGCGAATACACCTCCTGTTCCGTCTGCTGCTTAGCCTGAGGCTCCTTCACATCCCGATGCCCGCGTTGGTAAGCGTGCAGTATCTCCAGGAACCGCTTGTATTTGTCCGGCTGCCTTGAGAAGCGGGACTGTAACGAATTTATATGTTAATTTTGGTAAATGGCTGAGTTTTTATGGTGATAGCGTTGGAGGGTCAGAACATAAAATGCAGCCATTAGTTATATCATGGTGGTCAAACGGTAATTTGTTTCATCATTAAGAAGGGGGAGCTTAGTGTTAACCTCGATTTTAAAAACTAGTTCTCTTGAATTGCATGTAATTACTAGTTTTAATTATTTTCACATTATGCCAATGACAACAGTCGCTAAGCGAAGTTTAATATTTAATTATATTAAAATGTCACGTAATAATTTAATATATAAAGTAATTTATATTTATTAATTTCGAATAAAATTTCATTTAATTTTCGTATAGAGATCTTCGGGTGGCTTGATAACTTCTAACAGTCAAGTTGCCCCACTCACTAGACAAGCCTAATCCCAATAAGGTCTAGTTTATCCCTTGGCATGAAAGGTCAGATGGCAGTCACTTGCGTAAAAACTAGTGCCTACCCCAGTTCTTGGGATAAGGGGACCCCGGGCATCCTTCAGGATGCTACTGTACTGGGATAATGCTAGGATGATGATAGTTATTTTCACAATCAACAAATTAATAGACGGCATTTATATTAAATTTAGTTGAACCTTGTCAAGCCACTTTTAAAAAATCTTAGCTACTGGAGCAATATTTTATGATTAACAATTATGGCGTCCGAAAAAATGGGATTTAAAGCACTTGTTATAAAGATTAAAAACATTTTTAAAAAGATGAAATTTAATATTTATTGCTATCCAATAATCCGGGATTTAAAAGATTAAATCCCGGATAGATGAGACAAAATCGCGTATAAATAAGAATTTATACGGGATTTTTTCTCATATATTTTAAGGCCAAGTCAAGAGTACCCTAAATCGGCGCACATACATGAAGAATGTTATGAGAGTTCATTAAGCGAAAGTTGTATGTCAGGATCGGATCCATGATCTCTGCCTACCCCTCTGGGAAACAGGCGTGATTATATGTATGTATGAATTTTTTTATTAAGTATTTATTTGTGATACCAGTGCAAGTGGTATCTGGGCAGTATCACGCCGGCAATGAGTTAAAATATCCGAACATCTCTCCCAGAAGACTTACAAAGCGGAGCAAAGAATTGTAATTACCTGCAATTGCAAATTAGCTTTTAAAAAATCTCACCTTGATCTTGTTAACATATTCAATAGCGTGGTTGAACTCAACCGGCTGGCTGGCCGGGGCGGCGTGCGGGCCAGAGCCGGCGGGCGGAGCCACGGTGCCTGCGAATATAGGTATTGGTCAGTGGTGGACGGTGATAGGGTGAGGGGTGGTACGGGTGAAGTGGTCAGAACATAAAATGCAGCCATTAGTTATATCATGGTGGTCAAACGGTAATTTGTTTCATCATGAACGCGGTAGAACTGTAATACTAATCAATTTTCGTGTATCGGGAATTGTATATGAGGCTAGTTTTATCACTAAGGCTCGGTTGCACCCACTTTACGATCAAATACCGATCAACGTTAAATATGGCGCCGACAGCTGTCACCCCATAGAAACGTCAAACATTCCATACATTTAGATTTTAACGAACACCGCTTACGATTACAGACAGTTTGGTGCAACCCAGCATAAGTAAGAACTATAGGGTTTCGTTAATATCCGCATGTTTTATATCGTCCAAAGGTAAACTAAACGTTACAAATACCTATAATACTCGTTTTAATATAAAAAAGTACATACCCATGTATATAATATACCCAAGTGCAGATTTCATGTACAAAGCCGCAATTTATTTGTTTTCCATACAACGGTTATTAACGAGTTCCAACGTCGTGACGTCACAATTAGCAGTCAATTTCTGTGGGTAATTTTCAGAGCTCGCAGGCGAACTAACATTTACTCTTTATTTGTTTTTTGTTGTTGTATAAGTTATTTTATTATAATACTGTATTTCACTGTCATATATTATACTAGCATGTTGAGGTGTTGGAAATTGCCTCCATAGTACTTTTAACTGTTCGTATTTTACACTTGTCACTTGTAATTTTACACTTATTGTTTTCGTTCTCAATTAAACACTCGTAATTTTCACTGATATGTAAAACAACATGATTAAGCAATAAATTTCAATTTCAATAATGTTATGTACGTAAGGGGGCACAGGGAACGTGAGTCATAGACGAGCACTGCACTAAGACTGTTTTATTTAACATTTCTCCAACTACCCTCAACATGCTACTTAATATGACAGTCAAATCAGCAACTTTTTACGAAACTTCAAATTTTCTATGGTCAATATGCGTTCTTTTTTATATTTTTAGGTATTTAAAATCTTTAAAATTGCATAAATAAGCTTTAGTTACATTTTATCGGAGTATTTTCGTATGATTTGTTTATTAGTAACGTACAAAAAAAAATTGTGTTATGAAATACCTATTACTATATGAGAAATAAAATGCAAAAATGTAAGAAAAGGGTAGATTTTGTTACAAGGAGCTGATAAGTCATCATGCGAAATTAAATGACAATTGAAATTTACACTTTATTGACTGAGCGAGCGAAGCGTCTCCGTTTCAGCTTTCGACAAAAACTCTTTCGTATGTCTGTCTGACCGGATGTTCTCCACATGTCGCATTTCTCAACCGATTCCCGTGAAATTTTGTGTGCAGGTTTCGATAATTATAGTTTTTTTTTGTCGACAGTTTTTGGAAATTTTGAACATTTAAAAAAAAATTGCGATGTCCACAGCACACAGAGCCACTAGTTATAAATGTGCTACAATTTCACCAGACACTAGCCGTCATTGCGAACGTTAATTGTGACGTCAACGATTACACTGACCGTTTTAGGTATTGTATCAGGGTATGTAGAATTAGTTTCGTTGCCTATTTTATTTTAGTGCCAGTAAATTATTCGCATAGTTTTGCATAATACGTTGTTAAAGATGCTAATAAATAATTAATGTTAGTCGTTTATTAGTTACTTGAAAGTTCATCTCTTGAAACGTGAGCGTGAAATGCAACATTTTCACATTTTAGTGCCGTGTAACGTCACAACATGGAGGCACTAACGATTCTAAACTCTCTATAGAGATCTAAAGGATTTCTATAGAGATCCTATACGAGTTTCACCATGGGGAGACAGAGAAGCTCTTATGCAGCTAAATTGAGAACTAGTCTTAAACGTCTGGCGGCTTACAATAAACAACCTCTTTAATTTGGCCGGGTAATTGTTTATTTGCCTCAAACTATTTGACTTGACGTTTAGATGACATTGAGGCAAATAAAGAAAAGAACTATGACAAGGACAACAAATGATATATCCCTCTCTGTCGCTCTTATCCAATTTAGTATACGGTCTTCTCGCTCTTAGTGCTATTATTATTTGACGTCTACTCAGGGTACTCTTGAGATTCTAGTGTGACGTGGACGGGACGTGGTGCCGTTCCAGAAGTTGTGGGAACTTGACGGTAGATGTCGCTACTAGTCTCCCTAAGGCTTTATTTAAGAGTGAACTGATTGAAAGATTCGTCGCCTCGGGCAAACCCGCGGGAGCTCAGTTCGTAAGAGCGACGGACGGATTCCAGAGGTCGTGGATTCAGATCCCGCCCGGGGTGATCAATTTTTCATTTTGGTTGGAAATTATAATTCCGCTTGTAAAAATATTTACAGAGGGATAGGGAATGTGCAAAAACGGAAGAGTTTATAACGAATACGAACACAAAGTACATATTTGTATTTGTTTACACCGCAAGGCCACAGGTGTTACTGTTTATTTTCCCTATGCTATCTGTCCCGCCACGTGATTCCCCGTCTTGGGGAAAATGAGTCCGTCAATGAGCGATGACATTGTAGCAAGGATGATGTTCTAGGTCGTTCCGTGACACACCGTTTGTGACGTGTTTCAGCACTTAAGATTGTATGCTGAGAACACAGATATCAGAGTAAAGCAGATCCGCTCATTTCAATTTCTATACATCTGATCTATTCTCACTAATGCACAACACAGTAAATTTAAGAGAGACAGACACATGTGACACGTCAGTGTCTCCGTCTCCATAACTGAAAATTGTACTGAACTGATGTTGTGGTGTGTTAAGTTTATATGGGATTTAACATCCTGGTGTGCTTTCAAATGGAGACATTTCGTTAACAGCCGTAAATTATTGTACTATCTGTCGAATTCTAACTCATATTGGCGGGATTTAACGAGACAACTATATGAAAAATCATCGGGCTTAATACTGCGAATCTGCTTTTCTCTGATGTCTGTGTGTTTCGTGACAGACGGTTTGTGAGGTGTTTCAGCTCCTCAGAGTAAGGATTTCTATAGAGACGAATTGCACAAAGAGGAACAGAAAAGCTCTTACGCAGCTAAATTGAGAACTGGTCTTATGCGTCTGGCGGCTTACCATAAACCTCTGTAATTTGGGTGGGCAAACTATTTGACATGGCGCATACATGACGTTCAGGCAAATAAAGAAAACCGGAACTATGACAAGGACAACAAATGATCGCTCTCTGTCGCTTTTATACAATTTGGTATTTGACCATCTCGCTCGGTAGCGGTATTATTAATATTATTATTTGACGTCTTCTCTGGGGTACTCTGAGTTCAGCGCTATATGGATTGTATGCTGAGAATTAAGTTCATTTGAAGACCTGTCACAAGTAATGTCGTATCCAAGAAATATAAATGAATTAAGTGAATTTTACTTTATTGTTTGCTTGAAGAAATAGTGGAAGAGAATTCAGGGTTAATCCTAAACCTTTTTCTCCACATTGCACGTTAAGTATTGCGAAAATATTAGTCTGCAACCTCCAAAACCCCATTGTTCTACTGATAGGACTTATTAATATAATTTACTTTATAATTTGTTTATTACCATGGCACACTTTACAGCCATGCAATACATGCATAAATTCGAACGATCGTTTGTCGTGACAAGTGTTTTTCGATTTTAAGTAACATTAGAGTGGTAGAACCGCAAAAAAAATAAAATAATAATAAACATATAGAATATTTTCTATCACGAATATCATCCCTGGTATGAAATAGAGAATGGAAGATTACACGGACGAAGCAGTGGGTAAAATCTAGTATATATTACAAATATCATTTGAATACACCCTTATATTGAGTAAAATGCCTGTGACAGATGGACATGACGAAACTATACGGGTTCCGTTTTCGCAATTTTTGCCACGGAACCTAAAAACCAGCCAAGCGGACACGAAGGGTTCCGTACCAATATCTATAAAAACGACAAAAAAATCACATTTATTGTATGGGGGACTCCTTAAATATCTATTTTATTCCGTTTTTTTAGTATTTGTTGTTATAGCGGCAACAGGAATACATCATCTGTGAAAATTTCAACTGTCTAACTATGACGGTTCACGAGATACAGCCTGGTGACAGACGGACAGCGGAGTCTTAGTAGTAGGGATCGTGATTACTTGTGATTCTTCTGGACTCGCAAGTGTCCATAGGCTACGGTTTCTGCTTACCATCAGGCAGGCCGTAAGCTTGTACGCCACCGTCGTTGTATAAAAAAAGGGTCCCGTTTTTACCCTTTGGGTATGGAACCCTAAGTAAAAACCGGCCAAGTGCGAGTCGGACACGCGCACGAAGGGTTCCGTACCAGACAAAAAAAACGCCAACAACTACTCTGTTGTATGGGAGCCCCCCTTAATTATTATTATAATTTAGATTTTAGTATTTGTTGTTGTAGCCACAATAAAAATACAAAATCTGTGCAAATTTCAACTGTCTACCTATTACGGTTCTTGAGATCTAGCTCGGCGAGTTATAGCCATGAAAAAGGGCTAAAATATCACGTTTTTTGTATGGGAGCCCCCCTTAATTATATTATTATTTTGTTTTTAGTATTTGTTGTTATAGCGGCAACAGAAATACACAATCTGTGAAAATTTCAACTGTCTAGCTATTACGGTTCTTGAGATACAGCCTGATGACAGACGGACGGACGGACAGCGAAGTCTTAGTAATAGGGTCCCGTTTTTACCCTTTGGGTACGGAACCCTAAAAAACGCCTAAAATAATCTGTCAACTCACCAGGAGCATGATGAATAGCCGCCTCGATCTGCTGATGCGCCTGCGATATATGGTGAAGTGTGTTAGCAGGCGTAGCGCTCACAGACAAATTATGGACGATGGCGTTGGAGACGGACCTGTTGGAGAGAGATAATTGGGATGTTGACAACAATAAAAATAAATTACTCTTCCATTAGAATTAATAAATCACACGAAAATACTCGGAAAATATCACGCTTCTACTTATTTTTGCCGTTTTAATGATTTTTAATTACATGAAGAACAATAAATGGACGCTATTTGATCATAGAAAAGGCGTGACGTCACTTGTTGCTATTTCCCTACAAACTTCATACTAACGGCGTTTTTGAAGTTTCATTAAAAGTTGCTGATTTGACTATCAGTCAACATCCCTATTAGATGGTATTCTTGTGAAATAGCATTTTTACCGACTTCAATAGAAAGATGGAGGTACTCAGTTCGTCTGCATATTTACTTTTTTGTTTTTTTTTTTTAATGTATATATATAACTCGTTGACCACGTTGGCTGAATTTGATAATTCTCTTTTTGTTTCCAAGCAGGTACCCCGACATTGGTCCCATATAAATTTTGTGAAGGTCTGATGATGGGATCCAAAAGGAATCGAGGGAACTCCTCGAATTTGATAGGCTCGCTTATGCAGATTTCGGTATTTTTTCCGTAGGTAACCAAGCATTGGCTCACGGAAACCACAAATTGTGGCATAGCAAGTACAAAATTGGAGTCGGTACTTTTTGGTATAAATTATTTACGTGCAATGCTTTCTTTAACGTCAATGAACAGCTAGTGTTTATGAACAATATTGATTTTATTCTTGATTCAGTTTCAGTTTTATATGAAAAACGCGGAAATGGTTTGCGGTTCCCCGTTGTGTTTATGATTATATAAAATTTTAAGCTAAGCTATATTTTTGTCCATCAAGCGTACTCCCATCTTAAAGGCCGGCAACGCACTTACAACCCCTCTGGTGTTGAGTGTCCATGGGCGGCGCTAATCGCTTACCATTCAGGCGATTCGTCTGCTCGTTTGCCTCCTGTCATAAAAAAACACTAACCTACTTCCTATTGCACTACTAACACGATAATACCTAAGATACAGGTATTACCTAGTTTATATGTTCATTGTTCATGCTGTTATTTTTAATTACTTATTAGAAATATGAGCATTTTATAGTTAGGTACATATATTATTTCTGTCTAGATAAGAAGTTTTGTACTTTAAATTTTAATATTGCTACTAAGCATGTTCTAATTTTTTTACATTACCTTGACATTGGGTATGTTTTTATATAGTATATTTAAAATAATAGAAAAAAAAAACTTTTCCGATACAGGATCACCTAGTTTTGGCAATTGTAATGACGACCACTGAAGCCTAGTCTATGAAGCTGGTAGACTGGGGTTCGAATCCAGGTCAGTACATTTATTTGTGGGATGAACACGACATTTACTTGTGCGTTCTAGAGTCTAGGATGTTCCATGTATTTTAAGTGATCTACGTAAGTATGTAAATCGTCGCCTAGTACCCGTAGTACAAGCTTTAGTACCCATAATACAAGCTTCGTAAAATTTGTGTAACAATGTCCACAATTATTTATTTTATTTTATTTAACTAGCAATAAGGTTTTCCATTCAATAAATATTCTTTGATTATCCTATTTTAAAATAAAATGCAAAGTTGGGATATATATGCTGTTATAATGATTGAAAAATATAACTGCTAAATAAATAAATTTTGTATTCGTATTTGGATAGATTAAAGAAGTACTGTTCGTGTTTGCTGCGAAGGTCTCCGTTTCAGCTTTATCGGCCTCATCTTTGCCCCCTGGCTAGATGCTGGCCAAGAGCAATCCCATTTTTATTATAAAAAAAATGCTTTCGTATGTCCGGATGGTTACTACAGGTCGCATTTCTAAACTGATTCTAGGGGAGCAGCCCTAGTATAGTATAAAAGATCCTACAAATTATTGAATATCTCCGAAATGGTGCGAATTGGGATACTAGTGTCTGCGTGTGGCGACCTGCCTGCGACTCGGTGTCCGGGTTTGTGCTCCACACAGGTGCCCCTGCGGCAGCGAGGTCGACACCCTGGGACATCACGGACTTTCTTGCCAAAAGAGCGCAGGCCGCTTCTCTAGACACGCCGCACTCAACGACATTCTCCGCCGTTCTCTTGCCACCGTCAACGTGCCGGCGCTACTAGAGCCACCCGGCATTCTTAGAGACGATGGCAAGAGGCCGGATGGTATGTCTTTGATTCCGTGGAAGATGGGACGTGTGCTAGTGTGGGACGCCACGTGTGTGGACACGTTGGCTCCTTCCCATCTCCACGGAACTTCAGTCAGAGCAGGTGCGGCGGCAGAGGCGGCCGAAAAGGCTAAGCAAAGCAAATATAGGGGTCTCGGCGCCGAATATAACTTCGTTCCGTTCGGCGTTGAGACCCTCGGTCCGTGGGGTCCCAGGGCCCATGACCTTTAAAGAAGTGGCAAAGAGGCTAGTGGACACCACTGGTGACCCAAGGGCTGGCAGCTTCCTCGCACAACGCATCAGCATTGCTATACAGCGAGGAAATGCTGCCAGCATCTTTGGCACGATGCCGCGGGGTGACCCCTTATTATAAAATTATTTATTTTGTAAGTTTTTAATAAGTAAGTATAGGATATTAGTTGAAATTTGTGATATTTTCATTGAGTTTGAGCATAGTTTTAAAAAACATCTGATACATGAATATAATACATAATAAATACTAGTGTCTTAGAGAAAATCACTTCATTTCATCTTAGGAATCTGCTCTCGCAATTAGCGGAATTCAATGAAAACATCCTGTATAAGTAGATTTTTGTCGCTAATATGAAAAAAAAAGCCAATTTTAAAACTCACAGCCTCTACAGAATGTTTATACTCACTGTGCAACGGGCAGAAGATGGACCAACTGCGCAGGTGGGTGGTGAGCGGGCTGCGGCCCCACGCCCACCCCGGCGACCCCACCGACCCCTCCGACCCCCAGCAGCACGCCCGACCCCAGCCCGGTCGGGGATGGCATGGACACAGACACCTGAAGGAAAAGGAACTGTCAAACTGTTTCTGTTGTCCTGAATATTAACAATCCTAACCGATAGCACGGGTGTTTGATTGCAATAATGGTTTTTTTCAGAATAATATATTTATTAAAAATGCGATAAAAATGCGATATGAGGCTTTCTTTATTACCGCCCGTGGTAAGTAAACAATTTTACCCCCTGGTTAGAAAGTGGTACTTTCCGCACGCGTGTAATTGTAAGAGTATTTGTATCGTATTCGATACAAATACTGTTACAATTACACGCGCATTATCGTATTCGATACAAATACTCTTACAATTACACGCGTGCGGAAAGTACCACTTTCTAGCCAGGGGGTAAAATTGTTTACTTACCACGGGCGGTAATAAAGAAAGCCTCATATCGCATTTTTATCGCCAAGGGCGTCAAATACCTGCGATTCGAGAAATTCTTTGCATTACCTCCATAGGTACACTACCGTCAAAAAGTTTAGGACCAAACACAATTTTTAGTTTAATTTTTTTAAATTATTACGCAAACCAAACAAGGCAAAAATATTGCAATGGGCCATTTCTCACAAGGATTGGACTTTTGCAAACTGGTTGAGTACTACGGACAGATGAATCAAAATTGATCCAACCATTGTAGATTATTTGCATATTTTGTGTTTGGTCTTAACCTTTCTGACGGTAGTGTAAGTAATGTACTATTTATTGCACACCTCGCAAGTAATAAGTAATCTTTGATTTTGAATACTTATTCTAATAAATAAACAAAACTGTCCCCAATTTTCCATTTAATTTTTCCAAATTCCAATCAAATAAAACACACACATGATAGAAGATGTTTTTATTTATCAAAGACAGAGCCTAATTCTGTTGGTAATAATTATAACACCCGTCTTTTGCGTTGCGTTGGCGCTAAAAACAATATATACGATGATGACCCATGAAGAACAAAGCATGATTTTTTATCCTCATAACCTGTTTAGCCTAGTTGGTAGTGACTCTGCCTCCGAAGCTAGAGGTCCCGGGTTCGAATCCCGGCCAGGGCATTTATTTGTGCGTTTTTCACGGGTATTTGTTCTTGGGTCTTGGATGTTTTCTATGTATTTAAGTATGTATTTATCTATATAAGTATTTATATCGTCGTCTAGTACCCATAGTACAAGCTTTGCTTAGTTTGGGACTAGGTCGATTTGTGTAAGATTGTCCCCCAATATTTATTTATTTATTTTTTATTTATTTATTTATAAGTCCTTTGTTTAACTGTAGTAGTCGAAACTACCTAGTGTATTATACCAAGTACAAACTAAGAGTAGTGTTTCAGACCCAGACGTGTCTTTTTCGATTTTGTATAAATTCTTGGCATTGGTTATCTTCATTATGTTCCTTTTAGCGCATCCTTAATTTGTACTTGGTGAAGTACATTAGGCAATTTTATGCTATGCAGTTAAAATGTCAATTTGTACTTGTACAAGTACGCGGGGCCTTACGAGGTTAAAACATGCCTGGAGATGTTCCATATATCCACCACCACCATATCAGCCAAAGGACGTCCACTGCTGGACATAGGCCTCCCCCAAATTCACGGGGGGCATATGCCATAATCGCCACGCTTGGCATGCGGGTTGGCGATCGCAATATCTCCACCGCACTCCAGGGATGCTGCTGCCCATCCCCCGGAGGTCTTGGTCGTAGTTTTAGGACATACCCAAGTCCATATATGAGAATCACAAAATAACTTCCACATACCTGTCCATTGCTCTGAACTTCGATCTTGTAGCCTGGAGGCAGGAAAGTGTTGAATCCCACGATCAGCTCCGGATGGCCTTTGAACAGGTTCGACACGCGGGTGATCACGCCGGGAGTGTCGATCCTGAAATGTCCACTTAATTAGACAATTGGTTATATATACAACTAAGTATTCGACTAAATTGTAATGTATGGGTACAGTTTCGATAAGAGAGATTTATTTGCGCTTTGGTTTTGTGTCTCATACGTTTTAAACCTTTCTGAATAAGTGAATTCAGACATAAATTAAAAAAATTGTGACATTGAATTTGACAGTGTAATGGACGATTCACATCAAACGGCCGGAGCCGGGGCGCACCCCACTAGAGTCAAAGGAATTCGAACCCTCCATACAGAAGATAGATTTCATATTTGAATGAGTTGCGGGTACCCGGTCCGGGCCGTTTGGTGTGATCGTCCATTTTAGTCACCTGCTTGTTTGAAAGATTCTGAACTATTTAGAATAGTATATGACCTTGACGAAGAAAATTAAATTCCTAACTCGTATGATATTCATTGCAAATAAATGTGATAAAGACTTCAGTAGGAAGGCAGCATGCGTGTATCACCACAGGGGATCTGTTATTGCACATCGCATGTGTTTCATCATCGTCTTTTATTCGAAAATACAGAAAGTATGTACGTCTTTGGCTTTAGGTTGTCTTCAGTTCGATTTTAAAAGCTTCTTTGGGGAAAAATTATTCGTGAACAGTAGATTTTGTTTAAAACTAATTAACATTTATAAGTGCCCTTTACGATTGATCAGTGTCGTGGGTTTAGCTAGGGCATTGTTGTGTAGATATTTTGTCACTTACGCAACATCTACATCATCATCATATCAGCCGGAGGACGTCCACTGTTGAACATACACCTCGCCCAAAAGAGTGCGACAACGACCGGTCCTACGTCTTCATCATCATCATATCAGCCAAAGGATGTCCATTACTGGACATATGCCTCCCCGAAGAGTGCTACAAGTACCGGTCCTGTGTCTACATCATCATATCAGTGTGATATGCGAGGTCTATGAACCTCTCCCAAAAAGTGCCACAATAATTGGTTCTACATCCACATAATTCATTCAGGTCATTATCTCACTGAAGACCTTAAAGACGATGTAGACATGGAGAGGGAGCGAAGGGCATTGTCAGTTCGAGCGAATATGCTGGCTCGCAGATTTTCTCGGTGTACAGATGCGGTTAAAATCACGCTTTTTAAGGGTTACTGCACATCAATGTACACCACTAGTCTGTGGGTCAGTTACACTCGGAGAGCTTATAATGCCCTTCGCATTCAGTACAATAATGCGTTTAGGGTGCTGTTGAGACTGCCACGTTTCTGCAGTGCGTCAGCCATGTTTGCCGAGGCGCGCACAGATGGTTTTGACGCCGTCTGGCGCAAGAAAACTGCCTCGCTAATGGTCAGGGTGCGCGGCAGTAACAACAGCATTCTAAATATGATAGCAAATAAGTTAGATTGTCCTCTGATGTGGAATCTCAGTCAGAGGACCAAATCTCCTTTTTCAATTGTATACTAACATAGGCTAAGCATAACTAACACCGATTGGATCTAAGTTGTCCTTGTTAAATAATTAAATAAATAAATAAATAAATAATATTTAATGGAAAGAATATTAAATAACAAAAAAAATACTCACGTCTGACTCTTAAACTCCTTCATAATGTCCAGGAAGTCATTGTAGACCTGCGGCTGAGTGTTGAACTTGTATTTGACGAGGTCCAAGTAGGACAGGGCGTCTTCCACCTTGAGGCGTTGGAACTGAGCGCCGGGCGGGGGTTGAGCCGCGGCCGGTAGCGCCTGCGCCGACGGGGACTGCCCGCCCGGCAGAGGCAGCTGCTGCTGCGGCGGTTGGGGGATCAGCTGTGGGCAAAAGGAGGGTAAATGATGTTGGTTCATGAAATAATTTATACAAAAAAAAACCGACTCCAATTTTGTACTTCGCTATGCCACAATTTGTGGTTTCCGTGATCCAATGCTTGGTTACCTACAGAAAATACCGAAATCCGCATATGCGTGCCTACCAAATTCGAGGAATTCCCTCGATTCCTCCTAGATCCCATTCACAAAATTTATATGGGACCAATGTCAGGGTAGGTTTTAAAACAAAAAAAGAATTATCGAAATTGGCCAACATGGTCAAGAGTTACAGACGAATTGAGTACCTCCTTCCTTCTATTGAAGTCGGTAAAAACAAGGATTCGGAAATTGAACTGTTGAAAAGGTGTGAATAAGAACGCTACAAAGTTCATACATATTTGAAGTTTCGTAAAATAAAATGTTGCTTATTTTATTTGACTAAGTAGCCAAGTACTGTTGAAAATCTATTGTTTAGTGGAAAAAAAATGAATATCATAAATCCAAATTGCTGATGCTTAAATAATTCTATCTTTTATTATAAGTTTTTATACAACTTGCACTGTTCATGTGAAAGGTAGTCCTTAAAAAAATTGTAATCCTTATTCAGTCACTAGCTGGTATCCAATTGAGCTGAAATTTGGTATACTTATGCAAGTACGGTGACTATGCAATGTTATGGTACCACCGACCTGATCTGATGATGGAGACATAAGGCGGTCATCAACACAAGATAAACCCGTCGTGTTTGGGCTCATTGGATCCGTCTCAACGAGTAGTTAATGACCGTGGAAGAAAGCTAGGTCGCATCATCACCACAGTTACCACTTCAATGGGTTCAGAGACTTCAGTAGGAAGGCAGCATGCGTGTATCACCACAGAAAATCTGGTATTGCACATCACATGTGTTTCATCATTGTCTCACCTCATAACATATTCTTCAGCAATCAGTTGAACTATCTCTATTTATCTAGACACGCGGCAGCGCGTCCAGCCAAGTTCACCCCAGGAACTGGCGGACAGCAGCCGTGTGTTATATTACACGAACCGCTTGGAGCCACTTTTGACCCCCGAATAACTCCAAATCTATCTAACATAAACACTTCTTAAATATCCAACAGCTTTTATGGTATTATAACATACTGCATAGAAAACTGCCAAGTTAAGGCTCAAAATGCATTAAGCCGCAGTAAATTAGTTTTACTGTAAACAATCTAGTGCCAAACTTGGCAACTTTTCAGATAATCTACGGAACTTGGCGCCCATTTAGATCTCAATTCTTTTGTAGGTGAACTTGGCTGCCATTTTCACATTTATGTTTTTGATGGGATTATACATCCTACAGTTAACATCTGTAATATATTTTATGACGTTCAATCCACAAAGCAGCGAGTCCCAGTCTAAGCTATACCGAAAAAAAAATATATTGCGCGGCGTGTGGGGCTTCGTTTATCTGTAATTGATTCGTATGCAAATGTTTGTACACTGACCTTGTGCCACAGCGGCGGCTACTTGGGGTACTAAACGAAAAAATATAAAAAATATATAGCTTGTATTTGGTTTGTATGAACTGTTTGTACACTGACCTTATGTCGCAGCGGCGGCTACTTGGGGTTCTAAACGAAGAAACCTAGGCGAAAATTACTGTCAAAATTCTAATCTAAAAAAAACCTTGTATTTGATTTGTATGAAAATGTTTGTACACTGACGTGGGCGTAAATGACTGTTACAATTCTAATCTATAAAAAACTTTGCATTTGGTTTGTATGGAAATGTTTGAACACTAACCTTGTGTCGCAGCGGTGGCTCCTACGGCTGCTTTGGGTACTAAACGAAGAAACGTGGGCTAAAATGACTTAAAATTCTAATCTAAAAAAATGCTTGTTTTTGGTTTGTATGAAAATGTTCGTACACTGACCTTGTGTCGCAGCGGCGGCTGCTGCGGCTGCTTGGGGTACTGCACGCCGGCTTTCATGTAGTTGATCACGGGCGGAGCGGGCCCGGCGGGGCGCGAACCCCGCGCGTACGCGCCGACGGACAGCATTGCCGCCGGACCTAAGAAAACCACGTTACGTTAACGAGGTGTACAATCACCAGATATATAGAAGCAAGCAAGGTGCGCATATCTGAACACGCCTTTATTGTGTAGGCAATAACAGATTAATTTTCGTGTCACAACGGGACTAACTAAATTGTAAACGAGTTAGTTAAAAGCCATAACCTTGGTCTTCATAACCGTTAACAAGGCACCGCCAACCAATCAAGAAGGCTTTACAAGAAATATATGTATATTTATGTTAAGAATAGTTTTTGTGATTCATTTAAAGACGAGGTTAACACTTTTTTGAAAAAACCGGCCAAGTGCGAGTCGGACACGCGCACCGAGGGTTCCGTAAAAAATATTTTTATTATATGATGTAACAAAAAAATTACGGTTTTAGCAATTTTTCCTTTATCTGTGCTGTAAGACGTTGCTACGTACAAAATTTCAAGATTCTGAGTTTGAGTACCCTGTTGGTTTTGATTCTCTTGAGAGTGTCGAAAACTAGCGAAAATTTGCGGCATAAACGGCTGTATCTTTTGATTGAGTTGGCTTGTTTGATTTTTTCACAGCTCCAAGCAACAAAGTGATCCTATAAGGGTTCCGTTTTTTCGGAAGGTACGGAACCCTAAAAAATGCAATCTGATTTGAACCTTATATCCCAGAGTTAAGATTGAAATTCTGTTGACACGTATGTGGTCGATAAACCGCGTCTGCCTTCATAAGGGATAAATTATAATGCTTTAATTGCACACTTGACAAAAAACATAATTATAAAGAACTCGCCTAGTATTTGTGGTTGGGCCGATTGGGCCAGTGTGTGCATATTGCTTGCACCAGCTTGCTGCATCTGTAACAAACAGAATAATACATAAGTCTATTGTTAAACATTCAAACACAACCGCCTTACATTGATAATAATCAATGAAATACAATTATTACAATAAAACACCGACGGATTCATGAATTTCTTAAAAAAGCGTTTCTATTCCATTCGAGGAAAAATAATAGTCCATTATGATACAAGTGCAGAGAATAAGACATTAGCAACGAGTGGTGATAAATTGGAAAATTTTAATCGACACGAGTTGCGAATTTCTTGTTCGCACGTGTATCGTACAACGTAATAAACGTAACGCGGTAATCAGCAGATTACGTGCATTTGTCGAAACTTTAAAGAGCCATTGTGTACTGTAAAACGTTGTACGATACACGTGCGAACAGGTAATTCGCAACTCGTGTCGATTTAAAACACTCCCTTCGGTCGTGTTTCAATTAATCACCACTCGTTGCGTATTTCCTGTTGTCTGCACTTGTATCGTAATGTACTATTATAGGCCTTAAGGCTCAAGAAACGAGTATCAATTCGGCGAATGTCGATTTTTTATATGTACTTATTTATTTAACTTACAACATAACAGTAATACAATTATATCACCAAATCGTTGCAAAATGTTAGTCATACGTATATAATATATGTTCGTCATAATCATCAAACATTCATCTAGCTAGCCCCGTCATGCATTTTTTTTAATTGACAGAGTGAAACGAGGTCTCCGTTACAGTTTCGGCTAAAATGCTTTCGTATGTCCGGTCCGAGGATTTCCCGCTGTTCTCTACAGGTCGCATTCCTAAACAGATTGTCGTGAAATTTTGTGAGCAGGTTTAATTAGTTTATAGTTCATGTGCCGTGTTTATGGAAATTTTTATATTTAAAAAAATATATTTTCTTGATGTTACAGCTCATAGAGCCACTAGTAAATAAAGCCACAATACGACGAATAAATTGAATCCTAAATTGTCCATTTAACTTTCACTATTGATCTTTATCTAGTATACCTATTTAAACCTATCACCAGGCTGTATCTCAAGAACCGCGATAGTTAGACAGTTGAAATTTTCACAGATAATGGTATTTCTGTTGCCGCTATAACAACAAATATTAAAAACCGGCCAAGTGCGAGTCGGACTCTTTGCCGTTTTTATAGATAATGGTACGAAACCCTTCGAACGCGAGTCCGACTCGCACTTGGCCAGTTTTTATTACTATTTGATAAAATTGCGCTTTAAATCATTTTATAATTATCACTTATCAGATATTCAGATAGAGACATGCATTATCATAGAGTTATACCAGAACATTCTTACTACAATAATAAACACCAAATGTTAACGTTTCGTTTACCAAAACCTTAATTTTATACTTCAGAAGTAACCATTATAGCAAAAAACTGTTGTAATGCTTACAAAAAACAATTACTTTAGTCATCGTGAGAGCTATAATTATACCTAACATCATAGTGTTTTTTTATTTGTTTGAGATAACTACGATACGGACTCGTGCACAGCAAGACAGTTCGTAGCATTAGACATAGACAACCCTTCAACCGTTCATGGTACAAAGAAACGAGGTCTGCTACTCTGGATCATCATGGACTGATGGATGATTCACACCGAACGGCTGGAGTCGGCGCGCACCCCACTAGAGTCAAAGGAATTCGAACCCTCCATACAGAAGTTAGATTTGATTTCCCGTGAATAGGCATCTTCTGGGTGAGCTCGCTTCATCTTTGCCCCCTGGCTAGACGCTGGCCAAGAGCAATCCCATTTTTAATATCTCTGCCGCTGCCGTTTGGATACGAAGTCTAGCATCTGTATGGAGGGTTTACCTTTGACTCTGGTGGCGTGCGCGCCGTCTCCGGCCGTTTGGTGTGAATCCTTCATGACACAAGCTTACTTCACTGTCCAGTTATCACTTTATACTAACAAAACAACTAATGAAGTTTAGTTTAGTTTATTTATCTCCATTATACAATTACATTATAAAACATTACAAAGGATTTTTTTCTGTCGTAATCATGTAAAATATATTGTTTATATACATTATCCGCCTGTTTTAGGCGGTTTGTCGGCCTGTTTAGCCTAGTTGGTAGTGTCATTGCCTCCGAAGCTAGAGGTCCCGGGTTCGATTCCCGGTAAGGGCATTTGTTTCTGTGGTGAACAGAGACATTTGTTCCTGAGACTTGGACGTTTTCTATGTATTTAAGTATATATCTATTAAATATATCGTCGTCTAGTACCCATAACACAAGCCTTATTGAGCTTACTGTGGGACTAGTTCGATTTGTGTAAAAAATGTCCCCTAATATTTATTTATTTTATTATTATTATTATTTATTACAATTTTCATTTGTTTGTGTAAACAAACAAAATGGGTCAAGTTAACCATGAATTAACGTAATAATTTAATAAAACACTCAAAGGTATACATGGGGGTCGGGGAGTATCATAATACAACACTGGCAATACACCAAACTCACACTTGCGCCCGCAGAACCATTGATACAAGTGATGACGTAGACTTGTGTCACCCACACTACTGAATTTCCACGGAGTGTCATACCTTGTATTATTGTGTCATGCCATGCATCCGTTGTGAGTAATTTATGTATAGACTACCGACTTCGTTTTCGTTTCGCGGCAGCAGCTCTGAGCTCCGATCGATCTCATAGCCACATGGCTAATAAGACACCCACTATTTCTGAACACCTAAATATTGCCGCGTTAAATTTAACCCATGCAAAAACCCAAGGTTCGCGTACATAGTACGCGTGGTTAAATATAGAGATCTGACTCAAACCGGGAGAGCGACGTAGGCAGCGTCAGCAATGACGCCGTCTTTTATACATAAACATAACATATACATATTTATATTGTTTGTATGTTATGGCTTCGTGGGTGTTTAAGTTGTATCAACTTACAGGTATTATGTTATTAGTTAGATATCATTAGGGCATTAGGGTTCCGTAGCCAAAATGTCGAAAACGGAACCCTTATATTAGTCATGTGTACAGACATGTCTGTATGTCACAGCCGATTTACTCGGAGACTATAAGCACTAGAATTATGACATTTGGTAGAAAGGTGTATTCTATGAACCGCTACATAAGTGATTTAAAATAATAAATAAAAAAATAGGGACGGGGGCGGGAACCAGGGATGAAAAAAAAATGACAATGCACATAGACTTGTGGGGTATCTATAGATAGGCCTTTAAAAACATATAGAGGTTGCTGTCGCTGTCGAAATCGTAAAAAGTGTGTCGATGTTAAAAACCGCATTAAAATCTATTCAGCCGTAGACAGACACACACTCTTTTGCGTTCAGCATTGGGGTTTTACAACGCTCATGCCAGTCAAGCATAGCATCGTCCAAAGTTGGCATGTACTGGTGCACTATGCATTTATAGCTTTGACCGCATTCTGAATGTTACAGGGTTGTTGTCAAGCTGTTAGTTATTCTAGATCGATCGACCTCTTCATGAAGTAGCTCGCATCACTGAAGTGTCATTCGTATCGTGTAAACAAAAATTCCGTATAAGCTTAAAACGCAGAGACGCGGCGCAGCGCCGGTCCGGGGCGGTGGGTTTGCGGTAAAACGATCGTGGTCCGGGGTATTCGGTAGGGCGGTAAAGCGGAGGCGGCGTGTGTGACATATGAAGCAGTAATCGACAGTCGACAGTTTCGGAAAGATCAAAAATGCAAAACCGCCACCGACACGCGCCCGCTCTGTTCGTTTCGAGCTTTAATCGTATCGTCTAAACAGTCGTGTTAAATATTGTGCCTGTCTTTGCGGCGAAGGAAAACATCGGTGAGGAAACCTGCGAGGAAATACAAAGTGGTTATTGGGATAGCGTGGGCACTACTGCCCGTTCCCTCTCAGGAAGCCTATGCCCAGCAGTGGGACGTATATAGGCTTGTGATGATGATGGTTGTGCCTGCGTGCGTGCCCATGAAATAAGAACTGTCACACAGAACCAATGATGGCCTTGATTGGTAGGCTGATTTTGCAGAAAAAAATCAAAATAGGCATTTTTATTTATTTAAAATTACTGTTGACCGGGTTCTTTACCATGTATTATGTTTTTTGAGTTCCGGATATTTCGGCACTGACGCAGCACCATTTGTTTAAGTTGCAAACAAAATTTGTATATTTGTTTGTTTGTAATTGAAATCTCGAAAACCGCTCTAACGAACGCTCTCTCCACCTTGGTTTCCTTGTACGACACGACTTCTATTTTCTCTTTTATATAGGGGTTTGCGAGAGCTAAAAATCGGGGCACAGCATCGGGTTCTTCGGGAAAACACGAGCACAGCTCGGTCGCCCAAGTACTGAAGGATTCCTCATGGTTTGGGTAAGTATTTTAGTATTGTTAGTATTCACTAACACTATAATTTCACCACCACCATATCAGCCCAAGGACGTCCACTGCTGGACACAGATATTCCCCAATTTCATGGGGGGGTAAATGCCATAAACGCCACGCTTGGCGATCGCAGTATCTCCACCGCACTCCAGGGATGCTGCTGCCCATCCCACGGAGATCCTTGGTCGTAGTTTTAGGACATACCCGGTCCCAGATCTATAATTTGACACTGTGTAATAAAAATGAAAGTGATGGGAAACGATGCATGTTGTGGTTGGTGTCGATCGGGGAATATCTAAAGCTTGAAAACAGCTTGTAATGTTCAGAAGGCGATATTCTTTGTAACGTGCAGTCGATGAGTGAATACTGTAGTGTTTCCGTTGTGGAAATAATAGTGAAAGCTTGCCTCAAATTGTGCGTCGAATCTATACTAATATTATAAACCTGAAGAATTTGTTTGTTTGTTTGAACACGCTAATCTCAGGAACTACAGGTTCGAATTGAAAAATTATTTTTGTGTTGGATAGTCCATTTATCGAGGAAGGCTTTAGGCTATATAACATCACGCTGCAACCAATAGGAGCGAAGACGCGGACGAAGTCGCGGGCAAATATATGCTGAGACTTCAGCCCCTTATATCCAATTATCATTAGGACGCTGACAATACCTTTTTTTGGATTCCGTAGCCAAAGGGTAAAAACGGGTCCCTATTACTAAGAATTCGCTGTCTGTCCGTTCATCTGTCTGTCAACCAGGCTGTATCTCACGAACCGCAATAGTTAGACAGTTGAAATTTTCACAGATGATGTAATTCTTGCCGCTATAACAACAAATATTAAGAACCGGCCAAGTGCGAGTCGGACTCTTTGCCGTTTTTATAGATAATGGTACGGAACCCTTCGTGCGCGAGTCCGACTCGCACTTGGCCAGTTTTTTCTTTAATTTTTATCACTATTAGCTTGATATGCCGAGCTCTTCGAGCGTTCTATAAATCAGAAAACTGATAATTATATGAAGGAACCACACTACACGTATGATATAAAGTTAGCTTAGTATGATCGTGATGTTATTGTGATACTAACTATGGTCACCTAAAAAAAAACCGTCAAGTGCGAGTCAGACTCGCGCACGAAGGGTTCCGTACCGCATGATCTAAAAAGAGTCCGACTCGCACTTGGCAGGTTTTTAATATTTGTTGTTATAGCGGCAACAGAAATACACAATCTGTGAAAATTTCAACTGTCTAGCTATTACGGTTCTTGAGATACAGCCTGGTGACAGACGGACGGACGGACAGCGAAGTCTTAGTAATAGGGTCCCGTTTTTACCCTTTGGGTACGGAACCCTAAAAAGAAAGATATATAACTGTTTATAAGTAGTTTCAGAAGTAACCTCATATTTCTTCACCGAGCCGATTTTTTTAAAATCTTGTTTCAGATACAATACAGTACAACTTTTTCGTTATATAATGACATACATACATATAATCACGCCTGTTTCCCAGAGGGGTAGGCAGAGATCTTGGATTTACATTTGCTTCGATCCTGACAGGTACAAATTTCGCTTAATAAACTCTCATAACATTCTTCATGCATGCGCGCCGATTTAGGGACCTCTTGACCTGGCCTTTCTGCAGAACGTCTCCGATTTGGTCGAAGTACGTTCGCCGAAATTTTCCCCTTCCAAATCTGCCATCCACTCTTCCTTCATACTTGTTTTGTCAATCTTCTTTTACTACTATCCCAATTCGTAGCATTTCCAAGATATTCAAGAATTCATTTTCGTTAATTAACACCCCTACTATAGTATAAAAGATCCTTAACAATTAAACAATGTTGACGTGCGTGTGATTCGAATTTCGAATTGTCATACTTGACATTAATTAACTTATGCTTAACTCGACGTTAACTAAAAAAAAAAAATAATAATAAATAAATAACTCTTAAGGCCGGTTTTCATTCACCCTTGGTGATATAATTAATTATTTTGTAAGAAAACGAAAAAAAAACCATCTCGAATTTTTAAAAACAAAATATGCTACGTCGTTTCTAGGGATATACAAGGCTATATGCTAGAAATAACGGAATCAATAAAAACAAACTGTATAACGAATATAAACATACATTTTTATAATTTTCACTTTGCCAAATGAAATTGTTTTTTGTTTAAATACTGTTAAGAGTTAAAGTGAAGCCTATTGTCTTGTCAGCGCCTTAAACTAGTTAGAGAACATAGTTTTTCAGAAGCCCATTAGAAGCCCACCAACGTTACGTCATCGACCGAAGCGTGTAGCAGCATTTTTCCGCTTTGTAGCGAAAAGCGCGCGTAGAGATATGGCCGATTTTACTGCCTCAGTCCAGAGGGAGCTTATTAGAATCCCACCAACGCTACGTCATCTAACGAAGCGTGTAGCAGCATTTTCGTAGCTTGTAGCGGAAATCACGCGTAGAGGCATGACCATGAGCCCGTGCATGGGCTATTGAGAATATTATCACGTTTGTGATATATGTAAGCATCTGGTGATGTACCAGGTGACGACTATTTTACTAAAAAACCGGCCAAGTGAGAGTCGAACTCGCATATCGAGGGTTCCGTACAACTACAAAATCATGTTTGTTGTACGTACGGGAGCCCCCTTAAATATTTACGGCCTGTTTAGCCTAGTTGGTAGTGACACTGCCTCCGAAGCTAGAGGTCCCGGGTTCGAATCCCGGCCAGGGCATTATTTGTGCATTTAGCACGGATTTTGTTGTTGGGTCTTGGATGTTCTCTATGTATTTAAGTATGTATATAAGTATGTATATCGTCGTCGAGGACCTATAGTACAAGCTTTGCTTAGTTTGGGACTAGGTCGATTTGTGCGAGTTTGTCCCCCAATATTTAATATTATTATTTATGTTATTCTGTTTTTTAGTCTCTGAAAATTTCAACTGTCTAACTATCACGATTCATGAGATACAGCCTGATGACAAACGGGCGGACAGAGGAGACTTAGTAATAGGGTCCCATTTTACACTTTGGGTACGGAACCCTAAAAAACCATTATCCTTTACGTCTAAAACGGTCACAAACTAACGTTATTGACATACCAGCTCACACCTACACTACATGCGAGCCGATAACTAACTGATAACGCGTTGTTTACGCTCCTTATCATGCGTTAATAACTCACGTGTTATTGTATTCACTCTATTTGCATACAATCTTTGCAAAATATACAACCAGGCCCTTATTTCATAGGCTAAATAACTATTTTTTTTAATACTACGTCGGCTGCCTGCAACTCTAGGGATGTTACATGCGCGTTGCCGACCATTTAAGAATTTATACACTACTATCTTGAAGAACCCCATACTGTAGTCCCTCGGGAAAACCTCGGCAGGGACGTCATTCCACAACCGGAGCGTCCGAGGGAGGAAATTCCTCTGAAACCGTACGCGACCATTTAGGTTCTAAGGTGTGAGGATGAGTGCCCTGCCGACTGCGAGCGGTGCGATGGTAGAAAGCGGCCGTGGGCATCATGTCGAACAGGTCTTCTGAGCAGAACCCATTATAACTATTGTTTTACAGTGCCATTATCAAGTTTTTATAAGGAAACAAATTTGAGCTGTTGACCTCGCACAATAGTACATTATGATACAAGGGTTGTAAAACAAAGAAAGACCGATATTTTTGGCAAGGTGTGATGTAAAAGATTTTTTTACAAATTTATAAATTTCTTAAAGCCGACGCGACATAAAAATCTATAAAATAATCAAACCTGCTCCCAAAATTTGACGAGAATCGGTTAAGAAATGAAACCTGTAGAACAGAACAGTGGGAAATCCGCCGGCCGGATATACGAAAGCATTTTTGCCGAAGATGAAACTGAGTCCTCGTTTCCCTGGGTCAACTAATTGACAGCTAAATGTCACGGGTTGTACGCTTGTTTAACACCGACGTAGTATTAAAAAATAAATAAAGGCTCGAGTTTACTTTATGAATAATATTGTGTCCACACCTTATTTACCGACTTCAATAGAAGGAAAGAGGCACTCAGTTCGTCTGCATGTTTGGTTGTTCTTTTTTTATATATGTATGTTCCCCGATAACTCTTGACCACGTTGGCCGATTTTGATAATTCTTTTTTGTTTCAAAGCAGGTACCCCGAGTTTCTTACGCCGTTCTTCTCGTGGCAGAGGTTTATTTTTC
The DNA here is from genome assembly GCA_905163555.1 of Notocelia uddmanniana. Classification (NCBI taxonomy): domain Eukaryota; kingdom Metazoa; phylum Arthropoda; class Insecta; order Lepidoptera; family Tortricidae; genus Notocelia; species Notocelia uddmanniana. The sequence goes on from LR991077.1 coordinate 5,177,785, forward strand.
CGAACAGGCGGTAGTTTATTGACGTTCATAGGAGCATGTAATATGCCTAATTTATATAATAAATAACTTTTACTTTATTTTTTATTTTTAAAAGAGTCACGCGTATAATATCCATATCTCCACCATCTGTCTGCCACCATTTCGATTTTTAATTTAAATCTCATTATTTTGCAGTCGTTGAAAAATTATTGTATACAACTACAACGTTACATAATTATCTCTTAAAATGAGAGTCGCTGTAAAAAAAAGAGCGTAGTGAAAATCCTTACATGTAAGTAACGGTTGCATGTAAATATAAATACTATTATACTCGATTCAACAATAGTTAAGCACCTGATTCGATATGTGAGCGGCGTCCGATAGAAATGTCATTTCACCCATTGCACCAAACCAGTTACAAAGGTGTTTTGGTCCGCGGCCAACACTGGAAGGCCACTGACAAAAAAAAACCGGACAAGTGCGAGTCGCACTCGCCCACCGAGGGGTTCGGTACAAATTTGGAGGTACATATTCTAAATATATACATTCTTCAAGTGGAGTAATAAGCGTTTGATAATCAGTCACTTTCTATTTGACATTATGACATTTCTGTTTGTATCGTTCTTGTCATTGATAAGATGGTAAACAAATAATACAGGAGGTTATACAAAGCGACTAAATTGTGTTTTTAATTTGAACAGACGGTAAAAGTTACTGGATTTCAATAAATCAGGTACCGTTATCAAACTGGTAAGGTTGTACTGTATTCTCAAAGATCTCACGGTTCGAAATGATTGCCATATGATGACAAATAAATCATACTAATATTAAATATAATGAAACGGGTCACTCACGTCTTTAACGTCGAATATCGCTCGACATGTTTCGAGTTTTCTATATAAAATCATACTAATCTAAAAATTATTCATTCCTTTGCCTTACGTTGGTTACGTACTGTATGTATTTCAAGCATGTTATTTTATTTTAATCTCTTTGAGGTAGGTTTATGTCCAGCAGTGGACATCCTTCGGCTAATGATGCTGATGTGAGCAAGTTCGATCGAAATAATGTGTTTTTTTATCAATTCAATTTTTTTTAATGGTATAGTTTTACCTTAAATCTCACTGCGAGGGCTTCAGCTCGCAAAGCCACTAGTGATACATGTATTAACATTTTCGGCACGCCATAACCTATGGCAGCATTTGACGCTTCCAATGCTAACCATGCTATACCCCTTGTACGCAGCTGTCATACCTATTGTAGGTAAGCAACGGGAATTGGGGGATCTATGCTGACATCTAGTCTTTTTTTTTATATGAGATAGATAAGCATTTGACCACTATCTCACCTGATGGTAAGTGATGATGAGGTCGAGGGTGTTACATGCGTACCTAGATAGTGCCTATTCACTCTCGTTTTAGACTAAAATAAGAAATTTAATGGTCAGCCTGTTTAGCCTAGTTGGTAATGACTCTGCCTCCGAAGCTAGAGGTCCCGGGTTCGAATCCCGGCCAGGGCATTTATTTGTGTATTTACCACGGATATTTGTTCTTGGGTCTTGGATGTTTTCTATGTATTTAAGTATGTATTTATCTATATAAGTATGTATATCGTCGTCTAGTACCCATAGTACAAGCTTTGCTTAGTTTGGGACTAGATCGATTTCTGTAAGATGTCCCCCAATATTTATTTATTAATTATTTATTAATAGTGGCTTTACGATGAAGGAAAACGTCGTGAGGAAGCAAGTCTAATCCCAATCCCAACAAGGTCTAGTCTTCCCTCTGAGTTAGGTCAGATGGCAGTAGCTTTCGTAAAACTAGTGCCCACGCCAAATCTTGAGATATATAAGTAGGTGCTCTGTATACTAATATACAACCGCAAAAACACTAGGAGCAAAATGTAATCCTTAAATCAGTATTTTTTTTAAAACCATCATGGTGGCTTGCCTAATAATATGACACCATAACCTATGAACGCTGGCGACTAGTCATATGGTCCGTTGTTAATTGCTGTTATGTCACCTAAATGAAATATGTTTTTTAAGCTTCTTTTTATCGATCGAGTGAAACGAAACTCTCCGTTTCAGCTTCGACAAAAATGATTTATATGTCCAGATGTCCGGTTTTCTGGTTCTCCTCTGGAGTCTCCTCGTGAAATTTTGGGAGCATTTTCTATAATTTTATAGACAATTTAATACTGTCAGTTTTTGAAAAATTTGAAAAGAAAAAATAATAATATTCGATGTCTATATAGCTCACAGACCCACTAGCATTTAGTTGGATTTATAAGGAAATAAAATTCATACAGCATTACATTGTAATTATAATATAACCAAGTCACTGTACAATTCAGAATACATAAAACAACAAATATAATAATGTATTTTATTTCAGGTTAAAGAAATTTATTGCCTCAAAAGAAATTTACATTTCAGTTAATGAGTACTTAACAAATGCAAGCATGACATAAGTCAAGTGGCTGACTTTAACAATGACGTGGTATGGTAAAAGTCACAGACATCAGAGAAAAGCAGACTCGCAGTATTAAGCCAGATAAATTTTCATATAGTTGTCTCTTTAATCCTTATGGTGCACTAAAATGAGTTAGAATGCGACAGATAGTACAATCATTTCCGGCTTGTAACAAGTTGTCTCCATTTGAAAGCACACCAGGATGTTAAATCCCATATAAACTTAACACACCACAATGTCAGTTCAGTCGAACTGTTGTTGTGGTGTGTTAAGTTTATATGGGATTTAACATCCTGGCGTGCTTTCAAATGGAGACAATACGTTAACAGCCGAAAATGATCGTACTATCTGTCGCGCTCTAACTCATTTTGATGCACCATAAAAGCCGAGACACACCGCTTGCGTGCACTTATACGATACAACGCGCACGCCACGCACACGCGCACGTGCTGCGCCCGCATTCGGTGTGGCTCGACCTTAAAAGGCTTTAAAGAGACAACTTAATGAAATATCATCTGGTTTAATACTGCGAGTCTGATGCTATGATAGATAGCTTTGTTTGTTAAGAGGGCGCAGTACGTTTGGTTCTCCATACAAACGTATTTATGCTCTCATTTTAAAACGCCATGCTAGAATAACATGAAACTTTGTATACACAATGGGATCCAGCTTGTCTAGGGCGGAAATTAGTTTCTGTTGCTTGAAATTATAATGGCGAAAAAATACAGTGATTATTAAGGTTTTCATATAAGCCGTAAAAAACTCAAAAAACCGCTGTTTTTTTTCTTTTTCAATTTCTAGCAACAGAAACTAATTTTCGACCTAGGTATGCCGGATCCCATTGTATATACAAAGTTTCATGTTATTCTAGCATGGCGTTTTAAAATGAGAGCCTAAATACGTTTGTATGGAGAACCGATCCACACCGATCGTACTGCGCCGTCTTAACTATTATTACAGTTAGTTCAGTCTCCTATGACAAAGAAAGGTTATAAAAACAAATTAAGGTAGGAATTAAAATATAATTCAAATAATAATAATAATAATAAATATTCTTTATTGGATGACCACACCACATATTTTTCTGTTTACAAAAACTTATAAATAGTTAATGTTAACTTTATAAAGTAATTTAAAATATATAATACTGGTGGTTGACTGGTAGAGAATGCCCTTTGGCATTAAGTCCGCCATTTGTACATTAGTTTTTAGTGCAATAAAGCTTAAATAAATTAATTTAAGTGTGCATGAAATCTCTTGAAAAATGTGACGTACCTGGGCAGGTGACTGTGGCAGCGGGGCGGGCTCCTCCGGGGCCAGCCGGGGCACGCCTGTTCGCTTCATCATGGCGGATCAGGGGGCCATCACACGATCACCTGGAACGTCACATACTTGTGTTACACTGACAGCTTTCTATGACTCGGGGGATTATATGTTTGAGGCCATATTTGGATGGGTGTATGCAATTTAAATTTATCACATCAAGTGTTGGATAGGTCACAGCTTTGAGTGGTTACGAACTGAGAGCTCCCTTGCTTTGGAAGGCACGCTAAGCTGTTCAACCCTGCTGCTGTCTATGACAGCAGTTGTTAAGCCAGGAGCCAACCCTGGGCATCCTTCAGGATGCAACTGTACTGGAATAACGCTAGGATGATGATGATATGAGGAGTGTTTTTCAAAAGGATTTATTTTTTTCTGTAACTCTACTTCCAAATTGGACCTTAAGGATTACAGGGCAAGGTTCTTTTTAGAAGTACCACTAAGATACAAATAAGCCCATTTGAATAGACACTCCTCATATGTGATTTTCGGGCAACAGAGCTGGCAATGTCAATAAGGAGATAGTCTCTATACTGAGGCCATTATAAATCATCCTTATTGACATAAGAGGGACCTCTTGTTAGACCGAAAGTAGCCAAATATAGCAACATTTCTTTATTGCCATAGGGCAGGGGGTCGGCAAACTTTTTGACAAGAGCCAGATTCAGTAAAAATACCGTCTTTTTTTAACTTCTGAGAGCCAAAAATACCTGTTTTAAGTTTTTTACTATATTTTAAGGAGCCCTGGAAGAGCCGCACCTGGCCTTTCAAAGAGCCGCATGCGGCTCGCGAGCCGCGGTTTGCCGACCCCTGATAGGGATAAATGAAGTAAACATCCCAAGTTTGACACCTCAATGCCGAATATGTAGTTATAGATGATACCTGAAAGGTACACAGAAAGAACATGTCTAGTCCTTTGAAATTTCAAAGCCAGTTTGCACCTTATGCCTTTATGAATTAGGTTGTATTTTCTTTTGAAATTTATATGGATTAGACATATTTTTTCGATGGATCCTTCACCTATTGATCACCTGTCGTTATGACATTAGATTGAAAGTGCCATGTATTGAGTCAGTCCTTACTAGGGAAAAAATTGAGTAACAAAAATTTGTGTAATTGAACCTCTTTCCCTATTATTTGTTCATTGTGAATGTAGCTTTCATAATGTTTTTTATAAAAAAATCCCATTGCTCATGCCCTACGTATTTTTATATTTTTTATTCTATCCTCTAGAAAACCCAATCCAATGGAAATTACAGTTTTTAATATTTAAAGGTAGTTGCATATTTGTTTAATATGATTAAAATAAACAATATCTACTCCATTTCCCTTTTTTTTCTATGAAGGATGGCTAGAAGCTGTAAACATATTATTTGTAGGGTTTGCAGTCTAGACCAGCTTGTAAGCAAAGTTCTGGAAATCCTGGGAATTTGGGACTTCTCACCAATGTGTGCTGTATTTATGTGTATTAGCATTTTCGGCACGCCATAACCTATAGTAGTATTCGACGCTTCCAATGCTAACTATGCTGTACCCCTTGTACGCAGCTGTCATACCTATTGCAGGTAAGCAACGGGAAATGGGGGATTTTTTCTGATAAAATAAATGTATGAGTGTACAGTATCATGATTTTTTACAAACATAACACTGATTTAGTCACTAGTGTCATGCCATTATCATTTATATACATACCAATTTCTTATGATGGACTGTTTTTTTGTAAAATAAAATCCATGCAGATAACCAGTGCTCTTGAATTAAAAATTATTCTCAGATCACTAGTTACCCAAACCTGGTTGCCTACAATAAAAGGGTTTAGAAAGCCCACTTAATATACAAAATGGCATTAAAATCTGAACAAATTTGCCGTCCGAATTTTAACACACAGTGTCCTCCATTTAAACAATCACACAACACTAGGCCAAGGAAATGCATGGCTTTATATCAAGTCTGATGTTATGCAACTTAACTTTCAACTTGTTTCTATTATGTAACACTAGATAAGCGCATGGGTAATAAGAAAATAAGTTTATGTAGCAATGACATTGCTTTTTATTTCCTTTAAATTCAAACTTCATGACAGCATGGATTTTGTCGCTTACATTAAATATTTTACTTTCAATTTTGACAGTTAAAACAACCAGAATATGTTTAGATACCTGTAACAGATGATATTCATTGATAGATGAGTAAATAATTATAATTACGACACTTCATATGTCTTACTCTCGTGATGAGATGACGGGCAATAGAGAGGTATGGAAGAAAAATACATGCTCTAAGCAATGATATTACTTAAAATATCATTGGCTCTAAGTAAAGTGTCGGCCTGTTTAGCCTAGTTGGTAGTGACACTGCCTCCGAAGCTAGAGGTCCCGGGTTCGTTTCTCGGTAAGGGCATTTGTTTGTGTGGTGAGCAGAGACATTTGTTCCTGAGACTTGGACGTTTTCTATGTATTTATGTACATATCTATTAAATATATCATCATCTGGTACCCATAACACAAGCCTTATTGAGCTTACTGTGGGACTAGTTCGATTTGTGTAAAAAATGTCCCCTATTATTTATTAATTATTATTATTTATTATTAAATGGAAACGGGCACGCGAATGTGATGTGTCTTCCTCTTAAATGATCAGTCCTGTATCATAATTGTCATGGATAATTAATACTTTTAACATGCTGTTCAAGAAAATAAACTGTGCCCTTATGAATTCATAATTATACATTGCTATCATAGGGCTATCCATAACAACGAAGTTTGAATTTCGTTAGTGGCGGTAGTTATAATAGACAACGTGGGAACATGTGTTCTGATTTGCCATTTGGAATGTCAAATCAGGACTGAAGAAGAATGAGAAACTACATAAATCTGGATATATGTTTGATGGATTTTCGACATGGAGTTCGTTTTTAATTAAAGATTATTTCAATTAAAACTGTGACATATGCTAATTCCAATAGGTTATGTTTGACGTTTAGCAGCGTGGGCGTGGGGAATGCCCCCACTGGGGGCATTTAGTTTAATGTTTATAATATTAGGTTATGTACCTATTTATTCTTTGTTTTCATACCGCATGACATTGCACGTGGATTAAACGCGAGAAAAAACGTGTTAATAATCCTCAAGGTGACATTTTCAAGGCTATGGCCCGATTTCTTACAAATCACTACAAAGCCCAGTTAAATTGTATATCATTGCGCAGCTTTTCTTTATAAGGTTATGTTACTTGGTTTTACCAAGTTAAGATGAAGGACGCAGATCACTTATCAATTAAAGTCGCCGCAATACTCACGTAATGATGCAGGGATGCGTAGCGTATTCCAAATAATGACAAAGCTTCTCACAACACAGTTAATGATTTGTAAACAAATTACGCAACTTTGTGGCGAAATGAAAATCGAAGACGAACAACTTTTACTCTAGCAGCAGCAGCTTTGAATTTGGAATTTCATTTTAAAGTACTTGCTCCGGTCGTGGCACCCACACAAGTTTGGTTCAGAAACCGGTCTGTAGGTACAACGGCGAGCGTTACAAACTCGTACTTATTTATAGCGGAAAACGTACACAAATCGATAATACCGGGGCAAATGCAACAGAGCTAGTCGTTTTTTACATACCTACAGACAACTTTTAAGTTTTAACAATAACATGTTTCAATATTGATTTCACATGCAAAGGGAAACTATTTTGACTCGTTTTCTCTCCCGCCTAAATTCAAATCGCGTTTCAAAAATGAAGTTAACCGGATATCAATTTTTTTTTTCTTTCTAACACATGCTCAAAAATCTTAATCAATCTTTATTATTATTTCCATTGTGAATCATAGCGGCGGATCTCGTTTTAAAGAATAAGCTTATGTTGTACAAGGACAATCATCTTTCGGAATAAAGCAGTAAAGTCCAGTTTGCAATGGGCCAGTGAAAACGGGGACGGAGCGGCGGTATTCGTCACCGACGTAGAAAATGGCGACTAAATACCAACAATTACATAGCGCGGCTGAACATCACTGCTAATGTTATCCCGGAAAAATTAAAGGAAACCAAAGCCTATTCAAAGAGCACACTTAGTGAGGCAATAAGATGTAAGTGACTATTTATCTGGGTATATGGAGATAAGGGAGCGCGCATTGAAATTTGCCCTAAACCACTCAAAAATCATACGTACCGATTAATCCCGTCCCAGAATTAAGTAAATTCTTCAATCTTCTGCCGAAATAGCCTTTTGTAACTTAAAAAACTGTAGTAAGACAAGTGGTGCCGATAATAACGCGTCACGATACGCTCGCGAGCATATTCGTGCGCCTCCAAATAGCGCAACGGCGCAACTTTTTCGAGCGCGGCGTCAACACGGTCAGGTGGGCGAGGTTGCGACACTGCCATAGCGCCGTCCCTGTCTCGCGGCTCTCGCTCTCTCAAAGGTTTGCTATCTCTCTCGCACTTGCCGGCAACGTCGGCCCGGGACAGGAGGGACGCGAGCGGAGGGCTTCGCTGACGAACGTCGCGCACCAAGCTGCGCGGCCGACTGACTGCACGCAGCACCTCCGCCTCGGACCTGACCGAATAATCGAGCCCGGAGCTCCAACGCGGAGCGGCAACAACGCCTCCGAATAATAGCGAGCAAACGGACGTGCCGCGATATGAAATGCCACGACCGAAGAACCTCCACGAAGGTGTTGGACCAAAACAAATCTCCTTTCTCTAAAATTATACAACAGTTGCAATCAAGAGCACGGCCGGGTGCAGTGTTTTTCCCGCCAAAATCTGCCCTTTTTCGACGCCCAGGGTAAAGTCTATTTTATGGATATCGTCGGAGTATTTTATACAGATTTGTTTCAGAGGGTAGGGTTGCCTTGACAACAGATAGGTAGCTGTGCCAAGGGGAATAATAAGACAATCGGATCGATGCGAGAGCCCAAGAGTTAAATAGAACGTCTAAAAAACCGTTTTCTTAACGTAATTATTCTGCAACGTAATGAGCAGACACGCATCTGTTATATGTGGGTTAATCCACAATCAACATACAGGTTAATTGACGAAGTAAACTGATAAATTATCTGCCTCCATGTTTGCAGGTGAAACGGGTGTTCTATCGCTAAAAAGGCAAGGGTCGGCTAAATAAATGAACAAGGTTTTACAATTTAATACTTTATTTAGTTAACTAGCTACTATGAAAATGTTTTCAATTGCAGGTAATGGATACAATTCAAATATTTATAATTGTAATAAAGGGTACAGCGACTGAAGTAAATATGCTATCATGTTAGAAGTTTGATCTATGTAAAAAAAATAGCTAAGATAAAGCAAATACTAGCAACTAACTACTTACTAGACGGAGCAAAGATTAAAAATAAACGTCCATAATGACATTTAAATATTTTAATAAACATAAAATACTAAACAGCTCGTGTTATCTTTGATGGCAAATGTGAGATAAGAAAAAAACGTGCAAAGGCTTTGTGTGGTGCAACAAAATAATGTACTAATAAATTATTACATTATTATTATATCTTATGCCGTTGATCCCGGTTGCTGTCTATAATAGCAGTCGTTAAGCCAAGTTAGAGGCCACCAGGCGGCTTGAGAACTTCAAACAGTCAAGTTGCCCACTCACTTGACAAGCCTAATCCTAATAAGGTCTAGTTTCCCCCTCGGGTTGGAAGGTCAGATGGCAGTCACTTCCGTAAAAATTAGTGCCTACGCCAACTCTTGGGATTAGGTAGCGGAACTAGCGGACCCCAGGCATCCATCAGGATGCAACTGTACTGGGAATAACGCTAGGAGGATGATGATGATTATTATATCGGGAATAATTCAATTATTCCTCTTTCTTACTGAGACTAGGGGAAAGTCGTTTGAAGAGTAGTGGGGAACACAAGTTTAGTTTTCATTATTTTTTATTAATATGTAATGGGATTGCTTTTGGCCAGCATCTAGACAGGGGGCAAAAATGAGGGATGATGATGATGTTCTTGGATTATTATCATTAATAAGGCAATATAAAGAACTCAAGTCTTACTCTAGACTAAGTTTCAATCGCATCCTGACTGCATAGTAAGCAAAAAAAGGCAGTTTTGGGGAATACAATTTACTTGAATTTATTTGCACTATAAAGAGGACTCAGTATGTATTTGTATCATTGATTATTATAAAGCAGTTTCAACAAGATCAAGTCTATCAAAAAATCTCTTCAAGGCAAGAGTGAACAGGAATCTTCTGGGTAAGCGACTGAGCGTGTTTCATCTTAGACCTTGCCTTCAGGTAAGACTAGGGTCAAACACAATCCGATTTAAAATGAAAAAAAAAAACGAATATTCTGTACTCGACAATCTAATAGGAATAAGCGACTACAATGTAACATATCAATCAATATGTATTAAGCGTCTACATTCCTTCTTAATATCATCTGTTAGTTCTGTTATCATGCAAAACTTTAAGAAGGCTCTGTCTCCAGAAACGTTAGCCTTCTTTTTAAAGTATGCAAGATATAAAGAAGTGGAATTAAGTAAATATCCATTTGATATTCTGTGGCTTTAACGCAATTACAAAAACAGTGAAAGGAGACGACCTTAAGAAGGGAAACCTTCATCACGAACAAAGTTTGAGCCTAAAAAAGCAACATAAACCTAACCCCCGAGATCTTTAGAAAAAGTCTAACCTGATAATAAACCAGGTTTATAAAACTATCATAAACAAGATAGAAGCCAAAAGCTAGCCGTAAAAAATAGTTCTTGGACGAAGTTGTTGACTCAAACAAAAAAGAAACAACAACGACCATTAGTTAGAAGAAAAATCGCCCAAGTTTTAGCTGATCATAACAAAAGATGTACCCGACCTCTAAACACCATGAATATTCAATACAAAACTAGAAGCGAGGCACGTATAGAAAAGTGACGTAAACCCTGTTATTGTACGGCATGAGCATGAACAGGTACCTATATGTTATGTTACAACGGACTAGGACAATATTGTTGTGTCTGTGTGGCAGCCGTGATAAAGACAACGCACACAAACGCAGAATACCTAGTTATCTCGGGACGCAGAGGCATTAGCCTCTATCAAGTCTCGTTGATCCAATATTGAAACCTCATTATGAATTTGATTACCATCGCAATTCGCAATACAACATAATTTATCTGCCGTATTAAATTTACCCATTGTTACAAGCGGATGATACGAAACTTATAATATATAGCCTTGAAATTTCTTATCGAACAAGTGACTGCTCACAACTACAAAGAGGGCGCGACGTTGCCAACATTCTGTGCGCAACTACGTCTTAATTTTACAAGAGCCGCCATCTTGTTTTAATTTATCAGATCAATCAGATGTAACTTGCGAAAGAGACGATTCGATGCTTTCTAACAAGCAATCCAGCTCCTGAGATAAACGAGAGCTATCAACTGATTACAGCTGCATAGAATATGCCAGCGGAATCAAACCTATTTTTGGTTATGTAATCGTAATCGTTAGTCTGAAAAAAAAAGTACCTACGTGGTCAATGCATTCCAGATTTCATATTCATATGACATTTACAGGCGTTTCAGGATATCGAATAGAGGCAGATATGGATATGTGCCGATAGGTGTATACCGATCGTTAATGCAACCCCGGACTATGCATGGCATATCCATAGCTACCTATGTAGCACTAAGTGTCGGCGCAATATGGTTGAGGGATACGTACTTTGTGCGAGTCGGGAGTCGAGGCCAGGTTTGGAGCGCTCGCCCCGTCATCCCAGGGTAACGCTCGTACCGACCCACAACCAGATACATCACAGATTTGGACATTTTAACGCAAATTCCACGGTATCGATCACGCACAGCCGCCATTTTGAACCGACACTGAGCGAGAATAGCGCGCGACGTTGCCACGTTGCACGTTTCCAATCCACACTTCTATTTCTGGCTCCCTCCCCCCACCTCACCGCGGAGGTCGGCCAACAGGCAGCGTTCGGAAAAACATTCATGACTAGAATTGTATTATAAATGTATAACTACATTGCGTCTTATTGGAACGCCTTATTGGAAATAGAATTAAAATCTGGTCGGCTGAGGGCGAGCTAACAAAGAGGCGAAGGGGGAGGGGGAGCGTCGCAACTGATTATGATAAGATAGTGTGTATGAAGATGTAGGTACGCCAGTGTGTGTATCGGGCGCTCGCCCGGCTTTCACCGGAGCGTTCGCGGGGCGAGGCACGGTCGCGCAGGATCGCGCCAACATGTGCCATTGGCCACCGCAGAGATCGATAGACAAACAACGACGAGGACACCGACCCACATTCGAATATACACCTTCTACTGATCACAATACGGGCCGGTTTGCATCGGCGAAGACTATAAACAAACTACCGCACGACCACACTGACGTCGCCAATGTAGGTACGCGCGAACACAGGCGCAGGCAAACGACGCGAGCGGACGGCGAAGCGCGGCCGACCGATGAATGTATATCATCAATGTATTATGGCACTTTTCTAGAGTCGAAAATCCTCTACCGTAGCGCGCCAGCGCTCCCTATCGAGGGACAAAGGGCCGTTTTCACACGGAAAACAAAGGGAAACGCCGGTCTGGCGATAATAACAAGATATTTTGTGTATACAATTAAGTTTTGAACAACTGATTTTAACTGGACCGCGCGTTGCCAAGTCGTCTAGTAGATATAGAGAGTGCGCGGGCTATCATTATGAAATTTAGATTATGAACGCACTCCCAATAATTTTGATTCTAAATGAGATTTCTATGCTGATTTATTTACTCTTTTCTGTTTTATATACGTACAGTGTACTGTAACGTATGGTAGTTGATGATAAATATTTTTGCCAATATGGTATAAAAAATGATTCCCAAGTGAAATATAATCAGTTCCATTGAAATAAAGCAATTACATACACTACTAAAGAGCATAATAAGCTGAAAATAGTGAAAGACGCAGTCTAACAACCCATCACTTACCTGTATTTTTACACGAAACAATCTTCTTTCTTCACTATTCTCACGACAAAGTCACTTCTCGTCCATATAATCAAGAAAATTAAGGTATTTTAAGGATTTTAAACAATTTGATATGCACAAAAAAATTATACATTCCATATAGCATACGTCCTCCCCGCATAAAGACAGAACGCGAACTGTGGGTTTAGTTTGGGTCGGTTGGTAGGAGGGGAGCGGCGGGCGGAAAACGGAGAACGGGCGACCGGGGAGCCAGAAAGCGGGCTAAATCTTATTAATTAAGCAACTCTAAACTAGCAATGTAGAACAAAGAAATTTCGTATATAATTCTAGTTTTATTTATATTCTCCTAAAGTTATAATTCAGAGTAATTTGGTATGCAAGACAATAAATAGGTCGTAGTTTGAATTGTATTTCCTACTCATGGCTGTAAAATATGACAAACTGTATTGACATTTTTTATGTTGGTGAAAGGTGTGTTCACTGAATGTCATAAGAAATGTCATTTGTCAATTTTTACAAATAAGTTTGATTTAAAAATTAATTTAACTGTGTTTTCTAAAGTAAACAATAAATTATATTTTTGGCATTCATTTCATTATCTTTAATAAGATTTGTATACGTATTTTAAAGCAGTCTGAAAATTAATGACACGTTGTTTAAACTTGAACGCATGGTATCATTATAGTGCGGCAAAATTATAAAGTAGCTTATGGGTAGGAAATTCATGCGGCGCAGCCGGTTCTTGTAATTTATTGGACTTATGATGTATGAATAGGGTATCCAATCATGAGGCTTCATTTTGGAAAAAAATATTTACGTTTTCTGCCAACCAATAAGGGATAGGTTCGTGTATTTGACTTGTGAAGATAATTTTCCTCACTACGTCTAGGTGATTTTCGTGCATTTATATCAGTTTTTCACAGAAATTAAACGTGGTTTATTAACTTTACTTGCTGGTTAATTACTAAAATGAAATTGAGCGGTCAGTTATTAATTGTAACCGTGATTTTCGCTGTAGTATCAGCAAGAATAGACCCTAAAAACTTGAAATGTTTAGGTGCGTATTTATTTAAGGTTTTATTTAATAATTAGGATTATTTTTAATCTTAATCTCACGTAAAAACCATTCCAGTGTGCCGGACGACCTTCGAGGAGCTGGATAAGGCGATTAAAAAAGTAGATAAGTGGAAAAAAGTTGATGTAAGTAATCGTCGTTTTAAATGTCTAGAATATGTAAACTTTTATTAATTATAAACGCCTTTAATAGTACATTACTACAGAGGCCGGGACGAAAGGGGTTGCCGGCCGAAGACATATAGACGGCCGAGCGCAGCGAGGTCGGATAGGTCTGAGGCGGGCAACCCCATATTTCCCGCCGAGGTATGTATAGTGCTTTTCTCAAACATGCAATGAAATAAACAACAAAAAAAAAACATTTTAATACGCATAGTGGCAGAATGTCATGATGCCTGTGCCACAAATTTATGTGGAATGGAATTAAAAAAGAGGACTTTGCCGGCCTAGGCCTTCAAGATTTGTATGAAATTCCATTAACGACCTCTTGTCCTAGCCGCACCTGAAACGTCATACTTCGCAGCCTATTATAAGGAACATTACATCAATATTTCATTGCATGTTTGAGAAAATGAATTTTATTGCTGTTTTTACACAAGATGGTGGCAAAGCTTACGGCCTGGCTTCAATGTTACATTATGGACACTGTAGCCCCCTAGAGTAACTGATGATATTGATATAATTTGTACAAAAAACTATAAATCTACATTGAAAAACCAGGGAGAAAACAGCCGAGAACGTATGACGTAAATATGACCACTAATGTTTTCTCTTAACAAATCGCGTCCATGTGTACAGTTTTCTATATTATATTTACAAACAGAATGTCAGAATGCCATGATGCCTGTGCCACAAATTTATGTGGAATGGAAATTAAAATGGAGGACTCTGCCGGCCTAGGCCTGCAAGATTTGTATGAAATTCCATTAACGACCTCTTGTCCTAGCCGCACCTGAAACGTCATACTTCGCAGCCTATTATAAGAAACATAACATAAATATTTCATTGCATGTTTGAGAAAAGAAAATAATACTATTATAAGTACCATCATTTATTTACATTGATAAATTGTATTAGAAAATCTATATACTGCATATCGGTCATAAATGTAGTGATATGATTAATTAAGTATGGAGTTTTTATGTTTCCTTCAATAGGCAGTCAAGTGTAGAGTACTCACGAGTTTATTATGGTTGAATATGAAGGTAACATATTCATAGCCTAGAAGTACTGTACCCAGTACAGTACTAAACTCAAAATAAGATGTCTAAAGTGAGCAGTGGTGGAACAAGACCTAAAATTTATGTGGGCAAGATAAGATATTTATGCGAGGCCCTCTGCTCGCTTCAATTTTTTAAGCGCGTTCACGGATTTTAATTAGTGTTAAAACATCCGGGGCGCGAGGCATTCCGGACCGCGAGGATGTAGGCCCACTTCGCCTATGCCTAATGCCGCCTCTGAAACTGTGGCAGAAGGGTTCCTCAATGGTTCTTTAACAACTACTAGACTTGATAATTAATTGTTTGTTGAGAACAAACTTACTCACACATCCTACCTGCAAATATTAGGCAGATTTTGTTCAAATTTGCATTTAAACAGATATTATAAATTACAGCAAAACAACATCTGGTCGTTACTTTTGTTTTGCCACACCTGGTATCATTATAGTATATCTCGTATTTAATGATTAATTATAATCTGAACTGTATATTTTCAAACCACAGTGAAAAATTGTCACCCAGGGTGGGATATGAACCCACAACCTCTGGAATCCGTCCATCACTCTTTCCAACTGAGCTACCACGGTTATTGCTCGTGGCGACGAATTTTTCAACCAGTTCTCTTTTCTAATTAAGCCTTAGGGAGGCTAGTAGCGACATCTACCGTGAAGTTACTACAACTTCTGAAACAGCACCAACATCTCAAATTACATTGAGAATCGCTAGTAAAAATGTGCTACCCCCATCTAACAGTAATTTTTTTAAAGCGGAATCGTCGGCTTTGTGAAATTATATCATCCTGGCGGGATGTAAATTTTTCACTCTGGGTGGAAACTATAATTTGGCAAAGCAGACGATTCGCTTTTAAAAATGTGAACTATATATGTTGATTGAGTCTTAACTTTTGATTGCACAACCTAATTGTATCATATATGCCACATATAACATTTACATTACGTCTGTCATATTATCAAATATATTTATATTAAGAGGTAGGGCACAGCATACCATCTCGCTCCAAATATGAGCGAGATGATGTTCCAGCAGCCGTCCAACTGAAGAAGTACCTTAGCCTTATAGAAGACCACAGCCTTATGGCGTTATTATTAACACCACTAATTGCTCGTTAGGTATGTGGTGTGGTGTTGTGTTCCTGGTGGTGAGTAAGGTCGCCAGAGCCCCTAAGGATGCGCTGTGTCATAGAGAAAATAAATAAGAATAGAGTGCTCACTCCATACATCATTTTTTACTTATTATTTCGTGGTCGACATCTAGCGTCAAATAGCGGAATAATCAGTAATGCTATAAAGATACTAGATGTCACATATGTCGCCACTGACGAAAAGTGTATTTCTCAACAAACTACTAATATTTAAAGCAGAATGAGTTCAAAACAGAGTTCCTGTTAATACGGTTATAATATTAGCTAAAAATGGTTGAGTATTCGATTGTTCGTTCGTCACGGCGTCTATTGTCGTGTAGCAGTACTGATAATTCCGCTATTTGGTAATAGATGTCGACTACGAAATAATAAGTAAAAAATTATGTATGGAGTCATATGGAGTGAGCTCTCTATTCTTACTTATTTCTTATTCTCTCTATGGCTGTGTTGAGAGTGAGGGACCTAGCTGGCAACACATTGAGTCCTCAAGTCAATAAAGACAGGGCAACACTCTTAAAAGGAAAAAAATAAAATTCGGTCCTGCAACATCTGGCTTACGCGGCCAATCGCTCTAGCCACTGAGCTATCGGAACAATCAGGCTTGGGCACGAAATCCTTCACTAAAATAAATAATAATCGTATGGAAATTATTTTAGAACCGTGAGTTCTTCGAGAAGACAAGTACGGTTGCCAGTTTTTGTTGCACTTTTAGCACCACCCAGGAGTCACGTGTAGGGTAACGGTGGGTACTCCCTACGGACGTAGTGCAACTTCGACCCCCCCTTTGTCAAGTGAGTGGGCAACTTGACTGTTAGAAGTTCTCAAGCCGCCCGAAGGCCTCTAACCTGGCTTAACGTGCCTTCCAAAGCACGGGAGCGCTCAGTTAGTAACCACTCAAAGCGGTCACCCATCCAAGAACTGACGTGCCCCCACGTTACTTAATCTCGCATACCGCACCCGGTACGCGGGCGCCGCTGGACCACGAGCGCTTCAATCCTTCACTAGTACCCTCTTACAACGCCTTCGGGAGGCATACAGCGACATCTACCTTAGAAGACGTAGGCGGCACTTAATGGCGCCTACGTCTCAAATTACATTGAGGAATCGTCAGTAACAATTTTTCCCATTAATTTGAAATTTAGAATGCTCTTGTTATTCTTCTGGATTCGCAAGCTTCCATAGGCTGCAGTATCTGCTTACTTAGGTATGCTGTAAGCTTCTTTGCCACTGTTACAACGTGTTGTGTAAAATAGTTATTTGTTCAACAAGAGAGCAAAGTAGATTTTTGCTGCGAGTGTTGATGTTGAGAGCGAAAGATTCTATAATTGAATCACGAGCACAGCGAGTGATTCAAAATTAGAATCTTGAGCGTAGCGAGGGACTCAAAGACACGAGATGCAAATATCTTTGCTCTCGTGTGAAACATACAACTTTTCACTTCAGCGACGAGAACACATCACGCAAAGGAATAGTGAAAGAGATAATGAAATTACTTAAACTAACCTACGATATGAAAAATTAAAAAGTAAGTTATTTTCACGCTCGCAGCAAAATTGCATTTTGCTCACTGGTTTCAAGCAGGAAAATTCGTTTTCACGCTCGCAGCAAAATTTGTTTTTTGCTCACTGGTTTCAAGCAGCAAAACCACCATTTTCGAGTCGCTGAGGTTTTAATTTAATTTAATCGTATGGTATTTATTTACGAACCGTGAGATCTTCGAGAAGACGAGTACGGTGGCCAGTTTTCGTTGCACTTTGAGCACCACCCAGGGGTCACGTGTAGAGTAACGGTGGGTACTCCCTACGGACGTGGTGCAACTTCGACCCCTCGTTGTCAAGTGAGTGGGCAACTTGACTGTTAGTAGTTCTCAAGCCGCCCGAAGGCCTCTAACTTGGCTTAACAAGTGCTGTCGTAGACAGCAGCCGGGATCAACGTCTTAACGTGCCTTCCAAAGCACGGGAGCACGCAGTTAGTAACCACTCAAAGCGGTCACCCATCCAAGAACTGACCTGAGCCCACATTGCTTAACCTCGCATACCGCACACGGTACGCGGGCGCCTCTGGGCCACGAACGCTTCCTGTCTCTGAGGTGAAAAATATATTCGCTTTTTTCAGGTCGGGAACTTCAGGATGGATGCCAGTGGGGACACAATGCAGGATAAGGTGCCTGCTCACCGCTCCACTGTTTACATCTCCGAGATGATTGATGACATCTGTAAGTACTAGTTAGGTCTATCATTGACGGAATTAAATGAACTCCGTTTCGGAAAAA
The DNA here is from genome assembly GCA_905163555.1 of Notocelia uddmanniana. NCBI lineage: Eukaryota > Metazoa > Arthropoda > Insecta > Lepidoptera > Tortricidae > Notocelia > Notocelia uddmanniana. Next base: position 5,196,240 of record LR991077.1, read on the forward strand.
ATGGTTTCGTGTGGCAAGCCGGTTTTCCCTATTATCCGCTGTTCTTTACAGGTCGCATTTCTCAACCGATTACCGATAGATAAATACTGAATTTTTTGTTTTAAAAATTATTTTTTTCATAAGTCATAATAATTTTTTCACACCACACCTTGCCAAAAGGCGCGTTTTTCCGCACGCTGCGCGTCCTGTAAACCCACTTTTAGGCCAAGTGGTGACGTAAAATTGTGTACAAAACACGGGTCGTAAAACAGAACGCCCTCTCTCGCATATTTATGACCCTCGCCTGCGGCTCGGGCCTCAAACATCTGCGATATCGCCCTTTCTTAGTTTACAACCCTTGTATCGTAAATAGGTATTGCAGTTACGAGTAGACATGATGTTCATTAAAATAAAACAATTTTTTATTATGAAGAATCTTGATCTACAAACTTCAAATTTAATGTTAATCATTACGTATTTTACCAACAAATACATTTTTTTTAGTTGCACCTCGAGGCGCGCTTCCGACACGCATTTTTTTTATTTACTCTTGGCATTGGTGGCCTTTAGGCGGGTAGATTTTTGCGAAGCCCTTGTCTTTTTTATTAGTACAGTCAACAGCATATGTAGATGATCATTTTAGTAGTAGATCCACCAATAGACACCCCCCGTTATAACCTACCTACTTACAGTTTTTTTTTCAATTTGCTCGGTCCGGAATACATTTTTACGCCATTTGGCGTCGAGACCCTTGGCCCGTGGGGTCCCAGTGCTCACTTCCTTTTCAAAGAGCTGAGCAAGAGATTGATTAATACAACTGGTGAGAAGAGCTGGCAGCTTCCTCGCATAACGCATATATTAGTATACCTTTTGCAATACAGCGAGTAAATGCAGCCCGCACCCACTGTATACCGTACCAATGCCACGAGGGCCCAATTTTCTAGAGTTTAGTTATTAAGACATATTTAAATTTAATTTAGTTTTATTTTTAGGTCTAGTTTAAGTTGATCATTTTGACTTGTAAAATATTTACCTACCTAAATATTAAAATTGTACTATAATGTAAACAAAAGGTGGTTTATTATAAAACTAGTGACATTATGAAAACAAAAAAAAATTCAAGAGGTTTCAAAGTGGTTGGACCGACTGCCTTTTACTCTGTAGCAAAACTGTGCACTTGCCATACGCAAAATAAATAAATAAATTTTAGTACTTTGTTGCGCTAACGTAACAATACTGCGACAGTTGGGATACATCAAAGTAGTGAAAGTGACAAGGTACTAAAATGATCATCTACTTTTGCTGTTGACTGTACCTAATATTTTTCGCGGGTAGTTGCGCTATTACGCGAGGCCCAAGAGCGAGGCCCCGCTGCCCTGCCCGCCACTCCCATAGGCCTTTCTTTGAGCGATAATTTTTTTTTTTTTTTTTTTGAAGTCTCATCTGTTATTGTTTGACACAATGACACACTGATACACTTTAATAATTTGCGATATATGGTTTACTGTCCGTATAGTGACACCATGTTATAAATTTTAATATGTCGAAAGTACCCAATGGCGGAGTAATCGCATAACAAACATACAGTCGAATTGAGAACCTCCTTCAAGAAAAAAGCGTATTCCCATCTTAAAGGCCGGCAACTAGGGTTTGCAGTCCCGGTACCGATTTCTATTCAAAATCCCGGGAATTCCCGGGATTTCCCGGGAAATTGCATTCCCTACCGGCAACGCACTGTCAACCCCTCTGGTTAATTTTGTACTAAAGCAGTAACGCTGCTAACGAAAATTTCAAATTAAAGGGAAAAATTGACAAAATCTTTGAAAATTAATTTTTTTTGGATCGTGCTCGGAGCATTAAATTTTTTCAATTTTTCCCTTTAATTTGGAACCCCTCTGCTGTTGACAGGCAGTGTCCATGGGCGGCGCTAATCGCTACCATCAGGCGATTCGTCAGCTCGTTTGCCTCCTAAGTTCTAAAAAAAACACAATTACTGCCAGAAACCCGAATAGCGGGCGCTGCAACTTTTCTCTAGGGTTGGCAGTCCCGGTCCCGATATGTATGAAATTTCCCGGGAATTTGCATTTACTACTTTTCTCACGATGTCCAGATAGAGACAGCCCGCTAGGAGGGTTTTTTTTTATATTAGGGGACAATTTTTACACAAATCGAACTAGTCCCATAGTAAGCTCAATAAGGCTTGTGTTATGGGTACTAGACGACAATATATTTAATAGATATATACTTAAATACATAGAAAACATCCAAGTCTCAGGAACAAATGTCTCTCTTCACCACAGAAACAAATGCCCTTACCGGGATTCGAACCCGGGACCTCTAGCTTCGGAGCAGTGGCGGCCGTACCTTGAGTGCACTCGTGCGTTGCACTACCAAAAATTTAACACTATCAATACCATCGTCATCAATAAAACAATCTCAATAATCTGTAATATACATACATAAATTACATTCAAAAAATGCAAAGAAACCACTACGCTATGTCGTAGTCTATAAAATTATTTTTCGCTCAGTCTCAATAAACCTCCCCGTGCGCTTCGTGGAGCGCACGCACTAGCCAGTACAATTTCTATGAGTATCGCGTTAGAGCGCCGGGCGCGTGAGACGGAAGATACTCCGTACAAACTGAATGAAGAAAAAGGTAAATCTCGTGCGGCGCACGGAGCCCACACGAGGGACCGGCGGCGATATTACCCGACCAAGTGAAGTTAACGCTCAAAATATAAACCTTTTCTTGCGCTTCAATTGTCAAGTTGGCTTAGTTGGTTAATAACATGGCCTGCACTTCACTTTTCTCGTATCGCGCCATTATTCGTAATTCGTGTTTATTGTTTGTTTTGTAAAGTGAGTGTGACTATGTGTTTAATGGAAAAAATAAGTGTGAATTTGAATAGCGAGAATATTAAAAACAATATTAAAACTTTTAGTGATTGATAAATTAGAAATAAAATCGGCTGGGCCACCAAGGTCATGCCTTAATTTAAAACCATTTTCCAGGAATCAAAATCGACGGATTGAGGTACTTAATACATATAAAATTTGATGGTTAGTAGGAAAATGTAGTTGTATTGCAATTTTTGAGTTATATATTATAGTATTTCATAAATCCATAAATTAGCGCACCACCGGTTCTCGTAGTCAGCAGCCGCCACTGCTTCGGAGGCAGTGACACTACCAACTAGGCTAAAAGGCCGACAAATGTCGGGTCGTCTCTATCTATAAGATTTAAGGTGCTGAAAGGACCTACATTTTCTTCACTTTAACATTATTTTTACTGGACTATTTAATTTGGCAAAGCGAAAAAATGTATGTTAATATTCATTAATCATTATATAAGGGAAACGTTTGATGTCTCGAAAAGGCGATTTGAAAAAATGGGCTGAAACGAAAAATATATATAAAAAAATATATAAGGTGATCAAGATAATATATAATATACAAGAATACCTAACGATAATAATTTAAATAATAATATAAATAAAATTAAAACTTAAATCTAAAACATAATTTAATTAATTAATTAATTACACAATTACATCACGATGATACTAAGAAATTTGCTGATTTATATTATACTTGTAGTGTTTTTTTTATTATAATCATCAGTTTTCCGAGTTATTTAACGGACGCGGGCGAAGAGCATGGCATATCGAGCTGCCACTAGCGAGCGAGGAAGACAAAAAATTTTGGTGATAATGGACGATTCACACCGAACGGCTGGAGTCGGCGCGCACCCCACTAGAGTCAAAGGAATTCGAATCCTCCATACAGAAGTTAGATTTCATACTTGAATGGGTTGCGGGCAGCCGGCGCTGGCTCTGCCGCTGCCGTTTATATACGAAGTCTAGCTTCTGTATGGAGGGTTCGAATTCCTTTGGCTCTGGTGGCGTGCGCGACTACAGCCGTTTGGTGTGATCCTCCATGAGTCAGGCAGTGAAATTGTTTATAAATAATTTGTATTTCAGGTAAGAAGATGGACGACTACGTCCGTGTATACTACAAGGCTACAGGCAAACTGGAAATCATGCAGCTGATGACTGAAGCTGGCGGCATGAACCCTGAATTCTCCAAGACTAAGTTTGTCACCGATGATGATCTTAACAAGAGCTTGGAGTACTATGTGAGTACCAATTCCACCAATATCTCTGACAGTAGTAAATTAAAAGAAACCTTCATCATCATCCTCCTAGCGTTATTCCCAAAACAGTTGCATCCTGAAGGCTGCCTGGGGTCCGCTACCTAATCCCAAGAATTGGCGTAGGCACAAGTTTTTACGGAAGCGACTGCCATCTGGCCTACAAAGTCAAACCCAAGGGGAAACTAAACCTTATTGGGATTAGGCTTGTCAAGTGAGTGGGCAACTTGACTGTTAGAAGTTCTCAAGCCGCCCGGAGGCCTCTAACTTGGCTTAACGACTGCTATCATAGACAGCAACCGGGATCAACGGCTTAACGTGCCTTCCAAAGCATAGCATGTGTTCTGACATAGGACCAATTTAATATGATCTCATTACCTATCTTTTATCTCGTTTTGTTATGTGTAACGTGTGTATACCTGTCATGGTAATATTTAATGGGACCAGCTGTGTAGCACTAACAATAAGAACTGCAACAGTAGAAAACCTAAATATGTCACTCAATAAATTTCATTGCATTTCATACCGCACGCGGTACGCGGGCGCCTCTGGGCCACACTCCTCCAAAAGAAACCTTATGAAAAACAAAGAAATAATTGTTTGACACTCTGTATCTAAACACAGTTTCACGATCATAACAGCAATCTACTTATTTTCCCATACAACGGTGGGTTCTGATATTACAATGTGAAGACACAATATAATATTCATTTCATTAATTTGTAGGAGCCGTTGGCAAGGCCGCTGGCGGCGAACTAAGCTTGTCCCAAAATTGTGGCCTTTGTTGTGCTCTAATTGTAGCTGGTCCCATATAGACTTATCATTTTTTCAAGTAGCCATTTCGACATGTGTTGCTAGCTCGATGAGTGAAGATGCTGTCCAGCCACCTTTACTTGTCGACGCAGCAGGATAAAAGCCGAGACACACCGAATGAGTAGCGTGATTAGATGACACACCGCTTGCAAGTCACGCGCACGTGCACGCCACGCAAGCGGTGTGTCATCTACTATGATATTTCATACGATACAACGCGCACGCCACGCACACGCGCACGCGCACGTGCTGCGCACGCATTCGGTGTGGCTCGGCCTTAAGAAGGGAAGAGGGAAGAAAAGTACAACTTTGATCTCTCATTGAGGGCAAAAAGACTCTTTTCTGAATGTGGTAACACACCATTTTATTGTCGACCGCTGTTACTAGCTGGCATATGCTTGTTTATATCGTACGAGTATAATGTAAGGATAAACTAATACTCGGACAGCTCGATATTGACGATGATGACAATAATGACGACGACGATGACAATGATGTTGACAACAATGATGATGACGATGATAATGATTACTATTCTTATTATTATTTCAGTGCGAGCGCATGTTCGAGGAGAACGAAGACGAGATCACATCGCTCTACAAGAACCGCCCCCACGATGACGTCATGCCGGACTCACTCAACGAGGTAACTAATACTAACAATTCTATACTAAGGGAGTCTCCTTGAAAAATACTCAAAGACTCTGGTATAGACTATTGGATTAGGGTTGAATCAAAATCAAAAAAAAAAATTCTGCAAATAGGCCCCACACGGGCACTTTTTCAAGTCAAAACATGAATAACACAACAACAATTATGATTATTATTGTCAATTAAAGAAATTGACAATAATAATCATTATGATTTCAAAACATGAATTGTACAACTAAATACTTTACACCAAAAAAAACCGACACCCATTTTGTACACTTGGTTTCCGTGAGCCAATGTTTGGTTAGGTAACCACCAGAAAATGCCGAAATCGACATATGCGTGCCTATCAAATTCGAGGAGTTCCCTCGATTCCTCCTAGATCCCATCATCAGACCTTCACCAAATTTATATGGGTCCAATGTCGGGGTACCTGCTTTGAAACAAAATAAGAATTATCGAAATCGGCTAACATGGTCAAGAGTTATCAGGGAACATACATCCATAAAAAAAAGAACAACCAAACATGCAGACGAACTGAGTACCTCCTTCCTTCTGTTGAAGTCGGTAAATAAGGTGTGGACACAATATTATTCATAAAGTAAACTCGAGCCTGTATTTATTTTTAATACTACGTCGGTGTCAAACAAGCGTACGACCCGCTCGACTTTACAAATCTTTGACGTCACATTTAGCTGGCAATTAGTTGACCGAGTGAAACGAGGACTCAGTTTCATCTTCGGAAAAAAAGCTTTCGTATGCCCGGCCGGCGGATTTCCCACTGTTCTGTTCTACAGGTTTCATTTCTCAACCGATTCTCGTCAAATTTTGTGAGCAGGTTTGATTATTTTATAGATTTTTAGTAAGCGGAAAATTTAATGACTCGAGTTTGCAATATTCTTACGATTACGCCCGAGTTAATCACAATGTTTTTCATCACAATTCCTAGGAAATACCAACCGACCAATCCAAATTGACGAAATCGACGGGATGCCTTGCGATGGGGCGTCCTTGTGAGAGGAGCACGCAGCTTCAATATTTTAACCAATTGCCAAGTAGTATTTTTGCGACGCGGCCAACTAGTTTTTCAGCGTCAATATTTTAACCAATCACCGCCGTGTTCTTGTGAAGCGCGGCCAACTAGATTTTGAACTAACTAATCCAGATCACACAAACTCATAACCCACTAGGGAGTTATGAAAATCCGTAACTCCTGCGGGAGGTAAATTGGCTATAGTAATTGCTCTACGCCTGCTTATAATAAGACCCTTTACGAACAAGTGTGATGAAAAGAAATTTAGTACAAACTTGGAACATTTAAACTTAATTCTCTCTGTCACTATTCCTTTGCGTTATATGTTCTCGCCGCTGAGGTGAAAAGTGATACGTACACACAAGAGCAAAGATATATTATTTGCATCTCGTGTCTTTGGGTCCCTCGCTGCGCTCAAGATTCTAACTATGTATCACTCGCTTCGCTCGTGATTGAATTATAGATTCTGTCGCTTGTTCGGGACTCAACATCAACACTCGCAGCAAAAATCTACTTTGCTCTCTTGTTGAACAAATAACTATTTGGACATTGGGAATACAGGCGTGAGTTTATTGACCGAGCGAGCGAAGCGTCTCCGTTTCAGCTTGAGTAAAAAAGCTGTCGTATGTCCGGACTTCCAGCTGTTTACCTCTACAGGCCGTATTGTCAACCGATTCTCGTGAAATTTTGTGAGCAGGTTCGATAATTACGTACACGGTTATTATTGTCAATTTGGTTTTTGGAAATTTGAAAACGCAACGGCATCGGCAACGCACACGTGACAGCTCAGGAGTTGCAGGCGTCCATAGTCGGCGGTGACCGCTTACCATCAGGCGGGCATTAAGCTTGTTTACAAGAATTCTGCAACGTATACAGTGTGTAAGTCTAATACGGGCGATAAATTAAATCGGACATAGTATTCATTAGTGTAATCATGAATTAAAAAGTTTTTTTTAATTACAGTTCATTACGACCCCATTATAATTATTTTTTAAATTTCTCAGCAGCAATGTACTGTAAACATGGTTGCGGTACCGAAATGTCAAATGTTCACTAGCAATACAACAACGTGAGCGTGTTTGCATTACATTGCGGGCTGAATTATTTTGTATGGACAAAATTATTGTTGCAACTTTAAGTAAATGTTATCTAATTACCTTTACTTTGTCCTATACTAACCACCGTTAAGAGATTCGCCCGTATTAGACTTACACACTGTATACATAAAAAAAATGAATTTATATCATTTGACCGTCGTTTTCAGATCTGCTTCAAGCACACTAAATACTGCGAGGACTGGATGTTGCCGAATGAAGAAGACACCACGTGGACAGAAGAGATGGAGAAGGAATACATTAAAGTGAGTGACATACAGGGTGTAACATTTAGATCGGTCAATATGGGAATGTCTGAAACTATAAGACGTACGAAGATCTGTTCTTAGGAAACATGTCATCGATTTTAGTAACAAGGAAAACTGCATTCACATATTAAAAAAAAACTTGTACTCAGCTCGGGAATCGAACCAGGACGTTTTGAAAAATAAAACAAACACTATTATTATTATTATTATTTTAAATATTGGGGGACAATCTTACACAAATCGACCTAGTCCCAAACTAAGCAAAGCTTGTACTATGGGTACTAGACGACGATATACATACTTATATAGATAAATACATACTTAAATACATAGAAAACATCCAAGACCCAAGAACAAATATCCGTGAAAAATGCACAAATAAATGCCCTGGCCGGGATTCGAACCCGGGACCTCTAGCTTCGGAGGCAGAGTCACTACCAACTAGGCTAAACAGGCCGACTATTTAGTCATCATGTTTCATTGTAAGATTTACTGCTACCTACACAATCGACATCTAAGATGATAGCGTTTGAGATTCTGTGTCTAAAAAGTCCATATTCTGAAGATATATTGATATGCTCATTTTTTTAAATATCCCAGATACAATCAGTCATTTGGCATATTTTAAAACTAGCTTTTGCCCGCGACTCCGTCCGCGTGCAACTCGTTAGATCATAGAAGAACAAACTTCATCTAAATCGGTTGCAGCGGTTGGACCGGGGTATGTCCTAAAACTACGACCCAGACCACCGTGGGATGGGCATTGGGGCATTTAACCCCCATGAAATTGGGGGAGGCCTATGCCCAGCAGTGGACAACCTTGGGCTGATATGGTGGAGGTGGTTTAGCGGTTTAAGCGTGAAGAGGTAACAGACAGGCAGGCAGACAGAGTTACTACCGCATTTATAATTATAAGATTAAAATCGGTGATGGATTTAGGCTGAGTTGCACCAAACCTTCTGTAATTGTAAGCTGTGTTCGTTAAAATTTGAATATATGGAAAGTTTTAATAATAATATATATTGGGGGACAATCTTACACAAATCGACCTAGTCCCAAACTAAGCAAAGCTTTTACTATGGGTACTAGACGACGATATGCATACTTATATAGATAAATACATACTTAAATACATAGAAAACATCCAAGACCCAAGAACAAATATCCGTGAAAAATGCACAAATAAATGCCCTGGCCGGGATTCGAACGCGGGACCTCTAGCTTCGGAGGCAGAGTCACTACCAACTAGGCTAAACAGGTCGTCAAGTTTGACAAGTTTCTGTGGCATGACAGCTGCCGGCGCCATATTTAACGTTGATCAGTCTCTGATCGTAAGTCGGTGCAGCCCAGCCTTACAGATCAAAAATGTAAACAAGTGAGTTGCCGCCATGAAAAAATTAACGTATGCAGTGGGTAATTGAAAATCATTGGAATACACGAAAAAATTACCGCGTTCCAAATTTAAGCGAAATAAATTTGAATTAATACAAAAAATAACCACTCTGAATGAAACAGCGTTTTTAATAACTTATTGGTGTTATTTTAATAAAATATGTGGAGATATGATTTATGCTACTGGTAATGACAAGAGGTTTTAAAAAGGAAATTCATGTCAGATTGACAGTTGTTTGCTTACATTTTTGGTCTCTAATTGACAACATTTCAAATTTTTAAGTAGTATATAAAATCTTAACTCATTTCGTTAATTTGGTAACAAGAAACCCCAAAATATTCTTTTAAATATTTTTATAGCTATTCGTTTTCTAAATATTCACGAAAATGTGAAGAAAGCCCATATCGTAGTAATGACATCACTACTATGACATTGTGACAGTCACAGCGCACAAAAAGAACAGCAGTACACTTTCTTTAGTAAATTTGTCTTAGTAACAGTGATTCTGTATGATTTGTTACGCTGTGAAGCCTTACTTGTCACTTACTCTCTTTTAGAATGAGCAACTTTTGGAATTGATTTATTTATATGAAATTGCGATATTTTCGAGAAATTAAAAATGTGGTTTTTCTTAACTTTTTGTCCTCTATTTGATTTCATCGGAAGAAAGCCTGCTTAAAAAAATGAAATTTTGTCAAATTGACATCTCATACTTTAGTATGGATTGTAATTCTACTTCCAGGTGCACGGTTCCGACCCGTATGGTTTCAACATGGGAATGGGTGGCATGGGTGGTATGGGAGGTATGGGCGGTATGGGTGGCATGGGAGGTCCCCCCATGCCCGATGGTCTTGGAGACGAGTTGCCGGAGGACCTTGAAGAGTTCCCAGAGGAGGAGATCAAGGATGAGCTGTAGATTATAGTTATAGAGAGGTTACATCTGTCTTAATTTAGTCATTGACTGATCGGCTTGGTTGAAATCAAGAAAAAAAAGAAAAAGATAAATCAAGTATCATTGTGGGCCAACATCAATTATTTTTGTTATTCTGATCATTTAGCCTGGACACCTGCAAACCGGTGGGTTCGATTCCAGTCTTAGACGGCGTATGGGATCACGGTTAATTTTCTCTTCGTATTTGTATGAAATTAATGCCACCATTTCGTCAGTGATTAAATTAAGACAGAAGTAATAATCCCGAAAAGGTTCGTTATCTACGACAATATGGTTTACCATAGATAATGGTGGTGAACCTCGTCATTGATATTTAAATATACCGAATAGTTAAGAACCACAAATTCAGAATAAACATACATGCAGATGGCCGAAAAACCCGGTCCTATTTCACAAGAACTTTTACCAAAATCGAAAGTCTATTTCTTCTAAAAGGAGTTTTAAAGAGACTTCCGACTTTGTAAATGTTAAATCAAGTTATAAATCACTCAATTGGGCTCCTGATTAATTTTTGTCGAATATATTCATATTTAAGTGGAAATACGGTATTTCAGAACAGTATTATTTTTGTTTCATTAAAATAAACAAAGCTATATTTAAATATAATGAAACGGGTCAATCACGGCTCTGTCTCAAACTCACGGGAGTTTTCTATATAAACAAAGCTTATGAGAATTCTAGCAAATAATCAAGTTCCGAGTTTCTTTTTAAGGATTTTTAACATTTTCACCGCCATGTCACGAAAATAATGCTGCGCTCCTTACGCCACTATACGGCAATAAAACAACAGATAGAAATGAAACGAAATGTGTTTCGGCACTTGCCGACGTGGCGTCGTAGACACGACATTCCGATGTCGTGTGTCCGACTGGCGATGAAAAGGTTAAATACATATGTCAAAAAAGGACGTTGTTTGACCTTAGATAAACTGTGAAGGTCAGTCTGTATTTCATTTTTGATGTTACATAAAAAGTTGCTGATTTGAATATCAGTCAAATATCTTATTCTCCACGCGCATATGCCGCCTCTATGGTTTAATTCTGAATTTGTCGGTAGACGTGTTTGCCGTTATGTTGTATGATGCTCCTTACAATGTAGCGGCAAACTTTAGTCACACGGGTTGTTTTACGTATGTGCTATTCCTAAAAAAAAACATGACAATAAAATATGAGGGTATTTATATACATAAACATATTGTTTTCTGGATATTTTGATATTTACCTGTGTTCAAGTATTTTACATTCCATCTATAAAATTGTTAGTGAATATCATTTTAAGGGCTTAAAGCCATGTTAATGGAATGATAGATAGTATTAAATACTGAAATTTTGTCTTCCAAGATAAAAAAAAAAATATTTATAGTATGGCAATCGTTTTGAACCGTGAAATCTGCGAGAAGACAGTATGGTTGCCAGTTTTTGTTGCACTGAAAAAGAAAAATGTAAATGGGTTATAAATAGCTCATTAATATTTAAAATAAAAAGCTATATAAATAAGCTTAATTTATAGAATTTATTGATATCACAAAAGTGTCTTAGATAGTTTATACATACAAAGTTTTCTTTTGTTAAATAAATACAATGCATTTAGACGGTATAGTTAAAAATAAGAGAAGAGAGGGGAAAGTTGCTGTGAGGGATCTTTTTATTGTTTCCACCTGTACTTACAGTCAAGGTCAATATTATCTATGCGGACAAATTGACCATATATATGTAAACAAGTTTGTCATAGCCTCCTGAGACCGCCTAGAAGAAGAAGTCATTTGACCTTTTTAACGCTCTGTCAAATTTATACAAAACCTGGCACTCACACGCCATAACATCGAAATGTCAAACACGAAGTCGAACCCTATAGAAATGCATGTAGGTTGGTATCGCACTGCACGCCGTGACCGATATATCCGTCGTTCGACATATGCGTCGTTGGCGTCCAAAAGGTTAACATCAGTTTTGAAAATTCTAAAGTCAAAACATATGCAACTTCTTCCTTTAATATTTGAGTTCCCTTTCCATTGAACCATTTTGTTCTGTCTGGAGGTACCAGGGAGTCGGGACTCACAGGAGGTCACACATTTTGTCCGCTGTGACATTACGTAGGCAGTTTTGTATGAGGTTACGTTAATGATTAGTGAGTTTATTTAAGTTGGAGTTCTAAGAAGGGAAAGTGTACTTAATGTTTTCAATAAAAACAATATTTGAATGTGTTCTTTTATTTCACCGTATCAACAACTACTGACGTGCTTCGTTTCAGGCATAATAGTCCTTATGCACGTATTTAGTACTTAGATTAATAATACCAACAGATCCGTAGTGTTAAGCAAGATGATTTATCATAATAGTTGTCTCGTTGAATCCTTATTGTTAACGAGCCACACCGAATGCGTGCGCGTGCGCGTTATATCGTATGAAATGTCATCTACTAAGACATTTCTGCGCACACATTCGGTGTGTCACGGCTTTTAGAATGAGACAGATGGTAAGATCATTTTCGGCTGTTAACAAATTGTCTCCATTTGAAAGTTCACCAAAATAATCTTAAACACCACAACCGTCAGTTCAGTACAATTTGCAGTTATGAAAACGGAGACACTAACAGGTGAAGACCTGTTAGATATCACTTATCTGCCTCTCTCAAACTTACTGATTTGTGCATTAGTGAGAATAGATCAGATGCACAGAAATCGATCAACTTAAATGAGCGGATCTGCTTTACTCTGATATCTGTGATTTTCACAATTAATTCCGCAAGCCTGTTTTGTTTGCATAGTAAGTAAATAATAAATAAATATTGGGGGACAATCTTACACAAATCGACCTAGTCCCAAACTAAGCAAAGCTTGTACTATGGATACTAGACGACGATATACATACTTATATAGATAAATGCATACTTAAATACATAGAGAACATCCAAGACCCAAGAACAAAGTCCGTGCTAAATGCACAAATAATGCCCTGCATTCGAACCCGGGACCTCTAGCTTCGGAGGCAGTGTCACTACCAACTAGGCTAAACAGGTCGTCAAAAAGTAAAGTAAGTAAATATTTTATACCCAAATAAAACCAATTCCAATATAAAAAATACCGAAATCACCACACGCGTACTTATCAAATCTAAGGAATTCCCTCGATTCCTCCTGGATCCCATCATCAGACCAAATCAATACGGGATCAGCTAAGGAATATCTGCTTTGAAACAAAAAAAGAATTATCAAAGTCGGCCAACGTGATCAAGAGTTATCGGGGAAGATACATATATAAAGAAAACAAACAAACATTGCAGACGAACTGAGAACCTCCTTCCTTCTATTGGAGTCGGTTATAAAGAGAGGACTATTTTAAACGACACTAAATATGACTCCGATACTATCTAAATGCATCGTGTCCTTTTATCAGACTTGGAATTATCAATAGGTACCTACTTTGCACTCTGCAGCCTCACTTCCTTGTAATAGCAATTTCCTAATACTTAAAACAATTCGTTAGCAACGTTTTTTTTTACAAAAAATCCCTAAAACCGGTTTGTCTACCAAATCCGAACACAAAGCCGGTTTTGATATTTGCCACGCTACAATTTTCTACGCTATTTCAGCTTATTGGTAGATAGTCACGGAGAGAAAGAAACAATAATAGTAAAAAATACCTTTATTGATATATCTTATCATATCACAATGTCAATATTGGCAAATACAACAAGGAAATAATTACAAAATAACGTAATAAGATAAAAATATATTTCCAATCGAAAATGAAAAATTGTTTTTTTTTTTCAATTTTTCATTTTCGATTTGAAATTATAAGTTAAGTGGACGTTTCCACTTGTAAAATATTTACAATTAAAAATATACTAATTACAAAAAAAAATACACTAATTACAATTATAGCAAAGAAAGCACGCAAATATACTAGCAAACTACTATTAAGCATTACATCAAATAAATTCGTCGCATCGAACATTGATAACGTAATATGAGGGTAACATTATAAAAAAATATAATAACAAGTTTAATAACTAAATTATAAGCATCGTAAATTTAGGAAAGTTTGCGCGAATGAATTGAACTAAACAAATGAATTTTATTGCTGTTTTTACAAAAGATGGTGGCAAAGGCCCGGCTTCAATGTTACATTATGGACCCCAGAGTAACTGATGTAATTGATATAATTTGTAAAAAAAACTATAAATCTACGTTGAAAAACCAGGGAGAAAACAGCCGAGAACGTTTGACGTAAATATGACCACTAATGTTTTCTCTTAACAAATCGCGTCCATGTGTACAGTTTTCTATATTATATTTACAAACATCATGTAAAAATTAGATAGGTTACATTTTAGAATCTCTTCATTTCAATTTCTAAATAATCAGTGTAAAAATATGGATGCGTTAATATTTCACAAAAATATATACAATTCCCTGACACCAAAGTATAACCAAGATGGCCTCATGGCAGGCCTATGAGAGTGTTTATGATGTTTCATAAACAGCGATCGTAGCATTTTCGGTGCAGCGTAGTGGTGTTACCGGAGTTGGCATGGAATAATTTTTAAGAAAAAAAAACCGACTTCAATGGGGGAGTCCGGTGAAAGATTATTAATCTTAGATGGTGCACTCTTAGATTCCATACAATAAAATACAAAAATGGCTATAAGTATGTTTATAATGGTAGAAGACTAAGTACCCTCAATTCCTTATGAAATCATGGAAAAACCTTGCTTGCTTGACAAACAAAACGAAGAGAACAAATCGCCAAACGTGAACTACGCGTCGTTGAAGAGTTCCGTTCTGATCATCATCAGCAGTTCCACTTCATCAAATGTCACTTTTATGAATGAAAATGCTTGATTAGTTCATGAAAATACTAAAATCACTATTTGTGTGCCTTTCACATTTGAGGAGTTTCCTCGATTCCTAATGGATTCCATCATCAGAACTCGAGCATGACAAAAATCAATCGTGAAAATAGAACTTGCTTAACAAACACAGCTAGAAGGACAAATCGCCAAACGTGAACTTTTCGTCGTTGAAGAGTTCTGTTCTGATCATCATCAGCAGTTCCACTTCATCAAATGCCACATTTTTGTATGATAATGCTCGATTTGTTGATAAAAACACAAAAATCACTAATTGTTTGCCTTTAAGATTTGAGGAGTTCCCTCAATTCCTCATGGATCCCATCATCAGAACTCGAGCATGACAAAAATTAATCGTGAAAAAAGAACTTGCTTAACAAACACAGCTAGGAGGACAAATCGCCAAACGTGAACTTTTCGTCGTTGAAGAGTTCTGTTCTGATCATCATCAGCAGTTCCACTTCATCCAATGTCACATTTTTGGATGCAAATGCTTGACTTGTTGATAAAATCACAAAAATCACTATATGTTTGCCTTAAAGATTTGAGGAGTTCCCTCAATTCCTTATGGATCCCATCATCAGAACTGCCTTTTGACAAAAACGGGACCAAGTTGAATATATATACATACAATCAAAAAAAGAATTTTTCAAATCGGTTAAGAAACGACGGAGTTATGGAGTAACAAACATTAAAAAAAAAAAAAAAAAAAAAAACATACAACCGAATTGATAACCTCCTCTTTTGAAATCTTGAAGTCGGTTAAAAATACAATTTAAACGGTTAATTAAGGTTATTAACGCTAAATGAATCATAGAACTTAAATCATTTATCCCAATTCTGTTAACACCACTACGCTGCACCGAAAATGCTACAAAATTTACGATCACTGTTCATAAAAAAGTTTCTGATTTGAATCACTCGTGTTATATTTGCCTTATTACAACGTAATACCGTATTGTAATGGCATCATTACGATGCTACAGTACCGGCCAATAATATATTACATTCAACACTAGTATATCACTGCTACAACTACCAACGATACTTAGTTTCAATAAATCAGCGATCATGACCAGAACAAAAGGCTAGCAATTATATTGGGGCCATAACTGAAATTTTGACCACTCGGTTACGCCGCCGTGCGCAAAAGTGAGGGCCGGCACTCGCCTCCTTCCTACCGCGCCCTGCCGATATGACAGGACTCGCTAGTTATCGTCGAATAAGCGCCTGTGATTTTTAAAATAGCACAGAGTTCACTTATGGTTATTAATGGCATTAAGTTAAGGAGCCTTAGTTTTAAGTTTTTTCAAATAAAGATATACGTTTGTACATATTTAAGTTAATATTAAGTTTTATAGATATTAAGCTCATTAAGGCGATAAAACTGTTTACTCGAGAAACGTTTACGCTACAGTAGGTACTTAAAGTTTTAAATTGTAGCCGAAACACCGCGTAACGTGATATATTATAAGCCGGTACTGTATATACACCAGTGTGACCATAATATTTTAAGATAAATCCTACCATAATTTTATACTCTAAAGTTAACAACCGTATGTAAAACGCAAAAATTGGTCCCATATGGCTCCCATACAACAACAATATGATTTGAGATTATAATATTATTAAAATTTTACTTAATTTACAACATTATTTTTACATTATACTCTGAACACAATTACTAAAATCACCTTATTTCTTAATTTCATGCATTTTGTCGGACCTTAACCCTTCAACCGCCATCGTCATATATATCAGACAGAGACAGTTGAAATGACACCTTCCTTATTTATGACATTGCGAGTAACTTTTTTGTCATTCGGCGGTTAAAGGGTTAAGGGCGTGTTACACCAACTTTCATTTACAGACCGATCAACTTTTAAAGGCCCCGGCACACCAGATGCGTAGGCGTAGACGTGCAGTGGACGCGCGCGTTCCGTTGCGTTGTAAAGTACTAGGATTCATAAGGCATGTCACAACACTTGCGTGGCGTGTGCACGGCGTACCGCATTTAAGGGTCCTCCGCACGCCACGCTCGACTGAACTCGATTCTCCATACAAACGTAGATTCATCCTCATTTTAAAACGCCGTGCTGAAATAATATGAAACTTTATTTACACAATGGGATCCGCCATAACTAGGCCTGATATTAGTTTCTGTTGCTAGAAATTTGAAAAAATATAGCGAGTTTTTGAGTTTTTTAGGTTTTGTAAGACAACCTTAATAATTGCTGTAATTTTTCTCCATTATAATTTCAAGCAACAGAAACTGATTTCCGGCCTAGACATGCCGGATCCCATTGTGTATACAAAGTTTCATGTTATTCCAGCATGCAGTTTTAAAATGAGAGCGAAACTACGTTTGTATGAAGAACCGAGCTTCCTGCGGACTTCTTATTAAAATTTGGATTATACTCACTAGATGTGCACATGTGGTAGTGGAGTTTAACCACTTTTGAGCTCTCAATTACTATAAAATAGAATACAGAGCATAGTGAAGGGCTCAAACAAAAACACATATTGAGCAAGTGGGGGGGCTCAGTAAATAGCCCATACTTCTGAAAATATTAACCCGAGAATAGCGAGGGCCTCAAACATGATAGGCCTTATATTATGAATGACTGCAGCTTACACCTCATTGGTCGCGTATTGTGACCCAATACATGTGTGTTGGGTATTGAGTTAACAAGTTGTTTAGTGGGTAAGGGGCTCTAGAATACTTAAATAGAAAAGTGAGCACAGCGAAGGATTCGTTCGTCTCACACTTACATAACTGATACACTTATAAAACATGCTCACTCTTGTCAGTCGGGAGAGTTATATCTACTATATAATGTTGAACGTAGCGAATAATATAAACAACAGTGTTTGTGACAAAATTTTCAGTACTAGAATAGAATCCCGAACAAAGCGAGGGATTCAAATCACATTGGGATGAGCGTGGTGAAGGGTTCAAAGCATCTTGCCCACGTACTGTAGTGTGTAAGTCAGTTAACAGCACATGCTCATTTCCCGCTGCCCGTGCGCGATGCTGTTGATGCTCCACTAGAGTCCTGAGGATGGCGAGGGATTCAAACAACGCATATTGTGACTGACAGTTGGGCAAAGCTAACAGAGGGTTGAGTACTCCTGAACGGCTATAAGTACTAATATATGACTATGAATGAGCATAGCGGATTCAAAATAATATATTGCCGATTATGAGATGTAATCGGCAACATATTGACTGAGTGAGGAGAATAGAATCCCAAGCGTGGCGAACGGTTCAAACAAGCATTGTGCATGAATGTGGCCGTGCGTGCTGAGTTAACAGCACATGCTCCTGGCCGGCTCCCCGTGTGCGATGCTGTCGATGCTCCAATAGAATCCTGATCATGGCAAGGGATTCAAACAACGCATATTGTGACTGACAGTTAATAAGTACTAAAATAGGACTATGAGCATAGCGAGGGATTCAAAGAAATATATTGCCGATTATGAGATGTAATCGGCAATATATTTTGATAGACTGATGGAGGAGAACGGAATCCTGAGCGTGGCGAAGGGTTCAAACAAGCATTGCGCATGAATGTGGCCGTGTGTGCTGAACTAACAGCACATGCTCCTGGCCGGCTCCCCGTGTGCGATGCTGTCGATGCTCCAATAGAATCATGAGCATGGCGAGGGATTCAAGTAACGCATATTGTGACTGACAGTTAATAAGTACTAAAATAGGACTATGAGCATAGCGAGGGATTCAAAGAAATATATTGCCGATTATGAGATGTAATCGGCAATATATTTTGATAGACTGATGGAGGAGAACGGAATCCTGAGCGTGGCGAAGGGTTCAAACAAGCATTGTGCATGAATGTGGCCGTGTGTGCTGAACTAACAGCACATGCTCCTGGCCGGCTCCCCGTGTGCGATGCTGTCGATGCTCCAATAGAATCCTGAGCATGGCGAGGGATTCAAGTAACGCATATTGTGACCGACAGTGAATAAGTACTAATATAGGACCACAAGCATAGCGATGGATTCAAAGAAATATGTTGCCGATTATGAGATGTAACTGGCAACATATTTCCATTGACTGAGTGAGGACTGAGAAGAGAATCCTGAGTGTGGCGAAGGGTTCAAACAAGTATTGTGCCTGAATGTGTTCGTGTGTGCTGAACTAACAGCACATGCTCCTGGCAGGCTCCCCGTGTGCGATGCTATCGATGCTCCAAGCCGGGAGCTCCACCTTACCGGTGTGGGTCGCCGGGTCTTCTGAGGGGTCGCCTGTCAAATTAATACATTTGTATATAACCTCTTTAATCCCTGTGACACATATAGATGCGATAACTATAAGTTTGTTTTAGTCAGTATGTGTTGTGGTCAATTTCATAAGGAAAAAAAAACCGTTTTTCCTGACCAATTTATTTATATATCGTATGGCAATAATTTCGAACCGAGAGGTCTTCGAGAAAACAGTACGGTTGCTAGTTTTTTGCTCACTCACTAGACTGTTAGAAGTTCTCATGCCGCCCGAAGGCCTCTAACTTGGCTTGACGACTGTTGTTGTAGACAGCAGCCGGGATCAACGGCTTAACGTGCCTTTCAAAGCACGGGAGCGCTCGGATAGTTCAAATTCAAAAAAAAAATCTGCAAATAAGCCACAAGGGCACTTTTATAAGTCAATAATAATGAAATTTGGTTATACAATTAAAAATAATCTCAAAGCGGTTACCCACCCAAGAACTGATCCGGGCCCACGCTGCTTAACCTCGCATCCCACACGCGGTACATGAGGTTACGCAACGTTGATACCGGCTGCTGTATATGACAGCCAAGTTAGAGGCCTTCGGCGGCTTGAGAACTTTTTTGACAAGCCTAATCCCAATATGGCTGGTTTGCACCAAACCGTCTGTAACCGTAAGCTGTGTTCGTTAAAATTTTAATGTATGAAATGTTTGACAGGTTTCTATGGCGTGACAGCTACCGGCGCCATTTTTAACGATGACCAGTCAGTGATCGTAAGTCTGTGCAACCCAGCCTAAAGTGGAGTTTCCCCCGTGGGTTGGATGGCTAGATGGCAGTAGCTTCCGAACTGAGATGTAATATAACGCTAGGACTTTCTCTTACCAGTGGGCACTCTGTCGTTGTCGCCGTCGGCCGAGTCGTAGGATCGCAGCGACGAGCCGAGCGTTGTCGCCGACATTTGTAGCAGCGATGTCGCAGTACTGAGGAACACTTGGTCGATGCCCTGCGGTATCAATGTTCCGGTTAAAACTGGTTTGTTTGCGACTGTACTTTTTTCCACAATCATCAACTACTAAATAAATAAATAATAAATAAATATAGGGGGACAATCTTACACAAATCGACCTAGTCCCAAACTAAGCAAGGCTTGTACTATGGGTACTAGGCGACGATATACATACTTATATAGATAAATACATAGAGAACATCCAAGACCCAAGAACAAAATCCGTGCTAAATGCACAAATAATGCCCTGGCCGGGATTCGAACCCGGGACCTCTAGCTTCAGAGGCAGTGTCACTACCAACTAGGCTAAACAGGTCGTAGACTGTACATTATGCGACTATACTATACTATACTATACTGCGACTGAACATTATGTTACCATCAGCTTTGTGTAAAAATGTATGCGTGTGACAATAGAAGAAGTTATTTATTTAGCACACAAAACATTACAAAAAAACGGCCAATAGCATGTCGGGCCATGCTCAGTGTAGGGTCCGTAGTGGCCCCACCATCCACCATATCAGCCCAAGGACGTCCACTGCTGGACATAGGCCTCCCCCAATTTAATGGGGGGTAAATGCCATAATCGCCACGCTTGGCATGCGGGTTGGCGATCGCAGTATCTCCACCGCAATCCAGGGATGCTGCTGCCCATCCCACGGTGGTCTTGGTCGTAGTTTTAGGACATACCCGGGTCCGTAGTGGCCCAATGAACTCAATTTAAAAAATGAATAACAGCCAAAAGGGAATATGTACCTTCGCAGCGTTTCATACGTATTTTACTAAGAAGAAGACTTTTTACGATAACTCTAAAACAGCTTAACTGATCATGTCCGCTATAGTTTTCGTTGCAAGTTTTTACTTTCATGTTGACGACCTGTTTAGCCTACTTGGTAGTGACTCTGCCTCCGAAGCTAGAGGTCCCGGGTTCGAATCCCGGCCAGGGCATTTATTTGTGCATTTCTCACGGATATTTGTTTTTGGGTCTTGGATGTTTTCTATGTATTTAAGTATGTATTTATCTATATAAGTATGTATATGGTCGTCTAGTACCCATAGTACAAGCTTTGCTTAGTTTGGGACTAGGTCGATTTGTGTAAGATTGTCCCCCAATATTATTATATTATTATATTATATTATGTTTTTTTTGACCCATAGTTCAAAAGTTTGAGGGGGGGGGGGACATTTTTTTTGAGTGATTATTTCCGAAAATATTTACTTTATCAATAAATGTTTGATGAAGACCTCTATTCATTTTGAAAGACCTACCCAACAACACCCCACACCATAGGGTTGAAGCAAAAAAAAAATTCATCCCCACTTTACGTGTAGGGGAGGTACACTTAATTTTTTATTTTTTACCACTGTCAGATTTATTTATTTATACATCTATACCAAATTGCAGCTTTCTAGCACTAACAATCACAGATCGAAGCTTCGAACAGACAGACGGGCGGGCATGGCGAAATTGTAAGGGTTCCTAGTTGACTATTATGTGCGTGATCCTAGTTATAGTATTTATTTCTATTAAATTAAGTGTATGTACAAATTTCAAACACGATCATTGCATTGTTTATGAATAAATGTTGAATTGACTACGGAATTCTGAAAATGACTGCAACCCCAAATTTAACAAACGGTAAGCATTGTATATGTACTTTTAAAACGACATAAAAGTTGTGAGGATCAGGACAAACTGCCTTCAATTTGTGCATGCAAAAGATGTGCTTGACGCACAGACATCAGAGAAACGCAGATTCGCAGTATTAAGCCAGGTGACTTTTCATATGTCTCGTTAAATCCTTATGGTGCACCAAAATGAGATAGAATGCAACAGATAGTACGATCATTTTCGGCTGTTAACGAATTGTCTCCATTTGAAAGCACACCAGGATGTTAAAACCCATACATTCAGTATTTTCTGTTATGAAGACGGAGACACTGACAGGTGGCCTGTCAGGTGTCACTTGTCTGTCTCTCTCAAACTTTCTGATTTGTGCATTAGTGCGAATAGATCACATATACAGAAATCGTTTAATTTAAATGAGCGGTTCTGCTTTACTCTGATATCTCTGGCTCGAAGTGACAACAATCATTCCTTCATGAGTCATTCCTTCGCCATACAGGCAAGCCGTCTCTGGAATTCACTCCCTGTCAACATCAGGCAAGCCCCAAGTAAGTTTGCTTTCAAGCGAATGCTGCGTAAGCATATGCTTAAGAGGGCGCAGTACGTTCGGTTTTCCATACAAACGGATTTATGCTCTCATTTTAAAACGCCATGCTAGAATAACATGAAGCTTTGTATACACAATGGTATCTGGCATATCTAGGTCGAAAATTAGTTTCTTTGGTTGAAATTATAATGGAGAAAAAATAAAGCGATTATTAAGGTTTTTCATACAAGCCGTAAAAAACTCAAAAAACCGCTGTATTTTTTTTCTTCTACAATTTCTAGCAACAGAAACTAATTTCCGACCTAGATATGCCGGATTCCATTGTGTATAAATTTTTTTATGTAATTCTAGCATGGCGTTTTAAAATGAGAGCATAAATACGTTTGTATGGAGAACCGAACGTACTGCGCCCTCTTAAACAAGAATCAGACTAGAATCCATCTCTATAATTATAGTATGTATTTAATATGAAGTAGTATATTTATTCTTTTCTTGTATGTATGTAACTTATATAAATATCTTGTATTTATGTATGTTTATTTACAGTGTTTATATTGATTTCGTCATCGCATTTTCTTAGTAGATATTATCAAACTTTTTTCTTTGCATTTTCATAAATCTCTGACTAGCCCAATGGTTGGTTGGTAGAGAATGCCATTTGGCATTAAGCCCGCCATTTGTACAATTACGTTTTGTGCAATAAAGTTTAAATAAATAAATAATGACGGCCTGTTTAGCCTAGTTGGTAGTGACTCTGCCTCCAAAGCTAAAGGTCCCGGGTTCGAATCCCGGCCAGGGCATTTATCACGGATATTTGTTCTTGGGTCTTGGATGTTTTCTATGTATTTAAGTATGTATTTATCTATATAAGTATTTGTATCGTCGTGTAGTACCCATTAGTACAAGCTTTGCTTAGTTTGGGACTAGGTCGATGATTTGTGTAAGATTGTCCAAAAAAAAAACGTCAACTTCTGTGGTACGGACGCATTAAGTCACCTGGTCGTGAAGCGCTGAAGTTTCACAGTACTGGGCGCCTATAGTGGCTGCATACTGCTTCGCCTCGGTGAAGGGAACCGCTCGTGTTTCGTGCAAGTCGCATTTGTTGCCAACAAGCGCCAGGACCATTGGTTCTGGGACGTTACTGAGGAAAGGAAAAAAATGCGGGGTTAGAATTGTTTTTTCCCTCATCGTTTGGGCCATAATAATTTGCCTACACTCCTAGGAAATAGCTTGTTTGGATAAATTTAGATAAATATCAGATTTTGTCGAGCCGAGCGAGTTTTATTCATTTTCTTTTTTTGTTAATTTTTAAACAAAAAGAAATATGAATAAAATTACTAATGCGGAAGGCCTATTATTCAGTAGTCGAATTCTTAGCTGACCAGCTTTAATTTATACTTCATGTAATTATTGTTATTATCATTATTATTGACATACTGTATTTATTACCGCTACGTTTAATTATTAATTATTGACATTATGTATTTTCCTGTAACCTGACGATGTATGATTAATACGATTAAATGAATATGAATATATGAATAAATACGTATTATTTATCCCCTTGATTCGCAAGCAAATGTTTCATAAGTAGAATGTATTGATTCGCAGAATTCTCATTTCATAGACAACTTTTTACAGAAATCGTTCACTTTTTAGGTTAGCTGTACCTAATAATTTTTAAGAAAAAAAAACCGACTTCAATGGGGGAGGCCGGTAAAAGATTATTATACTTAGATGGTGCACTCTTAGATAGATATACAATAAAATAAAATTGGCTATAATGTATGTTTATAATGGTAGAAGACTAAGTACCCTCAATTCCTCATGGAATCATGAAAAAACCATGCTTGCCTGACAAACAAAACGAAGAGAACAAATCGCCAAACGTGAACTACGCTTCGTTGAAGAGTTCCGTTCTGATCATCATCAGCAGTTCCACTTCATCAAATGTCACTTTTACGAATGAAAATGCTTGATTAGTTCATGAAAATACTAAAATCACTATTTGTGTGCCTTTCACATTTGAGGACTTCCCTCGATTCCTAATGGATCCCATCATCAGAACTCGAGCATGACAAAAATCAATCGTGAAAATAGAACTTGCTTAACAAACACAGCTAGAAGGACAAATCGCCAAACGTGAACTTTTCGTCGTTGAAGAGTTCTGTTCTGATCATCATCAGCAGTTCCACTTCATCAAATGTCACATTTTTGTATGAAAATGCTCGATTTGTTGATAAAAACACAAAAATCACTATATGTTTGCCTTTAAGATTTGAGGATTTCCCTCAATTCCTCATGGATCCCATCATCAGAAATCAAGCATGACAAAAATTAATCGTGAAAATAGAACTTGCTTAACAAACACAGCTAGGAGGACAAATCGCCAAACGTGAACTTTTTGTCGTTGAAGAGTTCTGTTCTGATCATCATCAGCAGTTCCACTTCATCCAATGTCACATTTTTGGATGAAAATGGTTGACTTGTTGATAAAAACACAAAAATTACTATATGTTTGCCTTGAAGATTTAAGGAGTTCCCTCAATTTCTCATGGATTCCATCATCAGAACTGCGTTTTGACAAAAATGGGACCAACTTGGATATATATACTTACAATCAAAAAAAGAATTTTCCAAATCGGTTAAGTAATGACGGAGTTATGGACTAACAAACATTAAAAAAAAAAAACATACAACCGAATTGATAACCTCCTCCGTTGAAATTTTGAAGTCGGTTAAAAAGTGACACTTTTTAGGTACAGCTAAAAGGTCATTGACTCATTGTGCAGAACCCGTTGAGATCTAGAAAATTAGGTTAGGTTAGAAATGCGACACTTTGTAAAAAAAAAAAGTTTTTTATGAAATGAAAATTCTCATCATCATTTCAGCCGAAGGACGCGTCCTTTCGGAAAACGCCCACTGCTGGACATAGGCCTCCCCCATCCACTGTATCAGCCGAAGGTCGTCCACTGCTGGCCATAGGGATCCCCCAATTTCATGGAGGGTAAATGCCATAATCGCCACGCTTGACATGAGGGTTGGCGCTTTTATTTTATAACGTTAATACATCTCTAGTACCGCTGATTATCCAGAATATAATCGACGAGGACAATATGTACCGAAAATTTCGGTAATACTCACAAGTATGGCAACGACTGAAATTACGCTACGTACTCACAAAATTACGCTCGTGCGGCTTCACCCATAAACGGTCGACTTAGGCCTGATCCCACTGGCGCGGCCTGCGGTGGCGGTCAATAGTAAATTTGTCAGCTAATGACCAGTTTACTATTAACCGCCGCGGCCAGGCCGCGCCAGTCTGTGAGAGGCTTTATTTTTATTTATTTAATTATTGTAACAGTACATTTACACACCATAACAGTTTTCACCAAGGCGCTGGAAAATTTTGCTAACAGATTGCTAATATAACAGATTGCTGCAATAGTTCACATGTTCCATTTCAGACAACACAATATAATAACGGAATAATTTATAGATACACAATTAGGACATCGAGAAAAAAAATCAAAACATTTAAACTAATAACAACACAATTAATAAATACTGAATAATGATAAACAACACAATACAAATTATAACGAGGCACTACAGATTATCTATCATCTCGCAATACTTAATTTAGCAGAAGTAATAAGTAATTTAGCATAAGTCTTACTAATAACTTATAAGTATTAATTAACATAGCACTATTGGCTATGTGCACGTCTAAAACGTCAAAGGTCCCGAGACAATGTCAAAACTCAGAAATGTCAAATAATGACACATGAATATTTTATTTACTTTAGTAAACGAGAAAGACCCCGTATTGGAAATTTTACTGAACTAATAAGAGAATAAATAAATACATACAAAGGAAACGAATCGTAGGAAACCGTTAAGAAACCAATAGAAAACGTGAAAGTAAATTTGACAGTGGTCCCCGGTAAGTACACATTTCTGCCATGGTGTGCGCTACGATCGCCTAGCTCACCCCCACCACCTACTTCGCACATAGCCAATATACATCTCAGCGTTTGCTAACATCTTATTGTAATTGATTTACTATTTTATTACGCTTGTTACATACGTGTGCTTTGTATCGTATAAGTATACCTTCGCTTTTCTTGTTGTTGTTGTTAATAATAATGATAAACGTAAAAGTAGTTTATTCTTCAAATTAGGCATATTACATGCACCTATGAACGTCAATAAACTACCACCGGTTCGGAAAAATATACCTCTGCCACGAGAAGAACCGGCGTAAGAAACTCGGCGAGGTGTCATTTTTTCAAAACAATATAATTAATTGTATAGTTAAATATAAAATGACAGACTCAGTTACTACAAAAATAACTGCTACAGTAGAAAACCTATTTTCGCGATAGATTAGCCGTGCAGAA
Source organism: Notocelia uddmanniana (assembly GCA_905163555.1). NCBI lineage: Eukaryota > Metazoa > Arthropoda > Insecta > Lepidoptera > Tortricidae > Notocelia > Notocelia uddmanniana. Next base: position 5,223,236 of record LR991077.1, read on the forward strand.
CGCTATCACTGCCAAACATCCCTGTCCATGATCTAATCGTTTACCGTTTTACTACAGATTTGAATTTAGAATTGCTAATTTCAGTAATGTGTTTAGGAATTTTATTGTAGAATTTGATACAATTTCCCAAGAACGACTTTTTCGCCTTTACTAGTCTATAGAAGGTTATTTTGAGTTTTCCAGTGTTTCTGGTGGCTATTGGTTTATCAGCGTTCGTTGGGAAATTGCACAAATTCTTTCTAACATATATTATTATTTCAAAATACGTATAGGATTAATCATTCTTAATGGGTACCGCCCGTTCTCAAAACTGACGGTACCCAGTCTCTGAATGATATACTTTGCATTATTAACCAGTGGTCAACGGTGTGGGCCACACATACAGAAAACATTTTCTTTAAAAACCTATAGTAACCATTGTAGTGGCTGTTTGTTTACTCAAATAAAGGTAAAAAAAAATACTTCAAACACTCACGAGTCTCACGACAGACTCGCAAACAAGTCACAATCAGCTGCTGATGTCAGAAGAGCATTAAACATGTTGATTGCTCGGAGTGCTGGAGTTTCTATGAGAAACAGTGCGCGCCTGTGGAACAGCTAGGAGGAGCTTTATAAGGTCATGGTGTTGAAGACTTACCTCTGCAGCTCCTTGACCCAGCTCTTGATAGCGCTGAAGCTACCAACACTGGTGATATCAAAGACAAGCAGAGCGGCGTTAGCGTTGCGGTAGTACATAGGAGCCATAGAACGAAAGCGCTCCTGACCCGCCGTGTCCCATACCTGTAACATGTCATTTGTTCAATTTAAATCGTGACTATACTATATTTATTACATTCCTCATCATCATCCTAAGCGTTATTCCCAGTGCAGTTGCATCCTGAGGGATGCCTGGGGTCCGCTACCTAATCCCAAGAATTGGCGTAGGCACTAGTTTTTACGGAAGCGACTGCCATCTGACCTTCCAACCCGAGGGGGAAACTAGACCTTATTGGTATTAGGCATTGTCAAGTGAGTGGGCAACTTGACTGTTAAAAGTTCTCAAGCCGCCCGAAAGCCTAGAATTTGGCTTAACGGCTGCTGTCTATGATATCCACGGCTTAACGTGCCTTCCAAAGTACGGGAGCGCTCAGTTAGTAACCGCTCAAAGCGGTCACCCATCCAAGGACTGACCCCGCCCGACGTTGCTTAACCTCGCATACCGCACGCGGTACCCGGGCGCCGATGGGCCACGAACGCTCCAACCTCCAACTATATTCATTAGTTTCATTCACATTATAATACCGGTACAATTTATGTAAAAAAAATCGCACCTGAATACTTTAATTAAAGGGTCAACTTCAAGTTCGTTTCGTTACATCGGTTTCTGGGGTTTATCGAAGATTAATTGAGTGTTAAAATAAACTGAATTTCGTCGGCCTGTTTAGCCTAGTTGATCTTAACACTGCCTCCGAAGGTAGAGATTCCAATAAGGGGATTTGTTTCTGCGGTGAGCAGAAACATTTGTTGCAGGGACTTGGATGTTTTCTATGTATTTAGGTATGTGTGTAAATTTTATACGGGCGTATAGTGTAATGGAGATTAAGATTGGACCTAGGGAACCTATTTACATTATTTTTTTATGGAAATTAGGATTCTTTTTTTTTCATACATAATAATTAAGGACGCAATGTATTGCATCCATAATAATTTTCGTACCGATGCGTCATGTCAGTACCTATTTAAATTAGTTTGCTTTATTAATTAAGTTAAGTGGCTAAGTCCTGATTGTTCCTATCAAACGAAAAACATCACGGCAAAAAGACAGTTTTTAATAGTTATAATATAACAAATAAAGTAAACAAACTTGTTATGTCAAAATAAGTTGGACTGCGTACATTGCTGATCGGTCGGATTAAAAAAAAACCATACACCTAATTAATAACACTATTTAACAAAATGATTATCCTATATGAGTCGTATTAATTGATAATATAGGTGGAAAAAGTATACGCCCGTATAAAATTTACACGCTGTATAAGAGACACCAACCTGTATTTTGCTAAGTATCCTATAAGTTACTGAATAAACATTAAAAGTAAAAAAGTAATAGTACATTACGATACAATTGCAGAGAACAGGAAATTCGTAACGAGTGGTGATAAATTGAAACACGACCGAAGGGAGTGTTTTAAATCGACACGAGTTGCGAATAACCTGTTCGCACGTGTATCGTACAACGTTTTACAGTACATATGGCTCTTTAAAGTTTCGACATATGCACGTAATCTGCTGATTACCGCACTCGTGCGGTAATGTTGCACCATATGTGCTGTAAAAGTAATTTATACTTCAAATTAGGCATATTACATGCACCTATGAACGTCAATAAACTACCACCGGTTCGGAAAAATAAACCTCTGCCACGAGAAGAACCGGCGTAAGAATCTCGGCGAGATGTCATTTTTTCAAAACAATACAATTGTATCTATACATATAATAAAGCTGAAGAGGGTCGAAAGTCTGTACATGGAAGATATTCGAAAAAAAGTTGGCTTGGAATACTTAGAATCGATAAGAAAACACGTTCCAACAGTTTTTCGAATTTTTGTCTGTTTATCTGTTTGTCTGTTTATATGAACGCGCATCACGTGAAAACGGCTGAACGGATTTTGATGAAAACTTTACTAATCTGTCGAGTAAATAACCGGTCAGGTTTTAGGCTAAAAAAATTGTGCAGATTTGGGTTGAAAGGGGGTAAAAAGAGGGGTTGAATTTTGTATGGGAACTCCTATAATCCATGAGTTGCAAGTTTGAAAATTGGTAAGAACGAGTATATACTTGACAACAAGATAAAAACATCCTCATTCAAAATTTGTGAAATCTAAAGAAAGAAACTGAAAAAAAAGTAAACGCAATGAGCGCGCCAGCCACCACGTTCTCTTCAAATTTTGAAGACTATTATAATCATCACAATTACTTAATGGGCTAAATCTAGCCCATTAAGTAACTGTGACCCGAAACCCAAATTTCAGTCCCATTTTCTAGATTAAAAAATTATATATATAATTTTGTAATCCCATATAAAATCATGCAATTACAAAGTTACTTTTGTCGTATGATTAAGATGAGTTGTATGCTAATAGTATAATTATAATCTGGATTTACTTATATATATTATAAGTATACTTTTTGCCCACGCTACGCCTTCCGGTACGTACGAGCTTACTATGGGACTACTTAATTCGATTTGTGTAAGAATTGTCCCCTAACAATAAAAAAAAACCCCTGTATATTGCACTATCCCTATGGGCCTACTGATAGGACTTATTCAACTGAAGGAATTTAAACCACTCTCAACTACAATAGGCCCGATAGGCCCAATAGGTTGTATTTCCTTTGATACGGGTGTTTTTGGAGCAAGGGAAATTCGACTTTATTTCCAACCATAAAGGTACAAATTTCAATGTAATTTTGTATTGTATAGTGGGCCTTATAGGAGGCTATACATGCATGCAAATTAAGTATAGAAAATCAAATTATAATTATCATCGATATAAAATGAAATGTGAAAATAATTCAGCAAAGCAAGGAGCGCTCGTGGCCCAACGGCGCTCGCGTACCGCGTGTGGTATGCGAGATAAAGCAATGTCGGGCGAGGTCAGTCCTTGGATGGTTGACCGCTTTGAGTGGTTACTAACTGAGCGCTCCCGTGCTTTGGAAGGCACGTTAAGCCGTTGATCCCGGTTGCTGTCTATGATAGCAGTCGTTAAGCCAAGTTAGAGGCCTCCGGGGCGGCTTGAGAACTTCTAACAGTCAAGTTGCCCACTCAGCCTAATCCCAATAAGATCTGGTTTCTCCCTCGGGTTGGAAGATCAGATGGCAGTCGCTTCCGTAAAAAATGGTGCCTACGCCAATTCTTGGGATTAGGTAGCGGACCCCAGGCAACCTTTAGGATGCAACTGTACTGGGAATAACGCTAGGAGGATGGATGGAAGACTAACTAATTAAAAAACTGTGTTTGTGTGTAATTTGGAATTTTGCGCCTAAGATCCGCCATTGTGTTTTTATTTTATTTTGATATAGCCAGTGTCACTCTCACAGCAAATACGAATCTAACGACATCTCTCAAGCCAAAATCCATCGAGCAGTTCATCGAGGCTGCAGAGCGCGCCGAACAATTATACATACATACATACTCTCGAAAAACATAACCCTCCTTCTGGCGCAGTCGCAGATCTTATCTTATATTGCACTAACCTGCAGTTTAACCCTGGATCCGTCCACATTGATGTTGCATGTGAAGAAAGACGCGCCAATGGTCGGTGAGATGTGTTTAGAGAACATCTTGCCTATGTAGCGGACCACAAGGCTCGTCTTCCCCACACCTGGAGAAATAGATTCATTACATACATTATTCAGGTAAATTAAACAAAAAAAATCCACCCGTATTAACATCTCCTTGATAGCCAAATTTATTTAATTTACTGGGCAGCCCGACTATGTCATCGCTCCGTCTTCATCGTGGTAGGCGCGGCTCACTCCGTGACTTCATTGCGCCGCTGCAAGTCCATGTCGGCCGCTCGTATTGCGGACTTATAGCCTGGCCTAGCGCTAATGCCCTGCCCCCGGAAGAGCGTTTTGCGTGCGATAGAAAGAGATGGCCATGCTTAGGCACTTTTGGATTACCTTAATGGGGGATTTGTTATCAGTGGGCCTTCTGTACGTAAAACTATTAGTTATTCTGTGGTCGTGGGCAGCCACGAGGGTGCCTGTCTACACGTGGCCACATAGCATATATAGACATGATAATACACAGAAAGTTACATATTTAAATAACTCGACATCTAAACACGCGCCCAAGAGGACACAATTGTAAACTAACAACAACAAGACATAATACAAATATCGGCAAAAACTTTATTGCGAACCGAATTGTTAATACTTGGAACAAATTACCCTCCCAAGTTTCACAACTTCAACAGTGTTAATCAGTTTAAAAATAGACTTGACAAACTATCTAAAGCAGTGAATTATATTAGTGCTTAGTGAACTATGATTTAGACTTACCAGCGCGAGCTGCCTGTCTAAAATGATATAATAATATAATATAATATATGTCTACTAGAAGAGAGCCATACATTTAAAAACTGCAGGTAGTTTTACTTTACAAGTAAACATGTAGAGATTTGATAGTGTCAATGTTTATTATTATTATTATTTAACATTTAATTGTGACAACTGACAACACAAGAAAGTACAAGTTCCTGCTCGGAGCATAATTTTTTTCAATTTTTGCCTTTAATTTGAAATTTTCGCTAGCAGCGTTACTGCTTTAGTACAAAATTAATTTAGTATGGGATGGCGCATCGTTACTGACGACTTCTCAATGTAATTTGAGACGTTGGTGCCGTTAATAGAAGCCTAAGTCTTCTACGGTAGATGTCGCTGTACGCCTCCCTAAGGCGTTGTAAGAGGGACCTATTTAGTGGGTATAGGATTTCGTGGACGAGCTTGGTTGTTCCGATAGCTCAGAGGCTAGAGCGATTGGCCGCGTATGCCAGATGTCGCAGGTTCTATTCCTGCTCGGTGCATTAAATTTTTCACTTTTTCCCTTTAATTTGAAATTCTTGTTAGCAGCGTTACTGCTTTAGTACAAAATTAATTTAAAGTACAAGTTACTTAGAAATAATACAGAAAAACAGTGTTGGTGTCACTAATGCATCCAGCTCAGCATGAGTTACCAGCACAGTCAATGCTTTGAAACAAATATAGTTTTGTTCTCATTTTAAAACGGCATGCGGGAATAACATGAAACTTTGTGTACAAAACGGGATCTGGCATATCTAGGTTGGAAATTCGTTATTGTTGCTTTAAATTATAATGGAGAAAAAATACAGTGATAAGGTTTTCATACAAGATCTGAAAAACTCAAAACCTCACTGTAATTTTTTTCTATTACAATTCTGTCTAAAATATTCAAATTTGATTGTGTATACAAAGTTTCATGTCATTCCAGCATGCTGTGAACAAATCTAGGTTTGTATAGAAAATCAAGTTCAGTTGAGCATGTGATGGAGCCTCCAGCATCATGCTTAAAAGCTAAGACACACCGCTTGCGTGCGCAGCACGCGTGCACGCCACGCAAACGGTGTGTCATCTACTATGACATTTTATACGATACAACGCGCACGCCACGCACACGCGCACGCGCACGTGCTGCGCACGCATTCGGTGTGTCTCGGCTTTTAAGCATGATGCTGGAGGATAGAGATGATAGTTTATAACATGGATTAAAACCTAGGATATTTTATTGTGAAAAACATCTGCCTGATGATCACACCCCATTATCTAATACTCAGTTTGGGGGCAACCTAAAATAGTGATGTTGCTTCACATAATTAGTTGATTCATATTTATGTACATATAAAGAGTTTTATGTCAAAATAAAATTATTCTTTTGTAAATACTCTATTATCGAAACTGCCCCATCACTTGCCCGGAAACTGAGCATTAGATAATAGGGTGTACTGTTTTTTTTTTTAATTTGTTCAGGGTTAGAAGCTCATACAGGAGTTCATGCAAACCAGGGATGTAACAGAGTTCTGCTTCTGCTTCCGCAAATGCGGAAGTTCCGCTTGGATTTACACTTCCGCATCGCATCCGTTTCTGCTATTTTTGATGCGGAAGTCATAGCGGATGTCAAAGCTTAGCGCAGCAGTGGGACACGGGCGACGCGCATTAGAAACAAACAGGTTTATACCAGTCATTGTCGGCGCCCGGCTTGCCACGTGCTGCACTTATTAGTAGTTTTGTTTTCGTTCGTATTATTAATTTAAAAACTCTGTTCGTACTATGTTTTTTTATTTTTTTAAACCTAAAAGGTCTCACATTTTTAATGCTAAAATAAAAATTATTAATATTTAGACTTTTTTTTTAAACGGACATGCCCTTAAGCTCCGCTTCTGCTTCTGTTTCCGTTTCAGTTTTAAGTTCCGCTTCCGCTTTCGCATCCGTTAAACTAAATTTTAAACATCCGCTTCCGCTTCTGCTTCCGTTAAAACCACTTCCGTTACATCCCTAATGCAAACCAACTACAACAACTTGAAAATTATTATTAATTTGGTATTGGGTACCTACGCTGATTTCCATTAAAAGCGTGCTATTTGTAAATTTCTGTGTTTCGTCTAATGTTTATATTAATAAATTATAAGTTGATGGTCAACACATTTCAAGTACCTACATCATTCATTTCCTTAAATACGGAAGTAAACATATTACAAATCGGTACTCCGAAAATATACTTTATTCTAGAAGGAACAAGGTATAAATCTCTTTTAGCGAATTTACTTATAAGTTGACGGAATGAAGTTTTGACAGCCGAAAATAAACGTTATGATTATGTCAATCTTCGAACCAGTCCAGTTTGATAGTTATTACTCAAAAAAACACATTTCTAAAGAGATAATACACTTTCATTGAAGAATATACACGTTTTTTTACGTAACCGGACGCATAATGGGTTATATCATAACAAAGGTAAAAGAAATACGCACCTTGCGACCCTAAAACCACTATTTTGGCCTCCACAACTTTCATTTTAGAACTTTTAAGTTATTAAACTGAACACTACACTGTTCAATGAGCACTGCACTTTGGTATTTCACATTGTTGTTAACGGGATAAAGGAAATTTAAAGGGATAAAACTCAGAGAAACATGAAATAATAACAATACATGACAGCACGATGAAGTTTTCGACTTAGCTGTCAAATGGCTGTCATATTAAAAAGTCCCTAGTTGTCATTCTAAACTGTCAAGTTCGAGTTTCTCCGTAGCTTCACGTTGTAAATCGAGCGCGGTAGACGAATATCGTCATTTTATTACCATATGTCGTATATGCGAGTATATAATAGATGGCAATAGCAAAGTAGCTAATTGTAGTTGAGCCTAACCATGTCTTACTTATTTATACCTTATTCTGTGGTTTAGCCATTTGAGGCAACGTACAAATGACGCTATTGGACGTTAGATGTCGTTACCCGTTGTTATTAGTTTGAATAAGTTTAATACGCACGTTTCTGAATTATTAACGCTGATAAAAAATAATTTATTTTGATGATATAGTTATTATTTGTTATTTATTGTCGTCTATTATTATTATTATTTTTAATTAAACTTTATTGCACAATATAAGAAATATGTACAAATGGCGGACTTAATGCCATAAGGCATTCTCTACCAGTCAACCATTTACTCTATTACAGTTTTTTATACATTTAGTCAAACAAAGTTGCGAAACAAAGAATTGCGCTATTCGATGCTAGATGTCACTGTTCTACAACTTTAGTTTGTTGTAAAAACGAATAGATGGCGCTACAGAATAGTTAAATGCTACTTGTGTAAATAAAGTTTGGCTAATAAAATAGTACGAATCGACGGATAATCAATTTGATTTTATAACTCATAACTCTCATAAGACCATTAAATTTATGGATAGCACTAACCCACCACATATCGCTTTCGCCTATCTAAAAGCAATCACTATTAATATTTTCCCATAAAATATAAAGGCTTTGGGGCGTAAAATGAATCATTAATCGAAAATTATGATCTTCTTGTCCCATTATTATGACATTATTTACACTTACTTACGCCTAGGAGGAAAAGTTCACGAAGTAAAGCCTGTTAACAACCTAGAGACAGTGGGGCTCTTTACACGATTAATATTATTTTGCTTACCTTACCACAATACTGGGATGTCAATATTATCTCGGTTTTCAAAATTGTTTGGATTTATCATCAACATTCACGTGAAACATATCGTGATAAGAGTATATCACGTGATATTAATAACCGTGTAAAAGTCCCATAAAATGGAAAAATGCAACGATCGTTCAATTCACACCTTTTTAAGAGGGCTTTAACGTGTACACGAGCGCCACTAGTAAATAATTAGAGCGATTACATTCAAATATGGGTAATACTGGAATGAACAATTATCTTAGTACTAAACACAAGTTGTATAATTTGTATACACTGTTACCATCTACGGATCAGACTGAAATAAAATTAATGAAATTTCTTGTCCACACAGAACTAATTCCAATGTACTAAAGTGAACGCACCCGAAGAAAAGGCGGGAAAAGCAATCCAATATGGCCGATTTAGCGGGGATTTCGGGCGCCATTACAATATTTCAGAAAATTTATTCGCCAAATTATATTCCTTTATTACTATTGCATTAATCCTTAGTATGCTACGTTTAAGGTTAGTTGTTGCTTGCATCTGAAGTATAAATAACTTTGTAAGCAGAAGAGCTATCCGCCACAAGTCAAGTTGCAAATCGGAAAACATTATACAGATTAAATTTCTAGGGACATCATATAGAGCTGTAGTTTCAGGGAGATTACTTTGTAGGCATTTTATGTTTATTTACTTCAGTCAGTTATAAAGTGGCGGTTACCTTTCGCTACGTGTAGGTACCGAAAACCTCATTTCCTGGCCAGGTGGAGGACAATCACCTGTAATTTAAGACATTCTTTGTTTTACCGCCCGTGATGAGCAGGTATCGTACTTAACTTAAGTACGATACCTTAAGTGACTTATGCTAGGTTTACACGGGCTTAGTACGTGTCATTAGTGTAGGTGCTTAGGGACTTATATGTACAGTGATAACTTGACAAGTGGTAAGTAACCGTCTACACATTGGTGCTAGAGAATGGTATTAGAGAATTGGTATCTTGCTATGGATTACCGCCGCCGACTAGTTTTGCGAAATGTTTTTAGGCATTAGTCTAATATTATTTTAATGGCTATGATACAAGATCTGGCTCTTATACAACATGTTTACACACCTGTGACAAGTACTAAGCATTAGCCACTAAGCCTGTGTAAACCTAGCATTAAGGAGATGCCTCGATTCGGTAAACCGCGCCCTCTGATTGCACGCACGAGATAACGAGATCCACCACTCTTCGGGAATGGCTTTATTGGACAAATTTCGATATCTAACTTTGTGAAGTTTTATTCATATTTCTTCTAGTGAGATTCCAGTTGAGATAAAATACCATCATATTAACTTGGTTGTGTCGTTTAGCAATATATTGTTCCAGCAGGCTAATGAAAAAAAAAAGAAAATGACTACTTTGGTTTTTTTTTCTATGGAGAAAATTTTAAACAATCATGTTTGGGCTCTAGTTTGAGAAACAATAATGTACTTACCTAGTCAAGAATCAAATATTTTAAAACCAGTCATTATTTTTGCCTTATCTCGTCAGAGCATCATAATTCCTACTACTTTGCGTAAATGGTTTCTGTGTGTCCTCTGTAGTGTAGTTGTGAGTTTGCGGTCTTGTTCAAACAGTATAACTTTAGTCTGACATTTTGTTGATTTGTTTTTTGGATGGAAAATACCTAACACTGTGAGAGCTTTCGGAATAAATTGATATAACAATATACTACCTATTACACTATTACTTATTCTGTGCTATAACGTGATCTGTAACCTCTATTGCAGTTGCCAAGTCGCTCTGCCGATTCTTTGAGGAGGCTGTTTCTGCCTCATATTATGACTTCATCGGAAAATCTGGCTTGAGAACTGTTGTACTAAAGCAGTTATTGTTATCGCTGCGTGGCCAGCCAAACTGAAATGGCGACGCGACACGACGCGAAAAAATCCGAGCTCCTATTGTAACTTGCAAAGTATGTATGTATGTAAGACCACAAAGTTCTTAGGACTCATGGTAGATAATAACATGAATTGGAAAACGCATATTGATCAGATGTGTAATAAACGTCAATATTCATATGCATTATACATGCTACAAAAGATAGTTAATAAGACAGCGGTACTAGGTGCATATCACGCCTATGTAACATCTCTGCTGCGCTACGGGGTCATATTATGGGGAAATTCACCCAATAAAGAGCACGCTTTCAGATCTCAGAAAAGATGCTTTAGATCAATTTGTAACTTGCGTCCTATAGAATCCTGTAAACCATATTTTATATACCTAAAAATTATGACATTACCGAGTTTATATATTTATGAAACAACAATTTTTGTTAAAAGTAATTCAACCCTATTTAAAAAAAAAAAAATTGCAAGACTTCGTGGAAAAGTTCAGTTTCAATCTTTAAAAAGCGCACTTCTCTCAAAAGGTGTCCTTGGGATGGCCCCAAAAATTTATAATAAGGTTCCCAATGCTATTAGGGACATAACTAATATATTACAATTCAAACGTCGCTTAAGTGAACTATTAGTAAAAAAAGCATATTATACATTAAATGAATTTATGACGGACACATGGGAATGATTTTAAAATTGTATAAAGAAATATTTTTATTGACATACTTACAATGTAACTATTAATATATATGTTTTGTAATAATGTACTGTACCTGATAAGTGAAATTTAGATTAAATACCTACCTATTTATAACATATATTTGTACGCCTAACGGCAAAACATAGCTGGACATGACACTGTAATCTATGAATACCTACCTGTAAAACCTATGTTTTAACAAATAAAATAAAGGTGAATTTGAATTTGAATGTATGTGTGAGACTGGAGTCGTTGAACTGCGTGGAAGACGAAAAAAAGACGTGCCAATAAAGTGGAGATTCTAAAATGACGGCCAGTCTCGCCCTATTTCGCTCGCACTATCTTACTGTGTTTATTGTAATACTGTTTCGTAAAGGTACGACATAAGGATAGGTACTTACATTATGATAATAGTCTATAGCACAAGCCGCCATTTAAACATTCTTAGAATTACTCTTCAGAACGGGGTAGTTAATTACCATGAGTATTATATTTATGATTTGTTTAATAAAAGAGAAAATAGAAGTCATGTCGTATAATGTCGTATAATTGTCGGCCTGTTTAGCCTAGTTGGTAGCGACACTGCCTCCGAAGCTAGAGTTCCCGGGTTCGAATCCCGGCCAGGGCATTATTTGTGCATTTAGCACGTATATTTGCTCCTGGGTCTTGGATGTTTTCTATGTATTTAAGTACGTATTTATCTATATAAGTATGTATATCGTCGTCTAGTACCCATATTACAAGCTTTGCTTAGTTTGGGACTAGGTCGATTTGTTTAAGATTGTCCCCCAATATTTATTTATTTATTTATTTATAAGAAAACCAAGGAATTGGCTCTGGATAGGATAAGATGGAAAGAACTGCATACTTCATCGGCTACACCGACAAGACTTTTACTACTTTTACTCTTAAATTCATGATGATTATATTTATTGAGTTCCTGATATTTCGGCGCTGTTCCCCTCGTTCCCCGTTCTGAACAGTTATTCTAATGTAAACACATGTTAGCTTGAAATCTTACATAATCATTCTTTAAGTTTTTATTTTACTTTTTTGTTTATTTTTCTCCATGGCACGTGTTATATACAGGGTGATTCAGGAGACGTGAGCAGGACCAACACTACATACATAGTACATGGCAATGAATCGTTCACCATTGTATTTAAGTGATACAGCCTGTACCTTTTTCCTGTATTTTAATTTTTGCTAAGTTAAAGTTTAATTATCTACAATCATGGTCACCCTACAACAACTGGTTTATAAACATTAAAGCTCTAACTTTAATTACGAAGAAAGTAAATTGTCACATTGAGTGAGATACGATATTTCAAAAGTAATCGGACTCAGATGACATTCAATTTGACACGTATCACTTGACTGAAGTATTCTGATTGTAGAGTGACCATAAATTTCGTAAATAATGTAAAACATTTTGTTATCAACACCAAAGATACAACGTTAATTTCACTAATAGCGGTACGAAGCAGTAGCTTATGATCTACTGAATCCGTAGTGTTGATCTTACGTCTCCCGAATCACCCTGTATAACTAAATAATGGCAATTTCTGTTAGAATGACTATACGAGAACTCACGCATGGCCTCATCTTTACTCGCTTATAAAAAAACCTCTGCCAGTGCACTCGAAATAATTGATACAGGATTAGCGTAAACTTTTGACATCGAACAAGTTTAAAAACAGTGCTATTAACAGCTCTATGCGTTATCAAATCACCAAGCCCGCCCCAAAGAAATCTGTTTGTATGTAATGCGCACATATAGGGTTCGTTTACATAAAAAGGCAATTCTCCGTTAGCTGTAGTAACTGGGACTTTTATTTTACAATTCAATGGTACTTGACCAGGATAAAATAACCTAGAATCACTTATAATATAATTTTAATCAGTGGTACTGTAAATATTATCCTTATGCGTCAGTGATAATAATTAATTCACACTTAATATGTATTATCAATAAGTGTGTGCGAATGCCGAAAATCTGATGCTATTCAAGAAGAAACTGTTTGCTCTTTTAGCAGAAAAGGCATATTATTCAATTTACAAATATCTGACGGCCTGTTTAGCTTAATTGGTAGTGACTCTGCCTCCGAAGCTGAAGGTCCCTGGTTCGAATCCCGGCCAGGCCATTTATTTGTGCATTTATCACGGATATTTGTTCTTGGGTCTTGGATGTTTTCTATGTATTTAAGTATGTATTTATCTATATAAGTATGTATATCGTCGTCTAGTACCCATAGTACAAGCTTTGCTTAGTTTGGAACTAGGTCGATTTGTGTAAGATTGTCCCCCAATATTTATTACTAGCTTTTGCCCGCGACTTCGTCCGCGTAGAACTCGTTATCTCCTAGAATAATTTGTTTTCCCATACAATTTTTCTCAAGCTGAGATGTTTAGACGGCGTCGAAAAGGACACCAGGACCTTAAGGGCTTATTCTCTAGAAATCCTATAGTCAAAACGAATGATTAAGTGCTTATTTCGGAAAATCAAATGTACCGATTCTACACGAATGAATCCCGTCAAAAAATAACAATTATAATGATAGAAGTCTCGCTACGCAGTTCTGCCGTAAAACGTCGAGTTCTTCATGTAAGTATTATGGCCAAAGGCCCTAAGCTGACCGGCAAGACATGCGGGCCTATCATTCCAACAGAGCAGGCTCCTTATGCAAGGCTGAGAGCCAAACGCCTAAAGCAGAGAGGCAAGGCACGCGAGACCGAAGGCCGAGCGTCTCAACAGAGCGGGTTCTTTACGTATTGATAATGGCCGAAAATGCGAAGCAGAACGGCAACAAATGCGAGACCGAAAGCCAATAATTCACACACAACGGCCTCCATATGTATGGCTGAAGGCCGAAGGCCCGGTGGGCGTGCCAAGTCAAGTCAAGAGATATGTGATAATGAAGGCGTGGTGGAGGGCGGCAAGGCATGCGAGGCTGACGCCAGAGCGTAGTTATACACACTATGTATAGGTTATTTAGTACAACATCATGTGTCTTATAAGCGACCATAAGGGCCGAAGGCCCCAAGGAGAGCGGCAATGCCGAAGGATGAGCGTACCAATAGAACGGGCCCTTTACGTAACTCTGAGGGCCGAAGGTCCTAAACCGAGTAGTAAGGCACGCAAGGCCGTAGTTTGAGCATCCCAACAGAGCGGACTCTTTAATAAGGCTGAGGGCCGAAGGCCCGAAGCTGAGTTTTAAGACACGCGAGGCGGAAGATCGAGCATCCCAGCAGCGGGCTCTATAAAGCTGAGGGCCGAAGGCCCGAAGCTGAGAGGTAAGGCACGCAAGGCCGAAGGTCGAGCATACCAACAGAGCGGGCTTTTCATATAAGGCTGAGGGCCGAAGGTCCGATGGACGTGCCAAGTCAAGCCAACAGTGTTATACGTGATAATGAAGGCGTGGTGAGGGCGGCAAGGCATGCGAGGCTGACGCCAGAGCGTAGTTGTACACACTATGTTTGTATATCTTTCTTTCTTTATATTTCTATTTATGTGGTATAAGTGACTGAATATTAAGTAATCGGCAAAAGTAATAGGATTACAAAGTTACACATGTAGATTTTATATCTAGGAAACGGGACCGAAATTTGGATTCAGAGTCACACACAGTTAGGTACTTGACCCTTAACCACTGACGTGTTTTTTCTTACATACGAATGACATTCGTATGCTTATAATAAGCGGTCTATTCTTTTAAATTTATATATTATTATGTTTTTAGGTAATAACTATTTTAATACATATCTCATCTATTAGAAAAAAATAAAAAGAGTGTATTTTTAACAAACAACAATATTTATTTGTCAAATAATCGTAGATACATGTACTGATATTAATGTGATCAAATATAAAATATCAGCAAAAAATCAAAAACGAAAACATTTAAATTTTTTGTAATATTTTATTTTTAGACGTAAATAGGATGATTTTAATAGAATTATAACCATTTTTTTCTCAAAAATTAGTTACAATGAATTTTTAACGGCAGCTTTGACTCCGGATTTTTCACCAGAAGAATCACTTCGGTTAGACAAAATGTAATCGTTTTCATTTGCCGAAGAATCATCTGACTGCCATGATTCTACGGCCTGATCTGCATTTTTTTCACTAATTTCAACTTTTTGTCTTTTTTGTGAGGTGTTCATACTCGCGCCGTTGTTTTTATAGACAAAACTTTAATTGTTAATCGTGTTAAAAAAGTTACACTAACACTGACCATACGAAGCACATACGTCAAGAACATAAACTTAACTATTTATAAATATCGTACACGTATCGTTCTTATCTGGTCGCGTCACTGCATGCTAGAAAAATACTAAAACCGGCATTAAAGACTACCCACCAGAAAAACTATATGAGCAAATAACAGTTTACGCGACGTACGTCGTTCGTACGTCAGTGGTTAAGGGTTAAAGGGCTAAACGCTAATTTATTTATTTAATCGTATGGCATTTATTTACGAACCGTGAGATCTTCGAGAAGACAAGTACGGTTGCCAGTATTTATTTTAAACGCTAATAGCTTTCACATTTTGAAAAGACCGTGGCGGCTGGCGCGCACACTACACAGCGTCCCGGCGCAGCCCGCTTCGTTCGCGGCGCGGTTCGTTTACTTCTTTTTTTCATTTTTTATCTTAAAATTTCACAAAATTTGAATGTGAATTTTTTTTCTTTGTCGTCTTGTATGTGCTTACCAATTTTCAAACCTGTAACTCATGGATTATAGGAGTTCCCATACAAAATTCAAGCTTTTACCCCCTTTTAACCCAAATCTGCACAATTTTTATAGCCTAAAACCTAACCGGGTATTTATTCGACAGATCGATAAAGTTCCGTTCAGCCGTTTTCACGTGATGCGCGTTCATATACACAGATAAACAGACAAAAATTCTAAAAACTGTTGGAACGTGTTCTGTTATCGATTCTAAGTATACCCAGCCAACTTTTTTTCGAATATCTTCCATGTACAGAATTTCGACCCTCTTCAGCTTTATTATATGTATAGATTTATTATTATTTATCGAAAAGACGATTTTTAAAGTCGCACTAATTAAAGTAAGCACCAGTTGAAAACGAAAAAAATGTAAACAAACAATGTATTGAATTTGACATTTAATACGTCTTACTTTATGTTATTCGGTATGTATCAGGAAAAGCACGTTACATGAAAATTGAGATATAACATTAATTTAAGCCTACACGTACTATATTTTGTTACACTTCAAACCTTCAAGAAAAGAGCATACTCCCATCTTAAAAACCGGCAACGCACTTACAATTAACCCCTCAGGCGATTCGTCTGCTCGTTTGCCTCCTATGTCATAAAAAAAAAACTTTCGGTTTTTTTTATTTTATTTAAATTTGTATGTTTGTCTGTTATCTCTTCACACTTAAACCTGAACCAATTTCCCCGGGAAAGGACATAAGATAAAATTAATCGGGAGGGGTGAATTGCAAAAAAATTTACATTGTGAAGGACTTCATTATGTTTTGACCGAGCGAGCGAGGCGACGAGCGAGCGAGGCGACGAGCGAGCGGTTTCGTTTCAGTTTTCGACAAAAATTCTTTCGTACCTATGTCTGTCCGGATGTTGTCCTCTACTGGTCGTATTTCTCAACAGAGTCTCATGTTATTTTGTGAGCAGGTTCGATCATTAAATTATATATAAATTAATGTTGAGTCAGTTATTGGAAATTTTGAAATTAGACATGTTTTTGCGATGTTTACAGCTCACAGAACCAACTAGTTATATTGTATGACGAAAATGAGTCCTACAATTTATATGGGAAACTTTTTTAACACAATGGAATCAATTAAAATGCATACATACATAATTAAATCCCTAACTATGTAAAAAAAAATGCAATTCACCCAGAGGCATCACTTGCGCGTTGCCGACCCGTAAGAAACTTTAAGTCCCATACTGTGGGCACAGGGAATATCTCGGCAGGGAGCTCACTCCACAACCTAAGTATTCTCTTTTCTTTCTTTTTTATTAAAAATGCGATTGCTCTTGGCCAGCATCTAGCCAGGGGGCAAAGATGAGGCCGACGATGAAGCGAGCTCACCCAGAAGATGCCTATTCAAAGTGCCTTAAAAAGTCTAGGTTATATGAACTCGGAAATACAGACGTTCTCGGTATAAAGTACCTATTGAAACGTACTGTACGGGAACGCAATGGCTCCAAGGTATGGGAATGGGCATCATTTTTTTCTTAAATAGTTAACTTTATAAGATTATTGCTAAATAAACCAAACCTAACCTAATGATTTCTTATTTGAATGATTTCTTATTTGTTCTTATTTGATGATATAGAAATGAAACCCAAAAAGTTCTATGTTTTGAAGAAAAATGTATTAGGTCTAGTGAAACATTAAGGTCTAATGAAACATTGGGGCCAAAGTTAGTAGGTCAATTGACAGGATACGGTCCAACAGTTAGCGGTGTTGAAGATAGTCCAGAGCATTGTTATGCACACGGTGAATTTCAGTAACTCGACAGATTTTAAACCATCGCTTCTAAAGTCTAAATGGTATAAAAAAGTGGTATAACTAATAGTCCAAAACGGCTTAATTTTCGAGATATTCATCATTTTAAGAAATTGCAAGTCTTAAGGATAAGACAAAAGAAACCCTAAGGGCGTGACGTAGCTAGAGCCACCTGACAATTGTGACAAGTGTGATATGTGTGTGTGTGTGTGAGGCTGGCTACAGTGGTCACAACTACAAATGTAAAAACGTCCCGAAAGTAATTTACCTGTAGTATCGAACCATATGGCAGTATGGTTTACTGCCATAGTAATAAATTAGTATGGTACCTATGTTGATATAACATTATTGACTCGTAATATCATCAGAAATTCACGGTTAAAATCTGTCAGGTTACTGAAATTCACCGTATTGGCTATGTGCACGTCTGAAACGTCAAACCTCAAAGGTCCCGAGACAATGTCAAAACTCAGAGATGTCAAATAATGACACATGAATATTTTATTTACTTTAGTAAACGAGAAAGACCCCGTATTGGAAATTTTACTGAAATAAATAAGAGAATAAATAAATACATACAAACGAAACGAATAAATCCCGTTCCTATGATAAATCCTTTACGGTACACTCTGTCAAATTATGGAATTCGTTACCCCCGCCACTCAGGCAGTGTCAGTCCGTGGCCTCGCTGAAGGGGAAGTTGAGGAAATTGTGGTTGTCGAGTACTACTTGACTGGATATTTTATTTCGGTATTTATTTATTATATATTTATATGTATATATATCTATTTGTATTACGTTTTTTTTTTTTTGTTTTTATTGTAAATATATTTATATTTTGGTTTTTATTCATACAATTTTGTGTCACTTATCTGTATAATATTATGATGTTATTAAGATAAAATTATATCCGTGTTGTACATGTTTAATTCTCGGTTTGCCTATAAATCCTATCTCCACTCAATTGCTCAAAGGTTAGCTGGAAGAAATCCCTTATAGGGATAAGCTCGCCTTTGTACATATGTCAACTGTTCTTGTAATTACTGTTTTATTGTTATGTTTTACTCATGTACAATAAAGAATTTTACATACATACATACATACACGAATCGTAGGAAACCGTTAAGAAACCAATAGAAAACGTGAAAGTAAATTTGACAGTGGTCCCCGGTAAGTACACATTTCTGCCATGGTGTGCGCTACGATCGCCTAGCTCACCCCCACCACCTACTTCGCACATAGCCAATAGAAAAGTACTTATCTACCAAAAAACAATGCAGACGCCTTACTTAAGTAAAATTTTCGTAGCATGCCCCTTATCTCTACTTATAAATGTGTATAGTTTTGTAATCTAAATATATTTTGCAATAAATTACACTGTAATTGACGAACCCCCACATCTCATCCATCCATACCCATAACGCCAATAACAATCAAAATCAGTCGACCATAGCCAACGATTTATTTCGATCAAGGCAGTTCAGCCAACAGCCAATGCGATACATTTAACAAATTACTGCAATAAATGTAATCTCAACAAATACATACAATCATGTTTAAGGTAAGTAATGTGTAATTCAGCTAAAAGCCGACGAAAGACAGCCAAAGTGGTGATAAAAGCTAAGTGGTAATAAATTAGCTACAGCGCCATCTCTCGGCCGGTCATGTTATATTCATGAAAGGTTTAGTGGCGATTTTGTTGCGATTTTTCGTTCGCTATGTTGGTGCTTCTGAAATAAGTTTGGTTTTTATCTTGAAAGTTACGGTTTTTAAGTACCCTTTAAGCTTTGATACGACTTTATGTCTTTTTATTTCTAACTGAAAATCGTGAAGGATAAATCGCAGGCCCTCTGCTTTTATGAATGTGAACAAAATAGAGGTTCCGTGAGTTGCAGACCTCGCGTCCTCTCGATATTTTTTTTAATTTCAAAATATCCCAGAACAGCGATGAAAAAAAATCTATATAATCATTAAACCTGCTCACAAAACTTCACAAGAATAGGCTGAGAAATGAGACTCGTAAAGGAAAACAGCGGGAAAATGCCATCCGCCGGCTGGACATACGAAAGCTTTATTGCTGAAACTGAAGCCTTTGTTTCTCTCGGTAAACTAAGTGGGATACTAATAAAGGACTAATGGACGATTCACACCACATAGCCGGAGTCGGCGCACACGTCACCAGAGTCAAAATAATTCGAACCCTCCATGTAGAAGGTAGACTTCGTATCCAAACGGCGGCGGCAGAGCCGGCGGCAGCCGACCGGCTGCCCGCAACCCATTCAAATATGAATCCTAACTTCTGTATGGAGGGTTTGAATTCCTTTGACTCTTGTGGGGTGCGCGCCGACTCCAGCCGTTTGGTGCGAATCGTCCATAAAATGACCTTTAAAGGAAGTATACTCAGTTTGATAGGTACCTTAATGTATTGATTGTGAATGACAAAGTCACTTTAACACCTATCTCTTATTTTATTCCAGTCAGAAAATTCTTGTAATGTAGATTGCGTTGCGTTTAATTTCAACTTCGGCATTTCCCGTATTCCTAAATCATTTGTATAAGGGCGCTTAGCTAGACTAGAACAGTGTAGTAATAACGCACGATCCACATTCCCTGGTGAATCCCGTTGAGATTTCCAACCATATATCATATACCATATATCATATACCATATATCATATTATATTTGACGACCTGTTTAGCCTAGTTGGTAGTGACTCTGCCTCCGAAGCTAGAGGTCCCGGGTTCAAATCCCGGCCAGGGCATTTATTTGTGCATTTTTCACGGATATTTGTTCTTGGGTCTTGGATGTTTTCTATGTATTTAAGTATGTATTTATCTATATAAGTATGTATATCGTCGTCTAGTACCCATAGTACAAGCTTTGCTTAGTTTGGGACTAGGTCGATTTGTGTAAGATTGTCCCCCAATATTTATTTATCATATACCATATACCATATATCATTAGAAACATTGAATTTTATATGGCTAATTTTCGAAAATTATTTGGGTTCATTTCAACGTGAGGAGCGTTCATGGCTCAGCGGCGCCCGTGTACCGCGAGTGGTATGCTAGGTTAAGCTATGGTCCAGGTCAACTAGGTCAACTCTTGGACGGGTGACCGCTTTGACTGGTTACTACTACTGGTGTCGGCAAAGCAAAATATATACTTACATTATTTAAATTCCATTTTGTATAGGTTGTCTCTATACAGCAGTACGATTTCGTATTTCGATACGAACAAATTTGTTAAGAATTTAGTTTTGACTGAAAAGCGTCCATATCTACCGAAAAGGTACTTACGTGAGTGTGCTAAATTGTTAGCATATAATATTGTAGACCCCGTCGTGACTAGCACGACGTTTGATAATATTAAGGCGGTTCCTGTGTTACGTTTTAGTAGCGTGGGCTCCGAAACGGGGTCGGTGCCGGCGAGTAATTTAAACTGACCGATAAGACAACGCGTGTTACCACCGGCCCCGAACCCGTTGATAGATGTAACACTAGTATTAATATGGTTCATCAAAATATACAGGGATTTACTAGTAAGGAACTTGAAATTGATTTGTTCATACAATGTTCAAATATTCATATTCTATGTATAACGGAGCACTGGCTTAAAGATCATGAATTTATGTTTAACTTTAGCAATCATAGTATAGTAAGTTCATACTCTAGAAAGTCATGTAGGCGTGGAGGATCCTTGATTATGGTGAAACATAATTTGAAATGTAAAGAGCGTAAAGATATTGTTGACATGTCCGTCGAGCGTCACATAGAACTTTCTTGTGTGGAGTTAGACCAGTTTATAATTATATGCGTATACAGGCCCCCATCGGCGGATTACAGTCTATTTGAGACAGTGATGGAAGAAGTGCTCAGCAGTATTTTTAAGAGTACAAAATGCGTTATTGTTTGCGGTGATTTTAACGTTAACTTACTTGAGAAATCGCCCATGAGTGTGAGTCTAGTGAATACTTTTAAATCTTTTAACCTGGTGAACTTGTTTTGTGAGCCAACTCGCATTACAGCAACCAGCGCGACATGTATAGATAACATTTTCAGTAACAAGGATGCGATTAGTAAATTTATTATAAACAACTTAAGTTCTGACCACTGTGGACAACAAGTCGCCTTCAGCGGGAAAACTGACAAAGTTCCACGACACACTATGTGCAGACCTATTTCTGAAAAGAGCTTAGATTTATTCAATCGTAATATAATGAAAAGATTATGTTATCTTCCACTTACTCAGGAAAGCCCTGACCGTTTGTGTACTCGATTGTATCAAAACTGAATTCGATGTCTGTTTTAATTTGAAGAAGATTCAAAGCAAGATCAAAACTAAATTTAGCGACTGGGCTACGCCAGACATTCACGAGAAGAGGCGCCGACTCTATGACTTGTATGATTCAAGAACTACTGATAAAAGGCCGGAATTTCTAGAGTATGTTAAGAACTATTCAAAATCTTTTAAGTTAATGTGTGTCGCTGCTAAAGCCGATTACTTGTCAAAAAAGATCCAGAACTCCAGTGATAAGATTAAAACTGTATGGCAAGTTATCAACAATGAAACTGGGAAAAGTAAGTTAAAAGATGCGCACTTCAGCCTGCGAGTCGATGACACTCTAGTGAGTTCTGACCACGAAGTGGCAGATCATTTTGAGCGGTTCTTTACTAATGTACCCGTCGATACCACGAAGTCTTTGAATTCATCACCAGATGTCGCTGAATCGTTATTGAAGGAAAATGTAACAGAATGTAAAGAAATCTTTAGCTTCACTTACGTGACCCCGCATATTGTAATTAAAGCATTTAAATCATTAAACTTAAAAAAGACTGAAGATCTTTGGGGTATTTCAGTAAAAGTATTACATTCCATTGTAGAATCAATCGCACCTTTCTTAGCTGATATTTTCAATAAATGTATTGATACTGGAGTTTTTCCTAACCTGATGAAACACAAAAAATCATCCCGTTGTTTAAATCAGGATCAAAAACTGACCCTACCAACTTCAGACCAATCTCAATACTACCGGCATTAAGCAAAGTTTTTGAGAAAGTCATTCTTAATCAGCTGATGTCCCATTTTAATCGCAATAAACTACTCAATAGCAATCAGTTCGGGTTCACTAGAGGTCGCTCTACCACTGATGCCGGTGTGGTACTAATTAAACATATTTTTGATGCCTGGGAAGAGGCTCAAGATGCTATTGGAGTGTTCTGTGATCTATCAAAGGCATTCGATTGCGTTAATCACGAGAATTTAATTAGAAAGTTAAGCCATTATGGGATAAAAAACGGTGCCCTGAACCTTGTTACATCGTATCTGTCAGAGAGAACTCAACGGGTAGTCATCAACGGGATTCATTCTGCAGGGACAACGGTTGCTCTTGGAGTTCCTCAAGGATCAATTTTGGGTCCATTTCTGTTTTTAGTTTATATTAATGATTTACCAAACCTTGTAAAAGATAAACATGATATAGTGCTATTCGCAGATGATACGTCGCTTATCTTCAAGGTAGGCCGCAAAGACAAAAACTTTGACGGTATTAATGAGGCACTAGGTACTGTTGTGAACTGGTTTACAGCAAATAATTTGCTCTTAAATTCCAAGAAAACAAAGTGCATCAAATTCACTATGCCTAATGTCAAGCAGGCAAACAACTCTAAGATCAAATTAAAGTCGGATGAAATGGAATTTGTAGATAGAACAGTGTTTTTAGGTGTCACCTTAGATTCAAAACTGCAATGGCATGCGCATATTGCCACTCTGGCCGGCAAACTTAGTTCTGCGGCCTATGCAGTAAGACGTATTAGACAGTTAACTGACGTTGAGACGGCCAGGCTGGTATATTACAGTTACTTTCATAGTGTTATGTCCTATGGAATCCTGTTGTGGGGAAAAGCGGCTGACATCCAGACCGTTTTCGTGCTACAGAAACGAGCTGTACGCTCCATCTACCAACTTAAGGCCAGAGAATCTCTCACAGAAAAATTTAAGGAGGCAAATATTCTTACTGTGGCATGTCAATACATTCTTGAAAACATTATGTATGTTCGAAAAAATATTCAAGAATTCAAACTTAACAGTGATATCCACGACTACAACACTAGAAGTAAACACAAGATTGCAGTGAAGGCCAGTCGTCTCCGGAAGGTTAGCACGTCGTTTGTGGGGAACTGTATACGATTTTATAATAAAATACCCATCGATATAGTTAATTTTCCACTTAGTAAATTTAAGTCTCATATTAAACGTTATTTGTTAAGCCAGGCCTATTATACTGTCAACGATTTCTTAAATGACAAAAATGCTTTTAAGCCAGTGATAGTTAAATCCTGTTACTTTTAATATACCTATGCTTCACTTAGCATATTTCCTTGTATAAATACTTATCTCTGTCGTTGCATTTTATGAAACATGATGCTGTTTCTCGCCGAAGAGTAATTTTAATCTTTGATTTTATTAATGTCCGGCAGCCTGAATATGTCATGCTCGCTTAAAGGGCTTTGCTTACGGTGGCGTCGTTGATCGGGTCGCCACCTTCCCTAACAGATGGTCGAGGGAGGCGATGGCTGAGATACGCGTCATACTCGTGATCGGGTGCTGTTTGTGGAGTCCGGTCTGTTCATGCTTGCAAGGGCATAGTAAATACCTTAATACTAGTGTTATTTTATTGTATGTAGATTGACGAGAGACATGATCCTGTTCTGGATTAGTTTTATTATTATTGACGCTTAGAGACCTTATACAGCTCTAACAATATTAAGTTTACTTATTTTAATTTTAGCGCTTAGAGATCATTTACATCTCTAAGCACTTTGAAATCATTGTTATTAATCATATTTGGACGCTCAGAGACCATATACATCTCTGAGATATTAAATTAATTTTATATTCCTTTTGTTTATTCGGACACAGATCGTATTCAATACGTCCTTAATATTTGTAAATTTATTTTCATTGAATTGTCAATCAGTATTTTTTTTGTATTATTATTATTAAGTAAGATTGTCAGTTTTTTAAATTGTATAAATTCATGCTTTGACATGTAAAAGTGCCCTTGTGGCCTATTTGCAGAATAAATATTTGATTTTGATTTTGATTTTTTTGACTAACTGAGCGCTCTCGTGCTCTGGAAGGCATGTTAAGACCAACGTCTTAACATGCCTTCGACTGCTATATTAGATAGCAGCCTGGATCAACATCCACAGCACAACAGCCAAGTTAGAGGCCTTCGGGAGGCTTGAGTTGAGACCTTCTAGCAGTCAACTTGCCCACTAACACAAGCCTAATCCCAATAAGGTCTATTTTTCCCTTGGGTTGGGAGATCAGATGGCAGACGCTACCATAAAAAATAGTACTTACGCCAATTCTTGGGCATCCTTTAGGATGCAACTGTACTGGGATAACGCTAGGATGATGATGATGATGAATCGATGGATACAAAAAAATATGTGGGCATAAAACGTGACGTTAATAAGCTATCGTGGTAGCTAGGCGGGACTTTGCATTTAAATAAAACACTCTCAAATTACTAACCATTTATTACAGACCCCATTTGCAAAGAGTTGTGGCACGATACGACACAAGACCGCGCCTCGATCAACGCGCCTCTTTCCACGATTAATAATGTCAATAGTATCACGGATTTCAAATTTGTTTGGATTTAGCTTCAATATTCACGTGATACGTATTGTGATATGAGTGTATCGCGTGATAATAATAACCACCACCACCATATCAGTCAAAGGACGTCCACTGCTGGACATAGGCCGCCCTCAAAATCACGGAGCGTATATGCCATAATCGTCACGCTTGGCATGCGGGTTGGCGATCGCAGTAGGTATCTCCACCGCACTCCAGTGATGCTGCTGCCCATCCCCCAGTGGTCTTGGTCGTAGTTTTAGTAGTACAGTACATTACTCTTTTGAAATCTTTCAATTTTGACTACTTGTTTGAAGTACCTACCAGAGTTACTCCGACCTCGGCCACTTGTATAGATAATATTTGGTTAAACAGTTCTCATATAGACAGTAGCATAGTGAATGGAGTTCGTTCGGATCATAAAGCTCAGATGGTCAGGCTACCTTGCGAAGTAAAACATCCAGATCGCGTTATAGAAATAAGACCGCTGAGTAGAAGTAGACTAGAATTACTAAAGTCTAATCTACTAGTCGCCATGCCGAACACCCAGGTAGAATCAAATGATCCGAATGATCAATTCAAAATGCTTCTGAATACAGTGTGCAACGAATTTAATAAGACTTGTAGTAAAAAGCGTATTAAGATAAATAATAAAATGAGATTTAATGAGTGGGCAACTACCGGAATTCGGAAAAGTAGAGATAACTTATACCAACTTTATGAAAGGAGATCTTGCACCACTGACGAATGTTTCCATCAGTATGTTAGGGATTATTCCAAATTGTTTAAAACAGTGTGCACAAAAGCAAAAGCAATGCACTTGAATAACAAAATTAAGTCCTCAGATAATAAAGCCAAGACAGTCTGGAAAATAATAAACACAGAGACTGGGAAGAGAAATAATAGAGAGTTCACAATTTCTTTGAAAGTAAAGGATAATTTAATAACTGATGCAGTAAAAGTAGCTGATGAATTTAATAATTTCTTTTCTAAAATTCCTATAGTCACTACTCAAAGTTTAGCATCATCTACCACAAAAGCTGAATCCCTTCTGAATGACAACGTAAAATTAGAATCACTAACTAATTTCAAATTTCATCATGTTTCTCCTCTAGATGTACTGAAGTCCTTTGAAATGTTAAAAATAAAGAGCACTGAGGACTTATGGGGCGTGTCAGTCAAGGTACTGGAATCTATTCTGGAGGTCGTTGCACCAACTCTAGCTCTCATTTTTAATAACTGTATAGACTATGGCATTTTTCCAGACTTAATGAAATGTAGTAAAGTAGTTCCAATTTTCAAATCAGGTCATAGAGATAATCCTTCTGATTATCGTCCAGTTTCTATCCTACCTGCGTTTAGCAAAATATTCGAAAAAATAATGCTTACGCAATTGGTTTCTCACTTTAATTCTCACAATATTTTGCACGCACAGCAGTTCGGCTTCACGAAGGGTAGGTCAACTACTGATGCAGGTGCAAGTTTATTAAAATTTATTTTGCAGTCTTGGGAAGAGTCGCACGACGCCATCGGAGTGTTCTGTGACCTTTCCAAGGCTTTTGATTGTGTAGATCATGGTACTTTAATTTGTAAACTTAAGTTTTATGGCATCAGAGGGCACGCATTAGATCTCATGAAGTCATACTTAACACAGAGAAATCAAAAGGTAGCGATAAATAAAGCCATTTCGTCAGAGACAGTGGTAGAGATGGGAGTACCTCAGGGGTCTATTCTAGGTCCGTTCCTGTTCCTTGTTTATGTAAATGATCTGCCATATATGGTAAGCCGAAGATCAGGCATTGTAATGTTCGCAGACGACACCTCATTACTGTTCAAGGTAAATAGGAGAGATACTGAACTCATTGAACCAAATAATACCCTCTCCATGATATCTGACTGGTTTGCTGCCAATAACTTAGTATTGAACCCGAAAAAAACGAAATGTATTAAATTCTCTCTTGCGAACTCATCAAACAGAAACTTATATACAAATATTAGACTTAATGGTCAAACATTAGAATTTGTTACTTCTACTGTATTCTTAGGTATTACATTGGACTCAAAATTGCAGTGGGGTTCCCATATAACAGCGATAGGAAGTAGGTTGAGCTCTGCTGCATTTGCAGTCAGGAGAATAAGGCAGCTTACCAATGTGGCAACGGCACGGTTAGTTTACTTTGCTTATTTTAATAGTATAATTACTTATGGTCTTATCTTATGGGGATCAGCTGCAGATATTGAAACTGTTTTTATTTTGCAAAAAAGGGCTATCCGAGCAATTTATAACTTGGGGTCACGTGAGTCATTAAGAGAATTTTTCAAAGAAATAGATATTCTAACCCTGCCGTCCCTATATATATTTGAAATAATAATGTATGTTAGGAAGAATTTGGGCAATTTTCCAACGAACGCTGATAAACCAATAGCCACGAGAAATACTGGGAAACTGAAAGTAACCTTCTATAGACTAGTAAAGGCGAAAAAGTCGTTCTTGGGAAATTGTATCAAATTCTACAATAAAATTCCTAAACACATTACTGAACTTAGTAATTCTAAATTCAAATCTGTAGTAAAACAAACACTTATTTCAAAAGCATATTATAAGATAAACGATTACATCATGGATAGGGATGTTTGGCAGTGATAGCGTCCTGCACGGGTAATCTATCGCGAAAATATGTTTTCTACTGTAGCATTGTTATTTCAGTTATTTTGTAGTAGCTGACACTGTAATTTATATTTAACTATACAATGTATATTGTTTTGAAAAAATGACACCTCGCCGAGTTTCTTACGCCGGTTCTTCTCGTGGCAGAGGTTTATTTTTCCGAACCGGTGGTAGTTTATTGACGTTCATAGGTGCATGTAATATGCCTAATTTGAAGAATAAACTACTTTTACTTTTACTTTTTTTTTACTTTTAGGACAGACCCGGGTCCCGGGATAATAATACATTATTAAATAATTATTTAGAAACAGTTAAAAGTGCTGAAAGACAATGAAAACGTACATTTTGTTCAGAAATGACGAGCGGGAGTGTGGCGGGTGCAGGACGCCCCCGGCGCTCGTCAGCGGGACCGGTGTGTGGACAAGGGAACTTTTATGGACACCTTAACGTGGACATAGCTATGACGCTCACAAGTCACATGCATGTCTTTTTAAATACGAAATGCTACATTTACATGTCAATGCAGCTATGAGATGACATGACTTAACTATTACACTATGCTTAATTCTACACCCATCAAATGATTATTTTTCTACTCCAGCATTGCAATCTGTCAATTAAATGACAGACAGCAGTATTACAACAATAAACTTTATATACCAATGCAAGTATATACCATAGACAAGTCATTATACATGACTGGTGGGAGAATTATAATCACATTATAATGGATTTCCAATATTTCCATACAATATTATACAACTGTAATTTTTTAATTTTTTAAAAGAGGCACGCGTCTGTGCCTATATTCTGCCACCATTTAAATTTTTAATATAAATCAAATGATTTTTCTGTCGTTGTAAAATTATTGTATACAACTTTGCATAATTAGGTCTTAATATTCTCGAGTCTTTTTTAACAAAACTCGCTATGCTCGTTTTGTTAAAGCACAGAATAAGTAACAGTACAAGTAGTTACAGCAACTCTCGAATTTAAACAACCCTTATTATGTAACTGTTGAATAAATTACTATTTTAGCCCAATGTTTAACCGGTAAATAATAGGGTAAATCGCAACCAATTTTGTGTGCAAAATGTGCAAATGCCTTTAGCAAAATACATAAGGTCACACTAGTAGTCAGCTCTCCGTCAAGTTATTTTAATTAAATTACAGAAAAAGCAAGTAATGCTCTTCTTCGTACAATTTTTTTGAAGTATCCAGTTATCGGGGGGTGGCAATATACCTTACCTAAAGTTTTTGTATTGTTCAATTTAGTTTAAATAAATAAACCTTCCAACAGTCTTATCCACAACTTGCCGTCGCACCGCAAACGAGCAATCAGCGAGCGATCGCCAACACGACAATACCCTCTTGATTCCAAATTCAATTTGCACCAATCAGCGACTGGCGTCTTCCCGCCTTCCGCGCCGCTGCCCGGACGTGTCGGCTTTTTAAAATTGGCGCGCTTTTTGCGTTGTTAGTGGCTTTTTGTCGTGTGGGAATTGGTTGTAGAAAGAGGTGGAATTGGTTGGAAGTTGTTTTGTCTGTGGTGGGTTTATAATGGAATAAAATAAATGATAACATTTTGTTGGTACAGGTATATCAAAATATACTTATACATAAAAGTAGGTAGGAAGATTGAGTAAGTTATGGGTTGCTCTACGAAACGAATATTTTAATGGTACCTAGGCGCATTGATGTGATAGACAACGTATCATCATCATGACAACGTAATATTACTTCAAAATGAACAATACATATTAAAAAAAACTACGTTCTTAAGAACATAACGAAGGCGGTGGAAAAACTTGCGACCGAGCAGAATTTTTTCTAATTGAAGGTAGAAATTAGGCTTTGAGATCTAAAATTACTATATAAATATTTTTCCCGTGAGTTAATCGCCTTATCATCAGGAATGATCGCGAATGCTCATTAATGTTAATTTGATGTTATTTTGAATGCACCTTTTAGCTGGTCACACTGGAAGATAACGGGTGTAACATAAGAAAATAAAAAGAATGAGAGACTGAAGACTGCCTGGACTGGATTGAGCTTTATAAACCGAAAATCCTTTAGACAAGGACGTGAAGCCGTTGAAATAAAAAAACACCGTAATTTCAACTGGGATGAAGGTTTTAAGATTTAATCTTCGTGGAATCCAGTTATTAGTAAGTGCAAGCATCAAAATACGTCTTCCATTACATTAACGGATGTTAATAGTGTTGTGTGTCGGGCGAGTGACAACCCTTGTGTAAATGTGAATAATAAAGACCAAGTGCGGGTAGTACGGAAAACCCGTGCGGCTAGAAGATGTTGATACCCGCTCAAGCCAGTCAACTCATGACCAAGGATGGTGTGATACATTCGAAACGTCGGGCACACCTCAGGTGAATATTTTTTGTACGCGATTAGGTCCCGTTTACCAATAATAATGTGTGAAAATCCTGCAATTTTAAATCAATATATAAGAATGAGAGAGTTTGGGAAGTTACTCAGAGTAATGAGGGAAGAAGAGAAGAAGGACACAATGTATATTGGTCATGAATAAATAATAAAAAAAAGTTACTATTGAGGAAAAATGTGTGAGTGCACCTTGCGCCATGTTTGATGAGTCTTTAAACATGTATGAGTAAATACCATCACCCGTTGGCAGTATGGAGAGATAGATGATGGAGAACAGTTTTGCGTAGCATAATCACTAATTGAGAACATTTAAATTTTTTGAAATTCTTAACTCATTTAATTAATTCATGAATCACTCATTTAATTTATTGGTTAACAGGAAACCCCAAAATATTTTTTAAATATTTATATAGCTATTAGTTTTCTAAATATTCACGAAAATGAAAGAAAGCCTACCATCGTAGTCACTTTCTTTAGTATATCTGTCTTAGTAACAGTGCTTCTGTATGATTTGTTACGCTGTGACGCCTTACTTGTCACTTACTCTCTTTTAGAATGAGGAACTTTTGAAATTGATTTATTTATATAAAATTGGGATACCTTCGAGAATTTAAACATGTGGTTTTACTTAATTTTTTATCCTCTTTTAGATTTCATCGTTAAAAAGTCTGCTTAAAAAAATGAAATGTTATCAATTGGAGCCTTGGGGTAGTTGGGGTTGATACAGGGGAATTTTCTAGTGGTATCAACGGGGTCTTCGAACCCCACCATCTGCCTGCTGGGCTGGGGGCTATGTCCTCACAGTTAGAGTAAAACCACTCTGTTGCTCCCCGGGAATAGCACAGGACGGCCTAGTGCGCAGATGGAGTAGTCAGACAAGTATTCGATGTAACTTCCTGTAAGAATCTGTCTCTATTTCTCCTTAATGTCATGTACAAGATTTATCGGCTAGGATGTTTAAACTCAAGGCTATCTGCAAGTAATGGCTGAATTTATGATATGGATTATTGCCGATAAGCCTTAAGGGTTTTAATACGGCGCCGGCTGGTTTAATGTAAAGTATTAAACTTCCCTTAGGGTGAAGACACATATATCAGTATCGAATCGCATTTTGTAATACAAAAACGCAATATTGTATGAAGATGCGTCCGCATCAATTCACCCTTCCGCAGCGATTCAGCTTCAGCATTAAATGCGTATAATAAAAACTTTTACTCCTCTTTTCACACGTTTAAAGCCTTATTTACAAACGTCTATCTACGTCCTACCCTACTCACACACTATCTCCATAATACCTAAGTTTCATCAGGATAGGCACGCGGACTGTCACGCGAATATATTACGCTCACACATGTAAAACACTCCTAAAAACTCCATTCGTGTCTGGAAAACTCCCGACGCAGACTGAGCTGCATCCAGATAAAAGGCTACTGTGGGCTACTTCCTGACTTACTTTACTTTATATACTGTACTATTTGGTACTACATTTGTGCAGTCATATGGCGCTAAAGCGGGGTGGTGCCGATGCAGTTCAGCATAGGCACCGCTTCGCATCCGTTAATGCCGCGCCAGTTTGGAATCACCCATTTATACACAAACCCACACACCTCACCCAGAACAGAATCTGTATAGACTCGGCTGACCGCTGACAACATACTGATATCGTACCAACCCTGCACCGTCAAATGCGGAAGTAGGTAGCCTTAATGTAAAAAAAAAACGTTAAAATAAATTGTTACTTTCTTCATCTTTTCTGTCGGATCGGCATAACTTAAACTGGACAAACTATTATAACCTTTCAGTGCAGCCAACACTAAAATAGCCTTACCACACCATATACCATAGAGTAACGAATTAAAAGTGTTTAAAATTTGCCGTCATTGAAACGTCAAACTGAAAAGCGCGGGAACGGCGGGCGTCGTTACGAAATCAAATATCAAATATTGATACTCGGTTCTGTATTCTGTTTGAGGTGTCGAGTACTATTTGCAGATCCTCTTGGAATAGCGCTGTTTTTTGACGATCTGTCATTTTATTCGGGATGGGGTTGAATTGGATGTGAATTTATATTACATTGATCGATACAATAAACTAGTTTTATTTATTACCTACAAATAAATGTCTGGAGAAAAAAACACTATTAGGTAGTTTACATAATTTATGTAATGGTTTTTTATTAAAAGTCGTGGGTTTGCTAAACAGTGGGAGATTTAAGAGCGCTTTAGTAAAATGTAACAGTTGCACTCGTAAATATACATCCAATTAGTTTTTACGATGCTGGATTCGGCGATATGTGAGTTCAAAAATAAAACGGCCGTTTTTACTTTGGACGCATAGATCGATGAATCCAGCAATGCAAAAACTAGTTTGATGTATTCAAAAGGTAGTTAAATACGATGTACTTTACATAGTGGCTCCTTTTTTAGGGTTCCGTAGTCAACTAGGAACCCTTATAGTTTCGCCATGTCTGTCCGTCCGTCTGTCCGTCCGTCCGCGGATAATCTCAGTGACCGTTAGCACTAGAAAGCTGAAATTTGGTACTAATATGTATATCAATTACGCCGACAAAGTGGTAAAATAAAAAGTGGAAAAAAATATTTTATTAGGGTACCTCCCCTATACGTAAAGTGGGGAGTGATTTTTTTTTTCATTTTAACCCTAACGTGTGATATATTGTTAGATAGGTATTTAAAAATAAATAGGGGTTTACTAAAATCATTTTTTGATAATGTTAATATTTTCGGAAATAATCGCTCCAGAAGTAAAAAAAAATGTGTCCCCCCCCCTCTAACTTTTGAACCATAAGTTTTAAAAATATGAAAAAAATCTCAAAAGTAGAACTTTATAAAAACTTTGTAGGAAAATTATTTTGAACTTGATAGGTTGAATAGTTTTTGAAAAAATTACAAAAATAATTTCTGAACTAAGTTTGTAATTTAACCGTATAATCCAAACTCTTTCTTTAGTTATCACCGTCCTCTGTGGGCCCGTTTTTAGGGTTTTGTGTTTCTGTACTTAATATGTCAACTTAATGTGACGGACGGAAAACTACGGAACCCTACACTGAGCGTGGCCCGACACGCTCTTGGCCGGTTTTTTTATTTAATATCTATCGTTAAATTTAAATAATCACAATAAGTAAGAGTGGCGCTAGTGGACCTGTTAAATTTTAGTAAAGCGCTCTTAACAGTGAATATAAGTAGCGTTATCATGACCAATGTGGCCACTGAGGTTTGGGATTAAAAAAACACGAAGTATCATTTTTAATGTTAAAACATCGTGAGGAAACCGGTCTGATCCCGAAAAAGTCTAGTTTTCTCTCTGAGTTAGGTCAGATGGCAGTCGCTTTCGTAAAACTAGGGCCTATGCCAAATCTTGGGATTATTCTGGGCTTCTTTAGGACACAAACCGGAAACATGCTAGGAGTATGATGAATGATGTTATTGCTAATAGCGAATAAATAAAATAATTAAATTAATACATAAACTAAAAAACAGTCAGTTGTATGCATTTTATTTGGTAGTTATTAATTGGGAATATAAAAACCAAAACGATATATAAAAATCGGCTAAGAGTATGTCGGGCCATGCTCAGTGTAGGGTTCCGTAGTTGCTTAACTTACTTTAAAAAAAACAATAACAAGCAAAAGGGAATACTTTCATAAGTCTTTTACTAAGAGCGGAAAACTTTTCACGATAACTCAAAAATGGCTTAACTGATCATGTACCCTATAGTTTTCGTTGAAAGTGAGTAAGCTTTACTTTCATGATTTTTTTCATATTTTTTGGACCCATAGTTCAAAAGTTAGAGGGGTGGGGGTGGCGGTGGCACATTTTTAGGGTTCCGTAGCCAAAATGGCTAAAACGGAACCCTTATAGATTAGTCGTGTCTGTCCGTCCGTCCGTCCGTATGTCACAGCCGATTTACTCGGAGACTATGGGCACTACAATTATGAAATTTGGTAGGAAGATGTATGCTATGAACCGCTACAGAAATATGATGTAAAATTACGAAAAACATATTAATCCGGGGGGGGGGGGGGCACCCCATACATGTAACAGGAGGGGTGAAACATTTTTTTTTCAATGCATATAGGCGTATGGGTTTTTTATTATTATCAATGGATAAGCCTTCAAAAATGATATAGAGGTTTCTAAAAAAACTTTTCCATTTAAGTCAACCGTTAGTGAGATATTAGCCGTCAAAATCGTATAAAGGTGTCCCCCCCTCTAATTTCCAAACTATTGAGTTTAAAATTCTGAAAAAAATCAAGATGATGTACAGTTATAAATACTTTCAACGATTTTTGGTTTTTGAGTTATTGCTGAAAAACTGTCTTGCCCAAACAAAAGGGCGTAGGTGCCGTGACTTCCCTGTGAAGATACGACCTTTTTTGATTTACTGTATTGTATAGTGGTTTTAAGTGTAGATTAGGAAGTGTCGGTACGGAACCCTTCTCTGTGCGTGACCCGACACGCACTTGGCCGGTTTTTTTTCTTTTGGAGTGAATATTTCCGAAAATATTCACTTAATCAAAATTTTTTTGATAAAGACCTCTAGGTATTCAATTTGAAAGACCTATCCAACAATACCCCACACCATAGTATTGAAGCAAAAAAATATTTCATCCCCACTTTACGAGTAGGGGAGATACCCATAAATTTTTTTAAATCTTTTTTTATGACTTTATCGGTTTTATTGATTTATATATCCATTCCAAATCGCAGCTTTCTAGCACTAGCAATCACAGAGCAAACCCTTGGACAGACAGACGGACAGACGTGCTGACTATAAGGGTTCCTAGTTGGCTACGGAACCCTAAAAACGAGAAAATATCCTTTCAGTTAATCACCTCTTCCAAGTGTTCGCAAACCGGCACACCAAATTAGCTGGTCGCTAACTGACCAATCGACCTTATCTCATCTCTGCGTAATCTCAATAATTGACCATAGACAATGAGGATAGACGCCGGACGACTTTTTAAGCGTGTCACACACTGGAGCGACCTGCGGTGGCGGCCAGTTGTACACTATGACAATCAAGGCCGCGTGTGTCTGAATGATTGTTAGAATCTCAGAGTAAGGATTTCTATAGAGATCTTATACGAGTTTCACCAAGGGGGACAGAAAAGCTCTTATGCAGCTAAATTGAGAACTAGTGTTAAACGTCTGGCGGCTCATAATAAACAACCTCTTTAATTTGGCCGGGTAATCGTTTATTTGCCTCAAACTTATTGACTTGACGTTTAGATGACATTGAGGCAAATAAAGAAAAGCGGAACTATGACAAGGACAACAAATGATATATCCCTCTCTGTCGCTCTTATTCAATTTAGTATATGATCTTCTCGCTCATAGCGGCTGAGGTTAGAATTGTCATTGTTGTGTGTTGTGTTTGTTGTTGCCGCTCCAGTGTGTGACACGCTTTAAGGTGCCAAAATGAACGGCTTGTCACCAGCCCGGTGTGACGTTTCAGTACATTATGGCCATATAACGTGACGGTGTAAGCTATCATACTAGCCGGGTACGCCATACCATTCTGTCTGATAGCGCTGTCCCTATCGGGCTGCCATGTACTAGTATTAGCCGGCAGTTGAGACAATATGCAGTGAGTGCGGATGGCTTGTTTAAACAAAAGGCATCAATCTCGTCTCGCCCCGCCCCCGGCTATTCATAGTCAGGGCTTGGATTGCTTTATTATACATTAAATGAAATACGACCTTGACATATATAATATCACTTTTTTATTTGCCTCAAACTTTTTGATACGACATTGAGGCAAATAAATTAAGCCGTGAGCCACCCGTGACGTGAGCCGGTGGAACGCGTTTAGGATCTCTGTACAAATCCTTATTCTAAGATAGCATATAAACACTAGCGCCACGATAAAGTAAGACTTTACGACCTGCCCGGCTAGTATGATAACTTATACCGTCACGTTATATGGCCAAAATGTACTAAAACGTCACATAAAACGTGACGGTATAAGCTATCATACTAGCCGGGCTGGTTCGTTGAAAATACATTCTGTGTTGGAAAATGATGAAATCTTATTTTGACATCAAATGTTATTTTTGTTTAACAATAAAAGTATTTACTAGGTACATTAATGAAAACGATTTCACATCAATTCGATAACACAAATGAGAAAACTTAAATTAAAATTAATAAATAATGATTACCTAATTGATATCTGTTACATACATATTTTATTAAAACATATGCCATGTATTTAATTCTTAGCCTACATAGCCCGCACTATACATACGGGTAAGTGTGCGAGCGAGAGCAGGCCGTCTCGTTCTGTACGAGCGGGGAATACAGAACGAGGTTTTTGAGGCAATTTATAGCGAGCTCCGCCACTTCAGAAGTAGGGTGACTGTGAGTTGTGGGAAAATTGGGACACGTCCTGATATTTATTTATTTATTCACAATAATACAATGCAAGCTTACAGTAATGACACCAAATCGCTTACATGCTAAAATAAACAAAAAAGATGACATGCACAGGTAAAAAATGTCATAAATGATAATTATAATGTCATTCCATTAATTGACAATTCAAAAATAGCCTAGCATTGTTGCATAAGCATGCCAAAGTATCGACGAACATGTCAGCGTCTTCGTGCTGAGTGAGCATTAGATGCAGCCATGTCAAAGCACGGGCGGTAGGCGCGTGGCTCGCGTAGCGCGTGCGAGCGGACCGCCGCTGCAGCAGGCCCGGCCGGCGGCGCGGCGCCACCGCCCCTTCCGCGTTCGTGGGTATCCGCGTCGGAACGACCAACCCGATCTGAGCCAATATTACTTTCATGAGAAAAAAAGCGGCCAAATGCCTGTAGAACTACGCACAATGAAGGATTCCTTACGTTATCTTAATAGCCTAATTTAAAACCATTATCCTATACTGTGAATTAAGAAAGGTCTTATCTTAAAAGGAATCTCACGGCACAAAACCCTTTTGTTTCGGCGAGGCAGTTTTTCAGCGATAACTTAAAAACGGTTGAACATATCTTGATCAAAATATTTTTGATTTGAATTATTTAATAAGCACAACATCCATGAATTCTCCATACTAATTCTACGGTTCGTAAGTTAGAGGAGAGGAGTGATTATCTCCGAATATATTCACGGAACCAGTTTTTTTCTGAATAAATTTGCATTTATTTCTAAAGACTTATCGATTGATGTGGCATGTGTTAACTTTTTAGTTTCAGTAACATTCATGGATAAATATGTAGCGGCCTACATAATGCATCCTATGGTTTTTGTAATCGAAACTACTCTCGATTCTAAACAAACTACTTTCAGGTTTGTATGTATGAAAGTATTTCATTCATCACGGATGTATGTATGAAAGTATTTCATTTTACACAATAACTGGACCTTTATGTCATAAAATATCGAAATACAGTCGAGCTTATAAATGTACTAGCTCAGTAAACGCTCTCGCCATATAAAAACTTCAAAGCCAAAGTCAAAACATTTAATGCAATACAAAATGGCACAAGTCATTAACAATATATAAAACAACTAGCTTTTTCCTGCAGCTTCGTCCGCGTGCAACTCATTATATTATATAAATAATTTCTATTATATTGTTGTAGGCCCAGGATTAAATATCGCTCGCCCATACAAAATTGTACCCTCTTTTCCATCCTCTAAGGAATGATTTCCTGAATAAAAACTATCCCATGTCCTTTTCCGGGACTCAAACTATCTCTATACCAAATTTTATATAAATGGGATAAGCGGTTTAAGCGTGAAGAGGTACAGAGTTACTTTCACATTTATAATATTAAAAGTATGGATTCAAAAAGATCTGGTCGCACAACGAAACAACGAAGCCTTGTTCACATATTTCTGACAATATTGTCCGTGCACATATTTAATTTCCGGACTCCAATTACAAAGGCAAACTTATCGCTATAAGTTTATAGTTGTGTTAAACGAATAAAATGTCCGTCCCACCACCGCCTTCATGCGAACCCTACAGTTTAATTTACGGTGTAAGCGATCCGTTACCGGCAACTTTGACGCTTCCGACAATAGTTACTCCGAGATCAATAGATATACACTCTGTTTGTACACTTTGTACTAAACTAACGTAACAATGTTAGACCGGGAGCTCTGCGTATTTTACATCTACT
Source organism: Notocelia uddmanniana (assembly GCA_905163555.1). Taxonomy (NCBI): domain Eukaryota; kingdom Metazoa; phylum Arthropoda; class Insecta; order Lepidoptera; family Tortricidae; genus Notocelia; species Notocelia uddmanniana. Next base: position 5,261,911 of record LR991077.1, read on the forward strand.
CGTATTAAGAGTGCGCAGTACGGTCGGTTCTCCATACAAACAAATTTACGCTCTCATTTTAAAACGCCATGCTAGAATAACATGAAACTTTGTATACACAATGGGATCCGGCATATGACGACCTGTTTAGCCTAGTTGGTAGTGACTCTGCCTCCGAAGCTAGAGGTCCCGGGTTCGAATCCCGTCCAGGGCATTTATTTGTGCATTTTTCACGGATATTTGTTCTTGGGTCTTGGATGTTTTCTATGTATTTAAGTATGTATTTATCTATATAAGTATGTATATCGTCGTCTAGTACCCATAGTACAAGCTTTGCTTAGTTTGGGACTAGGTCGATTTGTGTAAGATTGTCCCCCAATTTATTATTATTTATTTATTTATATCTAAATCGAAAATTAGTTTCTGTTGCTAGAAATTGTAAAAGAAAAAAAATACAGCGGTTTTTTTTGAGTTTTTTACGGCTTGTATGAAAACCTTAATAATCGCTGTATTTTTTCTCCATTATAATTTCAAGCAACAGAAACTAATTTTCGACCTAGATATGCCGAATCCCATTGTGTATACAAAGAGTCACTTTATTCTAGCATGGCGTTTTAAAATGAGAGCGTAAATACGTTTGTATGGAGAACCGAACGTACTGCGCACTCTTAAGGTTAATTCGCTATACATTTTTGAAATATGCAAATTTGTTAAGAAACCAAAACACCTATTTGAACAAACGAGAGATAACTGTCCTAGAAATCATATTTTGTGGAAGCGAAACAAATTAGTTAGATAGTATATAACCACATGCCTTTAGAGCTTAAGAATATAAAGGAAGAACAGGTTTTCTATAACAAACTAAAGAAGTTCCTGGTTGAAAACTCGTTTTACAATATGAAGGAGGATCTTAGTCATAAGGTTTAATTTGGTTAGTGTGTAATTTAAGTCCTAGATAAGTACTTTAAAATATTGCTGTGCCCTAACGGGGTTTATGCTGAAACATTTAACTACTTATAAGATCTTGTAAAACCCATAAAATGCAATAAATGAATGAATATGAATATGAAATATAAAACAATACAAATATTCTTTATTGCACTCCACAATTAAAGGTCACAGTACATTACATCATTACAATAAGTGGAGGCAAAAAACAGGCGGTCTTGTCGCTAAATAGCGATTTCTTCCAACGGCTAACGACGCTAACGTTCTAGTTCACGACACTGATCCAACCCAATATTCCTTAATACCTTTTTAGGGTTCCGTACCCAAAGGGAAAAAACGGGACCCTATTACTAAGACTTCGCTGTCCGTCCGTCTGTCACCAGGCTGTATCTCAAGAACAGTTGAAATTTTCACAAATTATGTATTTCTGTTGCCGCTATAACAACAAATACTAAAAACAAAATAATAATAATAATTAAGGGGGCTCCCATACAAAAAACGTGATATTTTAGCCCTTTTTCATGGCTACCACTCGCCGAGCTAGATCTCAAGAGCCGTAATAGCTAGACAGTTGAAAATTGCACAGATTATATATTTTTATTGTGGCTACAACAACAAATACTAAAATCAAAATAATAACAATAATTAAAGGGGGCTCCCATACAACAGAGTAGTTGTTGGCGTTTTTTTTTCTGGTACTCGTGCGCGAGTCCGACTCGCACGTGGCCGGTTTTTATTTTATTTTATTTATTTATTCTTAATATGTTTACATATAATGTGTACATATGTGCAACTCTTGGAAACCTCGTGGGTTTATTTAATAGTTGGCGAGATCGCGCGGTTCGATCCGCGTTTAGGCACATACTATATTAAATATTAATTACTAACTACTTAACAAAAGGCTAAGTATAGCTAAGTACATAATTGGTATTTGGTTAATACTGAGAATGTGCTAGGTTAATTACTCGTACGTTGTAGGCAATGTTTTTTAAACTTTATTCTGTCGCCTCTAGTTATTAACAATTTATGTAATAAATCTTATAAATTATTCAGAATAAAGGATGATTCACAGTAGACCGTTCCGTGTCCGGCAGTTTCTATGGCAGCAAACGCAACGGCCGGCGTATTTCTCTAGAAGAAAACGGGCCGGCACGGAGACGGAACGGCCTACTGTGAATCATCCTTAAATGGAATCAGGTATACTGTTTTTCACGTAAGAAGAGTCCAGTGACAGCTGTCAACCCAGTACAAATTATGTCATTTTTGACGTATAATGACATAATTTGTACTGGGTTGACAGCTGTCACCGGACTCTTCTTACGTGAAAAACAGTATAATCGTTTGTTCTTTTACCGTAGGTATTTATTTTATTGCATGGCAGCAAATATGTTGGTAGGTAATCTAGTGAGCGCAGCTGACTGGGGCGAGATTTTTGACTTAATGATGGTACATGACACCTAAATTTGTACAACGCATTTTTAATAACCTAATACCCACTACAAAAAATCGGTAGGGAGTTAATTCGACGACAACCACGTTAGCCTAGTTGGAAGTGATTCTGCCTACGAAGCTAGTGGTCCCGGGTACGAATCCCGGTCAGGGCATTTATTTGTGTGATGTGCCCTAATAATTTGTTCCTGAGTCTTGGATGTTGTCTATGTATTCAAGTATTTATCTATATAAGTATGTAGATCGTACCCATAGTACAAGCTTTGCTTAGCTTGGAAATAGGTCGCATGCCGCAAAATATTAAATTAAAAAAAAATGTTATGCCACAGCCGAAGGCGGACTGAAGATAATCTTCTGTACGGGACAATTAAGGATTTAGGATGTGAGTGTAAACGTTGTGCCAACGGTGAGCGGTGCGAGTAATTGTAATTGCTTCCTTCATCATATCAGAAAATTGTCATCCACTGCTGGACATAGGCCTCCCCTAAAGGGTGCCACAATGACCGGTCCTGCGGCATCCACATCCGGACTCCCGCGACCTCCTAGTAGCCTCCTGTATTGAATATTGTAATTAATCTTATAATTTCCGACACAGTTTATATTGTTATGAAATAAAATTGATTGATTGATATACTCATTCAGTATATACTCACCCTTTAAACAAGTGGCCCTGTGAGCTGTAGACGTCACAAAAACTTTTTTTTCAAATTTCAACATTTTCAAACACAAATTCATCAAATTCTCATTCTCAAATTTTCATTTATTTACTCGACAATAAGAGTCTATATAATTATAGTCAACCTGCTCACGAAATTTCACGAGAATCGGTTGAGAAATGTAGAGATCAGACAGACAGACATACGAAAGAATTTTTGTCGAAAGCAGAAACAGAGACGCTTCGCTCGCTCGGTCAAAAAAAATGACGTTACCTATTAGTACTTGTAGCAGCAACAGTGCAGGAATTATGGCATATTTCCTTCAGCAAGCGTTTCCTCTTACCTTACTCTTACTGAGCGGTGCGAGTAATTGTAATTGCTTCCTTCATCATATCAGAAAATTGTCATCCACTGCTGGACATAGGCCTCCCCTAAAGGGTGCCACAATGACCGGTCCTGCGGCATCCACATCCGGACTCCCGCGACCTCCTAGTAGCCTCCTGTATTGAATATTGTAATTAATCTTATAATTTCCGACACAGTTTATATTGTTATGAAATAAAATTGATTGATTGATATACTCATTCAGTATATACTCACCCTTTAAACAAGTGGCCCTGTGAGCTGTAGACGTCACAAAAACTTTTTTTTCAAATTTCAACATTTTCAAACACAAATTCATCAAATTCTCATTCTCAAATTTTCATTTATTTACTCGACAATAATTATAATTATAGTCAACCTGCTCACGAAATTTCACGAGAATCGGTTGAGAAATGTAGAGATCAGACAGACAGACATACGAAAGAATTTTTGTCGAAAGCAGAAACAGAGACGCTTCGCTCGCTCGGTCAAAAAAAATGACGTTACCTATTAGTACTTGTAGCAGCAACAGTGCAGGAATTATGGCATATTTCCTTCAGCAAGCGTTTCCTCTTACCTTACCAAGATTTTCCCATACTAGCCTGATAGGCACCTTTGAACGCTCCGCCTGTCCATAACATGACCTTACTTTCTTTCCCAACGTTCTGTAGTTACTAGTGTATACCACTGGAGCTGGCTGTGTCTCTTTATGCTTTTGGCTGTGTCGCGGCAAGAAAATATTTCTTGTAAAATGTGACGTATTCTATACTATTAAACGAGCATCATCAGTATATATTTTTGTTTCTTTATAATTGAAATCGCGTAAACCGCTCTAACGATTTTAATGAAATTTAAAATATAGGGGTTTCCGGGAATGAAAAATATTTGGCTAGGTCTTACCTTCGGGAAAATAACCGTATTCTCCGGAAAAACACGAGCATAGCTCGATCGCCCAGGTACCCGCCATATTATATGTTAGTACCTGCCCGGCTAGCCTGACCAATTATAATTATAATAGTTAGTAATCATTATTATATTTATTTTAACACTTCTAAATTTATATAAATATTTAATTTTTGTATTTTAGTCCCTGAACCAACTTTTACAAGTTTCTGTTTGGCCCTATGGTTGATTGGTAGACAATGCCTCATGGCATTAAGTCAACTCTTTGTACTCATGTGATTTGTGCAATTAAGTTTAAATACTTAAATAAATAAATAAATTATGTGCTCCGACATATAACACGTCATGATTATACGTGCGGCGGAGATTTTATCTCAATCGACTAACATGCTAATGTTGCAACGAATATATAATAAAATTTATGTAAAATGTTGCCAATTTATAAAATTTGGCTGCTACAAATTATTTACATTCGTTGATTTTGCAATTTATCGTAGAAAATTGACATATTAGTGCTCAAACACAAAGATATGATAGCATTGTTAATCCAATATTCGTTTCAGATTATTTATGTGGAGATTCCAAACCTCTTGTCAATATCTTCCACAGTGTTAAATTTTAAGTGGGGTCCCGAGTACTCTACATACATTGATGTCCTTGACGACTACTATGTTAGCACATGACGTTAAAATTTTGATATAATGTATAAATGGTCTCGTTTTACGTACGACGGTTTATATGACTGTGTCATATTAGACAATTTGCGTAAAAAATACACGAATTTGATAAAAAAAACGTGACCATAAAAATGAAATTTTGCTATCATACTAGCCGGGCTGGGGAACCAAGCTTGCTATAATCACAATTATTTACGAGAGACGCTAGTGGACACGTTTTAGCCCTCTTAACATTTGCTTATTAATCTTTCACATAATTGGTATTACGATATAGCCCCTTAACGTCTCAAAAGAGAAGCCAAGACCAAATATGTAGATTCTTAGCGGATCGAAGCCGCAGTTTGCTTAATGGTCACTTAAGCGACCGCTAAGTATGTTAGTGAACAAATAAACTACTAGATGAGTTCTCAGGCGCTCCTATATTGCTAATTACTTTATGGAATGGCCTGCACTGCAGCCTAGCTAGGATAATCGCGTTTATTCGTTCTCACACTTATACGAGATACGAGTATACATTTTAGGGCCAGGATTTCGGTTTATTGGCTTGACTTTTACTTTGAGCTTTGACCTTTTAGCTTACTTTAGCCTTTAGGTGTTTAGCTTGCCTCAGGTACTTCTCAGATGTAAATGTTTTCAATTGTTTAACCAACTGATTATTATGGTTCTTTGAGTTAGATCTTTTTTTTAATTTATATTTGCCCACTTGTTTTGATTCTAACCTGATGCGGACTTGATTATTTACTTTTGCTTACAAAAACGTTTTTTTCTAGTGCAGCTATTTCCATATTTTCTGTATTTTCTCAAGATCAATACCGAGAAAGGCAGTTAGTACAAAAAGATTACTGAACTGTCTATAATAACCCCTCAACCCTGGAGTTGCAGGCGTCCATAGGCTGCGGTGACCATCAGGCGGGCCGTGCGCTTTGTTTGTCACCGACTTGGTATAAATAATATCTGGTCCTAGAGAGCAAATGTTGAGACTTTGTAAAAAAATCACAGTGTTCAATTTATCTTATAGGTTGAATACAAATTAGGATAGGGACCGGATAGTATAAATATATTTTTAATTTAAACCAAAGCTTTCAACATATTAACTATATTTCAGTTAATTATAATTTTCTTTACATTATTACATTACATATAGGTAGGAATGTGTTATTACATCACTTCACTCAACATCACGTTAAATTAATAGTATACGTAATAATTTAGATTACTATAGTTATGCGAAACTTCGGAAATTTATTTTTATTTACATAAGTATATTGTTCTTATATAATTAAATTTTACGCTATATTTACATAAAACGTTTAAATATTATACAAATATTTGAATAATAGTGTCAACCAATACTTTTTGGTATTTTACATCCAGTTAGAAAAGACAAATGTAAAAAAAACTTTAACTTAATTGTTTACTAACCCTTGAATACAATATCTAAAATCATAAATAAATGTCATTATTCCTTAATAATACATATTTTATTCTTAATAACTTACATTTAGCTATTCTACAAAATAATACTGATTTAAGATGCCTTCTTAATAAATACTTTCCATTGACTAGGACTTACGAAATAATTAAGTAAGTAAAATTAAATAACAATTCTTCTTCATAAACAAAATTCAGTGTCTAGACAGCAATACATATAAAATCTTAAATACAGTAACTATCCGTAAAAATACTGTGTACGAACCTTGTGACAAGAAATTCCGCATATGCGGAAGGTTTTTGGGAATACATTAATCAATTAAATACAGAATAAGAAAATAAATCTAGCTGAAAAAAAACGAAAACAGAACTAACTATATACCTGATAACGAAACAGCTGTTTAACTAGGTATTAGAATTAGAGCCATACAGTGTGTTATACAGGTTGCACCTGTAACAGAAGCAAAAACTAAACGGTGGACTATTTAGCGGGCCAGCAATTATTTCCAAGTGGTCTCAGTTGAAAAAGAAAAGTTATCTTATTTCTTTTTCTTCAAAGAAAGTTTACGTGTTTTTTTTATTACTTTTCAAACTAAAGTGATATTATTGACAATTAATTTTAAAAACTCAATAAAATAAATAATAAAACAGAAAAAACTCGAAATTAAAGCAAAAACAATTATGACTCAACTTGATACTACCTCAAACACTGCCTTGAATGATGCGCTATAATCTCGTGGTGTCAAGATCCCTTACTCGGACTTAAGATCAACAATTCTAAGAATTTAAAAAAAAAGGACACAAGGTTAGTTACTGCAGAAGCTCTAAGGAAGTGTCCTTTTAAATATTTGCTCGATCCTGTTACAAGCCCCACCTTGTATATTGCTATGTCACTTTAATAGACATAATTGCTTAGTTTTTAAACGCTTTCAATTAAATTAATAAGCTGTTTCATCCAATAGTTCGTAAAAAAAATTGGTGTTACCCAAAATGCGTAACAAAAGCACAAGCCTAGATAGAGTAAAACCAATATTAAAATGGGGGGACTTCATCTCCTGGTTTTGTTTTTACTTTATTTTATCGAACTACTTTAATTTTACTACTACTTTACTTAGTCTTAAACAATATTTGGCCTGAAAATCAGTTCCTTTTCGTCACGGTAGTATTTAACTTAATGTCGATGGTATCAATTTTTAGTCTTTATATTTATTTTCACTTAAGATTATGTTTAATAGTACCTATTTACAACCATACGATTTATTTTACAGTTATTGGACTTCCATTAGATAAGAAAAGTGTTTTCCCGGGTAGAAATAATAATGTATTTTTTACTAATGTATGGTCACCGTAGCACATTGCTGGATCGTACCCCTAACTTTTAGGAGTTTTGTTTAATCCCGTCATATGCTCATTGTTTATATAATATAGGTCGCTCTAACCACTTAATAGGTACTCTTGGCTCAAACTAGCTCTTCTTAACTTTTTTAAGGTGTCATGTTTCGGTTGTATTAAACAAAATTGCGCGTTCAACATAAATAAATAGTTAACACATATTTAAAATCCGCATCTGACATCTCCAACTTCCAAGTAAATACCACTACTGAAAACAATTATTAAACAAACGAAAAACCCATTTATTCTCATACTACATACGGCCTAAACATGTCAGCCGACCGCCCGCCATCTTGGTTAACAACAACCAATCCCCGTCTGTTGTCTAAATTCGAATTAAAGTTCGCCGCCGCTATTGCCCTCTCTCTTTCGAGCGCGATAATTCTGTCCCTGTCCAACATGGCGGGTGGTTTGACAGTTGTCATGTCCGCGAGTTGAGGTTTCTCTGTATCTATGGAAGGTTCTTTATTGGGTAGTTTTTTGTCTTCGTTCGGCGCATGGTCCTTTTTTGTGTCCTGTTGCGCTTTTTTCGACCGCTTCCACTTCATTCGGCGGTTTTGGAACCAGATTTTTACCTGTTAAACAAATAAAGGTTTAAATATTAAATTACGATCGTCAGTAAAGCGTGAGATTTCGCATAGTAACATTCATTTCATGTAAAGTCTAAAAGAAGATATATTTATTGCTTTGGCACTGGATGGCATCACGTAAGTAGGTACCAAATATACTAGTGGTACGAGTAGTAGAAGTGCCTCTAACTACACCTTTAATTTGTTGAGCTATTGTTTAACATTTGTCGCACGCATATATTCTTACACGTTAGAGTCGATGTCTGGATTATTGTAGTTTACATTTAATTAATTAAAGGCATGATATTTATACAATAACGACTTCAACGGACTAGGACCATAAAATACCCAACGTAATAATAATATGTAGGCCAGAATGTAAAATGTTTGTTACTTCGTGTAATAATACGACAATACAATATGTTGAGCCCACAATGGATCGTAAAACTAGTATTGTTTGTATTTTACCTACTGGATGGTATGTACTCTAGCTTCCAAAGTAGTAGAGTAATAGTACATTACTACAGAGGCCGGAACGAAAGGGGTTGCCGGCCGAAGACATATAGACCCGGATAGATCTAAGGCGGGCAACCCCATATTTCCCGCCGAGGTATGTATAGTGCTTTTCTCAAACATGCAATGAAATAAAAAACAAAAAAATCAAAGTTTTATTTTTAATACGCATAGTGGCAGAATGTCATGATGCCTGTGCCACAAATTTATGTGGAATGGAAATTAAAAAAAGAGGACTTTGCCGGTCTAGGCCTGCATGATTTGTATGAAATCCCATTAACGACTTCTTGTCCTAGCCGCATCTGAAACGTCATACTTCGCAGCCTATTATAAGGAACATAACATCAATATTTCATTGCATGTTAGAGAAAAAATATTTTTTAACTGAACGCTAAAATTCTATAAGTATAAAACGTTATTTCTACTATCTTAGGAAGTTCTTGAGCGAATTCTCAATAGTTTTGAAAATTCTTGCATGTGGCAAGTAGATGTACTGTAAAAACTGTAAAAGTCTTTACAATATAATAAGAAGAACAAAAGTGACCGATATAGCCCTCCGAATCGCCTAATTTTAAGTAAACGATCACAACATGGATAGGGAATATAGGGATGTTTGGCAAGTGACAGCGTCCTGCACGGGTAATCTATCGCGAAAATAGGTTTTCTACTGTAGCATTGTAATTTTGTAGTAGCTGACACTGTAATTTTATTTTAATCTATAATACAATGTATCATCAACCTCCTAGCGTTATTTCCCTCCCAGTACAGTTGCATCCTGCAGGATGCCTGGGGTCCGCTACCTAATCCCAAGAATTGGCGTAGGCACTAGTTTTTACGGAAGCGACTGCCATCTGACCTTCCAACCCAAGGGGGAAACTAGACCTTATTGGGATTAGGCTGGTCAAGTGAGTGGGCAACTTGACTGTTAGAAGTTCTCAAGCCGCCCGGAGGCCTCTAACTTGGCTTAACGACTGCTATCATAGACAGCAACCGGGATCAACGGCTTAGCGTGCCTTCCAAAGCACGGGAGCGCTAAGTTAGTAACCATTCAAAGCAGTCACCCATCCAAGGACTGACCTCGCCAGACATTGCTTAACCTCGCATACCGCACGCGGTACGCGGGCGCCGCTGGGCCACGAACGCTCAATATAATACAATGTATATTGTTTTGAAAAAATTACACCTCGCCGAGTTTCTAACCCCGGTTCTTCTCGTGGCAGAGGTTTATTTTTCAGAACCGGTGGTAGTTTATTGACTTGACGTTCATAGGTGCATGTAATATGCCTAAATTGAAGAATAAATAACCTTTACTTTTTTTAGTGCCTTAAAGCTCAAAATATGCGTCACAACGCGCGTCACATATAAGTCGTAAGCAATTTGCTTTGGGATCCGACTGAAAGCAAAAGTCAAGTGCTACATCTAAATTTATTATTATGACTGCTTGTCACGAGAGACCCTCCGAGATTATCGCTCAAACCGACGTAAAGCGTGTTTACTGCCATCCCCATTTGTAAAACGAGAGGGTGGAACTATACTAAAGGCTCTTAAAGTTTTTATAGTCGTGGTTTACATTTGGTTATCCCACTGTCATAATCAAAGTGGTTGAAAGATGTATCAAGCAAAAAAGTAAAAGTGATCAAAAGATAAAGACGATAGTGAGAAAAGTGGAGTGTACCTCGTGCGGTATGCGAGGTTAAGCAATGTCGGGCGGGGTCAGCGCTAGGATGGGTGACCACACTGAGAGGTTACTAACTGAGCGCTCCCGTGGTTCGGAAGGTACGTTAAGCCATTAATCCCGGTTACTGTCTATAACAGCAGTCGTTTAGCCAAGTTAGAGGCCTTCGGGCGGCTTGAGAACTTCTAACAGTCAAGTTGCCCAATAAAAATAAAAAAACAAAAATGACAACCGTACTTGTCTTCTCGAGGATCTCACGGTTCGAAAATATATACTATTATTATTATTATTTCCAACAGTTCTATTTAATTCGCGAACAAATTCCATTGAGCTTTAACCCAAAGGGTTTATCAATATGATATGTAATTTAGGAGTTCGTATGACCACCATCCATCTCCATCAACATATTCGCTTGATAGTAGCATAATATAGGTATTGCATCTGATTTTGGGAGCTTTTATATGAGTCCAGTGTTAACGCGCCAACGCCAATACATACATTTTTACGCTAGTCCAGCGCTGGCGTGCTGCCAGCGACTGGACTCCCCTAAAAGCTATAAGACGCCGAGAAATTGGTAAAATTCAGCTTGATAGAATTGACTTAAACAAACATTGCAAGATGATGTAGCAGAAGAAATTGAAGACGATTATAATGAAGATGAAGATGAGCATGAAAATTATGATGTTAATGACGACTCATTACCAGCGTATTAGTAAGCATAAGCTCGTAGCAATTTGGAACCGCTTCGGCTGCGACAAGTTACTTGTTCGTGCGGCGGAATTGCTTCCCCAACTAGCGGCTGCTGCGACATGAATGCGGACTATCACAAAAAGAAACCGGCCAAGGGCGAGTCGGACTCACGCACCGAGGGTTTCGTAAAAAATATTTTTATTATATGGTGTAACTAAAAATTTACAGTTTTCGCAATTTTTCCTTTCTCTGTGCTATAAGCGTTGCTTCGTACCAAATTTCAAGATTCTGAGTTCACGGGAAGTACCCTGTAGGTTTCGATTCCCTGCGAGTGTCAAAAATTTGCGGAATAAACGGCTTCTTTTGATTGCGTTGGCCTGAGACCTGAGTATTTGATATAAACTCCAGCTTGATACCTCCACGCGTTCCTGAGAAAAAGGGTCTTGACAGACAGACAGACGGACGGTCGGGCGTACAACAAAGTGATCCAATAAGGGTTCCGTTTTTACCTTTCGAGGTACGGAACCCTAATTATGACCGTAACGAAAAAATAAGAAATTGATGATTACCTGCGTCTCGTGAGCATGAGGCTAGTGCCTACTTGGAACCATTTCGGCCGCGACAGGTTCATACGGTATTGATGACCATAATGAAAGACAAAATGTTAATGTTACTTGCGTCTCAGTTACATGAGGTTAGTGGCCACTTCGAAGCGCTTTGTCCGCGACGGATACTTATTCATGATGACTGATGACGATTAAGGTTATGATGTTACAAATGTCATACAAAGATCATTACCTGTGTCTCAGTGAGCATTAGGCTAGTGGCAACTTCGAAGCGTTTCGGCCGCGACAGGTACTTGTTCATGCGGAACTGCTTCTCCAGCTCCAGCAGTTGCTGCGACGTGAACGCAGTGCGCGGGCGCCGGGTCTTGCCGAGCAGTGCGTGCGGCGCGCCTGGAACAAAATTATCGTTGACATTCGAAATTCAGAACATTAATAATTTCTCTGATGCACTATTTGTGTTATAAGTCGCACTATTTTAGAATCTACCTACTTTTTGCTCCTATTGGCGCGCTTATATAGTTACAGGTTTTTGCAAGTCACATCAGAACGTTCCATAATCTCAAATAAGGACTAGTCTCATGTTCGAACGTTGGAAAAATACCGCTGATTTACGTAACAGATTTCATAATTTAATAACTGCATTGTCATAGAGCAATATCAGGGCTAGTTGCAATTAATTTCAATAATGTTTAAAATGCTCACTTGAGAGAAACAACTGTATACACAGAGAGTTTATCTATGGATTCCAAAAGTGCTTGACGACGAAGTATATTCATCTCTCTCTCTGTTTATCACAATGCAAGGCAAGAATAACGGGTGAAGTGAAGACTTGCTAAATAATTATAAATGTAACGATCAGCGATCAGCTATGTAAAGTTTAGCCTATAAATCTTTATCTCCACTCAATTACTCAAAGGTTAGCTAGAAGAAATCCCTCATAGAGATAAGCTCGCCTTTGTAAGTACATATATGAACTGTTATTGTTATTCTTGTTTTGTTGCTGTGTTCTACTTATGTACAAAAAAGTGTTTTACATTTTTATTTTACATACCTAAAGCTTGTTTACAGTGTTGATATGTCGCCGAAGGAAAATTCAAGCTCGATATTACCATCCAAGTTCAACATTTCAGTAGGTAGTAGTACGGGCTCTTAAGCTAATCCATCTCACGAATACTATTAAAACTAATTAAAATGCTACCTTTACAGTACATCATTAAAAAATAATAATACTTGCATTACCAATAAATAAAACTCACGATAATACTCGGAAAACGCTTTAAATTTATTTTTGCTATACAATATCTGTAAATACGTGATGATAATGATACCTTCCCAGAGGTATCCGTCGACAGCAACATCCTGACTAATTAATATAAATGTTATTTACGTGCATGTGCGCAAGAGTGACTTGCATAGTCAAACTTGGGTTTAAAATACATAAAGATAAAAAATGACTCTGATTAAAAATCGTAACGTATTTTTTTTAATTTACCTGCAAACTTGATACTAATAGACCGTGTGTGATGTTTTATTAAAAGTTGCTGATTTGTTTATCACTATCAGCCATCATCCCTGTCCAAGACAGCACGGTAAAAATATACCTATTATTATAAATACAAAAAAATGATGTACCTACTTAGACGTGTAGACCACAGCATTCATAAAATATTTCGAACAAGCCAGTAGTGAAGCTGGTTATGGAAATGAAAACCAAACAGCCACTCAACCCAACGATTATAGCGCATTACAAACACAAAATAAAACTAAACGAATTTAAAACGGCCGTTAAGTGCCGAAGAAATGTCACGTTCGGTCAACATTACAATCATGCGTTATTGATTTTTGATTTCGGCACTTGAGCACGATCGCCTGTGCCTTTAATTTGTTTTTAAATTTCTCAGGTTGTTGTCCGTGGTCCTTCGCCATCTAAGGTTCTGTAGCTTTTTGAGTTTATAGTTACCAGGATTCGTAATATTGTCTGTGAAAATGTGAATCGCATTTCTATTTAAACTAAACTCGTTGTTGAACTTCGTTTGGAGAGGAAAATATACATTTTAACTTGATTGTGTCATTTTATATTGCACAGCTTACTAAAAAATGCGTTGAGGAAAAAAAGGCAAATTAAGCCTCGGCTTTGGACTTTCTTCTATTGAGTTTTAAGCAATCATATTTCGTCGTGCTGAAATAACCTGAAACTTTGTATACACAATGGAATCCACCATATCTAGGTTGGAAAATAGTTTCTGTTGCTTAAAATTGTAATAGAAAAAATATGCAGTGAGTTTTGAGTTTTTAATCGCTGTATTTTTCTCCATTACAATTTCAAGCAACAGAAACTATTTTTCGACCTAGATATGCCGGATCCCATTGTGAATACAAAGTTTCATATGTTTCCAGCATCGCGTTTTAAAATGAGAGCGAAACTACGTTTTTATAGAGAACTGAGCGTCCTGCGGACTCTTAAGTAATATAAAATCCTACACAGGACCTATATACCTAATTTTGCAGTAAATTAGTAAGTACACATTTGTAATATCACACCTATTCCACACATTACCAAATCACATCAAAATAACAATTCCATTACCGACGTATAAATTTCACTCTCCAATCAACATCGCCCCTAAAAAAGACCTGCCGAACGTCACCACTCCCGCCAAAACTTGACAGATGCGTTCAGAATTTATCACTAAAGCAAACAGCCACAAATGTCGCGTTCACGTTTATACCCTGTTAGCTAATTGATAATTATCATTTTTATAGGCTTAGCGGCGCTTTGATAAATATGTATTAACGTAATTGCATTGCGTAGTGTTGTTAATTGCGTTTTGTATTGTTATCTTGTTAATTTAAGCTTGTAAGTGTGATTGCGAGGGAAACATGGAAATTGGTTCACAGTTTTGCTTAGAAAAATCCTATGAATTTCAGACGTACTTTAACAGGTTCGGTTTGAAAGATTTCGAGCGATATTCAACCCTAAAATTTTAATAAGTACACAGTTTTAGTTTACGTACAATAGTTGTACTACATAGTTTTAAATAGGTGATTAAGTTTATTATTAGTATTACACAATATCTCACTCTCATTGGACGTGACGATATTGTGAGATCTTCGAGAAGACAGTACGGTTGCCAGTTTGTTGCACTTTTAGCAACCCTACGGACGTGGTGCAACTTTTACCCCCCTTGTCAAGTGAGTTAGTCAAGTGAGTAGTTGCCGGCCTAGGCCTGCAAGATTTGTATGAAATTCCATTAACGACCTCTTGTCCTAGCCGCACCTGAAACGTCATACTTCGCAGCCTATTATAAGGAACATATAATCAATATTACATTGCATGTTTGAGAAATATTCTTTTGGCGATTAAGACCTACCTACCCAATCTACCCATACCCATACTGAAATTTTCATATATTACGTAAGAACGAAAACACTTTCATTCGATGTTTTTTTATCTGTTCGACAACCTTTCTTACGTCACATCACTCTAGTATTGATTCTGTTAAATTTGACAGTTAGGCACGAGTAAAAGGTAACGTAAATTTTAAGGGAGTGGAATGTCTGTACCTTGTGACCACCACCACATCAGCCCTAGGACGTCCACTGCTGGACATAGGCCTCTCCCAATTTCATGGAGGGTAAATGCCATAATCGCCACGCTTGGCATGCGGGTTGGCGATCGCAGTATCTCCACCGCACTCTAGGAATGCTGCTGCCCATTCCCCGGTGGTCTTGGTCGTAGTTGTACCTTGTGACAAACTACATTATTGCTTATGTTATAGGTTTTCCTCTATAGATTACCAAATTAACTTAAATTAGTGGTTAATTCTATTTTCCATGTTCAGCACATCCGGGAAGGGAACCCGCGTCCCTGTCAGCGCTAATTGGCTCGCGCTATAAATTCCGCCCATAAACAATACCAGATCACGTCTAAGACACGTAAATCTTTTTCAATATGGCGCCGATTGGCATTGGGATATACTCTACTCTATTAGTTGATTACGCATCGTGTCTAATAGCGTTAGGTAGATCTAATATTTACATTAATAATACCAACAGATCCGTAGTGTCAAGCAAGATGATTTTCATATAGTTGTCTCTTTGAACACTTATGGTTGAACTTATGGTTTGGTTGAAGATGAGTGAGAACGGGACACATAGTACGATCATTTTCGGCTGGTAACTAATTGTCTCCATTTAAAAGCATACCAAAATGTTAAATCCCATATAATCCAAAAGTTACAAATATCAGTTCAGTACAATTTGCAGTTATGAAAGCGGAGACACCGACAGGTGAAGTCCTGTCAGATCACTTATCTGTCTCTCTCAAACTTACTGATTAGTGTATTAAGTACAGAAATCGTTTAGCTTAAATGAGTCTAGCTTTAGCTAGTGTTTAGCTTAAATCTACTCTGATGTTTGTGGTCTAATCTAACTGTATGGAAAATGACATTCAGATTAACATTACGCACACTCTAAAACGTCACGTAGGCACCCCTCTGCTTTCGAGGTCATCATCTATAAATAATGTCACACCTTTTGGGAGAATGGAGTCACAAAAATGTGACATCAATACAAGGAGGGCGACTTATCAATAAGATCATAAGTTCGTCATCAACTTAGCGTTTTTCCTTGTTATATCCTAAAAATGTTCTTTATTGATACGATATACACCCATCAATTTACAGTTATGAAAAGCAAAAAATTACCGACGTAGTATATACATTTAAAAATAAGTTAGCGACAATATTAATAAACAAATGTTTTTAATCAGTTTCTGATTTCCTGGCACATGACATACTATAATTGTATTATTTTAATTTTGATATGTAATTTAGATTCTAGATTCTAAAGTATATTTATAAATTTTTAAATGTTTTATTTTATTGATTATTATACCATTTTATTATTTACTGCGTGATTATGTTATTGAATTTTATTTTCAATTGTAGTTATGTCTACTTAATTGTAATTGTTTTTGTACGCCGGAAGGCAACATAGTGGTTCTATTTTATTATTTTTTCACCTCTGGCATTACCAATGTTTAACAAATAAACACCTTTGTTTTGTCTTGTCTTGTCTAAACATCTATAAACTAAAAACGGTACAATATAAACAAGCCATTATAGTTTATAGCATGCGCATTATAGTTTTATAATGCGCACTTCTAAGGTTTGGAATTCTCTGCCGGCGTCTGTATTTCCGAGTTCATATAACCTGGAACTTTTTAAGTCACGAGTGAATAGGCATCTTCTGGGTGAGCTCGCTTCATCGTCGACCTCATCTTTGCCCCCTGGCTAGAGGCTGACCAAGAGCAATCCCATTTTTAATAATAAAGAAAAGCCATCTTTGACGCCCCGACGCTTTTAAGGGTCCGAGGTTCGTTTTGGCACATGACATGACCATGACCATAAAAGGTATCATGTTAGTTTAGCAGTAATCCCACAAATCGATTATTCCACAATTCGGCATAAAAATGCAGTAGAGTATCTTCCCGACGGACTGGCTCCGTACGGAGCATAAATAACAAGGGGAGGATTCTTACGGAAGTCTTTCGTATTTGACCTGGCTTTGCCGTGAGGGGATGGTAACGTTGGATGAAGTATAGTAAAACCAAGGTAAAGATACTACATGTAATACATGTAATACCGATTGGGACCTGAAGAAATACTGCTAGAAGCAAAATCACAAACTCACAACATTACTGTGAAACGCTCGTGGCCCAGCGCCGCGTGTGCAATGAGGGCCTGGGTCAGTTCTTGGATGGGTGGTCATACATACATGGTATACATAGTTTTAATCAGATGCAAAAACGATGCAATTTATCAGAACTAGTTGTCGCAGATCGTTGACGGGGTCGAAAGCAGTTAGTTGCCTTCATGAGAGGATCTCTAACGCACGTGTAACAGAGAAGGATGCGCTTTATGACAGCAACAGATATAGAGAAATAGTTTGTACGAGAGAGGAATATATACCAATCAATTTAAATACAGCTGTGTCCCTGTGAGCCGTTTCTTCGATGGATAGCGACGAGCTGATTTTATCCGTGTCTTCTGTCTGTTGTTCTGCTTTATTTTTTCCACAATATTATCATCCCTAATAACCTACAACTTAGAAAAGTTGAAAAACTTCCGAAATTTTCATTTGACATATCTCAGAAACAGCTGAACCGATTTTGATAATACATGTTTAAGAACCATTGCTAAAACATCAGCTTACAAAAAAACGCATATAAATCGGAATAGGTTTACCCGTTTAAGAGCTACGATTCCACAGACAGAGACGAATGCACATTGTGCACTGCGCATCGGGGATAAAAACTGGTTCAAATGGCACCATAAAAAATAATCAACTTGATGAAGCGGCTTGCCAACCCTTAAAATCACTCTGTATTCATACGGAACCGTCCATTTATCTACGGGACCCTAAACTAATCCGTCGCGACCACATATTTACGGCAAGTGTCACAAATGGGGTATTCTGAAGGGTGCGATAAAAATGGTGCTGAACACGCTTTACAACTGCGCGATTTGGGGATGAGTGATGACCTGGTAAAGTGCTATGTTTTTTTTTTATTTAACAAAAACGTTATCATCTTAATAGTTTAAAATTAAAATATTTGACAAACTGCACAGCAGTTTGTCGGCAGAAATCCCAGTTACCCTCCACCACTTATGATAATTATAATTAATACTTACGTATTAGTCTAGGTAATTACGCAACGCGAAGTCGACATCACTACACAGTACACATACACATAATGCATATACATATGTATATATATATATATATATATATACATACACACCCATAAGCATTCATGTACACACACACACACACATAGTACCTATACTATCTTATGTTTTAACGAAGGTTCATTTCTATAAAGTAATTTAACATTAAAAATTGAATAGGAATAGTCATCTTCTGGGTGAGCTCGCTTCATCGTCGGCCTCATCTTTGCCCCTGGCTAGATGCTGGCCAAGAGCAATCCCATTATTAATAAAAAAAAATGTACCTACTTAGTGCTAGTGCTATTCCGATTTATATCGAAAATCAGACACACTACGGAGGAATAACCAACCACCAAACTACTTATAGACTGAAGGTATAGTCATGGAGGTTGAGGTAGGTGTTAAGGTGATGTCTAAATCCCGAATGGAGCTCACACGTGCAATAGATTAGAACCAAACGTACTGCGCCCTCTTAAGGCGCAGGGTACGGCAAGCCATTCTCTATACAAAGGTTGTGCAAGTTTTTTGCGTTAGTTTTGGCACTACAGCATTTAATTTTAATTTTTGTTGGTACATATTGGATATACGCAGAACTTGATGTTGAAATTTTGCATTATTTAATGAAAAAATAAAATTAAAAAATACAAAGAATAATTAAAATTAAAAAAGATAAACATCACGACATAGCTAACAAACAAATAAGCATATGGACCAAAAATAGTAACTGGAGTGCAAACACAACCGAAAAAAAACTTGCACAAAGTTTGTATGGAAAGAGCTTGCCCACCCCTTCGCCTTAATTACCGACGTTCCGATACGGAGTGCCTACCGGGAACTTCGAAAATCGAACTTCGTGTCGTGCCGTCCTTTTCCGTCATATAGTGTATAACACGAGAGTGAAAGGGACGGCACGACACGAAGTTCGATTTTCGAAGATCGCGGTAGCACCCCAGGTTGCACCGGTCATGGCGGCAGACTGACGTCTCAGCAAGTTGTCAACGGAGATATGGATGCACAACATTTAACTACCTCACAATTGTTTATAAAAATGTGAAGGGTAGATCTGAAAAAAGTTTTCTACCCGCTCATTATGCTACTAATTGGTCGGTAATTAACCCCAAGGAGTATATTGAATATTAGGAAAATTAAGGTAAGTAAATAAATTTCATGTTAGACCCGTGTACGAATATTTTAAGCATGAAGCAGCGTTACTGCTTTGTTCACGTTAATTTAGTATGGGATGGCGCATCGTTACTGACGAGGGAGCGCTCGTGGCCCAGTGGCACCCGCGTACTGCGTGCGGTATGCGAGGTTAAGCTATGTCGGGCGAGGTCAATCCTTGGAGTGGTGACCGCTTTGAGTGGTTACTAACTGAGCGCTCCCGTGCTTTGGATGGCACGTTAAGCCGTTGATCCCGGTTGCTGTCTTTGATAGCAGTCGTTAAGCCAAGTTAGAGGCCTCCGGGCGGCTTGAGAACTTCTAACAGTCAAGTTGCCCACTCACTTGACAAGCCTATTCCCAATAAGGTCGGTTTCCCCCTCGGGTTGGAAGGTCAGATGGCAGTCGCTTCCGTAAAAACTAGTGCCTACGCCAATTCTTGGGATTAGGTAGCGGACCCCAGGCATCCTTCAGGATGCAACTGTACTGGGAATAACGCTCGGATGATGATGATGGCGCATCGTTACTGACGATTTCTCAATGTAATTTGAGACGTTGGTGCCGTTAATAGAAGCCTAAGTCTTCTACGATAGATGTCGCTGTACGCCTTCCTAAGGCGTTGTAAGAGGGAGGTGTTAAAATAATCTGAGCAACACTTTGCTTGAACTGAACACAATTGCGGAAATGAAAGCTCCAAATTGGAATTGAAATGTAGTGTATGCACATGCGCGGAGCCGCGTCCGGCTGTATCCGAGCAAACAGAACAATGAGGTTAAGTCGCCCGACTGAGCGCAAGACGGCAATCAGGGTAATTCGATTCTGCCCCCGGGGGATCAACAGACGTCAACGTAGGTATTATACTGTATAATATACTGTAGATATTTCAACATTAGGTATGTAGACTGCTGCTACATAATTTATTTATTTATTTTAAACTTCCTGCAGATACATATATAATTTTCATAAAAAAGCACTTTCTTCCTATACAGGGTGGCCCATTCAAATCGGTCAGTATGGGAAAGTCTGAAACTATAAGACATACGAAGATTTGTTCTTAGGAACCATGTCACCGATTTTGATAAAAAGAAAAACTGCATTCATACATTTGAAAAAAAACACTGTACCCAGCTAGGGAAACGAACCCGGTTGTTTTGAAAAAATAAACTTACACTATTTCTATTCAGATATCGTTTGTGTAGGTCTTAAGCAGTAAATGTCTCTAAGAAACATAATGTCTAAAATGAATAAAATGCATTTTTTTCACATACTTTAATTTATCATAGTAGGTGTTCAAAGTGACCACCGTTACAATATTCAACAAGTTCAGGCATGTAAAATTGTCTCTATGGTTGTTTGTACCTCTCTACTTGTTACATACACCGTGTTATGTATCATGTGGCATTGGCATTGCATTTTTTTTTGTTTCAGACTTTCCCATACTGACCGATTTGAATGGGCCACCCTGTATAAAGGTTCTACAGGTCATCCCATTGCTGGGCAAAGGCCTCCCCCATTAGGTCGCCCGCGCCGCCGAGTCACGTATCGCGGGCACCACTCTGTAGTCTCGCAGGTCCATCGGCCGTCCTTACAGCGCATTATGTTTCACATAATATATAATAATAATAATATATCCTTTATTGCACCAAGAACAATATTATTCTTACGAATCCTTAAAACTAAGAGGCAGTAAAAGGCGGTCTTATCGCTATAAAGCGATCTCTTCCAGTCAACCTTTGCGTAGCAGAAATTTATATTTAAAAACTTGAAAATTTTGTTTTCTAGTTTTTGACTATAAATTTAAAAACAAAAAAACCGGCCAAGAGCGTGTCGGGCCACGCTCAGTGTAGGGTTCCGTAGTTTTCCGTCCGTCACATTAAGTTGACATATTAAGTACAGAAACACAAAACCTTTGAAAGCACGTCATTTCATTGTGATTTTGTAGAAATGACAGGTACAATAAACACCTGTTTATACGGTTAAATTACAAACTTAGTTCAGAAATTATTTTTGTAATTTTTTCAAAAACTATTCAACCTATCAAGTTCAAAATAATTTTCCTACAAAGTTTTTATAAAGTTCTACTTTTGAGATTTTTTTCATATTTTTAAAACTTATGGTTCAAAAGTTAGAGGGGGGGATACACATTTTTTTTACTTCTGGAGCGATTATTTCCGAAAATATTAACATTATCAAAAAATGATTTTAGTAAACCCCTATTTATTTTTAAATACCTATCTAACAATATATCACACGTTAGGGTTAAAATGAAAAAAAAAAAAAACACTCCCCACTTTACGTATAGGGGAGGTACCCTAATAAAATATTTTTTTCCACTTTTTATTTTACCACTTTGTCGGCGTAATTGATATACATATTAGTACCAAATTTCAGCTTTCTAGTGCTAACGGTCACTGAGATTATCCGCGGACGGACGGACAGACGGACGGACAGACGGACGGACAGCATGGCGAAACTATAAGGGTTCCTAGTTGACTACGGAACCCTAAAAAAGACTTACCGATTTCCTTTCCTTCAGGCATATACTAGTTGTGTATACTGTATACCTATTGAAACAACGTAGCATATAACATTATTCAATATGCAAGAAAAAAAATTTTTTTTTTCAGTTTCATTCAAAATTATTAGTTATAAGGTGGGTCCTGATTTACGAGCATTGCAGTCCTGCAGCTGTAAGATAGAGCGAGATAGGGAGATGAAAGACCTGGGTTTTCTCGCTCTATCTTATAGCTTGCAGGACTGCAATGCTCGTGCGTCAGGACACGTGCGGTGCATATTGTATCAAAAGTATACGTGGTATTAAATTGGATTGGCTACAATCAATATGGTATTTTAAAACAATAAAATAATATATGTATTATTAGGTAACAATGGACCCGGGTATGTCCTTAAACTACGACCAAGACCACCGGGAAATGGGCAGAAGCATTCCTAGAGTGCGGTGGAGATACTGCGATCGCCAACCCGCAGCGTGGCGATTATGGCTTTTACCCCCCATGAAATTGGGGCAGGCCTATGTCCAGCAGTGGACGTCCTAGGGCTGATATGGTGGTAGGTAACAATTAAAATAAAACTTAAGTGAATCTCGGAAAAATGAAACATCAGCTCTTTTATGCTTTTTTATAGATTAAATACAAATAAAGGAGGACGCAGTTTGACCATAGAAAGTTGTAAGGTCATTAGGCATTCGTATTTCCCACCGACGTGGTGTTAAAGAAAAATATGTAAATACGATTGACAATCGCTTCAATCGGGACCGACTTGATCAGTCGCAATTGACAACATTTCATTTATTAAGCAGGCTTTTTTTCCGATGAATTGAAATAGAGGATAAAAAGCCACATTTTTAAATTCTCGAAAATATCCCTATTTCAAATAAATAGATCAATTTCAAAAGTTGCTCGTTCTAAAAGAGAGTAAGTGACAAGTAAGGCTTCACAGCGTAACAAATCATACAGAAGCACTGTTACTAAGACAAATTTACTAAAGAAAGTGAACTGCTGTTCTTTTCGTGCGCTGTGACTGTCACAATTTCATACTAGTGACTTCATTACTATTACGATGAAGGCTTTCTACACATTTTCGTGAATATTTAGAAAACTAGTAGCTATAAAAATATAAAAAAATTGGGGTTTCTTGTTAACAAATTAACGAAATGAGTTAATCATTCATACTACTTAAAAATTTGAAATGTTGTCAATTGAAAATCACGTAGAATTCACATTTGTAATTATTCGTAGCAATTTTAGTTACAAAACCGGGCTTTAATCACTACGATAATTTCAACAATAAAATTAACAACAAAATTAAACATCCCTAATTGAACCTGTCACCCCTCACTAAGCCGTCAACAAATTAAGCTCACTATAAACAACAATAAATAACTTTCACTGCATCCCTAATTTAAACATTAAATTAATTATCCTAATAAATATTGAATAGAATGCACCCCTTAAACATTACCCGGAGAGCACAATCTAATTTCAACCTAAAAAGCATTAGCACAGAATTCAAATTAGCTTAACGCATAATTTTTACAAATGTCAATAAGCTACAAATAAAAATCAACTTTGTAATTGTACGAATTAGGTTCAAATTGGATTGTATTAGCGTTTGTTAAAGGGGCTTTAAGTGACATTTGTGCAGTATGTTGTAGTTTAAGATAGGGACCAATTTTATGGGTGTTTTGGCAATTAGGGGCACTTTGCTAAGTGTCGCCATATGGGCAGGTGGCTAGCTGTCAATGCATTTGTATAAATACGTATTTGGGTAGTGCTAATCATGCTTTTTAAATGGATTCTCAATTTTTGTGCACGATTTAATATTTGTTGATCGAAATAAAAATATACCTCAAATTTTAATTCATACATAAACTCACGCCCATATTGCCAAAAGGGTCGCAGGCAGAGCACACGATAATTAATTTCCATGCCACTTTTAGCAATTGTAGGTTTATAGATATAGAAAATGTGACATTGCCTGTCACTGGTTGCTAGCCCATCGCCCATAACACACATCAACTTGGTTCCCATAGTCGACTCTTACGACACCCAAGGGAAGAAAGGGGATGGTGCTATTCTAATCCGGCACCACATTTTAAATCATGGTAGAAGATTTTTTGTTAGCGAAGTCGTCTTAAAAGATGTTATTTCACTACCTAGGTGATTGAAATGACATCTTTTACAGTACACATGTTGCTACTTTGCCGCACGAGTGCGGTAATCAGCAGATTACGTGCATGTGTCGAAACTTTAAAGAGCCATATGTATTGTAAAACGTTGTACGATACACGTGCGAACAGGTAATTCGCAACTCGTGTCGATTTAAAACACTCCCTCCGGTCGTGTTTCAATTTATCACCACTCGTTGCGAATTTCCTGTTCTCTGCATTTGTATCGTAATGTACTATTAAGACGACATCGCTAACAAAAGCATTGTAGATACTTGACATGGTAGAAAAATATTTTACACCACACCTTGCCAAAAAGCGCGTTTTGGCCAAGTGGTGACGTAAAATTGTGTACAAAACACGGGTCGTAAAACAGAAAGCTCTCTCTCGCATATTTATGACCCTCGCCTGCGGCTCGGGCCTCAAACATCTGCGATATCGGCCTTTCGTTGTTTTACAACCCTTGTATCGTAAATAGCTATTGAATGAAAGCATGTGCCGTAAAGAAAAATGTACCTAAACACGTTAACGTTATCTTACCATCATTAACGTTACATTATGCGTGTTTGCCACCATTGTAGAACTCGTATATACATATAGGTATAATTATTGTATTGAGGTGACAATATAACTTAAATGAGTATGCCAAATTTATTTTATTTTATTTATTTATTTATAAAAGCTCAATCGGATACTGGCATGTGGCTGAAAAAAAGGATTGCGAATTTTGATGACAACTTAGCATGTAAATAAGGTTTTGGTCAAAAATTTCATTTTTGGTACAAGCTTTTATTGCCGACTGTACTTTTTCCACAATCATAAACTACTTGTTGAGTCGGTTCGAATGAGCCCAAACACGATGGGTTTATCTTGTGTAGTTTAGGAAGTGCTATGACCACCTTCTGTCTCCATCATCAGATCAGCTCTGTGTCATAATAATATTGCATTGTCATCCGATTTATACGTGCATGCAAAATTTCAGCTCAAACGGAAACCGGGAAATGGATGAAATTTAACTTGAAAGATTTGATTACAGACCGACCGACAACGGGAAAGTAAATAAAAGCTCGTAAAAAGAACAGGGTTTTAACGAATAGTATAACCTTAGGAACCCAGGCTGAAAAGCAGAGATCCCTAAAAAAGGCAGTGTCTTCCTCCACGCATGCGCCACAAGCCACGCCCACTTCGGCTCGAGGAAAACCGTCGTATCCCGATACACACACACACGTCGCTTACAACGTTTTTAAACAACGTTTGTATAGGTACGTTGTTAACAAAAACTTTTCAACATTTTGTTAGATGAAATTGCGTTGTTTTGACAAATTTGTAACGTGTGATCAAAAGTAGGTCGTTACGTTACTGTATTTTAGCAATGGGTAGAGCTCGATTCGATTCGTTTTAAAGGGAGTTGGTGATATGACTCACGCCCTAGAACGACACGGTTTCAGAAGAACAAGAATATTTTATTAGCAATAAACATTACCAGGTAGTTGTTAATACAATTATTGGTATTAGGTTTTCATGTTTATCCATAACGGTATGCAAAACAAACACTGTTTAAACTTGTGGCTCTGTGAGCTGTAGAGCTCGCAAAAAAAAACTAATTATCGAACTAAAATTCTATATAATTATCGAACCTGCTCACATAATTTCACGAGAATTTGTTGAGAAATGCGACCTGTAGAGGAGAACATCGGACAGACATACGAAATATTTTTTGTCGAAAGCTGAAACGGAGACGCTCGGTCGGTCAAAAAGAAGTAAATACTGAACGAATATTATTATGACACATCTCAAATTTATAATTATTTGGTGTTATTTTATATAATTACGATTATATAGATGTCCAAACATTATATGAAACTATATAAAATATTATGATTCAGCTGTTTATACAAATTAGGGGACGGGCAGCAGCATCCCCGGGCCTATGATGGTTGCCATTTTATCACTTATCGTCGTGGATAAGGCATCCGTCACGTTCTGGCAAGTATGCGAGTGCGAGAGTGACGGGCGTCTTATCCACGACGATAAGTGATAAAATGGCAGCCATCATACTGGAGTGTGGAGATACTGCGATCGCCAATCCGCATGCCAAGCGTGGCGATTATGGCACAGGCGTTGGATTACTTCGGGCATCAAGTATTAGTCTTAATTCGGCAATTTCGGCACTGTCTACCAGGCGCGGGATGAGGTTTGACGTCACGATTTTTTTTAATTTGCCAGAAAAAGGATTAATCAAATTCCACAATAAAACTCCTAAACAAATTACTGAACTTAGCAATTCTAAATTCAAATCTGTAGTAAAACAAACACTTATTTCAAGAGCATATTATAAGATTAACGATTACCTACATCATGGATAGGGATGTTTGGCAGTGATAGCGTCCTGCACAGGTAATCTATTGCGAAAATATATTTTCTACTGTAGCATTGTTATCTAAGTTATTTTGTAGTAGCTGACACTGTAATTTTATATTTAACTATACAATGTAGGTATATTGTTTTGAAAAAATGACACCTCGCCGAGTTTCTTACGCCGGTTCTTCTCGTGGCAGAGGTATATTTTTCCGAACCGGTGGTAGTTTATTGACGTTCATAGGTGCATGTAACATGCCTAATTTGAAGAATAAACTACTTTTACTTTTTACTTTTAATCGTATTGTACATATTATATATATATTTATATATATATTAATGTGCCTTCTAATGTGTATATTTTTGTATCTACACTTATTTTATAAAGGTAAAACGTCATCACGTTCGTATTTCGAGCAGCCCACCGGGGGAAGTACTGTCAATTGCAAAAATATGGGTGTATACACTTACTCAAAAATATGTCCCATAGCTTTTATGTCGGTGGATTAAGAGTCCGCAGTAAGCTCGGTTCTCCATACAAACGTAGACGTTCTCATTTTAAAACGCCATGCTAGAACAACGCGAAACTTTGTATACGCAATGGGATCCGGCATATCTACATAGATCGGAAATTAGTTTCTGTCGCTTGAAATTATAATGGAGAAAAAATACAGCGATTATTAAGGTTTTCATACAAGACGGCAAAAAGTCAAAAACTCGCCGTATTTTTTTTTCTATTACATTTTCTAGCAACAGAAACTAATTTCCGACCTAGATATGGCCGCTCCCATCGTGTGTACAAAGTTTCATCTTATGTAAGCAACTCGTTTTAAAATGAGAACAAAACTACGTTTGTATGTAGTTTGTATATCAATTCTTTTTTGCATCAAATAAAATGTAGATATAACTATTTGTTAAACGAAGTCACACAAAGCTCGTATAAATCACCGTATGGACGGGTTAACCCGTCGACGCATATACACGCCGACGTATATACACGTCGGCAGTGAAAGTAACGCAACCTCTAATTAGTTATTCGGCCCGACAGCTCCACCAATTAACTGGATTCTTGCTCAAAACGCTCCCTTTTTGCCTCTTTATTGCATTAGGGATGTACGCGATTCTAATAAATACTTATCGATGATATATGTCGATGGAAATAACACGGTATTTCACGGATACAAATCAGCGGATACAAGCAGCAACTTTTTTATACCACGTCGGTGGCAAACAAGCTTACGGCCCGCCTGATGGTAAGCAGTAACCGCAGCCTATGGACGCCTGTAACTCCTGCAGGGGTGTCACACGCACTTTTTGTGGAACGGCAATAACGCTCGATTAGTATGAAGTTTAATTTATTACAAACTTATATTTACTTTCACCTGTCCCGTTGTCTGTCGGTCTGTAATCAAATCTTGCATGTTAAATTTGATCCACTTCCCGGTTTCCGATTGAGCTGAAATTTTGCATACATATGTATAAATTATACCAAAAATGAAAGTTATGACCAAAAACTGGTTTTATTGGCACACAAACAAGATTCATTGACAGAAAAATAAGATAGATCGAAGGTATTGATTTGAATGCTATCCAAAGTATGTATGCATAGCATGATTTAAGTATCAGCGAGCGAGTTTGTAGGGAAATGTGCCTAATGACGTCACGTTACAATTTTCTATGGTCAAACTGCGTCCTTTTTATCGTGTGTATTTAAAAATCTTTAAAGATGCATGAATAAGTAGAAGTATGATTGTTTCCTACTTTTTTCGTATGACTAGTTTACCTATTGTTTACATAAAAATTATTGATTATTTGTTCAATGGATGCGCTGTGTAGCATTGTTGTCCGTCCGTCCATCTGTCTGCCTGTCAAGACCCTTTTTCTCAGAAACGTGTGAAAGTATCAAACTGGAATTTAAATCAATTACTCAAATTTACTGTCCCTTGGAGCTGTGAAAAAATCAAACTTCTAAGCCAACGCAATCAAAAGATACAAATTTATAGGCTACGGTGTCTGCTTACCATCAGGCAGCCCGAAAGTTTGTTTGACATCGTCGTTTTATAAAAAATCCCGCTGAGGGCGGGTCGAACTCGCGCACCGAGTACAACTAAAAACCAATTTTACTTATAATTTGACGACATGTTTAGCCTAGTTGATAGTGACACTGCCTCCGAAGCTAGAGGTCCCGGGTTCGAATCCCGGCCGGGGCATTATTTGTGCATTTAGCACGGATTTTGTTCTTGGGTCTTGGATGTTCTCGATGTATTTAAGTAAGTATTTATCTATATTAGTATGCATATCGTCGTCTAGTTCCCATAGTACAAGCTTTGCTGAGTTTGGGACTAGTTCGATTTGTGTAAGATTGTCCCCATATATTTATTATTATTATAAAATATATTGGTATTTGGTGGTAAAATATACGTAATATTTATTTAAACATTATCACCAAATTTCAACCCCCACGAGGTGGGATGATGACCTTGGGTAAGGTGGCGGGAGTCTGTGGTGGTCTCTGGGGGAGGCCATGTCCAACAGAAGATGTTATTCCGCTCATGATGATAATTTGAGACTTGAAATCTTATGTTAAAT
Source organism: Notocelia uddmanniana (assembly GCA_905163555.1). Taxonomy (NCBI): domain Eukaryota; kingdom Metazoa; phylum Arthropoda; class Insecta; order Lepidoptera; family Tortricidae; genus Notocelia; species Notocelia uddmanniana. The sequence continues at coordinate 5,291,245 of LR991077.1, forward strand.
GTGACTTTGATACCTTTCATGTTGAATCCAGAGTATGCATTTATTTGTGCATTTTTCACGGATATTTGTTCTTGGGTCTTGGATGTTTTCTATGTATTTAAGTATGTATTTATCTATATAAGTATGTATATCGTCGTCTAGTACCCATAGTACAAGCTTTGCTTAGTTTGGGACTAGGTCGATTTGTGTAAGATTGTCCCCCAATATTTATTTTATATGACCAAAAAATTGTTAATATGAAAACACGATTGAAAACAAAACCTCTATAGACACGCGGTAGCGTGTCCAGCCTAGTTCACCGCAGGAACTGGCGGGCAGCAGTGTGTTATTTTAAAAGAACTGTTTGGAGCCACTTTTGACCCTCCAATAAGTCCAATTCTATTTGACATAAACAACTGAAATTTGGCACATGATTAAGATGCTTTAACTAGAACCCCAAATTTCATAAATGTAGGTGAAATCGTTATTGAGATATTAAAGTCCAAAAAACGGCATTTTTACCGCTGACTGACTGATTAGTAATCAAAAGTAGTGGTGTTATTATGGTTGCGGTATTCTGTAAGGTGGACATACTTCCCCAGTCGGGCTGCTTAAAATATGAGCGAGCTGACGGACCGCTGTACACTCTGTATAGTCAGCATCAAAAGTAGCTGCTCATATGAAGGATTTAAAAGCTCCTATTCCCTTATAATCAAGACTTGTGAACTTTTGAAATACGTATGCTTACTGTACCCTACTTCTCTTACACCGGTTACTGTTTGTTGTGCACCATTTCAAGTATATCGATACAGCAGATACAGGACCCTATCGATGCCCCATCACGGACATCACTAGGCCAAGTCCCTTTGTTTGTGCGAACAAATTGGCTGCCGGTAATTGGCTTAAGGCCCCGCGGGCGCGGCGTCACTGTCAGCGGGCACATACTAGGCGCATAAAATTAGCAAAACCTGGACATAATTCGAGAACTGTAATTTTCTTTTTCTATTATTTTTAAGTATTATTAGTTATACTTAAAATATAAAGAATTAAACATTTTAAGGCTCCGCGTCAATGTTAAAAAACAAAAAACTAAATTTTTAACACATTTTGATTTCTTATGTAAGCCATAATAAATAACTTTGTGAAAGTACCTGTATTATGATATGAAAAAATATCATTTAATCAATTATTGTGAATATTTTTGTTTAATATGATTCTTATAGTGCTGAGTACTATGAGTCTTATAGTACTATACGTTTGAGGGTCGATATAATAGCACATGCATTTGTTCGTGGCAACTGAACATCAACCTAATACCGCTAGGAGCGTTTCACGGTTGCATCTAAATAAATAAATATTGGAGCACAATCTTACACTAATCGACCTGGTCTTACTTATATAGATAAATACATACTTAAATACATAGAAAACATTCAAGACAAATATCAGTGCTAAATAATAATAATGATAAATATTGGGGGGCAATCTTACACAAATCGACCTAGTCCCAAACTAAGCAAAGCTTGTCCTATGGGTACTAGACGACGATATACATACTTATATAGATAAATACATACTTAAATACTTACATAGAAAACATCCAAGACCCAAGAACAAATATCCGTGCTAAATGCACAAATAGTGCCCTGGCCGGGATTCGAACCCAGGACCTCTAGCTTCGGAGGCAGTTTCACTACTATACCAACTAGGCTAAACAATCCGACATATGAGTGCGCGGGCCGCTTTTTCACCTTATCCCAAGATTTAGCGTAGGCACTAGTTTTATGAAAGCTACTGCCATCGGACCTTCCACCACAATAGGAAAACTAGGCTTGTTGGGATTAGTCCAATTTTCTCACGATGTTTTCCTTCACCAAAAGACTACTGTTAAATACTACCCGTTAGCTTCGAGTTGGAAGCTCCCTCGTGGCGCTTACCTCCGCCCCCACCTCGCTGGGCGCTGAGCGGGACGTGAGTGGGTGGGGTATGGGTGAATGTGAATGGGTGTATATAGTACATTGTTGCAAAGGCCGGGTAAAAGTAATTTGAAGACAACTTGATTTTGATGGACGACGCGAAAAGAAGTCCGTCAGAAGATACGCGTTCACGAAGTGCCCTTCCCGCTGAGGCATATAATAGTGCTTTTCTCCAATAAATCTTAAAATAAATAAAAAAAGTAAATGAAATAAATATTGGGGGACAATCTTGCACAAATCGATCTAGTCCCAAACTAAGCAAAGCTTGTACTATGGGTACTAGACGATGATATAAACACTTATATATAGATAAATACATACTTAAATACATAGGAAACATCCAAGACCCAGGAACAATATTCGTGATAAATGCATAAATAATGCCCTGGCCGGGATTTGAACCCGGAACCTCCGGCTTCGTAGGCAGGGTCACTACTAACTAAGCCAAAGTGGTCGTCAAAATATTTCTCTAGTTTAAGTGAATTGTATTCTTTAGCGAAATAAATTCATAAACCGAAATATAATCATTAATTTTCCGTTAATTAAACGCATTGATGTCTTTTGTTATATTTGAGGTATAAACAAAAGACATTCAATGAAGTAATTAACATTGCAAGTAAACTCCTCCTAAAACATATTAAATAAAATTCAGCATATCGGTTACATTACAAATAGTAACCTCACTCTATCACTTTCATTTCACTCACTCTCTCTTTTGTCACTTCTATTTTAGCGCCATCTAGCGTTAGTAACGGAAAATGAAAACGTTAGGTGTAGTTCAGCTAACTCATACAAGCCCTCAACAAAGATGTATCCATTTGAAAACATGTACGTAAGTACTAATTAACTATTCTGTGCCTATACGTGAATGCAGCTTAAGGCGAAGGGGTGGGCAAGCTCTTTCCATACAAACTTTGTGCAAGTTTTTCTTCGTTTGTGTTTGCACTCCAGTTACTATTTTTGGTTCATATGCTTATTTTTTTGTTAAATATGTCTTGATGTTTTTCTTTTTTAATTGTAATTATTTTGTGTATTTTTTTTAAATAATGCAAAATTTCAACATCAAGTTCTGCGTATATCCAAAGTGTAACAAAAAATTAAATTAAATGCTGTAGTGCCAAAACTAACGCAAAAAACTTGCACCACCTTTGTATGGAGAATGGCTTGCCCTACCCTGCACCTTAAACAATCGAATACTAAACTCATCCGCTCGCAGTGGCGCCCAACCCGCTCCTCGCTAAGCTACCCTCACGGCTGATTTTTAAATCAGATTTGCAGCAGACGCAGGGTTAACAAGTTAATTCATCATAATTAGTCCTTACGTGCTGTTTATGTGCTTAGGCGTTGACAGTAAAATCATATATTAAGAGTCCGCAGTGAGCTCGGTTCTCCATACAAACGTAGTTACCTCATTTTAAAACTATGAACATGTGAAACTATGTATGCACAATGGGATCCGGCATATCTAGGTCGGAAATTAGTTTACACCACACCTTGCCAAAAAGTGCGTTTTTCCGCACGCTGCGCGTCCGGAAAAACCCACTTTTTGGCCAAGTAGTGACGTAAAATTGTGTACGATACACGGGTCGTAAAACAGAAAGCCCTCTCTCGCATATTTATGACCCTCGCCTGCGGCTCGGGCCTCAAACATCTGCGATATCGGCCTTTCTTTGTTTTACAACCCTTGTATCGTAATGTACTATTCTGTCACTTGAAATGATAATGGAGAAAAAATACAGCGATTATTAAGGTTTTCATACAAGACGGTAAAAAACTCAAAAACTCGCAGTATTTTTTTTTCTATTACAATTTCTAGCAACAGAAACTAATTTCCGACCTAGATATGCCGGATCCCATTGTGTATAAAAAGTTTCATGTTATTCTAGCATGGCGTTTTAAAATGAGAGCATAAATACGTTTGTATGGAGAACCGAGCGTACTTCGCCCTCTTAAGGATGATTCACAGTAGACCGTTCCGTGTCCGGGCCGGCCCGTTTTCTTCTAGAGAAATACGCCGGCCGTTACGTTTGCTGTCATAGAAAACGGGCTGGCCCGGACACGGAACGGTCTACTGTGAATCATCCCTTAAGTATGTTCGCTGTGGAATTTATTGTTCTTTGTGGGAGGATAATATTTGTTTATTTATTTTACCGCAATCAAAGTGTAGTCACTCTGGTCTCAAACCCATATTACTCCGGGCTTTACTCGTAATTTTCCATAGTTTTGTTTAATATCTAAGTAGGTACTGTAAATACACGTCGATGTGTACTGTGCGTCTTCTACAAACTGTACTTCGGTGAGTGTGCTCAGGAGCTCCATGAGCTCATACAGCCTTCCCCCTTCTTCCATCGGACACCCAGACGTACGGCTGGCTATCATCCTTACCTGGTCGAAACTCCTCTAATTCGAACCAAGCGCTTTGCATCTTCTTTTATAATGCGCACTTCTAAAGTTTGGAATTCTCTGCCGGCGTCTGTATTTCCGAGTTCATATAACCTGGACCTTTTTAAGGCACGAGTGAATAGGCATCTTCTGGGTGAGCTCGCTTCATCGTCGGCCTCATCTTTGCCCCCTGGCTAGATGCTGGCCAAGAGCAATCCCATTTTTAATAAAATAAATAAATATATATATCCATAAATCGAGCAACTCAGTAGCCATCAATTGGTATGAAAGTTAGTTACGGCACTAAATAATCATTTTTTAGGGTTCCTTACCCAAAGGGTAAAAACGATATCCTATTACTAAGACTTCGCTGTCTGTCTGTCACCGGGCTGTATCTCAAGAACCGCGGTAGTTAGACAGTTGAAATTTTCACAGATGATGTATTTCTGTTGCCACTATAACAACAAATATTAAAAACCGGCCAAGTGCGAGTCGGACTCTTTGGCATTTTTATAGATAATGATATGGAACGATTCGTGCGCGAGTCCGACTCGCACTTGGCCGGTTTTTGCTATTTTACCACTGAATTCCTTTTAAAATAGTTCAGGAACTATTTCGAAATACAATTTTTGTATTCTATTTCAATGAGTGCGACATTTTTTTTCTCAATAAGCATACGAAAGGGTTTTTTTTTAAATACCACGTCGGTGGCAAACATGCGTACGGCCCGCCTGATGGTAAGCGGTCACCGCAGCCTATGGACGCCTGCAACTCCTAGGGGTGTCACATGCGCGTTGCCGACCCTTTAAGAATGTATACACTCCTTTCTTGAAGAACCCCATACTGTAGTCCGTCGGGAAAATCTCGGCAGGGAGCTCATTCCACAATCGGAGCGTCCCTTGAATGGGCCCTTTACAGTTTTAGGGATGATTCACAGTAGACCGTTCCGTGTCCGGGCCGGCCCGTTTTCTATGACAGCAAACGCAACGGCCGGCGTATTTCTCTAGAAGAAAACGGGCCGACCCGGGCACGGAACGGCCTACTGTGAATCATCCTTTAGTCGGGAAAGGATTATCCAACCAATATCCAAAGCTATTAGTTTTATTGCAATTATGACCACGGTTTGACAGATGGGCATAATGCGATGCGTTTAACGCTAGGGCTAATCTTGCGTGTTCAATTATTGGGGAGGCACCGAGCCGACTCTGATTGTAAAAAAACCGGCCAAGCGAGAGTCCGACTCGCGCCCGAGGGCTCTTACAACTAAAAAACAAATGTGAATTACAATATAAAATATACGTAATAATAAACATTATCACCAAATTTCAAGTTCATAGGTCAATGGGAAGTTAAAAAATTCTTCGGAACAAAATGTGTGACAGACGACCACAATAGGGCTTCGGTGGACCCTTCGGTTACGGAACCCTAAAACTAATGATTAGATTTAGATTAGAATCTGAAGGCCATATTCACGACGTTTCAATGTTAATAACTGCGTATTAAGTACATAGGTACTAGTACATAGGTTAGAATAGTCTAATTCTAAAATTCTCAATTTTCCAAGATTTAAGGCGAAGGGGTGGGCAAGCTCTTTCCATACAAACTTTGTGCAAGTTTTTCTTCGTTTGTGTTTGCTATTTTTGGTCCATATGCTTATTTTTTTGTTAGCTATGTCTTGATGTTTTTCTTTTTTAATTTTAATTATTTATTGTACTTTTTTTTTTATATAATGCAAAATTTCAACATCAAGTTCTGCGTATATCCAATATGTACCAACAAAAAAGTAAATTAAATGCTGTAGTGCCAAAACTAACGCAAAAAACTTCCACGACCTTTGTATGGAGAATGGCTTGCCCTACCCTGCGCCTTAGGTTATAGCCATTCCTAATAATTATTCTAGCGTTATTCCAGTACAGTTGCATCCTGAAGGATAGATACCTCAGGGTCCGGTACCCCATCCCAAGAATTGGCGTAAGCACTAGTTTTTACGGAAGCGATTGCCGTATGATCTTTTTTTTTTTTTGTTTATACCACGTCGGTGGCAAACAAGCGTACGGCCCGCCTGATGGTAAGCGGTCACCGCAGCCTATGGACGCCTGCAACTCCAGGGGTGTCACATGCGCGTTGCCGACCCTTTAAAAATTTATACACTCTTTTCTTGAAGAATCCCATACTGTAGTTCCTCGGGAAAACCTCGGCAGGGAGCTCATTCCAAAACTGGAGCGTCCGAGGGAGGAAGTTCTTCTGAAACCGTACCGTACGCGACCATTTAGGTTCTAAGGTGTGAGGATGAATGCCCTGCCGACGGCGAGCAGTGCGATGATAGAAAGCGGCCGTGGGCATCATATCGAATAGTTCTTCGGAACACAACCCATTATACAAGCGATAGAACACGCACAAGGAGGCAAAGTTTCTCCTTAAACTTAAAGGTTCAATATCGCTCGTGAGTTCCTTCCAACCCATCTTCCAACCCAAGGCGGAACCTAACCCTAATTGGGTTAAGGAATCTCAAGTTATTGGGCAACTTGACTGTCAGCAGTTCTCAAGCCGGGATCAACGGCTTAAGGCGCAGGGTAGGGCAAGCCATTCTCCATACAAAGGTTGTGCAAGTTTTTTGCGTTAGTTCTGGCACTACAGCATTTAATTTTATTTTTTGTTGCTACATATTGGATATACGCAGAACTTGATGTTGAAATTTTGCATTATTTCAATAAAATAAAAAATAAAAAAATACAAAAATTAATTAGAATTAAAAAAGAAAAACATCAAGACATAGCTAACAGAAAAATAAGCATATGGACCAAAAATAGTAACTGGAGTGCAAACACAAACGAAGAAAAACTTGCACAAAGTTTGTATGGAAAGAGCTTGCCCACCCCTTCGCCTTAACGTGCCCTATAAAGCAAGGAAGCGCTCAGTTAGTAACCACTCAAAGCGGTCTCCCATCCAAGAGTTGACTCTGGCTGACGATGCTTAACCTCGCATACCACACGTAGTACGCGGGCGCCGCAGGGCCACGAACGCTCTAATTTCCATCCATAAATTTTTAATTTAACACATTTGGAATTGGCATTCCGAATGTGATACATTAAAAACTACTAGCTAATTTAAAACTGACTGTACCTACTTTGCACAATACGGCATTTTTATTGCTACCATTATATTTAAGTACAGTCAATTTGCTTTGTTAAACGATAACAAAATATGGAGACCGACTTTTTTATTTTATTTCTGAACATATTTTTAGAATTATTACGAATTAGTAATAGTCGTTTGAGTTGAAGATTATTTTTAAAGTGGATACTTCTTCGCAACAAGCTTAAATGAGTTAGCTGCGCTACACTCAACGTTTTCAATTTTATTTCCGCTACTTTATGCTAGATGGCGCTGCTATATTAGTGATGGTATCGATGATTATCAACCAAACCCATACTATATTATTATTTAATATAATAAATGCGAAAGTAACTCTGTCTGCCTGTCTGTTACCTCTTCACGCTTAAACCGCTAAACCGATTTAGATGAAATTTCGTGTAGAGATAGTTTGAGTTCCGTGAAAGGAGATAGGATAGTTTTTAATCCGGAAATCATTCCTTAAGGGGTGAAAAGGGGAGTAGAAGTTTGTATGTGCGAGCGATATTTAAGTCTGCACGTACAACAATTAATAGCAATTAGACGAGTTGCACGCGGACGGAGTCGCGGGCAAAAGCTAGTACTAAATAAATCATTAAATTATACACTATTATATTTGGGTTTATTTTACATGTTTATTCTATTTCGTGACAAAAATAAATAGGTCGGTAACGTAAGCAGTATCCACTTAATATATTTTACACCACACCTTGCCAAAAAGCGCGTTTTTCCGCACGCTGCGCGTCCGGAAAAACCCACTTATTGGCCAAGTGGTGACGTAAAATTGTGTACAAAACACGGGTCGTTAAACAGAAAGCCCTCTCTCGCATATTTATGACCCTCGCCTGCGGCTCGGGCATCAAACATCTGCGATATCGGCCTTTCTTTGTTTTACAACCCTTGTATCGTAATGTACTATTACGGTTGTACCCTTGCTACAAACCGCAGCTTCTATGTTTCCACCTCAGAACATAAAAAAACGATCTGAGGTTTCCACTGAGTTAAATTGACAGAACCGGAATGCGCATTTGTTTGCTTAGTCTAAACTCACCTTTAGATGATCCAATTGCGACACAAAACATCTATCAAAGATAAAATATACTCTGACACATAATAATAACATTAATCATACATCTGTGTCAGCTTCCCATATCATTGCCGATAAGATTATTTTATCTTAAAATGGAGAATTGAGAGAAGTTACCAGTCGTTTACCTACATTATCGATTAATTTTGTTTTCGTAGCATGACACAGAATAAATTCCGTTGGATATGTAGTAAACACTTTATTGCACAAATCCAGTAGGTACACTCAACAGCAGAAGTAGATGATCACACATCCCATTCCCAACTGCCACAGTACACCGGTGATCGGAATTAGGTGAGCTAAAATACCTATTCTTCGCAAGAGGACATAATATAGAGTGGTTACAACCGGATAGAAAAACATATTTTTTTCTTGAATACCGGGTATACGATATTTATCTGGGTACCAGTCCTAGTAAAATATACGTTTAGATTCAGAAGGTCCTTTTTTTTAATGTGACGAAAATAATACCAATTATAACTAGAAGTTTTTATAACTTTTAGATTAATATAAAATATCCCGTTCTGTAAGTAAAAACATGTATTTTTAACATTACGAGTAGTACCCGGATAAATACCGAATACCCGGTATTCTAGAAAAAAATATATATCTATCCGGTTGTAACCACTCTATATTATGTCCTCTTGCGAAGAATAGGTATTTTAGCTCATCTAATTCCGATCACTGGTTATTACGTTAGTGCGACAAAGTACTAAAATTATCATCTACATTCGCTATTGACTGCACATAGCGGTAAATTTCGTATCTTTAGTTAGGTATGTTATATACAGAACTTTAATTAAATATTCGTTCAAAACACGAGTAGGTATACAAAACAAGAGTATTTGGCGTTCTTGTAGAAGTTTTAAAAGTGTAAATGTTCTGTTATTTAAAGATGTCATAAAATATTTTCATAAATTATTTCTGAACCAGCTACTGCAAACTGTAATTATTAGATTTGCTCTCCGCTAACCAAAGGTTGTCTGGAAGAGATCGCTCTTTAGCGATAAGACCGCCTTTTGTTTGCCTCCACTTGTTGTAATTGTGTACTATGCTGTGTCTTTTTACTGAGGTGTGCAATAATAGTACATTACGATACAAGTGCAGAGAACAGGAAATTCGCAACGAGTGGTGATAAATTGAAACACGACCGAAGGGAGTGTTTTAAATCGACACGAGTTGCGAATTACCTGTTCGCACGTGTATCGTACAGCGTTTTACAGTACATATGGCTCTTTAAAGTTTCGACATATGCACGTAATCTGCTGATTACCGCACTCGTGCGGTGATGTAGCACCATATGTACTGTAAAGAGTATTTACGTATTGTATTGTATTGTATAAGGCCCTCTAGTCCTGCGAGAGTAGGTATTTAGCGCTGTCCTGGCGGTGCGTGAACAAGCCCGCGCGGACGAAGCGACTGTGAACTCGGATGACCCCGCTAGCTTCATACTGGTCACAGTATAGAAATATAACTGTATTTTGACTTAAGAAATGCATTAATTATGATTAAACTTTAGTATGTCATTGATATCATTTTTTAATAAATAGGTAGTAAATAAATAATTGAAAGTCGAACTTACGGTAGGATCCATTATAATGAAAAAAAAAACAGAATTCATAGTACAACCCTGAAATTCGTTATTTAATCTATGAAACCTAAGAACCTAAGAAATATGTCTTATACCTCTCTACTCGATTTGTTTAATAGGTCATGCAATTTTTTATCTATTTGTGTTATATTTATACAGGGTGTTATATTTATTTGTCGTGTGCGTGTCATCGTCATCATCATCATATCAGCTGATGGACGACCACTGCTGGACATAGGCCTCCCCTAAAGAGTGCCACATAAAATACAGACAGAATATTTTTTGGTGGTTTAATTTATTCATCAAAAGTTATTAGCTCTTGTAGACGACAGACCCTACCCTCCCCTGATGTACCTAGCACGTAATTTAGAAACAAATAAAGATAAGACGTTAGCTAGGTAAATGTAAGAGTAACCCTGTTATTTAAAATGGAATATTTAAGAAATATTGTCATATTTACGTAAATATTAGAACCTTGTCGCACTAAGCGGAAGGAATAACTCTTTAGGGCGAGTTTATTCATTTCAGCAAGTATTATGACACAATTCGAGTGATTGCGCAATAATACTTGGAAATTTCCATACGCAGTAGAATGAAAGATTGCGTAATAATGTAAAATGTATCGATCGTAGATCGAAATTACGTTATGAAAATGGCATGTTTTGTGAGCTAACTCACAAACAGTTGACTCTGAGACAATAAGGTTTTTATTATATAAAGTAGGCGCTGAGGCGCATATTATAAGCCCTGTTTGAATCACAGGCACTAAGAAATGGTCGCGCAGCGAATTTCTTAAGATTGAATAAATTCAGAATAGTCGTTTTTACACAACGTTCTTCCCTCTCAGAGCCAATATTAGGGAGACACTGTCCAAGTATAAAGGGTCACGTGTGACCACACCGAACGCCGACTCGATGAGTCCTAGTACAGGCCAGTGAGATAATCACAGCCTCCGCAATCCGCGGAAAACCGCGAGATTTGTAAGATTCCCTATTTATACTCGGACGGCGCCTCGTAGCGTGCACAACTTCATGGTGCTCACGTTACGGTCAGCCATTACGAAAGAAAGGAGGTGAGTTCGCAACGTACTTCACTCATTCCGGTTACGGCAGCGGTCGAGTGAGGTCGTGCTTTCCGTGCGCTCTTGCTCTATTGTTGTTGTGACCTGAATTCTATCTCCGACTACTTACTCGCTCTTATCGCTCCCCCTCGTGGTGATTATCGTAATTACCACGTGGAAGCATCGGGTGTGTTAGTTAAGACTTTCTTAAGTCTCCAGCTGACCCGCGTGTCTCGGCCCCTCTGGAAATCCACGCTCGTAGTGGTCGCAGTCTTGTCAATCGGCTGTGGGCTAGACACCTTGGTGGCTACCCGTTAGTTAAGACTTTCTCAAGTCAGACCCGGGTCTCTGTCCTTTTGAAAGACCACGCTCGCAGTGGCTGCGTTGCAACGGATCCTAACGGTGCCAACGAAGTTGCAGTGTGGGGTGGATACCACCACGAAGCCCAGTAATTGCGGACAGTCCGATTCCTTCCCTTCGTGAGTAGGACACTTAGCTGACACTGACACGGCGGACAAGTGGACAGGACTCGACAAGTCGTAACTTGTCTAGTCCGGACTCGACAACGACTTTAGGTTAGCCTTTCGGTTCCCAATAGGCGTAGTGTTAGGCGGTGACCGACATTATTAGGATGGAGATGCAAGCCAGGATCGAGAGGATGGAGGAAACTATGCGGGCAATGCAGGCCGAAATCGATCGCCTGACCGCTGAGAATCAACGGCTTAAGTCGGCTCGAAGCGGTGAGGATCTTGAATCGGCCCAGGCGGCTCCCATGCGATCCTCCACCCCCCCGATCCCTGACTCGCACCACCAGGCCCCTCCGGCCACTCCGGTAGCCACTCTGGCGACCCCGGCCCCTAAGGCCGTCATGGGACCACCGCTGCCGCCGCCGGCAGATGTGATCCCATTGCTCCAGTCCCAGGCCCCTAAGGCCACTCCGCCCAAAAAGGGCAAAAAATCTGTAAAGGCAGCCGCGTCTGCCCAAGTCAACCCTCCGGCCCCTCAGGCCCGTCCCGCAGCGGATTCAGGCATACGGCAGCCACGTTCTCGTTCCCCAAAGGGGCGACCCTCCTCGCGGGAGGAACGTGCTGCCGCTCGCCCCCGCTCTCCCCGCTCTCGCTCCTTCAATCCCTCCAAGCACATAATGACGGAAACTGAAGTACTCGACTTACTCTACAACAACGACGAGATGGACATGTCAGACACATGGGAATCCGTAGGCGGCAGCCGCAAGGGAAAACGTGCGCGGTCGAAGTCTCCGAGGGCTGATTCGCCGGCGAAGAAAGCCCTGCGGACTCCTGTCGTCCCTGCGCCTTCTGCGCAGGCCCCTCAGGCCCGTAGTGCCACTCTGGCAAAGGACGGCGGGTCTTCGACTCCCAGTTCGACTGCGACCCCAGCAGTCAACCCCGACAAGCCGGACTCGTGTGTCCTAATTGACGCACATAGGTGGCCCACTGCCCTGACCATGGTCAAACAGCGGGGCATCCGTGTGCTCAGTTCGGACACACTGAAGCCGCCCTTGGAAGGGCTTCGCGTAACAGTCCAGGGACCCGAAGACTATCGCGCCCTGACTCGACTCTTCGACGAGCTGTCAATGGCCTACAACCGGAGGCAGACCGCCGAAGAGAAGGGTTACAAAGCCATCATCCGGGGTCTCCACAAGGACATCCCGGAGGGTGAGATACTCGCGGATCTCAATAGCAAGGGGATCGCGACCAGGGAAGTTCATCGCCTCTACCATAAGACGAGGGGCAAGTACGACATCGTACTCATAGTCACCGACCCAGACCAACGTAAGGCAGTTCATGCTCTCAAAGAGGTCCTTAAGATCTCAATTAGGGTAGAGACTCCGAACAGGAGGAACTACATCTCGCAGTGTCACAACTGCCAGAGGTTCGGCCACAGCGCTCGTGGCTGTTTCTCTCCCCCCCGATGCGTCAAGTGCGCTGGTGATCACGCGTCTCGGGATTGCAACCGTCCAAAGGGTTGTAAGGACCCGGCCGGCGTCCAGTGCTGCAACTGTTTGCAACGCAAGCTCCCCCATGGGCATACTGCCAACTTTGGGGGATGCCCTTGTCGCCCAAAGAGTCGCAATACTGGTGCAAAGCCAAAATCCTCACCCCCCTCTGGGCAGAAGCAGAAATCGAGCCGGGCTGCTCCCCAACTTACTTCGCAAGCTTTCCCTGCCCGCTCTAGCTCCCCACTTTGCGCTTATGCAGGTTCTTCAGATGCTCCCCGCGGAGGCGGCGAGCGGTCTGAGTGCTTACCTAAGTGCTGCGACACAGAAATACTTCGCCGCTCAGTTCGGCAGTCAGGGTCTCGGTGCTTATTAGTATGGATCGTACGGCCCTAAAGCTTAAACCTACTTCGCTTACCATTGGTATTTATAATGCCAATGGCTTGAGGGGTATGAAGGACGAGGTGATAAACTTCCTTCGCGATCACTCAGTAGATATATTCCTAGTCCAAGAGACCTTTTACAGATCCGGTACTAGAGCCTTTCGCGTCCCTGGATTCAATCAGATTAGAGATGATAGGCAAGATGGTAGGCCATTCGGGGGCACGCTCATTTTCTATAAACGTAGCTTACATTGCATAAGTCTTACTCCCCCACCCCTGACAAATATGGAAGTGTCAGTTTGCCGCATATCGATGGAGGGCCACCCCCCGATATCGATTGCGTCAACCTACCTTTCACCTCAACGTGACTTACTTAAGACCGACCTCGACTCGCTAGCCTCCCTAGGTCCTTCGGTCATCGTGGCTGGGGACCTAAACAGTAAGCACATTAACTGGGGTTGCACGGCAACCAATCCCAACGGCAATCGGCTTCATCACCTTTTGATCGACAGCCTCCCTTTCGATCTCCTCGCTCCCCTAGAACCGACCCATTTCCCTCATAACGTAGAGCACCGACCTGACATACTCGACATCGCACTTCTAAAGAACGTAGCGTTAACTCTGCGTTCTATAGAAGTGATACACGAACTTGACTCGGACCATAGGCCAGTCCTTTTGAGACTAGGACCTCACCCCAATAGTACACCTCGTACCAGAACACTCGTGGACTGGGACAAGGTACAATCAGGTCTCCTACAGACAGATCCTCCCCTGCTTAGAGACATCCCCGACAATATAACCACTACTGAATAGACCGACCAAGCGATCGATTCTTTCACTAACTACCTCAACACTGTTCGAAGTGAGGCCTCAAGGGAGGTATCGGCGGAGGATATCCAAAACCGGCCCCTACCTAGGGAATTGAGAGAGTTAGTGACTAGGAAAAATCGTGCCATCAGGACCTACTCTAATCACCCTTCTGCCGAAAACCGTCAAATCCTGAGGGACTTGTGCAACGAGTCCAAACAGAGAATTGCCGAGTTTCAGGAGAACTCGTTCAGGGATCTGATGGGTGAGATCGCGCCTAGTCATCTGGCTTACTGGAAACTGGCGAGATCTCTCAAATCAGACACCTGTTGGACTATACCCCCCTTGGATCGTCCGGATCACCCTACCCCTGCGTTCGAGGATAGTGAGAAAGCCGAATGCCTTGCGAGTAGCTTAGAGTCCCAATGTTCACCTAGTCTCCTGCACACCGACGAAGCCCATATTAGATGGGTCGATTCCGAGGTGGACAGGAGATCGCGTCTCCCCGTAACTTCACCCGTTTTACCGGTGTCGGTTAAGGAAGTCAGTGACCTCGTCAGGCGTCTTCGTGTTAGGAAGGCTCCGGGTGCGGATGGTGTATCCAATCGTATCCTGAAACTTCTCCCCGAAACCCTCCTCCTCATTTTGGTTGGCATCTTCAATGCCGCGCTGACCAATGCTCACTTCCCAGCCGCGTGGAAAGGTGCATCGGTCATAGGGATAGCGAAGCCAGGCAAACCCCGGACTTCGCCTGCCTCTTACAGGCCGATCAGCTTGCTTAGCTCCCTTGGAAAGCTATATGAGCGGATCCTACTCACTAGAATTCTCAGATTTACGGCTGAGAATAACGTCATCATCGACGAGCAGTTCGGCTTTAGATCCGGGCACTCGTGTGTCCAACAAGTGCACCGCGTCACGGAGCACGTGCTGGACGGTTTCTCTCGTTTCCAGGGGCTCAAGACCGGTGCGATCTTTCTCGACGTGGCGAAAGCCTTCGACAAAGTTTGGCATAACGGGTTGATATACAAGTTATATCTGCTCGGCATGCCGGACAGACTCGTACTCACAATACGAGATTTTCTCAGGGATCGAAGCTTTCGTTACAGACTAGAGGGAACGTACTCGGACCCACACCCCATCCGAGCCGGAGTCCCGCAAGGCTCCGTGCTCTCTCCCACTCTGTACTCGTTATTCACGAATGACATTCCCAGGCACCCTAAAGTGCATCTGGGGTTGTTCGCGGACGACACCGCGCTCTTTACGACTCATTGTAAGTACGCTTTTATCCGGCGATATCTCCAGGAGGCAATCACCGACCTTGGTCGTTGGTTTAATCTTTGGCGTATCGAAGTCAATCCGGAAAAAAGCACTGCAATAGTCTTCCACCCTTCTGACTGCGTTAGCACAGAAAGGCGGGTGGCTCCGATCCAAATGTTTGACCGGCCTATCCCCTGGGCCAACGAGGTCAAATATCTTGGAGTGACCCTCGACAGGAAACTGACTTTCCGCAGCCACATCCGTAGGGTACGCAACCGTGCGTTGTTCGTGCTAGGAAGGCTTGGGCCGATGATCAACAAGTTTAGTAAAATGTCACTTAGAAATAAGCTGACACTTTACAAAACCTGTGTTCGTCCAATCATGTCTTATGCAAGTGTAGCTTTTGCTCACGTGCCTATGACATCGCTCAAGCCGCTTCAGGTCATTCAAAATCGTTTTCTCCGTAGGGCGACTGGTGCCCCGTGGTACCAGTCGAACCTCAGCCTGCACCACGACATGGGGATTAGCACCATGTATGGTTTCTTTAAGCAGACTGCCAGGTGTTATTTTGACAACGCTCCCCATCATAGGAATCCGTTAGTTAGGAAGGCAGTCGACTACGTTCCCATCCCTCCCCCCTCTGTCGTAACTCGGCGATCACTGATTAGGGGCCGCACGGTCCGGCGTCCTAGGCACACACTCACGGACCCGGACGACGTAATCACAGCGTCCATTGAAAGGTGGAACGCTGCGCTTACGGCGTCCAACTCAGACACGACGCGTACACTTAGGTTTTCCCGCCGGCGGGGACGTCCACCGCGCGATCGCGACAACACAGACACATATAGTCCCTATTCGTCCCGGTACCGCCGCATACCGGGTAGAGTCAGTCCGACGCAGGTCGGGCCTAGCTGAGTTTCTTGCTGGACTCTTCTCAGCTAGGCTAGGTTTAGTGAACCAGCGACAAAACTCCCAGTAGCTCGATTCCACTCACACCCCAGATTTGGTTGAAACCGTTCAACCAATCTCACTGGAGCGCAAACGCAGTATTCCAGTGTTTAAACCGCCCACGCGGTCGTGTCGGAGGTTTTCCCCTGGATTTTCCCCAGGCAACTCTCCCACCGCGTATTCCTATCGCTTTAATGGGCTCGGCCTATAAAGCCACAGTCAGGTCAAAAAAAAAAAAAAAAAAAAAAACGTACTTCACTCAGTACCGAAGAGACACTCCAAGGAAGAAACCCAGAACAAGAAAGAAAAGTGCGTTGGGAACTCAGCTCAGGAAAAGTTTAGGAATCTAGACATTGTGTCCTAGATTTAGATAAAATCAGTGTTAAAGTCATTATAAATAAGTAACTTTATTATATACAGTGTTAACTTCAAAATACGTTTTAATAAGAACATAATCTGTGATAAAGAATATAAACCATTTATAATCCGTCCGAACTCTTTTACTTGTTACGAATCATAAGAAAAAGCAGAACCAAGGTGGCACCAATATTAGAGTAGAGTCAGTCACTGTTATTTTACGAGAGGAACTACCAGTCATTTGTATACAGTCCACTTTAAACATTTATATTTTTGGGCCTAATCAATCAGGATTAGTGCATCATTTACAGCTCTCAAAGCATAAAAAACATTGCGAAGTTTTTACTTTTTTACTCTTTATGCGAAAGGTTACCGTATTTTTAAAAAATAAAACCAGAAATGATTTTTACATAAAGATGACAAAAGAATCAATATGGTATATAAAATGATACCAAACTTGCCACGGTAGCTACCTGGAAATGGGTAGATCTTATAAAAGAAGATTAGCTAGAAAGATAGAAAGTGTATAAATTTTAAAAGGGTCGGCAACGCGCATGTGACACCTCTGGAGTTGCAGGCGTCCATAGGCTGCGGTGACCGCTTACCATCAGGCGGGCCGTACGCTTGTTTGCCACTGACGTGGTATTAAAAAAAAGACGGCCGGAATTAATGTGTTGAAGCTCACAGCTTACAAAAATATTCAAGTGCAAAGCAGTACTCGTAGATCTCTTACTATATCTACAATTTCTGGTAATAAACATTTCATTTATAATTTTACCAACTTTGGTTACATTTCTGGAGGGGTTCAGTTCAGTTGTTATACTGTCATTTTTATACTGTGGCACTATGACCATAATTTATTTGTTAATAATTACGCCTTTTTTCATTCGGGTTTTTATTGCCCTTCTTAAATAATTTGCAACCATTATATAAATTCGTCAAAAACTGCTTGTTTGGTGCACGAAACTGTCGCGGATAAAACTGACACAGGTCCGTTGTCTGTAAGCGCCAGCGCGCGACTGATCGGGACTGCCGAGCCTCCGCGCTCGCGCATTTCGTAGGTATTTAAACATATTAATTCATACAATCATTTTATCTTTTTAAATTCTGCAAAAATGTCTAGAAATACTGAATGGCTTTAGTTTAGTTCAAAAACTTTATTTAAAACATCAATAGTTTAGTCGTCAGATTGTAAATGCTTTACAAAAAGGAGTAACTTTGGGGTCTCTTTCTATCGAGCGAAGTTCATTAGATCGTGTATCTGAGTGCAACTTTGACTAGACTAGATCCTTAAGTAAAACATAGAATTTTTTCAAATTTTTAAAACCCTTTTTCTACGTTTCGGGTTGTTTTTAGAAAACTCGAAAACGCTAACTCGCTTGACGACCTCCCCTTAAAAATATTACATACTTAGTAATAATAATGTTTCTGATATTTTTTCCATAGCCTATACCTACGTTCTTATAAATCACTCATCCTACGATGTTTTTCTGCTATTTCCCAGTTTAAGATAAATATGTTACGTGTTACGTTCAACTTCTAAATCTATGATTGATCGTTAGATATGTCAAAGGCTGATGTCAATAACACACATACTAACACACATATAGTAATAAAAGCCACGAATGGTCACCGTTAAGTGTGTTGGCGTTTGTACCTATTTCTTACTGATGTCGTTTACCTAGATTACATATAAGTAGTATAATATTACATTACTACAGAGGCCGGGACGAAAGGGTTTGCCGGCCGAAGACTTCGCTCGGCCGGATAGGTCTAAGGCGGGCAACCCCTTTTTTCCCGCCGAGGTATGTATAGTGCTTTTCTCAAACATGCAATGAAATAATCAAGAAACAAAATATTTTTTATTTTTAAAACGCAAAGTGGCAGAATGTCATTATGCCTGTGCCACAAATTTATGTGGAATGGAAATTAAAAAAGAGGACTTTGCCGGCCTAGGCCTTTGGGATTTGTATGAAATTCCAAGTCCTAGCCACACCTGAAACGTCATCCTTCGCAGCCTATTATAAGGAACATAACATCAATATTTCATTGCATGTTTGAGAAAATAAATTTATAATGCTTATATACATATTTCTTTACGGGGATCTTGGAAGAGGCCTTAATTATTTCAATGATATTTACAAATCATAAGTTTACGAGGCGAAAAATAGATCTAGCTAAGTGTCATCTTCTGGAAAACTTGTATGCTTGACGAAAAACCGAGCAAAGCACGGTCGGCCAAGTACTGCATATCAATAGGTATATGTTTATGCTTTTAACATCTAAATAACATTTTTAGCCATTAAGGTCGAAACGCACAGAGCGGGCGCGGTGCGGAGGGGGTTTTGCATTTTTGATCTTTCCGAAACTATCGACTGTCATTATCTTTATTACTACTTTACGAGGCTTGCACTGAAAGTGGCGGGAATCGAATACTTATTAATTTATTTTTAACATGTATTATACCTTTTTATAATCTCTGAAGTTTCCTTATCTCAACACACTGGCCACTTAGAAAAAAAAAGTATGGTTCGGTTTCAATTGTTTATTGAAGTCGTCGAGTCACTGCTTAAAATGGAATTGTGCCGTGAAAATTTCAGAGCTATGATTTATTATGACTTTAAAAGTGGACTTACACAAAAACAATGTGAAGAGCGGATGGTTGCTGCTTTTAATATTGAAGCTCCTTCAAAGACTACAATATACAGGTGGTATTCAGAATTTCAACGTGGCCGTGTATCCCTCACCGACGAAGTGCGTGAAGGTCGACCAAAATCGGCAGTCACGCAAGAAAACGTCGATGTTGTGCGTCGTCTGATAAATGAAGACCGACATGTGACATATCGGGAAATTCAAGAGCACCTGGGTATTGGAATGAGTCAAATACAAATTATTTTAAAAGAAGAATTAGGCGTGAAAAAGTTATTTTCCCGTTGGATACCTCACCTATTGTCTGACGAGCAGAAAATAGTCCGTGTCAATTGGTGCCGCAAAACTTTGAAAAGATTTAACAAGGGACGCTCAAATGCTGTTTTTAGCATAGTATCAGGTGACGAGTCGTGGATATACGCTTATGAGCCTGAAACTAAAAACCAATCCCGAGTATGGGTCTTCGAAGACGAGCTCAAACCCACAAAAGTTGTTCGTTCTCGCAGTACGGCTAAGAAGATGGTGGCTACGTTTATCTCTAAATCTGGTCACGTAGCTACTGTGGCTCTTGAGGATCGTAGAACAGTCAATGCTGATTGGTACACCACTATTTGTTTGCCGAACGTCTTTGCTGAACTCCGAAAAACAAACCCTAGTCGTCGCATCATCCTTCACCACGACAACGCCAGCCCACACACCGCTCGGACAACAACTGAGTACCTGGACGGTGAAAAAGTCGAAATATTGGACCACCCTCCATATAGCCCTGACTTAAGTCCCAACGACTTTTTTACATTCCCCAGAATCAAGGAGAAACTGCGTGGTCAGCGGTTTCAGACGCCAGAAGAAGCAGTGGAGGCCTATAAAATAGCCATTTTGTCGACCCCTACTTCAGAGTTCAAAAAGTGCTTTATGGACTGGTTTGAACGCATGCATAAGTGCATGAAATACAAAGGAGAATATTTTGAAAAACAATAAAAATAAATAAACTCACTTATACTGCATATTTTCTTCTATTCCCGAAACTTTCAGTTTTACCCTCGTATATGTCACACTCGCCACCTCCGTGCTATCGAATACTGAGCGGATTTTTTGGTACGACGTCCCCCGGACCGCGTTCGGTTCATCAAAAAACCGTCTCCGCCACGCAACGACGCTGCACCGCATTCTGTGTGTTTCAAGCTTTATTGATATAAGAGCAGAGAGAGAGCATATGGAAACAATACAGAAAGTCCTAAGTTTTGAATTTTTAAAAAAGAAAGAAATGGAATATAAGAAAAAAACGAAAAAAAAGAAAAAAAAAAATAGATTTCCGTCGCCTATTTTATTAGTCCGGAGTAGTACTCAGTAGTAGTATTTAGCGGAATAGCATAAAATATTGCTCTATTTTTTTTTATTACTCTTTATTTTCGATATTACATGTGAAAACATAAAATAAGTAGTGTTTACCTCTGCTTGTATCTTTATGCTGTTTCTATTTGTAATTCTTTTTTGAGGTGCGCAATAAAGCATATTGTATTGTATTGTATAAGTATCATGGTTTTAATTTTACGCAATCTACTTTTCAGTCATAGGTAATGAAATGAAATGCTTTTATTCCAGACAATGTCCATAAATAAATATTATATATAATTAGAAGTTAGATTAATTAAAAGTAAAAAATAAAATCAAATAAAAATAAAAATCATTAATAGGTAGCTACATAAGTCAAAAACAGAAACAAGCTCTGTCGAAAATTGCGGGTTACCCCGATCCCCCGATGACAGGCCTGTGATAGTGCCTCCAACGCTCAATGATTAATAATTTTTAATGTATAGTAAAGAGTCCATCTCCACACTCGGTTAGCCGACTCGCCAGGGTCTCTGCCGTAGTGTTGTGTACACTAGGGGTGCTTTAATCGCTACGTGGGGGACTATTGATAAGCAGTGCATGATTGCATCAATTACTGTATTGCTTATAAACGTTTAGTTTTTTATGGTCACTGTCCTACGGGGGCTTTTATGGTTGAAAATTAAAATCATATAGAAATCGCAAATTTATTATTACTGGGTCATGCTGGGTAAAAAGGCCCTTGAGGCCTACTTGTAGTATAAATATTATATTGTTTATTGATGTCAAAGTATTTAAAGTCATTTTTGGTTATTATATAATAATAAAAAAAATGTTTTCAGGCAACATAGATATAGGCAATATATAAGTAGATACCTTATAGCTAACGTACATATGATTATAATCTTAAAAGAAACGTAGTGAACGTTCGCTTTATACACCTATTGGCTACGTGCGAAGTAGGTGGTGGGGGTAAGCTAGGCGATCGTAGCGCACACCACGGCAGAAATGTGTACTTACCGGGGACCACTGTCAAATTTACTTTCACGTTTCCTATTGGTTTCTTATCGGTTTCCTACGATTCGTTTCGCTTGTATTTATTTATTTTCTTATTTATTTCAGTAAATTTTCCAGTATGGGGTCTTTCTCGTTTACTAAAATATATAAAATATTTATGTGTCATTATTTGACACCTCTGAGTTTGACATTGTCGCGGGACGCTCGACGCTTGACGTTTCTGACGTGCACATAGTTAATACACCACACTTTGCCTTTGGTGGAATTACAATAATAAATACAAAATAACTCGCTTTTTTACTGATTAGTGATCACCAAACTCCCGGACCCGGACCCGGGTATGTCCTAAAACTACGACCAAGACCACCGGGGGATGGGCAGCAGCATCCCTGGAGTGCGGTGGAGATACTGCGATCGCCAACCCGCATGCCAAGCGTGGCGATTATGGCATATACCCCCTGTGAATTTGGGGGAGGCCTATGTCCAGCAGTGGACGTCCTTTGGCTGATATGGTGGTGGTGGTGGTGGATCACCAAACTTACTTAAAATTGTTTTATTATAAAAAATATTAAGTTAAAATTGTTTCAAAAGAATAAACTAGATCGATTACGACGATGACTGTTTTTAAGATTCCATTTTTTACCCCAATATCAAGCAAGTTTACTTTACGGTATACGGCCGGATATATTAAAATAAGGGCCGTGTAGGCCGGATAGTGACCGAATATTTGGTGCACCTCTAGTTATTGTCGATACTGCAACCCGGGCATCCATTATACATTTCGTCACAAACCCTCGCTCACACTGAATAATAGGGGAGGTGGTAAACAGGTGCCATGTGGCTAAGTCCCCTCGCAAACACGCTTATGCGGCATATGTGACAGGTTGGATTAGGACGATGTTGATGTGGTGACGTTTTTTACGATATCATTGTCATTTTTGTGTGACCGAGGAGAATAGTGTAGTTTCCTATATTAACATGCTGCCGTTATATGGATAGTTTACCATGAAATTAACACAACAAATTGAAATTACGAAATAAATCAGAATATTTTTTTTAATACCACATCGGTGGCAAACAAGCGTAATACTGCCCGCCTGATGGTAATAAACGGTCACCGCAGTCTATGGACGTCTGCAACACCAGGGGTGTCCCTTGAAGAATCCCATACAAGTAGTCCCTCGGGAAAACCTCGGCAGGGAGGTCATTCCACAGTCGGAGCGTCCGAGGGAGGGAATTCCTCTGAAACCGTACCGTACGCGACGATTTAGTTCCAGTTACGACGAGTTGACGGCCTGTTTAGCCTAGTTGGTAGTGACACTGCCTCCGAAGCAAGAGGTCCCGTGTTCGAATCCCGGCCAGGGCATTATTGTGCATTAAGCACGGATATTTGTTCTTGGGTCTAGTATGTATTTATCTATATATGTATGTATATCGTCGTCTAGTACCCATAGTATGTAACAAGCTTTGCTTAGTTTGGGACTAGGTCGATTTGTGTAAGATTGTCCCCCAATATTTATTTATAATTATGTCTTTTTGTATGTCTATGTAATAGTTTAAATAATTATTTATGTAACTATATGACAGATGTATATATTTGAATCAATATTTTGTATACAAGCTTACCAAATTTGTTTTCTGGTATTTTATAGTTGCACCGCCTACAGTCTTTCTGTTTTGCCTAAAGGTTGACTGGTAGAGAATGCCTCATGGCGTTAAGTTCACCTTTTGTACGTTAAGATTTCTTATTGTGCAATAAACATTAAATAAATAAATAAATAAATTTATTAATTTTTTATTATTGTTTAGAGTCTTAGGTAGTTTGGAACTAGGTTGATTTGAGTAAGATTCAACAGCATCATCATCATATCACCCGAAGGACGTCCACTGCTGGACATAGGCCTCCCCCAAAGAGTGCCC
Organism: Notocelia uddmanniana; assembly: GCA_905163555.1. Taxonomy (NCBI): domain Eukaryota; kingdom Metazoa; phylum Arthropoda; class Insecta; order Lepidoptera; family Tortricidae; genus Notocelia; species Notocelia uddmanniana. The sequence continues at coordinate 5,315,076 of LR991077.1, forward strand.
CAATGACCGATCCTGCGCCCCCCACATCCAGCGGACTCCTGCGGTCTTTGGGTAAGATTGTCCACAAATAAATATACATTAATCTGTTTTTCCGATCACGAAATTGACACTTTTTTCTTGAGAACTGTTTAATGTGAACAATTATGAGTATCAAGAACTGAAAAAATTCGCACCAGGTGATCCTACAAACAAAGATCCTAGTCTTAAAGAATGTCTAAACTGACCTCCCAGCTCCGGTATCCGATGGTAGAACATGCCGGTTCTCGCCAGCCACTCCAGCTGCATGTGATGCAGCACCCTGTCTCCAGGGTGGTGGAAAGCGGAGGGCAGGGGGCCTGGCATCTGGTAGTTGAAGAGGGGGGACTGCGCCATCACGGGGGGTTGCGGCAGGAGGCCGGGTTTGGGGACGATACCTAGAAAAGGGTTTTTTTTTTAAATAGGGCTCTTGGAGCAAGGTAAAGTAATGGTTTCTCAACCATGCTTGGAAAAGTAGAACGATAGAACGGTAGAACTCACGATTGCGATAATAGACTGTGAAACGTGTCGTTGCCAGGCGTTGCGAATTTGCAGGTTGGTAATGAAATTTGTATAGGAAATTGCTGGCGAGTTCGGACATTGCTGCTGGAGCTCACCGGCCAAGGGCACGTGTTTTATTTTACTTATGAGATAGATTTACGGAAACAGAGACGCTGCTTTTGCGGATTATGAGTCCTAACCAAAACATAGACTTTATAGCCTTACCTTAGCTCTAGATATGTCAATGGGAAGGCGAACTTAAATATGTCTAACAATGAAAAAACTCACCAGGCCTGTAACTCTCATACTCTTCATTCCCTCCTTCCACTCCTGGTGATATCGGCGGACTGTAACTCTCCGATCGATTCCCATCATCAGACCCTGGACTTCCACTCCTAGGACTGCTCTGCCCTGACCCACTCTCCGGAAACTTGCTTATTGTATTCTGCTCAATCTGCGCATCATAGTTATCATGGTACCTAGTTATGTAGTTCTTATTCTGGATAAACGCTAGGTATTTCTGATGCGTCATTTTATCTTGGAGACTTGATTCGGGGGAGAGCAGGGCGTCGATACAGAAGGACTTCTTGGTGTTGTTAAGTGTGGTTTTATCCTCGTAGTATTTCATGTTTTTGGGGCTGTTCGAGCGACTGGTTTCCTCGATGTTGAGCTCTTCGGAGTCTCGGCGGAATTGAGTTAGCACTTGGGATGACATTGTGGATGTATTTTACATGGCTTGCCTGTAACAAAGAAATCTAATTAATGAATAAGATGGTATTGTAACCCGAGATATTATCTGTATAACCAATTTTTTTAATTACATGTAACGCGGCCAAAGAACACTGGCTCCAATTTTTCACTTGACCTTATAGTACAATAGAACTAATGAATTTTTCTCATAAACATTAGTCTTTTCAGGAATATTATAAAGCAAACATAACGTAGTCTAACGACTTCTACGCAGTACTGATGATTTTGACATTAGTGTCTCTCCGGGCTGTAGATGCGATTTTATCGAAAATTTCCAATTTCCTAAAAGTAAAAAAAATATTTAAATAACGAACTTGCTCACATAATTTCACGAAAATCGTTTGAGGAATGCGTATTGTAAGTAGAGGAGAACAGTCAGACATCACGGACATACAGAAGCATTTTTGCCCGGGCTTCACTCGCTTCGATCGCTTTGTCAATGATAATAATAGCTTGTGGCGAGCTGTTGGGGAGTCACGACACACGGGCCCGAATGCTCCCGAGAGTCGGTCAGGGCCTCCATCTCCGGCGTGTCTTCGACGGTCGGAGTGGAATCCCAAGGACTCTCAGCTCTGGCTTGCCTTCATTGGCCGTCTAGAGAGGAGTCGTTATTAGAGCTATATGCTCGAGGGGTGGAAGTGTTAAAGGGCATAACGCCGCGAGTAACCTCGGAGAAAGCGCAGCATACCTCGACACCCCTGAGCCGCTCACACCGTTGTTGCTCCTGGCCGTCTTTAAGATTTCAGAAGCAATCTAGCGAGTGGCTAGTCGCCGCCTGCCTCGTTAGCATTTTACTATGTTATGGCAGGTATCCGGAACTGGTGCAACTTCAACCTCCCCTTGTCAAGTGAGTAGGCAACTTGACTGTTAGAAGTTCTCAACACACTCAAGCCGCCCGTAGGCCTATAACTTGGTTTAACGATTGCTGTCGTAGACAGTAGTCGGGATCAACCGCTTAACGTGCCTCCCAAAGCACGGGAGCGTTCAGTCAGTAACCACTCAAGGCAGTCACCCATCCAAGAACTGACCCGAGCCCACGTTGCTTAACCACGCATGCCGCACGCGTTACGCGGGCGCCGCTGGGCCACGAGCGCACCCTAATGATGTCTATAAATTTGTAACGGCGTTCTAATGCAAAATTAGTTCAAAATTTTGTAGGTCAAATGCGGGTCCCATTTGGGTTTGACATATACGTAAGTTAACCTTCCATAAAAAAATGAAAAAAGAAACATTTATTTCAGACAACAGCAGTCCATAAAATTTGTTAGTTACATTTTATAAAAACTTAAGTTTAATGTTAAAGCACAGTCTTAAGGTAAGTAGGGGTCAGAAGAGAAGTCAGACACACTCGCTTAGTACGTGTATGAAGTCATTATTGAGTGTACTCAATTCCAGTGAGTGAGGAGCTGATTGTCTAGCCTGTCTGCTATAACGGCCAGGAGGCTGTTGCGGCTGTCCCGCAGGCGCCGTAGTGCGGCTGCGCACCGCGCGCACAATGGCCGGGAAGCCACAGGCGCACAAGGCGGGATGTTCCCGCACAAGCGTGATCCACACGCGCGTGCGGGAACATCCCGCCAGCACTACACCAGCGGGGCAGCCGCAACAAGGCCCTGAACGCGTTGTTATATTGGATACGGAGCGCACTCAGCGTCCTTGGTGTATAACTGGTCCATAGGGCATATGTGTAAAATGTTGTATAAAAAGCTCTAAATCTAGACACGTGGCAGCGTGTCCGGCCAAGTTCAGGTTTTAAGTTAGGTTTAGGTGTTGTACATTGCCAGTCAAGTTAACCTTATCCCATAAAAAACATTTATGTGAAAATGGGAGCCAAGTTCATCCCGGCTGCTGTCTACGACAGCATTCGTTAAGCCAAGTTAGAGGCCTTCGGGTGGCTTGAGAACTTCTAACAGTCAAGTTGCCCACTCACTTGACAAAGGGGGGTCGAAGTTGCACTACGTCCGTAGGGGGCACCCACCGTTACCCTACACGTGACCCCTGGGTGGTGCTAAAAGTGCAACAAAAGCTGGCAACCGTACTTGTCTTCTCGAAGATCTCACGGTTCGTAAATAAATGCCATACGATTAAATTAAAAACTGTAAACAATGTAGTGCCGGACTTGGCACCATTTCAGAGAATCTACGGAACTTGGCACCCATTTAGATCTCAATTCTTTTGTCGGTGAAGACGACAACCAAGCATCGCATATTCTTAATATTGAATTTGGCTCCCATTTTCACATTTATGTTTTTGATGGGATAAGGTTAAATTGACTAGCAATGTACAACACCTATGCCAGCATGTTCGCTCTGGTTGCCAGGGCCCTCCGCTCCCTTAATAATTAGTGTTTTGTTGATGCCCTTCATCATAGATTGCACGATCTCTGAGTATGACCATGTTTATTTTGCTGTCTGTCATACTCAGTCCCGTAATATGATTTGGAAAATATATTAATTCAATGAAACGCTCATATTGATACGGCGGGCGGCCGCCGGGTGATAACCAGCTTTAATATACAGATAATGGTCGTTGGCAGCCGATTAGCTTTAGGCCGGCCGAACACGGACTACAAAGAGCCTTATTAGAGACTACAAAGAGCCTTTTATTATTCTAATTAATAACACGACACCATGCACGATAGGGAATGTCTGAAATTTTTAAAAGTCCTTGATTATTTTTCTAATGGTAGGAATAACCGTTTAAAAGAAAAAAGTTTCAGATTTTTCGGTTGCGCCATATATTTTATAAAAATACAAACATCTTATATCAGGTCGCGTCTGCCCCGTATCGGGCTACTAAGACATTTCTAAGTCCGTCCAGTATTTAAAAAAAAACACCTGCTTGAATCTGTGGTACGCAATGACATTGACAGTTCAAGTTATACGAGCAACCTATAATGAACTGTCAATGTCATTGCGTACCACAGATTCAAGCAGGTGTTTTTTTTAATACTTGACGGACTTAGAAATGTCTTAGTAGTCCGATACGGGGCAGACGCGACCTGATATAAAATGTTTGTATTTTTACAAAATATATGGCGAAACCGAAAAATCTGAAACTTTTTTCTGTTAATGGCGACGGTTATTCCTACCATTAGAAAAATAATCAAGGACTTTTAAAATTTTCAGGCATTCCCCATACGATATGGCACTAGTACCTACTAATATGATAGGTTAAACTACAGGAGAACACAAACAAATTACAGAGTATTTTATGCAACAATAACTAATCTAATAGGGGTTATTTGGGTTTTGACGGCCTGTTTAGCCTAGTTGGTAGTGATACTGCCTCCGAAGCTAGAGGTCCCGGGTTCGAATCCCGGCCAGGGCATTATTTGTGTTCCTTACCTGGTCGAAATTCCTCTAATTCGAACCAAGCGCTTTGCATCTTCTTTTATAATGCGCACTTTTAAGGTTTGGAATTCTCTGCCGGCGTCTGTATTTCCGAGTTCATATAACCTGGACCTTTTTAAGGCACGAGTTAATAGGCGTCTTCTGGGTGAGCTCGCTTCATCGTCGGCCTCATCTTTGCCCCCTGGCTAGATGCTGGCCAAGAGCAATCCCATTTTTAATAAAAAAAAAAATGCATGGATATTTGTTTCTGGGTCTTGGAAGTATGTATATCGTCGTCTAGTACCCAGAGTACAAGCTTTGCTTACAAGGAATGGTACCCAACTGTCCGGCTCCGATTTGACTTAATTTTATATATGTTATAGAGTAGTCTAAAATAACGGACACGTATTTTTTTTAGCGGTCCAAACTCATCCTATTCGGAGAAATTGTCCTCCAAAGTACTAAAAAGTGACCAAAACCGTTAAGTTCTGTAGAGAGTTTTGTTAAAGCAAATTGTTAGTTAGGATAGGTCTAAGGCGGGCAACCCCATATTTCCCGCCGAGGTATGTATAGTGCATTTCTAAAACGATCAATGAAATAAACAACAAAAAAAATCAAAGTTTTATATTTAATATGCATAGTGGCAGAATGTCATGATGCCTGTGCCACAAATTTATGTGGAATGGAAATTAAAAAAGAGGACTTGGCCGGCCTGGGCCTGCAAGATTTGTATAAAATTCCATTAACGACCTTTAGTCTTAGCCGCACCTGAAACGTCATACTTCGCAGCCTATTAAAAGGAACATAACATCAATAATTCATTGCATGTTTGAGAAAATTGGTTTATTTGTCGAGTTCCAAACTTTTTAAAAAGAGCTAACAGGCATACAAAAGATGGCATATGTCGTATACAGTCAAATCAAGTCGTATTTTTCTGCTGGGATCGCGACGTTTGTGTACGTGTCTGAAATAATTTGCGGTTTTCGGCGGAAAGATACACTTTCGATTCTGCTTAAAAATATAAACGGCGGGAGAGCACACACACCTTTTGACGTTTTAGGTTTATTTATTTTTTCTCCTAATTAGTTTTTTCCCCCTATTTTTGAGAAATGCGCTTTATTAGCCTCGGCTGGAAAGTCAATTGAATTCCCGGCTTCGTATTAATTAAACGGACTCCCAAGGTCATCCGCTTAAAACTAATACTCAGCCTGCAATTGCCTCCTTCCCGGCCTCGACAATGGTGTGCTCTATCAAATGATATTTCGTACATAAGTTTTTTTGTGAGCCGGGGCGCGAACCGACGACCTCCAGATCGAAAGCTGCATGAAACTAGACTTAACTACTTAAGGATGATTCACAGTATACCGTTCCGTGTCCGGGCCGGCCCGTTTTCTATGACAGCATAGGCAACGCCCGGCGTATTTCTCTAGATGAGAACGGGCCGGACCGGACACGGAACGGCCTACTGTGAATAATCCTTTACTGTAAATGAAGTAGGTATAATTATTAGGCATAATACTTAAGTCCTTATGAGATTTGGAATTCGACCAGATTTTAGACGCACACTATTGTCAGTCGCATCGGAAATCGAAACCCTGCGTCTGCCCTTATTTATAAAACGCATTATCGGCATGAAATTAACTGATGCCACTTAATTTAAGCTTATCACGTCATGGGAACTTTAATATCGAACTTATTTAGCTTTTAGCTACTGCGCGTGTAATGATTTAATTAAAAAGTATTCCCAAAAGGGGTAGACAGAGCACATGAAAATTAATTTCAGTGCCACTTTTAGCAATTGTAGGTTTATAGATCGAAAAAAAAAGTGATATTGCAGTGACAGGTCAGCACACTTCAACCTAGTACGTAGTATATGCCAGTAAATTCAATAGCATTCAACTGCTATAGCAGCTATGTCGCATGGAGCAGTCAAGTTATATGGTATACTAGCTTTTGCCCGCGACTCCGTACGCGTGCAACTCGTTATAATATAGAAATAATTACTATTAAATTGTTGTAGACGCTGGCTTTAACATCGCTCACCCATACAAACTTCTACCCCCCATTTCACCCCCTAAGGAAAGATTTCCGGAATAAAAATCTATCCTTTCCCAGGACTCAAACTATCTGTAGGTATACCAAATTTCATCTAAATCGGTCAGAGAATAGGTAATATTGAATCGTTTTAGCGGTTTAAGCGTGAAGAGGTAACAGACAGACAAAGAGACAGTTACTTTCACATTATAATACTAGTGGCTCTGTGAGCTGTACCCCGCAATTTTTTTTTTTCAATTTTCAAAATTTCCAATACCTTGCTCGACAAAAAAATCGAGATAAGTACCTGGTCACAAAATTTCACAAGAATCAGTTGAGAAATGCGACCTGTAGAGGAGAACATCCGGACAGTCAGACAGACATACGAAAGAATTTTAGTCGAAACCTGAAACGGAGATGTTTCGCTCGCTTCGCTCGCTCGGTCAATTAGTATGGATGACACCAAATGTTATTGCACATTCGACTGCTTTATGACAACAAACTTTATACTATCGTAATGCGCTGGGTATAATAGCCCAAAATAAATAAATATTAAAAAAAAACTGAAATGATGGCCGGTCGGTGAGTTAGGGTGGTATTCCATTCGTGCAATATCTTTGTCCAAACTTTGATCAAATTTCTTTGACAGAGGCCCATTCCACTCATCCAATATCCTTGCCCAAGTATTTTTTCATGCGTAGCCATATTGATTTAAATGTCATCAGAATCTTTGATCTAATGTCGGGGTCCCATCCAAGTTGGATGAAATCATTCAATTTCTTTGATCAAATGTGTATTGGACAAAGATATTGGATGAGTGGAATACCTCCCTTAGAAACGCCGAGAGATTTGTAACGTATAGGTATATGCAATAGCACTACGCTAAGGCACTATATATTAACCTCGGCTGGAATATCAATTGCTGGCTTCGTATTAATTAATCGGACTCCCACGGTCCACCACCACCACCACCATATCAGCCAAAGGTCGTCCACTGCTGGACATAGGCCTCCCCCAAATTCACGGGGGGGGGGGGGGTTGTGTATGCCATAATCGCCACGCTTGGCATGCGGGTTGGCGATCGCAGTATCTCCACGGCACTCCAGGGATGCTGCTGCCCATCCCCCGGTGGTCTTGGTCGTAGTTTTAGGACATACCCGGGTCCACGCCCACGGTCGTCCGTTTAAAACTCAGCCTGCGATTGCATCCTTCCATGCTTCGAGAATATTTTATTTATTTAATGATTTATACTTTTTATTAAGTATAGGGACTAGAGATGCAGCGGATAGTAGTTTGGCCGGATACCGAATGTCCGGCGTAGTCGTCGGTCGGATGGCCGAAGATCCGGCCGCCGGATATTAGGCCGTCGATTTTACTTACATTGCAGTAAATACCTATGGAACGTGCGAGCGCTGCGCGCGGCGCAGGTTGGAACTTATCACGAATTGACAACATTTCAATTTTTTTAATAGTATGAAATCTTAACACATTTCGTTAATTTGTTAACGAGAAACCCCAATTTTTTTTTAAATATTTTTATAGCTATTAGTTTTCTAAACATTCACAAAGATCTGAAGAAAGTCTATATCATCGTAATGTCGTCACTACTATTAATTGTGACAGTCACAGCGCACAAAAAGAACAGCAGTTCACTTTCTTTAGTGAATTTGTCTTAGTAACAGTGCTTCTGTATGATTTGTTGTTACGCTGTGATGCCTTTTACTTGCTCTCTTTTAGAATGAGGAACTTTTGAAATTTATTTATTTACATAAAATTGGGATATTTTCGAGAATTTAAAAATATGGTTTTACTTAAAAAAATATATGCCCTATTCGATTTCATCGGAAAAAAGCCTGCTTAAAAAATGAAATGTTTTCAATTGTAGGCAACGCATGATTAAAATTGCGTTAGTTTATGCCTGTTTGGTTAACCCTTTATTTGGCAATGTATGGCAGGACATACAAACTATTTAACCATCTTTTTGTTATTTTCTTCTGACTCAAATTTTTTGGACTATCTAGTGCCACCGAGGCTTGATTTGGGGCATTTATATTTTTTGTCAATTAAAGGGTTAAATTATCCACGCGATACGTATTTAACTGCGGCACCTCGCAAATAATTACATATTTCGTGAGTTTTTAGTGCTTTTATGCGTCGCTTCTGTTTATAGAGACTTATGTTACGACGAGAGTTTGTTTCAGTGATTTATTTATTTATCTTATAGATTCGTCATGTCTGTCCGTCCGTCCGTATGTCACAGTCGATTTACTTTGAGACTATGAGCATTACAATTATGAAATTTGGTAGGAAGTTGTATGCTAAGAACCGCTATAGAAATATGATGTAAAATTTTGATAAATATACTAAACTGGGAGGGCACCCCATACATGTAACATGGGGTTTTTTCTTTATGCACATAGGAGTGTGTTTGGATAGGCCTTCAAAAATGACATAGTGGTTTCTAGAAAACTTTTCCATTTAAGTCAACCGTTGGCGAGATATTAGCTGTCAAAGTCGTAAAAAGTGTGTCCCCCCCTCTAATTTCCAAACTATGAAGTTTAAAATTCTAAAAAAAACAAGATGATGTACTTACATTCATAAATCCTTTCAACGATTTTTGGTTTGAACAAGATAGCTTAAACGGTTTTTGAGTTATTTCTGAACAACTGTCTTGCCCAAACAAAAGGGCGTAAGTGCCGAGAGTTTCCTATGAAGATTTGATTTAATGTATTGTATAGAGGTTTTAAATGTATAGATTAAGAGGTGTCGGTACGGAACCCTTCTTTGTGCGTGGTCCGACACGCACTTGGCCGGTTTTTTTCCTGTCTTTGCCAGCTGTAAATATTTCATCTATCTGTACCTACTGTAACTCGTCATCCCCCCCCCTAGCGTTATTCCCAGTGCAGTTGCATCCTGAAGGATGCCTGGGGTCCGCTACCTAATCCCAAGAATTGGCGTAGGCACTAGTTTTTACGGAAGCGACTGCCATCTGACCTTCCAACCCGAGGGGGAAACTAGACCATATTGGGATTAGGCTTGTCAAGTGAGTGGGCAACTTGACTGTTAGAGGTTCTCAAGCCGCCCGGAGGCCTCTAACTTGGCTTAACGACTGCTATCATAGACAGCAACCGGGATCAACGGCTTAACGTGCCTTCCAAAGCACGGGAGCGCTCAGTTAGTAACCACTCAAAGCGGTCACCCATCCAAGGACTGACCTCGGCCGACATTGCTTAACCTCGCATACCGCACGCGGTACGCGGGCGCCGCTGGGCCACGAACGCTCCTAACTGTAAGTACCTACTGTAACTATCATATCATATATAGTTGTAACTATTATATCGGATTTTCTATCGATCTCACTTACCTGTCTTTAGGCCTTCCTCCATATCTGGTTTCTGTAGGGCCCTTCATTAAAGTGGTTGTTTTCGCCCACTTATTGTCTTGCTAAAGCAAAGATGTGCTGTATGGCCACACAACACAATACTTAAGGAAAATTCTGCGCACTGTGTGCACCCATTTTGTGCAAATTTCAACGCAAAACAATCGTGACATTGTGTCGTAACTCGTAACATAACAGAGCCGTTGGGGTCGTTTACAACCCTGAAAAACGACAAATCAAAACTGCTCGACGGCCTTATTTTATTTGAGGGTTCGAGAGGGCAAATAAGGGTGAATCGTTCTTTCAATGGCCCACGTGAAATATTCTATCTTGTATTTTATTATTTATCTTGTAGTATAGTAGCAACCATTTTGAAATGGATACTTCACTGGTGTAGCGGCGGGAAACGCCGAAATTCTAAAGCGTAATAATAAATAGAAGGGCCTCGGCAGAGAGTACAATTTTGTACCTTTTGGCGTCGAAACTCTAGGTGCATGGGGTCCCAGCGCGCACAAGTTAGGGATGATTCACAGTAGACCGTTCCGTGTCCGGGCCGGCCCGTTTTCTATGACAGCAAACGCAACGGCTGGCGTATTTCTCTAGAAGAAAACGGGCCGACCCGGACACGGAACGGCCTACTGTGAATCATCCTTTATTTAGTGAAATTGCGAAGCGTCTAGTTGACGTTAAGGTTATTGCCCAATTGCCCGAAAAAAAGCAATTATTGCCCGTGAACAGTACACGCGTCCTTCTCTGGCCTGCAAGTAAAAGTGAGACAACCGTACTGTTGACGGGCAATAATTGCTCAAAATATTGCCCGTTTAAGAGCACCTTAACTGGTGACCGAAGAGCTGGCGGCTTCGTCGCTCAACGTATCAGCATTGCGATACAGCGAGGAAATGCCGCCAGCATCCTCGATACAATGCCTCAAGGGCCTGTTATAGATTTAACTTAGTTTTATTCTATTTATATTATTTTGGTTAAGTATTCTTATATACAAGGTGCGCCCTGTAACAGGAGCAAATATTTTAAAGGACGCTTCCTTAGAGCATCCGCAGTAACTCCTTGTGTCCAAAAATGTTTAAAAAAAATTCCATTCGGAGAATTTTGATCTAAAGTAATCCGAGTAATGGATCTTGACACCACGAGATTATAGCGCATCAGTCAATGCAGTGTTTGAGGTAGTATCAAGTAACGAGTCATAATTGTTGTTTTCAAAGATATTTTTGGTATTTTTAGGAAAAAAAAACAATTTTATTGATTTTTTAAAATAAATTGACATTAATATCACTTCAGAAGAATAATAAAAATACACGTAAGTTATCTTTAATTTTTTGCTCCTGTTACAGAGCCCATCCTGTATATGTTCTTTGTACACAAATAAATGATAATATAACAGTTGACAGCTTGTCTTAGTTAGCTGCTCTAGGTACACTACGCTCAATGTTTTGCATTTTAGTTCCGTTACTAGCGCTAGATGTCGTTAAGACCAATTAGAGGCCTTCGGGCGGCTTGAAAACTTCTAATAGTCAAGTCGCTTGATAAGCCTAATCCCAATAAGGGTCCAACATAAGTACGCTCGACTGAACTCGATTCTCCAAACAAGCGTAGTTACGTTCGCATTTTAAAAAGCCGTGCTGAAATAACATGAAACTTTATATACACAATGGGATCCACCATATCTAGGCCGGAAATTAATTTCTCTTTCTACGAAAAAAAAACAACTTAAATTTTTTGAGCTTTTAGGTTTTTTTTTTAATTATTTTTTATGGTAGACTGACCAGCGATTGGCCTTGGTCTCACCTGATGGAAAGCGATGACAAGGCCTAAGATGTTGCTCGCTGGTTCAGTAATAGCCTATTCACTCTTGTTTTGAAGAGACCCAGATTGTATCTACCTATCAGTAAATACAGACGGCGGCAGCAAATTCCAGTCCTTAGTTGTTCGCATTAGGAAAGAAGAAGCAAATCGCTTCGTGCGAATAAATGGTAGACTGACAACGTAAGGATGCAACCGCTCACCACGTCTGGACGTCCGGTGATGGAACGGGGAAGGCGGAACTAAGTCATGTAATTCCTGTGCACACTCTCCAAAATGTATCCGATAGAATACAGACAAACAAGCGACTCGACGGCGGTGTTCCAAGGTCTGTAACTTAGATTCAACCGCCGGATCGTCCTCGAAAAGCCTACGAGCACGGCGCTCTACCGAATCCAAGGCCGCTAACTGATACTTAGCGGAACCGTCCCAACGGTGGCAGCAGTACTCCATGCATGATCGAACCTGAGCTTGGTACAAGGAAAGAAGCTGTTTCCGTGTGAAATACCGCCTCACCTTATAGGACACCAAGTTTTTTAGCTACAGTTTTTGCCTTGGAGGTCTTAGGTCTTGTATGAATCGCTGTATTTTTTCTCCATTTTTTTGCGAGGTCTACAGCTCATGGAGCCACTAGTTTTAAATTGCTAACAAATACCAAGTCGGAAAAACTGTTTCACGTCCACGACCCCGAAATCACCCTGTATACCACTCACTGAATTAGGGTCTCATTTTGACCAGACCTGATTAGGGTTTTATACGTATAGTACGCAATAGAAATAAAGATCGTCTTTATGAGTAATTACCAACAATTTAATTACCTAATTGTGTATCCCATACATACGACAAATTTTCCACGAAAACCTACGGATAGCAAAAAAATTGTTCCTTACCTACCTAACTTGAAACTCTTTCCCGCTAAAAGTAATTTAGTTTTAACTCTAAAACTAAATATCCGATCTGTATGATATCATATCGGACTAATTAATGATTAACATAAATTATTTACATCATAATTAATACAGTAATAGATAACCCTTTCTATATTTTTTTATCATTACCTAAAATAAAATAACAAGAACTTACTTTCACCACCTATAAAAAACTCAACCACAATCACTTCACAAAATCAAACACAATAAAACACCCGTTCTATATTTAAAATTGTAACGTCACCGCCCGCGCGCGAAAGTACGTAACAACTGAATTAAAAATATCGCGAAAGCCTATTATCTACTCATATTGCTTGTATGGAGGGCGGTACTAAGCGGCCAGTATCGCTAGAACTCCGCCATTCAATACAAAATCCCCTCATTTGCTTGTAAAAGTTTAACGAAACAGAGACGGGGAGATCTACTTATACTGGTTACAACGTAACTCCGCCCAGCTTGTATCTCTTTCTTTCTTCATTCTTTTACTGCGTACGTCTCGCTCGCGGTGCTTAAGTGCCAACCTAACCGTTTAGGCGCTTTAATTTTCTTTAGCTTTGGAATGCTAATTTTGTGGTCGCAGATTGTTGGTTCTTATGCCTGTGCGAGGATGCTTTATTTTTTTATTATACTCACTTATGTTCATTATTCTGGATTTGTTTTATTCTAATGAATTTGTAATGCTTTTAGGAACCGTTACAAATATAATACATGTACATTTTAATTAATCGTTTTAACGTTCTTTTTTATGATTTTGTTCATAGTAAATAATAATTCATAATTCATTTATTGCTTGAAATAATAGCAATAATACAGAAAGCTCTTAAATTAAAAATTAGGTTTTATTTCACCTTAAAGGCATGTAATAGTATTAATACAGTTGTTTTTTATGCTCCAATATAAGTAACCTTTTAAAAAACTAATAAAGATAGAAGTAAGTCCTTTCTATGACAATTTCCCTTAGCTTATACAAAATTTTATACGTTAGATTGTGCGATTTTAAATATTTTTTTTATAAGCACCTACGGATATGTTTAAGATATTCATTTAGTCAATTTTTTTTAATAATTTTGGAAGCATTGGCAGTGACTCTACCTCCGAAGCTAGAGGTCCCGGGTTCGAATCCCGGCCAGGGCATTTATTTGTGCATTTATCACGGATATTTGTTCTTGGGTCCTGGATGTTTTTTATCTATATAAGTATGTATATCGTCGCCTAGTACCCATAGTACAAGCTTTGCTTAGTTTGGGACTAGGTCGATTTGTGTAAGACTGTCCCCGAATATTTATTTATTTATTTATATAGCAAAAAATTTTACTCTCAAAATTTTTTTGGCGGGTTAAACCTATTCAAGTTATAAAGGTATTTTAACTCAATAAACATAATTTAACGTGCATTGCTCTCGCCAGCAAAACATTAAAAAACAGTCCCGGGCCTAGTTCGCTCGAAATCAGATAATTAGATCTGTCGGCTGATTTCTACTTAAAACTGCGTTTACCCGCCTTTGCCTTGTGGAGGAACTCGCAACAGGATCGCTGGGGGCCTGAGAATAAATGAGACAGGTAAAAGAAACAACTGTACCAGCCCAGTCATGTAGAGGAAGTTCTCTCTCATTCGGATTTTAATTATGTAACTATTTTCATACCTTGTGTAAGATTCAGAAAGCTTTGTACTTATGTCTTGAATAAATTACCCATTTGACACCTAAAGGATGATTCACAGTAGACCGTTCCGTGTCCGGGCCGGCCCGTCTTCTATGACAGCAAACGCAACGGTCGGCGTATTTCTCTAGAAAAAAACGGGCCGGCCCGGACACGGAACGGCCTACTGTGAATCATCCTTAATGAGGTTGTGACGTGTTCGAATAGACATAATTATTTTCTCAAACATGCAATCAAATATTGATGTTATGTTCCTTATAATAGGCTGCGAAGTATGACGTTTCAGGCGCGGCTAGGACAAGAGGTCGTTAATGGAATTTCATACAAATCTTGCAGGCCTAGGCCGGCAAAGTCCTCTTTTTAATTCCATTCCACATGAATTTGTGGCACAGGCATTATGACATTCTGCCACTATGCGTATTAAAAATATATTTTTTATTGTTTTTGTTGTTTATTTCATTTCATGTTTGAGAAAAGCACTATACATACCTCGGCGGGAAATTTGGGGTTGCCAGCCTTAGACCTATCCGGCCTCGCTTCGCTCGGCCGTATATATGTCTTCGGCCGGCAACCCCTTTCGTCCCGGCCTCTGTAGTAATGTACTATTAATTACAACACGATAATAAATGATTACTTGAAGTAAGTTAAACTACTTATATAATAGCGACTTACATATAGATAAAAAATGGGCTCAAGCTCGGAGCACGGCGGTAGGGTGCCCAGAAGGCTGGCGGCATTGCCTCGCTGAACTGCAATGCCGATGCGCTGAGCGAGGTACAATCCTGCCCTCTAGTTACTCGTCGCGCCAATAAGACGCTTAGACAGCTCCTTGTATATGGAGTGTGCTCCGGTTCCCCATGGCCCCACTTAATTAAGTGCTCTAGCAGTTGTATAATTAATAAATGTTAATGTACAGAATGCCACCAAAACAATGCTGGCTCTGCTGCAACTTTGACTGAGGACCTCAAACGCCGCAAATATGCTACACTTGGCAATGGCTAAACTTTATTGAGGCGTTTGAGATAATGGGGATTGACACGCTAGGGCCATTGGGCCCAAGTGCGCGCCAACTCTACAAAGATTTGTCGGCGTGGTTTGTAGATACATCCAGTGACTAGAAGGCTGAACTGCTACCGCGAAATAAAAACGTAAGATGTTCGAATATCTGCCTCTCTGTCGCACTTGGATATTCGAACTTCGGTCCAGTAGATACATCCAGTGACTAGAAGGCTGAACTGCTACCGCGAAATAAAAACGTAAGATGTTCGAATATCTGCCTCTCTGTCGCACTTGGATATTCGAACTTCGGTCCAGTAGATACATCCAGTGACTAGAAGGCTGAACTGCTACCGCGAAATAAAAACGTAAGATGTTCGAATATCTGCCTCTCTGTCGCACTTGGATATTCGAACTTCGGTCCAGTAGATACATCCAGTGACTAGAAGGCTGAACTGCTACCGCGAAATAAAAACGTAAGATGTTCGAATATCTGCCTCTCTGTCGCACTTGGATATTCGAACTTCGGTCCAGTAGATACATCCAGTGACTAGAAGGCTGAACTGCTACCGCGAAATAAAAACGTAAGATGTTCGAATATCTGCCTCTCTGTCGCACTTGGATATTCGAACTTCGGTCCAGTAGATACATCCAGTGACTAGAAGGCTGAACTGCTACCGCGAAATAAAAACGTAAGATGTTCGAATATCTGCCTCTCTGTCGCACTTGGATATTCGAACTTCGGTCCAGTAGATACATCCAGTGACTAGAAGGCTGAACTGCTACCGCGAAATAAAAACGTAAGATGTTCGAATATCTGCCTCTCTGTCGCACTTGGATATTCGAACTTCGGTCCAGTAGATACATCCAGTGACTAGAAGGCTGAACTGCTACCGCGAAATAAAAACGTAAGATGTTCGAATATCTGCCTCTCTGTCGCACTTGGATATTCGAACTTCGGTCCAGTAGATACATCCAGTGACTAGAAGGCTGAACTGCTACCGCGAAATAAAAACGTAAGATGTTCGAATATCTGCCTCTCTGTCGCACTTGGATATTCGAACTTCGGTCCAGTAGAAACATCCAGTGACTAGAAGGCTGAACTGCTACCGCGAAATAAAAACGTAAGATGTTCGAATATCTGCCTCTCTGTCGCACTTGGATATTCGAACTTCGGTCCAGTAGATACATCCAGTGACTAGAAGGCTGAACTGCTACCGCGAAACAAAAACGTAAGATGTTCGAATATCTGCCTCTCTGTCGCACTTGGATATTCGAACTTCGGTCCAGTAGATACATCCAGTGACTAGAAGGCTGAATTGCTACCGCGAAATAAAAACGTAAGATGTTCGAATATCTGCCTCTCTGTCGCACTTGGATATTCGAACTTGGGTCCAGTAGATACATCCAGTGACTAGAAGGCTGAACTGCTACCGCGAAACAAAAACGTAAGATGTTCGAATATCTGCCTCTCTGTCGCACTTGGATCGTTTTCGGTCGTTTTCGTTTCGCGGTAGCAACTCTGGTTAATATTTCGCTCAGCGAATATGCATTGTTATTTGTGCGTGCAGCGTGGAAATACCGCCAGCCTTCTGGGCACAATGCCCATTGATGGCGATCGGGGCCAAATCTATATGCTTTGTAAACATGTAATTTATACAAGTAGTAGTTTATGTTATCGTTCCTTGTCATACAGGGTGGGCCCAGTAACAGGAGCAAAAATTTAAATGGTCCACTATTGAGCAAGCTAGCAATTTTTTCCGAGTGGTTCCAGTTGAAAAAAATTCTTAGTTTTTATTTTCTTCAAAGATAGCGTACGTGTATTTTTTTTACCGTACTAATCTTTCTATCCTGAAGGAGCTCAATATCAAACAAAGACTTTCGTCGATTGTGCAAATGCGAATATTGAAAATGTTTGGGCATATCATCCGCAATGAAAACTCAATGGAGCGGTTAGTAGTGCAAGGAAGAGTGGAGGGTCAACGGTCTCGCGGCCGATCACCAACAAGATGGACAGATCTCGTAAAATCCTCGACAAAATGTTCCCTAATAGAGTGTGCGCGAAGTGCTGCAAATAGAGAGAGATGGAGAAACCTCGCAAAAGCTGCAACTAAGACGGAAGAAGGCAAACCATAACCACGACCACTCTGACAAGAGTGCACGACTGAGAAGAAGATTTTTTTTACTCTTCTGGAGTTATATAAATAACTATTTAATTTAAAAACACAAAAAAAATACAAAAATATAACGAAAATACCAAAAATACCTTTAAAAAAAATCAAAAACTATAATGACTCATAACTTGATACTACCTTAAAAACTGCATTAACTGGTGCACAATAATCTCTTGGTATCAAGATACATTACTTGAGGATCATAACTCTAGATCAAAATTTCACCGAATAGAAGAAAAAAACATTGGGACACGGAGTTACTGCTGATGCTCTAAGGAAGCGTCCTTTTAAATATTTGCTCCTGTTACATGGCCCACCTTGAATATCCCGTTTCTTTGAATATATAACCTATACCTAGGCATAATTTTGGACTATCTCGAGTAAAGTCACAGAATAAAATGGTAATGGTCACGTTCAGAAACCCTAGCGATCCGAAAAAAATGGCCACGTAGCGATAGAGACAATACACTTCTTTCATCCATTGTTTCACCAAATTAGGGGCGGGCGCTAAGTTTTCGACCAATCAGCATGCGGCAGAATAGGACAGCATACAAGTTTGTGTATACGTTGGACAGGGACAGCAAACAAGTTAGGTTATTTATGTGGCAAGTTGCGAATGAGTGGTTTTGTCTGTAATTGATGCTCCCAGCCCGCTTTGGTTACAAATAGAGACTTTTTTCGCGAAATGGGTGGAAAATTAATTTGGGCGTCTAGAATTTTCAATGGTTATTGGCACCGAAATGATGTTTGCAGCCATTTTAGAATTAGGAATGTCGTTAGTGTTTTGTCTTAATTTGTCACTTTGAAATATATGTTAATAATTAATGAAGTAAACAGATTTTAGCAAATATGTGCACGTAGGTATGCCAAGAATAGGTACATTTAACTGTCACCTGTTTCCAACTTTAATTTGTCTAGTGGAAGTAATCCGATCAAAAACATAAATGTGAAAATGGGAGCCAAGTTCAATATTAAGAATATGCGATGCTTGAATCGTCTTCACCGACAAAATAATTGAGATCTAAATGGGTGCCAAGTTCCGTAGATTCTCTAGAATGGTGCAAAGTCCTGCACTACATTGTTTACAGTAAAACTAATTTACTGCGGCTTAATGCATTTTGAGCTTTTGGCAGTTTTCTTAAATATCCAACAGCTTTTATGTTATTATAACATACTGCATAGAAAACTGCCAAGTTAAGGCTCAAATGCATTAAGCCGCAGTCAATTACACAATATACGATACAAAATCGAAAGCCTTATTTATTGTAATTTTTTCTACAAAAAAAACGTTCCTCTGTAGGTGATTGAAAGCGATAAATATAATTGACCGAGTAAAACGAAGGTCGCCGATTTAGCTTCGGAAAAAATGCTTTCATATGTCCGGATTTCCGGCTGTTCTCCATTAGAGGTCGCATTTCTCAACCGATTCTCGTGACATATTGTGAGCAGGTTGGATAATTTTATATACCTATGATTTTTTTGTATATTCACTTTTTGATAACTATGTTATTGTATAAAAAAACGTGAGGTCTACCTACATATCACAGAGCCACTAGTTATGCAGGTACACCCACCGTTACAAAAATATCTGTACACTCTTACGCCCTAAAGTTATGATCGCACACTTATTTTTAACCGACTTCAAAATTTCAAAAGAGGAGGTTATCAATTCGGTTGTATGGTTTTTTTTTTGTTTTTTTTTTTTTTTAATGTTTGTTACTCCATAACTCCGTCATTTCTTAACCGATTTGAAATTTTTTTTTTTGATTGTATCCAAGATATCCAATATATATCCAAGTTGGTCCCGTTTTTGTCAAAAGGTAGTTCTGATGATGGGATCTATGAGGAATTGAGGGAACTCATCAAATCTTTAAGGCAAACATATAGTGATTTTTGTGTTTTTATCAACAAATCAAGCTTTTGCATCCAAAAATGTGACATTGGATGAAGTGGAACTGCTGATGATGATCAGAACAGAACTCTTCAACGACGAAAAGTTCACGTTTGGCGATTTGTCCTCCTAGCTGTGTTTGTTAAGCAAGTTCTATTTTCACGATTAATTTTTGTCATGCTCGAGTTCTGATGATGGGATCCACGAGGAGTTGAGGGAACTCCTCAAATCTTAAAGGCAAACATATAGTGATTTTTGTGTTTTTATCAACAAATCGAGCATTATCATACAAAAATGTGACATTTGATGAAGTGGAACTGCTGATGATGATCAGAACAGAACTCTTCAACGACGAAAAGTTCACGTTTGGCGATTTGTCCTTCTAGCGGTGTTTGTTAAGCAAGTTCTATTTTCACGATTGATTTTTGTCATGCTCGAGTTCTGATGATGGGATCCATTAGGAATTGAGGAAACTCCTCAAATGTGAAAGGCACACAAATAGTGATTTTAGTATTTTCATGAACTAATCAAGCATTTTCATTCATAAAAGTGACATTTGATGAAGTGGAACTGCTGATGATGATCAGAACGGAACTCTTCAACGACGCGTAGTTCACGTTTGGCGATTTGTTCTCTTCGTTTTGTTTGTCAAGCAAGCAAGGTTTTTCCATGATTTCATGAGGAATTGAGGGTACTTAGTCTTCTACCATTATAAACATACTTATAGCCATTTTTGTATTTTATTGTATGGAATCTAAGAGTGCACCATCTAAGATTAATAATCTTTCACCGGACTCCCCCATAAGTCGGTTTTTTTTTCTTAAATTTATGTCAAGTTGAGTTCTACGTTGACTTTCCAATTACGTTGTAAATACAGGCACGTCAACAGAACGGTGGCTGTTTTCGCCAGACAAAAGAAAGCAGATAAATGATCCTCCCCAATTTTTCAAAATTCACACATACCTATACCTGCGCTTATACGCCGTTTAAAAATGGCCGCTTACAAATGTCAAAAGTTTCACGTAACGGCTCCCAAATTGAGGGGGACAGGACGTTCATTTTGGACGGGAATTGCGTAAGTTTTGCATTGTTACAGCAATTCTAACTGTTAAGCCCGGCCTACTTATTTAAATTGGAATAATGTATATCCACGAATACTTATAAGTTCTAAAAACTTATACCTAAGAGAAAATAAAAATTTCCTAATGCTCTGAAAGTAAGTAAGTAGGTCATATTTAATGATATATGATAAGCTGGGTTTCTGAAATTGAGCAATGGCAGAACCCCGTAGGTACAGACACCTCTGTAAAATTGTATTGGTTACATTGATTAAAAGAAAAAATCAAAATCAAATCAATCAAAATCAAATATTTATTCTGCAAATAGGCCACAAGGGCACTTTTACAAGTCAAAGCGTGAATTTATACAATTAAAAAAAACTGACAATCTTACTTAATAATTATGATTAAAAAAATATACTGATTAACAATTAAATAAAAATAAATTTACAAATATTAAGGACGTATTGAATGCGATCTGTCCGAATAAACAAAAAGTACATAAAATTAATTTAATATCTCAGAGATGTATATGGTCTCTGAGCGTCCAAATACGATTAATAACAATTATTTAAAAGTCCTTAGAGATGTAAATGATCTCTAAGCGCTAAAATTAAAATAAGTAAACTTAATATTGTTAGAGATGTATAAGGTCTCTAAGCGTCAATAACAATAAAACTAATCCAGAACAGGATTATGTCTCTCGTCAATCTACATACAATAAAATAACACTAGTATTAAGGTATTTACTTTGCCCTTGCAAGCATGAACAGACCGAAACTTTCTTACCTAATACTTAATTATACCTAATTCGTAGGTAACCGTATTTCGCAGCGAACATGACCTGGTGAAGGTCGCGAGTGTCCGCTGGATGCGGGTGGCGCAGGACCGGTCATTGTGGAAGTCTTTGGGGGAGGCCTATGTCCAGCAGTGGACGTCTTTCGGCTGACATGATGATGATGATGATGATGTTATAGTGAAAAGACTTTTCTGCGGGCTGGGTAAAAGTGAATCTTATTTCATAGAAACGGCCCGGCCCGGACACGGAACGGTCTACTGTGAATCATCCTTAAATACGTTTGTATGGAGAACCGAACGTACTGCGCACCCTTAAGTATATAGATTATAGCGGCCATCCCAACAACATTATTTTTATAGAATTTTAAGTTTACCCTCGGAATATATACCTACTTTATTCATGTGTATAGTTCTTTCTTGCGTTAGGGTTACGTTCCGAAATCTTAGTAGAATAGTAATTATGTTTCTAAAGAAAGAAACATTTTTCTGCAATATATATACAGGGCAAATGGTGAATTTTTAATTGTTGAAAGATTGGTCTATAGGATTCTCTCCGGCCTATATTAGATACCTAGTGCTCGGGTGCACATTTAGAACTGAGTTGCCCCATATTATAACGCCATAGCCTAAAACGGATTCTACATATCCGAGGTAAACACTAAGAGTGGCTTGAAAGGAGGCCACATTTTAGGGTTTTGTAGTTAACTAGGAACCCTTATAGTTTCGCCATGTCCGTCTGTCTATCTGTCTGTCCGAGGCTTTGCTCTGTGATTGTTAGTTCTAGAAAGCTGCAATTTGGTATGGATATATAAAGCAATAAAGTTGACACATACGTAAAATAAAATCTAAAAAAAACTTTTAATGGTACCTCCCCTACGCGTAAAGTGGGGATGATTTTTTTTTGCTGGATAGGTGTTGGGTGTTGTTGGATAGGTCTTTCAAAATGAATAGAGGTCTTCATCAATAATTTTTAGATAGTGTTTTTTTTTCGGAAATATTCACTCCAAAGGAAAAAAAAATCTCTAACTTTTAAACTATGGGTTCAAAAAATATGAAAAAAAATCATGAAACTAAAACTTAATAAAGACTTTCAATGAAAACTATAGCGGACATGATCAGCAGTAAGCAGTTAAGCAGTTTTTGAGTTATCGTAAAAAATCTTCCCTTCTTAGTAAAAGACGTATGAAACGCTGCGAAAATATTTCCTTTTGCTTGTTATTTTTTAGTAAGTTCATTGGGCTACTACGGAGCCCTACACCGAGCATGGCCTGACATGCTTTTGGCCGATTTTTTATTCTAGGTACTTATGGCGAAAATAAAACTTGTTTATTTTCTTACACACTAAATCTACAAGTATATGACTTTTCCAGTTACAGATACAGATCGTGTAATCATCATACGATCATCTGGCGCAATTCCTAACCGATTTCCCACCGGCACCTGTCAAGTGACAACAACTGTGACAGCTGTCAGATAAGCGGTAAAATATGAATTATTTGCTTTTTAAAAACATGTCTATCTCGTATTTGTGCAGAGATAAGAGTGTTGTGATGTGAATTTTCACCAACAGAGTTATCTAAGTGATTGGTATTAGGCATATCGAAATCATCTACATTAGGCTTATAATCTTTTTAATTAAAAATGTACCCCTAAAGACATCCATAAGACCTGCGGCGTTGGAGATATTTTGAATCATTAGCAGACATAGAAGTTTTTGTGGCAAAAACTTCCGATAATATTTAATTTGTCGAAAACTGTTTCAAATACTTATTTCTAAGTGACATTTCATAGTATAGATTAAAGTCACTGGTTGAAATATAAATTAACTAAAATGCTGATCACTACCCATCGATGTTATACAGGGTGGAAAGAAAATAAGGGCCTTGGAGGGAAACTACCGTAAAACTTTGAGATAACTCAATTTACTGAAAGGAAACATTATTTTATTTCTCCTAAGTAATAAAACTGCATTCACAGATTTTTCAAAAAGATCATGATCGGTTTTAAATGTTTCAATACTAATTGTGCAAAATGTATTCTTTTTTTTTGGTCTCTCTTGTATCCTAGACTAGTTCTGATTCTAATAAGTTTTTGTTCCTTGATAAAAATAGGATCTAAATTAATTTTGTAC
Organism: Notocelia uddmanniana; assembly: GCA_905163555.1. Taxonomy (NCBI): domain Eukaryota; kingdom Metazoa; phylum Arthropoda; class Insecta; order Lepidoptera; family Tortricidae; genus Notocelia; species Notocelia uddmanniana. The sequence goes on from LR991077.1 coordinate 5,338,537, forward strand.
TAAAGCAGTAACGCTACTAACGAAAATTTCAAATTAAAGGGAAAAATTGACAAATATAATGCTCCGAGCAGGATTCGAACCTGCGACATCTGGTATACGCGGCCAATCGCTCTAGCCTCTGAGCTACACTGAAAAACAAAAGGATAGCTCAACTAGTTTGGCTACTTGAGAAATAGCCAAATTGTGCTTAGTAGTTACCAAAATTATGCTAATTTTCAACAACTAATTTGGCTACTAGTAAACTCTCAGTTTGCCAGTCCTCCGATTTAGTTACTAGCAGCTAACATTTGGGCTACTGTTAACAAATCTTTTTTTTCAGTGTATCGGAACAACCAAGCTCGTCCACGAAAACCTTCACTAGTTCCCTCTTACAACGCCTTAGGGAGGCGTACAGCGACATCTACCGTAGAAGACTTAGGCTTCTATTAACTGCACCAACGTCTCAAATTACATTGAGAAGTCGTCAGTAACGATGCGCCATCCCGTACTAAATTAATTTTGTACTAAAGCAGTAATGCTGTTTAAGTAATGCTGTGTAACGTGTTTCTTATACAAAAACTTATTTTTCTTAAACATGCAATGAAATATTGATGTTGTGTTCCTTATAATAGGCTGCGAAGTATGACGTTTCAGGTGCGGCTAGGACAAGAGGTTGTTAATGGAATTTCATACAAATCTTGCACGCCTAGGCCGGCAAAGTCCTCTTTTTTAATTTCCATTTCACATAAATTTGTGGCACAGGCATCATGACATTCTGCCACTATGTGTATTAAAAATAAAACTTTGATTTTTTTTGTTGTTTATGTCATTGCATGTTTGAAAAAAGCACTATACATACCTCGGCGGGAAATATGGGGTTGCCCGCCTTAGACCTATCCGGCCTCGCTTTGCTCCGCCGTCTATATGTCTTCGGCCGGCAACCCCTTTCGTCCCGGCCTCTGTTTTCATTAAATTCAATCGATTTCCATACAAAGTAAACTGAAACCAAGAGTGCACCAAAGGCCAATTAGGTAAATTGTATGACATTGTGAAGCATAATAGTATATTTTAGGTATTTATTATACCTACTCAGTTTTCGGAAAATATATGTGAAAGTGGCTAAAATAAAAAATATATAGGTAGTACAATTTATCCACCATCCACCATTTCAGCCCATAGACGTCCACTGCTGGACATAGGCCTCCCCCACTTTCATAGGGGGTAAATGCCATAATCGCTACGCTTGGCATGCGGGTTGGCGATCGCAGTATCTCCACCGCATTCCAGGGATGCTGCTGCCCATCCCCCGGTGGTCTTAGTCGCAGTTTTAGGACATACCCGGGTCCAATTACAATTATAATTTATCGATAAATTAGTATTGTTGGGAAGTCCCTAGGACAATTTTATTCGTGCCACAAAAACTTCTATGTCTGATCATTAGTTTCAACTCTAAAGTCACCTATTATTTTGCGTCTGACTGCTGTGTTTACATTACTTAAGTGTCACGTATGGATTTGATTCATACCTATTTCATATGATTTTCAGTAAAACTAAAAATGGTGGATTATATATTTTTATTTGAATATAACTGAGACAAAATTAAATTCAAGGCCACACCAACGCCGCCACGACGGCCGCCGTCGACGAGCTCTGAAGTATAACTTTAATTACATTAATTATTAGTTTAACTTTCTCGCAATCGAAGTGAAAAGCAGAGCGTACAAATCGTGTATAAAACCCTTTTTATCCTCTACTTTAAATCGACCCTCGCCTGAGGCTCGGATCGTTAAATTGTCTCGGATAAAATGGCTTGTTTCATGCACTTGTTGTGCAATCTACTATTTTACCACACTTCAACAAAGAACACAAATTAAAAGCATAAAGCTTAAAGTCGGTCTTATCGAATTGATTTTATCGATTGATATTTTAAACATAGTTTAAAAAAAAAAAACATTTGTACGCGCCGTGATTTTGTCCAGATTTATAAGCATATCAAATTTGATCGCGAAATATCGTGCCAAGTCGACCTGATAGCTATAAATAAACAAATCCGATTCCCATGCCTCCATTTGCGGGTAACTTTCACATGCCCACAATCGCATTATCGCTGTTTGCGTGTTTGTCTGTTTGTTCGATAGCACGGGCAAACATACATTATACATTATTAGGTGATGCAGGTTTCATATTTTTAATCGACCAACGCAAACACAAATGAGAACTGCAAATATACAGGTGTATCTGTTGCTCGTTTTTTGAACTTAAACAACAGTTACTGAATTAATAACAAAAATAATAGGTAATTAATTAGGTAACTTATGTAAAGGACCTGTTGTTTGTATGCTGTTATGTATAATGCCATTAGGCACATTTCCCAACAAACTTCGTACTAACCAGTAACCGAGCGTTTATAAAGTTGCTGATTTCACTATCAAAGAAATAAATATTGTAAATATTGGGGGACAATCTTACACAAATCGACCTAGTCCCAAACTAAGCAAAGCTTGTACTATGGGTAGGCGGCGATATACATACTTATATATATAAATACATACTTAAATACATAGAGAACATCCAAGACTCAAGAACAAAATCCGTGCTAAATTCACAAATAATGCCCTGGCCGGGATTCGAACCCGGGACCTCTAGCTTCGGAGGCAGTGCACTACCAACTAATCTAAACAGGTCGTCAACGAGAAATACCGTGTTATAACGGCATCCTATATGAGGTAGTTATTATTTAAGTCGATGCAATGAAAATACATCAAAATAAATCCATATGCAATAAATAGGTAGTTTCTTTTTCATTCGGAGTTAAATGTTGAATTTTGGATGAAAAGCGAAAATACTTCACTTAAAATTTAAAAAAATCCCCCGTGTGGTGTCGGGTTAGAATAGCACCACCCCCTTTCTACCCTTGGGTGTCGTAAGAGGTGACTATGGGAACTAGGTTGAAGTGGGTTGTGGGCGACGGGCTAGCAACCTGTCACTGCAATTGCTGCAATATCACATTTTCTCCATGTATAAACCGACAAAAGCAAAAAGTGGCAGTTGAATTAATTGTTTTATGTGCTCTGCCTACCCCTTTTGAGAATATAGGTGTAAGTTTATGTGTGTAGTGTATGTATGTACTATCCCTCCGTAGTGTTAAGCAAGATGATGTTTCATATGGTTGTCTCTTTAATTCCTTATGGTTAAACTAGGTGAGTTAGAACGGGACAGATAGTACGATTATTTTTGGCTGCTATAACCGCTCCTATGACCCGCAATTTTGAAAAAAGGACACTTGTCTACCCGCGGTTACTTTTTATACCCAAAATCAAAAAGGAGTTGTTTGCCCGCGTGTACTTTATTATCCCATAGCCCTAGCTTGTTAAACTGTATTTTTCCTCGTCTTCCCTATACAACCATCCGTAATGTCTGTCTCGCTTCGTCTTCCATATAATTTTGCCCTACTTTTATTCATACATGCCACCAACATTCGACCAATAGTTCGCTAGAATTTTTTGTCTGTGGCGCGCGTTTCAAACCAGTCTCCACTGGTTCGCTTGCTAGTGCGTAAATTACTGTATTTCTGCGGAAATAGTGATTTTAACATCAAATATATAATAGTGAGAGCATCTTAAAATAAATCTGTGAATGATTAATGTGAAGAGTGAAGTGAAAAGTGGGTGGAAATTTATACATTGTCGTTTGTGTTTATACTAAGCGTTACAAACAACCACTTAAATTTTATGAAATAATTATATGCCGTGATAAAGTTGATTATGTTATTGACAAAATAGCTAAACATTAGTTATACCTAAAACCAAGTCTTCGTGGTTTGTTTTGTGTATGAAAGCACACTCCGCCCGGCCGCCATTGATCCAAAATGTCGGGGCAGGCAAGGGTTTTGTCCTCAGAAGTGGTATTCTTGTAAAAGTATTGGCTTGTGGCGTAAAGACGTACGTCTCCACCTCTAGTTATCACCTCAACGCTCGCCCCACCTTAAACGCTCGCTCCATCTGTCATATGTCAGCCAGTACAGTCTAACTCCTATATACGTAACATGGTTTCAATTTGATAAAATGTAGGCTTTGCACTTGATATTTCATACACAAATTTTGTAAAAATCATTTTCTCTTTCATTCGTAGTGTTTTTTTAATCAATAAGCGGTTTATATTACTTGAATCAGGATAGTTTTAATGCATAAATCCATCGATTAGTACGTCGATAACTAGAACATCACTAGAGGTGAGATGGTTTGACAGTTACACGTATTCGCAAAGTATTTTTGAAAAGGTGGGGACGCACGCCACGACACGTTAATGTCAAAAACGTTGTCCCCACCTTACACCTCTAGCAATGTAGGTGTAGTTGCTATGGTGGGTGGCCGTCGCGGGCGTAGTTGTTATGGTCGTTGCTAAGGCAATTGATATTTGGTGTCAGTAATATATTGCATGTGCTAAGATATTTAAAATAGACATCTATAATGTAACAAGAAATCAGTATTTCAGTCTGAAAAATTAATTTCCTTTTGTTGGGGATCATTATTTAACCATGCCTTTGGTTCTCCACATAGAATAGATGTCTTCTATTGTAAATTCCAGTGATGTGACGGACAGGTAACCTATTATGTAAATTTGTTTTGCCGAGTGTTTATGAAAATTAACATGTAAATTGGAAAGAAAATGTGCCTAACACTTTGATGAATCTAATGTCCACCTACCTAAATATTTATTTCATGTTAGCTGGGAGAGGTTTGCCGATGATTTAAGTACCAAGTACTAGTTGCCGAAAGCATGTTAAGTGTTTTTTTATTGCAGGATTATGGAGAAATTCTACTTGGTGATCATGCAATGTAAGCTGCAAAATGAAACAAATACAGCTGTAAGCAGTACAAGGAAAAATATTTCAACCATTCATAATGATAAATATATTCCGGCTTAGTAAATTAGTAAAATGAAGAACCAGAAGTTAATGACAGTATAAGGACCCTTTCAATGCTTATTCATTATTTACTCTTTCTTCATAGGATAGCATTTGTTGTAGATATTATATTTTAGAATAAAATTAAGAATATTTTATTTTATTTTTTATTAATACATTATAAAAACACCAACACAAAAAGAGAGCCTAGTCAAACAAGAAAACCCCTGTGTTGTACTGGGCGAAAAGGTACCCATCACACTTGCTCCGTTACCACTTTGGATCAGTTGGATGGCGATGGACATTGGACAACCTTTGCACCAGACAAGAATCAGAGCATCAAACCCTCTCCTAGTTTCGTCGCCTTCCTTCATTTATGAAGGCTAAAGCGTCAGGCTCCCAGCACCCTATATATTTGTCTCGCTTTTAAATTTTTGAATAAAAACAGGCTTGTATGTTAGTAACTATTGTTCCCGTTATATGTATAATTGTTATATAAACAATTTTAGACATACGCACTTATATACACATATTATTATATCATTCCCTGACCGTGATGGCTCCAACATCACCTGTGGCCCTTATGTGGGCCCTGGGTACTAGATCTCCTGTAGCTTATGAGTAAGTAAGAGAATGTATGTATGTAATACAAGTGGTATCTGTGTATCTTCTGAGCGTCCGGTGAGCGATGGACATCTCTTGTTGTGTTCTCTTATAGCCTTTGATTTTTAATTTTAAGATACTGTAACATAGTGTGTAACCTTAGTTCATATCTTGTTTCTATTGGTGAGTTTCTGTTATTGGCTCCATATTTCTATTTAAAATGTCAACATGTTTAAAAAGCTGTTGATACTCCTTTAATAAATAAATAAATAAAATGCAAGTTATTATAAGTAATTATGTATAGTACAGGTACTCTTTAATTATAGTACAGGTCGCCCATTTCTCTAAAATATAATCAACAAGTATGACAATGCAGGATATCGATAATTTTTATGTTTGTTCTTTTGCGTTGTATGTTCTCGATCAGTCATATACGACATCTTATCACTGCTGCCAGTTGTTTTAATTTTTCATTCAGTTCTCGGTTTCTCGGTGATCGGAAGCCGTTACTCCATCATGACAGCTGCAGCATTAGACCCGGCTTGCTGCATGCTTCGTATCTTCCTTTGCAGGTCGTGTTTGTTAGTGCATATGCTGCGCGCTTGTGGCCGTATATGATTACCATTATATCATGTACAAAATTACAGAAAATTAAGAGCATAGAATTAAAATTATATAAAAACAAATAAAATAAAAATAAAAATCATTTATTCATTATAATTTGCCTATCGTTGCTATGCGATGCGACCGAGCGCTGTGTAAGCCGGGAAAATATTCCCATCAAAGACATTGTATAGAACTATACGAGACCGCTATCTTTTAAAACCTTGACAGTTAAAATTAAACTTTATGTCTAAAGTCACAAGACTGTTTTTAAATTATTCACAGATGTAGTGCTAGTGCTTGAAGTTATCAATGCTGCTCTCAAGTGGCGGTCGTGGGTTCGAAACCTGCCTCGTATTAATGAGTTTTTTGGAACTTAAGTAATACGGAGTTTAATTTGATATTTACCATCGGGTGAAGGAAAACATCGAGAGGAAACCTGCATAGATCTTGAAAGCTATTTCTGTTTTGAAAGTTGCGTGTTTACATTTTTGATCACTAATTCTATCATCGAGGTCAACGGTCCCTAATCATGAGTACTTATAGCGGCGGCGTTTCTTTTAGCATTAAAAGGGTAAAGGAGGGGGTAAAATGACTGCCGCTGCGATAAGTACTCATGAATCTCACGATTAAGGTCTGCGAACCGGTCTGAAACATGTCGAGCGATAGTTGACCTTAACAACGTGAATGACCAGTTTCATCATATTTTAATATGTTTGAAACTCACGGGAGCTTTCTGTATACAATTTTAATAATATTTCAAATTAGGGCGCAGTTTGACCATAGAAAATTGTGACGTCATTAGGTAAATTTGCTTACAAACAATACTAAGCGAGCGTTTTTGACGCTTCGTAAAAAGTTGCTGATTTGACTATCAGTAAAATACAGTATAATCTTATACGCCCCGACCGACAGGATTTCAGGGCCCTTTCCAGCGCTCGTATATTTTTTCTCTAACAAATTGGACCTTTACCTATTTATACTTCTGAGTATTTAAAAATTTGGTTTCATTCAAGATGTATATATAGGTCGATTCACAAGAGCTGGCGCGGAATGTCTATGAAATTAATGACAGTTACATACATTTTTCGCGCCAGCTCTTGTGAATCGACCTATATAATTCCTTAATTTGTGATTAACAACTTTTAAGTTAAAGATTGTTTTATTTCTTTTTATACCACGTCGGTGGCAAACAAGCGTACGGCCTGATGGTAAGCAGTCACCGCAGCCTATGGACACCTGCAACTCCAGGGGTGTCACATGCGCGTTGCCGACCCTTTAAAAATGTATAAACTCCTTTCTTGAAGAATCCCATACTGTGGTTACTCGGGAGAACCTCGGCAGGGAGCTCATTCCACAACCAGAGCGTCCGAGGGAGGGAGTTCCTCTGAGACCGTACCATACGCGACCGTTTAGGTTCTAAGGTGTGAGGATGAATGCCCTGCCGACGGCGAGCAGTGCGATGATAGAAAGCGGCCGTCGGCATCATGTTAAAAAATTGTTCTTTCACTCTGTTGATTGAAGACCTCCATAACATAAGTTTTATTCCAATGAGTAGGTACTATCAACAATCTTGTGGTTTATTTAATACATAGTCCAATTTTATTTGTAATATATCTCTCAAGTTATATACGTAATTTTTGATCAAAATAGTAAATAAATTTCCTTCGGCCCGCTACTACAGTAGTCTCTCCTTTTATTTAGTATTTTGTACATCTATGATACCGGTTTAGGCATTTGCTGTCAAAATTGACAATCGATGAGTTGATTTTCTTGTAAAGAGGTTTAGTAAGTAGCAAGTCGAGTCAGAAAAGGCAGCGGGTTGTAACGGAGATCCAACCATGAATTATGTATGAGTAAATATTACTTAAGTCTTAATTTTCACTTCTAATCATTCCGTATGAATTAGAGAAAATGTAATAACAAATCTATACTCAATTTACAAAGAGCGGTAATACACGTCTGATTTTTAGGGTTCCGTAGCCAAAATGGCAAAATCGGAACCCTTATAGATTCGTCATGTCTGTCCGTCCGTCCGAATATGTCACAGCCGATTTAGTCAGGGACTATACATATGTTATATATTTTGATTTAACTTGAATGCTCATCCGGTTTTTAGATTATTGTGTTTGTGTTCTGTACTAACTAACAGTAGTTTTGTAAGACTTTTGTAATAATTATTAACACTTTATGGGCAATGCCTGAAATAAAAAATGGTGTCCTGGACCTTTGGAAGGCGTGCGCGGAGCCGAAGTACCGAGGTACCAAGTAACAACCGAGTACCACATAGCCAACACGAAGAGGCCCTTTTGACAATTTAATGAAATGCAAGGGGTACACCGAGCGGATGCTGTCCCTGCCCGTATCATGGGACGCACGCAGAGACAGCAACACAATTTATTATTATTATATGAGCACTACAATTACGAAATTTGGTAGGAAGGTGTATTCTATGAACCGATATAGAAATGTGATGTGAAATTACGAAAAAAATATTTAAACTGGGGGGCACGCCATGTATTTAACAGTAGGGTCATAATTTTTTTTTCAATGCACTTGTGCATGCTAGAAAGTAAGGGAGAAACAATCAAAATAAACAAAGGAGTAAGACAAGGAGACCTACTTTCCCCAAAGATCTTCTCTGCAGTACTTGAGGCAATATTTAGAAACATTAACTGGGAAAGGAACCCTAATTACGGATTTAAAATAGATGGCACCATACTTACTCATCTACGTTTCGCAGATGACCTAGTCTTAATCTCGAACACAGCCGATGCTCTACAAACTAGTTAACGAGAGTGAAGTAATGGGTTTGCGAATAAATATGGAAAAAACGAAAACAATGACTAATTCCAAGAAGATACCAATGGAAGTCAATCAGGGAATTGTTGAGTATGTAGATGAGTACATATACTTAGGACAAACAATATCCATGAACAATCAAATGGAAAAGAGATTGACAGGCGAACAACCAATGCTTGGAAAAGGTACTGGTCACTGAAGGAAGTCATGAAAAACAAGGAAACAAGGCTTTCCACAAAGAAAAAGCTATTTAATGCATATGTGTTGCCCGTGTTAACCTATGGCAGCCAAACTTGGGCATTAACAAATAGCAACCTGAACAAATTACAAGTATGCCAAAGGTCAATGGAAAGAAGTATGATAGGTGTGAAACGGAAAGACAAAATCCGAATCGAAACAATAAGACGTAAAACTGGAGTGGAAGATGTAGCTGTTAAGGTGAAAACACTCAAATGGCGATGGACAGGACACATAATAAGGAATAAAGAGAAGTGGAGCAAAAGAATAATATGGTGGTACCCCAGAGACAAAACAAGGAAAAGAGGTAGACAAAAAATAAGATGGGACGACGAAATAATAAAAGTGGCCGGTAGACAATAGATAAGGCTAGCGAGACACAAAGATAGATGGAAAGGGATGGAGGAGGCCTTTGCCAAACGGCAAACAGACAGAGCCGATGCTGTCAATAGAATATAAATCATAAGAAAAATTTTTTTGTAAACAATTGATTGAATAAAAGGCTTATATTATTATATTATTATTATTATGTGCTTGCCAAGCATTACGTATAGACAGGTCTTCAAAAATTCCAGAGGATGCTAAAAAAATCCATTTCTACCGTTGTTGGTGAGATATTAGCTGGCTGGATAATTTCCAAGCAATGAAGTTTATAATTCAGAAAAAAATCAAGATGATGTACATTAATAACTACTTTCAACAATTTTTGGTTTGAACAAGATAGATCTAACTGTTTTGAGTTTTTGCTGAAAAAATGTCTTACTCAAACAAAAGGGCTTAAGTGCCGAGAATTTCCTATGAAAATACAACCTTTTTTGATTCAATATGTTGTATTGTGCTTTTAAATGTAGATTAGGTGTCGGTACGGAACCCTTCTTTGTGCGTGATCCGACACGCACTTGTCCGGTTTTTTCTTCGTATAGTCGGAATTGACTGTGGTCATTTTCAATCCTTTAAGTTTGGGGAATTGTTTATAAATAAATTACATAGGAAATCATGGGCGTCATTTGAGTATACTTACTCATAGCACAATACAAACGATGCAATTTGTCATGACAGCCTGAAATGGCTGAAATGAATTGCTGTCTCATTTTAACTAAACCTACAACTCTATCGGTTTTTATGACAAACTGCAAGATGTGTAATATGTAATGGCCTTATAATGACGATCATAAACGACCATGAATAAGTCATATCTTCAGAACGATTGGAATACATATTAAACTATGAAGCCATAAAAGAACCATGAAGCGCACATATTTTTTAACTGCTTTTTTATACAAGTTTACAATCAAAGAAGTATCCAGCTGCAAAATGCGACTAATTTGAAAAATCTCAAGCTGTTAACCCCGAATTACATAGCAATATGCGCAACATTCTTCAAGCTTTAAAATAGACCAAGACAATACTTTTTACTTTACTGCTATAGATCTTAGTCTATCTTATAGGATGACTGCAGAACTACGTGAGACCACCTATCCAGCTAGCATGATAGCACAATGGCAGATTTTATGGTCACGCTTTATCGTCAAAGTCGGGTAAAAATTGACTCCGACAAACCGTGAAGCTAAAGTATGCCGCAGACCTTACGTATGTACTACCTAAAACATGATATGATATACCTAGACAATATTATCGATAAAATAATACCAATGCGGATGAGTCAATCCCTACCACGCCAATGTCTCGGTCGTTCGTCTCTTCTTGCACCCGTCGCAGACTGTCAATGTCAGAAGCATGTGAATTAGGTGCAATGTCAAATAGACGGACGTCTGGTGATGACTCGAGCGGACCAATGCGTTAAACCCCCGATTACGTATTGTTATTATGAGCCCCGGCGTCAATATATATTAGGGGTGGGCTGTGCCGTCATCGGTCTTGGACGTGCACCCCACCTCTGGCTTGTTTTGTGAATAACATAGCAGAACACCAGGGCAGGCAAGTGAATTTTCTAATTGGGTAATATTTGTACCCACGGTCGGTCATATGAGCGGCTAACAAATTGTCGCCATTTAAAAACACACCAAAATAATCCCATATGCCATATAATCCAAAACACCACAAACGTCAGTTCAGTACAATTCGCAGTTATGAAAACGGAAACACTGACGAGTGAAGACCTGTCAGATATCATTTATCTGTAATATCTGTCTCTCTCAATCTTAATGATTTGTGCATTAGTGAGAACAGTTATTTATTATTTATTTATTTCAATGAGCGGATCTGCTTTATGGACCATTTAGACGAGGCCAATCATTGAGACAATCCAGTAAGCCAACAAATTAGAAATCGTTCTATTACAAAGGACTGGCTTCATCAATGGCTTGAAGACAATCCATTTTTTTTATGACATAGGTGGCAAAGAGCAGACGAATCGCCTGATGGTAAGCGATTATCGCCGCCCATGGACACTCGCAACACCAGAGGGGTTGTAAGTGCGTTGCCGGCCTTTAAGATGGGAGTACGCTCTTTTCTTGAAGGTTTGAAGGTCGAATCGGTCCGGAAATACCGCAGGCGACAGTTCATTCCACAGTTTAGCTGTGCGAGGCAAGAAATTTCTGGAGAAACGCACAGTTGAGGACTGCCAACCATCTATGTGCAGTGGACTGTCTCTATTTACACGATGCCAGTATTGGATTGGCTTACTGAATTGTCTCAATGATTGGCCTCGTCTAAATGGTCCATAACTCTGATATCTGTGTATCCATCCATCAAACCTAAATATTTTCAAAAACAATATAAATATAACCTTTTTCCGAAACTCCCGAGTCCGTCCCCCACCCGTGAACAACAACACTTGATTAACGCTGCCACTGCGTCTGTCCCGCTCGCTCGCACCCTCTCCCTCTCCTGGTAGCTTCACTCGACTTTCCCTCACTAATTGAAATTGATCGAGGGAAACACTGAAACTGAAATATTCCATTTTTTTTCAACCTACTTGCAAAAAAAGGTTTATGTCTATTAATTTACGGGTTTTGCTCATGCAATACTCGTTATCTGATCGCCTTAAAGAAATAGTTTGACGGCCTGTTTAATTTAACTTAGTTGGTAGTGACACTGCCTCCGAAGCTAGAGGTCCCGGTTTCGAATTCCGGTCAGGGCATTATTTGTGCATTTAGCTCGGATATTCGTTCCTGGGTCTTGGATGTTTTCTATTTATTTGTCTATATAAGTATGTATATCGTCATCTAGTAACCATAGTACAAGCTTTGCTTAGTTTGGAACTGGGTCGATTTGTGTAAGATTGTCCCCCAATATTTATTTATTTACAACCGAATTAAATGAGTTGTTGTCAAGGTAAAGTTTCATTACAATAGGTGCAGTTACGTAGTGAGTAGGTACACGGGAATGGGGAGTAGAGTTAAAAATTGATCACCCCGATTGTTTATTGAGGTGATCAATTTTTACTTCGAGATTTCTTCTTCGTGGAATCCAGTTATTAGTAAGTGCAAGCGTCTAAATACGTCTTCCATTACATTAACGGATATTGTTAGTGTTGTGTGTCGGGCGAGTGACAACCCTAGTGTAAATGTGAATAACAAAGACCAAGTGTGGGTAGTTCGGAAAACCCGCGCCGCTATAAGTTGTTGATACCCGTTCAAGCCAGTCAGCTCGTGACCACGGATGTTGCGATACATTCGAAACGTCGGGCACACCTCAGGTAAATAATTTTTGTACGCGATTTAGTCCCGTTATAAAAAAAGAATCATCAAAATCGGTTCACTCAATCGAAAGTTCTGAGGTAGGTAACAAACATAAAAAAAATACAGTCGAATTGCGAACCTCCTCCTTTTTTGAAGTCGGTTAAAAATGGCAACCATCATATACCTCCTATTTAGCTAAGACACTTCATACAAGGCTGGGGCAAAACATTTGTTCCTGAGATGTGGATATATTCTATGTCATTTGTCGCAGGGATTCAACAAAGGTGCTTGTGGCAAATTTTGGAATTGTACTTAAGTAGTTGCGTCAGCACCATGTATTTTCAATGCCCATGTAGCGATTGATTGCTTGGGTGCGGTCGGCGCAGAACTAGTACCGGAAGTTGGCTAACTTGATTGTCAAAAGTGACAGTTCACCTTACGATAGGAAAGTGGGTGGGGGAGAAGTAGGGATGGCGCCGATGGCGGCCATGCCCACAGTCTTGATGGAGTGTTGAATTGAGATGGACGTTAAGCTAGTTCTGGGACGAACACACCACGTTACTAACCTTAAGTAATCTAATCCAATTACATCCTTGTAATCGTTTAAGTTTTTAAAGTGATTGATATTGTCCATCGAAAATACACACGTGAACTACAATTACCGCTTCTTATTTTGTGGTTACCACTATGCACGAACCTCAAGTAAATGAACCCCCAGAAAGGGACACGATATATTTAAGTTTATATCCAAAAAAATTATCGGGGTCAAGTAACGAAGGATTGCAGGCCAAGTAGATATCTAGACAGCCGAACGTATTGAGGCCGGATAGGGATACGCGGCCTGCAACCCAACGTTTCTCGCCGAGATTTGTGTAGTGCTTTTCTCAAACATACCTATGCAATTAAATAAAAAATACACCACTCAAAAAACTAATTTAACACCACGTTTGACATTAAAATAAAAAAATACTTCCCGGCCTAGGCCTTCAATTAGGTATGAACTTCCTTTACAGTTCTCCCAAGTTGTGAAAGGTAATACTTTGAAGCCTGTTATAACGCACGTAATGACGAAATTTCATTGCATGTTTGAGAAATATTTATTCATTCTATTTATACGGGAATCGAATCCGCACTCACTCCTCTGCCATGCCGCTTAACTCGCAGTTTAGGTATAAAAGTGGTGTTCTTGTCTTTAATTTGTCCGTAGATTGCTGACGGCGCCGTTAGCTCGGGAGCCAGCGCGGGAAATAATCCGGGAAACGAATTCGAATTAATTAACCTTTTGCTGCTGTAGACCATCTGTGATTTAAAACCTATGGTTGGACAAATTAACCTCCTCCAATGAAATTTATATTTTTCAAAATTGGAACAACGTTGCATTCGTTTTGTTTCGTTCGATTTCAGAACAAAACAAAATGAAAATCTACTCCATTTCATATTACAGTAGATTAAAATTTAATTGCACATTGTTCTTGTATCGTTGGTGACTAGAGTTATAATGGGTCTAGACCCATGATAACTCTAGTAGTAGTTATGATGGGACTAGAGATGTGATGTAACCGGGAAAAATCATTTTGTGTGGGGAATTATTCTTTATTTTATACGGGGAATATAGTGTTAGTGTGTGTGTGTAGTTATAGTGTTCTGCAAAGGCACTGGATGACGGGATTAATAAACCCCGAGTCCGAGCGGATTTATTATATAAATTAATTTTAAATTGATATATTAAATAAATTAATAAAACTAACATAAGATAAGTACCTAATTACTAACGACTCGATGGACCTCCGTTGTCTGAGTAAATAAATTATTATTATTATTATTAATATTCCCAATTTCATGTGGGGAATATTCTTGGTTTTTTATGGGGAATGTTTCTGCTATTGTATGGGGAATATTCCCACTCGGAAAGATTTCCGGTCACAGCTGTAAAAGTGACAAGTCCGACGACATTTCAGGCAAACATTGCTTTAATTTGGAAACGCCAGGGTTGCCTGAAGTGTCCAATCATAGTCGCCTGAAAGTGATTCGCGTTAAAATGAACTCCGTCTTAAGTTTTGTTAGCCAACTCCCGCGCAATCCCCGCCGGCAGTTAGCTCGCTCTAATTGCCATGATTAGTGCAAATGGCCGCTCGCTAGCGGCGCCCCCCGGGACCGCTCGCCACCACGCCGTTCAAGAACGCTACTCACTTGATTTTTGATCTTGTGAGTTGTGATGAAACGTACGGCCCGGACCGGCGGCTACGACTTTAGCGCAATTTCTAATACATTGCGTGCAATCGCAACTGACAGCAGTGCGTTACGCGTCTCGACCGTGCAATGAACAGATAAAATGTAGCTTGGCTGGCGTTACTATAAGAACCATTGTATAATAGAAAAGTAAAGAACAGTGAATAATTTATACCAAAAAAGCCGACTACAATTTTGTACTTGTTATGCAACAATTTGTGGTTTCCGTGATGCTTGGTTACCTACAGAATCGGCATATGCGCCTATCAAATTCGAGGAGCTCCCTCGATTCATCCTAGATCCTGTCATCAGACCTTCATCAAAATTATATGGGACCAATGTCGGGGTACATGCTTTGAAACAAAAAAATAATTATAAAAATTGGTTGTTTGTAAAGTAGGTTTACGATCGAGATGTTTACGTGATAACGTCTTATTGGTGATATAAGTTTTTGGGAAGTAAGGAATTAATGAAGATAACAATTTTTTCAAATTTTAAATTACATCTATCGTTTTATTCACACTTTTGATGATAAATTTCGGTTGTATGCCGCTAGAGTGAGAGAGACGGAAGATCGGTCCACTCACTCGAACGCTATGCCAGCCTCCGCTCGTGAGGATTCCGCGTGACAAGTTTCACGGAATGACTGGCAGCGCTCGAGATGAGACGGGAGATCGATCCGTCTCTCTCTCGTTATACCTGCGATCGCGCTCGTGAGGTTTTGGTGTGACACAAGTTTCTGAACATGTCACCCGACTAAAACAATTTTAAAGACGTTATCACGTCAAAAATCGGCCAACGGGGTCAAGTGTTATCGGGGAACATACATACATAAAAAAGAACAAGCAAACATGCAGACGAACTGAGAACCTCCTTCCTTCTATTGAAGTTGGGAATAAATTATTTACTTGTGAACGTAGCGAAATGACCGAGCCAAGATGTTGACTAAGGAGTTGAGTTGGTGAAATTAGGGCATGTAGAGTTAGGAGTTAGACGCTTGGCTCTACATGAGATCCGATTACTTAGTTTAAGACCAGCGCTGGATTTAAAGGTCTTCGTACACTATAACAACTCAACAGCCACTCGATTCAAAGCTAAATATTGAAATTGAAGCCTCATGTCGTATTTCCTACAGTACCATTTCCAAAATTGATGTTAAGGTAGTGTACGACGTGTGGTCTACGCGTCGTCCACGTGTCGTACACTCGTGTCATACATATTTGAGTTGAGTTGGTGCCGCAGTGGTGTGAAGTCGATATAGTGTGCAAAGAGACAGCAACATTCTGAGTAGGGTCCATTTCGTGACACCTATCTACACCGTTTTTAGGGTTCCGTAGTCAACTAGGAACCCTTATAGTTTCGCCATGTCTGTCCGTCCGTCTGTCCGTCCGTCCGTCCGCGGATAATCTCAGTGACCGTTAGCACTAGAAAGCTGAAATTTGGTACTAATATGTATATCAATTACGCCGACAAAGCGGTAAAATAAAAAGTGGAAAAAAATATTTTATTAGGGTACCTCCCCTATACGTAAAGTGGGGAGTGTTTTTTTTTTTCATTTTAACCCTAACGTGTGATATATTGTTAGATAGGTATTTAAAAATAAATAGGGGTTTACTAAAATCATTTTTTGATAATGTTAATATTTTCGGAAATAATCGCTCCAGAAGTAAAAAAAAAATGTGTCCCCCGCCCTCTAACTTTTGAACCATAAGTTTTAAAAATATGAAAAAAATCTCAAAAGTAGAACTTTATAAAAACTTTGTAGGAAAATTATTTTGAACTTGATAGGTTGAATAGTTTTTGAAAAAATTACAAAAACTACGGAACCCTACACTGAGCGTGGCCCGACACGCTCTTGGCCGGTTTTTTCTTTTCTTTAATGGCTGTAAATAAATTGTTTGAAGTTTGAAGAAGTTTTTGACAGTGCGAGCCATATGGTCTCGGCATCAAGTTCGCCATTTGTACAATACTTCTTGTATCGTGCACTAAACTGAAAAAAGTGCAAGTTTAAATCAATATGCTCAAGACTATTCCCCTTTCCTGCGCAGTCGGTTAAAAAGCAACCCCCAGTCCGCCCCTGCGGCCCATCCAATTAGCGATCAGATTAAAGATATGCCGGGGGAGCCATTACCCGTGAAATTACCCGCTCGGCGCGCGCGCGCTCAGTGCGAGCGGAAGCGGAGGCGCGCGGGAGCGGGGCCCTTTCCGCCCTTTAGTTATAGTAGTCGGCGGTTAAGATATTTCCATACAGTTTATAACCTAAGGTTAAAAACTGTATAGAAATGACAGGTGTCAGGATTGATTTCTTAACCGCCGTCCACTATAATAATAATAATAATAACAGGTGACAGTCTGAGTCCATTATGGTTCTGCCTAGCGCTGAATCCGCTCAGTACTCTGCTGAAGGATTCAGGATTAGGGTGCCAGCTGCGGAGAGGGGGTGAGGTCATTTCTCATCTGCTGTACATGGACGACCTTAAACTATTTGCACCAAATACACATGACCTGTTGGAGCTACTGAAAACCACAGAGGTCTTCAGTAGTGCCATCAAAATGGAATTTGGTGTCGATAAGTGTGCGGTCATGCATGTAGAGCGGGGGAAAATTGTAAATTCAACAAATTTACAGCTTTCTGAGACGACGTCACTCAGATCTCTCTCCGAAGCAGATACCTATAAATATCTTGGTATGTCACAGTCTTTGGGTATCGAGGGCGAGGGCATCAAGCGGGTGTTGAGGGAGCGCTTTTTCTGTCGCCTGACAAAAGTACTCAATAGTTTTTTGTCGGGTGGCAATAAGGTGCGCGCCTTCAATGCCTGGGTGATGCCCTTGCTCACATACTCCTTTGGCATATTAAGGTGGACTCAGACCGAGCTCGATTTACTGGATCGAAGGGTGCGTGTACTGCTCACTACGAACCGTATGCTACACCCGCGCTCGTCTGTTATGAGACTGTACATCCCGCGGAAGCTTGGAGGCCGCGGCTTCTTAAATGCCAAAGACCTTCACAACCGCGAGGTGTGCAGTCTCAGAGATTATTACCTAAACAGCGAATGTGGGATGCATCGTGATGTGGTAGCTGTAGACACGCTCCTCACCCCGCTCTCCATGGCAAACGAGAACTGGCGCAGACTTAAAGTGCTGAGCACCGAGGACCGCAGGGCGGTGTGGAGGAGTAAGGAGCTACATGGGCGGTTCTACAAGGCCCTTACTGGGCCCGACGTAGACCTGCTCGCATCGGTGAACTGGCTACGTTTTGGGGATCTTTTTGGGGAAACTGAAGGTTTTGTCTGTGCAATTGCGGACGAGGTTATCATGACGAACAACTACCGGAAGTATATCCTGAAGGACGGTACGGTCGACATTTGTCGGGCATGCCGCCGTCCCGGAGAGTCACTCAGGCATATTATTTCCGGTTGTAGTCATCTTGCTAATGGCGAGTACTTGCACAGACATAACTTGGTGGCCAGGATTATTCACCAGCAGCTTGCTCTTCTATACGGTCTTGTGGGCTTCGAGGTTCCGTACTATAAGTACACACCTGCGCCAGTTCTCGAGAAATATTGTAAAAACCAACCTAAGACGAGAAATAAATAAAGTGAATAATAATAATAATAAATATACTTTACTGCGCACTACAAAGTGAGAACAGTATAAACAAAAACCTTAGACTAGTACAATGCAACAACAGGCGGTCTTATCGCTTATGAGCGATATCTTCCAGACAACCTTTGGGTAGCAGGAAATTCATAACTCACAATAGTTTGCTGGTAGTGCAGAAATTGAAAAGAGTGCTTTGAAGACACATTCATCAATACTATAAAGAAATACTACTACAACTACATACTACACACTATATACTATAGACAATATTTGAGGAGTGTCTTTTCAAAGTGGTTTATTTTTTCAGTAACTCTACTTCTAAATTGGACCTTAAATTTTCTTGAGCAAGGTTCTCTTAAGGAGAGGAATTCTATTAATACAAAAATAAGTTGAAAATACGCTCCTCATTTGATTATGATCCATAGACACAGTCTCCCGTTATGTACCTACGTGCCCAGCGTCGCGCTCTTTAATTTGGAATATCTAAACTTCTTCTTAGTATTTTTATACAATTTGACAGGATTAATGTCCTCGACTGTATTTCCACCGTTGTCATGCCAAAAAGCCATATTATATTAATAATTCTTCTAGTAGGTAGGTATGACTTGTAAAACGCTTAAGGCCTATTTACAGATTAAGCATTTGATTTCGATTCAATATTAATTGCAGAGGTACAAATGGACCTTAATATTAGGCTAAACATATGAATTTAAAATTATCCGGCAGTTATTATTGTGTGATGTTAAAAAGATACATTTGACGACTATAACAAATGCTCAATTTGATTTATAAGTTTTATGACTGATCATGGATATGGGATAATTTGCATAAGAGTGATATAAAGTTGTCATGTCTAATGTATTGGTTAATTAAACTTGTGTAACCGCGTTTTGAATTTTGAATAAATAGAGCAAATGAAAATCTTAGGCGCCTTCCTGACTTGTCGATGCGGGGGCGGTACGATATGATAAAACTGTCAGCTGTCAGTGTCAACCAATATCAATGCAGCACTGCCTCAATTTAGCGCATGGTATTATTTCGTCAAGTGAGGAAATCTCACATCAGTAAGCTTATGTCAAAGAGCAAAATACCTATGACATATCGATCCCGGCTCGCCAAGTCTGGAAGTCGCCTTATTTGCCCCAGTCGAATACCGTAACGTATACTTATCCTAAGTTTCTTTATAAATGTCACATATTCCGTGTTTATTTACCGTTTGCCGCCAATGCCAACACAACACGATTGCCCGCAGCATGGTAGGAGTGTTTTTGATTGGCATGATACCCTTCAAACAGTTTGTTTCTTTTATATTGCGTATCGATTTGCTCCTGGCCAGCCCAGGCCAGGGCATTCGCGGCCCACCCGCCAGGGCTTACTTAATATTTGCACTGCCAAGGACGGAACGCAAGCACTCGCGTGCGATAGAAAAAGATTGCCGCGCTTAGGCACTTCTGGCATACCTAAACGGGGGATTTGTTAACGGTGGGCCACCTGTACTTAGAACTATTACTTATTCTGTGCCCAGGCGTAAAGACGAGGATGAAGATGCAGCGAGCTCACCCAGAAGATGCCTTTTCACAACGCCGGCATGGAATTCCAAACCTGAGCAGTGCGCATTATAAAAGAGGAAAGGATAGTAGTAGGTAGTATAGTTTTGACTACTGTGTTACCGGGGAAAATAGAGTAGGTGTGAAAGATGAAGTGAAGATTCACGCTAGCAACAGGAATGACCACATTCTGCTGCATACTTCAATAGAGTGATGATAAGGTGGCTGCCCTCCGCTTCCGCTCCGCTCATCACCGCGCCGCGCCCCGGCCCCACCCGCACTAATTGTTTTAATCGCGCCTACTTACCGTTATGTATTGTCGTCGCCGTAAATATGTATACACCGTACATATTATACTGAATGTGCGCATCAAGCCGCGGTGAGATGCCGACTCGTGATGTGCTTGTTAAGTATTTCATGTTACATGTGCTATTTGTCTGTTTGATAACTTTTTAGCTTGAAACGCACAGAGCGCGGCGCAGCGTCGTTGCGGGGCGGAGGCGGTTTTGCGGTAAAGCTGACGCGGTCCGGGGCACGTCGCACCAAAAAACTGCGTGGTATTCGGTAGCGCCATAGAACGGAGGCGGCGTGTGTGTCATATGAAGCAGTAATCGACAGTCGACAATTTCGGAATCTCTCTACGCATATTGACCAATAAAAGACACGCAAATTGCCCTATACGCATAATGCCAACACGAGCAATCACTCGCAAAATTACCTATTAACCAATACAACTTTGCATGTATATGTACATGCAAAATTGTGTCACCTACATGTTTGTATGGGTTTCATTTTTCTTTATTTTTATTTATTTAGGTCTTACAATTTGTTTATGAATATTTAACCGCAAAATTATAATCACTACGTAGAAAAAGGCAACTTTATTATTTAAGAAATTACATTGGACAAGTGACACTTGATAACACAAAGGAAATCAGTTGTAACGCATCTTTGAATATATTAATCAAATCCTGTGCGTGATGTTCATCAAAAGTGTGGTACTCGTACACCGGACCGTCTCGTCACACTCTCCAATTTCTTCCCTGCAAATGCTGGTGACATATGCGGCAGCTGGACGATATGTACGAGGGTAAAACTGAAAGTTTCGGGAATAGAAGAAAATATCCAGTATAAGTGAGTTTATTTATTTTTATTGTTTTTCAAAATATTCTCCTTTGTATTTCATGCACTTATGCATGCGTTCAAACCAGTCCATAAAGCACTTTTTGAACTCTGAAGTAGGGGTCGACAAAATGGCTATTTTATAGGCCTCCACTGCTTCTTCTGGCGTCTGAAACCGCTGACCACGCAGTTTGTCCTTGATTCTGGGGAATGTAAAAAAGTCGTTGGGACTTAAGTCAGGGCTATATGGAGGGTGGTCCAATATTTCGACTTTTTCACCGTCCAGGTACTCAGTTGTTGTCCGAGCGGTGTGTGGGCTGGCGTTGTCGTGGTGAAGGATGATGCGACGACTAGGGTTTGTTTTTCGGAGTTCAGCAAAGACGTTCGGCAAACAAATAGTGGTGTACCAATCAGCATTGACTGTTCTACGATCCTCAAGAGCCACAGTAGCTACGTGACCAGATTTAGAGATAAACGTAGCCACCATCTTCTTAGCCGTACTGCGAGAACGAACAACTTTTGTGGGTTTGAGCTCGTCTTCGAAGACCCATACTCGGGATTGGTTTTTAGTTTCAGGCTCATAAGCGTATATCCACGACTCGTCACCTGATACTATGCTAAAAACAGCATTTGAGCGTCCCTTGTTAAATCTTTTCAAAGTTTTGCGGCACCAATTGACACGGACTATTTTCTGCTCGTCAGACAATAGGTGAGGTATCCAACGGGAAAATAACTTTTTCACGCCTAATTCTTCTTTTAAAATAATTTGTATTTGACTCATTCCAATACCCAGGTGCTCTTGAATTTCCCGATATGTCACATGTCGGTCTTCATTTATCAGACGACGCACAACATCGACGTTTTCTTGCGTGACTGCCGATTTTGGTCGACCTTCACGCACTTCGTCGGTGAGGGATACACGGCCACGTTGAAATTCTGAATACCACCTGTATATTGTAGTCTTTGAAGGAGCTTCAATATTAAAAGCAGCAACCATCCGCTCTTCACATTGTTTTTGTGTTAGTCCACTTTTAAAGTCATAATAAATCATAGCTCTGAAATTTTCACGGCACAATTCCATTTTAAGCAGTGACTCGACGACTTCAATAAACAATTGAAACCGAACCATACTTTTTTTTTTCTAAGTGGCCAGTGTGTTGAGATAAGGAAACTTCAGAGATTATAAAAAGGTATAATACATGTTAAAAATAAATTAATAAGTATTCGATTCCCGCCACTTTCAGTGCAAGCCTCGTATAAGTTATAATGAAACAATAAATTTTTCCCCTCACTAGCTCGGAAAGCTGTCTTTTATCCTTTGAAACAAGCGAGTAAAAACGCATTTTATCCACAAGTGGGGAAAGTAATTTGACCTTGGGAAGTGTTTGAGTAGCTTTTGACAGATAACAAAACGTAAAACGCTCATAATAATGGTTCGTTTGATATCAATTATCATTAAATAAATGGTTTGAGAATATAATAAAAGATACCAAATTTAGCTTTATTTAATGATTTAAGTCGTAAACCTTCAAATTCTATAAGTAAAATTTTTTTTATAATGATATTAAGTATAATTGTAAACGCACAAGTTAAGTCGATGCAATTTCAAAACGCATCGTCAGAAATGTCATCGTTGTCAATGTTAACTAAAATATACACAACTTGTCACCGACTCCGACTCACGTAAATATTATACTTATACACAACTTCCAGAGTTTTCTGTTATAATATCGTAAAAAAATCAGTGATTCCAGTGATGAAAATCATGCCTGTGGAACTTTGTTTTTTTGCATGTTGCACTTTTCTCGCTATAGTGAGGAGAAAAGTTTTGTGTTACACACGGGTGCAAAGCTGTATTTTACTTCTCGTGTGTTGAAGCACTCGCTACGCTCAGGATTCTATTTTAGAACCACTCGCTTCGCTCGTGGTTCAACTATAGACTCCTTTCGCTGGCTCGTGTTTCAATTCCACACTCGCGGGTAAAATACAACTTTGCACCCTTGTATAACAAATAACTATAGTCTTAATAAATTATGCGATTTAGAAAGCTATGTTTCCTCTTCCACACATCCATAAAACATGCAGGCATTTTCAGCTGAGCAGTCGTAGGAGATGTTGAAAATAGACATTTTGTTCTCCTGTATTCTGCAGATATTGTTGGTAAAATGGAAAAGCACTCATTTTAAAATACGTATTGTTCTTAAAGCGAATTGGTCAATTTACATGTGTCATTCTGCGTAGTAGCAACTTTATTCCGCTTATAGGTCAAAATACATATTGGTCATAAAGCGTATTGGTCAATTTACGTATCTCATTTTGCGTAGTAGGTCCTTTGTTCATTCTGCGTATTGATAAGTATGCGTAGAGAGGTTTCGAAAAGATCAAAAATATATAACCGCCTCCGCCCCGCGCCCGCTCTCTGTGTTTCGAGCTTTTATATTCTAGTTGAAATATATTGTAAAGTATCGCATTAAGGCCCTTACACGTCAAGAGATCCACTCATTGAATTAAGTTTTAGTTAATAAGTCACAAATATTTAGTACTTAAAAATCATAAGAGTGTAATTTAAATATAATTTTCTCAAACATGCAATGAAATATTGATGTTATGTTCCTTATAATAGGCTGCGAAGTATGACGTTTCAGGTGCTGCTAGGACAAGAGGTCGTTAAAGGAATTTCATACCACACTTGCAGGCCTAGGCCGGCAAAGTCCTCTTTTTTAATTTCTATTCAACATAAATTTGTGGCACAGGCATAATGACATTCTGCCACTATGCGTATTAAAAATAAAACTTTGATTTTTTTGTTGTTTATTTCATTGCATGTTTGAGAAAAGCACTGTACTTACCTCGGTGGGAAATATGGGGTTGCCCGCCTCAGACCTATCCGTATATATGTCTTCGGCCGGCAACCCTTTTCGTCCCGGCCTCTGTAGTAATGTACTATTACATTGTAACCATCGTAGATAAGTAGGAATAAAAAGGCTTTTTATTTTTATTTTATTTATTGTAGCTTACTCGTAAGTCTACGTTTACGCACAGGCGACTTGCTACACGGCATGCCGCGCGCACTTGTCAAACACATTGGATTTCTTGAGAGCTCACCTCTATACTTTAGGTGTTACAGATAGCCCTCTCTGCAGAGCCAGCATCGAGGATGAAGAGATAGCCGCCCACGTCATCCTGACATGCCCAGGGATGGCAGCATACCTGTCAAAATACCTTGGATCACCGAGGTCACTACCAGAAGTCGACGGCAACGTCAAGGGTAGCGCCAACAAAGCATCACGCAAAATAGGCGCATATGACGTTGAGTTTTGGAATCCCATACAGCCCACGTAAACCTAGAGATATGTTACACTTATGTATACTTATGTATGTATGTTTATTAGGACTAAAAATGTTTTACTCTGTTCCCTAATCCTTATAATGCAGCTATTTGTATATTTAGCTTTCATAATGGCCTAATGCGATACCCACTATTACCGGTATCTGCCGATACGGCATCGGCTCTAATACGGTAGCACTTTCTGTCCATTAACTCGATAACACATGTTGTGATTTACCTGTTTACCGCCATTTTACTCTTTAGTGTTTCACCAATCAAGAATCAATAGTCCAGTCAATCGCTGACACTAACTTCGTCGAGGTAAGCGTTTTATACACGTTTTCCTGTACATTGCGCGGCCGAGAGACGCAACGGACTGCGGAAAGTTGGGTTCACACGCAATGTAGTAAGATAACACAGGAAGACACCCACGCGATGAGGTTACGTCGTTGTCCATCAAACACATTTTTTTAATACCTGGCAAACAAGTTTACGGCCCGCCTGATGGTACCGCCCTATTCATTTTGAAAGACATATCCAACAACATACCACACCATAGCGGTGAAGCAAAAAAAAAAAAATCATCCCCACTTTAGGTGTAGGAAGGTAACCTTAAAAAAATTTTTTTTTTGATTTTATTAACATTATTCTTCATACCAATTTTCAGCTTTCTAATACTAACAATAACACAGTAAAACCTCGGACAGACAGACAGACGGACATGGTGAAACTATAAGGGTTCCTAGTTGACTACGGAACTCTAAAAAATGTGTTATATAAATGCATATACCTTCTCCGTTCCGTCGTGGATAAAAATATCCTATTAAGATAATATACGTGCCAATTCATATATTGACATGGGCAACGAGTGAACATTTGCTCGATTTTGACCAAATATCAAATGTACATCAACACATAGAAAAGCTGTGTTCAGATGCAGACATAGCTTTATGTAAATATTGTTGATATCGCTGTTTGCTATCACTTACCGTCACTTACCGTCAATAACCGTATCGGGCGATAACGAAACAATTACAGTGCTTCGTGTAAGTAACTTCTGCCATTTTTATAAATACTACGATGGTGGCAAACAAGCATATTTATTTGCGTGATCGCATCAGGAATGAGGCCATCCGCAGCAGAACCAAAGTAACCGATATAGCCCTCCGAATCGCTAAACTGAAGTGGCAGTGGGTGGGGCACATAGCACGTAGAACCGATGGCCGTTGGGGCGGAAGTGTTCTCGAGTGGCGACCACGTAATACCGAAAGGCGTAGCGTGGGCAGGCTCGCCTCACGGTGGACTGATGACCTGGTACGGGTCGCGGGTGTCTGCTGGATGCGGGTGGCGCAGGGCCGGTCATTGTGGAATTCTTTGGGGGAGGCCTATGTCCAGCAGTGGACGTCTTTCGGCTGACATGATGATGAAACAAGCATATGACCTGCCTGATTGATGGTAAGCAGACACCGGTAGCTCAATGGTCACTTAGGGCGTAAACACCATGGCGGCGCAAACAGTCGCTGCCACCAACAAAATCTATACAGCTCTATGGAGGGTATCTCTCCTACCCGGCTAGTATGATAGAAAAATTACGTTTTATCGTCATATTCACAGGCAAAAAATTTACGCGATTTGTCTATTATGATACAGATACACAGTCATATAAGCCGTTGAAACTAATTTCCAGCCTAGATACGCCGGATCACATTGTGTATGCAAAGTTTCATGTTATTCCAGCATGCCGTTTTAAAATGAGAGCAAAACTACGTTTGTATGGAGAACCGAGCTTTCTGCGGACTCTTAATTACCACTAGGTATACCTGTGAACCCACAGTGCAAGTGGTGTTATGAAAGGTGGAAGTACTTCCCCAGTTAGGTTGCTCCAAGGGGTGGTGCTCCCAGTGGACGTTCAACTCGTCCTTCAACGAGGGTCTTATCCGATAGTTTCTTCTGGTGACAATTTATAAAATAGTGTCGTATGATACGAATGGTAAACAATCAACATCATCATTATCCCAGTACAGTTGCATCCTGAAGGATGCCCGGGGTCCGCCAACTAATCCCAAGAATTCATCATCATCATCATGTCAGCCGAAAGACGTCTACTACTGGACATAGGCCTCCCCTAAAGACTTCCACAATGACCGGTCCTGCGCCACCCGCATCCAGTGGACACCCGCGACCCTTACCAGGTCATCGGTCCACCGTGTGGGGGGCCTGCCCACGCTACGCCTTCCGGTACGTGGTCGCCACTAGAGAACCTTTCCGCCCCAACGGCCATCGGTTCTACGTGCCCAAGAACCTAAGAATCCCAAGAATTAACTTTATCAAAATAATACTTGTTTAAAATTATAATAAATATCTTCACAAGTAAAAATGCATTTTGTAATTGTCGGTTTATAAGACACTAAAGCGTACAGGAAAGAAACGCCATCTATTTTTAAATATTAGAACTTCTTATAGTAGTGCTGGCTAGCGGCAATGCAATACGTATAACAAGTCTTTTACAGGTAAGAGACGCCATCTATTTTCAAATATAACAAGTTCTTAAAGTAGCGACATCTAGCAGTGGGTAGATGTACCACAATATGCAGAGCTGCTATCCCGAAACAAAAACACGAACGAAGCAAGAATCTCTCTGTTACTCGAATCAGCTAGTGCGACAGAGAGGGACATACTCGAGCCTCCCGGTGGCGGTATGTATAAACAAATTTTGTACAGGTAACAGACGCCATTTATTTTAAACTATCAGAACTTCTTAAAGTAGAGACATCTAGCGGCAGGTAGATGTACCACAATACGAACCAAGGTCAGTCAGCTGCAGAGAAACCGTCCCCTCTGCATACAAACTTCTACGCAGGGAAAGGTCACGTTTTCAGTCGTAGATAGGTAAAGGTTTTTTTGCAGCATTTTGCCAAGGTCTTCCAGGGTCTCAGTCATGACCACAATATCGTCGGCAAAGCGGAGGTTGGTGATGTATTCGCCGTTGATGTTTATGCCAATTCCGTCCCACTCCAGGAGTTTGAAGACGTTTTCCAAAGCAGCAGTAAACAATTTGGAAAAGCGTATTCTTTACCTGAAATTTGATGTCTACGCTCGAAGTTGCAGACGAGTATGTACCTATACCTGGGACAAACAATCCAGTTAGGTACGTCCAACTTCGAGAAAACCCTATTAAAGGGACAAACTAGTTGTAACAGTGTCAAGGTACTAAAATGATCATCAACTTTAGCTGTTGACTATACTAATACCTAGTATAGTATCTCCTATCTCTAAGTTGCAAATGAAGTCCACTACATTTTTTTAATTTTGCCAAGAAACAGGTACCAAATTTCTTTAGGGTCAACAATACGCTTGTGACACCCCTGGAGTTGCATGCGTCCATTGGCTGCGGTGACAGCTTACAATCGGCGTGGCCGTATTCTTGTTTTCCACCGACGCGGTATACAAGTTTCAGATTACACGCGAAAATCGTCAACTGCGCAGGTCCTATACTTATGAGTCCGCAGGAAGCTTGGTTCTCCATACAAACGAAGTTTCGACCTCATTTTATAACGGCATGCCGGAATAACATGTAACTTTGTATAATGGAGCAAAAATACAGCGATTATTAAGGTTTTCATACAAGACCTAAAAACTCGCTGTGTTTTCTTGCTAACAATTTCTAGCTTCCGGCCTAGATATGGCGGATCCCATTGTGTATACAAAGTTTTATAATATACATAATTTATTTATTGCATAATAATCATGTCGCACATATTAGTTCTTACAATAAAATTTGGTTCGAGACATGAACCCCGTTAGGGCACAGCAATTTACAATTTAAGTAGTTAATATTATAATATAACATTAATATAATATACAAGATTCGAGATTAAAATAATATAATAGAAATGTTACATAATACAATTTCAATTTAACAGTGACGGAAAATGTATGAAACTGTCATTAATTTCTAGACACTCCGCGCCAGCTCTTGTGAATCGACCTATATAGTATATCAATTATGAACTCCTTTATTGAATATTAGCATCTTTCAATTAATTATTTCTTTAATTCTTGTTTAAATATTTCATAATTTGTTTCCTCTTTTATATATGTTGGTATTTTATTTGCTACCATTATGTAACGGTAATAAGGACCATTTTTGTATATCGCTAAATTGGTCACTGGTAGTTCTAATTTATTCTCATGTTTCCGTCTTTGCGATTTGACTACCTTCTTTGTAGGTAAATGAGTGTGAATTGTTTCTGACTAAAAGTGCTGCTACCATAATATACATTGAGGGTAACGTGAGAACTTTAAGTTGCGTAAAATGTGTTGTTATTCAAGCACGGCGCTTTAAAATGAGAACGAAACTATGTTTCTATGGAGAACTGAGTTCAGTGAGGCGCTGCTCCCTCCGTGACGTCATCGCGTCGTGTCAGCCGCCCGCCCGCGAGGCCGAGCCACACCGAATGCGTGCGCAGCACGTGCGCGTGCGCGCATTCGGTGTGTCTCGGCTTTTATTTAGTAGTTGCCGCACACTGCCACGGACGGAACGCATGCACTCGCGTGCGATAGAAAGAGATGGCCACGCTTAGGCGCGTTTGGCATACCTAATCTATATGTTGCGGTGGAATCTATGTACATCAAGACAAACCTACACGGTTTCGTGATGTACTTTATACAGGGTGTGGCCTGTAATGGGAGCAATAACTTAAACGGTACACTATTGAGCTCTCCAGCAATTGTTTCCAAATTGTTTTAATTGAAAAAGTTTTTTTTTTACTCTACTGGAGTGATATTAATTTATTCAAAAAGCACTAAAAATTTATATATATTTTTAAAAGTCCCAAAAATATCCTTTTAAACCAAAAATGCGACAACGATGAAAAATGCGAGAACGACAAAGTCATAACTTGAAGCAACCTCAAAATCAGCATTGACCTTCGCGCTATAATCTCTGGGTGCCGAGATCCATTACTTGGAGGTCATAACTTTAGATCAAAATTTCTCCCAAATGAAAAAAGATTTTTTTTGGACACAAGAGGTTACTGCAGATGCTCTAAGGTAGCGTCCTTTAAACTTATTGCTCCTTTTACAGGCCACACCCTGTAAAATATTTGTATGCGATTATAGTCTGGCAAAAAAGTGGCACCACTGTAGTATCATCCCTTTCAAATCAATCTAAGAAAAAAGGGAAGACACTAAAGTGTTGCCACTTTTTAATTTCCACACTGTTTTGCCAGACTGTATAGCATGATTAAATAATTAAAAAAAACCGGGGGATATGTTAACGGTGGGCGTTCTGTGCGTTGTACTATTACTTATTCTGTGGTTCAGTGGAGCGTGCGCGGGACCCTTAAGTGTAAAATAAAACATACATGACATAGGCTAAAATCTTTAATATTAACAATTATATACTCTCTACACGTTACAATAGACTTCCATATAAATTATACTGCACTACGGGACGATGCTCACAATTCGACAGTCACACTGCCAACTGTCACTCGTGTCTGTGTGGTGCGCGGGAGACTTGACAAGCTACTAAACCACAGAGTAAGGATTTCTATGGAGATCCTATATGAGTTCCACAAAGACGGCCAGAAAAGCTCTTACGCAGCTAAATTGAGAACTGGTCTCAAACGTCAGGTGGCTTACCATAAACAACTTCTTTAATTTTGACGGGTAATGGTTTATTTGCCTCATACTACATACATATTGGTACTATTCTAATTACAAAACACCAATAAGTCAACTTGACAATTGACGTTACAGGATAATCAAATCACGTAATTGTTCGAACCTCAGAGTACCCCAGAGCAGACGTCAAATATTAATACCGCTACCGAGCTAGCGAAGCGTCTCAGTTTCAGTTTTGACAAAAACTCTTTTTTATATCCGTCTGTCCGGATGTCCGGATGTTCTCCTCTACAGGTCGCATTTCGCCTCAACCGATTCTCGTGAAATTTTGTGGGCAGGTTCGATAGACTTATATAGAATCTTTTTGTAGAGTCAATTTTTGGAAATTTCGAAAAAAAAGAAGATCTTGCGAGGTCTTCAGCTCACAGAGCCACTAGTATACTAAATTGCATAAGAGCGACGGACTTTTCTTTATGTTTGCCTCAATATCATGTCCACGTCATATTGTCAAATCGTTTGAGGCAAACAAAAGATTACCCGCCCAAATTAAAAAGGTTGTTTATGGTAAGCCGCCAGATGTTTAAGATCAGTCTAGCTAGCACTATAGCTTATACCTTTACGTTTTATGTGACTGTTTAATACATTGTATACGGCCATATAACGTGACTCGCATTCACTTTAGCGCAAAACCGCCATCGCCCCGCAACAACGCTGCGCCGCGCTCAGTGCGTTTCTAGCTTTCATACACATTTTTTAATGGGCATAAACATTGATTTCAATATAAAATGTAGTCATTTTTTTACTCTTAACAAATGTCCGTTAAAGAAACCATTTACCATATTTCAGAGGTAAGGTTAGATGAGACATGAGCAAAAGGATTTCTTTCCGGGATAAGAGGAACAGAATCCTAAGTTACCCATTAGGTCCAATATTCCTTAAGTACCCTTACCTCAACTGACGTTACAGTGAAAAAAACACTACCACATGCTAAGTCAAATTCAATCTTATGCCAATGGATTAAAAACTAGGGTTCATCTGTACTTGTTGATTGAATTTCTAGCTTGTCAAGCCTTCCAACGCGCAGGAAGCAACATATAATAGACAACCACAGAAAACTTACGTATACCAGCTGTTTATTAACTTTTAATTTAAAATAGGATTTGACCAACCTGATGGCAAGGAAAGACAAGGTCTAAGATGGAATGCTCTCACCCAGAAGATGCCTGTGCACTCTTACCCTGAAGACATCGAAATACAGACGACGGAACCCATGATACAATAATACACTCGCGAACAAAGTATACGGGTCGTTTTTCCAAAGGCATTCGTTTTTACGAAAGTAACTGCCATTTTAGAGTCAACAACTAAAAACTATGATATTAAAAAGTGACAGTTTTTGCAGCTTCGTTATATAAATTAATTTTGTAATGAGCAGTAACGCTGCTAACGAAAATTCCAAATTTCAAATTAAAGGGAAAAATTAAAAAATGTAATGCTCCGAGCAGGATTCGAACCTGCGACATCTGGCATACGCGGCCTATCGCCCTAGCCTCTGAGCTATCGGAACAACCAAGCTCGGGCACGAAATCCTTCACTATAACTAACTTATTTTTCCCTCTTACAATTCCTTAGGGAGGCGTACAGCGACATCTACCGTAGAAGACTTAGGCTTCTATTAACGGCACCAACGGGCGGTCATTTATTCCTAAAATAGTATAAGGTTGTACAGTTTATTAATCCTGTCATAATCTCTATTGAATTTTACATTTAACCTGTAATAATAACAGTAAAAAAAATAACGTTATCAGGTTTAAATCGCGGTCGTAAAAACCCATGAATAAACCAACGTTACTTAACGGAGCGAGATATCGCAAAAAACGGCATTTTTGGATATTGTTATTTTTATGACAGGATCCCGGAAATTATTTATATAGTTGGGTTGGGTTGTGGTTGGTAATAGTATATTATGTAACTACAAAAAAAACCCTTATTGCGGTTATTAAATACAGAATGATCCGAAATTTGTGACCACGAGTGTACAAGGTATGACACTCCGGGGAAATATCGTTGTGCGAGTGACACAAGCCTACGTCATCACTGCTATCGAGCCTATCGGTGGTTGGCGGTCGTAGTGAGTTCGTGTGTGTACAGGCTGCACAGTGACGTAGGCTTGTGTCACGATCCGGAGTAGCAGGCTTTGTTTCCTTAGACCATGCCAGAATTGGATTGAGACAGTGCGAATCAAAAAGTACACCAGTGTACAACTCTTCATAGGGTCTTCACACCTATCGACGCGGAATCGGCAAAAGCCGATGCAAGAACGCTTTATGTCCACGCAATTGACAACATTTCATTTTTTTATGCAGGCTTTTTTCAGATGAAATCAAATAGAGGATAAAAAATAATGACTGAATGATTCAAAAGTTCCTCATTCTAAAAGAGAGTAAGTGACAAGTTAAGCGTCACAGCGTGACAAATCACACAGAAGCACTGTTACTAAGACAAATTTACTAAAGAAAGTGAACTGCTGTTCTTTTTGTGCGCTGTGACTGTCACAATTTCGTAGTAGTGACGTCATTACTACGATATGGGCTTTCTTCACATTTTCGTGAATATTTAGAAAACTAATAGATATAAAAATATATAAAAAAATATTTTGGGGTTTTTTGTTACCAAATTAACTTAATGAGTTAAGATTTCATACTGCTAAAAAATTTGAAATGTCAATTAGAGCTACAAAGGCATGGTTCGGCTCGGATCGGCTCGGCCGACGCCGGTCGACGCGTCTACGTTATTTACGCTCTTATTGCGTAGACATAATGCCGATTCCGCGTCGATGGGTTTTGGGAGACCCATAAAGTGGTCTAAGGGTGCCTTTCCATCAATGTTTCCACCAGTGTTATGCTATGTGGAGCAATGAATATTATTGGTGGATTCAAACGCATCCATAGCAACGTAGCATAGCTCACCTCTGATGGAAAGACACCCTAAGAATGACATTCTGACTGTCATTGTGCAACTGCCGACCTGAAAAAGGGTTAACTGAGACGGCATGTACGAGACGGAGGCGCGAGTAAGACGGAGTACCTTCGCTTTAAACTATTCCATATCAAAATACGGCGAATCCTCATATCACAAAGTGTCGGCAACGCGCTTGCATCTATAGGCTGCGGTGTCTGCTTACCATCAAGGTAGGCCGTATGCTCGTTCACCGCCGTCGTAGTTTTTAAAACAACTATTTCACATGTAAACAGGGTGGTACACCATAGGTTATCTGTGTCATGATAAACGAAAACAAAACAACTATATGACAGGTTTGACAACTATTTTACACTTTTAAAATGTTCTTATCGCTTAAGGGGGACACAATCACATTATATACTTGTATAAGCCTGCGATTTGACTGCATATATTTTATTGAACAGTGTTAAGTTTTTTGGTCCGTACGCAGTACGGTGTATGAAATCTTAAAGCAATTTAAGTACAATTATTAGCCAACGAATAAGGTACAAAATACAATTAAAATCATAACTTGTCGTTCAATCAGATACATCAAAGTGAACTGGATGCACGACACTATTCCCAAGGCGCTAGAGTGCACGTTCAGATGCTTTTGACCGCCAAGTACAGGCAAACCTGCAGGCGTGTACTAGTATAATGTGCAACAAACTTGTACTTGACCTGAATCTAAACTATATATTAATTAAAAAATCACAATTTTTAGTGCGCTTCAGACGTCCAAGCTTCGCTAGTGGATTCACAGGTGGCGCTAATATCAATAGTCCTAACGTAAATGATTCAAAATTTCGTATGCGTTTGTTATTGACAGAGTTGACAAAACACATGTGAAACGAAAAATGAAGGGATATTTACAAAAGATAACCGATTGACAGTCTACTATACGCTGACAGATAGGAAGTTTAACCTGATATCTATCATTTCGATACAATGTATATAACCTATAAATCGATGCCTTACTTCGTTCGTCGTACTAATTACGAGAATCAATCATTGTCGGCCTGTTTAGCCTAGTTGGTAGTGACACTTCCTCCGAAGCTAGAGGTCCCGGGTTCGAATCCCGGTAAGGGCATTTGTTTCTGTGGTGAGCAGAAACACTTGTTCCTGAGACTTGGATGTTTTCTATGTATTTAAGTATATATCTATTAAATATATCGTCGTCTAGTTCCCATAACACAAGCCTTATTAAGCTTACTATGGGACTAGTTCGATTTGTGTAAAAATTGTCCCATAATATTTATTATTATTATCACAGTTCTAATTACAGCAAATTTTTCTTCGTAATTAGTACGATTGTGAACTAAGGGAGGTATTCCACTCATCCGATATCTTTGTCCAATATACATTTGATCAAAGAAATTGGATGATTTCATCCAATTTGGATGGGACCCCGACATTTGATCAAAGATTCCGATGACAGTTAAATCAATATGGCTACGCATGAAAAAAAAAACTTGGACAAAGATATTGGATGAGTGGAATGGGCCTCCGTCAAAGAACTTTGATCAAAGATTTGACAAAGAAATTGGATGAGTAGAATACCACCCCGCATTAAACTCATCCAATATATTTGTCCAATATCTTTGATCAAAGAAATTGGATGTTTTCATCAAACTTGGATGGGACCCCGACGTTTGATCAAAGATTCCGAAGACAGTTAAATCAATATGGCTACGCATGAAAAAAAAAAACTTGGAAAAAATATTGGATGAGTGGAATGGGCCTCTGTCAAAGAAATTTGATCAAAGCTTGGACAAAGATATTGGACGAGTGGAATACCACCCTAAGGCATCGAAATGATAAATAAGTTATAAAAGGTATTCTTACCTGGCTACTATATCACCTTAATAGTTTGTCAGTTTACAATGACAATTCGTCATACATTTCTGGGTCGGTAAGTAACTATAGTACATTCAGCGTAATATAGTACGTAGCAGCCAGTGGATAAATAGTTCGGTACACCATAGGAAATATATGGGATCCCGAACTATATGGCCACTTTGGCTGCTACGTACTATATGACGCTAAGTGTACCTAACGATAATGCGTACGTGTTATTGTCAATTGACAATCGCCAGGTTGAAATAAAGGCCCGTGGGTACCATAGTTGGTGGCAATCGGTTTTTCTGCCTTGTGTTCTTATAAACATCCCTAAAAGGGGTGAAATGTTACACATCTAAGTTTATTAACGGTCAATGAACTTAAATGTTAAAGTTAACTAAATTACTTTAAATTAATTGGGTATCATATAAAAGAAATGGTTGACTGTTCGTCTCTAGATACAATTTCAACGCATTCAGTTGTTTGTTAACAGCAAAAATAGCCTATTGCGTAGTTCTCGAGTATAAGGTATCTCAATACAGATGTCAATAAGATCGTTTTATGATTGCGTAGCAGACGAAATAGAGCCTTATTGACGCCGCTAAAAAGGCGTCTTTCCCTTGATAATGACAGAATTATGGTCAAGAGCAATTAAATTGGGTACACAATATCGTAGCTACTTACAAACTGACCAGTTTTATTTGCTTCTGAGTGTATCGAAGCAAATTCAATGTTTGAATATACCTTAAATTCTTCCCATAGTATTTTGTCACCCTGTATATTTGGTCTCCTTGGCTGTTATTGGCTATTATAATGTACAAAACATAACAGTTCAAAATGCCTTTTACCTGG
This sequence comes from Notocelia uddmanniana, assembly GCA_905163555.1. NCBI lineage: Eukaryota > Metazoa > Arthropoda > Insecta > Lepidoptera > Tortricidae > Notocelia > Notocelia uddmanniana. The sequence goes on from LR991077.1 coordinate 5,374,459, forward strand.
TAACTTTTTGGATATTTATGTCAATGCGATGAAATGGCATCTATAAAACTAACAGGAAACTGACAAGGCGTCCCTATTAAGATTGACATTGATGTCAACTTTGTAAGTTGTTACTGTGTCAAACTATGTCAAAATACTTTTTGCCACATCCAAATCAAGTAACTCGTAAGATAGTAAACTATATGCGAATATTATTAAAATCGTACATCTTTGATTCTATTGTATATATTACATTGTATGACATTAAACAGTCTACTATATAAGAAAACCATCACTATGTCACATTTCAATGTCACCCCTGCAATCACAACTTCACCCCTTTTTCACCAGTTCGACGATTCCACTCACATTTTTAAGTAGACCCATAACGGCGAATTGTCATTGTCAGATAACTTTTACATTTTTCAGTAGCTCACTTTATTATGTCTCACAAAGAGTTTTAACCCAATGTGTCGACCTGTTTAGCCTAGTTGGTAGTGACACTTCCTCCGAAGCTAGAGGTCCCGGGTTTCAATCCCGGCCAGGGCATTATTTGTGCATTTGTCACGGATATTTGTTCCTGGGTCTTCGTCGTCTAGTAGCTAGCTTTGCTTAGTTTGGGACTAGGTCGATTTGTGTAAGATTGTCCCCAAATATTTATTTTTATTTTAATGATCACAATTTCACCCCTATTCACCAATTTGAAAAAAGTTAGAAAATTGCAGTTTTTTTAAGTTTGACATTTTAAATAATTTCAACAACAGCCACGCGGCAGCATCGTTACTCAACGAGGAAGCAATGTACGCTGAATTGTCATCATATTTTATTAAATTCTCAATAAAGACGCCTTGGAAACTATATTATTTATAAATCAATCCGTCGTCAAAGGAAATCCGCTTACAGCCGTTACAATAAATATTATAAAAAAAAACATCACTATAGTCTATGCAATTTAGCTTTAAAAAAATGACTAGTTTCTTTGCGATGTGAGATCTCGATGGAGGCGACTTTCCTTTGACTTGAGAATATTTGAGGCAGTTTTTTCAATAGCAGATTGTGTCTCAACGGAGCAAAATGATATATTTACCGCGAGGGCGGTATATTGAATCCTGAGCGTAGCGAGGGATTAAAAAGTATAATCTTGAGCGTGGCGAGGGATTCAAGTGTTTTAGCCCTAGACGGAAATAATTTTGCTACCGTGTGACACATATTTAACACCTTCTATGAGGAAAAGAGTCATTGATTGCAGGAAAAGTACGACTTTGATCCCTCATTCGAGGTCAACAATGACTCTTTTCTAAATAGCAGGTGAGAAAATATATTTGATTAGTATAGCTTGCCATACAGAATGTGGTGTTGTGTTCCTGGTGGTGAGTAAGGTCGCCAGAGCTCCCGAGGATAAGCTGTGTCGAGTGAGAGACCTATACTTTTCTCTAGCTCTCAACACAACCAATCCTCAATTAAAACATGGGTCGGCAACACGCTTATGGCATAAGGAATCACGAGCGTCCGTAGGCTACGGTGACTTACCACCAGGCAGGGTGAACATTCGTTTGCAACCGTGATGGTAAAAATAAAATAACACTTATATGTCAATGCAACGATTCTTAAAAAATACCTCAAACGAACTAAACTACTGACTGACAGAATTGGCCAAGTTATATTCATTGATCTATTGTTTATTTAGGAATCGACACGTAATCTACCTTTGTAAAATATTTAATACATATTTTTATGCTAAAATATATGAAAAATGCTCGCGAGTCTTGGACTCGCCAGCGTCCATACGCTATCCTCGGGTTATCATCAGGCTGGCTGTATGCTTGTTTGCCACCGTCATAGTGAATAAAAGATTGCACGCACCCCACCCTTCCCGTCACGTTTCAAGTACTTATACGCGAGGGCGCTGTCTACCTCTATGGCACTGTCTGCCGCGATGGCACTGGTATCTATGGAGAATCCGAAGAATCCCGGGGATTCCATTTTAACATTGCATTCTCTAGAATCTAGATTTAAATTAGGGTTCGCAGTTGTATGTAAATTACAGATAATCCCGGGACTTTCGGGCCTCTTCATACGCGCCAATCCCGGGACTGCACATCCTAATCTAACTAGTGCACAGGTTTAAGTTAGGGTCTCGCTGATTAAGTTGTTTTTTCTTTGAATTTCTGTACAATTTGTTCGTCTGTCAATCTTCCCGAAGTAAATATCGTGACTTTAGTGTGTATGGGTTTTTTACTTTATTATAAAGGTAGATCACGTGTCTTGTATGTGTATGTGTGTGTGTGATATGTTAACGTCGACCGTTGCGCGTGTCCGGGGGCGGACGTCGGGGGTGATTCAGGGCTGTGGACAAAAGTAACAGACTTAATGTATGGGTCGTTTGGGGGCATATAAAGTGTGGACACAAAAAATCTGGTCATGCATGATATGGCAAATCTTTAAAATTAAAGTGGATTTTCAGGCACCGCTTTTTTAAAATAATTTGTGGATATCAAACTACATAATAAAAATACAATCATAATTAAGTTTTCTGTGCCTTTCAGCATTATATATTTCACCGATATTTTGTTGAACAGCGGTTTCTGATAATCTTCACTCGCTACCTGCTACAAAGCTACAATTGTATTTATATTTTTACGAGTTGTTTTAAGCTCATTAGAATTTCATCTTTCCAAAAACATACTTGTTTGAACTCTTTTCTACTTGAGGCAGTCAGGAAGACTTTCTACTCCAAGCATTGAAAGTTGTTTTATATGGGAGGCATTTTTCTATAAAAAAAGGCAAATTAAGCAAAAAAAAAAAAAAACGAACTACGTCAACGTGAAATCAACTAGAAAAATGTTAGCTATTGTGAAAGGATGATGTAATAAGGTAAAATTTGAAAAATCCAGTTAAAAATAAAATAAAAATATTAACAGGAGAACTTGGTACAGACTGTCCGAAGGCGCTGTTCAACTAAATATAATATATATATATGGTGGAATATATAATGCTGAAAGTCACAGACAACTTTATATTATGATTGTATTTTTATTATGTAGTTTGATAACCACAAATTATATAAAAAAAGTGCTGCTTGAAAATCCACATTCATTGACAAGATTTACCATATCATACATGACCAGATTTTTTCATGTTCACGCTATATGTCCGGATGTTAGAAAGTCCAGGCATCATAAATTAATTAATGATATCTAAATTAATTAAATTTGACGTCGAACCTAATTGACCGAGCGAGCGAAGCGTCTCCGTTTCAGTTTTCGACAAAAATTCTTTCGTATGTCTGTCTGTCTGTCCGGATGTTCTCCTCTACACGTCGTATTTCTCGTGAAATTTTGTGAGCAGGTTCGATAATTATATTTATTTCTTTTTTCAAGACATTTTTTTGGAATATTTGAAACATGAAAAAAAAATGCGAGTACTCCAGCTCCCAGAGCCACTAATGACTAACATGGATAATTGGATAAGCCTGGCTCGTTAAAAATAAAACAATACACATGCTGTAAAAAACCCACAGAATTTTATATATTTTCAACGGATATTTCGTTTATTTATTTATTTATTTAATCCTTTGGGAAACAAACAGGCAAATATAACACAGATTAATCATGACACAAGTTCATAAGCCAAATAGTTTCCACTACTAATCAATAACATATCTGTTGCTCAGATCGAAATAACAAAATAATAAGTTCATGCAAATTCAAGACGAGACTGTAGACATTAATATTAATATTAATAGGGGAAAGATATATCAACAACTGTAATATACATAGATAACCATTTACTCGACCTGTGACCTGTGACGACCTGTTAAGCCTAGTTGGTAGTGACTCTGCCTCCGAAGCTAGAGGTCCCGGGTTCGAATCCCGGCCAGGGCATTTCTTTGTGCATTTTTCACGGATATTTGTTCTTGGGTCTTGGATGTTTTCTATGTATTTAAGTATGTATTTATCTATATAAGTATGTATATCGTCGTCTAGTACCCATAGTAGAAGCTTTGCTTAGTTTGGGACTAGGTCGATATGTGTAAGATTGTCCCCCAATATTATTATTACTCTAGATTACATGTGTTGTTTTTTTTCTTTTTTTTATTGCAGAAACAAATTGTTGCAGAAATAGGTGGAAAATATCAATATCATTAAATTTATTATTGTAAGATTTGCAAGCTCTGGCTAGGAACTTATTTCTTTCAAATACGGTACGGCCAGAGTTAATTGCGAATAAACTAGAACGCGTTCGCCGATCAGGACATAATTTTAGTTTAACATTGACGACCCACTTATGTAAAGAGAATAACCTCTCCACATCAATATATGTGTGCAGTGCAAATTAAAGCGTTAGTTTATCGTTATCATTCAATAACAGAAAATAATCCATTTTCATATATTATTATACTCTAGTCCATTCATTATATGGTTGAATGTATGTTACCTGGGTGCACGGGGCCGGGAGATTGTCTGCACCAGTTACCGGGGGACATCTGTGAAAACAAGTAAATTTTTAACAAAAAAAACACCGTCTCCAAACTTTGCCAGACCCCATTCTCTTGCTATATAATTTGAGGAGTTTCATCAATTTCGCCTTACCCCATCCTCTTGGTATATAATTTGAGGAGTTCCTTCGATTTCGCCTTACCCCATCCTTTTGCTATATAACTTGAGGAGTTCCCACGATTTTTCCAAGATCCCGTCATCAGATCCAGACTTGGTGACTATGGGACCAACTAGAAAACATACCCTTTCAAACCAAAAAAAGATTTTTTTAAATCGGTCCTCAAGTCTCCGAGTAATCGGTGAACATACATAAAAAAAAACCGACGAATTGAGAACCTCCTCCTTTTTTGAAGTCGGTTAAAAATAGTAGCTTATGCAACTGTTACATAATAAGAGGCATTAAAACACGAGTGTGGTTTTGTGAAACGAGCCTGAGGCGAGTGTTCATAATAAGATCACACGACGCCACCCATTAAGGACTTACTATATGGGCGTAGATAACTACAACTTGGAAAACTCAAAAACGGCTGAACAGATTTTCATGAAACATGGCTAAGAACACTCGGGATCAAATTATCTATGACACAAAAAAAAAACTAAACGAAAATCGGTTCATCCGTTTGGGAGCTACGATACCGCAGACAGATAAGATACACAGACAGCCGTTAAACTTATAACACCCTTCTCTTTTTGCATTGGGGGTTAATAAATAGATTTATTTTATTAACAAAGATCTCACGGTTCGCTAAATAAATGCCATACGATTATTATTATTAAATAGATTTATACTTGTGGCGACAACCTTCTTTGTAAATATGTATATAGTTTGTGACTTATGTTATCGCGCATGCGTATTGTTATTAGTTCTTATTTTTGGTGATGACAAGCATCGTATATGGCTCTTGTCCTTAATTGTATTTTATAATTGTAATATTATGTATAAAGTGTAAATATAGTGTAAATACGAAGTGATGTCTCTCATTCTCGCTATAGTGGACATTGCCCACAAGTGGTGACCTACAGAATCGTGAGTGTTTGAACATTTTGTTACAAATTCAATTTCATAAGAAAAAATATGACAGATGAGAATGACAGCGTTCCTAACATCGGCCGTGTGGCCGTCAAACCGCCTCCCTTTTGGCCTGACAGACCGGCGCTGTGGTTCGCGCAACTTGACAGCCAGTTCATACTGGCCAGTATTAAGTGCGACACGACGAAGTTCCACTATGCAATCTCCGTGTTGGATTTTAAATACGCCGCTGCGGTTGAAGATATCATTACTCAGCCACCGGAAACGGATAAATATGAGACTCTCAAACGTGAGTTAATATCTCGTTTATCAGCTTCGCGAGGCCAGCGTTTGCAACAGTTGCTGTGTAAAGAGGAACTTGGCGATAGGAAGCCAAGTGAATTTTTACGGTATCTCCGGGGTCTAGCCGGCAGTGAAGTTAAGGATGAGTTGATGCGCTCGCTTTGGTCTAACCGGTTACCGTTGCATCTTCAAACAGTGATAGCTATGCAGCCAGAAGAAGCAAATTTAGATACTATAGCGAAAATGGCGGATAAAATTTTTGAGGTAACACCGCGTGTCTGCTCTACTAATGTTTCGGCTGCATCTACATCAAGTGTTCCAGCATCTGCAGAGTTGGATGAACTAAGGCGTAAAATCGATGGACTAGTGACTATCGTTGAAGCCTTGTCTATGCAACAAGGACGTGGCCGTCGTAGCCAGCCCCGAGGTGAGTCGCGTGAGCGCCGCCTCCGCTCTCGTTCTCGCAGCCACGTTGGTCGAGAGTGCTGGTACCATTGGAAGTATGGTGAAAGAGCGGATAAATGTATCCCGCCATGTGAATATTCAAAAAACTTGTAGAACGGTCGCTCGATGCGGCCGACGATAGTAATGCAGTGGCAAAGCGTTTGTTTATTACGGACATTAGTTCTAAGGTGCAATATTTGGTGGATACAGGGTCCGATTTATATGTTTATCCTGTTAGTTATTTGCGTGCACAACGACGTCATAAGACAGATTATGAGCTTTATGCCGCAAATAATACTACTATTGCCACGTATGGCTGGTTAAGCTTAACATTAGATTTAGGTTTACGTCGTGCTTTTTCATGGCGTTTTGTAATCGCGGACGTGAACAAACCTATTATAGGAGTAGATTTTTTATCCTTCTATAACTTGCTTGTCGATATTTGAAATTCGCGTCTGATTGATGGTACTACGTCGCTTACATCAGCCGCCCTGGTTGCCTCCGCTTCTGTTTGCCCGCAAATTAAGGTTATTACAGGAAACTCGCTATATCACCAGTTACTACAGGAGTATCCTGATGTAATGCGGCCCAGCGGAGACCCCTCAGAGCGCAAGTGTAAGCATCAAACGCAGCATTACATTAGAACTACTCCCGGTCCACCTGTTTTTGCACGACCAAGACGTCTAGCTCCTGATCGTCTTAAAATTGCTCGACAAGAGTTTGAGGATATGGTACGAACAGGCATTGCGCGTAGGTCTGAGAGTCCATGGTCGTCTCCATTACACTTGGTGCCTAAAAAAGATAATGGTTGGCGACCGTGCGGCGACTATCGTGCCCTCAATGCTCGCACCATACCCGATCGGTACCCGGTGCGGCATATAGCCGATTTTTCACACAATTTGAAAGGATGCACGGTGTTTAGCAAATTGGACTTGGTCCGTGCTTATAATCAAATACCAGTTGCTGCCGAGGACGTTCAGAAAACAGCGATCACGACCCCCTTTGGTCTTTTCGAGTTTCCTTATATGGGTTTTGGTTTCCGTAACGCTGCTCAAACTTTTCAGCGATTTATGGATGAAGTCCTAAGGGGTCTTGACTTCTGTTTCCCTTTCATAGATGACGTACTGGTAGCCTCGACTAGCGATGAAGAACATTTTAAACATCTACGTATAGTTTTTGAGCGATTTAGTGAGCATGGCATTTTGCTAAACGTTAACAAGTGTGTGTTTGCTGCTCCGGACGCAGAGTTTTTAGGATATTTAGTATCTTCCGAGGGTACCAAACCTACGGGCAGCAAAGTGAAAGCAATCGAACAGTTTTCGAAGCCCAAAACTATTAAAGAACTTCGCAGATTTTTAGGCGCTTTAAATTTTTATAGAAGATTTATACCGGGTGCTGCTAAGCTGCAGGCTCCACTGCATTTGTTACTGAGCGGATCGTCAGTCAAGAGTAATGATAGCATAGTTTGGACGCCCGCTTTATGTAGTTCTTTTGACGCGTGTAAAAAGAGTCTGTCTAAAGCAGCTCTACTAGCGCATCCGGACTCAAATGCACCGCTGGCAATTGTGACGGACGCTTCTGAGACTGCCGTAGGTTCGGTGCTGCAGCAACAGGTTGAAGGACACTGGCAGCCACTAGGGTTTTTCTCCAAAAAGTTAACGGCAGCTCAGGTGAAGTACAGCGCATATGATCGAGAGTTATTGGCTATATACGAATCAGTGAAACATTTTCGGTATATGATCGAAGGAAAACCTTTCTTTATTCTTACGGATCACAAACCGATTGTTTCTGCTTTTAGAAAATCTCATGACTCGTGTTCACCGAGACAGTTTCGGTATCTCGATTTTATATCTCAATTTACTACCGATATAAGATTCATCTCCGGTGACGATAATATTGTAGCGGATGCGATGTCAAGAGTAGATGTTGTTTTGAGTGGATTAGACTTTAATGCCTTATCAATTTCTCAGTCTAATGATGAAGAACTGCAACCTCTATTACGTAAAGGTTCGTCATTAAAATTACAAAAAAATCAGATTTCAGGATCTAAAATATTTTGTGATGTATCCGGTCCCATCCCTAGACCTTTCATTACAACTGAGTTTCGTAGGCAAGTTTTTAACATTTTGCATGGACTAAGTCACCCTAGCGCTAGGAATACCATTAAGTTAGTAACTGAGCGCTATGTTTGGCCCGGTGTTCGAAAAGATTGCCGTATTTGGGCGCGTGTGTGTTTATCTTGTCAGAGAAGTAAAGTATCCCGCCACGTTCACGCACCCGTACACCAGTTTACTGTTCCTTCGGCTCGGTTTGCTCATATTCATGTTGATTTAATTGGTCCCCTGCCCATTTCTAATGGCTATAGGTACTGCCTCACCGTGGTCGATAGGTTCACACGTTGGCCTGAGGTTGTTCCCTTGGTTGATATTACGGCTGAAAGTGTAGCTAAAGCGTTATTATTTTCATGGATCTCGAGGTTTGGTTGCCCTCTTAAGATAACGACTGATAGAGGGAAGCAATTTGATTCTCATCTTTTTAAGCAACTGTCAGTGTTAACAGGTTTTCAGCATTTGCAAACTACGGCGTATCACCCGGCAGCCAATGGGTTGGTAGAGCGTTTCATAGACAGCTTAAAGCTGCAATTATGTGCCACGCCAATGAAAGCTGGACTGAGTCGCTCCCGGTTGTGCTGTTGGGTGTACGTAGTGCGTGGAAGGGAGATTTATCCGCATCTACAGCAGAACTTGTGTATGGAGAGCCCATACGACTACCTGGTGACTTCTTTGAACAACCAACTGACTGTGTGGTTGATTATGCGGATTATTTGTCTAGGTTGCGCTTACACATCAGGAAGTTACAGCCTTCAATTGTGTCGCGGCATGGTACAGACAAGGTTTTTATGTTTAAAGATTTACAAACCACCTCTCATGTATTTGTGAGGCAAGACTTGATTAGGACATCTTTACAGCCGCCGTATGCTGGTCCTTATAAGGTTGTTGAAAGGCATAATAAGTATTTTAAACTAGAGATTGCGGGTAAAGTGGTTACTATATCGGTTGACAGGCTGAAACCCGCGTATGTTTTTATAGAAGACTCAATTTCATCTCATACTCCTTCTCGTGAAACATCACCTAGTGTTGTTCCGAGAGAGACACCTACCAATGTTTTAACACCTCCAAATAGGACAACGCGGTCTGGTCGCCGTGTACACTTTCCGGACTTTTATCGACCTTAAAGGTCTCCGGGGGGGCTGATATGGCGACAACCTTCTTTGTAAATATGTATATAGTTTGTGACTTATGTTATCGCGCATGCGTATTGTTATTAGTTCTTATTTTTGGTGATGACAAGCATCGTTTATGGCTCTTGTCCTTAATTGTATTTTATAATTGTAATATTATGTATAAAGTGTAAATATAGTGTAAATACGAAGTGATGTCTCTCATTCTCGCTATAGTGGACATTTCCCACATACTAAAGAAGTTTATCATGAACATTTAACGTTATTGGAACAAGATAAGGTCTTGCCTACAGATCGATCGACGTCAAACATGGCGCCGACAGCTGTCACCCCATAGAAACTTATAACAATATTCATAAAGTCATCGTTAAAATCTATACCGGTTACGACTACAGACGGCTTGGTGCACCACCCAAAGATACATAAAAAAACTCAAAGAGGTTATTACGGAATGCCTAGTTTCATTTGGATTTTTCTTATAATTTTCAAAGGACCATCTTTTTTTTATTAAAAATGTGGATTGCTCTTGGCCTGCATCTAGCCGGGGGGCAAAGTGGTCCTAAAACCAAAAAAAAACCTGGGAGTTAGGTCATTCAATAATATTATTATTATGTAGAAGTGGAATTCTCTTCCGGATAATCTTCTCCCACATAATTAAAACTTGGATCTTTTCAAGACGAGAGTGAATAGGCACTATCTAGGTACGCATGTAACACCCTCGACCTCATCATGACTTACCATCAGGTGAGATAGTGGTCAAATGCTTACCTATTATGGCATGTTTCATATAAAAAATAAACTGCTAGGTAGGTATTTTTGTTTAACACATGTGTTGATCTTCTTTGAGTGTTAAGGCGCATAGTTTTTAGTTCTAAAATGAAACAGTGTAATTATTCATTCTTAAAACACACGAGTCTAACACGAAATTTATTTATTAAGAATGTGTAAAAAGCGCGAGTGTTTAAAGTGTTATAGTGTACTCATTGTTGAAGGTCCAAATAAATGAATTGGACTTTAAATTTACTGTTAGCTCACATTCACTCTGTCTAAAATATGAATTGCGTCAAAATGGTCCTAAAACCAACAAAGCTAAGAGTTGGGTCATTAAAAAGGTCTTTAAATCTACTGTTAGCTCGTATTCACTTTGACTAAAATATGTTTTTTTTAACAATAAAAAAGGTTTGTATCGAAGTAGCGTCATCTGTTGAAACTGCTGTCAATACGTAAATGTTTTTACTAGGCGTTCTAGATTTGAATATGTTTTTATACGATTTCAGCAATGTCAAATATATCACTCTTCAGTTAGCATCCAATCTGGTGGTTTTATTAAACGAGCGAGTGAAGCGTCTCCGTTTCAGCTTTCGACAAATTTCTTTCGTATGTCTCCAGTCCAGTTCCAGTCATGTTCTCCTCTATAGATCGTATTTCTCAACCGATTCTCGTGAAATTTTGTGAGCAGGTTCGATAATTATATAGATTTTTTTTGTCAAGTCAGTTTTCGGAAGTTTTAAATTAGAAAAAAAAAAAAATTGCGACGGCTACAGCTCACAGAGCCACTAGTTACAGGTTATGGGCCCAGCACGCTTCCACTGTGGTGGGCCTTTCCTCGCTTTTTTCCTAGGAAACGGGCATTGCCTGCCTCGTATTACTTGCCACTATGGCTAACTCGGCATGCAATCCCTTCCATCCGGCCTTTCTAGTAAAATCAGCTGCAGAGAAACCTGATACTCCTGCATATAAAATATTAGTATGCAGGGGGAGGGGGGTGGGGTGCAGGTTTCTCCGCAGCTGACTGTACTATGAATTGACCTGTTTACCTGTCGGTGTGGACGCCGCTTGTCGTCTCGCTCGCGATAACCGTCGCTCATCTGTCGCCGGGGGTCGTGCTGATCTACACAATTACATTTCAATTAGTAATTAGTTACATTTTAATTACAAATTATGAACATTTCAATACTTATAAATATTTATTTAGGCTGGGTTGCATCAAACCGTCTGTAATCGTAAGCTGTGTTCGTTAAAATTTTAATGTATGGAAAGTTTGACAAGTTTCTATGGGGTGAGAGCTGCCGGCGCCATATTTAACGTTGATCAGTCTGTGATCGTAAGTCGGTGCAACCCAGCCTTAATTTGATATAGCCCTCCGAATCGCTAAACTTAAGTGGCAGGGGGCGGGGCACATAGCACGTAGAACCGATGGCCGTCGTAGCTGAAAAGTTCTCGAGTGGCGACCACGTACCGGAAGGCGTAGCGTGGGCAGGCCCCCCACAAGGTGGACTGGTGAGGGTTGGGTTGTATTGCAACGGTAATGCGTTGTGCGAGGAAGCTGCCAGCTCTTCGGTCACCAGTGGACTCGACCAGGCGCTTAACTATATCTTTAAAGAGCGAATGGGTACTGGGACCCCCGGACCAAGGGTCTCGACAACTAAAGGCACAAATATTTGTGCCGTTTTGATTTTTCGGCCGCTTCAACGGTATCGACCTCAATACTCAATCATTTATTGCATTCCACAATGTTAGTTTACAGGATATTAGACAAACATAAGTTTTAGTGGTTGAATAATATTAAAACTTAATTGTGGACCGTGTTGGGCACCGCAAATTCGTGAAGAGCAGACGACTTACTACATACATTTATTATAAAGTTCAATTTCTTGAAATTTGCATAACAGTGCTAATTATCTATTTATGTATGACTTTCTCTTTTGTTGTTAAGAACTTATTCTGTATTTTTATTATATTATAAAGAGTAATAAAAAATGTATATGGTGGAATTTTACTATTTTTATGTTTTTATTGTAGTTTACCTAGTAACTTCCACGGCGATCCTGATCACTGATCTAGCTTCCCGGTACATGTCGGCTATTAATGTGACGTATACCTCAGGCACATTGCTTGTCCGAAGACACCACCATATCGTTTCACGAGGTACACGGTCAAAAGGCGCCCACTGGTTCGGTGTGGGACACACTTGTCCCACACCGAAGCCTTACCCAGCCCCCACGGAACCAGGGACATCCCGTCCAGTCTCAATAAGCAGTCATTTATATTGCAGCTTTATCTGACAATTCAGACGCAGGTGGGTAAAGGGTTAAAAGACCACGGATCACTCCTGGATGACACTAGCACGGGGGCAGGGAAGAGAGGCCTCAAGTAGGCCATTTCCAGCCGAGAATGACGATGATGATGATGACACTGACAAGGATTATTTTTAAATTAATTCTATAATGCAATAAACAAGACAATTACAAGTATTGGCCTGCATGCTCCTTATGGAGTTGACGATGGCGCGCGCCGCCGATGACAGCTGGGTTTCATCGTTCACCGCTCGCCTGGCCACAAACAAAATACGGTATTTGACAGCAGTAAAAAAAACCGGCCAAGTGCTCGTCCGACCACGCACAAAGAAGGGTTCCGTACCGACACCTCCTAATCTACATTTAAAACCACTATTCAATACATTTAATCAAAAGAGGTCGTATCTTCATAGGAAAGTTACGGCACTTACGCCCCTTTGTTTTGGCAAGACAGTTTTTACTAGTAACTCAAAAACCTTTAAACCTATCTTGATCAATCCAAAAATTGTTGAAAGGATTTATTAATGTACATCATCATGTTTTTTTTTCTTCAGAATTTTAAAATTCATAGTTTGGTAATTAGAGGGGGGGGGGGGGGGCACTTTTTACGACATTGACAGCTAATATCTCACCAACGGTCGACTTAAATGAAAAAAAAAATTTAGATACTTCTATGTCACTTTTGAAGGCCTATATCCATAGATACCCCATACGCCTATGTGCATTGAAAATAAAATGAGACCCCCTGTTACATGTATGGGGTGCCCCCCCAAATTTAATATTGTTTTCGTAATTTCACATCATATTTCTATAGCGGTTCATAGCATACAACTTCACACCAAATTTCATAATTGTCAGGTCATAGTCCCCGACTACATCGGCTGTGACATACGGACGGACAGACAGACAGACATGACGAATCCGTTTTTTGCCATTTGGCTACGGAACCCTAAAAACACACTTGTAATTCAGGAAAGTCATTGTTGACCTCAATAGAGGGATCAAAGTTGAAATTTTCCTCCCTCATTTGAAGGCGACTCACCCTAATCTTCCGTTGTAGCTTCCCGGAGCGTTGCCCAGCAGTCCATTGCCGCTCTTATCCTTATCATGCGTGTTCATTTGCGCCATCTGCTCTGTAAACTGAAAAAAAAGTTTCTTTCAAAATAGTATTTTTTTGCAAACAGTTACATAATAATAATGGTTTTTAAAATTTGAGTTACTGTAACAAAACGAGCGCAGCAATTTTTCTTATTAAAGACTCGAGAATTTTAAGACCTAATTATGTAACGGATCACGTTTCTCTGTAGCTGACTGTACAAAAACGATAATTTCTGACTTTGGTAGTGTTCCATTCCTACATTTCTCGGTCTTTACTGTCCCAACTGTGCCTGTTGTATCACGAGCGCGATCTCGCTGTCCCTCCTGCTACTCCGTATCTGTCGTACCCTAAGCGCCATGTTGTCTCTTATGTCCCCTGTACCTGATGTATCTTGAGCGTGATCTCGCTGTCCCTCCTGACCCCCGTACCCGTCGTACCCTAAGCCCAATCTTGTTGGCTCTCATGTCCCCGGTACCTGATGTATCTTGAGCGCGATCTCGCTGTCCCTCCTGACCCCCGCACCCGTCGTACCCTAAGCCCAATCTTGTTGTCTCTCATGTCCCTTGTACCGGATGTATCATGAGAGCAATCTCGCTGTCACTCCTGACCCCCGTACCCGTCGTACCCTAAGCCCAATCTTGTTGGCTCTCATGTCCCCGGTACCTGATGTATCTTGAGCGTGATCTCGCTGTCCCTCCTGACCCCCGTACCCGTCGTACCCTAAGCCCAATCTTGTTGGCTCTCATGTCCCCGGTACCTGATGTATCTTGAGCGCGATCTCGCTGTCCCTCCTGACCCCCGCACCCGTCGTACCCTAAGCCCAATCTTGTTGTCTCTCATGTCCCTTGTACCGGATGTATCATGAGAGCAATCTCGCTGTCACTCCTGACCCCCGTACCCGTCGTACCCTAAGCCCAATCTTGTTGGCTCTCATGTCCCCGGTACCTGATGTATCTTGAGCGCGATCTCGCTGTCCCTCCTGACCCCCGTACCCGTCGTACCCTAAGCCCAATCTTGTTGGCTCTCATGTCCCCGGTACCTGATGTATCTTGAGCGCGATCTCGCTGTCCCTCCTGACCCCCGTACCCGTCGTACCCTAAGCCCAATCTTGTTGTCGCTTATGTCCCCTGTACCTGATGTATCTTGAGCGTGATCTCGCTGTCCCTCCTGACCCCCGTACCCGTCGTACCCTAAGCCTAATCTTGTTGGCTCTCATGTCCCCGGTACCTGATGTATCTTGAGCGCGATCTCGCTGTCCCTCCTGACCCCCGTACCCGTCGTACCCTAAGCCCAATCTTGTTGGCTCTCATGTCCCCGGTACCTGATGTATCTTGAGCGCGATCTCGCTGTCCCTCCTGACCCCCGTACCCGTCGTACCCTAAGCCCAATCTTGTTGGCTCTCATGTCCCCGGTACCTGATGTATCTTGAGCGCGATCTCGCTGTCCCTCCTGACCCCCGTACCCGTCGTACCCTAAGCCCAATCTTGTTGTCTCTTATGTCCCCTGTACCTGATGTATCTTGAGCGTGATCTCGCTGTCCCTCCTGACCCCCGTACCCGTCGTACCCTAAGCCCAATCTTGTTGGCTCTCATGTCCCCGGTACCTGATGTATCTTGAGCGCGATCTCGCTGTCCCTCCTGACCCCCGTACCCGTCGTACCCTAAGCCCAATCTTGTTGGCTCTCATGTCCCCGGTACCTGATGTATCTTGAGCGCGATCTCGCTGTCCCTCCTGACCCCCGCACCCGTCGTACCCTAAGCCCAATCTTGTTGTCTCTCATGTCCCTTGTACCGGATGTATCATGAGAGCAATCTCGCTGTCACTCCTGACCCCCGTACCCGTCGTACTCTAAGCCCAATCTTGTTGTCTCTCATGTCCCCGGTGCCTGATGTATTTTGAGCGCCATCTCGCTGTCCCTCATGTCCCCTGTTCCTGTCGTACCCTAAGCGAAATCTTGTTGTCTCTCATGTCCCCTATACCTGATGTATCATGAGCGCGATCTCGCTGTCCCTCCTGACACCCGCACCCGTCGTACCCTAAGCCCAATCTTGTCGTCTCTCATGTCCCCTGTACCTGATGTATCTTGAGCGCGATCTCGCTGTCCCTCCTGTCCCTCGGCTGCGGCGTCCCACGTTGGGACGCCGGCAGAGTGTTGGCGCGCCGGGGACGTCGGTCTTTGTCCACGACCGGATACACTGGCTGTACGATTGGGTACGGCTGCGGTATCATCTGAAGAGAAAATATAATACTAAGAAAAGTAAACTATATTAATATATGTACGAGAAAGATTTCAGGTGGGTTGAACCAAACCGTCTGTAATCGTGTTCGTTATAAACTGATTGTATGGAGAATTTGACAAGTTTCAATGGGATGACAGCTGACGGCACTATATTAATGCCTTTATTCATAAACTACCATCAGACATCATCATCATCATATTAACAGATGGACGTTTTGCAGCATTGAGTGCTAAAAGAACCGCCGCCGCGACAAGTACTCATGATTAAAGACCGCGAACTGGTCTGAAACTTGTTGAGCGATATTCGACCTTAAAGACGTGAGTGACCCCGTTTCATTAACTATATATTTATATAAAACAAAGTCGTGTTAGTACACCATTTATACACGCTCCGAATAGCAGAATAACTGATAAAATATCGGTAAAATATACGAAAAAAAAAACAGTTTCTCATATATTTTGTACCTACAGACGGGTCGGGAGCGAAACGAAGCGAAGAACGGCGGGGCCAGCTAGTATTTTAATATATCTCAAAATCATGGGAGTTTTCTATATAAAATTTTATAACTATACATAATGTCACTTTTATAAATTCTACTTAGGTTACGATTTTTGAATTGTATGGCCGGAGACGGTAAAAACTGTTGAAACTTGTAAAATTTATCTACATATATACCTTTGTATCCACACATTTTTATGCGATAAATATTTTCTATTTCTATTCATGTCACTGATATTTGGGGGTAAGTATAGAACTTGTTGTGATGAAGTCACGGAATAAGCCTCGCCTGACACTACAGATACCCGAGGGTACACTACTGTTACCTGCGGGTACACGTAAGGGTACTGCGGGTACACGGGGCACAGTTCGTGCATAAGCAGCTTGGCCGGCGCTCCGGTAATCATGGGACTGCCCCATTGCATCGCGTCTGGATACTGAAACCAAATAGGATTATTAGAAATAGGGCTTGCAATCCGGTACATAGATTTCAATCCCATCGGATCGAGGGTGCTTGGTACATACCTACAATGGAAGTGAGGGTGGTATTCCACTCATCCAATATCTTTGTTTGTCCAATATACATTTGATCAAAGAAATTAGATGATTTCCTCGAACTTTGATGGGCCCCTGACATTTGATCAAAGATTCTGATGACATGTAAATCAATATGGCTACGCATGAAAAAAAAACTTGGACATTGGATAAGTGGAATGGGCCTCCGTCAAAGAACTTTGATCAAAGATTGGACAAAGCTATTGGATGAGTAGAATACCACCATTGGTATTCCACTCATCCAATATCTTTGTCCAATAGACCTTATACATCTCTAACAATATTAAGTTTACTTATTTTAATTTTAGCGCTTAGAGATCATTTACATCTCTAAGGACTTTTAAATAATTGTTATTAATCGTATTTGGACGCTCAGAGACCATATACATCTCTGAGATAATAAATTAATTTTATGTACTTTTTGTTTATTTGGACAGATCGTATTCAATACGTCCTTAATATTTGTAAATTTATTTTTATATAATTGTTAATCAGTATATCTTTTTAATCATTATAATTAAGTAAGATTGTCAGTTTTTTTTTTTAATTGTATAAATTCACGCTTTGACTTGTAAAAGTGCCCTTGTGGCCTATTTGCAGAATAAATATTTGATTTGATTTGAATATACATTTGATCAAAGAAATTGGACGATTTCATCAATCTTGGATGGGACCCCTACATTTGATCAAAAATTCTGATGACAGTTAAATCAATATGGCTACGCATGAAAAAAAAAGATATTGGATAAGTGGAATGGACCTCTGTCAAAGAAATTTGGTCAAAGATTGTACAAAGATATTGGACGAGTGGATACCAGCCTGAAACACATATTTTGACCGTCTTCTTATAAACAAAAGAATTGTTGTATAGAACTCACTGTATAGTGCTGCAGGTTGTGTTGCAACATGTTGGCGACCGGGTACGGTTGCTGCATCATCTGCTCCAACTGCGTGTAGCCCATGCTGTAACTGTAACAGACAATAGTAGATTATGTCTCAAGGGAGCAAAATTATATATTTACGACGAGGGCGGTATATTGAATCCTGAGTGAAGCGAAAGATTCTACAATAGAATCACGAGCGTGGCGAGTAATCATAGTAACATAAAAATCGATTTAAATTTACGCCTATGCATTGGAGGCCCGCTCATTTAAAGACCGGTATTACTTTATTTTGACATTATTTTTCAACAAAAATTTCTATAATAATATAATATAATGTTGAATTTTTTATCCCGTTGTTTTAAACCTCATTTCCAAGACAATGCGTGTATTGTTTGAGTATAAATAAATCGAATAATTATTTTCGCTACAAGGCGGAGAAATGCTGCTATACGCTACGGCCACTGACCACTTAACCCTTAAGTGGTCTGTGGCTACGGCATATAATGATCGTTGACAGTTAGCAATTGCAATCTCCAACCCGCATGCCAAGCGTGGCGATTATGGTATATACCACCCGTGAATTTGGGGGAGGCCTATGTCCAGCAGTGGACGTCCTTGGGCTGATATGGTGGTGGTGGTGACAGTTAGCAATTTATGTCACTTTGGCTTCGAACATAATAACAAACATGGATAAGCCTGGGTCGTTTAAAAAAAACCATACATACGTTATAAAAAACCTGAATTTTATTTTTGTTGTAAATTACCGAACTTTTTTCTATGTTTGATATTTTCAAAAGATTTCGATACATGTAAAGAGTACTATGTAAAGAGAATGACCTCTTCACATCAATATACGTGTAAGGTGCGAAGTTGTAAAGCGATAGTTCATAGTCCTCATTCGATCACAAAAATCAATCCATTTTTAATGTATGTATATACATATGAGTCAGTCTCCGAACGCTTTGACGTACGGTAGTGCTTTAGTAACATTTCGGTGCCCTGTGCGACGAAGCAATGGCTTCGACCGTTGTTAAGTGCATACACTGCAATATAGTGATATCAGAAGTGTTAGCTTTTCTTCAAAATAAAGCTGATGTGATGGGTGATGAATCATTGCTGAAAATCTGCAAGGATACTTTCTCTGACACGGATATTGAAGTGGCAAAGAACCTGTTATTCGATTCTATGTCGACTAAAACGCGTAAAATTGCACGGAAAGGTGATGGCAAAACACAAAGAGATTTACAAGATATGATATCAGTCTTCAGAGTGACAGAATCACAAAATCTGCCTATTTTTGTGGCACGGGATCTTCAAAAATTGCCTGTTATCACTTTTGACCACATAGATGCCTCCAGACTTCTTAAGGACATTTTAGTTATACAAAATGATATTAAAAATATCAAAGAAAGTTACTCGACAATAACACAACTTAATGAAGTTAAAAACGACTTATTAAACCTTAAACAAACATCGCTTATAAATAACTATAGTTTTTCGAGGGTAAATTGCAAGCGAGGCGGTGGAATAACGGACACCTTTTGTATGGACAGCGGGCCGCAAGGTCTATCTCACAATTTGGACAGTTCAAAAGACGAATCAGCTGAGAGTTTGCAAGTGTCCCTGTCTTCAACTTCAGTACAAGTACCTAACAACACTATCCAGCCTACACTGAGCGCACAACATTCCTCCACTGAGCAGGTCAATACCGATATGGACGGGCTTGCGCATAGGCACAGTGGACCGCCAGTTATGACGCATGACCACTGTAAATCTCCAGGTAATACTGTCGATAATATGCGCACAGAGCCCGAGCGACTCCCCACGCCACCGGTCCCGCCGATGACGTCACCTACGCTGCGGCCCAAGTTAAAAACTTTCGCGGATGTTGCGCGCGAGGCTGGCAATTTTACAGACAAGACCCTTATGACGCAATTAGACCCAGAATGGAAGCAACCTAAGACTAAAAAGCACAAAAATAGATTATTAGCACACAAAGGAAAGGCGGTCGTTGATTCAAATAGCAAATTTCGAGCCGCTGATATTATGGTACCTTTGTTTGTATATAATGTACACGAAGATACTTTGGAGAGTGACATTGTGGAATACATAAAAGAAAAAACTCGCGTAGCTGTGACGTTGAGAAAGATAAGTAGGCAACAAGACAGTTACTACAATTCATATAAGATCTTTGTGCCGCAGACAAAGGTATCACTATTCCTCGATGATGAGTTGTGGCCAGCTGGTATTAATTTCCGCCGTTTCGTGTATTTTAAAAATAAGGCGGCGGTAGATACTACCGCCAAGAAAAGTACTGAAGTGCAAAATATCAATACAAGTGATGGTCGCAAAGGATTACAAAAATGATAGTGTTACTTTTGTAAGCTATAATTGTAGGTCAGTATCGAGATCTATTGAGACTGTAAGGTCATTATGCAAAACAGCAGACATACTAGCCCTTCAGGAAACTTGGTTGCTACCCCATGATATACCCTATCTGAGTACCATAGATTCCAATTTCGCATACACCGGCAAGTCAGCGGTAGATACTTCCACAGGAATCTTACGAGGTCGACCCTACGGAGGCGTCGCTATTATGTGGCGAAAAAGTTTGTTTACCACGGTATCCATTCTGCCGTGTAATAGTGTGCGTTTAACAGCTGTTAGGATAACGTTAGCGGATCGCTCATTTATAGTTGTATCGGTGTACATGCCGACGGACACCCCGGATAATTTGCTCGAGTTTACGGAATGTATGAGCGAGATCAGTGCATTGGTAAGTGAGTGCGATATTGCTACTGTGTACGTACTTGGGGACTTTAATGCACACCCCAACACGCTTTTCGGAAAGGAGCTTATGCATTTTTGCCTAGAACAAAAGTGGACATGTGCGGATATGGAATTTCTCGGGCTTAATTCGGATACATATACCTATGTGAGTGATGTGCACGGTTCAAAAAGATGGCTTGATCACTTTGTAATGTCTGAAAGCGCGTGGAGATCGGTCGTAGATGTAAAAGTACATTATTCTATATCATGGTCTGACCACTTCCCTATAGAATTTAAGTGTAATTTAAATGTTGTTAGTTCAGAAACACCTATAAATAATAGTACTGTTAGTAAAGTAGTGTGGGGTGTCAGAGACTCTCAACAGATAAATGTTTTTAAAAATTACTGTAATAACAGGTTTAAGGATCTCGATTTTCCAGAGGAATTAACAGAGTGTTGCGATAGGTTTTGCACCAACACAGCACATAAAAAAGTTATTGACAACATGTACTCACGCATTGTTGACGTCTTAAGCGAAGGTGCGATACTTTCACACCATAACTTATATAAAAGACACAATAAACGTGTAGTGGGTTGGAATAAGCACGTGCAAATAGCACATGACGAGGCTCGGGTGAGTTTTTTGAATTGGGTTTTTTATAATAAACCGTCTTCTGGACCAATGTATGAGATTATGTGTGAAAAGCGAAAGTGTTTCAAATCCAAACTAAAATGGTGCCAAGACAACCAAGAAAAAATTAAATTGGACATTCTAGCTACCCATCACAAGTCTCAAAACTTTGGCCAATTTTGGAAGTGTACAAATAAGTTAAATCCACGACCGAGCCAACCTGCGAGTGTGGACGGTGTTAGTGTACCTGTAGATATTGCCAACCTTTTTAGGGATCATTTCCAGATTCGATCACCTTTGGGGCCTGCAGGACCAGAACCATACTTATCATTGGGGTCCCGTGAGCCAAGCGTTCGTTTCTCCGCACATGAGATTAATGAGGTAATCAAGAACATGAAGCGTGGCAAGTCCCCGGGGCATGACGCCCTAAGTATTGAACATTTGCATAATGCGGGTGTTCACTTGCCAAGGGTACTTGCCATGTTTTACACCTTTTGTATGAGGCACGGGTACCTGCCAAATGACCTCATGAAGACTCTGGTCGTGCCGGTCCCGAAGAATAAGACTGGAGATGCATCGGACAAGCACAATTACAGACCTATCTCATTAGCGACAGTGCTGGCTAAAGTGCTGGACAGTTTGCTTGATCGACAGTTACTTAAGCATATTAATTTACACGATGCCCAGTTCGGTTTCCGACCTGGGCTATCCACTGAGATGGCAGTACTGTGTCTCAAGCATACTGTCCAGTATTACACCACGAGAAAAACACCAGTATTTGCATGTTTCCTGGATTTGTCGAAAGCTTTCGACCTTGTATCGTACAGCAAACTATGGGAAAAGCTTTCAAAACACACCGAGCTGCCAGAAGAAACAGCTAACATACTTAAATACTGGTATGCTAATCAGTGTAATTTTGTAAAGTGGGGGGGTAGCTTATCGGACGTGTACAAGTTAGAGTGCGGTGTCCGGCAAGGGGGGTTAACTTCGCCAAGGCTCTTTAACTTGTACATGGACGGGTTGATACGTGAGCTCAGCAGTGCCGGGGTCGGCTGTTCAGTTGATGGGGTGTTTTTTAACAATATCAGTTACGCTGACGACATGGTACTGCTGAGTCCATCAATCAACGGACTTACAAAGCTACTAGATATATGTGTGCGGTATGCTGAGAGCCATGGCCTTGTGTATAACCCGAAAAAGAGCGAGTTACTAGTATTTAAGTCCGGAAATAAAACTTATTTAGATATTCCGCTAGTCAAAATTCGGGGCACTCCTCTTGAACGTGTCTCACGTGTTAAATATCTTGGCCACTGGGTTACAGATATCCTCACGGACGACGTGGACATGGACCGGGAACGTAGGGCACTGTCTGTTAGATGCAATATGTTGGCCCGTAGGTTTGCAAAATGCACTAAAAGCGTCAAACGGACTCTTTTCAAAGCCTTCTGCCAGTCATTCTATACATGCAGCCTATGGGTCAACTACACCAAAAAAGCATACAGTGCGCTACGAGTCCAGTACCATAATGGATATAGGGCACTGATGGGACTGCCACGGCATTGCAGCGCATCAGGAATGCTTGTCGAGGGAAATATAGACTCGCTCCAGGCTATAATGCGCAAAAGAACAGCATCCCTGATGCGCCGTCTTACAAACAGCACCAGCAATAGTTTGCTGGCTATTGTAGCTGGAAGGGTGGACGGATCCTTTTTTGAACACTGGACACGAATGCACATCAGCATGTGTCCAGTGTTCAAATAAATTACCGCAATACTTTTAATTTAATAATAGTTTTAGAAATAAATACTTAATACTAACATAATCTTAAGTCAAACGCTACTTGTACTAACAACATATATGGATGTAACTGATCCGAAATAAAGAATAATAAATAAAAAAATAAATAAATTATACACGGAATTTAAAGTACATAACATCCATGTTACAAGGCTACTTGACATTTTTTTATGGTGCCATTCGAACCAGTTTTTAGAGAGAAGTAAATGTCTATATGGGACCAGCTACTACAAAAGCCACAAATTTGGGACAAACGTAGTTCACCGCCAGCGTCCTTGCAAACGGCTCCTACAAATGAATATTATATTGTAACGTCACATTGTAATATTCGAACCCACCGTGGTACGGGAAAATAAGTAAATTGCTGTTATGATTGTGAAATACAGCGTTTAGGTACATAGTGTCATACAATTATTTATGCAATTTTCCATGAGGATTCTTTTGTTATCTTTTATTTAACTATTGGCGGATTTAATGTCATACTTATTTATTTTATTATTTATTTAGCCCCCTGGCTAGATGCTACCCAAGAGCAATCCCATTTTCAATAAATAAATATCATCATCATCATCATGTCAGCCGAAAGACGTCCACTGCTGGACATAGGCCTCCCCCAAAGACTTCCGCAATGACCGGTCCTGCGCCAGCCGCATCCAGCGGACACCGGCGACCTTTACCAGGTCATCGGTCCACCGTGTGGGGGGCCTGCCCACGCTACGCCTTCCGGGTACGTCCTGGACCCGGGTACGTCCTAAAACTACGACCAAGACCACCGGGGGATGGGCAGCAGCATCCCTGGAGTGCGGTGGAGACACTGCGATCGCCAACCCGCATGCCAAGCGTGGCGATTATGGCATTTACCCCCTAATGATTGACACAAATAAAAAAATATAAAAAAACGCAAATTCGAATTTTTAAAATCTCATATCTTTTCATGACTTTGATACGTTTTAATAATTTGCAATTTATTGCGATACTTTGATGGTTGACTATCCATATGTATAGTAAACACCATGCTAATAATAACAAAATGCTATAACATATGGCAAGTACCCAATTTCGTCCTAAAATTGCTACCTGTCTCCGAGACTAGTGAGGCCTTTTACACAGTTAATATCATATTATCACGCGATACCGTCATATCACGATACGTATCACGTGAATATTAAAGCAAAATCCAAACAATTTTGCAAAACAAAACCGCCATAACCGCCGTCGCGACAGGTACTCATGATTAAGGACAGCGAACCGGGCTGAAACATGTCGAGCGATATTCGAATAGACGTGACCCGTTTCATTATATTTTAATTTTGAATACCGCGGGATATTAATATCCTAGTATTGTGATAATACTATCCGTGTAAAGGGCCCCATTGGTGGTGTTATAAAGCTGTGTACTCACGGGCGCTGGTGTTGGTGCGGCTCGATGCAAGCGCCGGCGCACGCGCCGCACGGGTACGCGTACTGGTACGACGGATCTGCGCACACGCATATTCATTATCACGGGTCGGAAATTCCGATGCCAATTTACCTACACGTAGCAAAGACCACAAAATAGAAAAAAAAAATACACAGTGCCGTAGGCTTCAATCAATTCTGGGGCATTTCACAAGATAGTAGTTTATCAGATCTTTACTAGAGGGCGCTACGGAAGCAATACTGTTGAAGATCTAATGCAATAGTCGATAGCAAAAACGTATAACAATATTCGTCGGCTTGCTAAGTTCCAAGGAAAAGTTACCTTAGCCCAGACTTATACCATGAATTTCCTTTTTGTTTTTTTAGATAGTAAACCGCCAGGATGTTTTTATTTTGTCAGTGAAGTTTTACCAATACTTACGCCTGGAAGTTAACACAGAGTGTGTATGTTTTATCTGCTCTTGGGGGAAAGGGCAGCAGCATCCCTAGAGTGCGGTGGAGATAATGCGATCGCCAACCCGCATGCCAAGCGTGGCGATTATAGCATTTACCCCCCATGAAATTGGGGGAGGCCTATGTCCAGCAGTGGACGACCTAGGGCTGATGTGGTGGAACCTACTCACCGATTCTAAATGTATCCGTGTGGGGAGATGGTGCTAGTTTTTGCTCTTCCATCATGGGCTGATACATCGGCTGCAATGGTTGCTCCTGAAACAAAAAGAATACATATCAAAATTGTATCACTTACCTACTTACATTTTAGGATTGCGAACGGGAAGTTAATTTTTTTATCTCAAAAACGACGTTACTCGCTACATATTGGAAGGCCAAGTGTACCTACAGTTTATGATCAGTAATAAATAAATAAAATAAAAAAACCGGCCAAGAGCGTGTCGGGCCACGCTCAGTGTAGGGTTCCGTAGTTTTTGTAATTTTTTCAAAAACTATTCAACCTATCAAGTTCAAAATAATTTTCCTACAAAGTTTTTATAAAGTTCTACTTTTGAGATTTTTTTCATATTTTTAAAACTTATGGTTCAAAAGTTAGAGGGGGGGGGGACACATTTTTTTT
The DNA here is from genome assembly GCA_905163555.1 of Notocelia uddmanniana. Classification (NCBI taxonomy): domain Eukaryota; kingdom Metazoa; phylum Arthropoda; class Insecta; order Lepidoptera; family Tortricidae; genus Notocelia; species Notocelia uddmanniana. The sequence goes on from LR991077.1 coordinate 5,399,975, forward strand.
TACTTCTGGAGCGATTATTTCCGAAAATATTAACATTATCAAAAAATGATTTTAGTAAAGCCCTATTTATTTTTAAATACCTATCTAACAATATATCACACGTTAGGGTTAAAATGAAAAAAAAAATCACTCCCCACTTTACGTATAGGGGAGGTACCCTAATAAAATATTTTTTTCCACTTTTTATTTTACCACTTTGTCGGCGTAATTGATATACATATTAGTACAAAATTTCAGCTTTCTAGTGCTAACGGTCAATGAGATTATCCGCGGACGGACGGACAGACGGACGGACAGACGGACGGACAGACATGGCGAAACTATAAGGGTTCCTAGTTGACTACGGAACCCTAAAAACAAATATTGCAGGCTCGCGCGCGACTAAAATGTTACATATAAATTACTTTATTTGTCGAGTTCCAAACTTTTTAAAAAGAACAAACAGCCATACAAAAGATGGCACAGATCATATACAGCCAATTCAAGCCGTATTTTTCTTTTGGAATCACGATGTTTTTGTACACGTGTCTGAAATAATTTGCGGTTTTCGGTGGAAAAATACACTTCAGATACAGTTAAAAAAAAACAAACGGCGGGAAAGCATAAACATCTTGACGACCTGTTTAGTCTAGTTGGTAGTGACACTGCCTCTGGAGCTAGATGTCCCGGGTTCGAATCCCGGCCAGGGCATTATTTGTGCATTTAGCACGGATTTTGTTCTTGGGTCTTGGATGTTCTCTATGTATTTAAGTATGTATTTATCTATAGTATGTATATCGTCGCCTAGTACCCATAGTACAAGCTTTGCTTAGTTTGGGACTAGGTCGATTTGTGTAAGATTGTCGCTCAATATTTATTTATTTATTATTATTTATCTTGACGTTATAGGGTTGTATTTATCAAAACTTCCTTCTTTCTTAAAATTACATAAAAAAGCTGCAGTTTGATTTTTTCCGTGTATTTTCGTATTATTTGTTCATTAGTATCGTAAAATAGTACATTACTACAGAGGCCGGGACGAAAGGGGTTGCCGGCCGAAGACATATAGACGAAGATAGGTCTAAGGCGGGCAACCCCATATTTCCCGCCGAGGTATGTATAGTGCTTTTCTCAAACATGCAATGAAATAAACAACAAAAATATCAAAGTTTTCAAAGTTTTATATTCAATACGCATAGTGGCAGAATGTCATGATGCCTGTGCCACAAATTTATGTGGAATGGAAATTAAAAAAGAGGACTTTGCCGGCCTAGGCCTGCATGATTTGTATGAAATCCTATTAACGACCTCTTGTCCTAGCCGCACCTGAAACGTCATACTTCGCAGCCTATTATAAGGAACATAAGATCAATATTTCATTGCATGTTTGAGAAAAAAATATTTATCCACATAAACATCCTTCTTGTCAAATGGCAAAATACTACCAGTATTCATTCTGATATTTCATATTGACTAATAAGTTTCACATTAAGGCTGAGTTGCACCGACTTACGCTCACAGACCGATCAACGTTAAATATGGCGCCGGCAGCTGTCATCCCATAGAAACTTGTCAAACTTTTCATACATTCAAATTTTAACGAACACAGCTTACGATTACAGACGGTTTGGTGCAACCCAGCCTATCAGACATTGAATTTGTCAATCATTTAGTACGATAATTGATTGCCACTTCAGATCGTTTCGTATTCCAAGTTTAGCTAATGGGGATATTTGTTATGCAACGCTGCAAAGTTGTTGTTTGGCGCGAGTGCTTATATTGAGAGCCGAGCCAGCGAAGTATTGTAAGATGGAACGACGAGCGAAGCGAGTGGTTCAAAAGTACAATCCTGAGCGTGGCGAGGCTTTCATGGCACGAGACGCCAAATAACTTTGCTGCAGAGCGAAACACGCAACTTTTTACCTCACCACCTCGAGGAAAATTGTTCATGTACAAAGCAAGTTGTATGTAAGATGTACTCATTCTCAATAAAGACTAGTTTAAATCTCATCTAAATCAAAGCATTTCATAAATTCCTAACATTAAAATACATGAACCAGTTTCTATTCCTACATGACTGAGTCATATTATTGTTGTACTACTCACGGGTAACACAAGAAAGAAATATTTTTTTTAAACGGCGCGTTCCGAATTTGCACGAACCGTTAAATTTTAAATAATAAATAATAATTATAAATTGGATTACATTATTAGGTATTTAATACCTATCGTATAACAAGCTAGAATGAGTGTACTCATTTAATTTTATCAATAAATAATACTACGCTGTCCCATTATAATTAATTATCATATATTTATAAACGCTTAATAAGGACCGCTCATTCTACCTTAAAAAAAAGTTAGATAGCGCATCAGCATCACGTTCGAATTTCAAAATCACTTTATCGGCTAGCGGATAAAGTGGACTTTTGGGTGCAGATTTTGATCAATAAAGTAAGACTTAGCGATTCGAAGGGCTATATCAGTCACTTTGGTTCTGCTGCGGATGACCTCATTTCTGATGCGATCACGCAGAGCCCTCTCCATTGCTCTTTGGGTGACTTTGAGCCTTCGCCTTGCTTTTTTCTTCGGGTGTCTGACCGGTAATTGTGGAAGTCTTTGGGGGAGGCCTATGTCCAGCGGTGGACGTCATTCGGCTGAATGATGATGATGATGATGATGAAAGTAAGACTTTACGAGCTGGTCAGGTGAAAAGGATTATTCACTACTCCTGTAGTTCAGTACATTTTTTGACATAACTTACCGACCTGCCTAACGGATCTTTATAAAATTATAAAACGATAGTCTCAAAGGCCTTTGTCGATGAGAATGTATAGTTACCATTCTGACTTGGTTGACGTAGGGGTATCCCTGTGCCATGGGCGCTGGGAACAGCATATTCGTGAGGGACACTGGACCTGAAGAAGAAAACAAAAATAAAGAAGAATATCAATAAGAACCTAAATGGTCGCGTACAGTACGGTTTCAGAGGAATTTCCTCCCTCCGACGCTCCGATTGTGGAATGTGCTCCCTGCCGAGGTTTTCCCGACGGACTACAGTAAGGCGTCTTTCAAGAAAGGAGTGTATAAATTCTTATAGGGAGGCAACGCGCATGTGACACCCCTGGAGTTGCAGGCGTCCATAGGCTGCGGTGACCGCTTACCATCAGGCGGGCCGTACGCTTGTTTGCCACCGACGTGGTATAAAAGTGCTTGTGTCTTTCGGCTGATACGATGATGATGGTATAGAAATACTAGCTGTTGCCCGCGACTTCGTTCGCGTCTTCGCTCCTATTGGTGGAAGCGTGATGTTATATAGCCTAAAGCCTTCCTCGATAAATGGCCTATCCAACACACAAATATTTTTTCAATTCGAACCAGTAGTTCCCGAGATTAGCGCGTTCAAACAAACAAACTCTTCAGCTTTATAATTTAACATTTAATTAATATTAGTATAGATTGAAAGGAGCTGTACTCACGCAAATTGGGATCGGCTACTGGCACGGGCGTGACTTTCGCCTGTGCCATGATGTTATACACGCCGACTTCTGGCATCATCTGATTCTGTGATACTATAGAAATATTGAAAGGAGCTGTACTCACGCAAATTAGGATCGGCTACTGGCACGGGCGTGACTTTCGCCTGTGCCATGATGTTATACACGCCGACTTCTGGCATCATCTGATTCTGTGATACTATAGAAATATTGAAAGGAGCTGTACTCACGCAAGTTGGGATCGGCTACTGGCACGGGCGTGACTTTCGCCTGTGCCATGATGTTATACACGCCGACTTCTGGCATCATCTGATTCTGTGATACTATAGAAATATTGAAAGGAGCTGTACTCACGCAAATTAGGATCGGCTACTGGCACGGGCGTGACTTTCGCCTGTGCCATGATGTTATACACGCCGACTTCTGGCATCATCTGATTCTGTGATACTATAGAAATATTGAAAGGAGCTGTACTCACGCAAGTTGGGATCGGCTACTGGCACGGGCGTGACTTTGGCCTGTGCCATGATGTTATACACGCCGACTTCTGGCATCATCTGATTCTGTGATACTATAGAAATATTGAAAGGAGCTGTACTCACGCAAATTAGGATCGGCTACTGGCACGGGCGTGACTTTCGCCTGTGCCATGATGTTATACACGCCGACTTCTGGCATCATCTGATTCTGTGATACTATAGAAATATTGAAAGGAGCTGTACTCACGCAAGTTGGGATCGGCTACTGGCACGGGCGTGACTTTCGCCTGTGCCATGATGTTATACACGCCGACTTCTGGCATGATCTGATTCTGTGATACTATAGAAATATTGAAAGGAGCTGTACTCACGCAAATTAGGATCGACTACTGGCACGGGCGTGACTTTGGCCTGTGCCATGATGTTATACACGCCGACTTCTGGCATCATCTGATTCTGTGATACTATAGAAATATTGAAAGGAGCTGTACTCACGCAAATTAGGATCGGCTACTGGCACGGGCGTGACTTTCGCCTGTGCCATGATGTTATACACGCCGACTTCTGGCATCATCTGATTCTGTGATACTATAGAAATATTGAAAGGAGCTGTACTCACGCAAATTAGGATCGGCTACTGGCACGGGCGTGACTTTCGCCTGTGCCATGATGTTATACACGCCGACTTCTGGCATCATCTGATTCTGTGATACTATAGAAATATTGAAAGGAGCTGTACTCACGCAAGTTGGGATCGGCTACTGGCACGGGCGTGACTTTCGCCTGTGCCATGATGTTATACACGCCGACTTCTGGCATCATCTGATTCTGTGATACTATAGAAATATTGAAAGGAGCTGTACTCACGCAAATTAGGATCGGCTACTGGCACGGGCGTGACTTTCGCCTGTGCCATGATGTTATACACGCCGACTTCTGGCATCATCTGATTCTGTGATACTATAGAAATATTGAAAGGAGCTGTACTCACGCAAATTAGGATCGGCTACTGGCACGGGCGTGACTTTGGCCTGTGCCATGATGTTATACACGCCGACTTCTGGCATCATCTGATTCTGTGATACTATAGAAATATTGAAAGGAGCTGTACTCACGCAAGTTGGGATCGGCTACTGGCACGGGCGTGACTTTCGCCTGTGCCATGATGTTATACACGCCGACTTCTGGCATCATCTGATTCTGTGATACTATAGAAATATTGAAAGGAGCTGTACTCACGCAAATTAGGATCGGCTACTGGCACGGGCGTGACTTTCGCCTGTGCCATGATGTTATACACGCCGACTTCTGGCATCATCTGATTCTGTGATACTATAGAAATATTGAAAGGAGCTGTACTCACGCAAATTAGGATCGGCTACTGGCACGGGCGTGACTTTCGCCTGTGCCATGATGTTATACACGCCGACTTCTGGCATCATCTGATTCTGTGATACTATAGAAATATTGAAAGGAGCTGTACTCACGCAAGTTGGGATCGGCTACTGGCACGGGCGTGACTTTCGCCTGTGCCATGATGTTATACACGCCGACTTCTGGCATCATCTGATTCTGTGATACTATAGAAATATTGAAAGGAGCTGTACTCACGCAAATTAGGATCGGCTACTGGCACGGGCGTGACTTTCGCCTGTGCCATGATGTTATACACGCCGACTTCTGGCATCATCTGATTCTGTGATACTATAGAAATATTGAAAGGAGCTGTACTCACGCAAATTAGGATCGGCTACTGGCACGGGCGTGACTTTCGCCTGTGCCATGATGTTATACACGCCGACTTCTGGCATCATCTGATTCTGTGATACTATAGAAATATTGAAAGGAGCTGTACTCACGCAAATTAGGATCGGCTACTGGCACGGGCGTGACTTTCGCCTGTGCCATGATGTTATACACGCCGACTTCTGGCATCATCTGATTCTGTGATACTATAGAAATATTGAAAGGAGCTGTACTCACGCAAATTAGGATCGACTACTGGCACGGGCGTGACTTTCGCCTGTGCCATGATGTTATACACGCCGACTTCTGGCATCATCTGATTCTGTGATACTATAGAAATATTGAAAGGAGCTGTACTCACGCAAATTAGGATCGACTACTGGCACGGGCGTGACTTTCGCCTGTGCCATGATGTTATACACGCCGACTTCTGGCATCATCTGATTCTGTGATACTATAGAAATATTGAAAGGAGCTGTACTCACGCAAGTTGGGATCGGCTACTGGCACGGGCGTGACTTTCGCCTGTGCCATGATGTTATACACGCCGACTTCTGGCATCATCTGATTCTGTGATACTATAGAAATATTGAAAGGAGCTGTACTCACGCAAATTAGGATCGGCTACTGGCACGGGCGTGACTTTCGCCTGTGCCATGATGTTATACACGCCGACTTCTGGCATCATCTGATTCTGTGATACTATAGAAATATTGAAAGGAGCTGTACTCACGCAAATTGGGATCGGCTACTGGCACGGTCGTGACTTTGGCCTGTGCCATGATGTTATACACGCCGACTTCTGGCATCATCTGATTTTGTGATACTATAGAAATATTGAAAGGAGCTGTACTCACGCAAATTAGGATCGACTACTGGCACGGGCGTGACTTTGGCCTGTGCCATGATGTTATACACGCCGACTTCTGGCATCATCTGATTTTGTGATACTATAGAAATATTGAAAGGAGCTGTACTCACGCAAATTAGGATCGGCTACTGGCACGGGCGTGACTTTGGCCTGTGCCATGATGTTATACACGCCGACTTCTGGCATCATCTGATTTTGTGATACTATAGAAATATTGAAAGGAGCTGTACTCACGCAAATTAGGATCGACTACTGGCACGGGCGTGACTTTGGCCTGTGCCATGATGTTATACACGCCGACTTCTGGCATCATCTGATTCTGTGATACTATAGAAATATTGAAAGGAGCTGTACTCACGCAAATTAGGATCGGCTACTGGCACGGGCGTGACTTTCGCCTGTGCCATGATGTTATACACGCCGACTTCTGGCATCATCTGATTCTGTGATACTATAGAAATATTGAAAGGAGCTGTACTCACGCAAATTGGGATCGGCTACTGGCACGGTCGTGACTTTGGCCTGTGCCATGATGTTATACACGCCGACTTCTGGCATCATCTGATTTTGTGATACTATAGAAATATTGAAAGGAGCTGTACTCACGCAAATTAGGATCGACTACTGGCACGGGCGTGACTTTGGCCTGTGCCATGATGTTATACACGCCGACTTCTGGCATCATCTGATTCTGTGATACTATAGAAATATTGAAAGGAGCTGTACTCACGCAAGTTGGGATCGGCTACTGGCACGGGCGTGACTTTCGCCTGTGCCATGATGTTATACACGCCGACTTCTGGCATGATCTGATTTTGTGATACTATAGAAATATTGAAAGGAGCTGTACTCACGCAAATTAGGATCGACTACTGGCACGGGCGTGACTTTGGCCTGTACCATGATGTTATACACGCCGACTTCTGGCATGATCTGATTTTGTGATACTATAGAAATATTGAAAGGAGCTGTACTCACGCAAATTAGGATCGACTACTGGCACGGGCGTGACTTTGGCCTGTGCCATGATGTTATACACGCCGACTTCTGGCATCATCTGATTCTGTGATACTATAGAAATATTGAAAGGAGCTGTACTCACGCAAATTGGGATCAGCTACTGGCACGGGCGTGACTTTGGCCTGTGCCATGATGTTATACACGCCGACTTCTGGCATCATCTGATTCTGTGATACTATAGAAATATTGAAAGGAGCTGTACTCACGCAAATTAGGATCGACTACTGGCACGGGCGTGACTTTGGCCTGTGCCATGATGTTATACACGCCGACTTCTGGCATCATCTGATTCTGTGATACTATAGAAATATTGAAAGGAGCTGTACTCACGCAAATTGGGATCGGCTACTGGCACGGGCGTGACTTTGGCCTGTGCCATGATGTTATACACGCCGACTTCTGGCATCATCTGATTTTGGATCAGCTGGGGAGGCGATGTCATCTGGGAACGCATGATATACTGTTTTAATTTTTTTGTTTAGTTGCATCCATGGATATTATTAATTCTCAGAACCTAGAAACAGCTGAAGAAGTAGCAACGCTATCTAAATACGGAATTTAATGTTACGAGAGAGATCTGTATGGTTCATTTAGTTTAGATCGTGTTGCTTAGAATGCTTAGTTACTTCTGCCACATAATAAGTATTAAGTACTGCGTACAGAAGGCCCACCGTTAACAAATCCCCCGTTTAGGTATGCCAAAAGTGCCTAAATGTGGCTCTTTTGGCTCTTTCTATCGCACGCAAGCCCGCAATGTACTTGCAGCGGTGCGATGAAGTCACGGAGTGAGCCGCGCCTACTTCTACTGCTGACTTTACGCTCTGCTAGCCCTCTAGATGTGACATAATAGTACATTACGATACAAGTGCAGAGAACAGGAATTTCGCAACGAGTGGTGATAAATTAACGTTTTACAGTAATTATGGCTCTTTAAAGTTTCGACATATATACGTAATCTGTTGATTATCGCACTCGTGTGTACTGTAATAGTACATTACGATACAAGTGCAGAGAACAGGAAATTCGCACGTGTATCGTACAACGTTTTACAGTACATATGGCTCTTTAAAGTTTCGACATATGCACGTAATCTGCTGATTACCGCACTCGTGCGGTAAAGTGGCACCATATGTACTGTAAAATAAAATTACCTCATCAGTCCTAAATCCCTTGTGATAGTGGTGCGGCACGTATTGCGGCACCTCAACGCTATCCTGATTGGTCAGCTTGTTGATCGAAGGCATCTGATTGCTCGCCGTGGCTTCGGCCGCTCTCTGATTGGCCAGCGGGTCGAAAGACGGCGGTCGCTGGTGGGGTGACGCGTCAAATGTTCGGTTTTCGAATACCCTCTGATTTGGTGACTCGTAGGGCCTTGAAAAGTAAAAAAAAAACATTAAAAAAAACAACGAATAATAATATTGAGCAACATAACAACATCAATAAAACTACTGGCTCTGTGAGCTGTAGACCTCGCAATTTTTATTTTTTCAAATTTTGAAAATTTCACGGACTTGCCAAAAAAATTCTATATAATTATCGAGCCTGCTCACAAAATTTTAAGAGAATCGGTTGAGAAATGCGACCTGCAGAGAACATCCGGACAGACAGACATACGAAAGAATTTTTGTCCAAAGCTGAAACGGAGACGCTTCGCTCGCTCGATCAATTAATCGCTGTATTAATTACCGCAGAAAGTCAATAATTTATAACATAAAAATATACCGCGTGGAAAGATCGAATGCTATATTGATGGCAACTACCTTAAATATTGGATTAGCACATTCTATGTAAAGGAGACTTTCCTTTATTTTAAAACAATAAATCCTGCCTTTATGGATTTATGAAAAATCTCTGGTCTTAGTCGGGACTCTAACCGGACAAAAAATAACATGCCGTATTTTATGATGCAGATCGAAAGGGTTACTGATAAGATTCATTTTCCTCTAAATAACAAGCACAATAATAATTTATACCAAAATAATTATTTTTAAGAAAAAAAACCCGACTTCAATGGGGGAGGCCGGTGAAAGATTATTATACTTAGATGGTGCACTCTTAGATTCCATACAATAAAATAAAAATGGCTATAAGTATGTTTATAATGGTAGAAGACTAAGTACCCTCAATTCCTCATGGAATCCTCCATCAGAACGCAAGGTTGACGAAAATGTGTCCTGAAAACCTAGCTTGCTTGACAAACAAAACGAAGAGAACAAATCGCCAAACATGAACTATGCGTCGTTGAAGAGTTCCGTTCTGATCATCATCAGCAGTTCCACTTTATCAAATGTCACTTTTTTGAATGAAAATGCTTGATTAGTTCATGAAAATACTAAAATCACTATTTGTGTGCCTTTCACATTTGAGGAGTTCCCTCGATTCCTAATGGATCCCATCATCAGAACTCGAGCATGACAAAAAATAATCGTGGAAATAAAACTTGCTTAACAAACACAGCTAGAAGGACAAATTGCCATACGTGAACTTTTCGTCGTTGAAGAGTTCTGTTCTGATCATCATCAGCAGTTACACTTCATCAAGTGTCTCATTTTTGGATAAAAATGCTCGACTTGTTGATAAAAACATAAAAATCACTATATGTTTGCCTTTAAGATTTGAGGAGTTCCCTAAATTCCTCATGAATCCCATCTTCAGAACTGCGTGTTGACAAAAACGGGACCAACTAGAATATATATACTTACAATCAAAAAAAGAATTTTCCAGATCGGTTAAGAAATGACGGAGTATGGAGTAACAAACATTAAAACAAAAAAAAAAACATACAACCGACTTGATAACCTCCTCCTTTGAAATCTTGAAGTCGGTTAAAAAAACCGACTCCAATTTGTGGTTTCCGTGAGCCAATCCAATCCAATGCTTGGTTACCTACTACAGAAAATACCGAAATCGGCATATGCGTGTCTATCAAATTTGAGGAGTTCCCTCGATTCCTCTTAGATCCCATCATCAGACCTTCACCAAATTTAGATGAGACCAATGTCGGGGTACGTGCTTTGAAACTAAAAAAGAATTATCAAAATCGGCCAACGTGGTCAATAGTTATCGGTTCAATAGGAACGAAACGGCCAACGTGGTCAATAGGAAAGTCTGCTTTGCACAGAATGTGCTATTTCCAATATTTAAGGTAGTTGCCAACCATGTGGCATTCGATCTTTCCACCCTGTATAGTGGGCTAAATGGGCCGCCGAGAGCAGCGCTCATGATTATTGATTAAGGACCGCGTACCAACCGGTCCAAAAATTTCGAGCTATATTTAACATTTAATTATTTATTGGTTTTGTTGTTCGGATAAATAAATTCAAAAAAAAAAAACCTTAAAAACGTGAGTGACTTTTTTAACCGACTTCAAAAAAAGGAGGAGGTTCTCAATTCGTCGGAATAATTTTTTTTATGTATGTTCACCGATTACTCGGAGACTAGTGGACCGATTTCAAAAATTCTTTTTTTCTTTGAAAGGGTGTGTTTTCTAGTTGGTCCCATTGTCACCAAGTCTGGATCTGATGACGGGATCTTGAAAAAATCGAGGGAACTCCTCAAATTATATACCAAGAGGATGGGGTAAGTAAGGCTACATCGAAGGAACTCCTCAAATTATGTAGCAGGAGGATGGGGTCTGGCAAAGTTTGGAGTCGGTGTTTTTTTGTTAAAAAATTCATTTCATTATAATTTAAGTTAATAAATAAACTCGTGGGATTTTTCTATATACCTAAACTAAAATATAACAAGTGTTATATTATGCATAAACATATTATTAGATTAGTTGATAGCAGCTTTCTGAGGTAAAATATTTGGGCGCGAAAATCAAAGCAGGGATTAAAATTAACCTTCAATCAATACCTTTGGTTAACGGTTTCGAATTCCGTCCTCTGGCTCGGTTCAAACGATTCCATCTGATTGGCCGGCTCGAACGTTTGAATCGGGATCTCCGGCCGCTGATTGGCCGGCTCGGCGACAGTTCTATTGGCAGCATCGTAAGCGGGCCTGTGATTGGGCGTTGGCTCCAACGGCGCCGGATTGGGTTGTTCCGCTTGTTCATAACGGTTTTTCACCGGGCTTGAGGGTATTGGTGTTGTTTTCTGCTCTGGTTGAACTGGAATCTGTGGAAATAATCATTTTGACGTTCCAATCTCAAGATTGAATCAAGTGATTGACCAAGGATCAACGCACAGGGCAAGCCCTTAGGGCTAGGAACTTACAATATTGCAAACGTATTCCTCTTATGATGTAAGCATCCACTAAGGAAGGATTTTTCAAAATTCAACTCCCCAGGGGGTGAAGTAAGGGATAAAAGTTTGTATGAAACTTTCTATTCCTTGGACATGTTTGCATAGCATTTCGTATGAATTGAGTACGGCAAAAATAACAAGTAACGTATTTCAGCGTTTTCCTAGATTCAAACCCTAAGAGGGTTAAATAAGGAATGAAAGTTTTATATAAACGCACAGGCCAAACCCTTAGGCCTAGAAACTTGAAATTACGGCAGGACTGTTTCTCTCGTGGCCAATTTTACGTGGCATGCTCATGGTGTTAGTACCTATAAAGAAAGTTGAAAGAAGCTGTAAAGTAAAAGTACGCGAGCGAATCCGAGAGTTAGTAACTAACTAATAAAAGTCTTTTAATATAACAGCATAAACACCTTTGTTTTTGTGTTGGGGGAATGCCTCGACGCACCGTTCGCCCGGACGAAGGGGGGCCGGACGAGTGTGCGGGACTCCTGGGCAGAAGGTGCAGACTACCCACTAAACCCCCAACGATTGTCCAACGATGTCGCTTATAGGGAGGGCCAAATGCGTCGAGCTCTCTTTCCGCGGCCTCCTTCTGAGCCATTATCGACTTGCAGAATGAGGCCATTACTTCCCAGGACCTCTCGCTATCGAGCATTTTAGATACAATGATCGGCAGCGAGAGGTCCCCACCCACTACAGTGGCCAGATGTATGATGAGATGCACACCTCCAGTGTGTGGCGCGCGTCATCCACTGCTGCGGCACACCCATAGCAGCGGGAACAGCATAAACACCTACACTAACCTTTATATAGGGTATTTTTGCGTTAGAGTTTGTGTGCCACCACCATATCAGCCCAAGGACGTCCACTGCTGGACATAGGCCTCCCCCAATTACGTGGGGGGTAAATGCCACAATCGCGACGCTTGGCATGCGGGTTGGCGATTGAAGTATCTCCACCGCACACCAGGGATGCTGCTGCCCATCCCACGGTGATCTTGGAAGTAGTTTTAGGACATACCCGGGTCCATGAGAGTAGAATAAGTTTACCTTGTCGCTGGGGCGGCTGTTGCACGCGTCGTGCCGCCGACACTCGCAGCAACACTTGTTGCGGCCTTCGTCGCAACGACACTCCGCTTCTGCGACAAAATAGAATAATACTTGAGTGATTCAGGTTAATTAAATAAAAAAAGTGGTGCGCCGGCCGTTTTAGAGCCAAGTGGTCTTACTAGGGACGACGGCAAGAGGCCCCTACGGCATGACGCTCGTGCCCTGGAGCTTGGGACGGCCACTTGTTTGAACCGCCACTTGCGTCGATACCCTTGCGCCGTCCCATCTTCCTGGAACCTCAATGAGGGCTGGTGCTGCCGCCGACTCAGCCGAGTCACTCAAAAGCCGCAAATATGCCGCCACATCGACAGTGGCTACGTATTTGAGCCTTTCGGAGTAGAGACCTTAGGGCCGTGGGGCACCAATGCTCTAAAACTTTATAAAGTTATTTCAAAACGCCTTGTCGACGCTTCTGGTGACCAGAGGGCTGGCTCATGCTGCTGGACCAACGTATTAGCATTGCTATACAACGTGGCAACGCGGCAAGCCTCTTGGGCACCTTACCGCCTGGCGCCGATTTGGCTCAAGTTTTTTATTTATAGTGTTGCTGTTTTTTATTTTTTATTTATCTAGCCTTAGCTTTGTTTTTTAAAATATTTCTTTCGTTATTACTATTCTTGTAAATACTGTAAATACGACACTTAACCGCAAAAAAATAAAAATAAATAAATATTAGGTGACAATTTTTACACAAATCGAACTAGTCCCATAGTAAGCTCAATAAAGGCTTGTGTTATGGGTACTAGACGACGATACATTAAATAGATATATACTTAAATACATAGAAAACATCCTAGTCTCAGGAACAAATTTTTCTACTCGCCACAGAAACAAATGCCCTTACCGGGATTCGAACCCGGGAGCTCTAGCTTCGGAGGCAGTGGCACTACCAACTAGGCTAAACAGGCCGACTTAAACCTTTGAATACATATAAAAAAGAACTTACAACCGAATTGAGAGCCTCTTCCTTTTTTGTGAAGTCGGTTAAAAATAATGTGTATAAATACAGTATGGGGTTCTTCAAGAAAGAGTGTATAAATTCTTAAAGGGCCGGCAATGCGCATGTGACAGCCCTAGGAGTTGCAGGCGTCCATAGGCTGCGGTGACAGCTTACCATCAGGCGGGCCGTAAGCTTGATTGCCACCGACGTGGTATTAAAAAAAATACTTCTGTGCTCGGTAGTTTACATACGCGACACAACTCAATGGCCACAAATAATATTTCTGCAGAGACCACATTGTACCTGTCTTTGTGTTAATATCAGTATTGCGCACATGACGTTGAAATACGTTCGAGGAAAATCGCTATACTGGTATCGTATTTAGGTAGGCGTCATGCCTCTGGACAGTCAACATTGAAAATATCATCTACAAGATGTAACAAAGTACAGTCAGATCCATTGAAAGGCAAATTTTCCAAAAAGTACAAGCTTGTAGCAAGTAAATATATTAATACGTGTATATTGAAGCATTCATTGTCCATTATTGTGTAATTTATTGTGCAAATTAACCAAAATAAAGAGTAAAACCCGAATTTTGAAGAAGTTAACAGTACAAGTAAAATGATGATGTAGGTATACACAAAAATCTGCTATTACTCATATATAGGTACAAAGTGGGCCCTGTAACTGGAGCAAATATTTAAAAGGACGCTTCGTTAGAGCAACTGCAGTCCAATTTTTTTTAAATAATTTCAATTCGGAGAAATTTTGATCTTAAGTTATGACCTCCGAGTAATGGATTTTGACACCACGAGGTTATAGCGTATTAGTCAATGCAGTGTGTAAGGTGAGTAGTATCAAGTTATGAATGATAATTGTCTTTACATTTTTTGTCTTCAAGGATATTTTTGGTATTTTTTTTCTATTTTGTTGACTTTTTAAAATAAATTGTCATTAATGTCACATTAGAAACGTAATTAAAATACACGTAATCCATCTATAAAGATGAAAAACAAAAAAAGTATTTTTTTTAATTATTGGAAATAATTATTGGAAATAATTGTTGGCGCGCTAAATAGTGCACCGTTTAATTTTTTGCTCTTGTTACAGGGCCCACCCTGTACATAACCATTTTTTTTCAAAATTTCCAATTTATTCCATGCAAATGAAAATAAAATGACCGGGCTTATTGACAAGTGTAATTAAAAGTAATTTTGCATTTATATTTACCTGTATCGATGAACGAGTGTTGTTTCTCCAGTCGCCCCCGCCTCTTTTCGCAATTTTGAATCTGAAACAAGGAAAAATATGTTTGATAAGTTTCTGCCAATAATTTAATTTTTGGTACAAATGCTTATAGCCGGATGTACCGTTTTTTCCAGTCTTCAACTAATCTTTGTTTAGAATTTGCCATGGCCACCTTCTGTTTCCATCATCAGATCAGCTAGCAGCATAATATTGCATTGTCACCGAACTTACATAAGTGTCAAGTAATTACAAAATGCCAAAATTAAGCTCAACCATAGTACTGTCACTATTTAAAAATGCGGCAGCGTGTCTAGCCAAGTTCACGCCAAAAGGAACTGGCGTCGGGCGTACGATGGTTGCAATTTTATCACGTATCGTCCTGGAAAAGACGCCCGTTACTCTCGCACTCGCAGACTTGTCAGTACGCGACGAATCCACGACGATAAGTGATAAAATGGCAACCATAATAGGCCTGTTACGAGTATTTACACGAACCATTTGGAGCCACTTTTGACCCCTCAATAACTCTTAATCTATTTAACACAACAACGAGCACCCCAAATTTCATAAATATAGGTGAAAAGGTTATTGAGATATTATCGTCTAAAAATCGGCATTTTTACCACTGACTGAGTGACTGACTGACTAATAATCAAAAACCTAACCCACGCCCAGGTGACCTAGAAAGGTGAAATTTGGCATCTAGCTGGGAAATTATGTGTATACAAATAAAAAAATCAGACAGCAGTGATTATTCAGCTTTTATTATTTATGCTTAGAACCCAGAACTCCGTATTTTTTTTGTTTGAGATACTGCTTTATAGGTATATTTCTACTGTGGCTGTGGCCTCTCTTGTGTATATGTATTATGTAATATTCAAAATTAACCTATTCTATTGATTAGTAAATTTTTGCGGTTTAATGCCGTGCGTCAATCGTGAAGCTAAAGGGTATATATACAACTAAAACATTCTTCCAACAGGAAAATTACGATCCTGAAATAAGCCAGACGACGTGCTAAAGGTGTATAAGGTACGTACCTATTTATTCAATTATGTTTAAAATAGACTCTTGTAAATAGCGTGATTTAAACAGACATCGTCTGAGCCATAGAATCTTCTAGACTCTAAAGGAGGGTTCCGTACCGGCGCCTACTAGTCCACATTTAAAACTACTATATAATACATTGAATTAAATAAAAAATCGACTAAGAGCATGTCGGGCCATACCTACTCAGTGTATTCGTTCGTAATTCGTAATTCGTTCGTTGTTCGTAATTGCCCAAAGAACTTACTTTAAAAAAAATCAATAACAAGCAAAAGGGAATACCTTCGCAGCGTTTCATACGTCTTTAACTAAGAAGGGAAGACTTTTTACGTTAACACAAAAACGGCTTAACTCATCATCTCCGCTATAGTTTTCGTTGAAAGTCTTTATTATGCTTTACTTTCATGTTTTTTTTTTCATATTTTTTGGACCCATAGTTCAAAAGTTAGAGGGGGGACGCAATTTTTTTTTCTTTTGGAGTGAATATTTCCTAAAATATTCACTTTATCAAAAGATGTTTGATGAAGACCATTATTCATTTTGAAAGACCCATCCAACAACACCCCACACCTTCCTATTATTTTCATAATTGTATTACTTATTGTATCCGACTAACCCGTCTGTAAAATCGGACGGACAGATATGACGAACCTACAAGGGTTACGGAACCCTAAAAATGTCATTTCAATGTAATTAAGAGGTTGCAATCGTTTCAATCCGGGTGGAACAGGTTAAAACGAATAAAAATGAAACGAATTTTTTTGAATCTTATTTCGGCAAAGTTATTAGTAACTATTAGTAGTTAGTATGAGAAACTATTTGAGTCATTTTTAAAACCGTTAACTCGGTTATTAAAAGGTAAAAAATAATACAGAATGATGTACTTTTATATATGTCTTGTTGTTGTAGTGTAGTTTAGAATTTAAACGATCGATCTTGTCGACGTTACTTTGTTTCCCTAGAATATCAGAAGATAATATTGAACTAATTTCATTTATTTCGTCCATTTATTAAGTTTCAAAGATAACATGCCATTTTTTCAGTTTCAATGTTATTTCCTTGAAATCGCATGACATTGGTATTTGTTGGTAAAATATACGTAATAATAAACATTATCACCAAATTTCAAAATCATAGGTCAATGGGAAGTTAAAAAATTCTTCGGAACAAAATGTGTTACAGACAGACAGACACGCGAGTGACAGCAATAAGGCTCCGTTTGGACCCTTTGGGTACGGAACCCTAAAAAAGAGGTACAGTTTGCCAGCTGCTGCGTCAGGACAGCAATGAATGATTTGCAACTTTTTAAATTTGCGCTACTTAGTCAATAAAAAAAAATCTTGGATTATTTTTCCGACAGTGGCGAACATTTCTGAGGATATGGGAGAAAAATGGTTTTACGCTACAAATATTGTCATGTAGTAAGATGAATACATATAATTCTAAATAACATTCCTGTTACAGGCACCATGAGGAAAACCTACGCTTTGTGCGCGCTGGCCTTCATTAATGTGGCGTTCTGTCGTCATTTACCTAACAGTAACACTAAAAATAATATAGCTGGCTATAACAGCGGACCAATGGAAAACGACACAAATTACCCTGTTAACAACGACTCACCAATCGAAATCGAAGAAAAAGAAGGAAAAAAAGAGCAAGCAAAGAAATATATTGATCATGAGGTATACGATCTACAATCGATCGAAGGCGAGATGAACGACGATGAATTCACAGAAGACATTGAAGATGTTGAAAATGATGAATATGCAGACTACGAAGATAGTGAAGAAATGAAAGAGAGAAGAGTTAAGAAGTCTATTAGATCACCCCTAAATAACTGCCTACCAGGCAGACATTCGAGAAGATTTGGAGCGATACGCTTTTGTTTCTAGATATAAAATTTATTGGTTGCATAAAGAAGATATACAATTTAAATAGGAAATTCGTTAAGGGCTTAGTGTTCCTCGGCTAAGCTCGGGGCCGTGGCTTTATTGTTGTGTCCATAGGGTGTAAATGGCACAATCGTCACGCTTGGCATGCGGGTTGACGATCTCAGTATCTCCACCGCACTCCAGGGATGATGCTGCCCAATGCCCGTCCCCCGGTGGTCTTGGTCGTAGTTTAAGGTTATACCCGGGTCACTATAATAATAAATAATAATAAATATTCTTTATTGCACCACTTAGTGATAAGTTGTACAGTAGCACTATATTTGAATACTGCGAATTAAAAATGTGCATCTTGTTGCTACACTCTCGAATAGTTATAAGAATACCAAATTCTGAATGATAACAATCATGATACATTTGTGGCTCTTTTTAAAGAATTTTGACAATATCTCGGCAGTTGATAGGATCATTTTGTAAATTTCTAGGCAATTTATTGAAACAGGTGCTACTTTACGAAATTTCATGATGAGATTGATGAGTTTCTAGAACAATATCCATTTGCTATTCCGGGCTTTAGTGGAGCAGCAAAATAATATTGTTTCAGAATAAATTCGCGGTAGTCAATTAGGTGATGTGATCATTTGATCAACTAAATAAACCAATAATTCCATGATGTCGTCTGAATAAAGTTTGTATAAATGGCGACATCAAAATGTTTCCCCTTAGGTTTGAAAACACCGGGGAGTATTAATATTAAAGTTAAACAGAACAAGAAATAAAAAAATATATCATCTCTGCCGTATACGAGCTTTAGCTTTAAGACTGTTCTTTTGTTTGACAGTTTATCACAGTACCTTTTTTTATTAGAATCGGGATTGCTCTTGGCCAGCATCTAGCCAGGGGGCAAAGATTAGGCCGACGATGAAGCGAGCTCACCCAGAAGATGTGTAATCACTCGTGCCTTAAAAAGGTCTAGGTAAGTTAGAAGTGCGCATTATGAAAGATGATGCAAAGCGCTTGGTTCGAATTAAGAGAAAACGATTACCTTCTACGATTTACTCAGAGAAAAGATTTCTATAGAGATCGTATTCGGACACCAAGAGGGACAAAAAAGCTCTTATGCAACTAATTTGAAAAACTTGTCTTAAACGCCTAATAGCGGCTTACCATAAAGTATAAACAATATCTCTTTAATTCGGGCGGGTTATCGTTTATTTTCCTCAATCACATATCAAATAGTTTGAGGCAAATCTAAAAAAGTGGAACTATGACAAGGACGACAAATGATATTTCTCTCTATGTCGCTCTTATTCAATTTAGTATACGACCATCTCGCGCGGTAGTGGTATTATTATTGGACGTTTCTTGTCTTGTCTGACGTGTCTTAAATCTCCTAGATATAGTATAAGGCTGGGTTGTACTGACTTACGATCACAGATAGATCAACGTTAAATATGGCGCCGGCAGCTGTCATCCCATAGAAACTTGTCAAACTTTCCATACATTGAAATTTTAACGAACTCAGCTTACGATTACAGACGGTTTGGTGCCATCCAGTCAGGTGCCTTAGTCTTAAGCAATACGGCGACCATTTGGGTATGTCATGTAATAAGGCGCCATTTTATTACTGAAGCAATTAGAAATCGCCTTTATTAACCAAGAGGGACACTTTGCTCGAGAATCTGCTCTATATAATGTACAGCAGGTTATTTAGCTAAATAAATATATTGTAATAAAACAAATATTTGTTATTCTTTTATTACCAGCGTCCGTTTAATAAATAATACATTTCTGTCTAACAATAATTTTTGGTAGTCAACAGCACATGTTGATGATAATTTTAGTACTTTGTCGCACTAACATAATAATACTGCGACAGTTGGGATGCTTCAAAGTAGCGAAAGTGACAAGGTACTAAAATGATCATCTACTTTTGCTGTTGACTATACAAGTTTTTATTGCCGACTGTACCTTTTTTCCACAGTCATCACTCATCAACTACTCGTTGAGAGGGTTTCAATGAGCTCAAACACGACGGGTATTAGTCTCCATCATCAGATCAGCTCGATAGTACCACGATTTGCATTGACACCGAACTTACATAACTATGTCAAATTTCAGCTTACTCGGTTGAGGATAACTACTTACCAAGTAAACTTTTAACAAAAAAAAACACCAATTCCTAACTTTTCCTGATCCCATCCTCCTGCTAATTAATTTGAGGAGTTCCCTCGATTTTTCCAAGATCCTGTCATCAGATCCAGACTTAGTGACAATGGGACCAATTATACCCTTTTACACAAAAAAAGTATTTTTAAAATCGGTCCACTAGTCTCCGAGTAATCGGTAAACATACATAAAAAAAAATCATCCGACGAATTGAGAACCTCCTTCTTTTTTTGAAGTCGGTTAAAAAGGCAGTTGCTAGCTCAGAGTACCCCAGAGAAGACGTCAAATAATAATATCGCTACCGAGCGAGATGGTCATATATATACGCAATTGAATAAGAGCGACAGAAAGGGATAAACTTAACAGTGATATCCACGACTACAACACTAGAAGTAAACACAAGATTGCAGTGAAGGCCAGTCGTCTCCGGAAGGTTAGCACGTCGTTTGTGGGGAACTGTATACGATTTTATAATAAAATACCCATCGATATAGTTAATTTTCCATTCAGTAAATTTAAGTCCCATATTAAACGTTATTTGTTAAGCCAGGCCTATTATACTGTCAACGATTTCTTAAATGACAAAAATGCTTTTAAGCCAGTGATAGTTAAATCCTGTTAGTTTTAATATACATATGCTTCACTTAGCATATTTCCTTGTACAAATAGCTCTGTCGTTGCATTTTATGAAACATGATGCTGTTTCTCGCCGAAGAGTCATTTTAATCTTTGATATTATTAATGTCCGGCAGCCTGAATATGTCATGCTCGCTTAAAGGGCTTTGCTTACGGCGGCGTCGTTGATCGGGTCGCCACCTTCCCTAACAGATGGTCGAGGGAGGCGATGGCTGAGATACGCGTCATACTCGTGATCGGGTGCTGTTTGTGGAGTCCGGTCTGTTCATGCTTGCAAGGGCAAAGTAAATACCTTAATACTAGTGTTATTTTATTGTATGTAGATTGACGAGAGACATAATCCTGTTCTGGATTAGTTTTATTGTTCTTGACGCTTAGAGACCTTATACATCTCTAACAATATTAAGTTTACTTATTTTAATTTTAGCGCTTAGAGATCATTTACATCTCTAAGGACTTTTAAATAATTGTTATTAATCGTATTTGGACGCTCAGAGACCATATACATCTCTGATATTAAATTAATTTTATGTACTTTTTGTTTATTCGGACAGATCGTATTCAATACGTCCTTAATATTTGTAAATTTATTTTTATATAATTGTGAATCAGTATATTTTTTTAATCATTATTATTAAGTAAGATTGTCAGTTTTTTTTTAAATTGTATAAATTCACGCTTTGACTTGTAAAAGTGCCCTTGTGGCCTATTTGCAGAATAAATATTTGATTTTGATTTTTTTGATTTTGGATATATCATTAGCTGTCATAGTTCCGCTTTTCTTTATCTGCCTCAATGTTATGTCCACATCATGTATGTCAAATAGTTTGAGGCAAATACACGTTACCCGCCCAAATTAAAAAGGTTGTTTATGGTAAGCCGCCAGACGTTTAAGACATGTTCTCAATTTAGCTGCGTAAAAGCTTTCTTGTCCCTCTAGGTGAAATTCGTATAGGATCTCTATAGAAATCCATACTCTGAAAGTTGCAAGGATTGACCTCAACATACAAACATTACGAATTAAATAAAAGCTTGTAATAATGTCGTGTCGCTCAGTGTTGTTCGAGACGAATAGATAAATTGTATTTTTTTTATTAAAAATGGAATTGCTCTTGGCCAGGCAAAGATGAGGCCGACGATGAAGCGAGCTCGCTCAGAGTTGTATTACACTGAATTTTTTCGTTTTATTATTTAACTCAATATCATCATCATCATCATCAAAGCAAACCAGGGAGACAAACTATTCATGGTTTAAAAAAAATGTTGGAGGATGAGAACCCAACCTCTTGTTTACCCTGTTTTGGGTTCCGCTTCCGTACCTCATAAGGAAATAAAAAAACGAAAACCCTTATAGGATTACTCGTGTGTGCATCCGTCTATCTATCCGACCCTCTTTCACAGCCAATTTGCTCCGAAACTACTGGCTACTGAACCGATTGAGTTGAAATTTGGTACACGTATGTATGTCGGTGACCCAAAAACGGACGTATTGAAGAAAATGGGCCTAAAATTTCAATAAAAATAGTTCTTTACCTATAGATTACAGGAAAACATATAAGAAATCTATAAAATTATCAGGTACGGAAGCCTCTTCCCACGAGTTTAACTCGCACTTGACCGGTTTTTTCGTTTAAAGAGGATGCTAAATCTTATAAGAAATCTATTAAAATTAACAGGTACGGAAGCCTCTTCGCACGAGTTTATCTCGCTCTTGACCGGTTTTTTCGTTTAAAGTAGATGCTAAATCTTATAAGAAATCTATTAAAATTAACAGGTACGGAAGCCTCTTCGCACGAGTTTATCTCGCTCTTGACCGGTTTTTTAGTTTAAAGAGGATGCTAAATCTTATAACAAATCTATAAAATTAACAGGTACGGAAGCCTATTCGCACGAATTTAACTCGCTCTTGACCGATTTTTTAGTTTAAAGAGGATGGTAAATGGACCGTCTACCGTGTTAGCATCCTCCTAAAATTCGTAAATTTTCTGGGTTATCAATTGTTAAAACGCCAACATTCCACACAAATAACTTTATCTAACAGACTGCCATTCCGTCTTCTACTGTTTACGTCAATGGCTGCACATATGATACTAACAAACAACGTATGTGTCATCTCCATATCGAGTCATCAGTTTCAATTCGACACGAGAACGGAAATCTCGTTTGTGCAGTGAAATAAGTATAAATATTCAAATTTATTTCCGAGTATAGTTTGTGTTGTTGTTCATACAGTATAACATTCTTAATTGGTTGGTTTGATGTACACAAAGTTTTAACGTAGACTATAGTTAATAAATTAATACATTAAACTATCGTAAATAGTGTCGATAGAGGTTTCATCAGGACGATTTAAGTATGTATCGATTTTAGAAACGTAAGTACGTATTCGGCCCGCGATTCCATTCGACTTAATTGACGGACATCCCTAGGGTATCCGATTATGTTTCATCTCCGTTATTCTGATTTTGAATAGAGAAATGAAAGTAAAGTGGGGCGGCGCTAGACTTACACGTAAATATTACAATCGGACTCATGCTTCCCATGCATATTAACATGGTAATAAAATAATACCGGGTGCCGAGATATTTTCCTGTTATTAATGCCCCTAATGAAAGAGAAAGTAAACAACAATCTTAGTAGTCGTACATAATTTTGATTTAGTTTCATTTTGATGCCTATATTTCAATTGGTTTTCTACTATTCTTATTCAGATTGTCTAAATTGTCTTTGTAACTATATAAAAATTTTCGCTAGTCAATAACGAGAAAATTCACAGGACTATTTTTGCGACAGTTAGGGTATCTTTCCACCAGAGATGTGCTATATGCAGCTATATTCTCTATTCGATACTCAATCGAACTCAATATTCAATATTCGGTTCATATCAATGCCATCGAGAAAATTCAAACTAAATTTATTAAATGGATGAAATATAAGTTTAAATCTTTTTCTAGTGATAACATCGTGAGTCTTCAGCTGCGTAGAGAACAAAAAGATCTGATATTTTTGTTTAAATTACTTAATCATTTAATTGAGTCGCAATATCTCATTAGTAATATTTTATATAGATGCCCTACTTTTAGAACTAGATCAAATGCTTTATTTGCTATACCATTTTGCAGAACTAAATATGTCAAAAACTCATACCTAGTGAGAGCATGCTCGACATATAATGCTAAATATTTAGACCTAGATTTATTCAATACGAAATTTGGTAAATTCGTTTCGTCACTGAATATCCGATAAAAAATAATAGTTTTTAGGTTCATTTATGGTGTTTAGCGGTAGTCTAAACTGACATTGTATGTACAACTTTCTTTTGTCGTTCTTTTGTTGTTTAACTTCAGTATTTTTATTTTATTTTTCTTCATTTTACTTTTATGTTTGTTTTTCCTCATTTGCATTTTTATTCATAGTTCGCTTTGAGCATTTTTTGTTGAAATCCCATTAGTGGAAACTGTTTTGGCTCGTGTATTAGTTCATTGAGTTTATATTATGTATAATTTTTAAGCTGTTTGTTTCCCTTTACAATAAAATAAAATAAATAAAAATATATTGCGAGGATGTGCAAGCTACGCTACGAAAACCCATTTCCACCAGCGCCATGCTATGAATATGATTGGTGGACTAAACGCATCCATAGCAACGTAGCATAGCATATCTCTGGTGGAAAGGCACCCTTAGGCGAACATTTCAGAGCATATTGAAGAAATAGTTATTTGCATCGTCTGTGTCGTTTTCGCTATGGGGCCTTTTACACGGTGATCATCATGCGATACACTCATTGCCCGATATCGACGTGAAAGTTGATGCAAAATCCAAACCAGTTTGAAAAACGCGATAATATTGATATTCCAGTCATCATCATCTGGGGGTACGGTAGTGCCCCCGCCAAGATGAGCCAAGCGAAGCGCAAGGGCACTACCTACCTTTTCTCGAAGTGTTTCGTCCTTTTTTTGAACCCTCATAAAGTTAGTTTCCGATGTACCAGATAGTTCATATTCTCAGGATATGATGTCAACAATAGACTAATTAAACATACAAAGTCTCAATTGAATAGCTCTAATACTTTAGATTTTATTGATATCTAAAATACACCGATTTCGTCACTAACACACTGATGATCATCAAAATGTTTGGCTACTTCCTGAAGTGCTAGAAAGCTGAAATTTGGTATGTAATCTAAGTTTAGTATACAACCAACCCCATCCCCTAAAATGGGGGGTGGAAGTTTATATGAAACTTTTACCAATTTTATGAATTAGGACATGAAAGTTTACACGGGACTGTAGACAGCAACTAAAAAACCTATTAATAAGACTACCTAGCAACTTACAAAAAGAACTGAAATCCCACCAAAAACATTTCACGTAAAATGTTGCCAAGACGACCACATAAGGTGTGCCCTGTGAAAAAGATATCAGATCTCATGTAGAGCCAAGCTTCTGAATCTACACGGCCTAACTCTACCGACCCTAACTTCAACAAATTCTACATATCAGTAAATATGTATTGTTATGTAGAATTTGTTGAAGTTAGGATCGGTAGAGTTAGGCCGTGTAGATTCAGAAGCTTGGCTCTACATGAGATCTGATATCTTTTTCACAGGGCAAACCTTATGTGGTCGTTTTGGCAACATTTACGTCGTCCGGCACGTGGTCGCCACTTGAGAACTCTCTGGCCCCACAGGCCATCAGTTCACCGGGCGATGTCAGTTACCATGGCTCTTCTGCGGATTTTGTCGTCGTCTTGCGGACATTCCAGTATTCTAAATTAATTTTGTACTAAAGCAGTAACGCTGCTAACGAAAATTTTAAATTAAAGGGAAAAATTAAAAAAACGTACAGCGACATCTACCGTAGAAGACTTGTCCAAGTTTTTTTTACATGCCTAACCATATTGATTTAAAGGTCACCAGAATCTTTGATCAAATGTCGGGGTCCCAACCAAGTTTGATGAAATCATCCAATTTCTTTGATCAAATGTATATTGGACAAAGATATTGGATGAATACCACCCTTGGTATTCCACTCATCCATCTGCCATCCATATACCTATTTATTAACCGACTTCAATAGAAGGAAGGAGGTTCTCAGTTCGTCTGCATGTTTGTCCTTCAAATTAAACCATTAAAATGCTTAAGTAGATACCTTTATTTACACTAAAAATTCAAATGCGTACACGCGGTCATTTTGTATGGTGCACAATGGTTGCCGTTGCCGTGCAATGTCTTGTTACATTTATGTCTAGTTGCTCTGCGTGCTCTCGAAAAAAATAATTTTCAAAAAAACTGACTCGAAAAAAATACCTTCATAGTTATTCAACCTGCTCGCAAAATTTCACGAGAAACGGTTTAAAAATGCGACCTGTAGAGGAGAACAAACCGAAATCCGCCCGCAGAACCATACGATAATTTTTCAATATTTCCAAAAACCGATTAAACAACAAAATCTATATAAATATCGAACCTGCTTCCAAAATTTCACGACAAACGGCTGTAAAATGCGACCTGTAAAGGAGAACAAACCATTGAAAAAATAATGTTTTAGATAATATCCCAAAAAAACCACAATATTAATTGTCGAACCTGCTCACAAAATTTCACGAGAATCGGTTGAGAAATGCGACCTGTAGAGGAGAACAACCGGAAATCCGGACATAGGAAATCATTTTTGTTGAAGCTGAAACCACTCTTGGTCTTGACTCTCGCTCCCTGAG
This sequence comes from Notocelia uddmanniana, assembly GCA_905163555.1. Taxonomy (NCBI): domain Eukaryota; kingdom Metazoa; phylum Arthropoda; class Insecta; order Lepidoptera; family Tortricidae; genus Notocelia; species Notocelia uddmanniana. Next base: position 5,426,570 of record LR991077.1, read on the forward strand.
CAATTGTAAATTGATCGCGATATCACCATCATCATTATCAGCCGGAGGACGTCCACTGCTGGATATAGGCCTCCCCCAAGCAGTGCGACATCGACAATGACCGGTCCTTCACCACCCGGTATAAGTCAAGTTAAATAATGTTATTATTGATCTATTTCAGATAATGATCTCAGCCACTATACCAGTCTTCGGGTTGCTGTCTATACATGCAGAGACATCGAAAATCGAAACGAAACCTTACACAGCTTCAGATATTCAAGCATACATTGAACGAGAGATATCCGACAGGAAGAATTATGATGTCAGCGTTGACTCATCAAAGTTTAAGCGTCAAAAATGGACCAGAAGGAGTGACGAATCAAAATGGCTGAAAGATACTGGTAAGCATGTAATACATACATATATTTATAAAAATAAATAAATAGTTTAATCTAAGTATACACTCTTCTATAACTACCGATCCTTTTATATCGTTTCCATTAGTTAAATCCATTATAAATGACTTTCCTAACACGAATTCGAACAATTGATTCACCACAAAAAACTAAACATTTACTAGTAAATGACTGTTTCATCTAATAAGGCTCTTACCAAGTACACTTCAGTTATAAGAACATTGGACAAGACTAAAAGCGATAAAGATTTGTAATAACCTCAGCTTAGTATATTATAACATCTTGTTCTCTTACAAAATGCTTCTACCTATAAGATCAAATATTATTCTTAAATAATATTTGATCTTTCTGCAAACTGTTATAAGAGACTTAAACCTATAACTGTCTTATAAAACGATCGTGTAGCTAACTAGAAGCTAGAAGTATGTACAATAAAACCAAACGATCTTAAGACTATCTACACTTATGAAATGTTACTATAAGTAAAGGTATAATCTTGTAGCAAACTATAGTTGAAATATAAACACTAATGCTCTGAGTATGTTACCGCTAATCGTATGCTATTATAAGTAAATGGCTCTACGTCATGTCTCTATAGGATTTTTTAAAATAAGTTATTAGTAAATAAGTACTTATAGTCATTATTTATATTAATACTTTGCTTGCTGGGTTTTGTCAACATATCGATTTTTATTTTAAATCAATAGTACATTGTTTAACGAGTGTAAAGCGGAAAATAGCTAACGAGAGTCTATCAGAACTTCTGATAACGCCTTCGGCGTCGGGCTTTTGATGACTTGAGTTTGCTATTTTCTTACGTCCGAGGTAATCACAATGTTTTCATCACATTTGCGAGGAAATAAATAACTCCAGCACTAATTAAAATAGAAGAAATTGACAACTTCACCTTCACAAAGCAGTATTCTAGCAGCGCGCGGCCTACTAAATTTGCCAGCTACAAAATTTCAACCAATCACAGAACAGTATTCTTGTGGCGCGCGGCCAACTAGACTTTTTTAATCCATTTAGATCACAGAGAAACTCATAACTCCCTAGGAAGTCCATAACGCCCACGGGAGGTAAATCGGCTATAACTGCTCTATACGCCTGCGTATAATAAGACCCTCTACGAGCAAGTGTGATGAAAATTATTTTGCTGTCGTAGAATAATTATTGTATGCAACGTTACATATTTATTGTAGTCGGCGGTTAAGAAGTCAATCCTGACACCTGTCATTTCCATAATGTTTTTAACCTCAGTGACTTTATTTTATAGGTCTTAAAATTCGGGAGTAATACAAAATGAGCGTATCGAGCATATGGTGAAAGAATACGGTCATTGAAGTGTGCCTCTTTATAAAAAAAGAACAGTTGGATGGAAATCCATTTTGATTCTCCCACCTGTCATATAATAACTTGTCTATGGTATAGACTTGCATTTGTATAGAAAGTTGATTGTTTTAATACCTCTGTCACTCATTTAATTATTGGTGGATTATAATGCTGGAGTAGAAAAATACTATTAAGAACGTTTATCCCTGTACAATGTTATGCGATTTCTTTTTCGAAACTAACCGTTCAATTTTATTGAGGCGGGGAGCACAGCTTACCCTAAAGTAAATTGAAGCGAGGATGAGCACAGCTTATCCTAAAGTACATTGAGGCGGGGAGGAGCACAGCTTATTCTAAAGTACATTGAGGCGGGGATGAGCACAGCTTATCCTAATGTACATTGAGGCGGGGAGGAGCACAGCTTATCCTAAAGTACATTGAGGCGGGGAGGAGCACAGCTTATCCTAAAGTACATTGAGGCGGGGATGAGCACAGCTTATCCTAATGTACATTGAGGCGGGGAAGAGCACAGCTTATCCTAAAGTACATTGAGGCGGGGAGGAGCACAGCTTATCCTAAAGTACAGGTATTACCTATTTAGGAAGCAGGCTCTAGTTTTAAGGAAACGTATCTTGATGTGGAATAAAACATTATTATTATTAATTTAATTTCAGACATTGAAATTTCAAGAAGAGTCAAAAGAGATGACGACGATGTAGTCATTTGGGATAACTGTCCAGGAAAATTACAATATGCAGTCATTGATGGAGAGTTGAAGTGCGTTTCCGGCGATGTTGCTACAGGAATATCTGATAGAGTAGTCGAGTCTTTGGAGAACTGTCCTAAAGGCACTAGAAAGGTAGTTTTGCCGGGTGGCATTATGTTGTGTTTGGAGAGAAAACGGAAGAGAAAAAATTGATTTTTCTCAATCATGCAATGAAATATTGATGTTATGTTCCTTATAATAGGCTGCGTAGTATGACGTTTCAGGTGCGGCTAGGACAAGTGGTCGTTAATGGAATTTCATACAAATCTTGCAGGCTGAGGCCGGCAAAGTCCTCTTTTTTAATTTCCATTCCACATACATTTGTGGCACAGGCATCATTACATTCTGCCACTATGCGTATTAAAAATAAAACTTTGCTTTTTTGTTGTTTGTTTCATTGCATGTTTGAAAAAAGCACTATACATACCTCGGCGGGAAATATTGCCCGCCTCAGACCTATCCGTCTTCTATATGTCTTGGGCCTGCAACCCCTTTTGTCCCGGCCTCTGTAGTAATGTACTTACTATTGTAATAAAGCAATTGAATACACTCATGTATTTTATTTTAATATAATATAATATAATAATATTGGGGGACAATCTTACACAAATCGACCCAACCAAACTAAGCAAAAATTTTACTATGGGTACTAGACGACGATATACATACTTAAATACATAGAAAACATCCAAGACCCAAGAACAAATATCCGTGAAAAATGCACAAATAAATGCCCTGGCCGGGATTCGAACCCGGGACCTCTAGCTTCGGAGGCAGAGTCACTGCCAACTAGGCTAAACAGGCCGTCAAGGGGGCCGGGTTTGTTGTACATACAAGGAGGAGTGGCGGTGAGTGCGAAGTGTGAATATTTTAAGTCAGATATTCCCAATGCGCTGCCGAGGTATGCCCAATGGGCTACAGCATTGGGCTCTTCAAAAAAGGCGTGAAAAGGTTTCTTACGGGTCGGCAACGCGCGAGTGACGCTATGGTGTTGCAAGCCTCCATAGTTGTTTACCACCATCATCATCCTAGCTTTATTCCCAGTACAGTTGCATCCTGAACGATGCCCGGGGTCTGCTACCTAATCCCAAGAATTGGCGTAGGCACTAGTTTTTACGAAAGCGACTGCCATCTGACCTTCCAACCCAAGGGGGAAACTAGACCTTAATGGGATTAGGCTTGTCAAGCGAGTGGGCAAATTGACTGTTGGAAGTTCTCAAGCCGCCCGAAGGCCTCTAACTTGACTTAATGACTGCTATCATAGACAGCAGCCGGGATCAACGGCTTAGCGTGCCTTCCAAAGCACGGGAGCGCTCAGTTAGTAACCACTCAAAGCGGTCAGCCATCGGAGAACCGACCTGCGCCCACGTTGCTTAACCTCGCATACCGCAAACGGTACGCGTGCGCCGCTGGGCCACGAACGCTCCGAATATTTAACAATGAGCTACAGCATAGGAGGCGTGAAAATGTTTCTTACGGGTCGGCAACGCGCGAGTGACGCCTCTGCACGGCTAGCCCAAGAGGGCTCGCGACCTATATCGCGCGCGAGATAGACTATCCGTCTCTATCTATTGGGTACACATGAAAAGAGATGCAGTCTATCTCGCGTGCGATATAGCTCGCGCGCCGTCTTGTGCTAGCGTCCGTAGGCGACGGTGACCAATTACCATCAATTGGGCGTCAGCTTGTTTGCCACCGAGGTGTTATAAAAGAAAAAGATCTTGCATAGGATTTGTAAAAACATTTTAGTCTTACTACGCTACACAATATTTTTGTTCGGCGTACATAATATTTTTTTCTCAAACATGCAATGAAATATTGATGTTATGTTCCTTATAATGGCTGCGAAGTATGACGTTTCAGGTGCGGCTAGGACAAGAGGTCGTTAATGGAATTTCATACAAATCTTGCAGGCCTAGGCCGGCAAAGTCCTTTTTTTATTCCATTCCACATAAATTTGTGGCACAGGCATCATGACATTCTGCCACTATGCGTATTAAAAATAAAACTTTGATATTTTTGTTGTTTATTTCATTGCATGTTTGAGAAAAGCACTATACATACCTCGGCGGGAAATTTGGGGTTGCCCGCCTTAGACCTATCCGTCTTCTATATGTCTTCGGCCGGCAACCCCTTTCGTCCCGGCCTCTGTAGTAATGTACTATTAAATATCCATTTGATAAGTGGAAATGACCCATACATACCAGATAGTGCTCTCCCGTACAGTCATTCAGTGGCTATTTGCGCGTCTCGTTAATCGGTAGTGCAATTTGTGATGTTAGCAGAAATAACGTATTATTTATAATGAGTTGTTTTTTTCGGGGAATGTGATGTCAAGTGTCAATATCGTAAGTAAGTACCTACTTTTTGTACAAAGTTCGATAAGTTATATTTTTTGGGTCAATACTCAATGAGTTATTGTGTATGTATATTGAGTATTCGTTTATTTATTAAAAATGGGATTGCTCTTGGTCAGCATCTAGCCAGGGGGCAAAGATGAGGCCGTCGATGAAGCGAGCTCACCCAGAAGATGCCTACTATTACATGTATTACGAGCTAAACAAAAGAGAAAAAAGAAAAGAAAAGAGTGTATACATAAAAAAATAATGAATTATATAATAAATTTAAAAATAATTTTTAAGAAAAAAAACCGACTTCAATGGGGGAGGCCGGTGAAAGATTATTATACTTAGATGGTGCACTCTTAGATTCCATACAATAAAATAAAAATGGCTATAAGTATGTTTATAATGGTAGAAGACTAAGTACCCTCAATTCCTCATGGAATCATGGAAAAACCTTGCTTGCTTGACAAACAAAACGAAGTGAACTAATCGCCAAACGTGAACTACGCGTCGTTGAAGAGTTTCGTTCTGATCATCATCAGCAGTTCCACTTCATCAAATGTAACTTTTATGAATGAAAATGCTTGATTAGTTCATGAAAATACTAAAATCACTATTTGTGTGCCTTTCACATTTGAGGAGTTTCCTCGAGTCCTAATGGATCCCATCATCAGAACTCGAGCATGACAAAAATCAATCGTGAAAATAGAACTTGCTTAACAAACATAGCTAGGAGGCCAAATCGCCAAACGTGAACTTTTCGTCGTTGAAGAGTTCTGTTCTGATCATCATCAGCAGTTCCACTTCATCAAATGTCACATTTTTGTATGATAATGCTCGATTTGTTGATAAAAACACAAAAATCACTATATGTTTGCCTTTAAGATTTGAGGAGTTCCCTCAATTCCTCATGGATCCCATCATCAGAACTCGAGCATGACAAAAATTAATCGTGAAAATAGAACTTGCTTAACAAACACAGCTAGGAGGACAAATCGCCAAACGTGAACTTTTCGTCGTTGAAGAGTTCTGTTCTGATCATCATCAGCAGTTCCACTTCATCCAATGTCACATTTTTAGATGCTAATGCTTGACTTGTTGATAAAAACACAAAAATCACTATATGTTTGCCTTAAAGATTTGAGGAGTTCTCTCAATTCCTCATGGATCCCATCATCAGAACTGCATTTTGACAAAAACGGGACCAACTTGGATATATATACTTACAATCAAAAAAAGAATTTTCCAAATCGGTTAAGAAATGACGGAGTTATGGACTAACAAACATTAAAAAAAAAAAAAAAAAACATACAACCGAATTGATAACCTCCTCCTTCGAAATCTTGAAGTCTAGTCGGTTAAAAAGTAAAAAAAAAGTGTGTATAAATTATTAAAGGGTCGGCAACGCGCATGTGTCACCCCCGGAGTTGCAGGCGTCATAGGCTGCGGTGACCGCTTACCATCAGCACCGGCCGTACGCTTGTTTGCCACCGACGTGGTATTAAAAAAAAAAAAACAAAAAAATGTCTTTAGCTATATCAACAGGGAATATACGATACCTAAATTTGTGTATAGTCAGCATCAGTCTTTATAATAAGAGAATAAGAGCTTTTGACGTCTTCATATGCGTAGCTTACTTAATAAATCAACTACCAAAAGAACTCCAACATAGATACTTACTCGTAAACAGCTTGAAGTCTATACCGGCTTTAAAAAGATATCTAACGTTATCTGAAGCTAATAATAGTCTTTTGTAATATACGAGTGTATGTATATGTAGTAAATGTACCATAAGCGAACTACTCATCAGCATATAAACCCCTGAGGTTTCCGCTGGTGAATCATGTACTACTTTTTAACCGACTTCAAAATTTCAAAAGAGGAGGTTATCAATTCGGTTGTATGTTTTTTTTTTCTTTTTTTTTTTTTTTTTTAATGTATGTTAGTCCATAACTCCGTCATTTCTTAACCGATTTGGAAAATTCTTTTTTTGATTGTAAGTATATATATCCAAGTTGGTCCCGTTTATGTCAAAACGCAGTTCTGATGATGGGATCCATGAGAAATTGAGGGAACTCCTCAAATCTTCAAGGCAAACATATAGTAATTTTTGTGTTTTTATCAACAAGTCAAGCTTTTTCATCCAAAAATGTGACATTGGATGAATTGGAACTGCTGATGATGATCAGAACAGAACTCTTCAACGACAAAAAGTTCACATTCGGCGATTTGTCCTCCTAGCTGTGTTTGTTAAGCAAGTTCTATTTTCACGATTAATTTTTGTCATGCTTGATGTCTGATGATGGGATCCATGAGGAATTGAGGATAATCCTCAAATCTTAAAGGCAAACATATAGTGATTTTTGTGTTTTTATCAACAAATCGAGCATTTTCATACAAAAATGTGACATTTGATGAAGTGGAACTGCTGATGATGATCAGAACAGAACTCTTCAACGACGAAAAGTTCACGTTTGGCGATTTGTCCTTCTAGCTGTGTTTGTTTAGCAAGTTCTATTTTCACGATTGATTTTTGTCATGCTCGAGTTCTGATGATGGGATCCATTAGGAATCGAGGGAACTCCTCAAATGTGAAAGGCACACAAATAGTGATTTTAGTATTTTCATGAACTAATCAAGCATTTTCATTCATAAAAGTGACATTTGATGAAGTGGAACTGCTGATGATGATCAGAACGGAACTCTTCAACGACGCGTAGTTCACGTTTGGCGATTTGTTCTCTTCGTTTTGTTTGTCAAGCAAGCAAGGTTTTTTCATGATTCCATGAGGAATTGAGGGTACTTAGTCTTCTACCATTATAAACATACATTATAGTCATTTTTATTTTATTGTATATCTATCTAAGAGTGCACCATCTAAGTATAATAATCTTTTACCGGCCTCCCCCATTGAAGTCGGTTTTTTTTTTCTTAAAAATTATGTATCATATATTTTGACCAATAAATTAAAAAAAAAGCTTCTTTTCATGCTGACTGTACACCCCGTGTTACAAGTCTTAGGAGGATAGCCTATGTCAGTGCTGAAAATCTATACTACACACAAATGGTAAAACAATCGGACGAGATTTCCCGTTACAAATGGTCTAAACGGTGCAATATTGCTGTCACGCGCGTGTCGGTCTGTGTCACATATCATTTTTTAACTTCCTATTGACCTATGAACTTGAAATTTGGTGATAATGTCTATTATTACGTATATTTTATCAAAAACGGACCCCTCGGTGCGAGATTCCGACTCGCACGTGGCCGTTTTTTTTTTCTTTAAAAAGCCTGCCTGACAGTAAGCAGAGACCGTAGCCTATGGTGACTTGCTACTACAAAAGAATCACAAGCGCGTTGCCGACCCTTTATTGGTTTGAGGATTCGTTGCATACAAACTTTCAAACATTATTGGTCAATAGCATCAGTGATGAAGTAGAACTTACTAAAAGAGGATAGTCAGGTAAAGTGATCACTTAGTCTGTGCACCGGTTTTCAAACTCGACTGTTTACATATATACTCGTACATATATGGGATATTACCTGTAATAGGAGCAAACAATTTAAAGGTCGCTTTCATAGAGCATTTGCAGTGACCTCTTGTGTCCAAAAAATATTGTTTAAAGTAATGGATCTTGGCACCACGAGATTATAGTGCGGCAGTCAATGCTGATTTTGAGGTAGCATCTAGTTATGAGTCATAACTTATGACTAATAATCGCTGTTGTACTTTTGGTTACTAAAAGAATATTTTTGGGACTTTTTTATGTTTTTTTTATCAATTTTTTGTGTTTTTGAAATAAATAGTTAGGTATTAATATCAGTCCAGTGGAGTAAAAAAGTACACCTAAGCTATATTTTTATTAATAAAAAAATACAAAAAAAAACCTTTTGTTTTCAATTAAAACCAATTAGGAATCATATTTGGAGAGCTCAACAGTGTAATGTTGAATTTTTTGCTACTATCACAGCCTCCTATATGACCGGTATTGAACACGCATTGTCGAAGTGTTGTTATCATTATCACGTAGGGGAAAACCCGCCTCATTTGAACTAATAATGTAATAGTGTCATCGTCATCAAGGTCATCATATACAATATACAATACATATGTATAATTTAAGTACATTATTGGTGATAATAATTGTTTAATCTCTTTATGGACATTTGTTTGCAAGATTTCAAAGACTTCATATGAATGTCATATGTGGGTTGTAAACATGTTGTAAATGAATGGGTTGCTTATCAAATCTTATGTCTCTTCTGTACAAGCCACCCAGTCACAAAGTCATATACAAAAGAAATGTTTTTAATACAAGTATAACTATTTTTAATAATTTACCTAATGATTTACAATTACAAGCATTATCGGGGAATATATTTAGAAATAAATTGACGAAATGGCTGATTGATAAATGTTTTTACAGTGTAAGGGAATATTTAAATTATAAAAATCAACTGACATTATACTAACTGTTTATCTTATTATTATCATTATTTTTAACTCGGTGACATCTATCAGTATTCTATTCTAGCGTAATTTATAAAGAATTTGTACACATGCTTGCATGTTGAATACAAGGACTTTTTATACAGTAAAATCTTTTATGAACTGTATTCTGACAAATAAAATCTACTGATTACTGATTTACTGAAACGACTACTATAAGCCGATGACCAGGTTTTACTAGCGTCGTCCGCTGAGAAGCTACAGAAGATGGTAACCATCATGCACGGATCGTTTGCGAGAAAAGGAATGAAAATGAATGTAAGCAAGACGACATTGACGGTATTTGAAAGTGATGAGGGTATGACAGTTTGTGAAATTGCGGTCGATGGAGAAAAATTGGTTTGTGTAAGCAAGACGACATTGACGGTATTTGAAAGTGATGAGGGTATGACAGTTTGTGAAATTGCGGTCGATGGAGAAAAATTGCTTTGTGTATTTGGGGACTTAGTTCACGAGAGACGGTAAGCATGGGGGAGATATTGAAAGGAGAGTGATAGCTGGGAATCGAGTGATTGGGCACTTCATGCTTTTATGAGCAGCCAGAAAGTGTCAGAAAAGGCGCGGCTGGCTGTGCATAGAGGAGTGTTGGTGCCGACACTAATGAATGGTAGCGAAAGTTGCGTGTGGCACAAGAGACATCAGAGTCAAGCGAATGCAGTGGAAATGAGAGCGTTGAGAAGTATTTGTGGCGTTACTTCGAGATATAGTGAGAAACACCGTCATAAGACAGAGGTGTGGAGTGAATGGAATTTATAGTGACGAAGATTGAGAAAGGTATGTTTAAATGGTTTGGACATGTAGAGAGGATGGATGAAAGAAGATTGACAAAACGAGTGTATAAGGGGAGGACTGGATGGAAAAGTTGGAAGGAGAAAACCTCGGCGAACGTACTCCGACCAAATGGGAAACATTCTGCAGAAAAGCCAGGTCAAGAGTACCCAATATTGTTATGAGAAGTCATGAAGCGAAAGTTACAACAGAGTCGTAGCAAATGGAAATCCGTAATATCTGCTTACCCCTCTGGGAAACAGGCGTGATGAACTGTATGTATCCCATCAAAAACATAAATGTGAAAATGGGAGCCAAGTTCAATATTAAGAATATGCCATGCTTCTTCACCGACAAAAGAAGTGAGATCTAAATGGGTATTGTATGTAAATGGTATTGGCGATAAACAGGTGACATCGCGTCTGTCCTCGTAAAATTATCGGTCTTCTGTTTATCATTTTAAAAACACAAGACAAGAGATATTGGATCTGACTTTAATATATCAAGCCGTATTCATAATTATGTGACGTGATGTCGTATGACGCCTGGCACTGTATTAGGAGCCGTCAAATCAGAGCACAGTAAATGAATGTCAACCTAACCGCATTAAATAAAAATAATCGTATGGCATTCATTTTCGAACCGTGAGATCTTCAAGAAGACAGTACGGTTGCCATTTTTGTTGCACTTTTAGCACCACCCAGAGCGTGCCTGAGGTCACGTGTAGGGTAACGGTAGGTACTCCCTAACGACGTGGTGCAACTTGGACCCTCCTTGACAAGCGAATGGGCAACTTGACTGTTAAAAGTTCTCAAGCCGCCCGAAGGCCTCTAACTGGATGGGTGACTGCTGTCGTAGACACTCAAAGCGGTCACCCATCCAAGAACTGACCTAGCCCTACGTTGCTTAATCTCGCACACCGCACGCGATACGCGGGCGCCGCTGGGACACGAGCGCTCATAAACCGTACTAAATGTATGGTACCGATATCGTGCTGACGCGTCAAGACACGTCACGTAAGATAAATCTAAATACAGCTTTAGAGAATGGGTCATTCTACGAACGTTTCAATCGCCCTCACCCCAATGCCGTGACCCCATTTTAATCGGAGTATCTGTTGATTGGTGGCATTTTTTGGCTATATTGTATTGTACTGCTTACGAAGCTGGAGGTCCCGGGTTCGAATTCCGGTCAGGGCATTATCTGTGCATTAAGCACGAATATTTGTTCCTGAGTCTTGGACGTTTCCTATGTATTTAATATTTAAGTACGTATATCGTCGTCTAGTACCCATTGTACAAGCTTTGCTTAGTTTGGGGCTAGGTCGATTTGTGTACGTTTGTCCCCCAATTTTTATTACTTTATTTTTATTGTAGCGTTACCGGACTATAACGAAATAACTCAAAACGTCATTAAACTGAACGGAAAATTCGAGAAAGGGCAGTAATAAAAGCTCCGAACATAAACTAACCTAACCTACAAGAAACTAAAACGTACTGACTGAAATACGAACTGTGCGAATACCGTATGAGCGAATAATTCGGAGAGTTAGTATTTTAGTCGCATAATCAAATTTACCACCCCGATACACACTAGTGGAGTACTCGAAGAGAGGCCTATGCTCAGCAGTGGGCGATTGCGGGCTGAAAATGATGATAATGATGGCAGACACTAACGCCGCATAGGTTTTAAAAAAATACACAACTAACTAGGTATGCAATGCAGTTTGCTGGTTGCAAATGTTGAGCTGAGCGCGTCTATCCGGTCTCAAACTCCCTGACCGTTACTTGTGTAGCATTGAAATATACGGAAATACAGTGATTTCAATGTTTTTAAATCGTCATGATGTCTCCTATCGACATGCAAATTGTAGGTGTGATCGGTTGAAGCGTCTAGGAGGAAAACGAAATACATCTGTCGCTAGTCTAGACTCAAGGTATACTACAACTAACGAATAGTGTATACCGTTCACGTCAACCGTCTTCTACCTATATAATTCTATATTTATTTCATTTCAGAAGATGGCTGCAAGGCGTGTGACAATCGCAGTCACTGTGCTGATTTTAATGGCATCTAACATAAGTGATGAACTAGTTATAACACACTTGAACATAAATACAAACGCACCTCAAATATTGAATGATTTTTACAAAGACGATATTAAGCTAAAGAGAATAAAGGCCGATGCAGATGTACGAGAATACAATAATGGCCTAGTCATTGATGAAGATATTAAAAATGAAGAAAATGAAGACCATTTGAAGCTGAATGTGATTTCGATGTCAAACACAGAAATGCTTGAAAGCACTGCGTGGAAACAAGCTAAAATCGACAGCACTAAGTGTGATTCAGAAAATATATTAGGCGAAGACAGCGTAGAAACAATTAAAGAGATATTCAATGTTGACATTAACCTGATCGAACATGAAACTTCAAAAATTAACTTAGAAACAAAAGCTATGGGTGTTAAAACTGTGGAACGCGTGAAAAGGGATAGTGAAGACGACGACATTATCATATGGGACTATTGTGAAGGAAAGACGCATTTGGAATTTATAGATGGAAAATTCGAATGTGTCGAAGTAACCTTTGAAAATAGAAGTAACATTGGATCGTTGGTAAACTGCCCGAACGATACAAGAAGGGTTATTTTGAATAGAAAAGTTGTTTTATGTCGACCGAAAAAAAAGAGACACTAAAATTCTGGAGCACTCATTTACATATGAAAAGCATAAAAATCTCGAAAATGTTGTAATGTGATTTACATATTTTGTGAGCGTCCTTGTACAGACTAACAGATAGGCAGCTATTACACGGTCAATCTAGATCGAAATCCGTGATCGTGATCAGTGATCTTGATCCTGATTGACTGTGTAACGTGTTGGATTGACGGATTGCAATATGGATCACAATTATCTAGATTTTTTGAAATCCTTGACCGTGCCTTGATGGTTGCCTTTGTCTTATATGCGTATATTACGTATTAATATAAACTTAAAATATCTGTTTACATGGGTCTAACGGAATATTCTTTTATATGCTTTTAATCCAGACGTAAGTTTCGATATGGGTTTCGCGCTTACGGCACCCCGTCTAGTCAACAGCAAATGTAGATAATCATTTTAGTACTTTATCGCACTAACGTAACAGTACTGCGACAGTTGGGTTCCGTCAAAGTAGTGAAAGTGACTAGGTACTTAGTGATCATTTACTTTTGCTGTTGACCGTAGCGCGGGCCACGGGCGGTTGGCGGTTGTAAGCATTATTTTTAAGTATGTGTACCAGGGCTCGTACTTTTCGAGCGGGGTAACGTCACGCGTGATTTTAATTTGTGTTTATGCAATCAATTAATCCACCACCATATCAGCCAAAGAACGTCCACTGCTGGACATAGGCCTCCCATGCCTTGGTCGTAGTTTTAGGACATACCCGGGTCCAACAATCAATTAATCATCATTCATTAATCAATAATCAATCATGTATTCATACACTTTCTACAATTATGCCCCTGTTGTAACCGCAATTTTTCTGTCATATCACAACTTATAAAGTACAACATTAGGTATAACTGCAAGTTTTTGTGACTGGTTCATGTGTAGTTATTACCAACAATTAAACAAACCTCGTCATCCTAGAGAATTTACGTTCATATTTAATTTCAACATTTCTATAACCTGTTCTGATACTTGACAAACTATGAGTTCCACACCTGCTTAGAAATTAAAATTCTAAATAAAAAAAAACCTTTATAATCTTCGGATGCAATAGACAGTATTTAAAAAAAAAGACCATTATAAATGCATGATTAAATGATTGATGATTAAAGATTGATAATTACCATAACACCAATTAGTATCATCCTGTATGCAATGTGACGTAAATTTTACGTCACCGGCACGAAAAGTCCGACCCCTGAATTTGTGTACAAAGCGCGATAATTTAAAGTTTTAGTATTATGTATTTAAGGAACACTAGTCATTAGAGAACAGACTTAATTTTATTACAATTGCCTACCTCACAGTGGCGCCTTTGTGTTTTCGTTTCTTTTGTCTCATTTTCTAGATATTTAGCTGGAAGGTGAAATAGGGATTGCTCCGCCTTTCTATATTAATAATTTGTTTCGTTTATAAGTGTTTTTCTTATGTGCAATTAAGTTAAATGCATACATATACATGTACAGTAGTAAGTTTTTAAAAATATGTTTTCAGTAGAAGCCTTACTGTTAGTATTAGACAGCCATTGAAGAGTTCTTTTGTTTATATGTGTAATGTACATACGAAGAGAGTTTCCGGTCGAACAATATTATTTAATAGTGTCAATTATGGTTAAAGGTATTACACGAGTGCTTGCAAGTTTTACAGGTCGATTGAACTTGTTACGTCATTTATCATCTCCCTGCCCTTTTCCCGCTTATGCAGGGTCGGCGCAACATGTTTCCTTCTTCCATTCCTCTCTATTATTCGTCATTTCAGCGCTTACTCCTTTCTTTCTTATATCCTCTCTCACACAATCCATCCATTGCTTTTTGGGCCTTCCAATCGCTGTTCGTCCTTCGACATTCAACCTCATTTTCTCTGTCACGGGTGCCACTTTTAAATTTCGCCTTATATACTCATTTCTAATTCGATCTTTCCTCGTCACTCCACACATCCATCTCAGCATTCTCATCTCAGCTACGTGCACTCTTATTTCATCCGTCACTTTCGTTGCCCAACATTCAGATCCATTACGATAGGTCTTATGATCGTTTTATAAATTTCCCCCTTAAGTTTAAGGGGCATTCGTGGATCGAAAGCTGTTCCAGAGACCTGTCGCCATTTCATACATCCCGCACTTATTCTATTTTTCACGTCATGGTCTTTATTGCGGTCATTACGTAATTATACCTTGGTAACCCGCAAAACTTGTAAAACTGTGGAAAACGTCTCATGCTTTTTGATGTGGATCTTTGTTAGCAGCTTGAATGAGTTAGCTGCTCTACACTCAACGTTTTCAATTTTAGTTCCGTTACTAATCTAACAGAGGAAGGTTCCGAAGGATCTCGGTCATTGTGGAAGTCTTTAGGGGAGGCCTATGTCCAGCAGTGGACGTCTTTCGGCTGACATGATGATGATCACGACTAACGGAGGATGCTACTGTATTGGAAATAAGCAACGCTAGGATGACGATGATGATGACTAACGCTAGATGGCGCTAAGATAAAAGTGATGGAATCGGTGCCTATTCGGAGAAATAAATAGCAAATAAAGTTATAAAGTATAATCATAAGTACTAAGGCATAATACTATTATTAGAGGTTTATTTTACTTCGATTGTTATTTTATTTAGTGACTAAATAAAATAAATAGGTTAGGTATCGTAAGAAGTATCTACTTAATATAATTTACGGTTATCGATACAACCCGCTATTTTTATTAAGTAAGTATGTAAAAATAAATAAGTAACAACTTCTATATTTATTTCTAATTCGACCGTTATAATCCTAATTCAAAAAAACCTAGTAAGCTTGTAAACAAATATCTTAATCGACACAGTAACACAATTACAGTTTCTAAGACAAAATAACCAGTGTTTTCATCACTACTGTCACTTCTTATAACATCGTACCGAAAGGTAATTCCTTTTTTTTTCGTCAATTGAAATCAAGTGGTATTTATTTCGAAAAAGAAATAAAGTATTACGTTGCACTTTTCCTGTGACATGCTAAGAGATAAAAAAGTTCGATGTCAGGGAATTGTGTGTAAGTTTTAGGTAAAATCAAGGACTTTGGTCACCCTGAAGGATGAAAGTCCCGTCCAACTGTACGGAAATTCAAATATTTTTTTATTTTAAGTTTGAAACGCATAGAGCGCGGCGCAGCGTCGTTCCGGGGCGAAGCGGAAGCGGTTTTGCGGTAATCCGAACCATGTCCTGGGCACGCCGCACCAAAAAACCACGCGGTATTGGTTAGCGCGGTACAGTGGAGGCATTATGTGTGACATATAAATAATAATAATAATAAATATTAGGGGACATTTTTTTTACACAAATCGAACTAGTCCCATAGTAAGCTCGATAAGGCTTGTGTTATAGGTAATAGACGACGATATTTTAATGAGATATATACTTAAATACATAGAAAACATCCAAGTCCCAGGAACAAATGTTTCTGTTCACAGAAACAAATGCCCTTACCGGGATTCGAACCCGGGACCTCTAGCTTCGGAGGCAGTGTCACTACCAACTAGGCTAAACAGGCCGACATATGAAACAGTAATCGACAATCGACAGTTTTGGAAACATTAAAAATGCAAAACCACCTCCGCTATTCACACTCATTCTCCGCACTCATTCTCACCTGTCACCACACACACACCTCACCCGGTTTTATATGGAAACTGTCAAATGTCATTTGTCAAATTTTGACAGTTTTCATATAAAAACAGGACGGCTAGCATAACTTGGCGCGCGAGCTATCTCACGCGCGAGATAGACTATCCGCCTCTTTCTAATTGGTACACACAGAAAGAGACGGATTGTCTATCTCGCGCGTGAGATAGCTCGGGCGCCAAGTTGTGCTAGCCGTGCAGGTGAGGTGTGAGGTGAGAACGAGTCGGCTTGCGAATAACACGCCTGTGCGTTTCTAGCCTTACACTCTTTACACCTAGAGAAGCGGCGTGTGGCCATCAAATATAAACAATGTCAAGCCCATAATAATTACACAACATACTGTATTCGTACAAATAAATGACCAGTGATATATTTTATCTCATTACATTAAAAATTGTTTACGTTAATGTGTTGTTCTAGTAATTAAGTAGGCAATTTCCTAATATGGTACGTACATTGATGATTAGATGTACAATAAGCCGAGAAAGTGTTACCACGTTTTGAACCTTAACGTATAAGTAATAGAGACGAAAAAGGGTAGATCATTTTCTTATCTGACTGTACGCTGACCTAAAACTAACATGTATTTGTAATGCTACACCACTATTCTGTTGCACGTCAAATGCAGTGGATGTGTTGATTAAAGTAACAAAACTTTTTTTTAATATTGTTGGAATAAATAGGTTCTTTTTGCAAAGTATTCAGAAGTCCATATCCAATGTGAGTATATGAATTTTGTTTATATATAGTAAGTGCGCTCTTCAAGTAAAACCGATTTCAATATGAACGCCGCTCTTTTGCAATGGGTGATTTTCTGTGTATTGCACCTATATGCCTTTGTCAGATGTAAGTGAAAACTTACTGGAGCGCGAGCAGCGTTCAGCCCTCTTATTCACAAACCGACTCGCCC
Source organism: Notocelia uddmanniana (assembly GCA_905163555.1). Taxonomy (NCBI): domain Eukaryota; kingdom Metazoa; phylum Arthropoda; class Insecta; order Lepidoptera; family Tortricidae; genus Notocelia; species Notocelia uddmanniana. The sequence continues at coordinate 5,443,965 of LR991077.1, forward strand.
TCACCTGTCACCTCACACCTCAGCCGTTTTTATATGGAAACTGTCAAAATTTCACAAAAGACATCCTCAGACAAGATAGTTTCCATATAAAAACGGGCGAGGTGAGAGGTGAGGGGGAGGCGGTTTGTAAATAACACCCCAGTACAAGATTGGTTAAACTTTATAACAATTAGCATTTCATCCCCGATAATGAGTGTTTGATACGAATTGGTATTTTATTGGAATCACTTTATAAATAAATAAATAATAAATATTGGGGGACGATCTTACACAAATCGACCTAGTTCCAAACTAAGCAAAGCTTGTACTATGGGTACTAGACGAAGATATACATACTTATATAGATAAATACATACTTAAATACATAGAAAACATCCAAGACCCAAGAACAAAATCCGTGCTAAATGCACAAATAATGACCTGGCCGGGATTCGAACGCGGGACCTCTAGCTTCGGAGGCAGTGTCAGTACCAACTAGGCTAAACAGACCGTCGAACCTTTGCGATCGAACTATCCTTTGTAATTTGTAACTTAGATTTATAAGGTACAATCAGCAGCAGAAGGAGCTACGCGGATGAAGTGCTCAAAATGACAGACTTAAGACAGATCTTCTTGCCTTATAATAAAGACAGAAAAAAAAAAACAAAAAAAAAAAAGATGCTAGTAAGACATGTTCATTTCTTGGAATACTTTCGCTGCTGACTGTACATTACTGGAAAGTTTAAAATCCAACCGGTATTTTGTTAAAGTGCATCAAACATCGTCATTAATGAGGAACATTTATGATTTCAGATGAAATCACAAGTTTTCATCATCCTCTGCTTCGTAGCAGCGACATATTGCGCAAATATTAACATTGATATTGAAGCTGAAGATCTAAGAATAAAAAGAGATGTAGATATTGTTGATAAAGACGAAGTATCTCAGAACTTGGAAATGGACCGAAGAAATCTGATCAGAGAAAAACAAGGTATAATCAACGAGAAACCCGACGGAAACAAAAAAATAAGTGAGGATAATTGGAACGCTTATAAAAAGATATGGGATGATTACGGAAAGAAGTGGGAAACATACCATTTAAGGCGAGAAGTAGAACGTACTCATGAGAAAAGAAACAAAAGAGCTGCAGGAAGCGAGACAAAAGCAAATTGGGATGCGATTGGACAAAAATGGAACGAACACGAACAAAAATGGAACGAATATGGAAAACAGTGGGATGCATTTGGTGCTAACTTTGGCGCTAAACGACCTTTCGGAAATAGGAATAAAAGAAGCGCAAGATCCGGATTAGGTGACGCGAAATGGGATGGAGTCGGACAGAAATGGAACGAGTACGGGAAGAAATGGGATGAATATGGAAAAAAGTGGGAAGAGTACGGTGCTATAAAGGATGGTGAACGCAAGCATCTTGAAAATAGCAACTAAATCGATGCAGGAAGCGAGTCAGATGCTAAATGGCAAATAATTGACCATAAATTGAACACATAAGAACAGAATAGGAACGATAATAGAACGATTTTGTTATATTTAAGTCAACTAGTGATCGTAAAATAAACTGTCTTTTAGAAATAATTCGTACATTAAGGCTCTATCTCTAACAACTATTTTCCTTATTGTATCTAATCTTAATAGCAGAACATAATTATTTAATTAGATTTAGAATTTTTAAATGGTTCATGTACACACGTTATTTAAAATTGAGTTCATTTTATAGGCATTGGTAATAAATATATTCGTACGTACTAAAGAGTACTAAATCTATGTCAGCGATTATTGAATTGTATTAAAACCAAATATATGTAAAAGCTTATGAGTCTTCTGATTTAAATGTCTTTATTCCTTGACTATGTCTTCTACTTTACAAAAGCCTTTTGAAACAGAATAGAAACACATTTATTCGTGATCCACATTATAAATAGGAAAAGTACAAAACAGACAAAGAAAATGACACGAAATGGTAACTCAGCATTAGGCTGGCAATTTACCGGCGCTGATCTTCGGTTGGAATCATCAGTGAGACCACGGCAGGGAGCGCACACATATAATAGTAAATATAACAAAAAATATGGATGATGACGATCATTTTGCTTACTCCCCTGGGGCATAGACCAGTTGAAAAAAGCTAAAATTACATTAAATAATTTTCTATAAATCAAAAATCGCCATCATTTTCCGTTATTTCATTTGCATTGATGCTAGTGAAATCATTAGGTAACAAAACACTCGACGCCATACATATTTTTAACATGTTGCTATTATACTTGATACTCGTTATCTGGTCTGGTATTAAACGACCAAAGATAATTAGACAAGTGCCGTCAAATAAACCTAAACAACTGGTTTGTCAACTTAGTTTGGTCCGATACCTATACGTCGAAGTTCCCTGTAATTCTCACACAGCGCGACAGACAGTCATATGTTTGTTGACTCCAAGACAACCGACACGTACTTACATAAACAAATCACAACTTTGAACAGAATTCATGGATTTATTAATACTTACAAATAAATTATTTCAGTAATGCCGCAGTAACAAGGAGCATAAAACTTAGCGTGGTGTTCAATGCATCGAGTTAAAAGTGAGTAGCTTTTTTTTATATCAGTGTCTTTTGCGATAGAAATATAATCATGTCATGAGCCATAAAACGGGTACATTTTGAGTCAAATGTTTCAGATTTTCAATGTTTGAAAACATAAGTGTACTGTAGTTTGAACTGTAAAAGCATCATATAAGTGTTCTGTGCGTTAAAGAAAATGTCTACGCTACGCTATCACTTCACCTAAAGGATTTATCGAGATACTTAAAGAATACAATACAGGCCACAATTTCGAGCTTCAAGTTTGTGGGTTTTCGTACACATTATTGCATAACAGTATTAACAGTGTCCTAGTGGCATTGAAAATTACCTCACCCTACACTTTTTGAAAATAAGGGCGTGAGTTTATATATATACCACGTCGGTGACAAACAAGCGTACGGTGCGCCTGATGGTAAGCGGTCACCACAGCCAATGGACGCCCTTAACTCCAGGGGTGTCACATGCGCATAGCCGACCCTTTAAAAATGTATACACTCCTTTCTTGTAGAATCCTATATCATACTTCCTCGGGAAAACCTCAGCAGGCTCATTCCACAACAGGAGCGTCCGAAGGAGGAAAATCAGAGGAATATCCTCCTTCGGTGGAGAGTCAGAGGACACCGGTGCTCTAACGTCGAGCAGTGCGATGGTAGAGAGCGGCTTAAAATAGCAGTGAGGCACACCCTATTATACAAGCGATAAAAGGACACCGGTGCTCTAACATCGAGCAGTGCGATGGTAGAGAGCGGCTTAAAATAGCAGTGAGGCACACCCTATTATACAAGCGATAAAAGTAGCAATAGGAGGTAAATATTCTCCTTAAAGTTAACCATCTTTTCTTAGGTATGTATGAAAAGTGATTTAACCGTGTTTTAACATGTATATTAAGCTAATTTGAAACTTGTTTTTTACAGTTTGCTGACAATGAATCGAATTTCAATACAGATGGCAATACAGATCGTCACCGTAATTTGCGTAGCAGCAGTTACATTCGGGGCCAGCATTCGCGATTCGAAAAACATCGACGAAATTATGTATTCTTTATCAACGGAAGACCGATTAGGTAATACTCAAGACACACCACATTCAAACAAGGCTGAAATGAGAACTCATGATGAAAGATGGCACGGCTTTGGTGATAGAGAAAGGCGAGAACGGGAAGAAAATACGCTACGAGATAGAACTGAAAGAGCAAGACGTGTCAAAACTAGTTTCTCGGAAGACGGCATTGTGCATAATCGACGGGGGCTGTTTTGGGTAGAAAATAGTTCCAAATCACGAAGAGAAAAGAGGAATAATATCCCGACGATCGTGGACCCTTGCCCAGTTGACAAACATTTGGAATATGTAAATGATACCTTTTTATGTGTACCCGGTGATAAAGATAATACCGATCATAGTAATGAGAATGACACAAGCTTAGATGATCGATCAAATTTCGATGTTCCTATAACGTGTGTTGTTGGTTACACACGCGTTATGTTAGGCAAGAGGATTAGATGTGTAAAAAAATTATGAAAAATTGATTGTTTGAACAATCACACAGTTAACACATGGGTGTTATACGTATAGTCGTTGAGTTTTAGTTTTGTCCAATCCACTTAAAGGAACAATAGCGTACTAAAACCGCAAATAGTTTACTAAAACCGCAAAACCCCAAAATGAGCATTTTGTAAATAGTCGTTACAGCCACCTAGAAAATTCAACTGACTATCGACTATCTTCCTAAGCAATAGATTACGAGTGCACTAATAGAAAAATGTCGGTCCAGATCTTTGTACTTACCAATCTCAGGTGTACAGGCAAATGGCAGCCATACAAGTAAATTTTTAACAAAAAAACACGGACCTCAAACTTTGCCAGACCCCATGCTCCTGTTATATAATTTGAGGAGTTCCTTCGATTAAGCCTTACCCCATCCTCTTGCTATATAATTTGAGGAGTTGCCTCGATTTTTCCAAGATCCCGTCATCAGATCCAGACTTGTTGACAATGGGACCAACTAGAAACCATACCTTTTCAAACAAAAAAAGAATTTTTGAAATCGGTCCGCTAGTCTCCGAGTAATCGATGAACATACATAAAAAAATCCGTCGAATTGAGAACCTCCTCCTTTTTTTGAAGTCGGTTGAAAATGCAGCATGCGTATAACCTAAAGTCACAAGCAATTTATACTGTTGTCAAAGGCCCTATATTTGAAAATATTGTAAAATGTTAATGCATGCAATCTTTCTCTGCAATCTACGAAGTATGCTTATCTTTTATGACAGACGATAATGAGGTAGCAATGGATTGGACACAACCAAAACCTAACAACTATACAAGCTTGTTCGCAACATCGTTTGCGTGCGTTCAATTTATATTAGAATATATTTAAAGTAATTTAGGTCTAGTTGTAATGTTGCTTAAAGTTTCACCTTTTAGACCAAGTAAAAATAACAAGTAAATTTTTAACAAAAAAACACCGACTCCAAACTTTGCCAGACCCCATCACCGACCGCAGAGTTTAAGCATAAAAATTGAGGGAAGAGAAATTGAACAAGTTAAAAGTACAAATTTCTTACGAGTTACAATAGACAGCAATCTTAACTGGAAGTCTCATACCAATAAAATAAACAACAGACTAGCCAAAAGTTGTTATGCCTTATCCATAATAACTAAAATAACCACACTAGAAGTTTCTAAACAGGCATATTATGGAAATGTTTATCCTATTCTCAAATACGGCATAATTTTCTGGGGCAATTCAGTACATTTTCAGTCTGTATTTATTCTTCAGAAGAAAAGCCTACGAATAATATTCAATCTTAAAAATGGGGAATCCTTAAGAGACATCTTTAGAAGTAACAAAATTTTAACTTTGACGTGTACTTATATACTAGAAATTTGTTTATTTGTTAAGGAACGACATGATATTTTTAATAAGTGACTCGAAAAGTAATTTAAAATCCCAATATAAAAATGACATGTGTACAGTTAGGCCTTCGAGTTACATAATTGCCAAGAGTACCTATGCAACTGGAATAAAGATCTTTAATAACTTACCTGAATGTATTAAGTCACTCGAAGGTACTAAGTTCAAAAAGGAACTAAAAGAATGGCTGGCAAAAAAATGTTTGTACAATCTAAATGAATATTTCGTATAGGTCTACCATTGATTAAGTCTAATTTTAAGTTCAATAATATTGTACGTCCGAAATGGGCAAACTGTTGATACTTACATACCTTTCAATGTATGACATAAGTTCTTATGTACACAGTTTTGACAATAAATGTATCTATCTATATATCTATCCTCTTGGTATACAATTTGAGAAGTTCATAAATCGTACCGATATTTTAATAGTTATTCAATTTGTAGGACCCTTTTCGGGGGCCGTTAGCTTCGAGGTAGGTTAGTCCCTAATTTTTGCCCTTTATTGGGTTCTAATTTTAGTAGGTCCCATATAGACATTTAATCGTCACTAAAAAGTGGTTCGAATGGCACCGTAAAAAAATGATCAAATAGCGTAATATACATCCTTGACTAACATGCCAGTTTACTAGGCTTGCCACTATCTTTGGCTTTGGAATACTGTATACAATTAGCTATTTATTTAACACGTTGCATAACTAAAATGACAAAACAGTATTCGAAACTGTCAAGTTTCTCTGATGATGGAGTCAGATAGAAAGGTTCTTAGCAAAGCATTTTTGCCGAATCCGACACGGGGACTTTCGTTTCACTCGGACAATAAACATATTGCATTCAACAGTGCCAAGTAATAACCAAGCAAAATTGTATTTTTTTTTTTTAATTTAGGCGATCGTACTGTACTTGTTATCTGGTCCATTATACGTATTTCCTGTTACTCTGACAGCGAACTCCTCAGACGACAGATATCAGTTGACACTTGATACGTAAGTTAATGTTAATAACCGGATCACAATAGTGGCAAATATACAAATTGTTTTTTCAAATTAACAAAGTTTAGATTGGTTTATTTATTTTATTAGTTACACTAAACAGACATCGTACAATATCATATATAACAAACATATGCATATTATGGCTTAGCACGAGATCCAAAAAACAAGTGTACACAGCACGTTTTATAATTAAGCGCAAATGTAAGAAATATTAAAACCATAACGCAGCTACAGTGAAAAACATGGATCTGAACCAATTAAACATTACAATATCAAGGATTTATAAACGTTACATTTTATCGGAGACAAACTTTAAGTTCACAAGTGAAACAAACTTCAACAAGGATCGAAGCATCTGCTGACATCTATGGGCAGCACTTAATGAGAAGAAAATGTCAGTCATTTCTTGAACCTAGCAATGTCATCATCCTCCTAGCGTTATTCCCAGTACAGTTGCATACTGTAGGATGCCTGTGGTCCGCTACCTAATCCCAAGAACTGGCTTAGGCACTAGTTTTTACGGAAGCGACTGCCATCTGACCTTCCAACCCGAGGGGGAAACTAGACCTTATTGGGATTAGGCTTGTCAAGTGAGTGGGCAACTTGACTGTTAGAAGTTCTCAAGCCGCCCGGTGGCCTCTAACTTGGCTTAACGACTGGTCTCATAGACAGCAACCGGGATCAATGGCTTAACGTGCCTTCCAAAGCACGGGAGCGTTCAGTTAGTTGAACCCAGCAATGTGAGGGGCAAAAATATCAATGTCAATGCCATCAATCATCCATGTGCTGGAAGGCACTTTAAGCCGTTGATCCCGGCTGCTGTCTACGATAGCAGTCGTTAAGCCAAGTTAGAGGCCTCCAGGCGGCTTGCGAACTTCTAACAGTCAAGTTAGAAGTTCTCAAGCCGCCTGGCCCAAAAAAGTTTCCCCCTTGGGTTGGAAGGACAGGTGGCTGTCGCTTCCGTAAAAATGGTCCCCAGGCATCCTTCAGGATGCAACGGTGTACACTGATGCAACTGTACTGGGATAACGCTAGGATGATGATGATGAATGTCAATGCCATCAACACGACTACCGGTCACTAAATCGTTATATTGGCGGCACATTCTTTTCTGTTTTCGTATGATTCGAAAGTAGTTCTTATATCATTGTCAATCATCATCATCATCACTACATATTCCTGCTATGACGTCAACAATGTATGTTTTTAAAAAATAAAAAAATCATCAGAAACCTACCGAGTGCGGTATCAAATGAAAGAGTTCCGTGTGCTGATTATGGATTATGTGTATCTAATCTAATAATAGAATACTCGTAATTGTGAAGATTCTCGTTTCAATGTGCTCAATTGATATTTTATTGCAGTTATATTTGGTAATTTGCAAATCGTCTCCGTTATATAGTCAGCCAAAATGGCGGTCTAACTCTTCTGGATCTTAAGAGGCCTCAGAAATTTTAAAATGTTTCGAACTAAGATTATGACAAAAGTATTGATAAACAATCTACCATCACTAAATATCAGCCAAAGGACGTCCACTGCTGGACATAGGCCTCCCCCTAATTCACGGGGGGTATATGTCATAACCATAATATACGCCACGCTTGGCATGCGGGTCGGCGATCGCAGTATCTCCACCGCACTCTAGGGATGCTGCTGCCCATCCCCCGGTGGTTCTGATAAACAATAAATTGGTTGAAATGATTTCGTTATTTAAAAAAAAGTAACGAATCTTTATTGCTTTTACTGTGTCTACTAGTTGAAGTACTAATAGTAGAATGTATCCGTTACTTGACGACCAACTTGGCTTACTAGGTAGGGACCCTGCCTACGAAGCCGGAGGTTACGGGTTTGAATCCCGGTCAGGGCGTTACTTGTGTATATTTATCACGAATATTTGTGCCTGAGTTTTGTATGTTTTCTATGTATTTATCTATATATAAGTATTTATATTTCTGTTGCTTGAAATTATAATGGAGAAAAAATACAGCGATTATTAAGGTTTTCATACAAGCCGTAAAAAACTCGAAAAACCGCTGTATTTTTTTTCCTTTATAATTTCTAGCAACAGAAACTAATTTCTGACCTAGATATGCCGGATCCCATTGTGTATACAAAGTTTCATGTTATTCTAGCATGGCGTTTTAAAATGAGAGGGTAAATACGTTTGTATGGAGAACCGAGCGTATTGCGCCCTCTTAAGTAGTTTGGGACTAAGTCGATTTGTGTAATATTGTCTCCAAATATTTATTTACTTATTATAGCTTGAAATTTGTCGATTTAGAATGATAGTTGGATCGATATTTCTTGATAAAAAAAGTCCAAGAAATTCAGATACAAGCCATGCTATTGGGCCACAATAGTCCTGTTTAAGATAGTAACGATAAGAAAATCGATATACATACGTGTGAATCTCAAAGAAAATAGCATAAATAGATGAGCGTATTTTATTTACCAATAAGGACCCTTAACACTAAAATGTTAAGAGTCGGTAAGTGGCTGAGTGTACTTTAACTCGCCACTTATGCAAAGAGGGTCGGACACAGATATATCATGACGGGATACCGAGAGTGTGGAGGGATAACGAAACTTCAAGAGACCTCTTGTGAACTTAACTGTACCACATAGATCGTGACCCATTAATGGTCCTGCCGGAAGACCAGCGCTAACTCCTGAGTCAGCACCATGCTGAGACAGGACCATTTCGTGGTAAATTTTTAAGAAGGTCATTATGTAACCTCTCGCCTACAACATTGTAATTGTTTACTATGAATAAAGCTTCTCTATTTCCATTTTCTATTTCTTAAACGGAGTCAACACGAACATACGCGAGACAATACGAACATAGACGAATACTCACTCCACAGTCCACGCTATCGTATTCGGCAAGTTTCACGTAGTTTAATCGAAAATTTGGAGAAGGCTTATCGAAGCGAATGAGCGAATGAATGAGCGTCTTGTGTCGTGGAATGTGCTTTACCGGCATTTAACGGCATATCTCTAGTCGTGAGTCAACAGTAAGTTAGCGATACATAAAATACATTGCATAATACTTGGGTAATAATTAATGGTGGGAATAAGTGGTTAGTAACTATTAATCAATGGATATTACTCGGAAATCGGTTTAATTCGTCTTGCGTATATTCATTTTAATTACGATTGAGTCATCTATTGAAATAAGTAAGATATTTGGATAAAGTTCTAAAGTAGCTTAGTTAGTATTGATAATATTCAACCTCAGAAATAAACAGAATTTGGTTCGAATGTATGAAATGTGCTCTGCAGAACGTGAATAAGTAAAGTCTTATAAAAATGGTCAAGTAGTTAAGATTAATACCTACATATAGTCAGTTGGCACGAGATATACAGCGTGTAAATGACAATTGGTGTAACGAATACTGAAACAATGTTGTATATTTGTTAGGTAGGTAACTAATTATTAAAAAGTATTTCGTCTCTATTAAATTATTGTTAATTTAGGAATGGAGTAGGCATACTTAGTACATTTTGTGTAATGAAATCGTAGGTATAAATTTCAGCTCATGCTTGGATTGGGAATCTCAGATTATTGTTTTCTTTAGTTTTATTGAAGGCTGTTTTTTTTCAATTTCGATTTATTTTTATAGTACCTATATTCCGGGAATCATATTCAATATTTCTTAGTACACGATAATGGTGTACCAACTAGAATATCAGTTTTAGTAACATTTTCACAAACTGTTGGCGCGATTGTTTGATCTATTTAGAAAAACGTCTGTGGCAGTAAACGTTTGTAGCTACAGGTGGCTACAGTCCCTTTGTGGTCCAATAGAAGATATTCATTGCCTGTTTATACAATAAAACGAACATGTGTAAACTCAATTGAGGTTCACTTTCCATATAGCAGTTGGCTCTGAACTTCAGAATAGACCGGTGCTGTGACCACGTTTCACTTGTATACAAGGTTAGTCTATGGCTAAGTTACACCAACTTACGATCACAGACCGATCAACGTTAAATATGGCGCCGGCAGATGTCATTCCATAGCAACTTGTCAAAATTCCCATAAATTCTGATTTTTACGAACACAGCTTACGATTACAGACGGTTTGGTGCAACCCAACCTATGTCTACGAGGTGTAACTTAAATGGCGATCTATAAAGGTGTTTTCAATTGGTATCGCATTCAAAGTAGACTTGGGACACAAAAAAGAAGTTTTAAGATACAAAAAAGTTTTGTATATGGGGCTTATTAGTCTTAGTAAATTTAATAAATAAATCGATAGAAGCCGCCCCATAGAAAGCTTAATAAGGCTTGTGTTATGATGGGTACTAGACGATACAAAACATCCAAGTCTTGGGAACAAATGTATCTGCTCATCACACAAACAGGTGCCCTTGCCAATAAGCGCAATGAGTAACAGCCCTTATCTTGTTGCAATATAAGGTTTATAATATATCATTTGATTGTATTGCTTGTTTGCATTGAATAGGCTCCGAAACTACTGAACCGATTTGAAAAATCCTGTCACTTACATACCCTTACTTGGACCCGGGAATGTCCTACAACTACGACCAAGACCACCGGGCACAGACCACTTAACCTATAGACCCCGCTTACAAGGGCGCCCGCGTAAGCCAAGCCTAAGCTCAAAAAACGTCAAGTGGTCATCACGCCCCCAAATATGCTCTTAGTATGCGGCCGATCGTTGACGAAGTAACGTGCAATATTCGACGCATTACTTGGCTTATAAAGTGCTCTAAATATGCCTTTTTGTATGGTTAAATTGTGTGGAAAGTGTAGCAAGACATCTAGTCTTCAAAAAGATGGGATTTCATTCCACAGGTAAGCTATTTTTTACTTTTTTACCACGATAAAACAATAATAATTAAAAAGTCAAGGTTATCAAGTGAAGGTTGTAAACCTGGCGACGCGTTGATGTCTTTCAATGTCTGTCTCTTTCTTTCGCTTACTATTTTTTGTAATTCTGTCTTTGTCTAACCATTGCAGTCTCAAGTAGTGATGTGACTGATTGATTATTTAAACTTACGTACTTAACTGATACTCGTGAAACAATATTAAATTATGGTGGAATATACGTAGGATATAGAACAAACTTATATTTTTGAATTAAATAATGGAAATTTATGTTACATGCATATGTACAATTATAAAAACATAAAAGTGTGTTCAAATCAAATTTATATCCTAACTATAATACTACAAATATGAAAGTCACTGTCTGTATATCTGTCTCTGCGCGTCTAAACTGCTAAACCGCAGATGAAGTGTCTTTGCCTCCGAAGCTAATGTCCCGGGTTCGATTCCCGGTAAGGGCATTTGTTTCTGTGGTGAGCAGAGACATTTGTTTCTGAGACTTGGACGATTTGTGTAAAAATAATCCCCTAATATTTATTTATTTATTTGTATTTGCATTCATTTTATGTGTTAATGATTATGATCACGATGTGTTAATGGACCCGGGTATGTCCTTAAACTACGACCAAGACCACCGGGGAATGGGCAGCAGCATTCCTAGAGTGGCGGTGGAGATACTGCGATCGTCAACCCGCATGCCAAGCGTGGCGATTATGGCATTTACCCCCCATGAAATTGGGGGAGGCCTATGTCCAGCAGTGGACGTCCTAGGGCTGATATGGATGGATGGATGGATTATGATTATTGTTCTTATACATTTATTCCTATTAGGTACCATACCATAGGATACATAGGAATAACATATGAACTGTCTCAAGTCACCTTACTGTATACTCTACAGACTGTACAGGCGAGAAATTTGATTTCTGGGCCACTTCGTACTTTGTCACAGTGAAAATCAATGTGAAAGCTGCTAGAAATCTCATATGACTTGACACTGTGACAAGGTACGAAGTGGCCCAGAAATCAAATTCCTCCACTGTACATTAAACAATAAGCATTTATATTTAGTAAGTATCTTTGAATAAAAAACAATTTAAATTGCTTTTCGTATTTTTATTGATTCCAATTTAAAACTTAAATTTACCCTTATATTCTGTAGTACTTATCTTTTTCGAGTGTGTCCCATCACTACACAAAATGGCGCGCATCACGCACCGTACACGTGATTGCTCGTTGACCTTGTACTAGCCAATCACAGTGCACTTGTCGCCCCCCGCGCCCCGCCAATTTGGCAGTTTGAGATTCAAGACAAAGTTCTATGAAGCGGTGTCTATAGGGTTAAGTGGTCAGTGCCACCGGGGGATGGGCAGCAGCATCCCTGGAGTGCGGTGGAGATACTGCGATCGCCAACCCGCATGCCAAGCGTGGCGATTATGGCATATACCCCCCGTGAATATGGGGGAGGCCTATGTCCAGCAGTGGACGTTCTTTGGCTGATATGGTTGGTTGGTTGGTCACTTACATACTGGATGATGGAGACAGAAAGATGGCCATAGCAATTCCTAAACTACACAAGAGAAACCCGTCGTGTTTGGGCTCATCCGAACCGACTCAACAAGTAGTTTATGATTGTGGGGGGGAAAAGTACACTCGGCAATAAAAGCTTGTACCGAAAATGACATTTGACAGACTTCTATTAGACAGGTTAGGTACTATTCTAAATTCAATTTTATTGAAATGTGTTCATACCTTGGAGCCGCGTATGTCCTAAAACTACGACCACAACCACCGGGGGATGGGCAGCAGCATCCCTGGAGTGCGGTGGAGATACTGCGATCGTCAACCCGCATGCCAAGCGTGGCGATTATGGCATATACCCCCCGTGAATATGGGGGAGGCCTATGTCCAGCAGTGGACGTTCTTCGATTGATATGGTGGTGGTGGTGGTGGTGGTTCATACCTTACAGTAGACCATACACAACCATCCACCATCTAGTATAGTCAAAAGCAAAAGTAGATCACACTCACCGAAGTACAGTTTGTAGAAGATGCACAGACATGCTACTTTGCGTCGATGTGCTAAGCTCTGCAGCTTATTTCCAATGAGCCTCCTGGCTCTGCGGTCCACCGAGTCGAGTGCGGCAAGTTGGTACTTAACCGAGCCATCCCAAAGGTGACTACAATACTCCATGCAAGACTGGACTTGGGCTTCATATAAAAAAAGAAGCTGCCCAGGGGTGAAGTATCGCTTGGCCTTATTTAGGATCAAGGATGCTCAGCTTTTTGGCCGCTGTTCCGGCTTTGGACTCGATGGTAGTGCCGAAGTTAAGGTTTGAGCTTAACGTCATGCCAAGCAGTATTGTTATATTAGTGCGATAAAGTACTAAAATGATCATCAACATTCGCTGTTAACTGCACTTACAGATCAGATCAAGTAGGTGTTATTATGGCTACGGTTTGTCTATGAATGTGTATTATATATAAACTAATTTTGTATTAAGCAGTGACGCTGATAACGAAATTCAAAATTTCAATTACAGGTAATTTTTTTTTGTCTCGAGCAGGATTTGTTTCTGCAACATCTGGCATACGCGGTCAATCGATTTCTCAATGTAATTTGAGGCGTAGGTGTGCCGAGAAATGAAACCTAAGTCTTCTAAGGTAGATGTCGCTGTACGCCTCCCTAAGGCGTTGTAAGAGGGAACTAGTGAAGGATTTTGTGCCTCAAGCTTGAAACGTACAGAGCGCGGTACAGCGTCGTTGCGGAGCCGATTTTTTGGTGAAGCGAACGCGGTCCGGCGAACATCGTACCAAAAAATCCGCTCAGTATTCCGTAGCACGGTAGAGCGGAGGCGGAGTGTGTGGCATATGAAGCAGTAATGACAGTCGATAGTTTCGGAAAGATCAAAAATTGCTGTCACCTCTGGGCGGGAGCACCTGGATCCCAGCTTGGGCCTTTTGACTCGCTTCAGAGACGTGCTGTGCGAATCGTGGACGATCCCAAACTCACGAGCGATATTGAACCGTTAAGTTTCAGGAGAAACTTTGCCTACTTGTGCGTGTTCTATCGCTTGTATAATGGGTTGTGCTCCGAAGAACTGTTCGATATGATGCCCACGGCCGCTTTCTATCATCGCACAGCTTGCCGTCGGCATTCATCCTGACACCTTAGAACCTAAATGGTCGCGTACGGTACGGTTTCAGAGGAACTTCCTCCCTCGGACGCTCCGGTTGTGGAATGAGCTCCCTGCCGAGGTTTTCCCGAGGAACTACAGTATGGGATTCTTCAAGAAATAAGTGTATAAATTTTTAAAGGGTCGGCAACGATCATTTGACACCCCTGGAGTTGCAGGCGTCCATAGGCTGCGGTGACCGCTTACCATCAGGCGGGCCGTACGCTTGTTTGCGACCGACGTGGTATAAAAAAAATTAATTAAAAACCGCCTCCGCGCCGCACCGCGCCGCGCCCGCTCTGTGCGTTTCGACCTTAAAGCTTTATTGATTGGTTCCGATAGCTCAGTGGCTAGGCTAGAGCGATTTTCCGCGTATGCCCGATGTCGCAAGTTCGAATCCTGCTCGGAGCACAAGAATTAAAATTTTTCCTTTCGTTTTGAAATTTACTGTATACATTTGAGTAAAGTACAGTAATCTTTATTCCAGAACCATACAATCGAAGTGGCGGCTGAACGACCATTGGACCGGCAAGAATTCAAAATGCCAATTGAAGATAATATTGCACAGAAAACCCTTGCAGGAATAACTAGTATTCCCAGTCCTAAAAGTCCTAAACCCTGTACTCCGGTAGGGAGACTTTGTATTCCGATCGAGCCACTTCCAAAAACCACCGATCAGGGGAAATCACCTAAATAAGAATAATAAGCAACACCATGTTATTATGTGAAATAAAATAAAGATTGATTGATTGATTAAGTTTTCCTATATCAATATCTTATTAAACGTTTGAGTCCTAGTTAATGTAAGGAGTTTTTAATTACTAAATCAAATATAATGTGTCAATTTTAATTGTTAGCGTTTTATTGCGATGAACAGATATCATCCACAGGCTATTGGCACGTTTGGTTCGGGTGAGTATCGGAGTGGGGTGGTGTGAGTTGATTAGGGAAATATTCCACTCATTCAATATCTTTGTCCAATATACATTTGATCAAAGAAATTGGATGATTTCATCCAACTTGGATGGGACCCCGACATTTGATCAAAGATTCTAATGACAGTTAAATCATTATGGCTACGCATGAAAAATAATAAAACTTGGACAAAGATATTGGATGAGTGGAATGGGCCTCCGTCAAAGAACTTTGATCAAAGATTTGACAAAGAAATTGGACAAAGATATTGGACGAGTAGAATACCACCCCGTATAAAACTCAACCAATATCTTTGTCCAATATCTTTGATCAAAGAAATTGGATGATTTAATCAAACTGGGATGCGAACCCGACATTTGATCAAAGATTCCGATGACAGTTAAATCAATATGGCTACGCATGAAAAAAAAAACTTGGACAAAGATATTGGATGAGTGGAATGGGCCTACGTCAAAGAACAATGATCAAGATTTGACAAAGAAATTGGAAAAGTGGAATTTTAGTTTTATTTTAGTGTGTACCTTCTTGAAGAAACCTGTTGTGGATTTATAATTTGTGCAATGTATGCGTAGGTATTTTGAGGAAGCATATTGCTGATGCTAGGCTGTTCTGGAAATTGACGAAGCCTGCGTTGTGGATAAGGTTTGTACCAGTTTGGTTATTAATTTGGACCCGTGCTGTATGTCTTAAAACTACGACCAATACCACCGGAAGATGGGCAGCAGCATTCCTGGAGTGCGGTGGAAATACTGCGACAGCCAACCAATGATATTTTAAGTATAGATAGGTTATGCTCGAACATTACAAGCGCAAAAACTGCTTCCAACATCGCGGCATCACACATTCGCATTTTGTTTTATTGTTTACAATACGCACACTTCATCGAGAGCGTAAAAGAGATAGCTTTATCAAAATAATACATAAGAAAGAGACGGCCTTCAACCGGAACACCAATCACCGCACGTTTGACACAGATTAAAGAAACTAACACTAGGCAGAAGGTGCAAACTGTTTCTACCTATTCATCGACGGATGATAGCGAGTGTAAGTAATGGTAATACCGCTATCGGGTTGTCGTTTGCGTAGCAGGCACGTCAAAGAATTACAAAATAATTGACTCGTGACCGATTTTTGAATAAATGTACAGACAGCAAAACTAATCTTGTCAAAAAATGTTTCATGCCTGTTGATGTCAATCGATTATATTTCTATCAAGCAACAAAAACTTCTTACAGACCGACCTCGTGTAGGATACAAGAAAGGACACTTCTTCACTTTTCGTCACTGGTACTCAGAGATATACTTTAAAAATTAACATTTAATAGTTACAGCATTATTTTCTTCTAAATAAACCCGAAGAAATAAATATGGCAGTAAGTTGAAGTTGACTATGTAAGTAACCCATATAATCTAGAATTGAATGTGATTTAGTATGACTCATCTGTTACATTAATCTATGTTCGCTGTCTGTTTGTCTTTATCACTCTCATTGCAAACGACACTAGGTAGTCTCTTTCTCTGAGACAGCGTCTTCATGGCGTCATATTTGGTAAATTGAAGGATAAAATGGAAAAAATAACATATTTTCAGCTTACTTACTTGTGGTATGTGATGCCTGTTGCCTTAGTACGTTTGGATGTATAATTAGTGCACTTTCGCAACACGCATGACGGCATTTTTAAGGTCACTTACGTCGTTGGCGGGAACTCGTGTCAACATTCGCCTCTCTCGCTTGCCCGGAGCGACTGAAGCCAATAGGCGATGTTTAGCGTCTTTATAGCGGCACACTTTAGGTACGCGGGTAACGTATCTATACTTAAAATATCATTGCAGCCAACCCGCGTGCCAAGCGTGGCGTATATGCCATTTCCCCCATGAAATTGGGGGAGGCCTATGTTCAGTAGTGGACGCCTTTCGGCTGATGTGGTGGTGGTATTAATTGTTTTTTATACCTATATCTTTTTAAATAACTTACATATTTTTGTATTCTCAAAAGAGACAACGTGGACGCTGTTATTATTTTGACGTCCGCCATTGCTGAAAGTTGAGATCGATGTGAACGGCAGGGCAGTAGGTAAAATGGTCATAACTTCCGCCGCGGCAATATTTACCGACAGTTCCCGATAAAACATAATTACCTAAGCCTAATTTATTACTTCAAAAAATATAGAAGAAAAACAAAATAATAAATAATAAGTAACTCAAAATATTACCTTATTAAACGCTAAGAATGAATAATAATAATAAAACCGGCCAAGTGCGAATAGGACACGCGCACGAAGGGTTTGCCCTTAATTTGCTCCCATACAACAAACGTGACTTTCTTGCCGTTTTTATAGATAATGCCCTTCGTGCGAAAGTTGGACTCGCACTTGACCGGTTTTTTAGATAAAAAATCTGTATATAGTACTAGCTGTGGACCACACGATTTCTTTTTCTAATTTCAAAATTTCTAAATACTGATTCGACAATAAATTACATATAATATAGCCTGTTACATTTTGTGCAATAAAGTTTAAATAAATAATAAACGAACCTGCTCACAAAAAAAAACCACGAGAATCGGTTGAGACCTGTAGAGAACAAGCGGAAATCCGGACATATGAAATTATTTTTGTCGAATCTGAAGCGGAGACATTCGTTTCACTCGGTCGATTAATTATTATGACGTTAGACCTTGATTACACGGGAAAGTACGACTATAAACCGAGTCTATGGGTTTTCCCTAATTTAACGCTTACCTGATCTGACACACGACAAACATATTCATTGAATCATGCAATATCTTAGCAAACATACCTAAATGAAATAAGTTTCAGTTTAAAAATTTACTATTGCTACAGTCAACAGCAAAAGTAGATGATCATTTCAGTACCTTGTCACTTTCACTACTTTGACGCATCCCAACTGTGGCAGTATTGTTATATTAGTGCGATAAAGTACTAAAATGATCATCTACTTTTGCTGTTGACTGTACAAGCATTGATTGTCAACTGTACCTTTTATTCAGTCATAAGCGGGCATACGATGGTTGCCATTTTTAACCGACTTCAATAGAAGAAAGGAGGTTCTCAGTTCATCTGCATGTTTTTAGGGTTCCGTAGTCAACTAGAAACCCTTATAGTTTCGCCATGTCCGTCTGTCTGTCTGTCTGTCCGAGGCTTTGCTCTGTGACTTTTAATGCTAGAAAGCTGCAATTTGGTATTGATATAGAAATCAATAAAACTGACAAAGTCGTAAGATAAAAAAAAGAACATTTTAAGGGTACCTCCCCTACACGTAAAGTGGGGATGCATTTTTTTTTGCTTTAACCCTATGGTGTGGGGCGTTGTTGGATAGGTATTTGAAAATGAATAGAGGTTTTCATCACACACTTTTTGATACAGTGAAAAATTTCGGAAATTTTTACTCCAAAAGAAAAAAAATGTCTCCCCCCCCTCTTTTAAACTATAGGTCCAAAATATATTTAAAAAAATCATAAAAGTAAAGCTTAATAAGAAGACTTTCAATGAAAACTATAGCGGACATGAACAATTGAGCTGTTTTTGAGTTATCGTAAAACGTCTTCCCTTAGTAAAAGACGTATGAAACGCTGCGAAGGTATTCCCTTTTGCTTGTTATTGTTTTTGTTTAAGTAAGTTCATTAGGACAAAACAAGTTCAACTACGGAACCCTACACTGAGCATGGCCCGACATGCGCTTGGCCGATTTTTTTATGTATGCGTGTTCCCCGATAACTCTTGACCACGTTGGCCGATTTTGATAATTCTTATTTTGTTTCAAAGCAGGTACCCCCAATTTGGTCCCATATAAATTTTGTGAAGCCCTGATGATGGGATTCAGAAGGAATCAAGGGAACTCCTCAAATTTGATAGGCACACATAAGACGATTTCAGTATTTTATGTAGTTAATTGAAGTCGGTTTAATTTGGGTATATATTATATATTATCGTCGTAGATACCCTTCACTCTCGCACTCGAACACTTGTCAGAACGTGACCGATATCTTATCACGATGATATTTCTGCTCCAGGTTATCTAAAAAGTAAATTTGATTTGGAATCTCCTCGTCCCGGGTGTGAATTGCGTTACTCCCGCATACTTAAACTCTCAGGTCTTTCTCACCGTACAGGTTTTATGTCAAATCCTTTCGCCGTACAGGCAATCCGACTCTGGAATAAGCTTCCTCTCCCCATAAGGCAAGCCACAAGCAAATTAGCTTTCAAGCGAATGCTCCATAAACATCTGCTAGCAGAAGAATTTGCATAGCGTCCATCATCCAGTATATTATATAAGATATATATTTATGTATCAGTATGTATATATATATATTGTATTTAAGTGTATATACATATATTTGTATCAATGTTTATATATTAGGTCTATGTACGTTCATATTTTAATTTACGTCTGTGTTATATTCTCAACGTTTCTACATTTACCCAGCACTAATTTTATGTGTCTCTGTTCGGCCCAGTGGTTGACTGGTAGAGAATGCCCTTTGGCATTAAGTCCGCCATTTGTATATTTGTTTTGTGTGCAATAAAGCTTACATAAATAAATAAATAAATGATAAGTGTTAAAATTCCGAATAACATTACATCCGCGATCATTCGTTTACGGCTAGGTTACATTTGTACGCCTGTATTTTTGGCAATGATACGTGTTCGAGACCACTCTCTGTGCGAATCTGGTCTGGCGGAGGGTACGCTTGAACACCTTTTTTTTTAACTGCAACCGGATCGTCACTCCTTTGTATGATATCCTACGCCCAGAAATTACCCGGCCCATCAACATTAAATTCCTTTTAACCCTGGTGCACTCCCCCTTTGTGTATGTCTTATGTATCATCATCATCCTCCTAGCGTTATTCCCAGTACAGTTGCATCCTGAAGGATGCCTGGGGTCCGCTACCTAATCCCAAGAATTGGCGTAGGCACTAGTTTTTACGGAAGCGACTGCCATCTGACCTTCCAACCCGAGGGGAAAAATAGACCTTATTGGGATTAGGCTTGTCAAGTGAGTGGGCAACTTTCGACTGTTAGAAGTTCTCAAGCCGCCCGGAGGCCTCTAACTTGGCTTAACGACTGCTATCATAGGCAGCAACCGGGATCAACGGCTTAACGTGCCTTCCAAAGCACGGGAGCGCTCAGTTAGTAACCACTCAAAGCGGTCACCCATCCAAGGACTGACCTCGGCCGACATTGCTTAACCTCGCATACCGCACGCGGTACGCGGGCGCCGCTGGGCCACGAACGCTCCTTTGTGTATGTCTTATGTAAATTTATTAAAACTAACAACTTGCTTTTGTTGAATTTAGGTTAACAATAAATGTTTGTTTTAGATACTCTTCCAAGTGAATCTGGCAATCTGAAGTCACCGGTCAAATTCTTAATAAACACGTGCGTTTTTAAACCTTGACGTTGGCGGAATCATCGACAATATCGATGGGGCCATAAAACACAAAGATTGATTGATTGATTGAAGTGTTACAACTGAAACCATTACACGCATGCAGCTAATCGTTGGGAGAGTTCCAATGAACCCAAACACGACGGGTTTATCTTTTGTAGTTTAAGAGTTGCTATGGCCACCTTCTGTCCCCATCACCAGATCAGCTCGATGGTACCAACAGCATTGTCATCGAACTTACATAAGTATGCCGAATTTCATCACAATCGGTTGAGGACAACAGCTTTAAAATTCAGTTGCTAGATTTAACCTGAACATACAAACATCGCGAGTTAAATCAAATCTTGTAACAAATGCATTTTTAACAAAAAAAAAAACTTTTCCACTCTTACTCGGCCGCTCGCTCCTACTAGGAGTTAACTCGATTTCTTCAAGATCCCCTTCGAAACAAGAACCCTTTCATACAAAAAAAAAAGAATTTTTCAAATAGGTCTCCGAGTAATCGGTGAACATACATAAAAAAAATATATAATTTACGGACCTATTGGTTTACTAACTTTTGGAATAACACCTTTTCCTTAAATGATTCTAATCGCAAAACAAGGCAAGCTAGGCGAGATATACGAGTAGTTACAGCCAGCCTCATAAAATGCATACATATTTATAATGCGGACTGTACTTCATCCTTGTCTGTTCATAATACATTAAGAATTACTAAACCTGGTAAAACGAGCCCACGTAACATTCAATAAAACCACAGATAAGAATGCGTATAAATACATTGCGCTTGCGACGCCTACACATAAACACTTGGGATTCATCGAGACTGCAAGTCAATTCTCAGATAACTAATTAAGACAGGAATTCAGTAATTTACATATTGTGGTTACAGAATAGACTAGTTAAATAAGGTAAGCATAATTTGCTTTTTTTTTTTTGTTTTTTTAATATTTTGACAGTGTCAAAAAAGTGTGCGGCTTATCTGATGGCAAGCAGACAATGCCTATGGACACTTCCGATTACATATAAATCACAAGCGCATTGTTTTGACACTTCATTTGTCGGAATGTTTAGCCTAGTTGGTAGTGTCACTGCCTCCGAAGCTAGAGGCGCCAGGTTCGAATCCCGTTAAGGGCATTTGCTTCTGTCGTGAGCAGAAACATTTGTTCCTGAGACTTGGGTGATTTCTATGTATTTAAGTATATATAAATATATATCTATTAAATAACTTTTTTTTTAAACAATCACAGTATTCTGAAAATGCAACACCGTCGAAAGCTCCACATGGCCTGTCTTCTTTTTGGGGTCTTAAACCACAGGACGCCAGCATATCTCTATAATAAGCTCTCTATCCGCACGACTCGTCGAACTCGGCAGGTTGCCACACTTTTGTTAATCCCTCGACATGCTACCGCTGCTTTCCGGGGAAGTTTTCGCTATGCGGCTTCCAAAATTTGGAACAATATTCCACCGCCGATAAGAACTCTGAAATACGTCCATAGTTTTAGATTAAAGCTTAAAGAATTCATGCACGATCACCAGCGCAAGCAGGATAATTTATGTCATGACACTAGCTGCATTTGACTCTTTCTCACCTCTTGTTTATGTCCTATTTGCATTGCCATGTTTGTGTTTGTGATTATGTTAAAATAGTACGTAGTTCATAGTTAGTAATTGTATGTGCCTTGTTTGAATTAGTGTTGGGTTACTCACTCGTGAGGCACCTCTTTTGTCATACTCATTTCATTAAATTGTCGCATCACTTCGCGTATCAAAAATGTCACACTTCATAACTCACGAGGTACCAACTCACTCGCTCGTCCATCAACTCGCGCTTCATTTATCCTTCAAACCTCAACCACACCTCAATATGCCTCGCGCCTCGTGCCTAACTTCACATGTCCCACTACAACACTCCTACTCACGCCTAACTTCATTTGTCCCACTGCCTATCACACCGAAAATGAGCGCGTGAATGAGGATGTTTACTCTAACATGACAACGAGTGCGATCCCCAAAATGTACGGTGTGATGTGAGGTGGGACATGAAACACCTCAACCAATTCTCAATGCGTTGACAAAAACGTCGTAAGCGCCGCAGGATTTCATACATTTTACGCGTTTACGTGAAACGGTAAAATTTTTGAAACTGACGGAACGTTTAGAAATCTTTTTACTTACTGTATTTGTGGATATGGATAGGGAATGTGGTTCTTATGCTTAATAAAATAGAATAGGATTAAAATCTCAACCATTATAAGAGTCAAATTTTAGGTAGTTGGATTGTTAAAAATAGAGTTTATTTTAATGTTGGTATTGGTGCAGAGTTAATGGTGAAATGGCGGGACAAATTCTATCTTCAAAAATCGAATCATTTCTTATTAGGTACTTAATGAATATCTTTAAGATGTTATTTGAAAATTGTTTTTATTTATTTATGATAGGTAATTACTAAGGAATGAAACAGTTTTCAAAATTGTAACGAAAGGGCAAGAAATTAAACGCAACTCAATTTTGACAGAAGTCAAACAAGATACCTATGACATTGACAATTAACCGACAAAGTTTGTCACGTTGAGAATGGTGATGAGATGTTTGTTTGTTTATTTACTTTGTATCCGGATTAGGTTAAAAACATCTTGCCGACACACGAATGTGCCTGGCTGCCTTGTGGTTGTGGTGTGGTTATTGTTTGCGTGTTAAACTGAAAAGCCAATACGCGGGAATAATTTTTAATGTTGCTTTTATTCAATACATATCTCATTGTTGATAATATCATTGGTAAGTTAATTATATTTGTGCCAGTCCAAATCTTTTTTAAGGAATCTTATTATGAGTTTAATTTGCATACGTGAATTGCTTTTAAATACCCAAACAAACTATCAAGTTGGAATAATAAATAACTTAACTACACTGGTGTGCTTTTGAAGTACATGCTTACGAGTATTATGTTTATACACGTGACATTATACTCTGGTTCAGTTGTAAGCGTCAATATTAGATTGTCATACTATATGAAGTTTCTGGATGACAAAATTCTGCTATGCTGTGGTCTAATTTATTGTTTTAATTCATCTGACTGTAACTGAGCATGCAAAATTGAAAACTGCCCGGTTTTTCAATTTTTATATGAAGTGGAGGAAGGTGAATATAAATAAGTAAGAATACAGAACATGAAAGTACTCAGTGCTCGGTTATAACACTACACTTAATTACAGCCATGTTTTTGCTGCCACTACAAGATACTAAGTATATACTGTTACCTCACCTCATTTGAAGTAGGACATTGTACCACCTCAGTTTTGGAAAACAGGTACTCCCTCAAACTCATTTTAATTTCATGTCCTACCCAACACTACTCCCTGTAACACATTTTTTTCTTTTGGAGTGAGTATTTCCGAAAGTATTTACTTTATTAAAAAATGTTTGATGAAGACCCGTATTCATTTTGAAAGACCTATCCAACAACATACCACACCATCCATAGGGTTGAAGGAAAAAAAAATCATCCCCTCTTTATGTGTAGGGGAGGTATCATTCAATATATGTTTTAGATTTTATTTCACGACTTTGTCAGTTTTATTGATTTATATATCCATGCCAAATTGCAGCTTTCTAGCACTAACAATCACAGGGCAAAGCCTCGGATATAAAGAAAGACAGACGGACATGGCGAAACTATAAAGGTTTCTAGTTGACTACGGAATCCTAAAAAGACAGGACCATTTAAAACCATTGGAAGACCTACTTCGTGATTTTTTTCTATCGAGCCGATTTCATCAAAACATGGTTTAGAGACAGCAAACGTTTGCATTGTATGATGATTATATATTTCTTTTAATTTCTCCAAATTAAGCAGTTTCTGTTACAAAACTGTTTATAAAAGCCAACTTAGGTTAATGGACCAAAATATAGGGTTTGATGGACGTTTATGAATAAGGGGGTTAGTGTCTATTAAAGGCATTTTTTAAAGTTTCTCTTTTACAAAAACTTATTCTTTAATTCCCGAATAAAATTAAAATGGCCGACTCGCAAGACTACCAGGAACCAACTGAACAGCAGGACCAACAAGAATCGACGGAGCATACAAGACAAAGACGGGCAATAACTAGCACTATCGTGCCGAACACGAATGACAAGACATGCTTCTATAAGAATGGAGTGTACATCTGCGTACCAAAGAAGAAAACAGAGGAATGTGGGCCAGATCTTACGGAATAGTTATCATATTTAGACATTTAAATACGTAGATTACACTTATTATTTGAATAAGCATTTTTACGTCTTTTTGTTTCTTTTTTTAGGGTTCCGTACCTCGAAAGGAAAGAACGGAACCCTTAAAGGATCACTTTGTTGTCCGCCCATCCGTCCGTCCGTCTGTCTGTCTGTCAAAACCCTTTTCCCAGGAACGCGTGGAGGTATCAAGCTGGAATTTATAACAAATACATAGGTCAACTGTCCCTTGGAGCTGCGAAAAAATCAAACGCAAATTTTCGACACTCGCAAGGGAATCAAAACCTACAGGGTACTTACCGTGAACTCAGAATCTTGAAATTTCGTACGAAGCAACGTCTAAACATACAGATAAAGACACAGCTAAAGCAGAGATAAAAGAAAAATTGCGAAATCCGTAAATTTTTAGTTGCATCATACATTTTTTTACGGAACCCTTGGTGCGCGAGTCAGACTCGCCCTTGGCCGGTTTTTTAGGTATTTAATGTCTCGAGTTATTGTGCTTATTAGGTAATATACTGCAATATTAAAACTAAAATAACTACTAGGTAATTCAGTTAATAGTTTATTAGGAAGAAACAAAAACAAATAATAATAAAGCAAAAAAAAAAAACAAAACAAAGAAAACAACAAGCCAGAAAAAGAAAAAAAAAACGAAAAAGCCAAGAACTATGTAAATACTCTAAATAATGTTGAAATTAATAAAATCGTAACGTCCCTAGATCAATCCGGAACATGTAGGTCGACAAGTCGGAAACATGCCGCTTGATGAAACCGAAATATGTCGCTCAATGAGCCGGAATAATGTCGCAAGTATGCTTACAGAGTCTAGTGATGGTTGGCTGTATATAATTTCCCTTTGTCAGTTTAATGTTAGGAAGCAAATTTAAAACGTTAGAGCAGCGGACAATAATGATTTTTTTCATACTTGCTCCCTATGGATATAGTGTAGGGAGCCATAAACAAGAAAATTCATGTCTTTATTTCGTGATATTAACGCATACATTTCGGAGCAAGTTTGAGAAAAGTGAATTTACGATAATGTAATTTTTTTTACGTTTATTAAAAGTGTGAACAGGGTTATATATATGACCGCGTGTCTAGACCTTTTCGATAAAAACACCAGGAGCACGCGTCACGCCCAAATCGTCAGATAAAGAAACGGGAGCTTCTTTCGGGTATAATTGAAGTTTCCTGTGAATATCTACCCCCTAGTTAATACCCATCCAAACACCACTAGTTTGTGCCTTTACGTGGGGCCACCCTCACCATCCAAACCGGCAGATTTTCATACTTCCATTATTATCAGAGACACGTGGGGCGAAGAAGCTCCCCTAACGGCGAATGCATTACACTTTATACAGGCTGATTCATTAAACATGATATACAAAATATAACAAGACTAATTAATTAAAAAAACTAAAAAATCCGACTGCGTTTCTGTGTAATTTGGAATTTGGCGCCAAAAAATCCGCTATTTTGTTTTTTGTTTTATTTTGATATACCAGTGAGTGCACACAGTAAATACGAATCTAGCGACACCTCTCAAGCTAAAATCCATCGAGCTATTCAGCCTGAAGAGCGTGCCAAACAATTATACACACATACTATCGAAAAGCATAACCCGACTGGAGCTATGATCCATGATTCCTAACCACTTTTACTATTGGGACCAACTCGCACGCTCGCATAAAAATCTGCTGTTTCATAGAAAAAGGTCTTCAATCGACTAACCGAAATGAATGAAGAAGCACCTTTTATTGTGACACGGACAAACTTGGTCCCATAGCAAAAGTTGTCCAGAATCATTGATAGAACGGATTTATTTTATTTTGCATTACATTCAATGAATCACCTGTTTAAACCATTTTTTTCTACCATCCAATCTGCAAAATCTAATTAGTCCCGACGACGCCCGAGTAAACACTCATTTATTATCATGGGCTCCCCAACTATAAAGTTGGATGCATTCTGACGGCTAGGCTGAAAAATTTCGTTACCGTTTTGTGATTCGTCGTTCGAGTGCTTACGCACTGCTATATTGTACTCATAATAGATATAAAAATATATATTGAAAAATCATTTACAACAAAGATACAATTCCTTCGATCCTGAGCTAGGATTCCCTGTGTGACAGGACCCGGTAGAATACAAGAATTAAAATCGAGACATGCAATCGTAGACCTACACAAACAAAATATTTCTAAATAACATAATGCGATAGTAGGGTGAAGGGTAATATATATGTGAAATTATACAATAGTTCTATGTACGTAATCCTACAGCCGCCTCCGCGGAAGTTAGCTTTGTAATATCTGCATCCGCGGTTGTCAAAAAATCTATAGGCACTTACCTTTTGTTCTTGATACGAATTAGATTCGTAAATGACCGGCGGATTCTGCGGGTCGAAGTGGTACACTGAGCCGTCGGGATTGGTGAGTGGGCGGCCCGTCTGTGGACAACAACGAATTACAAAATAAACTAGTGGCTCTGTGAGCTGTAGACCTTGCAAAAAATATTTTATTCAAATTTCAAAATTTCCAAAAACTGACTCGACAAAACACAACTATAAAATTATTAAACCTGGTAACAAAATTTCACGAGATTCGGTTGAGAAATGCAACCTGTAGAGGGGAACATCCGGACAGACAGACATAAAGATATACGAAAGAATTTTTGTCGAACGCTGAAACGGAGACGCTTGGCTCGCTCGGTCAATGAGAATTCACTATGAAAAACAATTCACCATTTTGTCAAAAAGTCTTACCAAATAATGGTAATATCAAATTGAAGACAAAATAACAAATCATTGACCGAGCGAGAGATGCGTCTCCGTTTCAGCTTTCGACAGGAATTCTTTCGTATGTCGATCTGTCTGCCCGGATGTTCTCCTCTACAGGTCGCAGTTCTCAACCGATTCTCTTGAAATTTTGTGAAATGAAATGAAATGAAATGAAATCGTTTATTCGTTCATCACAGGCATAGATAACCCCCTCTAGATGGAGATTATAGGGCGACGTGCGGTCACCTCACCTATGTACCACTAGTACATGTAAGCAAAAACGCCTCGCGCTCTCAGTCAGACTCGTCCAGGTTCGCGATCTATACGTACGTCAGATAAACGAGCATTGAAAATCGATTTTATCCATTAGAAATGGTGTTTTGCTGTGTAAAGTTATGTGGGAAAAGCTCTCGAACAGCAAAGTACAAGAATGACGGAATAACATTTCACAGATAAGTTAAATTAATTACAAAAGGCATATTTTATTCTGCCAGGCGGAGTTCATTTTACATTAGCCAGTAAGAAGTACAGAAGTATTCTTGTCCCTTTCCAACCAATTCAAATGTCAATATACTCTCCCTTCTGACGAAAGTACATGCTCGGGCTAGTGATGTGCCAGTGACGCTTTCGACATTACCGTATAAGTCTCGATTTCAATTAATTATGTATTCGTCCGCGTTTTGTTGCGCTGTTTTATTAATATTGAAATTCTATTGGAAAAGGTCATTAGTTATTTTACATTAAACTGTCAGTGTTGCCAGTGTTCTTTTAATTAAAGTAGTAATGTAGTAAATTAGTGTCTCGTTCTATTTTATTTATACGCTATAGGTACGATACGGGTACATATCAATGTAGTAGAATGGAATATTTAGTTTGGAAGTAGTTAATGCGTAGTTTTATTTTATTATAAAGTTTATTAACCGGTTGTATCATATTTATTGCTATGTAATATCGAGTATGTATATCTAATGAAATAACAAATTAGTAACAGTATTACCACTAAGTAGGACATAGATTTCCCTAGCATTTAGGACTGGTATCACGAGGTGAACCCTATGCTGGACTTCGAAGAAGTATAAGGGATCTCGGAAGTGGTTAGAGGTGGAGCCATTGCAATTGGGTTTTTTCGAATCGTCTTGGTGAGCAGTTAGGACTAGTGTCACGAGGTGGACCCTATGCTGGACCTCGAAGAAGTATAAGGGATCTCGGAATCGGTTGGAGAAGGAGCCATTGCAATTTGGTTTTTCGTTTCGTCTTGGTGAGCAATTAGGACTAGTGTCACGAGGTGGACCCTATGCTGGACCTCGAAGAAGTATAAGGGATCTCGGAATCGGTTGGAGAAGGAGCCATTGCAATTTGGTTTTTCGTTTCGTCTTGGTGAGCAATTAGGACTAGTGTCACGAGGTGGACCCTATGCTGGACCTCGAAGAAGTATAAGGGATCTCGGAATCGGTTGGAGAAGGAGCTATTACAATTGGGTTTTTCGAATCGTCTTGGTGAGCAAACTTTTTGAAAACATTTTAGCCAATCACAAGGCAGTGCTTTGCGTGGGTAAATTCCTCAACAGCCATTGGCCAACAATTTACGCGCGACGCCGGCGATCGCCATTTTGTCTGGCTGCGCGAAGCACGAGAGCACTAGTTCAACTGTCATTGCATATTCTACCTTGACCTTACGTATAATGCAACAAGGTCTTTATTGAATTGGTCGTACATTCGGTTTCATTCGGTACTTGTCTGCACTCGTCGGCGTGAACGAAGATTGCCGATGTAACTGATATTTGTGGTTCTACTGTATTTATTTATATAGATAAACAAATTTATTTCTATAGAAAAACTTCCAAGACTCAGGAATAAATATTCGTGTTAGTTCATGTCACAAATAAACGCTCTAGCCGGGATTCGAGCCCGGGAACTCCGCCTTCGTAGGCAGGACCACTACCAACTAAGCCAAAGTGGTCGTTAAAATATTCCGCAATTTTTACATTCACCAGTGCTGTAACCGTGTAAGTCGATTCACAAGAGCTGGCGCGGAATGTCTATGAAATTAATGACAGTTTCATACATTTTCCGTGCCAGCTCTTGTGAATCGACTTACACGGTTACAGCACTACTTACACTACATTACACTATGCGCTGCCTAAAAATATTATTCTAGATACTAAATTAATAGATGAGCATATACGCTATTTAAAATTGTTACCCTAAAATAAATGGCATTACCGGTAAAAGCCGGTAATAAACAACGCGTCCCATCCCTACGCCGCGCGCGCCATGTTGAACCCAAGCGCGCGCTCTATGAAACAGCCAATGGCAGCGACCCGCACATACCGCTAACCTTGGTGACTTTTGATTCGAACTAAATCGTTCATAGGGGCCATCTAGAGGGGGTTATCTATGATCACAGGTGAAAAAAGATGAAAAAATTAAATGTAGTTACAAAGCCATGATGTGCCTTTTGGCGTACGAATTTCTGGTATTACATGTCGAATTTCAAAATATTAAATATAAAGGCAAATGTCATATCAATAATGTTAAAATACAGATTAAAAAGAGAAAAAAAAAATTGAAAAACAACTATGCAATAAAATTATTCAATAGATTTAAATTAGGATATTAGTGTCATTAAGATACTCCTCTATATTATAATAACATTTGTCCAATAACAATTTATAAAGTAAATATTTAAATTTAGACTTAGAGGTTTCAGACTTCCATGTTTCAGGCAATTTATTATACAGCTTTGGGGCCATTGTTATTATACATTTTCTCATCAACGCTGTCTTGCTCCTATTAACTATTACTGTCGCTGGTCTTGGGCGAAGATTAAAATTATCTGTTTGTTTATTCTGCTCGAAAAAACCTGGATTCGCTTTTACAAAGATACAACACTCAAATATATATAAACTAGGGAACGTTAACAACTTCAGTAACTGAAAATAATGTTTGCAACTTTGCTGGGAATTTAGTCCACAAATGGCTCTTATGCATCTCTTTTGGGCTCGAAATAGTGTGACCCGATAAGAAGAGTTTCCCCAAAAAATTACGCCGTACCGCAGGGTTGATGACACAAATCCGTGATATGCTGTTAGCACTGTCTTGCGGTCATTAGTTTTTGCTAGTCTGTAGAGCGCATAGGAAAAACGATACAATTTTTTACAAACTTCTGCAGAGTGCGATTTCCACGACATGTTGCTGTCCAAATAAATTCCTAAAAATTTAGTTACATGTACACTTTCTACACTGTTGCCCTCGTATTTAATATCTAGTGTAGGAAGTGTTTTCCTTAATCTAAATTGCATTAATTGTGAGCAGGTTCGATAATTATTATAGATTTTTTTGTCGTTAGTTTTAGAAAATTTTGAAATTCAAACAAACATAAAAAAAAATCGAGGTATACAGCTCACAGAGCCACTAGTAAAGTATGGTGGAGGAGATACTGCGATCCCCAACCCGCATGCCGAGCGTAGCGATTATGACATATACCCAGTTAAGTGTTTTAGTGAAATTGGGGGAGGCCTATGTCCAGCAGTGGACGTTCTTCAGCTGATATGGTGGTGGGTGGTGGTGACTACTAATAATACCTGCGGATGTATAACGAGCGCTCCCGGCGGTACGGAGGACAGATCCGCCACCGCGAACACCACCGCCTCCGACGATGGCTCGGGACTCGCACCGCCTGCGACCAATTGTACATATTTTGTTACATATTACACTTAATACACACAATGCTGTAAACTTACTTGTACCTTTTTACTCCACTGGAGCGATATTAATAACAATTTATTTCAAAAAAACACTAAAAATCAATGAAAAAGGTATTAAAAAGTCCCAAAAACATCTCTTTTAACCAAAATACAACAACGATTATTATTCATAACTAGATGCTACATCAAAATCAGCAGAGACTGCCGCGGTATAATCTCTGGTGCCAAGATCCATTACTTGGAGGTCATAACTCAGAACTTTAGATCATAATTTCTCCCACGCGAAAAAAAAAAAATATATTTTTAAACATAAGAGGTTACTGAAAATGCTTTAAGGAAGCGTCCTTTAATGTTTTTGCTACTATTACAAGCTACACCCGGTATATTTATCTAAACCCATAAGTAAATCCTCATTAGTGTTCAAAAACCATCCGAAAAGACCAGCTTTTCAATATACCCCGCTTGCCCTCCCCACGCGCGCGGGCCATAAAAATATCAAGTACGTACAGATTACAGTACAGATCCGCGTCGCCGCGCAATGGGGAGAGGTTCTCGCCGGGCTGTCTTGGTAAGCATGCTTCCGCCGGCTCAGTGGTTGCGCATAAATGAGGATTTATTTATTTATTTATATATGGATGTGAAATAAAAAGGTTTTTTTTATCCACTAAGATTTTTTAAGGCTAGTTTGTAATTGTAATACTTTATCGAAGTATGATTTAAAAGTGCGCTATACTATAAGCT
Source organism: Notocelia uddmanniana (assembly GCA_905163555.1). Taxonomy (NCBI): domain Eukaryota; kingdom Metazoa; phylum Arthropoda; class Insecta; order Lepidoptera; family Tortricidae; genus Notocelia; species Notocelia uddmanniana. The sequence goes on from LR991077.1 coordinate 5,476,294, forward strand.
ATGATTCCATATCCAATTACAGCATCTGTCAATGCAAGATATAACATACATAGTACTTTCTAACTGGCTATATGTTTTAGACTTATAATTTTACATAGAATTGATCGTTCGTTGTACCAGTAGGTGGAAGTCAGGGTCAGTCATCTTGAAGCTCGAGTCAAAATGGGATATAGATATATATTATACTTCAAGTTCAGATACATACCAGTTGGCGAAGGCGTGACGGAGTCAGTGCTCCTCAGACTTAGCGTCTTGTAGCCCGAGCTAGAGGGAGATAGTCGCCAGCTACTCGATGCGAGGTCACCTGTCAACATAATAATATAAAGATATAAAAATTGCAACTTATATACAGCGTGGGCCCTAACCAGAAAGATTTTAACCACGTATTTTTGACGACACTACGAGTAAATAATGTCATATCAACATGGATCCAATTCTTTGTCTTAAATAATTAAATTACTATTTCAGTACAAAATAATAGTACATTACTGCAGAGGCCGCCCTGTTCCGGCCGAGGATTGTATAGTACTTTTCTCAAACATGTTAGAAAAAAAAACAATAAAAAAACTACAATGTAAAAAGAACTAAAAAATACAAAACGTCCAAAAATAGCAAAGCATCACGACAAATAACGGAAATTAAATAAAAACACGAAAAATGCTACAAAATACAAGCACCATTTAAAAAAAATACGAAAGAACTAAAAAATACCAAAAAACACGTAAAAACTAAAAAATATACCAAAAAACGTGGAAAACCAAAAAAAATGTCGAAAATTACAAAAAAATACGAAAAAGCTTTTAAAAAGTCCAAAAATATCAAAAACACAAAATAACACTAAAAAAACTAAAAAAACATAAATACTCAAAAATTTCGCAAAAAAAAAAACCAACGAAATACAAAACTACAAGAACGTTAAAAAAACCTTAAAAACCTAAAAAAAATACCAATTTACATAACAAATTAAAAATATATATACAAAATCGTGGCGGTTGGCTCTATGTAATATTTCCTTTATCAGTTGATTTTAGTAAGCAAATTTAAAAAGTTAGAGCAGCTGACAATAATGTTAGTTTCATACATATAAACAGGTAACTTCAAGTCCTCTTTTCGTGACATTTAGGCGCATTTTTGAGTAAATTAAATTAATTGACCGCTTCCTTGTGAACAATTCTTTACCTTGTCAGCTAAGCCAGCCTAGGCTGAGGTTGTTCGCCGCCACTGTCACATACACCATAAGGTCGAGTTTGCGTTGTCAACTGAGCCGTCCTAGTTATAGTGCGGATTCTATTGCTAAACTTAACCTTTGTTATGTCCAATCCTGGTCACGGCACCAAAACCCTATCATTATTATTAACCTTATCAAACACCAGAAGGTCGTATTTACCTTGTCGGCTAAGCAGTCTGGGCTGAGGTTGTTCTCCACCACTCCCACCATAACCTCCGAAGCTGTGGCTTTTGGAGACGGCGCCGCGCGCGCGCCAGGAGGACGGAGGCCCGGCGCCCTCTAGTGATTGTACCTGAAATAATATTTGTTGAGGCTAGACTAGATATTTTCGAGGACCTCACCTAGTAATCGATTTCGAATACCAGCACTATCAACCTAAACGGTAAGCAAGTAGGTTATATGTTAAGTTGTGAACTTGAGTGTCAGTTAGTTGTACCTAGAGTTGATGATCATTTATAAGGTAAACGATTACATCATGGATAGTTCGTTTGAATTTTATTTTTTTATGTAATTTATTGGGACGAATTAAAAAACTTAGAATAACTCGATTTAAGAAAATATAGGGTTCAAACTCTTCCTAATAGTCCACTATATCACCTCCTAAAGTTCCTACATCGTTATTCCGAACATCCTGTATTTCTGAGCAACGGGGTGCCAACAACTATATTTATTTATTGCTTACATGTATATATAATTATAAATGGAGATGGTATTGCAAAGTACTTAAACTAATGTGTCATATATGCAACGTCTAGCAAAGGTGTTACAATATTTGCTTATCCACTAAAATTGTATTAAATAAAATGAATTGAAAAGAAATTGAGGTTACATTGAAATATTAGTATATAGAAATATTAGTCATATAACACCTACAAAACAGTTTTGTGACACGTCATAGTAAATTTATCACTTTGACGATACGTTTGGACCCACACTTACTTTCAGTAGTTTGTTTCGACCAGAATCGGGCGTGAGTAGTTTCACAGGCCCGGTCTGTAACCACGGCCATTGAGATTCGTCCTGCGTGCAGTTGTCCTGCAAAAACCAATTTATCATCAGCACACTAACGACTCACTGTTGGGCATAATCCTCCTCCCATGGGTCAACCACGAATAGGCTTTCCACGCTGGCACAGTGTGGATTGGGGACGTCACATACTTTTTCGTGTTATTAGGGTTCCGTGCCAAAAGGGTAAAACGGGACCCTATTACTAAGACTCCGCTGTCTGTCCGTCTGTCTGGCTGTCTGTCTGTCTGTCTATCCATCTATCACCAGGCTGTATCTCATAAACCGTAATAGTTAGACAGTTGAAATTTTCACAGATGATATATTTCTGTTGCTATGCCGCTATAACAACAAATACTCCCATACCAAAAACTTTTTAAAAGTTTTTTGTATGGGATCCGGCGCTGGGTGTCAAAATATATGGGAAAACTAAAATCCGACTCGCCCTTGACCAAAATTCTTCTTGATATTATTTAACGTTCTACTAACTTAACTATTATTTAACGTTATTACTAACGTTGGTTTTCTGTGGCAACACTCGCCAACGTCAAACGTCAAAGTTGTATCAGCTGATTAATTTTAATATAATAATTAATATTTTACGATTAAAAGTAAATTCGAATGGTGAAAATAGAGTAAATAAGCGACACCAGTGTTAGTTTAATATATAATTCCTTAGTACAGTGCCCGGGCACTCGTGTATTTGAAGCTGTCAACGGACGTTTGTACGTTGGAGCCTGGATTTGAAATCTGTGTTCGTTTCGCAGTCCTATTTGCTTGCTTTATTAATTATTTGTCTAATTGTGTGTATAACAAGGCGTAAATCATTGTACAGAATTGTATTGAAAGGCAGTGTATGGGCATAGTGAGACGCCAGAATTTCATGTAAGTACCTAACTGTAATTTCGCTTAGTTTGAGTAAGCAATTCCTTGTTTTGTTTTTGTGCTTAACTAAAGAAAAACAATAATGCTAACTCGCAGAGCAGCTGCTGCGGCTCGCCAGCAGGAAACTGATAAACTTCAACTTACCTTGCTTGAACTAAAAACATCCAAGGAATTGTGTGCTCAATTGCTTGGTGAGAGAGAGGACAGTGAGAAGGAACTATTATTAGTACTTGATAGCAGAGATAAGTTAAAAAAAGATTTATGTTCCTTAGAAAGTGATTACAATGATGTAAATTCTGAGCGGGCCCGGCTTCAGGAGACGGTAGACCGGTTTACTGAGTGTGGTGCTGCATATGAAGAGGCTTTGAAGGACATTAACTCACTGGAGAGAGCGCTACATGATGCCCACGAAAAAATCTACGACCTACAGGAAGCCCAAACTAAAGCTGCAGAGGCTCAGACTCAGAGTTTATTCGAGGAACTGGTCGGGCCCGACTCAAAGTTGGCTACCTCTGCAATTGATAATCCTGTGGTTACTATAGATTTAACCAATGATTGTAACACATCAGGGTTAGAACATTGCAGCGGTAATAAACTAAAGAAATATCTTAGACTGAACAGATTCATAAAAAAAACACAAACATTGTCAAAACGGAATAAATTGTTTTTCAAGAACTTGAGATTTAGCAAAATTAATGTGAATTTAGTGGATAAGTTGGATATATATTCTGCTCAGTTGAAAAATAGTAGATCAAAATATGAAACTGACACACAGATATTGAAATTAAAAATTCATAAGTTGGAGGACTCAATAAAATCTTTAGATAGGATGAATGAAAATTCAAAAAAAGTTATTAATGAATATTCATTAGCCATGGATGATTTAATAACACAAATTAATTATAACTCGGAACGGTTTGAGTCACTGACCAATGGCCAGTCATGTTTATGTAAACAAATGAGTGGTCATATATCAGATGGTCCATCGAACCCACACCTTTGTGCCAGTGTACCTCCACAAGAACAAAATAATAATAGCTCCTTCCACACTTCAGAAACGAACACACCTAATGTAATTATGTACTGTGATGAGTTTGGAAGTAATATGGGCACATATCTAAGCGATCACTTAACAGGGCTTAGCGCAATAAGCAATTGTCTGCCTTATAGTAGCCTTGATAATATGTCACATCAAATTATGAGTGATAATAGTATTCATTCTAAAACAACACTGCTTATTCTTATGGGTAACAGAGGAAATGTGAACAAACATAATTTAATTAATTTTTTTGAAAAATTGGACACATTAACTGTAAAAGAAATTATTATGTTCACATTCCCCTATTGTCATCAGATTTCAAAGGCAGAAAATGACACTAGATATAATTTGAATATAGCTCTGCATAATCTCTGTACATATAGTAGTAAGTTTAGCATAATTGACACTAACAAATATGTTGGTAAACACAATTTATTGACTAAAGGTAAGTTTTACCTTTGTAATTATTATAAAAGACAAATAGCTTTGTCACTATCCTATTTATTTGACATTTCTGCCAAGAATTTGGCACATAACTCTGCTCCTATTGAGCAGTTCAATATACAGTTGGAATTGGTTCCAGTTTTAACCAATCATTTAAATTAGATTTTAAGACAAAGGAGTACTCAAACTCTGGCAATTTAGTTATTAATAAATTTAATGAAAGATACTGCCATCATGGAAAATATATGCACCTGGTTCACCAAAATATTCAGTCTATTAGAGGAAAAGACTTACAGATTGAACTCTTTTTGAATGATTATAATATTGAAATATTGTGTGTAACTGAACATTGGTTAAAAAATAATGAATTAATGCCTCAATTTAATAACCACCAGGTGGGAAGTTCGTTCACCAGACTTAGTTCCATACATGGTGGGTCATTAATAATATTACATAATAAATTAAAATTTAAGGAACGTAAGGACATTGTATCCTTGTCTGTTGAACGGACCATAGAAATAAGTGCAGTAGAATTAGAGCAATTTATTGTTGTCTGTGTGTATAGGCCGCCATTAAGTAATTTTGACCTTTTTGAAAGCATAATGGAATCCGTGCTACTTAAAATATCACTCTCTAGTAAGAAATTACTTATATGCGGAGACTTCAATGTAAACATTTTAGAAAATTCAACAACAAGTATCAGATTGTTGAATCTTTTCAAATCTTGTAATTTGAGTCATATATTTACGGAGCCTACTAGAGTCACTGCTACAAGCGCCACCTGTATAGATAACATTTTCACTAATATTGTTCCAATCACTAAAAGTGTAATCAGTAAATTAGAATCAGATCACTTAGGTCAATTAATGGTATTTGAGACATTAAGAAGAAATACCCTGAGGAAACAAATAACTATTGTACCAGTAACCACGGGCCGTATGGAACGAATGAAGCAAAGTCTAGTCCAGGCGCTACCCTTTCTGTCTTCCGATATGAGTCCAAACGAAATGTACAATTCATTTTTTCACACTTTTATGAAACATTATAATGCGATTTTTACATCCAAATCGGTCGTGGTTGGTGGGACATCAGTTTTTAGTGAGTGGGCTACTGAGGACTTACATAAACGTAGACAAGCACTGTATGCTTTATATGAGGAACGCCGGTTTAATATGAGTGATGAATTTAAGGAACATGTCAAACAATATTCTAAGAAATTTAAAATAGATTGTCATATAGCTAAACGTAATTTTATAAGCCAGAAAATTACAAATAGTTCGGACATTATCAAAACAACATGGAAATTAATTAATGTGGAAACTGGTAGATCAAAGCACAAAATGAATGATCTTAAACTAAAAATTGATGGCATAATTATAGATTCAAGTTTAGAAGTAGCAACAGAATTTGAAAAATTTTTCACTGAGATACCAGTATCCACAACAAAGACATTAAATTCTTCACCTTCGTCTGCCGTTACATTGTTAAAAGATAACGCCTCAGAATGTAGTGGAAATCTTCATTTTGAGTATGTTAGTACCCCAGATGTAATAAAGGCGTTTAAATCAATTAATGTCAAAAAAACTGGTGATCTCTGGGGAGTCTCTGTCCATGCTGTCAAATCTCTAATAGAAGTCATAGCGCCTGACTTGGTAGTTGTATTTAATAACAGTATTGACTGCGGTGAGTTTCCTGATCTAATGAAACATAGTAAAATAACTCCTTTATTTAAATCAGGTAGCACTTCTGACCCCACTAATTTTAGACCAATATCTGTGCTGCCAACATTTAGTAAAATTTTTGAAAAATTAGTTTTGTCCCAATTAATAAGACATTTTAATGCAAACAATTTAATGCATAATAAGCAATTTGGTTTTACGCGGGGTCGCTCGACAACCGACGCGGCTGTTGAGCTAACTAAACATATATTCGATGCCTGGGAAGAGTCACAGGATGCCTTAGGTATTTTTTGCGATTTGTCCAAGGCCTTCGACTGCGTATGTCATGAAACATTAATCAGGAAACTACACTACTATGGAGTTAGAGGATCGGCACTGAATTTGCTAAAATCTTATCTATATGGTAGAATACAAAGGGTCGATGTGAATGGACAGCGATCTCCAGGATCAGTGGTCTCGATGGGTGTACCGCAGGGATCAATATTGGGACCTTTCCTATTCCTTATCTACATAAATGACTTGCCATACCTCGTAAAGACCCACCATGATATAGTATTGTTTGCAGACGATACCTCTCTTATATTCAAAGTCAAACGACAGCAACAAGCTAATATAGATATAAACAATGCTATTTCTAAAGTAGTTAATTGGTTCAATGTCAACAATTTATTGTTAAATGAGAAAAAGACCAAATGTATCAAGTTTGTCACGACTAACGTTAAGCACAATCAAACAAGTGTCATTGTGAAAGATGAGGAATTGGAACTAGTGGATAGTACAGTTTTTCTTGGATTAACATTAGATTCCAAACTCCAATGGGGTCCCCATATTGCTAATCTCTCGAATAGACTGAGTTCTGCAGCTTTTGCCGTGAGCAAGATCCGCCAACTGACAGACGTGAAGACAGCTCGATTAGTATATTTTAGTTACTTCCACAGTATTATGTCGTATGGTATTTTACTATGGGGCAGTGCTTCAGATATTAATACCATTTTTGTTCTGCAGAAGAGGGCTATTCGAGCAATATATAAAATGAACCATAGAGACTCACTTAGAGATAAGTTCAAGAACATTAATGTAATGACATTGCATTGTCAATACATCTATGATAATATTGTGTATGTACATAAAAACATTGTAAATTTCAGGAAGAACTGTGACATACATAATATTAATACTCGAAATAAACACAAACTCGCGGTGCCCACCACTCGCCTACAGAAAATTAGAAAATCATTCATGGGTAATGGTGTGAAGTTTTATAATAAGCTTCCAAGAAATGTAACTGAATTATCTATTAATAAATTTAAAAATTATGTAAAGCGTCAACTCATATCGAAAGCATATTATAGCACACATGACTACATGAATGATAAAACACCGTGGGATTAATTGTGACTGAAATATTAATGAATTAATCATTATGGCGTTAGATATTAATATGATCTTTTTTTTTGATATTTTGATTTTATTCTAGAAACTGTCTAGATTTCTATTTTTTATATATTTTTCTATTATTATTATTATTTATTTTTTGACGATCCTATTGTGAATTTTACTACAAAATAATTTCTTACTTTGACATGTCTACAACAACAATATTTATTTTGAAGAATAATAATAGCATCAATAAATTGCTCTAAATAATTAATTAATATATATGTTAATACATGTTATAACTGACGATTCGAAAGTGCTTGTTGCTAGGCCTATTTGAATAAAGAATATTTTGACTTTGACTTTGACTTTGACTAATTACGTACAAAAAAATAAAAAATATTATTAAATAAATTTAAAAAGTTATATTAAAGTGTCTACTGTAGTATAGATAATAGTACGGAACCCTTCGTGCGCGAGTCCGACTCGCACTTGGCCGGTTTTTCGAAAATGTGTAGGTTACCTTACGATGTTTAAGGTAATAATAACTATCAAATGACATGCTAATATACCATTATATTATTCTATTCGACAACCACTTTGGCTTAGTTGGTAGTGCCCCTGCCTACGAAGCCGGAGGGCCAGGGTTCGAATCCCGGTCTGGGAATTATTTGTGTATATTTAGCACGAATATTTTTTCCTGACTCTTGAATGTTTTCTATGTATGTAAGTATGTACTTATCTATATAAGTACGTATATCGTCGTCTAGTATCCATAGTACAAGCTTTGCTTAGTTTGGGATAAGGTCGATTTGTGTAGACCACAGGGGAATGGGCAGCAGCATTCCTAGAGTGCGGTGGACATAATGCGATCGCCAACCCGCATGCCAAGCGTGGCGATTATGGCATTTACCCCCATGAAATTGGGGGAGGCCTATGTCCAGCAGTGGACGTTCTAGGGCTGATATGGTGGTGGTGGTGTAAATTTGTCCCCCAATATTTAATTATTATTTATATATAGATTCATATACCATTTGGCATTAAACCTGCCTAAAAGTAAGTAACCCGTGTGGTGCCGGTTTAGCATAACACCAACCCCTTTTTTCCTTGGGTGTCGTAAGAGTTGAGTATGGGAACCAGGTTGAAGTGTGTTGTGGGCGATTGCCTAGCAACCAGTCACTGAAATATCACATTTTCTTCACCTATAAAGCTGCAATTGCTAAAAGTGGCACTGAAAAATAGTTTTCATGTGATCTGCCTAACCCCGTTTGGGAATATAGGCGTGAGTTTATGTATGTATGTAAAAGTAAGTACATAACTGTTCTGTGCAATAAAGATTCAATAAAAAAATAGTAGTTCAGGTAATGTGTTACGTGTGCAACCATTGAGCCGGTGGAAGCATGTTTACCGAGGTAACCCGGCGCCCGGCCTCGCCTCCCCCGCGCGGCCCGAGGACTGTACTGTAAACTCGTTCGTGATCTCATAACTACATCATACGTGATGTTGTTACGGCCCGCGGATTGGGCGGGGTATATTAAAAAGCTGGTCTTTACGGATGGTTTTTGAACAGATTAAAGAGGATTTACTTTATATCAACAGCGGTAGCCTCTGGAGTTGCAGGCGCCCATAGGCTACGGCGACCGCTTACCATAAGGCGCGCCGTACGCGTGTTTGCCACCGACGTGGTATTAAAAAAAAGTTGTACAGTCCATATGGGTATCATCATCATCATCATCATTCAGCCGAATGACGTCCACTGCTGGACATAGGCCTCCCCCAAAGACTTCCACAGTGACCGGTCCTGCGCCACTCGCATCCAGCGGACACCCGCGACCCTTACCAGGTCATCAGTACACCGTGTGGGTGGCCTGCCCACGCTACATGCACGCACTGGCATATGGGTATGGATGTTGGTAAATACTATTCATACCTTCTCTCTATGACCATCACAGTGGTAAACAAGCATGCTAAGAGTAGTATTCCACTCGTCCAATATCTTCGTCCAATTTCTTTGTCCAATCTTTGATCAAATTTCTTTGACAGAGGCCCATTTGACTCATTCAATATCTTTGTCCAAGTTTTATTATTATTGATTTAACTGCCAACAGAATCTTTGATCAAATGTCGGGGTCCCATCCAAGTTTGATGAAACCATCCAATTTCTTTGATCAAATGTATATTGGATGAGTGGAATACCAAGGGTGGTATTCTACTCATCCAATATCTTTGTCCAATCTTTGATCAAATTTCTTTGACAGAGGCCCGTTCCACTTATCCAATATCTTTGTCTAAGTTTTTTTTTTTTCATGTTTAGCCATATTGATTTAAATGTCATCAGATTCTTTGATCAAATGTCGGGGTCCCATCCAAGTTGGATGAAATCATCCAATTTCTTTGATCAAATGTATATTGGACAAAGACATTGGATGAGTGGAATACCACCCTAACTCACCGTGCTGAATATCTTACTACCTATATATACTATATATATATATATAGTAAAAAAGTAGTAATACAATGGCGTCACCTTTAGACTATTGTTTCCCAATACAAACGGCAAACAAGCTGACTTACCGTACTAAATATCCTCCGTCTCACTCGCTCGTATTCTTTCTCCCTCTGCTCGAGCGACTTGCTGCGTTCCACCGCGCGGTTGGAAGCGTTCGCATCGTCTGGCGAGTGTGTATCCCGTTTTAGAATTGACCTGAAATATCAATACATGATCTTGGCTGCTGTCTATGACAGCAGTCGTTGCGAAGTTCTTCAAGGGGCCTTCAAGCAACTGTACTACTGTTATAAAACAGTCAATTTGCCACTTGACAAGCCTAAATCCAATAACGCCTAAGTTACCCCATTGGGTTGGAAAGTCGGATGGCATTAGCTTCCGTAAAAACTAGTGCCTACGCCAATTACTCGGATAGGTAGCGTACCCCAGGCATTCTTAAAAATGCAACCGTGCTGGGATGAATGGTATAAATTGTTGTGTGTCGGCCTGTTTAGCATAGTTGGTAGTGTCACTGCCTCCGAAGCTAGAGGTCCCGGTTTCGATACCCGGTAAGGGTATTTGTTTCTGTGGTGAGCAGAGACATTTGTTCCTGAGACTTGGATGTTTTCTGTGTATTTATGTATATATCTATTAAATATATCGTCGTCTGGTACCCATAACACAAGCCTTATTGAGCTTACTGTGGGACTAGTTCGATTTGTGTAAAAAATGTCCCCTAATATTTATTTATTAAATTAAGCTTGCATACCCAGAAGGGGTAGGCAGACCAAATGAAATTATATTTTCAGTGCTACTCCAAGCAATAGCAAAACTGGCTATAGGAAATTAGCAATATTGATTTTTTGTTTTTGATCGTTAACTGTAAGTATATGACCACGAGGTTTCTCTAATTATTGGTAATTATCCGGCATTACACATTAAACCAGTCACAAAAAAAATCAGTAATACTTAACCTTTCGTATGCCGGAACGTGGATCCGCGAAGTCGCGTTATACTGCCTGAACGAGGATCCACGATCAGACGACCTTAAGCGATTTTTTCGTTTTAAGGCAATATGGACGAAAACCGCTTAAAAAAATATTGTTTATGAGTGAAGGTATCGTCCAATAGTACCAACCTCATTCATTTACGTTCACAACTCGTGCGAACCTGTTCGAAAAGTTCAGTACGCGGATCCACGTTTGGATTTCTCAATATTCAATCTCGTGTAGTCTTGATTTTTTTCAATATACTAAATTATTTTATTGTGGCAGCTGGTTTATAATTACATCCAGGTATGTAACAAAAGGTTGGTCTAAACCCACTGCCATTATTTTATGTGTAATTTTTCAAAGTATGGACAAGTTTTTACGGATCCTGTAATATTTTGATTTTTACTAATTTTACAGTTGATGCAGTTGTACTAAATCGAACACAAATAAAAACTTTAGTTCAGTAGCTTTACAAAACAAAAATCAGGTTAGGAGTACGGCTTATAATCTAGAAAATATTTGACTATAAAAAAACCAGTTTCGCGGCCGCGAGAACGTTGATTTTTTCCCGGCCGACGGCCAGAACGCCGTCTCGGCTGGCGCGGCATACGAAAGGGTAATCCCATCAAAAACATAAATCTGAAAATGCTAGCCAAGTTCAGATTCAGATATTTTATTTATAAATGTACTATTCATTTACACGTATTATTTTTTAAATTAATACATATACGTAGCTAATTGTTTATTAGTATCAGAAATTTAAACTTAGTGTCTAAGGAATACATTTAACTTTATTAAATTCTATTTAAAATTTTATATAATTCTGTAAGCAACTTGTAAATTATCGTTCTATTACATTAATCCATAATTATGTTCGAGGTGTTAGGGTCAACGGGTTCAATATTACGAATACGAGTATGCGATGCGTAATTGTCGTCTCGTCTTCACCGACAAACGAATTGAGATCTAAATGGGTGCCAAGTTCTGTAGATTATCTGTAAAGGTGCCAAGTCTGACACTATATTGTTTACTGTAAAACTAATTTATTGCGGCTTAATGCATTTTGAGCCTTAACTTCGCAGTTTTGTATGCAGTATGTTATAATACCATGAAAGCTGTTGGATATTCAAGAAAACTGCTAAGTTAAAGCTCTAAATGCAAAATAAGCCGCAATAAATTAGCTTTACTGTAAACAATATAGTGTCCGATCTGGCATCTTTTCAGATAATCTAGTCAGTCAGTGTTAAAAAAGCCGTTTTTGGACTTTAATATCTCAATAACTATTTCATCGATATTTATGAAATTTGGGGTTATAGTTGTTCTAAAGGATCTTTATACATATACCAAATTTAATTTCTTTATGTTAAATAGATTTGGAGTTATTGCGAGATCAAAAGTGGCTCCAAACGGTTCGTGTAAAATAATACATGGCTGGTGCACGCCAGTTTCTGGGGTGAACTTGGCTGGACACGCTCCCGCGTGTCTAGATGCTGTACTTTATAAGTTGTGAATTGACAGGCAATTGCGGGAGTAAATAGCGGGAGCGGGAGCATGTGAGGCCTTTAAAAAAAAGTTTATATACAAGGTGGGCCCAGTAGCTGGAGCAAAAACACATAGGACATAGGAGGATACATGATTAATGATTACAGTTAGACCAATTAGAATCATCCGTGACGTCACACGGCACGTAAAGTACGAACTCTAATCATAACTAATATTACATGATCGACGAAACAATCATTTAATGATCACAGCTGTTCGTGCCTTGCGTGGTGAGGCTGACTGTCCGGAACTGGTGGAGCGTCTCGTGCGACTGTTTGTCCCGAATGTCCCTCGGATAGCCCTCAGACCACGACGACGCGACTTGTTGGTGGTGCCGCCGGCGCGCACTGTGTCGTGCAGAAACTCCCCTCTGCCTCGCACTCTTTCACAGCTCATTGCGCTCCTGGCATCCACACCGGAATGCGACTTGTTTGCGTGGCGATGGATGGCTGTGTGCAATGAATGCTTGAGGTTCTGCGAGGCGATGGATACTAGGTGCACGACTGTACCAAATCAATAATGTAACTGTTAGTCTTAAGTTTCGTGACGCATTGGTGTATTGCTGTAATGTCATGTAAACGTGTTAAATAAATAAATAAATAAATGATTTTTTCCTGTTTTTGGATGATTACGTTGGTTACTTATCATTTATCATTATATTCTATGCGGGAAGGCAGGTAAATAGGTACATATAGTGACGCGTAAGAATTTACTGTGACTCAGAGGATCATTCCAACACAATAGAATTTTAGTATATTACAGTTCTCGAAATACCGCTTATAACATTAGACGTCTGGGAGTTACAGATACTAATTTTTGTGTTTATAATTACAAGTGAAGAAACTTTAGTTGTCCAAGGACTTATTACTTAGGAATGAATCATTGTCGCGGACCGAAAGACACTATGACAGGTGATTTTTGCACGATTTAAATTGGTTGCCACTCTTATAGTTCATTGAGATTCTTGAAAACGTGAGTAGATAACCGGAGAGTTAAGTGGAACAGAACGAGTAAAAAACCGATTTCAAGAAGAGTTCCAAAGCGCGGTACGAACTAGAAATAAGAACTAAAGGATCGAACTACTTTCGACTGATTGAACGAGATCTAAGCAATTGAAAGATCAAGTAGCGGCGCCAGCACAACTGACGCTGATTCGAGAAAATATTCCCTACTCTTTCTAATTAGCACTGTGCCAGTGAGACAGCCGCTGTGTCGCAAAACGACTGCAAGCAAGTTTGGCTAGAAAAGATGGAACCATCAGCTGAATATTCAACGTTTGATACTGTACTAATCGTTTTTTGGTGGTTTGTGAGTGTCATATCTACCGCAAGCGTCATCTTCGGTATCGTCTCCTGGATAACTTTACCAGAATGGCGGCAGTTCCGTCACTACGTACTTATCAACTTACAGACAACTTAAGAGCGCTCGTGGCCCAGCGGCACCTGCCTACCGCGTGCGGTATGCGAGGTTAAGCAATGTGGGCGCAGGTCAGTTCTTGGATGGGTGACCGCTTTGAGTGGATACTGAGTGCTCTCGTGCTTTGGAAGGCACGTTAAGCCGCTGATCCCGGCTGTTGTCTACGACAGTAGTCGTTAAGCCAAGTTAGAGGCCTTCGGGCGGTTTAAGAACTTTCTAACAGTCAAGTTGCCCACTCACTTGAAAAAGGGGATCGATGTTGCACCACGTCCGTAGGGAGTACCCACCGTTACCCTACACGTGACCCCTGGGTGGTGCTAAAAGTGCAACAAAAACTGGCAACCGTACTTGTCTTCTCGAAGATCTCACGGTTCGTAAATAAATGCAATACGATTAAATAAATCAACTTACATCTAAACAATTCAGTGTTACTAAACGGTATACGCATGTTACCGGTGCTATGGCCTGCTTTATACAATTTTACCTTGAACTTTAACAATCTCGCATTTGTTCACTGGTTAATGGTGGCAACGGTAATGTTTTACATGGATTTCGTTAAAGTTTTCACCGATTTCGAAACTATAAAACACGTTTATTTAAAAGCTAGTATAATAGGCTGGCTCTTGCCTATAATCTGGGCTTCGCTTGCCCAAATATTTGACACTTCATATATAATGTTGACTGGTTTATGTGTAGTACCGTTTGTCAATTTTATAGTGTATTTAAGAGTGTTGTATGAACTATATAAAATGTCGTTGCGTGACGAAACTATTCGTAAAAATGTCATCCTTTCTACTTTCGCTTTTATCTTTACTGGGGTATTCATGTCTCTATTAGCATTTGTAGTCGTTATAGCAATAGTACAGACGGATTCATTATCACTAGAAGATGCAAAAACTAAAGAAGTTATAATTAATTATATAACATATATTATTGAGATTTATTCAAGGTATAAGTACATACATAAGATAGTTGTGATATGGAGTATAGTTACTTCGCTGTGTATAAATGTGTTTTTCTTGATGTTAAAAACGCATAGGAAGCTGTGGACTGAATACCGACAGAGGCGGAACGATGCATTCAAAGTCAAGTACAGTCACCAGAATCAAAATATGCCATAATTCACTTAATACGCTGGTTCGATGACCCAAATATAAATTTATATTTACGACGTATGGCGTAAGTAAAAGTTACTTGTGGTTGGTTTGTCATTATAACTGGATGCGTAATTAATTGTTGGTAAGCATTTGTGTTTATCTACACAACGCCGTAACACATAACCACAAGTATACAGGAAACTATTTTTTTCAGGAATATCAAAATTTGTTGAAGGGATTTTTGTTGTGGTGGATCGCGTTACCTCACCCACACCACTACATGTAAATATTGAATTATGTTGTGCAAAATCACTATATTGTGATAGGACCTTATCAATATCGTGAGCACAATCAGTTTTCTAGACTATCATTATTCTGCCTACGTGTAATCAAGTAGAATTCATCGAAACCAAACTCTTTCTTCAAATCATCATATTACGGCATTGTTGATGTACATCCGTACACGGAACAGGTGCGCACCATTGTATTTAATAAAATCACCGCTCACTCAACTCAAAAACATGTACGCGCCTGCCTTGAATGTTAGAAAACGCAGATTGAATGAGTTCGCGGCGGCGGCCCGCGCCGCCCGCTCACCCGCGCTAGTCCCCTCAGTTGCTCTGCGCAAGTACATCCGTTGCCCAACTGTATGTTGTTAAACTGTGGCACAATATTGTAAGAACTTGTATTTTTAATCACAATTTATTTTTAAACCCTTAGTTTACCAGCTAGGAATTAGGCCCTAACATCACTTACCATCACCTAACATTGGCGCCCAAAGTGAGGCTAAATCCATCTTAGGCCCTATCATCACTTACCCTCACCTGACATTGCCGCCTAACGTGGGGCTAAATCCATCTTAGAGCCTATCATCACTTACCCTCACCTGACATTGCCACCTAACGTGGGGCTAAATCCATCTTAGAGCCTATCATCACTTACCCTCAACTGACATTGGCGCCTAACGTGGGGCTAAATCCATCTTAGGCTCTATCATCACTTAACCATGTAGACTCGGGCAAGAATAGGTCTACGGTCTCCCCCGCCTGTCGTAAAAGGCGACTAAAGGGGGTCACCGGGGTTGCGAGTACACCACGTGGCGGGGACCACAGCACCCGACTATCAACCCCAGGGAAAGTGACGACGAGCCAAAAGGAGTACAGCGCAAGGGGGGGGGGGCCAGTGCGTTCAGTACTGAGATCCTGGAGTCCTCCTCATTCGAGCGCAGATGGCGGTCACCGTGGAGTTTTTAGTGGATAGAAATACCACATAACCCAGTCATTCCCCGATGAATGGGCACCTGAATCGCAGGATTTCTCCACGAAAAATAAAAAAATAAAATAAAATAAAAGGCTCTATCATCACTTACCCTCACCTGACATTGGCGCCCAACGTGGGGTAAAATCCATCTCCCTATCATCGCTTACCCTCACCCGACATTGGCGCCCAACGTGGGGTAAAATCCATCTTAGGCCCTATCATCGCTTACCATCAGGTGAGAATAGTGCCAATCGTTGGTCAGTCGTTTATAAAAATTAAAATATGTGAATCGGACTGGTACTAACTTGGCGTTGACGCTGTCCTGGTGTCGCACAGGGCTCGGTGGGAAGTTGACGGTGCACCACTGCTTGAAGCTGGTGCACGGTATGCGCCCCCCACTGGTGCCTGCAAGCCAAACAATAAGTTATAGTAAATTGTTTAACGAGAAGCGTAAGCGGCAAATTGCGAACGAGAGTCTATTAGAAGCCCGACGCCAAAGGCGCTGGGCTTTTGATGACTCAAGTTTGCAATAGTCTTACGCCCGAGTTAATCACAATGTTATTCATCTCATTTGCGAGGAAATAAATAACTCCAGCACCAATTCAAATTGACGATATCGACTACTTCGCCTCCAGTATCCACTGATATGCATTCATGATGGCCGGAGCGTCCTTGCGAGAGCGCGAAGCTTCAACATATTTCAACCAATCACAGAGCAGTATTCTTGTGGAGCGCAGCCAACTAGATTTTTTTAAACCAATCAGATCACATACAAAGTCAAAACTCCCTCGGGAGTTATGAAAATCCATAACTCTGGCCGGAGGTAAAGGTTAGCTGGAAGAAATCCCTTATAGGGATAAGCTCGCCTTTGTACATATGTCAACTGTTCTTGTAATTACTGTTTTATTGTTATGTTTTACTCATGTACAATAAAGAATTTTACATACATACATACATAAATCGGCTATAACTGCTCTATATGCTTGCGCACAACCCTTTACGAGCAAGTGTGATGAAAATACTTTTTTTATATACCTTTACTTCGCTAATTAAAAAATAATCGGGAGTTCACGCCACGTTGGCAAAAGTAATCGTCAAAATTGTGTACTTTATACTTTACATTGCAAATTAAAGGGTTAAATACCGCAATGGTGGCGAACCGTCTGTAATCGTAAGCGGTGTTCGTTAAATCTGAATGTATGGAAAGAGGTTATATAGGAAGACAGCTGCTGGCGCCATATTTAACGTTGGTCGGTTAGTAATCGTAAGTTGGTCGCCACTCTAATAATAGTTTCCAGTTAGCATTCCAGTCTAGTAGACCAGTCATGAATATATGGGACTGGAATGCTAACTGGAATAAATGTGAACGGGTTAGTATACCGTCATTCCAGTTATGATGTATGGGACTGGAATGCTAAATGAAATAAATGTGAACGGGTTAGTACACCGTCATTCCAGGCATGAATGTATGGGGCTGGAATGCTAACTGGAATAGATGTGAACGGGTTAAAACTTTAATACTGACCGCTCTTGCTGACTGTGACAGAATTCCTGCTGTTCTGGTCCAGGTGATGCGTCAGCTGGAATAGAGTCGCCACTCGGTGCACCAACATTCGGCCGTATGACGTCATTCCTGGGAACTTGTAGTTGCAACGGCTGTGAACAAAACAGTAAGTTACTTGATATTTCTATATTAGGACCTAACTTGGAAATGTTTGTTGTACCGGATAAGGCACATATTAATATCATTCCGAAGCTAAAAGATTAGACCGATCAAACTCTATCTATACTTTCCTGGCACGCAGGGGATGAATTCGTTTTTCGGATTTCACAATGCTATAAATTATCGTTTGTGGGCAGCAAACAAACAAGATTTTCTAGATAATCAGAAGAATATGCCAAGATTCTAGTTTGTTAATCAGTATAGTTTTGAAATCATTATTATTATTGTTTACTTTTTTTTAGTTGTGCAATTCTGTTTTGAAAACATAATTATTATTATTGTCAATTTATTTAATTGTATAATTCATGTGTTGACTAGTAAAAGTGCCCTTGTGGCCTATTTGCAGAATAAAAATTTTGATTTTGATTTTTGATTTTGATTCCAAAATGCACCATCAGTGATGGTTTGGGGATCAGTTAGTAAGCTGGGTAAACTTTCTTTGGCAGATATCGACAAAGGGATAAAAATCAATGCCGAATACTATAAAACAGGGAACGACTACTATTGTTTCCAACAAGACAGAACTCCATCCCAGTTACGCCCGTCAATAGTAGTCACGGCGAACTCAGTTCCAGCCAATTTAACGGATTTCTTGCCAAAAAATGATTGGCCCCCAAGTTCTCCGGATTTAATTGTAGTGGACTCTTTTTTATGCTCGTACATGCTCTAAAAACTTAATAATTATAAAATGAAGAATTTAGAGCATTTAAAAATTATGGACGAGATGCCGATGGGGGCAGTGGGCGCCGCGTGTGACGGATTCGAAAACGGTTTCAAGTTGGTAATGAAGGTGGAATCATCCCAAAACGTATATTATGAATATCGTGTATAAGAAAAAAAATCATGAAATATGGTTTTTATTGCAGTTATTATTAGTACTTTGTTTTAATGAGTGAATCTGTATGCGAACTTATCGGACACGGTGTTTAGATATAGTTATTTTTTTACCCATATTCAAAAGGGACACATTAAGACAAAGTGAACTTCTTTCGGCTCGCGTTTTGGGCCACAGATGCTAATCTACTTTTTTAAATTGAATATGGTATTGCTCTTGGCCTGCATCTAGCCAGGGGGCAAAGATGAGGCCGACGATGAAGCGAGCTCACCCAGAAGCTGCCTATTCACTCGAGCCTACGTGAAGGCCTACTTATACGTAGTATCTCCTCTCTACGGTCACCACTTTTAATTACATACATACATATAGTCACGCCTGTTTCCCGGAGTTCCATTTGCTACGATCCTGACACCCAACTTTCGGTTCATGAACTCTCATAACATTCTTCATGCATGCGCGCCGATTTAGGGTACTCTTGACCTGGCCTTTCAGCAGAATGTCTCCGATTTGGTCGCAGTACGTTCGCCGAGGTCTTCCCCTTCCAACGCTTCCATCCACTCTTCCTTTATACACTCGTTTTGTCAACTTTTATTTGCCACAGATAATGCAAATTTGGTTAGAAACATACCCCGTATCTGTGACGAGCGCGTGCAGCTCCTTCTCTATCATCAGTAGTGTCATCCTGTCACGATGATTCTTGTTCAGTGTCTCTTTTATAAAGTTGACTAGCTCGGGCCCAGTCGGTTCCAACTTGTCGTCCGCTGAAAACAATCATGTATATTATATTTTCTACTCCAGAGCTGCTGCCGCGAAGAGAAAACGAACGAAGTTCGACTATTTGCCTCTCTATCGCACTTGGATATTTGAGCGGCAGAGAGGGAAATATTGGAACTTCGTTCGTCGTAAATGACTGACAGCAGTATTAAAACAGTAAACTTTTTACACAAATGCAAGTCTATCTATCCTATAAGTATATCTATATCGGGTTCGATTCCCGGTAAGGGCATTTGTTTCTGTGGTGAGCAGAGACATTTGTTCCTGAGACTTGGATGTTTTCTATGTATTTAAGTATATATCTATTAAATATATCGTCGTCTAGTACCCATAACACAAGCCTTATTGAGCTTACTGTGGGACTAGTTCGACTTGTGTAAAAAATGTCCCCTAATATTTATTTATATTTATTTTTTTATTTTATTTTTTATTTATTTATCTATATCATAGGCAAGTCATTATATGACTGGTGGAAGAATCATAATGGATTTCCATTATACAACTGTTTTATTTTTTATTTTTAAAAGAGGCACGCGTCGATGCTCTTGTTCTGCCAACATACAGATTTTTTAATTTAAATCAAATTATTTTGCTGTTGTTGAAAAGTTATTGTATGCAACATTACATTATTAGGTCTCAAAATTCGAGAGTCGCTGTGTGTGTTATTTAAGACTCTATAATTATTCTTATTATGTAATTGTTGCATAAAATACTATTATTATAGGTCTTCGATTTTTCTGTAGTGGATAGGTACTTTTCCGTTGGCAGTTTGTATGAGTCAGCTGTGCTATACTCAAAATTTCCAATTTTAGTACCGTTACCAACGATAGATGAGATGGGAGAAAAGATGAGATTTGAAAAAAATATTTACCTGATTCAGTTCTGCTTAAAGAATTAGTCTTTGGTTTATCCTTCCTCTCTGGACATCTGCAAAACAAGAATAGGTCGTCAATAAAATAATAATAAGTAATAATAGGGTACTTGTGATTTTTTACCCACCACCACCACCATATCAGCCAATGAACGTCCACTGCTGGACATAGGCCTCCCCCATATTCACGGGGGGCATATGCCATAATTTTTTACCCAAATCTGTTTAATTAATTTGATTAATTTAGCAAAAGAAATACGATGTTTGACGACAGTAACTATATACTTTTTGACATTATCAATAAACGAAGCATACGAATATAATAGTACATTATTACAGAGGCCGCCTCAGACCTATCCGGCCTCGCTTCGCTGTCTATATGACTTCGGCCGGCAACCCCAAAATTCCCGCCGAGGTATGTATAGTGCTTTTCTCAAATATGCAATGAAATAAACAACAAAAATAAACAAAATTTAATTTTTAATACGCATAGTGGCAGAATGTCATGATGCCTGTGCCACAAATTTATGTGGAATGGAATTAAAAAAGAGGACTTTGCCGGCCTAGTCCTGCAAGATTTGTGTGAAATTCCATTAACGACCTCGCCGTCATACTGCGCAGCCTATTATCAGGAACATGACATCAATATTTCATTGCATGTTTGAGAAAAATAATTTAGCAAAAGAAATATGATGTTGGACAACAGTAACCATATATTTTTTGACATTACCAATAAACCAAGCATACACATTAGTGCTGGAGTTATTTATTTCCTCGCAAATGTGATGAAAACACAGTGATTACCTCGGAGGTGAGTAAATTGCAAATTCGAGTCAACAAAAGCTTTCCGCCTTCGGCGACGGGCTTCTGATAGACTCTCGTTCGCCATTTTCACCTTACGCCCCTCGTTAAACAATGTGCTATGCTTCAGGATGAGCATTGCACCCCCTCCCCTTTTAGGTTTGCCGTTGGCCGATTTTGATAATTCTTTTTTTGTTTCAAAGAAGGTACCCTGACATTGGTCCCATATAAATTTGGTGAAGGTCTGATGATGGGATCTAGGAGGAATCGAGGGAACTCCTCGAATTTGATAGGCACGCACATGCCGATTTCGGTATTTTCTGTAGGTAACTAAGCATTAGCTCACGGAAACTACAAAGTGTGGCATAGCAAGTAAAAAATTGGAGTCTGTTTTTTCTGGTATAAATTATTTGAGAGAACACTAGATTCCTTCTTTAGATTTAAGGCTTATGTAGTGTTATATTAAATACCGTGTTGTGAATTTGCAATGAAGGAAGACCCGTGTGAAATAAGCTTGGATGTATGTATATATGAGTATGTACGTACCTGCAATAAGACTCGTCGGAATCCAGGCTGCAAGCTTTTCTGACGTCATGGCTGGAACCCCCTGAAAGAAGATCAATTTTCGTGAACATTTTATGCCATTTTCGCATGTAAACAAATAAGTGTAATTCAATCATCTATGGACGCACCTCACAGGGAGGAGAACGATCTCATTACAAACTATACTCTGTTTTTTTTTCGTATACTAAATGTCGCATGTAAGCATTTAAGATTTTCGTAATTAAAAAAAAATGTGTGTATGTATTAGTTTGTAAACATTTTTCTCTTTGTAATATATATCCATCCAGGGAGCGTAACTTTGGTGCCGGTGATGTCATTGTGACGTAAAATCTCATATAGGATGATTTTATATAAACAACCTTGCAACACCCCAATGATACTTAATAATGCTATAATGATAATGTAAGTTTTATTGTTAACTAGCTGTTGCCCGCGACTTCGTCCGCGTCTTCACTCCTATTGGTCGCAGCGTAATGCTATATAGCCTAAAGCCTTCCTCGATAAATGGACTATCCAACGCAAAAAGAATTTTTCTATTCGAACCAGTAGTTCCTGAGATTAGCGCGTTCAAACAAACTTTTCAGCTTTATAATATTAGTATAGATTAATAAAAATGACAAGACATTTATATATAAAAAAAATGTAAATAATATTAAAATAATGACAAAGACGATATGGGAAAAAACGGGTACTATAATTATTACGTATTAATTCCACAAGTAAATGAATAAACAAATGAACAAATTAAATTTCATTGGATGTCGAAACGAAAAGTATGCAGAAAGCTTAATATCATCGCATCTGCTTTCTTATTACATAAAAAAAATTGGTTGTTTGTAAAGTAGGTTTACGATCGAGATGTTTACGTGATAACGTCTTACTTCACTTGCACTTCACTTGTACCTGCGATCGCGCTCGTGAGGTTTTGGTGTGACACAAGTTTCTGAACATGTCACCCGACTAAAACGATTTTAAAGACGTTATCACGTCAAAAAGTAAAAGTAAAAGTAGTTTATTCTTCAAATTAGGAATATTACATGCACCTATGAACATCAATAAACGTTCGGAAAAATAAACCTCTGCCACGAGAAGAGACAATACTTAATTATAACTTTCGAATCTCCCGCCAGTTGTAAAAGAATACTTTGGACTGAGCATAATCCCTATAACCGCAACTGGAGCAAATATTGTTGAAAGTCAACCTTTCTTTTATAATCTAGATAAAACACTCTGTATGTAGCTTGACGTCATGCGTCTGTCATCGGCACCAAAGTTACGATCCCTCTATATGTCACGTTTTGGTAAATCTGTAAGAAATATACATATATAGATTTTGTTAATAAATAAATAAACAGATCATTTTAATGAAAAGCGAAATTACTATTGAGCTGGAAAATTATAGTCAGTTCATGAAATAAAAAAAAACAGTATGGTATAGTAAAAATTCAGCATTATGAATAAACCAGGAATGCTTGATTAAAACAATACTGGTATCGAATCAACATTCGTGCGAAGAACGAATTTTAATGATGTTGAACGGAACACATAATAAACGTATTGTCATGTATTAAAAACGAAAAAATAGTAATCAGGCTTAATATTAAGACAGTTATCATACCGATAAGAAGGTTATATAAATATCGACGTAACCACCACCATATCGGCCGAAGAACGTCCACTGCTGGACATAGGCCATCCCAATTTCATAGAGGGTAAATGCCATGATCGCCGCGCTTGGCACGCTGTTGGCGGTCGCAGTATCTCCACCGCCCTCCAGGAATGCTGCTGCCCATCCCTCGGTGGTCTTGGTCGTAGTTTTAGGACATACCCGGTCCATCTATCGACGTAAAAGTTATGTCGATACCGGTATGAAAGAGTAATTACCGGTATGGTCGAAATCGGAGCAGTCGGTGCACTCATCCGGGCATGAGATCCCGGAGTCCTGTTTCGTCGGACACGGGTTCCGCCAACGCTGTCCCCTGGAACATAAGACATACTCATTAACCCCCGACGCAAAAAGAGGGGTGTTATAGCGTTATAATTTTAGCGTGTCTGTCTGTGTATCTGTCTGTGGTATCGTAGCTCCCAAACGGATGAACCGATTTTAATTTTTTTTGTGTCATAGTTAATTTTATCCGGAGTGTGGTTAGCCATGTTTCATGAAAATCTGTTCAGCCGTTTTTGAGATAATGAGCTTTGAAATGAAATTGTCGGCGGTTTTTCAACTTTTCTAAGTTGTAGTCATTTTATATACAAAACTCCCGTGAGTTTGAGACATATTAAATATAATGAAACGGGTCACTCACGTCTTTTGGAGTTTACGGAGCACCTGAATCCATCCTAAGGTCAAGTTCACGATGGAGAAGGAGAGTGAAGGAAGATTGCCGTTCTTGGATGTTCTGGTCATGCGTAGACCTTGTGGGCAGCTACTTACCACAGTGTATCGTAAGCCAACACACACTGATCGGTACCTTAGGGGGGATTCACACCATCACCCAGGTCATTTATCTTCTGTACCGAGAACATTGATCGGTCGTGCCTTAAGTTTGTGTGACCCGCAGTTCGTAGATAGGGAACTGAGTCACGTAAAACGGGTGCTAGAGTGCAATGGGTACAACTGGAGGCAATGCAATAGGGTTGCGAACGTATCTCCTCGGCTCCAGCCGACCACGGTGGAAAGGCTTCCCTTATATTTGCCTTACCTGAAGGGTGTGACGGATAAAATCGGACACTTGTTACGCCGAAAATATTGCATCAAGACCATTCTCCGCCCACATATTCAGCTCAGGCAGCTGATGCGTTCACCGAAGGATAAGGAGCCCTTGAACACCCCTGGTGTTTACATGATTCTCTGCTTCTGTGGCAAGAATTACATAGGAGAGACAGGCCGGAACATTTCCACTAGATTGTCTGAACATATACGCAGTATAAAAAAACGTGATGCTCGGGGGTCTGCAGTTGCGGAGCATTCACTGGATTCGGGCCCATCACATTATATTCGGTTCGATAAGGTAACCGTATTAGCGAGGGAAAAGTTTTTTGTACCACGCAAAGTGCGGGAGGCTATCGTAATTGGTCGTTTTCCAAATTTTAATCGTGATTGTGGATGGGTTGTACCACCCAGCTGGAAAACAGGGTTGAATACTACGTCTGTGAAGAGTGTGGACGAGACTTTAGCATGTGACGTTGTGAGTGTTGTGTGTAGTTCGGCATTGAACAATTGTGAAGAAAACGAGGGTAGATTCTCGCCGCCGCCGCCTCCACCCGCGCCGAGCAACCGAGCGGACAGGGCACGGGCACGCAGTGCTAAGAAAACCGACGCCGCGATAGGTGTTCATGATTAAGGACCGCGAACCGGTCTGAAACATGTCGAGCGATATTCGACCTTTAAGACATGAGTGACCCGTTTCATTATATTTAATATGTAGTCATTTTAACTAAATGTTTCATAACATTTTTTTTATGTACAGTAAGGGACTTAATTTGTGGCACACTTTAAGGTTGACAGTCTTGTCGTACAGTTAGCATCAAAAATGGAGTCATATGATGGAGTCAAAATCTGGGTCCCTTCAAGACAAGAGTGAATAGGCTATTACTGAACCAGCGAGCAACATCTTAGGCCTTGTCATTGCTTTCCATCAGGTGAGACCAAAGCCAATCGCTGCTCAGTCTATAATGAAAAAAAAAAACTCTTATTCCCTTATAAATAATAAAGACTTTTGAACATTTAAAACGCGTAGTTACTTTTGATGCTGACCTTACTGTATAGAAAATCAAAGATTTTTTTATTCAAAATGCGAAATGGGTCCTAAATTATTTTGTAACACATGACCGCGTGTAAGAGTCACGTTTATGTCTTCCGCGCACGAGGGAACGACATGCAACTCTCTCCGGGAATGGCTTATTGGAAAGATTCGAGATTTATGTAACGATGTATGTGTATGTGTTCCAAAGAACGCGATAATTGTTGGAACGACAGCCCGCTACGCACGCGACACGCAGTCCGTTGGACAACAAGTCGAGCGACTGCTGCGGCCAACGATAGAGGGAGCTCTGCCCCCTGCCCCCCGTGATATGATGTATGAAGTGTACCTGCAATTGACAACATTTCATTTTTTTAGGCAGGCTATTTTCCGATGAAATCAAATAGAGGATAAAAATTTAAGTAAAACCACATTTTTATATTCTCGAAAATATCCCAATTTCATATAAATAAATAAATTTCAAAAGTTTCACATTCTAAAAGAGAGTAATTGACAAGCAAGGCGCCACAGTGTAATAAATCATACAGAATCACTGTTCCTAAGCTTTTTTTTTAGTGTACATAAACGATCTTCCTCTGGCTATCTCACATAAGTGCATTCTATTCGCTGATGACACTACGCTATTAATAAGGGGAGAGAATATTAACTCATATGAAAGTACCGTAAATAATGTATTAGCTGACATAAAATAATAATTAGAATATCAATATGACTAAGACATTTTTTATTCAATTTTGTTCATAAAATAGTAACCCAATTAAATTAAATATCAATTATAATAATTTTTCGATACTAAAATGTGAAAATATTAAGTTTCTAGGATTATATATTGATCAACACCTCAATAAAATACTGAGTGATAGTAAATCAAGAAAGCATATTCCAAGTAAACAGCGATCACTTAAACCATGGATGACACCTGGTCTCCTCAAGTGCATCAGAAACAGAAACAAAATGCAACTAAAATTACGTGCTGAACCGGAAAATGAGATACTGAGCGTCACATTCAGGAGATATAGAAATTTCTGTAATAATCTGATAAAAAAGGTTAAGAGAAAGTATGATAGCGATCTATTGGCTAATGCATCAAAAACCCCCAAAAGTATGTGGAAAGCTATAAAGTCTATAACAAATTATAATTAAACCGAAAAATAGCATTCCCGTCGAACTTCTAGATACTGGGCGTACCACTGTTGATGCCATTAATCAAGTCAATACTTTTTTTGCGGGAACTGGTAAAAACCTTGCTAATGATATCCTACGTAGCAACAGAAACTTCGACTTTCGTAATCCTGTCTCGTTAGCAAACTCTACTATGTCATCCTTTGTACTTCTTGAGACTGATTATCGTGAAGTGGACAGCATTCTTGCAAATCTAAAGGGAGAAAGTGCCCCTGGTATTGATGGAATACCTACTAAGTTCCTAAAGCTTGCCAGACACATCATTGTCCCGGTGATATGTAGACTTGCAAATGTGTGCTTCAGTAATGGTGTCTTTCCCAAACTTCTCAAACAGGCCTTGGTGACACCCGTGTACAAGTGTGGGGACAGAGGCGATGTCAATAATTATAGGCCTATTTCAGTCCTATCTCCTCTTTCGAAAATATTAGAGAAATTAATTAATGTGCGACTTCTTAGCTATCTTAATAAGTTCAAAATGCTTTCAGACTCTCAATATGGCTTTAGGCAAGGGAAAAGCACCGAAGACGCAGTTTTGGCTGTCACATCGCTGATTACGAAAAAAGTAGACAATGGGTGTAAATGCCTGGCTATATTCCTTGATTTGAGGAAAGATTTTGACACTGTCTCCCTCCCCATCCTTGTACACAAGCTAGAGCATATGGGAGTAAGAGGAAAACCACTTGATCTTTTTAAGGACTATCTATACCATCGCAGTCAGGTTGTCAAAATAGGAAATAATATTAGTGAGGAACAAGAAATTACATTTGGCGTCCCCCAAGGTAGCGTTCTCGGACCAACCCTCTTTCTAACATATATCAACGACCTGACTGATTTGACCATTGATGGTGGATCAATCTTTTCGTACGCAGATGATACTGTCGTGGTCTTTAACGACAAAACATGGGTTTCTGTATTTGAAAAGGCAGAAAGAGGTCTTCAAATAATATCCTCGTGGCTAAGGAGAAATCTCCTCACCGTTAATATTGCTAAGACTAACTATATATGTTTCACAAAATATAAACATACGCAACCACCTCATTCTCTAGCCATAAAAATACACAATTGCAAGCCTTTAGATATACGCAATTGTAATTGCGACAAAATTGATAGGGTCACATCAACAAAGTACCTTGGTGTCATCCTAGACCAGCGGCTGTCCTGGCACTGTCACATCGAGTTTATTAACAATAGAATTAGAAAATTAATATGGATATTCAAAAAGCTTAAAAATATCACTTCTAAAGATTTATTAAAGCAGTTATACATCACTCTTGCACAATCTGTCATGACGTATTGCATTCCAGTTTGGGGCGGAGCCAATAAAACCAAATTTATTGACACTGAAAGGGGACAAAGATGTTTGCTCAAGGTTATGTACTCTAAACCGTACAGATACCCCACTAATGAACTTTATAATGACTGTAAATTATTAACCATGAGAAAATTATATATCTTAAATACAATTCTAAAATTACATAAGACACTAACCTACAAACCACACAAATCTTCGCGGCGTAGAAGTAACAAAGTAGTTGTGGCACCTATCACAAAATCGATATTTGCCAGAAGACAATTTGCTGGGCAATCAGCTCATTTATACAATACAATAAATAAAATTATCTCTATATATCCGCTATTAACATATAGTTGTAAGAAACAAATAGCAAGCTGGCTAACTAACCTTAATTATGAAGAAACGGAAAATCTGTTATATCATGCTAAATAAATTCTAAATTGTAGTAAATCTAGTAAATACTTTTACTTGTGTTTGTAGACTCTCACACAGTACACACACACACACACATACACACACACACACACACACACACACACACACACACACACACACACACACACACACACACACACACACACACACAGACAGACCCACACGCGCACGCACACACACACTCACACTTGTTTTAACTTATGAATTGTTAGGTTAATCATTCATTTCACGTGTACGAGTACGCGGTTACTGTATCCACAATAACTAACTTTAAGGAAGAGCGGGGTCTCCTACTACAAGTATATAATACTTACTTGGAGATTCCAGCCACATCATAATTACCTGTACGTTATTGTAACCAAATAAATGTATTTTCATTTTCATTTTCATTTTCAATTGGAAAGAAAATGTAAATTTTGTTTGTAATAAATTAGATAGGTTTATATATGCATTAAGAAAATTAAGAATTACTGTTAATAAAGAGGCAGCGGTCACAGCCTATTATGGATACGTGTCGTCAGTACTCAATTATGGACTTTTACTCTGGGGAAATTCAGTGGATGTTAAAAGAGTTTTTATACTGCAAAAAAAATGCATACGTGCAATAATGAGTGCCTGGGTGACGGATAGCTGCCGGCCACTCTTCAAAGAACTTAAAATATTACCGCTCCCATGCATGTATATTAAAACAGCATGTTTACTCGTAAGAGACCGACCAGATTTATTTAAAATGAGGTCTGAATTTTTCCCAAAAACTCAGATGGGGCAGTATCAAAATCTTTTATACCAGCCACGGTGTCACGCAGCCATATACAAGAAAAATGCATATAATATGTGTATAGTTTTATACAACAGCTTACCAAGCCGTATAAAATTACTGAATGCCACGGAATTCAAGAAGAAACTAACTAGCTTCCTGTTAGAGCACTGCTTCTATAGTGTCAATGAGTACGCTGCATTTTTAAATGAACAAAAGTAGGTAGTCTTGTTAAATGTAACTATGTTTTTTTTTTTTATAGTATAATGTGGCTGGTCGATAATGTTAAATGTAATTTATTTATTTTCTATGTGTAATATTTGCATGTCGTTAACGATCGAATACTGTAGTAACTTACATTTGCACAATAACATCTGTGTATTTAGAATTAAGTATTCTTGCAAATAAAGATTATGATTAAGACAAATTTACTAAAGAAAGTGAACTGCTGTTCTTTTTGTGCGCTGTGCCTGTCACAATTTCATAGTAGTGACGTCATTACTACGAAATGGGCTTTCTTCATATTTTCGTGAATATTTAGAAAACTAATAGCTATAAAAATATAAAAAAGGATTTCCTATTACCAAATTAACGAAATGAGTTAAGATTTCATACTACTTAAAATTTGGAAATGTTGTCAATTGTGCGAGCGACATCCCGCGACGCACGCAACACGCGGTCCGTTAGACCAAGTCGCGTGACTGTTGCGGCCAACGATAGAGGGAGCTCTGCCCCCCTCCCCGTGATATGGAGTATGAAGTGTACCTGCAATTGTGCGAGCAACATCCCGCGACGCACGCGACCTGCGGTCCGTTAGACACGAAATCGCGTGACTTGGTGTCTAACGGACCGCGTTGGCTAGTCCGCTTTCAGCAAGATAGGGCGCCGTCCGCGACTAGTGTGCTTGTAGCTCGTCAGGTCCGGTGGTGGGGTCGTCCGCTTCGTCCATCGACGAGGTCAAGCCCTGCCGCTCCCTCGTGATATCAATGATATGATGTATGAAGTGTACCTGCAATTGTGCGAGCGACAACCCGCGACGCACGCGACACGCGGTCCGTTGGACAACAAGTCGCGCGACTGCTGGGTCCAGCGGCGGCGGGCTCTCTGCTCTCCGCTTTCCCACGCCCCGCCCGTGATCTGATATAGAAATAACCTTTTGAACGTACAAGTTGCAACAAAACTGGCGTCGATCCGTTTAAGGCGTTTATTCGTATCGTATTCCGACAAGAAATAAGAAAAAAATTGAGTATTTTTTTCCGGTTTGTATGGTGAGCTCAGTTTGCCAAGTACCCATCATCATAATTATAGCGTTATCCTAGTAAATTTGCATCCTGAAAGATGCCCGGGGTCTGCTGCCTAAATCCAAAGAATTGGCGTAGGCACTAGTTTTTACGGAACCGACTGCCATCTGATCTGATGATGACACTGCGATCGAGACAGAACTCAGTGACTCGCGCGCGACACGATTGCTATTGCCTCCGAAAGATAAACATTTTTATCCCAATTTTTTTTTCATTTTCAGGTTTTCTTTTTCTGTAAGTACGTACCAACAACAAGATACATACACTACAATTACTACAACAACAAGAAATTAAAGCCGAGACACACCGCATGCGTGCGCAGCACGTGCGCGTGTGCGTGGAGTGCGCGTTGTATTGTATAAAATGTCATAGTCATAGTAGATGACACACCGCTTGCAAGTCACACGCACGTGCACGCCACGCAAGCGGTGTGTCATCTACTATGACATTTCATACAATACAACGCCCACGCGCACGTGCTGCGCACGCATTCGGTGTGGCTCGGCCTTTAGTCGCTAGGTGAAATAAATCCTATTTTCACTCACGTGTATTTCAACCGGGCGCCGCTTCTCCTCCCTCTCCTCGACCTCGACGGTTACCGCGGCATTACCGGTACTGTTGCCGGTACCGGTATCGGTAACGGTGACGGTATCGGTACAGGCGTCGTCGACGCTCACAGCGGGGGACGCGGTGCGCGGGGGCGACTGCGATTCCCGTATCGCCTGACTCCGCACTAGTTGTTTAGATTTGAAACTCTGGAAGTAGACAAGTTTCCTATTAGAGGCCTTTAACATGTCCACTAACGCCATTCGTAAATAATTGTGATTATATGAAAACGATCTTATTGAAATAAGGGGCACAAAAATAAAACGGACGTTTCTACTTTGGTCGCATGGATCGATGTATCGAGCAACGTAAAAACCACTACTACAAAACTAGTTTGAAGTATTCAAAAAAGGTACTTTAATACAAAATTCGTTTCATCGACCACATATCAATAGAATTTCAATCCTAGTTCTCTGATTTAAGGCTCAAATTACATTGCATTTTCGTAAAAAGTTACTCGTCTTGAAACGAATCACCATAACGTAACTATTTTGAGTATATATTTTGTGTTATGTAAAGCCTTCTAGATTGGCGCGGCCTGGAAAAGGGTTAAATATTACTGTAATTTATTGACACATCTTCGGGTTAAGACATAGTTGTAACGAAATGTTTGTACCCACATTTCGTTACAACTCATCATAGTCGCGATCGCCTGCGAGCGGCATACCACCCAACCACTCACACTACAATGTGCAAAAAATTACTGTGCGCGTGCGGTTCGAGTGACGCCGGTTGAACCGACACTTCTTGATCATTATTATACTTTTACTTTATAGTTTATTATGACGGAATCTTGAGAAAATCAAGGGAGCTCCTCAAATTATATAGCAGGAAGGGCCGAGTGTGAGTATGGAAAAGTTTGGAGTCGGTGTTTTTTTTGTTTAAAAATTTACTTGTTATATGGGAGGTAAATGTCATACGTGCCACGCTTGGCATGCGGATTGGCGATCGCAGTATCTCCATCGCATTCAAAGGACGCTACTGGTCATGTGGTCATCCCCGGTGGTCTTGGTCGTAGTTTTAGGACATACCCGGGTCTGTACGCATATATTTAATGAAACCAAAAATTATTCCTAAATTAAACAAAACACTTACCCTATTCCTATTTAACGTGCTGCTCTCCTCTGGAGCGCCGCTCGTCTCACATTCAGGATTCTCCATGTTTTGGTACCTGGAACCGGTAGAATTTGGAGGTTAATATGCTGACAAGTGCCAATGACCTTGGCTGTGTCTGTCAGCGTCTAGCTGCGACGGAGTGAGAGAGAGTGAAAGAGAACCTATAATTATACCTGCTATTGGCTATGTGCACGTCTGAAATGTCAAACGTCAAAGGTCCCGAGACAATGTCAAAACTCAGAGATGTCAAATAATGACACATGAATATTTTATTTACTTTAGTAAACGAGAAAGACCCCGTATTGGAAATTTTACTGAAATAAATAAGAGAATAAGTAAATACATACAAACGAAACGAATCGTAGGAAACCGTTAAGAAACCAATAGAAAACGTGAAAGTAAATTTGACAGTGGTCCCCGGTAAGTACACATTTCTGCCATGGTGTGCGCTACAATCGCCTAGCTTACCCCCACCACCTACTTCGCACATAGCCAATACAAGCAGATA
Source organism: Notocelia uddmanniana (assembly GCA_905163555.1). Taxonomy (NCBI): domain Eukaryota; kingdom Metazoa; phylum Arthropoda; class Insecta; order Lepidoptera; family Tortricidae; genus Notocelia; species Notocelia uddmanniana. The sequence continues at coordinate 5,509,274 of LR991077.1, forward strand.
ATTAGAAATTTAATCAGAAATTTAAATATATTCACCACATGTGTAATATAAATCGTCTATGCTGTAAGTTTGAATATGTTGCAACTGTGTTTTTAATTATACATGTTTCAGTTGAAAAAAAAAAGACATTATGATTATTTTAAGTTGATTTTAGGACGATTTTTTTCGATCTAGACGACATTTGACAGTTTCCATATAAAGATGGGTGAGGAGTGAGGTGACAGGTGAGGACGAATCAGTTTCTGAATAAGAGGGCTTGTCGCCGTGTTATGTTATGAATGTTATGGACCATAAACGATATACCAAAATAGCGATGTTTAAAGACCTGGATGTGCGAAACTGTTTATAGAGGGGCAAAGAAGATAAGTAGTAACGTATAGGGGCCTTTTACACGGTGATTATAATCACAATACAAGGATGTCAATATTATCGCAGATTTTTTTTTGGATTTTACTTTAATATTCATCAATATCTTTGGAGGAGGCCTTCACCTGTGAAAATGGGGTTCTTGCATAAAAATATTTATTTATATATTATCTACTTACATCAAATCTACATTCAATAGCTAGGTAGTAACATTAGAGTAACATATAATAATACATATAATTATTCATACTAACCAAGCAATGTAAAACAATCGCAAGAAATACAAGGCTTTTTTAATTTATGAATTCATTCATCAATATCAACGTGATACGGTATGATTGCATCACGCGATAATAATCACTGTGTAAACAGCCCCATAGCACAAGTGACCAGATATTTAAAAAAAAACTCACCTTTACAGGATCTCCAAGCGCAAATCAGCCAGTATCCACACACATACAACTATGTGGTTACTTATGCAATATACAAGAAATTGGACCAATCACAGAGCTACTAACTAAGAAGGCAACTATTCAAAAGGGAATTACGTTTAGAAAAATCTTTTAAAGCTTCCTTTTTTCAAAAAACAAAACGAAAATTCGAAAATTCTAGAATGCGAGTCCGTTAACGGTTTCTCTATTTAAATTTGGAACACGCGGCCGCTTTCGTGTTGGTAAGCTCGTTGTTTTTCTTTTTAATTTTTAGGTTGTTTATGGTGTGCAGTGGACGGCGTTTGACGGAGTGCATTTTTTTTTAATTCTCTATTGTTGTGTTGGTGACGTTGGTGATTTTATGCGGTGCTTCTTCACTATGTTGGACGCCATTAAACTGTAACAAAGAAAAAAAAGTTTAATATAGATATAGGTACTCTTATTTTCTCTGTAGGTATGTATGTGGTGCTGTGTTCAGTAAGGTCGCCAGAGCTCCCAAGGATGAGAGTGAAGGACTTGTTACATCTGGCTGTCGGCACAGCGAATCGTAAAATCCTAAGAGGGTCGGCTACGCGCTTATCCATTAGAGTCGCATCTATAGACTGCGTTGTCTTGTATGCTACCACCAACAGGCCGTATGTTTGTTTGCAACCATCGGCGTAGTATTAGTAAATGAATAAATAAATGAATTTTATTCTGAAAGTAGGCCGCAATGGCACTTTTACAAGTCAAAATCTACTTGCGTTTCTGAAAAAGAAGACCACTGCCGAGAAGAAATGCCGAAACAAACTCGACAGTCAGTCATTTTCTCCCTAAAATATGCTTTTTACAATGATAATACCTACTAAATTTAAGGAAATCTAAATGTGGTTACAAAAGAAGGTAAAATATTTACAATGCGTTATTGTTCAACAACACAACGTGTCGAAAGGCCGAAATGTGTTCAAGCACCTATGTTGTGCTACGGGCTACGAAATTTTCGTAGCATATGTCTACGACGGCAGCTCGTAGATATGTTGTTACAGGGGTGTTATTCAGAAACCGAAGCGACTCCAAAATAATCACAAGAGGATTCGGTGTATCAACAGCTAGAGAGATAATGCAAACTCGTTCACAATAATGCTCACTCTCACCACAGCGTATCCTCGGGAGCTCTAGCGAGCGACCTTACTCACCCCCGCCTTTTCTCACTGACGGACAAGCAATAATATTGGTCAAATCGTTACGAAGAAATCTAAACTTAACTGGAGGGCACTTCCTCCGTTTTGTCATGGATAAATCCACCACCACCATATCAGCACTAGGACGTCCACTGCTGGACATAGGCCTCCCCCAATTTCATGGGGGGTAAATACCATAATCGCCACGCTTGGCATGCGGGTTGGCGATCGCAGTATCTCCACCGCACTCTATGAATGCTGCTGCCCATTCCCCGGTGGTCTTGGTCGTAGTTTAAGGACATACCCGGGTCAATGGATAAATCATTAGGATGAAAATGTGTTTTGATTAAATTTTGGTCAATCAACCCAATCATGATTTACCAAAATTTACCGGATCTAAATCGGGTTTACGATTTCATTTGCACAATTGCTTGATATTTCTCGGTGAGGTTTAGTATATAGTATAGCAGTTTATTGATATTATGAGGAGCCTATTATTCCAAGAGCTACTAGCAGATGCTTCATGAGGTGAGACTTAAGAGTGCGCAGTACGTTCGGTTCTCCATACAAACGTATTTATGCTCTCATTTTAAAACGCCATGCTAGAATAACATGAAACTTTGTATACACAATGGGATCATACCTAGGTCGGAAATTAGTTTCTGTTGCTTAAAATTATAAAGGAGACAAAATACAACGATTATTAAGGTTTTCATACAAGCCGTAAAAAACTCAAAAATCCGCTGTATTTTTTTTATACAATTTTTAGCAACAGAAACTAATTTCCGACCTAGATATGCCGGATCCCATTGCGTATACAAAGTTTCATGTTATTCTAGAATGGCGTTTTAAAATGAGAGCATAAATACGTTTGTATGGAGAACCGAGGGTACTGCGCCCTCTTAAGGTGAAAGTATACCCCGAGACACTATGTACTGACAGCAAGATCGTGTTTGCGTCCACTTATCATCCACTTGCTAGATTCACTAGCCAGTTTTTTTTCTTACTTCTGTTAAGAACGCGATCTTGCTAGCTATATACTATTTCGCGTTAGTCGCCTGTGTTTGGGGCGATAGACGTTCCATCTTGACGGTATAATTTAGGAGAAAATAAGGTTTATTAGTCGTTTTACTGGTTAATTTTATCAAACTATTAATACTTAAATCCAATTTTAGAATAGGTCCGTTGATAAATATAAATTAAAGATATAAGATTCAAAGAAGATACAAGTTTGGGTCATTTTGTAGTACACCATTCATGGCAAAAGAAGGCGTATTTATATCAAGTTCAAGAAGACTGAATTCAACTAATTAATGACAAATAAAAATCACGTGTCACATGTAACTTTTTTTATTGGTGCAATAGTATAAAACCTTTGTGAAAATATAGTCTACTTACTTAAACTATTTTGAATATTTCATTGGCCAATGATACATAAGACGTTTTAGTTTCAAAATCGTGAAAAATGGACCATATTTCGTCGTCAGTTTTGTTTGACGTTACTCTTCTTTACTTATTATATTTCGATGAACCTAAATACATTATTGAGAGCTACAAAAAGAGCACAAACTAATTAAATATTTCGGGATTTTGAGATTAACCGGTTCCGAGCCGACTGTACCTGATTACTAAAACTAATAAAGTTCCGTTAGTATTACATAGCCGCGATTGGCTACTTATACGGAACCCTATTTATTTTATAGTCATTATTCCAACAAACTAACCCCAAAAAATACGACGTTATCATGCAACCTCAATCTTCAACTTGCGCCATTAAACCTAACCCAGTGACCTCCAAAACCTTGCCGACGTCAACCCTGGCCGATTTGTATGGCTATATGTATAATAGAGATAAGTCATAGGCGCCTGTACGATAGCTCGGCGTGTAGCGCAGCATTCCACGCTCATTCTAAAGAGCAGCTCCAGAACACGTAGCCCGTACTGCCCGTAGCTACAATTAACCCTTTGGACGCCATGACCGTCTAAGGGCTTGCGTGTTGTCGTGCCCAATGGCGTCCAAAAGAATTCATAGATACCCTCCTTAAGAGTCCCCCATACGCTCGACCGAACTCTATTCTCCATACAAACGTAGTTTCGTTCTCATTTTAAAACGCCATGCTGAAATAACATGAGACTTTGTAAACACAATGGGATCCGCCATTTCTATGTCGGAAATTAGTTTCTGTTGCTAGAAATTGGAACGAAAAAAAAAAATGCAGCGAGTTTTTGAATTTCTTGGGTCTTGTATGAAAACCTTAATAATCGCTGTATTTTTTCTCCATTATAATTTCAAGCAACAGTAACTAAATTCCGACCTAGATATACCAGATCCCCTTGTGTATACAAAGTTTCAAATGATTAAAGCATGCCATTTTAAATTGAGTTTTAAAATGAGAGCGAACCGACTGCGGACTCTTAAGTTAAGGATCATCTTTCGTAAAAAGAGTAGATTTGTAGGCATTTTATAAAATGACTACATGTAATTTGTACGAGTATCATGAATATACAAGAATACTTAACAAAAATACCTAAATAAAATTAAAAGTAGTGGCTCTGTGAGCTGAAGCCCTCGCAATTTTTTTTTTCCAATATCAAAATTTCCAAAAAGTGACTCGACATAAATATCTATATAATTATCGAACCTGCTTACAAAATTTCACGAGTATCGGTAGAGAAATGCGACCTGTAGAGGAGAACATCCGGACAGACAGACATACGAAAGAATTTTTGTCGAAAGCTGAACATCATCTTGATTTTTTTCAGAATTTTAAACTTCATAGTTTGGAAATTAGAGGAGGGGGCAAACACACTTTTTACCACTTTGACAGCTAATATCTCGCCAACGGTTGAATTAAATGGAAAAGTTTTTTAGGAACCTCAATGTCATTTTTGAAAGCCTATCTACTCCACACGTCTATGTGCATTTAAAAAAAAATTGCCCACCCTAATAATATTTTTTTCAAAATTTCACATCATATTTCTATAGCGGTTCGTAGCATACACCTTCCTACCAAAATTCATAATTGTAGTGCTCACAATCTCCGAGTAAATCGGCTGTGACATACGGACGGACAGACAGATAGACACGACGAATCCATAAGGGTTCTGTTTTTTGCCATTTGGCTACGGCACCCTAAAAACAGAAATGAGTTCACCCAAGTCACCCTTCCCGCCGTAAATGAAAGCTGAAATAAGTGGTTTCGGAAGAAAGGGGTGTTAGAACCACAGAACATTAAATAGGTACCCATTTAATGTTTTGTGTTTAGAACAAACAAGATCTGACGTTATCGTACCCATGGTAACGCATATACATTATCACCATACACTGTGTAAGTATTGATGTTGTTTACGGCACATGCGAAGTTCAAAGCCGTTCTTAAGTTACAAAGTCTCGCCCTCCCACCCACTAAGTCTGCCTCCACACAGAAAAATACATACAGTAGGCAGTATACTGCACTAACGTCACAGGGGGAATGTAAACGAGTCATTATTTGGGTGTTTGTTCCTAATCACTTTCATAGTCCTATTTTTTTATCGAAGTGTATAAAGATTGGACCCGGGTATGTCCTAAAACTACGACCAAGACCACCGTGGGAAGCGGCATCCGTGTGGTGAATATACTGCGATCGCCAAGCATACCAAGCGTGGCGATTATGGCATTTACCCCCCCCCCCCCCTAAAATTGGGTGGACAGTGGACGTCCTTGGGCTGATATGGCGGTATAAAGATTATGATTCGTGACCCGTTCGTGGCCCAGCGGCGCCCGCATACCGCGTGCGGTATGCGAGTTTAAGTAACGTCAGCCGTGGTCTCTTGGACGGCTGACATCTTTGAGTGGTTACTAACTGAGCGCTGCCGTGCTTTGGAAGGCACGTTAAGCCGTTGATCCCGGCTGCTGTCTGTGACTGCGCTAAGCCTTCGGGGCCTTCGAGCGGCTTGAGAACTTCTAACAGTCAAGTTGCCGACTCACTTGCAATAAAGTATTGAGTATTGAAGCCTAATCCCCATAAGGTCTAGTTTCCCCTTGGGTCTATCGACTAACAGCCACCCACTCATCTACTGTATGCATTTCTTCACTGCTGCAGCCGAAACCGTGAAATCGCGGAATTTGACCTAGTCACGCGATTCTACAAGCCAAACCCAATAGAACATATATATATACAAATACTGTACGATATACACCGTGTATTTCTTATTTTCCGATAACTTCAGTATACTTTTTCTTTCATAAAAATGTTATCTTTATGTTTTTTTTATTTTTATTTATTGATAAAAAAGGGCTTGTCGCCAGGCGAACATACCGCCCCGTAAGGCCAACAAAAAGAAAATATTACATCAAAGAAAAACTTAAACTCTAGATCTTAAAGCTACCTCTGTTAATCATTATATTGTGAATAGAGGTCAACAAGTAAATTTTTAACAAACATTTCCATACTCACACTCGGTCTCTCCAGCTATATAATTTGAGGAGTTCCCTCGATTTCTTCAAGATCTCGTCATCGGATCCAGACTTGATGACAATGGGACCAACTAGAAAACATACCCTTTCAAACAAAAAGAGAATTTTGAAATTGGTCCACTAGTCTCCGAGTAATAGGTGAACATACATAAAAAAAATTACGACGAATTGAGAACGGTTTTTTTGAAGTCGGTTAATAAATGTATTTTCTTCTTCTTCTTTCTATATCGCTTCGTACACTCGCATCAGGAACAGAATACAGGAACATGATGTGGTAGATTATGTTTTTCAAATCTCACCCGACGGTAAGCGGCAACATAACCTAATATGAAACTCACTCGTTCAACACATTGACATCATATTAGACTGCACAAGTAAATTTTTAACAAAAAAACACCGACTCCAAACTTTGCCAGACCCCATCCTCTTGGTAATTTGAGTACCTTATTTTTTGCCTTACCCCATCCTCTTGGTTCATGAGAAGTTCCTTCGATTTTTCCAAGATCCCGCCATCAGATTCAGACTTGGTGACAATGGGACCAACTAGAAAACACACCCTTTCAAACAAAAAAAGAATTTTTAAAATCGATCCACTAGTCTCCGAGTAATCGGTGAGCATAAATAAAAAAAATATATACAGGGTGTCCCAAGAAGGTGATATACTGAAGCTGGGAGGTGGAGGACCTAGAGGGCTATCTGAATCACCCCCATGTATGTTCCGCGATTTTTAGTATTTTCGGAGTTATGAATTTTTTTTTAATTTTTCACCTATCGCCGCGTACGATGAGATTTTTATTTATGGTGACGTGAATTATTGCGGTAGATGCTTGATTTTTTTTGTGTGCTAAGCTGATAGATAGGCCCATTCAGTATGGTAACATTTACTATCGTTAGATCTTTAAATGGCATAAAAAAATGCCAAGAAAGATAAAATTACCCAGTATGTTCACAACTTCAAGGGCCCTAAAAAAATAAAATCACATAAAAAATAATTACCGATTGGCTTCTAAAAACTTGCTCTATCTATCAGGTAGCTACCCTGAAAATTTCATTTTATTATTAATAAGGCTTCAATCAAAAAATTGAAATCTAAATGTGGTAAGTGCACAATTTTAATTTACATAATGATTAATGCAAGCAAAGCAAAACCTTTCTAAATAAATTTCGTTCTAAATCACGCACTGGCCATCAATAGAAAAAGAACAAAAAACAAAAGACGGTTGACGCATGAGAAAATTTTCACGTTGTTTGGTCATCGTTGTTATTTTTGACGTGATAACGTCTTTAAAATCGTTTTAGTCGGGTGACATGTTCAGAAACTTGTGTCACACCAAAACCTCACGAGCGCGATCGCAGGTATAAGTGAAGTGCAAGTGAAGTAAGACGTTATCACGTAAACATCTCGATCGTAAACCTACTTTACAAACAACCAATTTTTTAATAATTTAAAAATTGTGTTTTAATACTGCTAATTGTTCGTTTCCCTAATCATTTTGGCTATTCATATGGACTTTGACTTGCATTACGATTTGGATTAGTGTTATTACCTGGAATCGACGAGTTGGCATCATTTAACTGGACTTGAGTTTGCGTGTAAGTGATCATGTTTACTTCACGTGATTACGCAGAAATGCATTACTATTACGGTTATGCTAGGGGGAATGCGGCGGAAGCTTCAAGGCTGTACCGGGAACATGTGGAACGAAGAGGCGGGCCTCAACCTGAAACGTTTCCTGACTATCGCATGATCTTAAGAGTACATAATGCGTATTTGGAAGGTCACATACCGGGTACCAGATCAGGCCGTATGGCCACTATGCCGGATCCTGATGTAGTAGATGCAGTTGTTGAAGAAGTAGAAAGAGACCCGTCGACTAGTGTGAGAGTTATGGAACGTCGTACCGGACTTTCTAAATCTCAGGTACACCGTACACTACAGAGATCTACACATCTACATTCAAAGATCTAACGATAGTAAATGTTACCATACTGAATTGGCCCATCTATCAGCTTAGCACACAAAAAAAATCAAGCATCTACCGCAATAATTCACGTCACCATAAACAAAAATCTCATCGTACGCGGCGATAGGTGAAAAATTCAAAAAAAATTCATAACTCCGAAAATACTAAAAATCGCGGAACATACATGGGGTGATTCAGATAGCCCTCTAGGTCCTCTACCTCCCAGCTTCAGTATATCACTACTTCTTGGGACACTCTGTATATATTCCGACGAATTGAGAACCTCATCCTTTTTTGAAGTCGGTATAAATGCAAGTCTGATTGATCCCAAGTATTTATAAAGCAAACAATTCGTGCATCCTCGTGAATCCCCGTTACCGTTCGGAACGCATCCCATGACCCGGTCAGTGGGGCATGCCCGCCCGGGTCGTTGAGACAGCCCCACTCTAAACCCAACCTTATCCGTACACGTTACAGTTGCTTTTCGAATGTGCAGTGCACGTGTGAGTGCGTTGTTAGGGAGAATGGACTGTAAACGTGTGTGTTAGGGTAAGATTTTAAATGGCAGGAATATGTAGGGCGATAAAGTTTACGTTTCAGGAAAGCTCGTGAATCGGTGGACGTAATAATTTAAGTTTATTATCCTGGCAATTAAGTAGTATAGGGTACCTATAGTGTACAGTCAACGATGCTTTATTTACATTAATACAAATATATAAGGTACCTATATGAATATATAAGTAGAGATATGACGAGTACAATTTCACCGAATACGAACATTCGGTCGAATTCTGTTCAAACCCATCACCACCATATCAGCCCTAGGACGTCCACTGCTGGACATAGGCCTCCCCCAATTTCATGGGGGGTAAATGCCATAATCGCCACGCTTGGCATGCGGGTTGGCGATCGCAGTATCTCCACCGTACTCTAGGAATGCTGCTGCCCATTCCCCGGTGGTCTTGGTCGTAGTTTAAGGACATACCCGGGTCTGTTCAAACATAAGCCGTAAATATAGTAATTCTGTAGAAAATTATGTTCATTTTTATCTACACATGCAGCCTATGGGTCAACTAGCTACACCAAAAAAGCATACAGTGCCATCATTTTTAGGGTTCCGTACCCAAAGGGTTAAAACGGGACCCTATTACTAAAACTTCGCTGTCTGTCCGTCCGTCTGTCGGCCACCAGGCTGTATCTCAAGAACAGCGATGGTTAGACAGTTGAAATTTGCACAGATGATGTATTTCCGTTGCCGCTATAACAATAAATATTATAAACCGGCCAAGTGCGAGTCAAACTCTTTGCCGTTTTAATAGATAATGGTACGGAACCCTTCGTGCGCGATTCCGACTCGCACTTGCCCTGTTTTTATACATTCATTGAACACCACCATAACAAAAAGGATTAACTATATAATGGGATTCAACGCATGCTCTTTGGCCCTCAACGGAACTCCCCTTTGGGTTCAGGGATTTCCTTTGTGTTTATCAGACATTGAGTTATATAATGAAAGAACTAGCCGATCTGAGTTAAGGCGGGCACACACGAGATTCAGTCGTGCGAATTGAACGCTACTTTTGGAACATAATAAGGAATAGTGCAAACATCAGCAAAAGTAGATGATCATTTTAGTACTTGGGTCGCACTAACGTAACAATACTACGACAGTTGGGATACGTCAGAGTAGTGAAAGTGACAAGGTACTAAAATGATCATCTAAATTTGCTATTGACTGTACTACTTATTTTTGGTAGTTTATAGGCTTTATCGCATTTGACACACGTCACAGAACTAACACGAAAATGTATTGTATGTATTATTTTTTATGCATGAGTTTTTAGTTGTAAGTATAAAATGTATAAATTAAGGAAGTATTTTTCGAAATCGCAATTCGATACCGATGGTTACCTTACTCTGTTATAGTATTTTCGTTACACCCTGTATTGGTCCAAAAAAATTTCTTCCTTATCATGTTTTATACTATGATGGCGGCAAACAAGCATGCGGCCTGCCTGGTGGTAAGCACTAAAAAAAGACGCTTGCGAAGTCACACCTCACCCGTTTCTGTTGTTTCACCCGCGAAACTGTCAACATTTGACAGTTTCCATATAAGAACGGGTGAGGTGCGATGTGACAGGTGAGGGCGAGTCGGTTTGTGAATAAGGTTGGTCGCGACTGTCGTATCGAAAAAATGATCATGTGTAACCGCCCTAAACCCAGCCAGTCTGGATTGAGTCTAAATCGTGATTCAACCGGTTCCTTGACCGTTAACGGACTCTGGACACGACAGTCTCGATCCTAATCAGTTCTGATTTCACCTCAAAAGGTTAACTTAACACGGGTTAATGGAAATTAAATAACGCTACCAGCTTTACATGTATTTTTTGTTAGTAGGTATATACCTATAGTCTGCGACTTCGCATAGAATTCGTTAAACACACAGAAATGAGAGGTAAGGTGGATTTTTTACCAACTTCTATAGAAGGAATGAGGTACTCAGTTCGTCTGCATGTTTGGTTGTTCTTTTTTTTATTTTATTTATGTATGTTCCCCGATAACTCTTGGACCACGTTGGCCGATTTTGATAATTATTTTTTTGTTTCAAGGCAGGTACCCCGACATTGGTCCCATACAAATTTGGTGAAGGTCTGATGATGGGATCCAGGAGATGCCTATTCACTCGTGCCTTAAAAAGGTCTAGGTTATATGAACTCGGAAATACAAACGCCGCGCCGGCAAAGAATTCCAAACCTTAGAAGTGCGCATTCTGAAAGATGAAGCAAAGCGCTTGGTTCGAACAAACTTGGTTTGATCTGACATATAAAAGGGCCCTTGCGGCCCATTGAAATCTGAATACTAAATATAATCCGATTAGACGTGTGAGCCACGCAGGCGCGACGCCATGGCACCCACGCCTACGCCACCGTCGCAGGTATGAAAATTTTCACATTTATAGCGTAATATACGAAGAGATTCGATATTTCGCGTCGTCCGCTTCGCGTTATCCCAGTACAGTTCCATCCATGATACAAGAATACAAGGTATGGCACTCTGGGGAAAAATCGTTGTGCGAGTGACACAAGCCTACGTCATCACTGCTATCGAGCCTATCCGTGGTTGGCGGTCGTAGTGCGAGTTCGTGTGTGTACAGGCTGTACAGTGACTTAGGCTTGTGTCACGATCCAGATTCCGGAGTAGCAGACTTTGTTTCCGTAGACCATGAGTTGCATCCTGCTACCAATCTGAGGAATTGGCGTAGGCAGTGGTTTTTACGGAACCGACTGCCATCTGACCTTTCAACTCAAGGGGGAACTTGACCTTGTTGGGATTAGGCTTGTCAAGTGGGCAACTTGACTGTTAGAAGTTCTCAAGCCACCCGAAGGCCTCTATAACTTGGCTTAACTTTGCTTTGAGTCTATGACAGCAGTTCGGATCAACAGTTTGATGTGCCTTAGCGCTCATAGCGATCAGCGGTCATCCCATCCAAAAATTGACACGATGCTTAACCTCGGTACTTACTGTACGAGCTACGCGGGCGCAGAAAACGAGATGCAACACTCCTAGGGAATGGATATTTTGGACAGTTTCGATAAATATGTTAATTAGTTTAATTACCATGAAGAATGTATGTTATATGAGAGTTCATGAAGCGAAAGTTGTATGTCAGGATCGTAGTAGATGGATATCCGTGATCTCTGCCTACCCCTCTAGGAAACAGGCGTGATTATTTGTATTTATGTACCTTTTTATCTTCTGTGAGAGTTTAGGTGACGTAATACCACAGAATAAGTAATAGTACGTAATACCATCATTTTAAGTTGATTATGTCGTTTAATAATGCATTGTTTTAGTACAAGCTGATGAAAAAACGAAAAATAAAGACTACTTTGGATTTCCTTTTTAATCGAGAAATTTTATTTTTCAGTAGTCATGGCAATTGTCAGAGAAACAGTCGTGCAGTCAAGAATCATATATTTGAAAATCAATCCTTATTGTGTCCACGTCCGCTCAGAACGGTTTTATGGGGATAGTGTAAATTTTCACGTCAGACCCTTAAACTCATTACACAGGCTATACTTCATGCTATTAATTTGTAAGGCTCCAAACTTCACACTGTACTTAAATACTTCGATGGCCACATGTAAACCTTCGCACAACACCGTGAACTTACAAATTTCAACTCTAACACAATAAAATTAGAGTTAATTTTGCATTATCATAACGCATGATTACTTTTCCTATAAGCAGCCCTGAGTCAATACAGCCTTGGGAGGGTGAATCATGTGTTACATTCGATTGTAATATGGACCTAATTTCTAAAGAGTGTAGGTTGATTTTTGTTTAGCGCATCGCGATCAAATGGATTACGTAACAAATCAAATGTGACCTTTGATGTAATATAGATAAGGGTTATAATAGAAGTTAGGGTAGGTCGGTGAGAGTGATAGGCTAGCGTTTTAGGGATAGTCATTGTACGGGTCTGGTAAAGGCTTCATCAAAAGGTTAGGTCATCGTCTATCGAATACCGCTAGGTCACACAGACATTTAGGTTCGCGTCTTGCTTGTCGACAAAGTTAAGGGCTACAAAATGGCTAGAAAGCCTCATATTTGGTTAAAGTCCTAATCCGTATAATATGCGTTACTTATATAAACTAGTGAGCTGTACCCTCGCAAATTTTATTTTTTATATTTCAAAATTTCCTCACAAAATTTCACGAGAATCGGTTGAGAAATGAGACCTGTAGAGGAGAACATCCGGGGAGACAGACAGACAAACGAAATATTTTTTGTAGAAAGCTGAAACGGAGACGCTTTGCTCGCTCAGTCAATTACTTACCTATACTTACTACGCTGGCTTAACGACCCAAAGCGGATCTTGGCCTCCGACACTAGAACTGTCCTGTCCACTGTCCTCTGTCCTGGGCAGGTCGGTTGTCACCAGAACCATCAAAGTCGGCTGTTTTTGACTGATAAAAAAATAACTTGTCCAGGGGCGCTCCAATTGATGTGATAAAAATATTACTAACATCCAAACAAGCTGTTGACCACAGGAAGTAATACTTATGTGGTTTGAACTCTGTTGTCTTCTTTGTCTTCTTTGTATGACTACTATTAACCTCATTACCGCCACACTACGAATGAAGTGACAATCTAGTACATTAGGGTCATTGATAACCTTGGCGTGTGAGGTATTCCATTGGCTGTCACGACTAGATGACTAGAGCGGTGAAGAGGTACTTATCAGTTAAAAACGTTCATCAATTTAGGTTACCCGACGACCCCAGTGACCCTTTAGTCGCCTTTTACGCCAGGTGAGGCAGGTGAGGTCTAATCTTGTACACGACCTATTGATAAAATAGCATGGTAGCGTCTAGGCCAACCATTCTTTTTAACCGACTTCAAAAAAGGAGAAGGTTCTCAATTCGTCGGTTTTTTTTATGTATGTTCACCGTTTACTCGGAGACTAGTGGACCGATTACAAAAATCTTTTTTTGTTTAATAGGGTATGTTTTCTAGTTGGTCCCATTGTCACCAAGTCTGGATCTGATGACGGGATCTTGGAAAAATCGAGGGAACTCCTCAAATTATATAGCAGGAAGGGCCGAGTGTCAGTATGGAAAAGTTTGGAGTCGGTGTTTTTTTGTTAAAAATTTACTTGTTTACTTCACAGTGCTTTTATGATTTTCGTCAGGATCGCTGTAACTGAGCGATATCAGCGATAAGGCACACGACTTTTAATCTGGAAGTTGTAGGTTCGAAGCCCGACTTGTATAACAGAGTTAAAAAAACCATCATTTTAAAACATGGGGGCTACTTTTGAAGAAAAGGGGGAGGGGGTGTTAAATGAAAAAAAAAACCTATTAAGTCTGTAGGTCCAATAGTTTTTGAGTTAAGTATCGCTAAAAAACTGCCATGCTCATACAAAAAGATGTAGGTGCCTTGAGTTTCCTAAGAATTTACGGCTTTTTTTAAATTCAAGGTACAGGACAAGAATTGTTTTAAATGTGGAGTAGTAGTAGTAGATGGGTTTCGTATTGTGCGTAGTCCAACACGCACTTGGTCGTTTTTTTAAACAACGACGTTGGCAAACATCTACCTTACGGCTTGCTTGATGGTAAGCAGACATCTATCGTCGAGGCGTTTGAGTGCATGTTCATATTCAAGCGTTTCGCGAAAGGAGCCTTAATGACGTCACCAACCATGTGGCAAATGGAAACACGCCCTTAACATTCACGTGCTAGCTCAGCGGAAACTGCGACGGTGGGAACCTTGACATTCTAACCGTGGTTTTTCTCGCTCCCAAGCGTAGAGCAGGTTAGTGGGAATTGGCTACTTGACAATTTTTATGGTGACAATCGAACCAATTTTTAGATGGGTTCAAACGTCTGTTTGGGACTAACTACAATTAGAGCATAATAAAATCGTCAAATAAATGTATTATCGTTTATACATAATATAAACATTATTTATTTTCTCTCACACACATTTATATCTTGAGCTGTAAGTAATACACAAAGTGTTTAATCGTATTTTTTCATAATACCGATTCGCGTTTTTATAATCTTATTTTATGTTCAGGTGACGGGTATTCAAAAAACCCATTTGCTCAAAGTTTAGCTGGAGGAGATCTTTTAAAGGGATACCATCGCCTTTGTTTGTTTCTCACTTTGTGGTGGTTTATGTAAACAAAAGCAATATATATTTACATAAAAGACAAAATAGGTAGAGTTTCGGTCAAAAATTCCATTTTTGATACAAGCCTTTATTACAGACTGTGTTTTTTTTCCGCAGTCATCAACTACTCGTTGACAAGGTTTCAATGAGCTCAAACACGACGGGCTTTCTAGTATAGAGCAACTACTATGGCCACCTTGTCTCCATGATCAGATCAGCTCGGTGGTACCATAATAATGTATTGTCACAGAACTTACATGACCATGCCAAATATCAGCTCAATCGGTTGAGGATAACGACTTTGAAATTCAGTTGAAGAATTTGCGCTGAACACACAAACAAGCAAACAACCTCTCACCTTTAACGCATATACCTTCTCCGTTCCGTCGTGGGTAAAAAAACTTGTAAAATAAGGTTCTAATCTAAATCAGCTCGTCGGTACTGTCGGTAGCGATCGCATAAACGGCTCATCGACAAAGTATTATGACGTCACAGAGTGAAGATTCGAACCAACTGTTGTATACGAAACATGTCGAGCGCTTTTGAACCTTAATGATGTGAATGAACTAGGACTTGGTGTGCGCAACAGAAACGTATGCCGCACCTGAGTAGACTGTAATAGCAATGAATTGCTAGACGCCCTCCCAGCAAAACACAATATATGTAATGGAAGGAGAACATATATTCAAATTTGCATGTCATTTGTTTTCGTTCCGTACCGCTTGGCACGGATTACGCACGTCTCAATTGACAACATTACCAATTTTCAAATACCGTAAAATGGGGTGAGTAGGGTTCGCGGGGGAGGTGGGTTGCGAATCCAGAATTTCTTTTTTCAGTAGCTACATTAATTTTCGGGCTCAGGTTGCTCCCAAAGTAATTTGATTATATTATTAGACATATTTTTTCTTCTCTTCGCAACACTAAGCTGGCAAATCATACAATTTTTAAAAACAAATTCACTGTCAAAGTTGATGCTCGAAAGCGGCGGATTTTTAGTTGAATTTAATTTTGTTTTTATGTGCTGTTTGCCAAAGTAAGTGTTCATTCACCTTTCGGATATCGTTTATATACTTACATGGCTTATTGGAAACAGAGAAACATAAGTTATATTTTCTTTATTTATAACGGTTTTAACATAGATAACGATTCAACCGCATTTATGGATTTTTATGGGGAGAGCAGGGATGTACTGAAGGGTGAGTTGGGTCGACAACGGGGACAGTTGGGTCATGAATAGGGAGATTTGGTGTTACGAACGGGGGTGTACCGGGGTGATAGAGGGGAGAGTTGGTGTTCGTAGGTCAGGGTTGTCGATTTACATAAGTAGTCAAAAGTGTCTTACATTGTGATAAAACGGTAAATATTATATAAAAAAAATATTGAAGTAGCGGAGGAATTAAAGAAATTGCAAATTAAATAAATGTTTTATTAAAAATGTGCATATTTATTTCATACAGTAATACAGGCTATTACCTCATCATCATCATCATCATCAGCCCACTGCAGTCCACTGCTGAACATAGGCCTCTCCCAAGGCGCGCCACAAAGTGCGGTCCTCTGCTTTACGCATCCAGTCGCTTCCCGCCCTCCGACATACGTCGTCTCGCCACCTGGCCGGCGGGCGACCCACACTACGCTTGCCTAGGCGCGGCCTCCACTCTAGGACACGCTTACACCAGCGGTTGTCAGATCTACGACAAGTGTGGCCAGCCCACTGCCACTTCAGCTTGCTAATTTTAAAAGCTATGTCGGTTACTTTAGTTCTCTGACGGATTACTTCGTTCCGTATTTTATCCCTGAGAGAGACCCCAAGCATAGCTCTCTCCATAGCGCGCTGAGCTACTTTCAGTTTGTGGACTAGCCCCACAGTCAGTGACCAGGTCTCGGCTCCATAGGTCATAACGGGAAGTACGCACTGGTTGAAGACTTTCGTCTTTAAGCTTTGAGGTATCACCGACGAAAATATGTGACGCATCTTCCTACTGAGTGTTTAATCGACTTTTATTCAAATCGTGAGTTTTTTTCGACTGACGTGGTATTTTATCGAACGTATTTGACCATACGTAAATGTCAATGTGCAATGTGCCGTGCTGATCATGCATTTGCATACCTAAATACGACACTAAGTCAAAAGACGTCCCTCCTGACGACGCAGTGTCATGCTAGTCATGTGTTTGCACACAAAATTGTGACACTACGTCGATAGACGTTTCTATCTGTCGATATTAATGTTTTTGATGGGGTTCACCTTACTAATTCCATATAGATCAAATTATTTTTTTATTGATTTAAAAACTATTTATACGTCATAAAAATAATTGTCACAACTTACCGAAAACATTAAACCGGTTTAAGTAGGAGCATAAATAAAAAATAATTTTGCTACATTAATAAAAAAATCTCTTAATCTTGTCTTAATAATTAATCCGAAAGTGTCAACCCTAGCAATTTTCCCATCTCACCCCAACTACGGGGTGAGCTGGGTTTGCCTACTATTATGTATTTTTCGTTGAAACTATGCAATGAAGCAACAAATTATCATTGACAAACTAAAATTCATACCTCCGGGACAAGTCACCCCATTTTACGGCAGTTTGAAATACTAAGTCATTTCGTCAAGATACCCAAAAATATATTCATAGCTATTAGCTTTCAAGATATTCTCGAAAATGTGAAGTCCATCGAAGAACCATCGTCTGTATATGACGTCGCAAGGCTGAACTGTAACAGTCACAACGTACAAAAAGAACAGCAACATTTTCTTTAGTAATCAGCCTTAATAATAGTGCTTCTGTATGATTTGTTACGCTGTGACGCCTTACTTGTCACTTACTCTCTTTTAGAATGAGAAACTTTTGAAATTGATTTATTTATATGAAATTTGGATATATACGAGAATTTAAAAATGTAGTTTTACTTTAATTTTTTTCCTCTATTTGATTTCATCGAAAAAAAAAGCCAGTTTAAAAAATAATAAAGAAAGTGAACTAACTGCTGTTCTTTTTGTGCGCTGTGGCCGTCACAAATTCATACTAGTGACGTCATTACGACGATGGTAGGCTGTCCTCACATTTTCGTGAATATTTAGAAAACTAATAGCTTTAAACATATTAAAAAATATATTTTGGGGTTTCTTGTTAACAAATTAACGAAATGAGTTAAGTATTACATACTACTTCAAAATTTGAAATGTTGTCAATTAATACTATAAAATAATTACGTCACGATCAACCTAAGAAGTTTTCTTATTTATATTATACGTGTAGTGTTTTGTTATATATTATCAGGTTTCTGATTTATATACAGAATGTCCCACGGCTGTGCCACATGGAGAGAAAGTACCTTAAATATTGACGATAGGAAATTTCACTGAAAGGAGACTTCATTTTATTTAAAAAAATACTTGGAACTGCATTCAAACATAAAAAATCGCATATCCACCTCAACCTAAGATATCAGCCGAAGAACGTCCACTGCTGGACTTAGGCCGCCACGCTTGGCATGCGGGTTGGCGATCGCAGTATCTCCACCGCACTCCATTGAGCTGCTGCCCATCCCCCGTTGTTATTGATCGTAGTTTTAGGACATATCCGGGTCCGTTAAGATGCTATACGTTATTCCAGGAAAAAAATCCTAATGAGCAAACCTCTCAATCGGAATAGTAAAGATAAAAAAATAATAATTGTTAAGTTCAATTTCTGGTTAAGACGGGTGATTTTTCAAAAACCTTTGAATTCAGTTTCAATCATTAAAAAAAGTAATGAAGTCTTCTTTCAGTAGAATTTCCTATCGACAATATTTGATGTACATTTCCGCCATGTGGCATAGCCGTGGGACACCCAGTATATAGAAATATACGCGGGCGAAGAGTACGGAATATTTTGAGGACTTCACGGAGGTTTAGATCAAGGACCCATTATCTCATCCCTAAATACTAGCAACTATGTAAAAGCGATAGGGACAAATGCCTGGTTTATTATTCTATAAGCGGCTTCGGCAGAAAATGTACAACACGCAAAATGCTAACTGCACGCATAATGTGCAAATGGACAAAATGTACATACGCTAAATCAACATCATGAAAAATGTACAGTACGCAGATTGAACAAACAATTAAAATGTACATATGATAATTGTACAATATGCAAAATGTACTCCACGAAACTGTAGCGAAATGTGCACAGTTATAATGAATACGCACATTGTACATTACAGAAAAATAACAATACGCAAAATGTAGAGTCTGGCAAACGGAAGTTGAACCTCGTAGTTATTTCATTGGGTTTACGCTGATACATTTCTCGCTCTGTACATTTATCATGATGTGGATTTTGCGTATGTGCATTTTGACTGTTTGTACATTATGCGTGCAGTTAGCATTTTGCGTATTGTACATTATCAGCGTAAACCTTTCATTGGCAATAGATACCCCCTTTTTGCGTCGGGGTTTTTGGTAAAGCACCCTGCTTTATTGAGCTTTATTATCATTTTTTTATGCTTCTTGTACATTTTACATTTTGCGTCTGAGCATTTTAAGGAATATGCATTTTGCATTGAACAATTCGCGAAATGTGTATTTTTCTTTTTACACATTTTGCCTTATGTGCTTTCAGCGTAAGTACAATATGCGTACTGTTCATTTTTCATGATGTAGATTAAGCGTATGTATATTTTGTCCGTTTGCACATTATGCGTGCAGTTAGCATTTTACGTGTTGTACATTTTCAGCCGAAGCCCTATAAGCATGTCGGAAACTTACGGGCGTTTTCTGTTTCAAATTGGACACTGCTATCTCCTACTTGAAAAACTTAACAGTAACGGTAAAGAAGAGAAGATTGGCTTCCTTCCACAATTTAGTGTTCAAAATTGGACACTAGTTACTACCCTATTTTCTGCTTGAAAAACCTAACAGTAACGATCCCTCTTTCCTTCCACAATCTAAGGCAAGATAGCGGCAAGGTCAAGGTCGCTTAGTCACCGTGGAGTACTGCAGGGTGAATCACAGGTAAATATGGACGAGTCGTGCCTTATACTAGCTTGCGCCGACGGACGGTAGGGTTTTTAGGAAGACTGGAATGAAAAATTTAAAATTTGATCATAATTTTTTTTTATTTGGTTGGAAATTATAATTCCGCTAAGCATACGATTCCGCTTGTAAAAATATGTACAGATGGAAGACTGGGTCCTTATTAGTTAAAACAGGCCAAGAGCATGTCGGGCCATGCTTAGTGTAGGGTTCGGTGGTTCCCCACAGCCACATAGGTCTGTGGACCGTCAAATTAAAAATCTTAACTCATTTTTTAGATAAACTCGAAAACTGCTCAAACGATTAAGTTCGAAATCTTTTTCCTAGAAAGTCTTTAAAAAGCTTTAGGTACTTTCATGGTTTTTTTTTCATATTTTTTTGGACGCGCGGTTCATAAGATAGATGGCGGGACGAGCGACCTTTTTTTGAACTTACGGATTGAGTATTTTCGAAAATATTCACTGTATCAAAATATTGTTTTAGCGAACCCCTAATATCAATTCCAACTTTTTTATTATTTATGTATGATCTCTTAATTTGGTCCCGATTATTATTAGAATCCCGGCACGGGGTAACGCAATGAAAGAAATGGCTTTTACTTAGGACTCTTTAATTTCATTACAATTAAATACAAAATGGTAACGATTAAAAGCACTGTCACGATATCCATAGGCTGCGGTGACAGCTTACCATCAGGCGGGCCGTACGCTTGTTTGCCACCGACATGGTATAAAAAATCTATATGTAGCGCAAAGAAAATATATATGTCCTCTTCACATTAGTATTTCGGACTACAGTATGGGGTTTTTCAAGAAAGGAGTGTATAAATTCTTAAAGGGTCGGCAACGCGCATCTGACACCCCTAGGAGTTGCAGGCGTCCATAGGCTGCGGTTACCGCTTACCATCAGGCGGGCCGTACGCTTGTTTGCCACCGACGTGGTATAAAAAAAAGTTGTTTTTGCGCGGTAAAGGAACATTGCTAATACTTCATCAGGCATATTTAGCTTGTGTGTAGTGTTTACTTTTAACAGTCGAGCGCAAATGAATATTTATTTATACTCGTATGATGATATTGATTATACCTAACTAGTGGCTCTGGGAGCTGTAGACATCGCAAAAAAAAAATCACATTTTTCAAATTTCCAAAAACTCACTCTACAAAAAATTCTATATAATTATCGAACCCGCTCACAAAATTTCACGAGAATCGGTTGAGAAATGCGACCTGTAGAGGGGAACATCCGGACAGACATACAAAAGAATTTTTGTCGAAAGCTGAAACGGAGACGCTTCGCTCGCTCGGTCAATTAAGTAACTAGTGGCTCTTTGAGCTGTAAACCTCGCAAAAAAGTATTTTTTTCACAAATCAAAATTTCCAAAAACTGACTGGAAAAAAAACTATTAATTATCGAACCTGCTCACAAAATTTCACAAGAAACGGTTGAGAAATGCGACCTGTCTGAACATCCTGACAGACAGACAGACAGACATACGAAAGAATTACGAAATAACGACCTGTTTAGCCTAGTCGGTAGTGACTCTGCCTCCGAAGCTAGAGGTCCCGGGTTCGAATCCCGGCCAGGGCATTTATTTGTGCATTTTTCACGGATATTTGTTCTTGGGTCTTGGATGTTTTGTATGTATTCAAGTATGTATATCGTCGCCTAGTACCCATAGGACAAGCTTTGCTTAGTTTGGGACTAGGTCGATTTGTGTAAGATTGTCCCCCAATATTATTATATTATTATTATTATAATTTTTTGTCGAAAGCTGAAACGGAGACGCTTCCCTCGCTTCGCTCGCTCGGTGAATTATATCTAATATATATCGTCATCTTATACTCATAACACAATCCTTCGTGAGCTTACTATGGGTCTAGATTTGTGTAAAAATATCCCATAACATTTATAAATACGAGTACATACCTATTTATTAAATTTATCAATAGTACTTCGTATTGTTTCCCAAACATCTTACTTACCAGCAAGCTCACTCCCCACAAACTATAAAACATATACCGTGACAGTTTAAATTTAGATATGTTATGCACAATTAAAATTACCTCGTGTGACCAGTCACGTCACAAATCGTGAAATACTTTCACGACGTCATGTTGACGCGCGACTTTACGACCTAGGTGCACTAGGTATATATGCCGATAAAATTTTACTATTACACATGCCACTCGTTTATATTGATACGTATAAATTTCAAATCAAATGGGGAAAAAAATGTGGTCAGAGTAGGATTCCGATCTACGGAGCAGGAACTTCGTTGTGGTTTTTGACGGCAGTTTAAAGCTCTCTAGCTGCAGTTAGTCCGTCATACCCGTCCGTACGTGCGTAAATCTACATTTAACATTTCCCCAACCTAAAAATAAATAAATTCGAATCTACGACATCAAAAAAGTCTGGGCTATGGTCAGTTTTGTATGGAATAGAGATAGGAATACAGTTTTAGAATAAAAAACGAATCAAAATACATTAAAACCTTCATTTTTTAAACAATGTTCGGTTTTAACATAAACTAAGTATCATGCCGATTTTCACAATATCAGAATGCGAGCAACAAGCGCAGCATATCGAAATAATATTAGCAAGCGAACGATACAACATTTCCATGACTTTGTAGTCATTGTCTTTACTGGTGAGTGACGACTGATGCCATGTTTGGCCTAGTCTAGTGGTTAGTAACGCTGCCTAAGAAACTGAGAGTAAACAGTTCGATCTCGTTCAGGGCTAATAAAAGGTATTTGTTTGATCAGAATGATGAGCATGCATATTTCTTTCTGAGTCTTCGATGTTTTCTATGTATTCATTTATTTAATATATCGACGTCTGGTACGCATACCACGAGCCTTATTGAGGTTTAACCGATTCTCTTGAGATTTTGAGAGCAGGTTTGATAATCATTATTTTATTTGTCGATTCTGTTTTTGTATTTTTTTTTCAAAATGGCTGGCTTTCAAAATGGATGTAAACATACATATACACACACACACACATACATAAACTCACGCCTATATTCCCGATAGGGGTAGGCAGCGCACATGAAAATTAATTTTCAGTGCCACTTTTAGCTATTGCAGCTTTATTAGATGAAAAAAAATTAGATATTGCAGTGACAGGTTGCTAGCCCATCGCCCACAATACACTTCAACCTGGTTCCCATAGTGGACTCTTACGATAAGACACATGAACATGACCACGGGTGTCTAAAACGTACAAAATTTCACTCGCGACGTCTACAGCTCACATAGCCACTAACTAGCTAGTATTTAATGAATATTCCTGTTTGATCCTGCCTTTATTTGTAATAATTCCCGTTATTAAGTCATAGTGCTAGTAGTAGAAGAACAGTCAATAATCGGGAACAGGTCACTGTCGTTTCAGTAGGTCGTCCTGGGCGGGGTCGGTGACCGGGAAATAGGACGCGGGAGCAACGTCAGAGGAGTGAGGAACGGAGGTCTGTATACCGACCTATATATCATTAGAAAATCTAAAACTTGCATGATTAGAGAGATACGGCACAGCGGAAAATCATCTCGAACATTATTTATTTATTTATTTAAACAAAAACGGTTTTACCAATCACACTAGGTCTAGTTTCCCCCTTGGGTTGGGAGGTCAGATAGCAGTCGCTATCGTAAAAACTAGCGCCTACGCCAATTCTTGGGATTAGGTAGCGGACCCCAGGCATCCTTCAGGATGCAATTTTACTGCGAATAACGCTAGGATGATGATGACAATGGTTTAACCAATTACCTTGTTTTAGGAACAATAGTATACATACATAATATATAAATATAGTGTCGGCCTGTTTAGCCTAGTTGGTACGAGTATAGTGACACTCACACTGCCTCCGAAGCTAGAGGTCCCGGGTTCGAATCCCGGTAAGTAATAAGAGTAGAATCCTTTGCGTAAATAAATATTGTAGCTACTGCTTTCAAGAAACTTGCGTAATTTTCACTTTGGCACAATACCGCGTTAATTTCAATTGGCAGGCGGCGAAACCGACAACGTGAAACGCGAATATTGGTGGTAACCAATAAAGCTTAATATTGCGCTTACTCACGCGCACTGTTTAGAGTATTCTACTCATTTCCCAAACAACAAAAAGATGGCGCCAGTATGCGCGAAATGCGAAATGCACTAACCATTCCCAATTTCAAACTCGCTGCTAGCTTCTCTCGCGATAGCCGAAGAGGAGGAGCATGTATATTGGTTAAATCGAATATGGACTTTAGGGAATTAATCAATGTTAAAAGTTTTGCTATAAAATGTGCCATTGAATGTTGTGCAATTGAACTAATGTGTCACGGGATGATTATAATTTGTCTGTACAGAACGCCTAATTCTAGTATCACAATGTTTTTGGATAAAATTGATGCTTTACTTTCCAAGGTATGCGACAACAGTAAAAAACGCATTATTATGTGTGGCGACTTTAATATTAATATTTTAAACCGAAATAGTAACACTATTCAGTTCGAATATCTACTGCTCAATCACAACTTACACTTGGAAATTAAGGAATCAACTCGCTCGAGTAGCAATACATGCCTCGACAACTTTGCGCATAACATCAAGGGAAGCAAGGGTGAAGTTGTAGAGCTCGCTTTGTCCGACCACTCGGCACAAATATTGAAATGTCCAGTGAAAAAGACCTGCAGCCTGAAGTGCTGGCGAATTAAAAGACGTGATATGAGTCCAGAAAATCTATTACGATTCAAAGAGTGTTTTAGTTCGTTGTCATTTTCGGATGTGTTCAGTTGTAACGATCCTAACCTGGCATATGACACTTTCTTGGATAGCTTTCAGCTATTTTATTCTCTGTGTTTCCCATTTAAAACCGTTAAAATCAGCTCGCACAAAACGCCGAAATGGATTTCCAAGGGGATAAAAATATGTAGTAAAAGAAGACGGTCGATGCTCTGGAAATACAGATCCCAACCTAACATAATAAACAAAAATAAATTTAAATCTTATAGCAATAGATATAAAAAAATTATATGCTATACACAACGGTGTCAAAACAGCCACTTTATCAAAACCGCCACGAATAAGTCTAAAGCGACGTGGCAAGTCATTAAAAATACCCAGCAATTTTTTCCAAAAGAACCCATTTTAAAAATAATAAAAGATGGAAAGACTACTACGAATCCATTAGAGATGGCAAACGAATTCAATAATTTTTTTATAGATAAAATTGAAGGTGACAATATCCCAGCTGCTGGAACACCCATAGTTACAACGCAATGCCCGGGATCTGTATACATAAGACCTACCGCTCCCTACGACATAATGGAGATAATCAAATCTCTTAAAAACACGAACAGTGTCGGTCATGATGACATCTGCACGAAAGCTATTCAGCAGGTTTCTCATGTCATAGCTTCCCCACTTAGTCACATAATTAACCTATCTATTTCATGCGGCACTTATCCTGACAAACTTAAACCAGTAATTGTTAAACCGTTGTTTAAAAAAGGGGACAAGTATGATATTAGCAATTACAGACCAATTTCTCTAGTTTCAGTGTTCTCAAAGATATTCGAGAAAGTGATATACGAGGCTTTATATAACTTCCTGGAAAAATATAATCTGCTAGCCAAGGAACAGAAAGGTTTCCGCAAAAAGATGACAGTCAATATGGCCATATATGATCTACTCTATCCCGTAATACAAAAAATGGATAAAAGACAACATATATGCGCCATATTTATGGATTTAAGTAAAGCGTTCGATTACGTGAGTCATACTATACTTCTGGAAAAACTGAACACTTATGGTATGCGAGGCAACGTTCTACAACTATTGAAATCTTACCTGGTAAATAGGGAGCAGACTACTGAACTTTCACAAATATGTCTTAAATCAAAAGAGGAAAGATCATACAGATCAGATGTACGGGTACTAAAGTACGGTGTGCCTCAAGGTAGCGTTTTGGGCCCCCTCCTGTTCCTGTTGTATATCAACGATCTCCCTAAACATGTCAAATATCCCATGGTATTGTTTGCGGATGACAGTACATTGATAATTGAATGTAAAGACATGAATAATTATGAATTGGAAATTAATGACACTGTCAATAATATAATACAATGGCTCAATACTAACAATCTTAGAATAAATCTAGGCAAAACGAAAATTATGCACTTTAGACAAAACACACCAATGTTACCTATTGTTTGTAATTATCAAGGACATCTTATCGAACCAGTTAATGTAACAAAATTTTTAGGACTCACTATAGATCACAAGCTGTCGTGGAAGCCCCATACGGATGAAGTTTGTAAAAGGCTCAACAAATATGCATATGCACTGTACAAGCTATCCAAACAAGCCAGTATTGACGCGGTCATATCAGCATATCATGGCTATGTTGGATCAACCCTTCGCTATGGTGTTATCTATTGGGGGAATAGTACCAATAGAGAACTCATCTTTAAGGCACAAAAAAGATGCATCAGAGCAATGTGTGGCCTGAAGCAAACTGATACCTGTGTCCCGTATTTCAAAAAACTGAATTTGTTAACATTGCCTTGCCTTTTTATCCTTGAAGTGGCCATTTTTGTAAAGAACAATCCAACATTATTTAAAAAAGTGTCTGAAGTATTCCATCGTGATACCTACCGGGCCCATAACCTTTGCTCAGTGTTTTCTCGCACTGCCCTTATGAGAAAAAGCATGTTCTGTTCTGCCAGCAAAATTTATAATAAATTACCACTTAATTTAAGGAGGACGCCAGTGCATGTTTTTAAAACGAATCTCACCAAATTGTTGATTAGTAAATGTTATTACTCATTAGCGGATTATTTTTCTGACAATTTAAATTAATTTATGTATAGTATATATGTTATGTAATGTGGATTATTATTATTTTTTTTTGCTCTCGTCTTATTAATCTTAAAGCAATTATAATTTTGAATTTTATCTTATTTATGAACAGTGAATTTTGTAATTGATATGCCTTTATTTAATTTTATATAATTTCTACTACAAATTTGTATGCCTAACGGCGAAACATAGCGTTCACACATTTTTTGTACCACCTTGTATACCTATGTTTACAAATAAAGAACTTTGAACTTTGAACTTTGAACTTTGAACTTTGAACTTCATGTCGACTCGACCAACTTTATTTGTAGGTGAATATGGAAAGCATGAAAACCCTGACGTAAATTCAACTCTCTTAGGAACCATACCATCTATACTATACTTAAAATTATAAATACGAAAAGAACTCTGTATGCTACCTTTACCGCTAAACGGATCTAGATGAAATTTGGTATAGAGATAGTTTGAGTCCCGGGAAAGGAAAGGATAGTTTTTATTCGGGAAATCATTCGTTAGGGGGTGAAAACTGGGGTAGAAGTTTGTATCGGCGAGCTATATTTAAGCCTGCGAGCTGCGCCTACGACCTTTTAATAGCAAATATTTCTATAATGAGTATGAGTATGAGTAATATAACGAGTTGCCCGCGGACAGTTCAGATTCAGATGGTAATATATTGGTAAAAATATTATTACAAGTCAAAATTTACAAGAGAATGCAAAAATAAAACTATACAAATAATTATCACAAACAATGTCAGAGCAATAAATTTCACAAATATTAGTTCTAATAATTAAGAGTCAAATTCAATGTCTTGTAAAAATTATACACACTAAGATTAATATATACACAAAACAACATAAAAATAAATAACAAAATAAAAATATATGTACAACACGACAGATTAGTTAATATTAATCCTTATTTTATTGTGACTTGCCAAGCTCCGTAAGTCTCCTGGTGTCATTGGGCCTAAATTATACAATAAGATCCCGGATGACATAAAACCGGTCGAAAGCTACATTGTATGTGCAAAAAAACTGTAAATATTGCTTACACAAAAAGCATGCTACAGTGTTCACGAGTTTCTTCAGGGAAACAATTAACCAGGCGATCACTTGTTGAACTAGTGTATGACTGAAATACAGTACTATACTAGGTATATGAAGTACATAAATTCAATGTCATTAGAAATTTTAATTCCTAATATAATTTCTGCTATCCATTACGAGTACTGTATTTCAGTCATACACTAGTTTAACATTCCCTGAAGAAACTCGTCAACACTGTAGCATGCTTATTGTGTAAGCAATATTTTCAATTTTTTTTCGCAAATACAATGTCGCTTTCGACCGATTTTATGTCATCCGGGAATCTTATTGTATAATTTAGGCCCAATGACACCAGGAGACTTACGGAGCTTGGCAACTCACAATAAAATAAGGATTAATATTAACTAATCTGTCGTGTTGTACAGTCAGCGTCATATATAGTACGTAGTATCCAAAGTGGCCCAATAGTTCGGTACACCATATATTTTTCTCAAACATGCAATGAAATATTGATTTTATGTTCCTTATAATAGGCTGCGAAGTATGACGTTTCAGGTGCGGCTAGGACAAGAGGTAGTTAATGGAAGGTAGCCTGCTAAGTCCTCTTTTTTAATTTCCATTCCACATAAATTTGTGGCACAGGCATCATGACATTCTGCCACTATGCGTATTAAAAATAAAACTTTGATTTTTTTGTTGTTTATTTCATTTCATGTTTGAGAAAAGCACTATACATACCTCGGCGGGAAATTTGGGGTTGCCCGCCTTAGACCTATATATGTCTTCGGCCGGCAACCCCTTTCGTCCCGGCCTCTGTAGTAATGTACTATTGTATGGTGTACCGAACTATTTGTCCAAGTTGGCTGCTACGTACTTAACGTACAATATGACGCTGACTGTACTGAAGTAATCTATTAACACAAATTTAATTGTAATCTGATCAGTATTTAACAAGTTTTCAACCTAAGGCAATAACAAGATAAAAACTATGTATGTTATTCTTTTATAAACGGTAAACAATTATGACTCAACTAGGTACATAGTGTGCATACATACAAAGCATGAATCTCATCACACCTTTTGTAGAGCGCTCGTGGCCCAGCGGCGCCTGCGAACCGCGTGCGGTAAGCAACGTGGGGCCAGGTCAGTTCTTGGATAGCTCCGGGCCTTCCACCAGGCCGCGCCCAATTTCTTTCTTGTCGCAACTTGTATTACCTACATCCGCATCCGCATGAATATCCGCATTGATTATTGCGGATGAAGATGTCTAAATCTATGCGGAAGCTCCGCATTTGCGGATGCGGATGCGAATATTCCATCCCTGCTACCGAACAGCCTGTACATAACTATGTATTTACACGAAAATTCTTGTTATCGCTATGTTCGTTTATTAATAAGTGTCCCGTTGGACTAATTTTGGTAGGTAGCACTAATAAGCACTTATCAGTTAAATATTTTTAATGAGCACTAAAAATAATAATATCCTAACACATGAAGAGTATAAATAAATAACTATTGACGTGACCATGACGTGTAGCAATACGATATTTCACTGATAATCAAATCACTATCAGCAACTTTTTACAAAACCTCAGAAATGCTCGGTTCGTATGAAGTTTGTATGGAAAGTTTGTCAAGTTACTATGCGATAGCAATGGCAGCTTTAAGAGGGTATCAACGGATCCACTAGCGCCACTTGTTGAGTTCAAGAATAAAACGGCCGTTTTTGTTTCGACGCATAGATTGACGAATCTAGCAACGTAATAACTGTTTCAATGTATTCAAAAGGTAGTAAAATACAAAATATAGTACATAGCAGTCCCTTGTTAGGGTTCCGTACCCAAAGAGTTTAACGGGACCCTATTACTAAGACTTCGCTGTCCGTCCGTCCGTCCGTCTGTCACCAGGCTGTATCTCAAGAACCGTAATAGCTAAACAGTTGAAATTTTCACAAATTGTGTATTTCTGTTGCCGCTATAACAAAAAATATTAAAAACCTGCCAAGTGCGAGTCGGACTCGTTTTATAGATCATGCGGTACGGAACCCTTCGTGCGCGAGTCCGACTCGCACTTGGCCGTTTTTTTATAATCACAATTTTTACGAGTGGTGCTAGTGGACTCGTTGATACCCAGATGTTGGTCGGTCTATAATCGTAAGTTGGTGCAACTCGCCTTTATTTCGGCAACCGCATTGAGCACGTGACGTCAAAATTACTAAACGAATCACGTATAAGAAATCTCCACATTCCAATTTCAAAACTTGTAACGTTTCAGAACGCTTCCGGCGTTATTTCAGCGTGTGACGTCACCGCTACTATAGATATATATAATACAAGGCCGACGCTCATACGTCACTGTGGATGAATGAAACGTGTTGGCGAATTCATATTTCTATACTATTCTGTTGATATTGAGTTACTAAGGAACTTTCTTGTTAGCAATAGTTTTTTCCCCTCACTAGCTCGGAAAGCCGTCTTTTATCGTTTGAAACAAGCGGGTAAAAACGCATTTTATCCACAAGTGGGGAAAGTAATTTGACCTTGGAGCGTGTTTGAGTAGCTTTTGACAGATAACAAAACGTAAAGCGCTCATAATAATGGTTAGTTTGATATCAATTATCATTAAATAAATGGTTTGAGAATTTAATACAAAATACCAAATTTAGCTTTATTTAATGATTTAAGTCGTAAACTTTCAAATTCTATAAATAACATTTGTTTTATAATGATATTGAGTTTAATTGTAAACGCACAAGTTGAGTCGATGCAATTTCAAAACGCAACGTCAGAAAGAAATGTCATCATTGTCAATGTCAATTAAAATATCCACAACTTGTCACGGACTCCGACTCACGTAAATATTATACACAACATCCAGAGTTTTCTGTTATAATAGCGTAAAAAAATCGGTGATTCCAGTGATGAAAATCATGCCTGTGGAACTGTGTTTTTTGCAGGTTGCACTTTCCTCGCTATAGTGAGGAGAAAAGTTTTGTGTTACACACGGGTGCAAAGTTGTATTTTACTTCGCGTGTGTTTAAACACTCGCTACGCTCAGGATCCTATTTTAGAACCACTCGCTTCGCTCGTGGTTCAACTATAGAATCCTTTCGCTGGCTCGTGCTTCAATTCCACACTCGCGGGTAAAATACAACTTTCCACCCTTGTATAACAAATAACTATTTTTATACTCTTACTCAAAAAAGTGATACATTTTGTAGCTACATATCAAGCGGAAAGTTGGATTTTTCGCACTATACCAAATTTTTTATACCAGTATCTATATAATGTAAACAAGCCATATTTGAGTTCTTTAAAGGGACAACATTAAGTTCGTGATTGCGTAAATACGCAACCAACCAATACCCGTAACCAATTTTGGTTACGTTATTTTTACAGACTTCT
The DNA here is from genome assembly GCA_905163555.1 of Notocelia uddmanniana. Classification (NCBI taxonomy): domain Eukaryota; kingdom Metazoa; phylum Arthropoda; class Insecta; order Lepidoptera; family Tortricidae; genus Notocelia; species Notocelia uddmanniana. Next base: position 5,540,654 of record LR991077.1, read on the forward strand.
GACTATTTAGGTCTTTTATAGATACAATCTATGGAAATTATATGATGATTTATTTTTTTAATTCATCGTGTATGGTTTTAATGTTTACGCCATTATTGATCAATACATTCGGATATCTCAATATCATGATGAGTTTTAGTCATTTCACCATTAGGGTATTTCTTTCTAGACTAGACGACCACTTTGGCTTAGTCGGTACCTAGTGACCCTGCCTACGAAGCTGGAGGTCCCGGATTCGAGTCCCGGTCAGGTCAGGTCATTTATTTGTGTGATAACTGCGAATATTTGTTCCTGAGTCTTGGATGTTTTCTATGTATTTAAAGTGTGGACACGAAAAATCTGGTCATGCATGATATGGCAAATGTTTAAAATTAATGTGGATTTTCAGGCACCGCTTTTTAAAAATAATTTGTGGATCTCAAACTACATAATAAAAATACAATCATAATATAACGTTAAGTTTTCTGTGTCTTTCAGAATTATATATTTCACCGTACCGATATTTTGTTGAACAGCGGTTTCTGATATTCTTCACTCGCTTCCTTCTACAAAGCTACAATTGTATTTATATTTTTACGAGTTGTTTTAAGCTCATTAGAATTTCATCTTTCCAAAAACATACTTGTTTGAACTCTTTTCTACTTGAGGCAGTCAGGAAGACTTTCTACTCCAAGCATTGAAAGTTGTTTTATATGGGAGGCATGTTTCTGTAAAAAAGGCAAATAAACCAAAATTTAAAAAAAATCGTACTAAGTCAATGTGAAGTCAACTAGAAAAATGTTAGCTATTGTGAAAGGATGATGTAATAAGGTAAAATTTGAAATATACAGTTAAAAATAAAATAAAGTGGTACAGACTGTCCGAAGGCGCTGTTCAACAAAATATAGGTATGGTGGAATACATAATGCTGAAAGTCACAGACAACTTAACGTTATATTATGATTGTATTTTTATTATGTCGTTTGATAAACACAAATTATTAAAAAAAAAGTGCTGCTTGAAAATTCTCATTCATTGACAAGATTTACCATATCATACATGACCAGATTTTTTCGTGTCCACGCTTTAAGTATTTATTTATCTATATAAGTATGTATATATATCGTCGCCTAGTACCCATAGTACAAGCTTTGCTTTGGGACTAGGTCGATTTGTGTAAGATTGTCCCCAATATTTATTTATTTCTTTTAACTTTTATCTCTGTGAAGTATTCAAATGTGATTTGTTTACGCGAATTGTACTGGTATAAATGAATATGGTACAGTGGAATATGCCTTTAGAACCCTGCCAGCGAGAGCATCCAGCGAGACGCGAGACTTGCACTAACAACGGGCTTCGCCCAATAGCGCATCCCGACAAGAAGTTATTAAATAAAGAAAATTAAAAAGTTGTCTACAAAGGAATGCTAACATAGGAAATACGACAGTCCCAACGTTGGCAGATGGCGATTTACACTAAGCTTGTAATATTTGTTTATACGTGTATTTTATTTTTACATCACATTAACCGGTCACTGCGCGACGGTACGGTACATCTGTTCCACGAAAATAGACGCGAATTACGCCAATATCTCTTTTAACGTATCTCCATAGATAATGCGTGTTAAATATGCCTGACGGTAAGCGTACATCGATGTCTATGGATGTTTACAATCTAGAGAAGTCATCATCATTCTTGAAGACAAGCAACAAATGCATTAGGTCCCTCGCTCTCAACACAGCGTATCATCGGGAGCTAATAATACCTAATCGTATGGCATTTATTTTTCGTATCGTGAGATCTTTGAGAAGACAGTACTTATGGTTAATTTTGTATTAATGAAGTAACGCTGCTAACAAAAAATCAAAATTACAAATTAAAGGAAAAATTGATACCTCATCAGTTCAAATTATTTCAAGTACATGAATTAGGCTTTATGCATACGCATAATTATTATTTATGATAGTTTTATACATTAACATAGTACACCAGTAACAAACGAAGATGATAAGAAAATATCTAATTGAGGACGCATATGTTTTTTTCAAGTCTGTTATAAACCTATTATCCACAGCTATGTGTAATAAAAATAAAACGCTTCACGTTGCACACTGAGAATGACAAATTTATTGCGTTTTACATGCGCAAAAAAGAGTACATAAAAACATTTATTGCGCAAATATGACATTTTACAAAACAGGGAATTTTAATTGCTGGTGTAAGGAACATGTGAATGATATTTATATATAAAAATGACTACAGACACATAAACTAGTGGTAATGTGAAAAAATCGCGAGTCTTTTTTACAAAATTTTCAAAACTAACTCGACAAAAAATCTATAACAAAATTTCACGAGAATCGGTTAAGAAAGAGAACCGCAGGAAATCCGCCGGCCGGACATATACAGTAATAATGTGTACAGTAAGTATGTCAGTATTTACTTACTTTCATAACATAACGATTTCTGGAACTCTGGATTTGTGATTTGTGTTAACGCTTTGTACGTCATTTTTCATACAAGGTGGGCCCTGTAACTGGAGCAAATATTGAAAAGGGTGCTTCCTTAGAGCATCTGCAGTAACATCTGGCATACAATTTTTGTTCAAAAAAAATTCGGAGAAATTTTGATCTAAAGTTATGACCTCTGAGTGATGGATCTCGACACCACGAGATTATAGCGAATCAGTCAATGCAGTGTTTGACATAGTATCAAGTTATGAGTGATAATTGTTATTGCATTTTTTGTTTTCAATGATATTTTTGGTATTTTTTAAACTTTTTGTAAATTTTATCGACTTTTTAAAATAAATTGTCATTAATGTCACTTCAGAAAAGTAATAAAAATACACGTAAGCCATATATGAAGAAAAAAAAAATCATTTTTTTTTTTTTACTGAGACCACTTGGTAATAATTACTGGCCCGCTAAATAGTCCACCGTATAATTTTTTGCTCCTATTACAGGGCCCACCCAGTATACGGCAGTGACAGTAAGTCAACCAATAACCTTTTCCTCGATCAAATCTATAGATCCAGTAAATAAGTTGACTCGAATGAGAGGGATTGGGCAGAAGTAGCCCTGGAACTGTGAATAGGCACCCAACGTGCACTGGACCAGCGTGGAGGCTGCTGCGCATTCATCCACGAGTGGAGATCTGAGCCCACGAGGGGACATATGAGTATCCGTAGCCATCTTTACCGGCTACGTTAACCGTTTGTTTACACGGCACACATAGCCATGTAAAACTTAGAGCCGTGTACACGGCTTTTCACACGGCTGCCAAACCCGGCCACCGAAACTCTGGCCGTGTTCGAAAGCCGTGTATTTCTCCCAGTGTATATAGGCTAATGATGAGATTGGTGAGATAACGAAATATTAAGTTAGAAAAGTTTTTAGAGGACACAGCGTCACATGGACAGCAACTTTAATAAAATGTTGTATTAACTCGTTCGGTGACAGTACGGTCAACAGCAAAAGTAGATGATCATTTTATTACAACCTTGTCACGTTCACTACTTTGACGCATCCCAATTGTCGCAGTATTGATTGTTGTTACGTTAGTGCGACAAAGTACAGAAATGGTCATCGACAATTGCTGTTGACTGTTCGTCGACATATAATAAACTAGCTGTTGTCCGCGACTTCGTCCGCGTCGTCGCTCCTATTGGTCGCAGCGTGATGTTATATAGCCTAAAGCCTTCCTCGATAAGTGGACTATTCAACACAAAAATATTTTTTCAATTCGAACCAGTAGTTCCTGAGATTAGCGCGTTCAAACAAACAAACAAACAAACTCTTCAGCTTTATAATATTAGTAGTAATAAAATAGGCGACAATCTTACACAAACCAAACTAGTTCCATAGTAAGCTCAATAAGGCTTGTGTTATGGGTACTAGACGATGATATATTTAATAGACATATACTTAAATACATAGGAAACAACTAAGTCTCAGGAACAAATATTAGTGCTCATTAAACAAACAATGCCCTTACCGGGATTCGAACCCAGGTCCTCCAGCTCCGTAGGCACTGTCTCTACCCACCATGCTAAACAGGCCAACATATGTAGACTTAAAAAGCTTCTGTCAGTTTCATCATTCTCCTAGCGTTATTCCCAGTACAGTTGCATCCTGAAGGATGCCTGGGGTCCGCTACCTAATCCCAAGAATTGGCGTAGGCACTAGTTTTTACGGAAGCGACTGCCATCTGACCTTCCAACCCGATGGGGAAACGAGACCATATTGGGATTAGGCTTGTCAAGTGAGTGGGCAACTTGACTGTAGAGGTTCTCAAGCCGCCCGGTGGCCTCTAACTTGGCTTAACGACTGCTATCATAGACAGCAACCGGGATCAACGGCTTAACGTGCCTTCCAAAGCACGGAAGCGCTCAGTTAGTAACCACTCAAAGCGGTCACCCATCCAAGGACTGACCTCGCCCGACATTGCTTAACCTCGCATACCGCACGCGGTACGCGGGCGCCGCTGGGCCACGAACGCTCCTGTCAGTTTAATAATAATAAAAAATTAGGTTAAGCCTAGCATTATATTTTTGGTTGTCCTGAAAATTTGCGTCACGACGCAACAGTTGTGACATATGCTGAGTGACAACCTTTTTGGTGTATACCCCCTTCTGTTTTCTTCTTTTTACCGACTTCAATAGAAGGAAGGAGGTTCTCAGTCTGCATGTTTGCTTGTTTTTTTTATGTATGTATGTTCCCCGATAACTTTTGACCACGTTGGCCGATTTTGATAATTCTTTTTTTTTTGTATTTAAGCAGGTATCCCGACATTGGTCCCATATAAATTTGGTGAAGTTCTGTTGATGGGATCTAGGTGGAATCAAGGGAACTCCTCGAATTTGATAAACACGCATATGCCGATTTCGGATATTTTCTGTAGGTAACCAAGCATTGTACGCGGTTGAATGCCAAGAGCAATCCTGCGGCGCCCCAATACAAGGCGGAGCTGGACTTCGTTGGTGGTTTTAGACGGTAGTCCAAGGCTATCTAGCCGCGATTATTCCGTCATACCCGTCCTCCTCCCCTGGGATGCGTAAACGCATTTCCCCAAAGTTAAAAATAAAAAAAAGGTAAACAAGCATGTGGCATAGCAAGTACAAAATTAGAGTCGGTTTTTTTGGTATAAATTATTTATGTACCAATTAAGCGTTTTGTCTTTCAGTTAAAGTGTTTAATAATATAGGTAATAATAAAATCTTTAATCTCCAGCGGCACGTTATAAGATAGTCAGTCGGCCAGTGAGTCAATCAGTAACCTTTTCCTCGATCAATCGTCCCATAACGCCGGTGAAAAGTTTGGCACGGACGCGCGTATATAAATAGAACAGAATGCGGCTCGGCGTCGTGGCTTCCCTTCGCGAAAGTGCTTGGGAAAATGCGCACAGGCACGCTTGAGGAATATGGCAGAGAACATGAAGTGTCATTTTCGGTGGCATTTCTCTTTAAAGGACTCTAAATAAGGATTCTCAATTGGTTGGGATATATATATTTTTAGGGTTTCGTAACTAGAAAGGAAAAAACGGAACCCTTATAGGATCACTTTGTTGTCCGTCCGTCCGTCCGTCTGTCTGTCAAGACCCTTTTTCTCAGGAATGCGTGGAGGTATCCAGCTGGAATTTATATCAAATACTCAAGTCTAAGCTCCCCTTGGAGCTGTGAAAAAATCAAACTTCTAAGCCAACGCAATCAAAAGATACAGCCGTTTATGCCGGAAATTTCTACAAATTTTCAACTTCCCGTGAACTGAGAATCTAGAAATTTGGTACGAAGCAACGTCTTATAGCACAAATAAAGGAAAAATTGCGAAAACCGTAAACTTTTTAGTTACATCATTTAATAAAAATATTTTTACGGAACCCTCGGTGCGCGAGTCCGACTCGCACTTGGCCGGTTTTTTATGTATGTTTACCGATTAATGCGGCTAGAAGTCATGGCTTCCCTTCGCGAAAGTGCTCAGGAAAATGCGCACAGGCATGCTTCAGCAATATGGCAGAGAACATGAAGTGTCATTTTCAGTGGCACTTCTTTTTAACCGAGTTTAATAAAGGAGGAGGTTCTCAATTCTTCGGAATGTTGCCAGTTTTTGTTGCACTTTTAGCACCACCGGGCGTGGTGCAATTTCGGCAACAACTTGACTGTTGTTAAGCCGACCGACTGCTCTGTGAAGAGCATACGTCTAAGCAGAAGAGATCAAAGCGACAACGAAGTCAATCGTTCAGATCTTCACGCAGTTAAAGAGTTTGTAACTAAAACATTTTGTAACCACTAGTTAACGAATTTTGGCACTATTGCTTTAACAATTACGCCATCTTTATAGTTTCCTGTGTCGGCGCTGCCAACATCTGGATCACTTTCGTTTCGAATCATTGTGTAAATATTTCAGCGCTAATAATATTGCTTCCGGTTTTGTGTTATGATTATAAGACAGATTAACGTTTTTGGCTTAAGTCCGATGGTATCAGTACCGCCAGTCGACGTATTCTCAACTGCAAATCATAGGCCATATTTATATGTATAATAGTTATAGTGTATTGACGCGTTTTAAGTTGATATTCCTCCCTCAAAACTATAGGTAGGTACATTAATTTTTTCGATTTTCAGAAACGAATTTCAGAAAAAAACTTAATTTTTTATATGATTTATTCAAACATCGTCTTAAAAATCTCTATTGGCGATATTAGTATGTTTTTTTATGTACTTTCATACATGAGATCTATATATAACTGTGTTTCATTAATATCTAACGACGTTAGATAGATTTTTATTTTTAATTTATTTTCTAAAAAGTTAAGTCAAAAACAGTTTTTCTGCCTTATAAATTTGTCAAACTTTGATGCCAGTTATCTCGAAGTCAGTTATTAGTTTTGAAGTAAATGCTTATGACATACTATATATTTTAGGCAAATCATTGTTGTGAATACAATAAGCTATATAGTTAGTACTTAAGCTTAGACTGTTTGACGGGTTTATTTATTTATTTATGGTATGACAATCATTTTCGCGACCTGAGATCTTCGAGAAGACTGTGTTTTTTAATGTACTTTCATACATGAGATCTATATATAACTGTGTTTCATTAATATCTAAATTGTCAAACTTTGATGCCAGATATCTCGAAGTCAGTAAGTTTTGAAGTAAATACTTATGGGATACTATTTCGGCAAATCTTGTTGTGAACACGATAAGCCATAGAACACTTAGATTGTTTGACGGGTTTATTTATTTATGGTATGAGAATCATTTTTGCAGCCTGAGATCTTCGAGAAGACTGTACGGTGGCCAGTTTTTGTCTGACGGGGTGACAAATAGAAACAGATTAGCAGTCTGACCAATAACTACAAAATTAAGACGTGACGTGACCTGACTAGACTAGAGAACAAAATTCACATGTGAAAGATTATAACAAATAATAATGTTTTGTTTTTGCGTTATGGTCAGTTAGAAATTTCAGGTGTGACGAGTCGTTGCCTAAATACAATTTAGAGCTTTCCCAATGACGTCACAGGTAGACTGGCGGATTTATCACCGACGGAACCACGTTGCACAGCTGCCGTTTATTCTCGTATTATTTTGCAACAGCAACAACTATAACTATACGAGTCATTTCTTTGGTTTTTAAAATCTAATGTTAACTGAGCATGTAGGTACTTAGCTTAGTAGTAGGCTTAGTAGTAACCAGCACTGGGCTGGTACTCGTGTGCCATACAATAAGAAAAATATGAATTAACAATTTCACTGTCCGACTCTTTAATATACCCCAAAAACCGATGTAGCGACAGCCCGCCTAGCGGGCGCTAGCGCATCTGAGAAAAGTTATAAGCAGCGCCCGCTAGGCGGGTTCCTGTCAGCAATGAACAACAGACTTAATACCAGGGCACTTTTTTGACGTGATAACGTCTTTAAAATCGTTTTAGTCGGGTGACATGTTCAGAAACTTGTGTCACACCAAAACCTCACGAGCGCGATCGCGGTTATCAGGTAAACATCTCGATCGTAAACCTACTTTTTTTTTCACCATTTTCTGCACATATTGTGCTAGGTAACGGAGCGTTCGTGGCCCAGCGCTCCCGTGATTTGGAAGGCACGTTAACCTTTGAGTGGTTACTAACTAAGCGCTCCCGTGATTTGGAAGGCACGTTAAGCCGTTGACCGCGGCTACTGTCTGTGATAGCAGTCGTGAAGCCAAGTTAGAGGCCTTTCAGCTCGAAGTAATTTTTTTTCTATGGAGATGTTGGTTTACTTGTTTGTACCAGGCCAGCTAGCACGATAAATTATACCGTCACGTTATATGGCCGAAATGTACTAAAACGTCACATAAAACGCGACGGTATAAGCTATCATACTAGCTAGGCAGATGTCACTATATCGCACTGAAGTTTAATCAACGCCTTTTGTTGTTTGGCTTTTAGTTCCAGCCCCTTCTTTCGTGCTGACATGGATGTGGAATTGTGGATGCGGACGGTACCTTATTACGCGGTGACAGCGGGTGCGGCACACCGTCGTCCAACGACAGCGCCTTATTTGACATACGGCTGCTGTCTGCCACGAACGTCGTGTCTGCGGCATGACATGTCAGCGATACTGGTGAAGAGCCTGGTGCCTTCGCATCAGGCGTCGACACTTTTGCGCTTGCGTTCAGCGCGAGTAACACTACGGGTTTTTATTCCACTCGGCGTGCGAAATACATATAACAGTCAAATTTCGCGGTGTACACATGTGTGGTTCGAATTTACACTAGAAACGGTTCGAAAACCACTTTGTTGACGCTGTACACCTAAATATTAGTAAAACTCCGTAAAGTCAGAAAATATGTGCAAAATTTATTGATTGATATAAACGACAGACAGACCGACCAGCTACGGCATCAGCATAGCGACTTCGTGATTAAGAGAATATGACTGACTTTATTATTTCTTCTTAAAATGTTTCTCATTGTATGGAATATATATCGCCATACATAATTTGAGGAAACTGATACAATCATGTCATATAAAATATATAATAAAAAAAACATTTAAAAAATCGGTCGTAAAATCGATTCGATCAACCATTCGTTAATAATCGCTTCATTTGACAAACGATACGTCTTAGCCTCATCACTACAAATGTCAATTCTTAAATATCAAATAGTTGAAGTAACAGATTACAAGGTATAGTATTTAATGCAATCAGTTACATAAAGAGGGTTCTTAATAATATAAAAAATACTAACATACTTACTTACTTAAAATTCGAGATTGTCTGTAAAAAAGAGCATAGCAAGTCTTTAATTACAATACTCGAAAATTTTAAGACCTAATTACGTAACGTTGCCTTCAATAATTTTTCAATGACATAAAAATAATCTTTTATTCAAATTTTAAATTCAAAATCGATATGATGGCAGAATACGGGCATTTACGTGTCTCTTTTAAAAATAAAAAATAGAAACATTTGTATAATAATGTATGGAAATCCATTTTGACTCTCCCAGCAGTCATATAATGACTTTTCTATGGTGTAGTGTAGACACTATAGCCTTGCATTTGTATAAAAAGTTTACCCTTTGCCAGGCGTAGTACGTTTCATCGACCACATACGTGCCAATAGAATTTCAATCCTAGTTCTCTGATTTAAGGCTCAAATTACATTGCATTTTCGTAAAAAGTGACTCGTCTTGAAATGAATCACCATAACGTAACTATTTTGAGTGTATATTTTGTTTTTTGTAAAGCCTTCTACAATAGATTGGCGCGGCCTGGAAAAGAGTTAATACTATGTCATTCATTTCATTAACAGATATATTAGTTATATATTATTTCGATTAAGTATTCTTGTATATATTTTCGGTGTACAATGTGTACAATGTACAAAAAACAACAAATAAATGATTTATTAACAGATTATAATGCTGGAGAAGGAAAAATATACAAATGAAAACAACCATCGAAACAGCAGTTGTAGCGCTCCTTTGACTCAAATATCAAAATATCCATGGGAATCCCAACGACTTCCGAGAAAACAAAAACAACCACTTTCCCGATTCTATTTTCGTGCCGGCATTGACCGCGGGCGAAGCCGCGTGATGCAACTAGTGCTGACGGATCGTCGCGTCACGTCTATTTTAGTGGGGAGTGAGCGGGACAGCTTGTCAATGCCACTTTTTGCAAGAACTAGGAATTTGGAAGCTAGGCTTGTGAAGGTAAAATACCGTACCGTACGGTGTTTCACTAATTTTTGGTGTCATTCTGACCAGTCTTTAGAGACGATTAAATTTTCTATATGGGACCAACTACAATTAGAGCAAAATAATTTTTAAGAAAAAAAAAACCGACTTCAATGGGGGAGGCCGGCAAAAGATTATTATACTTAGATGGTGCACTCTTACATACAATACAATATACAATAAACAAAAAAAAACATAAAATAAAAATGGCTATAATGTATGTTTATAATGGTAGAAGACTAAGTACCCTCAATTCCTCATGGAAACATGAAAAAACCTTGCTTGCTTGACAAACAAAACGAAGAGAACAAATCGCCAAACGTAAACTACGCGTCGTTGAAGAGTTCCGTTCTGATCATCATCAGCAGTTCCACTTCATCAAATGTCACTTTTATGAATGAAAATGCTTGATTAGTTCATGAAAATACTAAAATCACTATTTGTGTGCCTTTCACATTTGAGAAGTTCCCTCGATTCCTAATGGATCCCATCATCAGAACTCGAGTATGACAAAAATCAATCGTGAAAATAAAACTTGCTTAACAAACACAGCTAGAAGGACAAATCGCCAAACGTGAACTTTTCGGCGTTGAAGAGTTCTGTTCTGATCATCATCAGCAGTTCCACTTCATCAAATGTCACATTTTTGTATGATAATGCTCGATTTGTTGATAAAAACACAAAAATCAATATATGTTTGCCTTTCAGATTTGAGGAGTTCCCTCAATTCCTCATGGTTCCCATCATCAGATATCAAGCATGACAAAAATTAATCGTGAAAATAGAACTTGCTTAACAAACACAGCTAGGAGGACAAATCGCCAAACGTGAACTTTTTGTCGTTGAAGAGTTCTGTTCTGATCATCATCAGCAGTTCCACTTCATCCAATGTCACATTTTTGGATGAAAATGCTTGATTTGTTGATAAAAACACAAAAATTACTATATGTTTGCCTTGAAGATTTGAGGAGTTCCCTCAATTTCTCATGGATTCCATCATCAGAACTGCGTTTTGACAAAAACGGGACCAACTTGGATATATATACTTACAATCAAAAAAAGAATTTTCCAAATCGGTTAAGAAACGACGGAGTTATTGGCTATGTGCATGTCTGAAACGTCAAACGTCAAAGGTCCCGAGACAATGTCAAAATTTAGAGATGTCAAATAATGACACATGAATATTTTATTTACTTTAGTAAACGAGAAAGACCCCGTATTGGAAATTTTACTGAAATAAATAAGAGAATAAATAAATACATACAAACGAAACGAATCGTAGGAAACCGTTAAGAAAAGAATAGAAAACGTGAAAGTAAATTTGACAGTGGTCCCCGGTAAGTACACATATCTGTCATGGTGTGCGCTACGATCGCCTAGCTTACCTCCACCACCTACTTCGCACATAGCCAATAGACTAACAAACATTAAAAAAACAAAACAAAAAAAAAATACATACAACCGAATTGATAACCTCGTCTTTTGAAATTTTGAAGTCTGTTAATAAAGGGCAAAAATTAAGGAGAGGACAGACCTAACTCGACGCTAGTGGGCCCCGTAAAGGTTCCTACAAATTGACAATTGCTTATGACGTCATCACGCGCAAGTTATCGAACCAACCGTCGTATGGGAAAATAAGTATATTGTTATAATTCGTGAAATACTCCTTTAAGGTACATCCCACCAAGAACATTTTCATGTAAAATGTTGCCAAGACGATACCATATCTATACTAATATTATAAAGCTGAAGAGTTTGTTTGTTTGAACGCGCTAATCCCAGGGACTACTGGTTCGAATTGAAAAAATATTATTGTGTTGGATAGTCCATTTATCGAGGAAGGCTTTAGGCTATATAACATCACTCTGCGACCAATAGGAGCGTGAACGCGGACGAAGTCGCGGGCGACAGCTAGTTTATATATATACATAAATGATTTATTGTCGTAAAAGCAAAATACACAGGAGAGGAACACAACTCAATTAAAACCAAATCGGCGCGACAATAGGTTCGTGCTCAGCGTTTGCTGCGAGCCTGGTCGGCTGTAAAGCGCTGAATTTCAGCCCGCACTTACTTCACTGTTTAAAAAGAAAGAAGTGAATTAATAGCTGGCTGGAATGGCATTTGCTTGACTATTTGACCAAACAGGAACTTTATATTTATATTAAAAGTCAATGTGCTGATATATGGCTCGCACTGTGCACTGTCAAAAAGTTTTCAATTCTCATGTAGAGCAAAGCTACTCTGCAAGCCCTAAATTCACAATCTCTAAACCACACCCAAAATATGTTTCGAGAAAATGTAGTCTTGGCGTATAGGTCGATTCGCAAGAGCTGGCGCGGAACGTCTATGAAATTAATAAATAAAATAAAAAATAAAATATCTTTATTTCAGATCAATAAGAATCCATAAGTACAATTCAGTAAAAATTTAAATTAAAAATATATATATAAGTATATTAGAATTCGATGTCAAACAAATCATAAATTAAATTACTATTATTAATTCATACAAATAAATGATGATTTCTTAATGACAGTTTCATACATTTTCCGCGCCAGCTCTTGTGATTCGACCTATAGGCACTTAAGTAGATTGATGCTTCCCTAAATAGATGTTAACAATTTATTACTTATTTTTCATAAAGCTTCTCCTGGTACCTTATATTTTATTTTTGGACGTGGATCGATCTTCAGATATTTCTGAAGAGAAACTTTCAACAGGAAAGCCATACAAACTCTAAAACTGCCAATTGGAAAGGGTATTGTAAAAACAAACAGAATTCGGGACTATTGTAAAAACAAACAGAATTCGGGACTATTGTAAAAATTTTCGATTTGGAAACAATAAAATTGAGTTTGTTAACATTGCTAAATATGAAGGCGAAGTACAGTCATCAACATTATTAAATAATAATAATAATAAAACATTTATTCAATCCATAAAACAAACATAAAAGAAAAGAAAAATAAAACTACAACAAAAATATGTCACGAAAAGGTCCGAACTCAGCATGAAGCTGGCATTGCAACCAGCGCTGGTCTTCCGTTGGGACCATCAGTGAGATCACGGGCAGCGCACACATTTAACATAAACATACTAAATTTATTAGATTTTATACTACGATGGTGACAAATAAGCATAGTCTCCCATCATGATAAGCAGACACCAAAGCCTATGGACCCGTCGGATGTCCTAAAACTACGACCAAGATCACCGAGGGATGGGCAGCAGCATCCCTGGAATGCGGTGATACTGCGATCGCCAACCCGCATGCCAAGTGTGGCGATTATGGCATATATACCCCCCGTGAATTTGGGGGAGGCCTATGTCCAGCGGCGGACGTCCTTTGGCTGATATGGTGGTGGTAATGGATAGCCTGTGGACGCTTGCGACTCCAGAACAATCACATGCTCGCTATCAACTCTTTCTCGATTTGAGGGTTCGTTGTGCTGACAGCTAGAGACACGTGCAAGTCCGTCACTCTCTACATACGCATTCTTAGGCCCAGGGGGTCTACTCCGAAATTAGAAACCCGAACTTCGTATGGTGCCGTCCCTTTCACTCTCCTGTCCTACACTATATGAGTGAAAGAGACGGCACCATACGAAGTTTGGGTTACGAATTTCGGAGTAGACCACCAGCCCTATTATTCGCAAACCGACTCGTCTTCACCTGTCACCTCACACCTCAGCTCCTCACCCATTTTTATACGGAAACTGTCAAATGTCATTTGTCAAATTTTGAAAGCTTTCATATAAAAACGTGAGGTGTGATGTGGTGATCCTCATATCTTAGCACTTAAATGGTCGCGTACGGCGTTCAGAGGCATTTCCTCCCTCGGACGCTCCGGCTGTGGAATGCGCTCCCCCCTGCCGAGGTTTTCCCACAGGGACTCCAGTACGGGGTTCTTCAAGAAAGGAGTGTATACATTTGTAAAGGGACGACAACGCACATGTGACACCCCTGGAGTTGCAGGTGTCCAAAGGATCAGGCGGGCCGTATGCATGTTTGCCACCGACGTGGTGTCAAAAAAAGTACTGATGTTTTGGTTGCGATCTTCCCCAGTTCATCATCATCTCGTGATGATATCAGCTGAGGGACGCCCACTGGACCTACACAATGACCGGTCCTGAGGGCCTACCGCGAACTTCGAAAATCGAACTTCGTATCGTACCGTCCCTTTCCATCATATAGTGTAACACGAGGGTGAAAGGGACGGCACGACACGAAGTTCGATTTTCGAAGTTCGCGGTATACAACCTGGGCCACCCGCCTCCACCGGACTTCTGCGACCTTAAACCAGGTGCATCAGTCCACCTTGTCCACCCACGCTTCGCGGCACTGTACGTGGTCGTCCACTCGAGAACTATACCGCCCATATAATGTGATACCTTCTTTACCTACGGCCATCGGTTCTACGTGCAATGTGCCCCGCCTACTACCACTTAATTTTACCGATTCGGGAGCGATATATCGGTTACTTTGGTTCTACTGCGGATGGTCATATTTCTGATGCGATCACGCAGAGAAATTCCCTAGCTCTTTAGGGGGGTTTGGGTGCCTTCTCCAGTTAGGCAGCTCCAAATACGAGCGACATGAGATTCCATTGTGCCCTACCTTTCTAAATAAATGTACGTGCCCTGCCCACTATTGGGAACACCTCCTAGTGTGTGTTGTATGTATGTAGTTTTATAATAGCACAAACAAAGTGAAACATAAAATCTATTCTGACTCCGGCGGAGTCGCGAATTTTAAACAAACTAGCACCCAACGACTGTTTTTACAAACACAAACGTGTAACGACCACTGGAAACAAGCCAGGGTAAGTGCCTCTATTCGACACGCGCTAAAATCGTGCTTGCAGTCCTTCAATAAGTAATGAGCACTACCGTTTCCCGCCACCAGTTGGCACACACTTGGCGCCACTGTCGAGTGAGGTCCAGCTGTCAAAGTTTGTTTAGATATATACCTCTAGGTAAGGATTTCTAAGATTAAGGATTTCTATAGAGAACGCGTTCCACCAGGAGGGTCGGAACATAAAACTAGTGCCTACGCCAGTTCTTGAGATTCCGGAGCCCGGGCATCTTTCAGGATACAACTGTACTGGGATAACGCTAGAATGATGATAATGATATTAATGATGTATAAATATACAAACTTTAGCCCAGGGTTCGAAAGGACAATTATCAATGATAATTATCTTGATAAGTATCGCAATAATTATCATGATTTTACAGTCTTATAATTATCGATTTGATAATAACCTAAAATTATATGTTTCCGAACGCGCTCGTTACACGTCAACGTCGATTTCACATTCTGGAGGTAGTTACTTGTACGGATAATTATCTGATAGTTATCGGATAAATATCAAGATAATTATCTAAAACAGTAATTATCTTGATAATTATCTAAAATCATAATTATCTTGATAATTTCGAACCCTGCTTTAGCCTAGGTATATATATCGAGCTAGTACGAGTATCATTGGATCCGCAATAACGCCAATAACAGTAGACTGTGGTAAACAATCATTAATCTATTTTTACCAAATCATGAATTAATGAGGTTCAATTGTTAGTCACCGAGTATATCTTGCTTGTTGTTGAACTGTTATGGGCTAAATTTTTTATACCACGTCAGTCGCAAACAAGCTGACGGCCTACCAGCCCGGCTAGTATGATAGCTTATATGTCGGACATATAGCATTCGTCCCGTACTGTCAAGTATGTAAGTGCGAGAGGGACGAATGCTATATGTCCGGTCTGTTCATGCTTGCAAGGGCATAGTAAATACCTTAATACTAGTGTTATTTTATTGTATGTAGATTGACGAGAGACATGATCCTGTTCTGGATTAGTTTTATTATTATTGACGCTTAGAGACCTTATACAGCTCTAACAATATTAAGTTTACTTATTTTAATTTTAGCGCTTAGAGATCATTTACATCTCTAAGCACTTTGAAATCATTGTTATTAATCATATTTGGACGCTCAGAGACCATATACATCTCTGAGATATTAAATTAATTTTATATTCCTTTTGTTTATTCGGACACAGATCGTATTCAATACGTCCTTAATATTTGTATATTTATTTTCATTGAATTGTCAATCAGTATATTTTTTTTGTATCATCATTATTAAGTAAGATTGTCAGTTTTTTAAATTGTATAAATTCATGCTTTGACATGTAAAAGTGCCCTTGTGGCCTATTTGCAGAATAAATATTTGATTTTGATTTTGATTTTGATTCCGACATATAAGCGATCATACTAGCCCCTCAGAAGGTAAGTGAATACCGTCGCCTATGGCACCTACACCTACACCAGAGGGCCTACTCCGAACTTCGAAAATCGAACTTCGTATCGTGCCATCCCTTTCCGTCATATACTGTATTATGCGAGAGTGAAAGGGACGGCACGACACGAAGGTCTATTTTTGAAGTTCGGAGTAGGCCCTCAGAGGCGTCACTCGCGCGTTGCCGACCTGTAAGAAACCTTTTCACGCCTTTTTTGAAGAGTCCCATGCTGTAGCCCATTGGGAATACGTTGGCAGAGAGCTTATTCCACAACCGATTCTACCAGAAATACTCTTTCCATTAACTTCATCAAAATCTTTTCTTGGATTTTCGAACAAGGACCCCCGACCGACCGGCCGTTTGACCGTTTTGGACGATTCTCACCGAACGGCTGGAGCCGGCGCGCACCCCACTAGAGTCAAAGGAACTCGAACCCTCAATACAGAAGTTAGATTTCATATTTGAATCGGTTGTGGGCAGCCGGTCGGCTGCCGCTGGCTCTGCCGCTGCCGTTTGGACACAAAGTCTAGCTTCTGTATGGATGGTTCGAATTCCTTTGACTCTGGTGGCGTTCGCGCCGACTCCGGCCGTTAGGTATGAATCGTCCATTTGAGTTTGGTTTTGGAGGTTTGCACCGAGGGACTACAGTATGGAGTTCTTCAATACCTATGAGTTTTTAAAGGGTCGGCAACGCGCATGTGGCACCCCTGGAGTTGCAGGCGTCCATAGGCTGAGGTGACCACTTACCATCAGGCGGGCCGTACGCTTTCTTGCCACCGACGTGGTGTAAAAAAACCGACCTAGTGCGAGTCGGACTCGCGCACCGAGGGTTCCGTAAAAAATATTAATATGTAACTAAACATTTACGATTTTTCGACGACCTGTTTAGCCTAGTTGGTAGTGACACTGCCTCCGAAGCTAGAGGTCCCGGGTTCGAATCCCGGCCAGGACATTATTTTAGCACGGATTTTGTTCTTGGGTCTTGGATGTTCTCTATGTATTTAAGTATGTGTATTTATCTATATAAGTATGTATATCGTCTTCTAGCACCCATAGTAAGTACAAGCTTTGCTTAGTTTGGGACTAGGTCGATTTGTGTAAGATTGTCACATATATATTGATTATATTTATTTATTATTATTTATTTTCGCAATTTATCCTTTATCTGTGCTATAAGACGTCGCTTCGTACCAAATTTCAAGATTATGAGTTCACGGGAAGTACCCTGTAGGTTTTGATTCCCTTGCGTGTGTCGAAAATTTGCGGCATAAACTGCTGTATCTTTTGATTTCGTTTGCATAGAAGTTTGATTTTTTCACAAGTCCAAGGGACAGTAGAGTCTGTCAGTAGAGTAGGGCCTGAGTATTTGATACAAAAATACCAGCTTGATACCTCCACGCGTTCCTGAGAAAAAGGGGCTTGACAGACAGACAGACAGACGGACGGACGGACAACAAAGTGATCATATAAGGGTTCCGTTTTTTCCTTTCGAGGTACGGAACCCTAAAAAGGACATCATTATCGCCTTCATACTACTCATTACAAGTTAGGTATTGGTATTGTGCTCCTGGTTGCAACGTGGCCACATCACCGGAGGGTAGGTACGCGATGAGTGAGGGACATGCATATGTCTCCAGGGTTCGAAAGGATATTTATCTTGATAATTATCGTCATTTTTATAGTCTGATAATTATCGATTTCATGATAACCTAAATATGATGTGTTTTCGAACGCGCTCGCTAAACGTCAACGTTAATGTCAATTTCTGGAGCGAGTTCCAGGAATAATTATCCGATAGTTATCAAAGAGCTTAATTTACTTGATAATTTCGAACCCTGTATGTCTCTAGCTCTCAACACAACGAATCCTCAATTCAAAAAAGGGTCACGCTTGTGATTCTTCGGGAATCTCAAGCGGTCATAGGCTATGGTGTCTCTTACCATCAGGCAGGCCGTAAGCTTATTTGCCACTTTCGTCGTATAAAAAAACCGGCCAAGTGCGCGTCGGGCCACGCGCAACGAAGGGTTCCGTGCCTACTGCTACTACTCCACATTTAAAACCACTAGCCTGTACTTTTAATTAAAAAAGATCATATCTTCATAAGCAATGCTCGGCGCTTACATCCTTTTGTTGGGGCAAGGCAGTTTTTCAGCGATAATTCAAAAACATTGGAATATTTGTAATTATAGTCTTCTTATAGGTTTTCCTGTAATATGCGGGTAAACAACTATTTTCTGTATTTTATCAAAACTATATTTAACGTTTCTTTTAAAAAAATCTGTTTTATTCCCCCGAAAATGGCCACCATGTTTGAAATTCATTTATATATGTTACACTTCCTTCTTTGGATCAACAACTCACATATGTGTACTGAATTTCAACTCAATCGGTCCAGTGGTTTTATATAGAGAATCGGGTGTGACAGATGGATGGACAGACACACAATTGTTAAGGGTTTCCTTTTTCCTTTTGAGGTACGGAACCCTAAAAAGCATCATCTTCAGCATATTATACTCTAATGATGCACATGGGCTTCTCCAATTACATGACACTGTGCATAACCCGTGTCTACTTTCAAGGGTATCCAGGGGAAGGTAATTGACTGCAGCACTACACAATGTGCCTCTACAGGTAGGTATGTTATTATTTATTATTATTCAGGTAGTGCCTATTCAGGGTTGCCAAGCCCTGCATCACTGTGACCGTTTCTGATCTATTGTCATCGCCACCTACTACTAATGTCGGTCAAGCCCTGATAAAAGGTAGGCACAGGTACAAACAAAACCAAAACTAATATGTAGTTCGCAAAGACATTACATATATAAAATGTGTAACAAAAAAAAAATTCAAGTGCCTATTCCAACATGTCACCACTATATAAAACAAATCAGAGAAATGTGAACGCAAACATATAAAATGTATACATACAACCGACACCATTCTGATACGTTTGAGACGACAGATGAATGTGAATGCAGCTTTAGTATTTTATAGAATTAGAGACCATGACTACAGTTTTGCATAAAGCAATAAATGTTTATATAATGAAAAAAATTTGGCTAGAAAATATGTTTTTATTGGATTTTTGGCCGGGAAATGACAGATATGTAAGTCAAATGAATGTTAAAATTACAGTGTTCATAAATTATGACTGTCATTTAAGTATTAATAATCTCCGCAGTAGTTATAGCAGTTACATTTATTATTATACAATTTTTCTATTGCTGATATGAAACAATAAGTCCTTCACGTTCAAACTGGCAACCATACTGTCTTATAGAAGATCTCACGGTCCAAAAATAAGTAATACAAATTCTTAATGGAATCTCAAATATACTTTTTTTATGCGTAAAATTTTGAATTCCGTTAGTGTCCAGCTGTGGTGACCGCTTACCATCAGGTAGGCTGTATGCTTGTTGCCACCCTATGCGGTATAAAAACAATTGTCTCATGTCTGAGTAAATACACAAAACCTTTATAATTTATCTTGATGACATAAATACAAAATCACAAAAAAAACATGGTTACCCTACTCTCTTTGAGGGATAGTATGGAGAGTTGATAGTGGGGTAGGGGGACCAAGTTGTATGAAAACATATTATTTCCCATTAAAAACAAAAAAGAGAATTATTTGGGTTATAAACCGTCATACCGACTGTGACGTTGTCTACGTTGAATTCTTGACCATGTGCAATCATTCCGGATCACAACCCCAAAATCAACCTGTATATTTATATTTGTACAAGTTAGGACAACAAGAACGCTTCTTGTGCAAGGAAAAGAAATTGTTTCCAGCATACGGACAGGTGCAATATGGCAGCAGAGGCCAAGATTGGGTCAATGACCGGTCCACAATGTAACTCCCACTTTGGTATTTTTTATTGTCATAACCGAATAAGTTGAATGAACTGTATTTTGAGAGCAAAATAGTTCTCATCTACGCAAACATGAAATGAAGAATTTCAATATTGTTTTGCAAACTGATGCTAATAAGAATCTTATTAGAATTCAGAATGAATAAAGCTAGCTTTTGTGTGTGAAAACAAAATTGTATTCAAGTATAAATATATTTTGCTAGTGTAGTAAGCTATATTTCATTTAAAAATGATTATATTCATTATCAAGCATTGTTGTCTTTTCTCCTTCACGGATAAGGAAACCAAATATTTAGGTTAATTTTCCTGGAATGAGGTTACAGACAAAAAAAATACTTACAAAATTTGGACGTCTTCTGTTGGTAGTAATTCATCAAAACAAGTACAACACCACGATATATTTAGCACTATTTGCAATCCAAAATAGAACTAACCACTGAACACTATTGAAACTCTGTACACATCGTCTAAATGTAAATAAAACACAAACACGATGATGAAAGTGGGATGAAAATTCGTCGAAAAATCTAAATCTAAATTTATTTTTGCGCTGTGTAACGGCAAACTTTTTGCAATAATCACTAGCGAATAATCCTTAACCGATATCCAGTGTTACGTTCAGTTTTTTGAAGGGGCATACCCGCAGCCACCTTATCCAAGTATTTTTCACAAACCAAATCACTTGCGTTTCAGCTAACACAAAATAAAATGAATTGAATGACAGATTATTTTTGACATGCGCACCCCATTGCAAAAATCAGTGGCGGCCTCTATACGTGGGTCAGGTACTACATAGCTGAGCATCGCGCATGTTAACTCAAATTAGTTGACGACTCGCTATTTGCTCATAGATGGCGTAAGTATCGTTGTGCAGTTTATGTCATACTTCATATTCAGTACATCGTCCGTATAATAGATGACGCTGTTTCTAATTCAATTCTACTTTAATTAGATATATCATTTTTGTTTCTTATATTATTTAGTTATAGGTATTATTGTTTTAGATGGCTGTCGCTTTCGCTAATCCCAGTAAGGTCTAGTTTGCCCCTTGGGTTGGAAGACTTGGAAGGTCAGATGGCAGTCGCTTAATAAAAAACCAGTGCCTACGCTATCTCTTGGGATTGGGTAGCGGACCCCAGGCATCCTTCAGGATGGTACTGTACCGGGAATAACGCTAGGATGATGATGAGTGGCTTTCGCTAAAAATATCTAGTGCCTTAGGTATCAAGGATTAGGTAACAAGCTTAATAATGTTCAAGAATTCACAATCTAAGTATACAACTAAATTGTCATAGTCACCAAAAAATTTTTTTAAGTGTTTCGCAAGTCTTTAGATATAATGAATACTAATAACCTTTATAATAATTAGGAGTTTTTATGCAATACCGTATTTTACTGATAATAGTAATAATCAAATCAGCAACTTACTACGAAACGTTAAAATCATCAAGGGGAAATATGCCTAATGACATCACAATTGAAAAGCAGTATGTGCGACTCGCTAGCAAAACTATTTGTAAGACATTTTATGTTTTTAGCAGCGGGTCTCATAGGCGGTGTAAAAAGGCTTTCGATCTTGTGGCATATGATATACTTTGGAACAAGTTGCGCAGCGAGACAGATCTGCCGGATCAAGTTACCGAGTTGTTCCGCTACTGGTACGAAAATCAGACGAATAGCGTTAGATGGGCGGGTGCTTATTCTGAGGGGTACAGGTTGAAATGTGGAGCTCGACAGGGGGGGGGTAACGTCACCTAAACTTTTCAACCTGTATGTTAACAGCTTGATCGCGGAACTCAGCAGCGCCAAAGTCGGCTGTTCAATTGATGGCACGTTCATCAATAATATAAGCTATGCGGATGACATGGTGTTGCTGACTCCCGCGATTAGTGCCCTTAATAAGCTTCTCGAGATATGCGAGTCCTATGCGGAGAACCATGGACTCAGGTACAATACGAGTAAGACTGAGCTCCTGGTGTTCGGGCCGCAAGGTGGTTCTGTTGGGACTGTTCCACCAGTGTTCCTGTACGCCAGTGAGATTAAACGCGTTACTCAATTTAAGTACCTGGGTCACTGGCTGACTGATGACCTGTCTGACGGAGTGGATATGGAGAGGGAGAGAAGAGCCCTCTCTGTAAGATGTAATATGCTCGCCCGCAGGTTTGCAGTTTTGCACGTTGCACAAAAGAGGTTAAAATATCGCTATTTAAGGCATTCTGCCAAAACTTCTACACGTGCAGCCTGTGGGTGAAG
The DNA here is from genome assembly GCA_905163555.1 of Notocelia uddmanniana. NCBI lineage: Eukaryota > Metazoa > Arthropoda > Insecta > Lepidoptera > Tortricidae > Notocelia > Notocelia uddmanniana. The sequence continues at coordinate 5,563,292 of LR991077.1, forward strand.
TATACGAAACGAACCCTGAACACTTTAAGGGTTCAATATAACAATTCGTTTAGGATGCTAATGGGGATGCCGCGATACTGTAGTGCGTCAGGCATGTTCGCGGAAGCCCGCACGGATGGCTTCCACGCCATCATACGGAAGCGGGTGGCGTCCCTGGCGTGCCGCGTTCGAGGCAGCGCCAATAGCATCCTATCAGTACTTATAGTTTGTTCTAAGTTGGACTGCCCTTTTCAGAATCATTGGATGCAACTCCACCTACAAAGGGCAGTCTAACTTAGAAATATGTTTTGTGTATGTACTTGTTTCGTTATGTGTGTATTGTAATAAAAAAAAACTAACAATAGGAATTAAGTATTATTATTATTATTGTAACTAACATATGATATGGATCACGGTCCGAAATAAATAATTTCAATTTCAATTTCAAAAAAAAGCAGCGTGTGTTATTGAAAAAAATATTTCCCTCTATCCTCCTGAGGCCCAGAAAATTTATTGTGTTTTTAATTAGGAATTCTTTTGTTATTCATTTTAAGTTCAAATCAATTTTGGAATTTGTGCAAAAAATTGTACGCGGGGCCTTAAGAGGCTATAGCGTAAACAGTTGAATTCCTTGCTACGTTAAAGATACTACTTTAGAATCCCTCGCTACGCTAAGGGTTGTTGTAGAACTTTCGCTTCACTCAGGATTTAATATACCGCCCTCACGGTAAATATATCATTTTGATCTATTGAGCACAATCTACTATTTTACCGGTGTTAAAAACCGTATTGGGCCCATAACCTAATACAACTGTACCATACCTGTTTTAATTCGGGTAACAGAGAGGAACCAAGTTATAATTCGTACGGCATTTATTTATTTATAAGTATTTATGGAGGTATTATTTCCTATAAACCTTCAATTGAAACTTGTGCGGCAGTAATGGCAGTATGTATGGAGTCGTAACAATCTTAAAAAGAATACCTCTCCAAGGTTACTCTTTTCAAACATTTAACAATGTGCACCTACCCCCTAACTGATATTGTCCCCACTGAACCAAATCCTAGATCCGCGTCTGGCTCTGTGCAGACTTCCTTCCTTTTTCGCCTCCATCGATTGGCGTCGTGCGATATGACCTGACGTCATCGCTACCTGCGGACTGGTTCTAAGGCATAAAGCCCCAATAGACGGGACAATTTATTGCGCAATCTGTACACTATACTTACTCGTAGCTGTGTATGTATAGAGCGGGCGATTAATTGGCGGTACTTATTGGACTGTTTGTTATTTCGCTACCGCACTGGCTGGCGCCAGTGAATACATTGAAAAAATAAGAACTATCTAGCAGGCTCACACCAAGAGTAGTAGATTGTTAACAATAGGCTGTGGTGACCGCTTACCATCAGGCGGGCCGTACGCTTGTTTGCCACCGACGTGGTATTAAAAAAACAAGGATTGAAAGCCACTTATTTCAAATGAGATGTTTTGGATCTCGAACGAAGTGAGAGTGCCATTAGGCCGCGTTGAAATGGGTGATTTCAGTCGAGTTAAACACTCTGCTTTTCATTTCGAATACGAGTAAAACACACATATGCGAAAACATTAAAAGAATCAGCCAAATTCTATTTATAAAATCGTTTGTGGATAATTTTTGCAGGAACTATTTATTAAGTCAATGGTCAATGGTCTATTTATTAAGTTTTGGTATTTAATTTTTATTTGGGTGATTTATCGAGGAGATAACATAGAAAACATGCATTGGATAATCAAAACTTAAAATAACATAAATGTCCTTGAATACAGATGCTTCCATATACTCGTACGTATACAAAATGTGAGAACATAAAATACCACATGCGGTACATAACATTACCAGTTCCTGCCCAAATGTTCCACATACTTTTTAAAATGAATTCTAGGGATTGACTGATATGATTTGTGCATGGACCATCTTCAGGAAATGGTTAAGTAGAGGTTATAATTGAACAAAAGAATGTTTAGATATAATCAATTGAAACTATCGATAAAATTCTTTTTTATTTTCATAATTTAACAAACTAGTGAAGCCTGTTTTTAGTGTGTAATAGTTTTTAGTGTGTAATATAAAAAGTGGCTAATACTATATGTCAAGGTTATTTGTTAGTCTATTTGTTAGTCTTTGGTAAGTAGTTGTATTGTAGACTGGTTGCAGGATGAATTGCTGGATGTACAAGTCGCAAAATTTGCAGGGGAGCAAATCGCAAAATGCGCAAGTAGCAAAATGTGCAGGTCCCAAAAAGGTGCAGGTCGCAAAAAGTGCAGATCGCACAATGTTCGGTCCTGGCGCTTCGCCTGCCGCGGCACGCTCGCTTCGCTTGCTCGGCTCGCGCGTTGTAAGGTCGCAATTCTGCTAACACTCCTCCTCGCTTCGCTCGTCGTCGTACCTAATTACCCCTTTGTCCGGCGGCTTTGATCTGGAATAGTTGGGTGCGACGACGAGCGAAGCGAGGAGGAGTGTTAGTGGAACTGCGACGATATACAACACGCGAGCCGAGCGAGCGTGCCGCGGCAGCGGCCGGCAAAGTGCCAGAACCGAACATTGTGCGATTTACACATTTTGTGACACGCACATTTTGCGACACGCACATTCTGCGACTTGCACCTTTTACGTAGCCTGCACATTTTGCGACTTGCGACAATCCATCCCTTTCGATAGTCAAGTGGTTATGAAGTAAAAGAATGAATAAAATGTTGCTTATCTGCAAACAAACATATCATTGACTTAATGAATCTAAAAAAAGTTTATATGCTGCAAACACAGTTGTTAAAAACCTCAGCGTTGATTTCTGGGCCACTTCGTACCTTGTCACAGTGCCAATAATATGAGATCTCTAGCAGCTTTTATATTGATTTTCACCGTGACATGGTACGAAGTGGCCCTGAAATTAAATTGGTTACCTATGTGGGTAGCTGACTTACTATTTAAAAATTTCTAAAATATGCTAGGTGCTCTCCAAGCCGTTATCTAGTAGATATAATTTATATCTTTTATAGGGATACGTTTGTGATGAATTGCATTCCCATATGAATACCACAATCCACAATAATATTCACAATCAATCTAGACTCGCCTCAACGCTGTCGTGTAAGCGAAGACGTCAAATAATAAACCTGGATTTGAATAAGAGCGACAAGGACCATTTTTTAGGGTTCCGCAGTAAACAATGAACCATAATATACGATTTTAAGCTATAGTCATTAACGTTAGAATAACATAATACATAGTAATGTAATATAACTTTTAGTAATACTTATGGTAATGTATATTACTTTTTGGTAACTCGCAGAAATAGTTGCAGCTCCACAAGACACATAGGAAGCTGATATAAGCACAATAGTGTACACCAAAATATAAATCGCTTCACTGGCAAAAAACTAGATTTAGAATTATTTAAGGAAGCTGACAGTTTTTCATTAGTCTCCACATCGACAAATCGGTCACCCATATTTCCCGTCGAAGTATGTATAGTGCTTTTCTCAAACATGCAATGAAATAAACAACAAAAATATCTAAGTTTTATTTTTAATACGCATAGTGGCAGAATGTCATGATGCCTGTGCCACAAAATTATGTGGAATGTAAATTAAACAAGAGGACTTTGCCGGTCTCGGCCTGTAAGATTTGTATGAAATTCCATTAACGAGCTCTTGTCCTAGCCGTACCTGAAACCTCATACTTCGCAGCCTATATTATAATATAATGAACATAACCGCAAAATTTCATTGCATGTTTGAGAAAACAAATGAACCAGAATAGTCACTACCATCACTGGATCCCAAACTAAGCTAAGCCTGTATCTTGAGAACCGAAAATATAGTATGAATGCTAATTCGGCAAAATAAACGTGCACCACGGTAAGAACCAGTGTAATAAGCTCGGCAAGGATTTTTTTTCTAAATTTACATTATATGAATACCTGAATAGTAATTACTATAGAGGCCGGGAAACGCGGGGTTTCAGGCCAAGTAACTATGTAGACGATAGGGAACGTTTCTCGCCGAGATTAGTATAGTGCTTTTCTCAAACATATGCAATGAAATGCAAAAATACAATACACCACTCAAAAATCAAATTTAACTGTCGCCATATTTGACATAAAAATTACTTCCCGGCCTAGGCCTTCAATTTTGTATGAAATTCCTTAACAGTACTCCCGAGTCCTTCCGCATGCAACGTGATACTTTGAAGCCTGTTACAACGCACGTAATGACGAAATTTCATTGCATGTTTGAGAAAATGTCTGTTATACTGGTTGCCTGTGAATTGTCGTTAAACGTTATAAATATCAACCCAGCTGGTCTCATGAATAATTAAACAGCAACCCGGATGTCTAGCCAGTCGACTAACTTAACATTAACGACGATGCTACCGCAGCACAGAATACCGCAGTTTCAGCCGTTAGACTATACTTAGGTCATTCAATTCTTCTCTTCTTAAACTGTACGCCTCTTCCGTGTAACCGATGTAAGTACCTATAAGTATATATGTAGGAGCAATACACATAAATACACACTCATTGGAACAAAGACTACTAGGAGAGAGAAGTTCGTTTTAAAACTGTTATTTTACTCTACTTGGTGAACTCTATTTTTAATTTCAGAGACTAAAATGACAGTTCGATTGTATGAGAAAGTGCGAAATTACTATTGAGTTTGACATTTGTATCTGACACTTTTAGTCCAGGAAATAAAAAAAACTAATTTTACTTTGTTCATACATAGAGATAGGATCACATACTATCCGTAACTAATTACGTATAAGTAGAGACTTACCATCTGTTATGTGGCCGAAAACGCGAGCCGAAAGAGACTCACTTAGGTTTAGTCAGGTTTAGTGTCTTCCTTTCTAATACCTACAGGTAATAAATAACTATGGCTAATATTATATATGTATTTATGTATATATTAATATGTCAATGTGTGGTAGAGGGACACGCTAAGACAAAGTGAGTCTTTCGGACTCGTTTTTCAGCTTATTTAGTTGTCTGACTTAATTCATAAAGTTAATTTTATTTGCAGAGGATTTGAAAGTATCGGTCTTGTTAAATGTATGTAGTTTGTATGAGAGTGCGACTCACGTGTAGGGTGCAGACTACATGGCGTTGTGTTCCTGGCGGTGAGGTGACTAAGATCGCCGGCGCTCCCGAGGTTGTGCTGGTGTAGAGACTGTTGAGAGCACGTTGAGAGTGATGGATCTGCATGTCTCTAGCTGTAAATACAACGAATCCCTATATCAAAACGGAGTCCGAGAAATCTCAATTACGCTAGCTTAGACTGTAGTAAGATATCATTTTTGTCTTAAAGCCTCAATCTCAGTTACAATTTAAGCTTCATATCCATTTCATACCAAATCACAATGTATCTCTACCATTTAACTCTACCACAATAGTTAGCAGGATGAGCAGGATACATAATTCTAAACAGACGGCAAAAAACATTGCAACAAAACATAGTTATCTCCAAACATAAAAACCGAACACCCATTCACCCGAAAATATGACCGTTTTAAAATCAGCTGTTACGACGCCCGCCATCTTGCATTTGTTTTTTTTTTCTAACATCGGAATGCAAGGTTATTTGAGACACGTCTTAAAAACGTCCATATAGACTAAGTAGGTACGTATAGTCTGACCAATAGAGTTAGCAGCAACTTTAAAGTTTTAGCAACTGCTAGTCTCATTTTGAATAGTCAAATTTAGAATGCTAAAAACAATATGGCTGGATTACTTATTTGTGTTTTTGTTTGATAACGTGTCATTAGTAGGTAAGATAAATGGTCCGTTTTTGACTAAAAAGCTGATGGAAACTTCACTGAAAGTGTTAACCCTTTTCCAGGCCGCACCAATCTAGAAGGTAAAAAATAAATATATACCTATATTGAAAATTGTTACATTTTCGCGGTCCATTATTTAACGAGCCACTTTTTACGTAAATGCAATCTGATTTAAACCTTAAATCCAAGATCTAAGATTGGAACCCCATTGACACGTATGTGGTCGATAATACTATGTCTGGAAAAGGGTTAAAATATTAGTGTCTAAGTGTACAGCATAGCGGAATATCATCTCGGTCATATTTGGAGTAGGTACTTAGCTCAACTAAGGTACTAACCTCCACCTTTTTTATACAACGGCGGCGGCAAACAAGCATGCGGCCCGCCTGATGGTTAGCTGTCACCGCAGCCTATGGACGCCTGCAACTCCAGGGGTGTCACATGCTCGTTGCCGACGGTTCAACAATTTATACACTCCTTTGTTATCGAATCCCATACTGCCCCTCCAGAAAACCTCGGCAGGGAGCTCATTCCACAACCGAAGCGTCCGATATAATACCTATACATATATATTAACTGCGAAATCCTGTGCCTAAATGGAATGCCAAAAAAACAATATATGGCGGATTATATGCGCTATAATGTACGAACTTAGGAAAAACAATCTTACAAACCCATCTCAAAATAAAGAGTTTTACCAATTAAGTATATGTCGTCGGTACATAGGTGTATCTATATTTATTTTGTACTGGCTTTGGTAATAATATTAAGGCTTCGGAGACCTAACCGTCAGCATTGCGATACAGCGAGGAAATGCCGCCAGCATCCTCGGTAAAATGCCTCAAGGGCCCGTTTTATATTTAAGTTAGTTTTAATTTTCTTTATATTATTTTGGTTAAGTATTCTTGTATATATTTTCGTTGTACATAAATAAACGATTTTGTTGTCCACCGTCAAACAGGCACCATGCAAATAATATTTTATTCATAATTATGTCTGTCGCATGCATTCGGATAGTTGGGCTAATGCAGCTACAAAGTGAGTGTGGTTGGTGCCACATGATGGTCGACGCAGATGTGACAGACCTAGACGGAGATGGCGGGATAACCTTCATGCATTCCTCAGCGGCTCTGCAAGAAGCACTCACTAGGGACTCTGAGATCACGGGGAGAGGCCTTTGGCCAGCAGTTAATAATAATAATATAAATTATTAGAATTGATTTCGCTACCCAGAGGTTGCCTGAAAGAAATCGCTCTTTAGCGGTAAAACGGCATGTCGTTTGCCTTTACTTCTTGTAATAACCTAAGTACTGTACTGTGTCTTTCGATTGAGGCGTGCAATAAAGAATACCTATTTTTATTTTTACTTGATTCGATCGAAAACTAGATTTTGTCGAAACGTCTTAACACAGGTACAAATACAAACCTAGGTATTCTAAACGAGTTCCGAGCCAGACCTAAGGCACAGCCTAAGGTCATCCGGTCTAGGTCGGGCGGCGTGGGTAGACTCATAAAAACCAGATGCGTTGTTTTTTTACGTTTGAGTCCCAAATATTCGTGATGTTCTTTGAAAAATCAAAGTTTTCGTTGCGATTTATCCTTAGATATACCTACTTGAACCCGGGTATGTCCTAAAACTACGACCAAGACCACCGTGGGATGGGCAGCGGCATCCCTGGAGTGCGATGGAGATACTGCGATCGCCAACCCGCTTGCCAAGCGTGGTGGTCCACGCAATCAGAGCTACAAAGGCGTGGTTCGGCTCGGATCGGCTCGGCCGACGCCAGTCGACGCGTCGTTGTCGTTTACGCTCTTATTGCTTAGACATAAAGGTTTTTCTATCGGCTATTGCCGATTCAGCGTCGTCGGTTTGGGGAGACCCTTATACTACCCTAATAGACCAAAATTCTAAATAACATGTAGTTAGGTACTTGCCCTACTTACGATCATCATAAAAACTCCGTCATTTTAAAGTACCAACGTTAAAACCAATTCAGACCATGACAATATTATTACATGACAATAACTTGTACTGAATAAATACATATTTTGATACATTCAGAAGAGAACTCATTTAGTACTCCTCAGTGTGGCTAGAGTACAAGACGTCTGCAAGTGAGCGACGCGAGAAACGCGACAGTCCATGTATACTAAAAAAACATTTGAATTGACCAAACTGTATCAAATTAGTCTGACCAAAAAGCGACTTTACTTTCTAAGCAAGAAGGTTCATAATCTGATGTTTTTTTTTAATAATTTCAACCATACACGGAATAATATGGTTAGCCCATGCTGCCGCTGGAACTCTAAACGACACATTCCAAGACATCCGGCGCGGGCGCAGGCGTGCCAATTTTGAATATCGAATCCGTTGAATTCAGTTTGGGTGTGTATGCGTGTGTGTTAGTAATCATAACACAGCTGTACAAAAAAAAAACTTTTTTTTGTTGCCCTGGATATCATCGCAAATTTTAACGTTTTCAAGTGCCCAGATTACGAATATATTCATGAAAGTTATCAATGTGCTTCGGGGTCAATGGGATTGTCACTTGATGGCAGATTACTGCTGGTCTTTGAAAAGAGATTGTCCCCTGAGAAATTATAAAATAAAAGCTCATAAAAGGCGTTTTATGGAAATATAAAATATATTTTCGACATTTTCCTCTTTATTTACTTCGATGTATCCTAATTTCTCAAGACATAACTGAGATTATGAATATATCTGTTATTTTGTTTCTCGTTTTTTGATTTTTGTAATGTAAAATAAAAATAAAGATTTAAAAAAAAAAACAGAGCAAATCTTACAAAATCATTGACAGTTTCATGAATTATGTGCATAAATAGACCCTAAATCACTTTCAGATCTAGGGCAACCAAACCACTGTAGACCAGTGTGTAATACTTTTTTCTCAAACATGCAATGAAATATTGATGTTATGTTCTTTATAATAGGCTGCGAAGTATGACGTTTCAGGCGCGGCTAGGACAAGAGGTCGTTAATGGAATTTCATACAAATCTTGCAGGCCTAGGCCGGCAAAGTCCTCTTTTTTAATTCCATTCCACATAAATTTGTGGCACAGGCATCATGACATTCTGCCACTATGCGTATTAAAAATAAAATTTTGATTTTTTTTTGTTGTTTATTTCATTTCATGTTTGAGAAAAGCACTATACATACCTCGGCGGGAAATTTGGGGTTGCCAGCCTTAGACCTATCCGGCCTCGCTTCGCTCGGCCGTATATATGTCTTCGGCCGGCAACCCCTTTCGTCCCGGCCTCTGTAGTAATGTACTATTTCTACTTCGACATTATAATCTGTCAATTAGATGACTTGCCAATAAACTTTTTATACTAATGCAAGTGTCAAAATGATTTCCATACATTTTTTTTTAATTTTTAAAAGAATACAATTTTTACGCATGGTCCTTTACGATGATATCTTATCCCGTGTCTCAATTTTCATTAATTTCATTATACTGTTTTAAGTATTTGATGCATCTTATAATAGCGGGAACTAGCACTGCACCGAAACCAGAGGCGGAAAAGAGGGCAGGCCTTAGCCGAGCAGTGGCAATAGGTAATTAAAAATACGGAACCTAAAATAAATACTGGTAGGGCGCTGGTTTGGCAAACCAGATGCACATATTATAATATTTTAATAACTAGTGCTTAATAGGTGGACGGAGTACCTACTTCACACCTAGACTCTACAAGTCGCAGGTAAGGAAGGCCGCATCTGGAGTGGTTACTGTCCTCACCTATGTGTGGGAGCTCCAAACTACCCACTTAGCCTTTGTGACTCGGTTCAAAGACGTGCATTCAGTGTGACAGGCGACCTAGAACCGCTTGGTCTCTTTGCCTCCTTGTGCGTGTTCTATCGCCTGTATGATCATAAATAATAATAATAAATATTGGGGGACAATCTTACGCAAATCGACCTAGTCCCAAATTAAGCAAAGCTTGTACTATGGGTACTAGACGACGATATACATACTTATATAGATAAATATATACTTAAATACATAGAAAACATCCAAGACCCAAGAACAAATATCCGTGAAAATTGTACAAATAAATGCCCTGGCCGGTTTTCGAACCCGGGACCTCTAGCTTCGGAGGCAGAGTTACTACCATACCAACTAGGCTAAACAGGTCGTCATAACGGGTTGTGCTCTGAAGAACTATTTGACAAGATGCCCACGGCTACCTTTCATCATCGCACCTCTCGCCATCGCCAACGAGCTCATCCCCACACCTTGGAGCCATTGGGTTCACGTACAGTACGTTTCAATAGGTACTTTATACCGAGAACACTTAGGTTGTGGATTGAGCTCCTTGCCAAGGTATTCCCAATGGTCTACAGCATGGGACTCTTCAAAAAAGGCGTAAAAATATTTCTTACAGGTCGGCAACGCGCGAGTGACGCCTCTGGTGTAGGTGTAGGTGCCATAGGCGACGGTAATCATTTACCTCCTGGTGGGCTGTCAGCTTGTTTGCCACCGACGTGATATAAAAAAAATTGGGTTACATATCAGAGGGGCAGGTACTTACCTTGCGGTAATTTTTTTTCTTTGTATTGCCCTCGGTATCAAATGATTCCATTCAGAGAGGCCAGCTAGTTATTTGATCAATGTAAAAACTAATACAAAAGCCTTGTATAAAACCTAGCGGCATTTCTCACGTCGCTGCAATTACGCTGCAATCTGCAGCGTCTGTTCGCTGCACAAATTACGCACAAGGATGCCTAATTGATCTTACCGACACTAAGTGGACATGCGCTAGATCTAGATAACTATACTCACTTAGGGCAAACTAAATGCCTCACCGGAATAACTAAGTTTATAGGGCTCTGTACCCGAAGGGTCCCAACGGAGTCCTATTGCTGTCAGTCTTCTGTGACAGGTTTCACAGCCAAACGGTTGGAGCTATAGTCCTCAAATTTACACAGTTGTACACCCAAAGCCATACAAATTGACAAAAAATATTTTTATATATTTTTAAAGGGGACTTCTATACAGCTAAGCAAAAAAATAAGTTTCCAGTAGAGTATCGTTGTTTAGAATTCGTTATGTAGATAAAAATTGTAATTTTAGTTTAAAAAAATATTGCAATGAGAAGCCATCAAATTCAGCTATTTTTTCAAAAATTTGTTCCGAAGATTTGTTTTTACTTCCCAATGACCTATGAACTTGAAATTTGGTGATTATTATTACGTATATTTTACCAACACATACAAATAAATAAATAAATCACATTAGTTTATTAGTTGAACGGAACCCTCGGTGCGCGAGCCCAACTTGCACTCGGCCAGTATTTTATACAATTATGGTGGTAAACAAGATTACGGGCTGCAGTTAAGTGGACACCGTAGCCTATGGACGCTTGCGACTCCAGAATAATCCGAAGCGCGTTGCCGACCTTTTAATGAGTTTATTAGAATTCGCTGTGTACAGCTAGAAACATAGGCAAGTCCCACACTCCCAACATAGTGCATCCTCGGGAGCTCTGGAATCATAACTCACACCAGGGACACAACACCACATACCTACAGGGCATGTGGTGGAAGCCTAAGTCTTCTACGGTAGATGTCGCTGTACGCCTCCCTAAAGCGTTGTAAGAGGAAACTAGCGAATGATTTCGTGCCTGAGCTTGATTGGACGATAGATCAGTGGCTAGAGCGATTGGCCGCGTATGCCAGATGTGGCAGGTTCGAAAGCTCCTTGGAGGGTGCAGGTCCCTAGTACGGTTGCTCCAAGTATGAGCGAGAGGACGTTCCATTGTGTTTGTGTCCTACGTTTATCCATAAGGACACTGCCCTAATGTTTTCCTGGTTGTGAGTAAGTTCAGGACCCGGTTATGTCCTAAAACTACGACCGCGGGGGATGGGCAGCAGCATCCCCGGAGTGCGGTGGAGATACTGCGATCGCCAATCCACATGCCAAGCGTGGCGATTATGGCATTTACCCCCCATGAAATTGAGGGAGGCCTATGTCCAGCAGTGGAAGTGCATCGGCTGTTATGGTGGAGTAAGTTCACAAGAGCTGCCGAGGATGCGCGGTTTCGCTAAACACCGGTTCTCGGATTTTTTTATGATAATAGAAGATCCTAAGAACCTGACGTGTGCCTTGGGCACAAAATAACTTATAGCACTTACGTCCAAACATTTTTTGATAGCAAATAATAGTCCAAGCCACTCGTACCGTACGGTCTCGCTGCATGGCACATTCTTGATTTTTTGTTCCTAGCGCGATCTAGTCTATCGACACTAGCCTCTAGAGTCTAGCCGAAGCGACAAGACGTGGGCAAGACGAACAGTCCTTTTTTTTGTCCGGGCGAAAATCCGTTATGGATACCACCGCACGACGGGGACAGTGCGGAGGTTATGTCGAAATTGCAGCCACTAAAAACTCCCCCAATGGTCCTCAACTCATTTCAGACGGCTCTGGGATCTCCTTCGGAACACACCAGTGCCGCCCTAGAGTCACACCTCTGTGGGTCCCACCATTTGTTTTCATGAACGATCGCAGGCCCCCAACTGCGACTGTCTTCGACCTAGCAATGCACCGAGGAGAAGTTTCATAAGTTGCGAAACTTCTATGGAGAATATTCTCTGGAACTTAAATTTAATAAACAATCTTATCGTGTCAGGACCGACGTAGACACACGCCATTTTAAATATTATGCCTGCCTGGTTTACTAATATGTGGCGTGCAATATTATATATTACACAAAATGTTGTGTTCTCATGGGAATATTCTCACAGAGAACTTTCTAAGTTGCTCTCATGTAATTTCTCGGAAATTTCCGAGAACATTTCTGCAATTTCTGCAATTTGCACATTGCTACAGTTCGACCCGATGAACCCCTTTATAATCGGCTTGTAAGATAGGCAGGGGATACCGTAGCCTTATTCTATGCCCCGCTACAGGGCGCAAGACAAACAGGCCGTGCCGTGGGCTTAAAATGATCATATGTATATTTTAATAACCTTCATCTTGCGAAGACCTTTCCCAAGACGTGCTACGTTTAACTGAATCCTAGTTGTTTATGGCTAGATTACAACATGATCTCTAGGTCACGCTAAGCTCGCGCGGCAATTATAAATCTTCTCATAAAGGTCAGTTGGGAAATAAAATGCATCGCGACAGAGGCAGAGGACGTGATACCTACTTGGGTTCCGTAAATATGTAGGAAAACCTTCAAGTCGGAAAAGCAAGCAAGAGCTAAAATATAAAAAGTTTCAACAAAAAAACACTGACTCCAAACTTTTCCAGATCTCATCCTCCTGCTAGAATGATTGAAAGAATTTGAGTTCCCTCGATTTTTTCAAGATCCCGTCTTCAGATCCAGACTTGGGGACAATGGAACCAACTAGAAAACATACCCTTTCAAAGAAAATAAGAATTTTTGAAATCGGTCCACTAGTCTCCGAGTAATCGGTGAAAAAGATCTTTTTATATGTCTCTCAGTTTTACTTTTAATAAAAGTCATTCATAAATCGCAAATACAACAGCTACGTTTCCTACTACATCGACTGAAGTTCAGTTTATGAAATTCAGTAAACAAAATGGACATCTGATAGACCTTTTACTTGTTACTTACAATACTTTGACGCATCCCAACTGTCGCAGTATATTGTTATGTTAGTGCGACAAAGTATTCCTAATCCCATCAAAAACATAAATATGAAAATGGCAGCCAAGTTCACCGACAAAAGAATTGAACAATCTAGTGCCAAACTTGGCAACTTTTCAGATAATCTACGGAACTTGGCACCCTTTTAGATCTCAATTATTTTGTCGGTGAACTGCCATTTTCATATTTATGTTTTTGATGGGATATCATTACTTTTTGTCAAACTTCATCCAATGGTGCTTTCCCAGAGCGAATGCACGAGTTACTATACAAAATACCCAAACCGCTATAGGTGCACCTAAAATATTTGAAGAGTTCCCTCGATTTCTCCAAGACCCTATGACAATGATTCAATGATTCTGACTCGATGAGAATGGGACTACGCCGGAAGTATTCCGTTTCAAACAAAAAAAGAATTTTCCAAATCGATTAATAAATGACGGAGTTCTGAGGTAACTAGCATAAATAATAATAATAATAAAACTAATAATAAAATCACTGTTCTCTGATTTTTTCTGGTGTATACACATAATTACCAAGCTGCATGCCAAATTTCAGCTTTCTAGGTCATCTGGAAGTGGGTTAGGTTTTTGATTACTAGTCAGTCAGTCAGTGGTAAAAATGCCGTTTTTTGGAATTTAATATCTCGATAACTATTAAACCTATATTTATGAAATTTGGGGTTCTAGTTGTTCTAAAAGATCATAATATATGTACCAAATTTCATATTTTTATGTTAGATAGATTTGGAGTTATTGGGGGGTCAAAAGTGGCTCCAAACGGTTCGTGTAATATAACACACGGCTGCCGTCCGCCAGTTCCTGGGGGTGAACTTGGCTGGACACGCTGCCGCGTGTCTAGATATTGATCATCTACATTTGCTGTTGACTGTACCGACTCTACATCATTCAGTATATGAAAACTGGTTTAAATATAGGTATAATTTTGAAGAAGGAGACACTCAGGAGCCGACCTTCAATTTTCTTTTCGTTGTTCGTACAAAGGACACGTTTACCACACTTTGAAGTTCTTAATAAAAACTAACTTTCACTTTTACAATACCTGTCTTGCATAGGCAATCAATGTGGGTGTAAGCTCTCCTAGTTTGGATCAAGTGTTATGTTATGATCGCGCCTAAATTGCGTAGGTACTACAGAACCCACACGTAAATAAACGGTAATATATATTCACAATTTTATATCATTTTTATTGCATTAACGCAGCCAGTTGACTGAACATTAAACGTTAATTTGAATGAGATAAATATTAACTGATATGCGGAAATACAGCTAAGGATAAGACAAATAACTAATCCTCGCCACGGGGAGGCAAGCGAAGAAGGGAAAGACCAGGCTGACCAGGGATCATCATCATCATCATCCAAGCGTTATCCCAATACAGTTGCATCCTGAAAGACGCCCGGGGTCCGCTGTCTAACCGTAAGAATTGTAGGCACTAGTTTTTACGGAAGCGGCGGAGGGTGAGTCACCGTCTCATTATCATCGTCATTTCCCGAGCCTATATCCCATATCTCTTGGGGTCGGCCCTCCTAGTCCGTTTACGCCATTCGACGCGTTTTTGAGTGACTTCTGGTTTTACATACAAAGTCTTCATATCTGTGGAAATGGTCCCCATCCAAGCTGTCGGGGGGGAAGGGGCGACCGTTTTGGTTGTCCAATATTGTATGTATATATGTATACCTACTACTTTAGTACACAAAAAAAAAACAATTATAATCGAAACAAAATATAAAATATCAAAGGCGAACTTGTCCCTATAAGGGATCTCTTCCAGTTAACCTTCGAGAAAATGAGAAAAATAAGCACACATAGGCGACAAACTCATTATGCACAAACATGGATATTTAAGAAAAGCAATATCATATTATGAAAACAATATTCATGACATTTCTTGTCATATGCCCTTCATCGCGTCTCATGATATGTCCGTACCAACGTAGGCGATTTTCCCTTAGCTTATCTGTCCGAACCGCCGCGCCGCGCCCTCTTGTACCGTCTCCCAGAGATAAAAATGAGAGACAGTTTTATTAAGCAGGCGTTGTCTCACTCAATATCCCAGCCATTAGTCTGTCACATTCACCCAATAATCGGGTTCATTTAGATTCTATCAACCAGCATTGTATGTAGGTACACCTTGGCGGGTGCTGTCTATGTGTGCGTCTTATGATACGGGCAGGGGCAGCATCCGCTCGGTGTACCCCATGCATTTAATTAAATTGTCAAAAGGGCCTCTACATGTTGGCTATGCGGTACTAGTTTGGTACTTCGGCACCGCCAACATTGTCCCGTGAGCAAGAAAGATATCTAGACGCGCGGCAGCGTGTCCAGCCAAGTTCATCCCAGGAACTGGCGGACAGCAGCCGTGTGTATATTACACGAACCGTTTGGAGCCACTTTTGACCCCCAATAACTCCAAATCTATCTAACATAAAAACATGAAATTACATATATTAAGATCCTTTAGAACAACTAGAACCCCAAATTTCATAAATATAGGTTTAATAGTTATTGAGATATTCAATTCCAAAAAACGGCATTTTTACAACTGACTGACTGACTAGTAATCAAAAACCTAACCCACTTCCAGATGACCTAGAAAGCTAAAATTTGGCATGCAGCTTGATAATTATGTATTATTATTATTATTTATGCTAGTTACCTCAGAACTCCGTCATTTATTAACCGATTTGGAAAATTCTTTTTTTGTTTGAAACGGTATACTTCCAGTGTAGTCCCATTGTCATCGGGTCAGAATCTGATCATAGGGTCCTGGAGAAATCTAGGGAACTCTTCAAATATTTTAGGTGCACCTATAGCAGTTTGGTTATTTTGTATACGATAGTAACTCGTACATTCGCTCTGGGAAAGCACCATTGGATGAAGTTTGACAAAAAGTAATGATATCCCATCAAAAACATAAATGTGAAAATGACAGCCAAGTTCACCGACAAAAGAATTGAGATCTAAAAGGGCACCAAGGCACCAAGTTCCGTAGATTATCGGAAAAGATGCCAAGTTTGGCACTAGATTGTTTACAGTAAAACTAATTTACTGCAGCTTAATGCATTTTGAGCTTTAACTTGGCAGTTTTCTTAAATATTCAACAGCTTTTATGGTATTATAACAACTGCATAGAAAACTGTCAAGTTAAGGCTCAAAATGCATTAAGTCGCAGTAAATTAGTTTTACTGTAAACAATTTAGTGCCAACTTTTCAGATAATCTACGGAACTTGGCGCCCTTTTAGAACTCAATTCTTTTGTCGGTGAACTTGGCTTGGCTGCCATTTTCACATCTATGTTTTTGATGGGATATCATTACTTTTTGTCAAACTTCATCTAATGGTGCTTTCCCAGAGCGAATGCACGAGTTACTATCGTATACAAAATAACCAAACCGCTATAGGTGCACCTAAAATATTTGTTGTCACCTAAAATACATGTTTTTGATGGGATATAAATAACGTCATAATATTTTTTTTATATAACAATAAATACTGTTTTTTTTATACCATACGGCCCGCTTGATGCCACCTGCAACAGCAGGGGTGTCACGTGCGGGTTGCCGACCCTTAAAAAAATGTATACGCTCCTTTCTAGTGACTCGTGTATCGATAAAATTAGTAACAATGCGTAGGATATCAAACGGTAGTAGTAACCATAGACATAGTTAACTCGTTAGAAATGTTTACATTTTAGCTTTTACATGTAGACTTGTACTGTATCTTGGAGCAGAGTAAAAAATACACCACTCAAAAAAGAAGTTTAACAGACGCCATGTTTGACATTAAAATTAAAAAAAAATACTTACCGGCGTAGGTCTTCAATTTTGTATGAAATTCCTTTACAGTTCTCCTGAGTGGTTCCGCCAGCAGCGTGACAGTTTAAAGCCGCACGTAACGACGAAATTTCATTGCATGTCTGAGTAAAAAATATAAATTTTAATATTCTCTAGTGACTGTCGGATTTAAAAAAAATCTTATTATGTAACTGTTACATATAAAATACTATTATCCCACGGCTCCACCCAGGTTTTTAATAAGCGTGGCGGACTCTGGTTGTAGCTAAACAGGATCGGAGGTATGAAGTTAATGTCATTAGAATGTAGATGCGAACAAGTTGGCCGCAGTAACCCTGAACGATGACATTTTTGGCGATCGGAGTCATCTGTATTTCTGTAGTTCTATACATACATGTACAGAGGAGTTAGCGAGCGTTGTATAACAGCTGTCCTGCCCGGCTAGTATGATAGCTTATACCGTCACGTTATATGGCCAAAATGTACTGAAACGTCACATAAAACGTGACGGTATAAGCTATCATACTAGCCGGTCTGTTGTAAATGTACCTAGTGGGTTTGTATTTTTACAAGCTTTTATTTAGTTTCACCTGTTCCGTTGTCTGTCTGTCGGTCTGTAATCAAATCTTCTTCCCGGTTTCCGATTGAGCTGAAATTTTGCATGCATGTATAAATCGGATGACAATGCAATATTATTATGACATGGAGCTGATCTGATGATGGAGACAGAAGGTGGTCATAGCAATTCCTAAACTACACAAGATAAACCCATCGTGTTTGGGCTCATTCGAACCGACTCAACAAGTAGTTTATGATTGTGGAAAAAAGTACAGTAGCCAATACAAACTTGTACCAAAAATGAAATTTTTGACCAAAAACTTATATTAGGAATAATAAGTTAGAAATCTAACTTTTCTTGTAGTTAATTATCCAAACCATATTGAGGAAATCTTAGGAAGTTCGTTCAACACTTCAGAACGACGACTTTTGCCAATTTGTCATAACGAGGGCGCGCTATAAGTTGATGTCGTGATGGCATTGGCATACGAATTGTCGAGCCAAATTGATCTCCTTTATCGTTATATGGCGTTCGTTAGCACCTTGTGTAGCATTGTGACTGTACACATGACGTAAACATTTCTTGGATTCTCTGCACGTTTTTGTAGACAGCTCTACTAGGTTTTGTGACATCACTATTTTGGATCATACACAGAGGTTCACGTCTTCCCCGCGGGCCTCTTATAGCCCTTCAGTAACAAGCGCTATAAAGCCTACTTTTCGGTTGCACTCGTCTCCGTTTCTATATTTATATTCAGTTTGTCATTTTTGTATTCTTAATTAATTACTACCTAGCAGTCCCGGCGAACTTGCCCCCCTCCCCCCCCCCCCATTATTCCGTACATTCCGATATTTTAATAGTTATTCTACTATTTGGACAAAAAAAAAACAAATACAAAATAAAGAAGATAATAAAAATTGGCCCAGATGTTCTATAGTGATAATTATTTATTTATATACATACTCGTAGATATGTTGTCTGTAGATATGTACCTACCTATCCTATAAATACATATATTCTTAGTCATTAGTATATTGATTTCATTATCGGCAAAATAGAGAGTCATAATTAGTCTAGTAAAAATTGAAAAAATAAACTTAGTTTCCACAGATCGACACACAAAATAAACCGAATAATAAGCATATTTTTTATTATGTCCATATTATGATGTAAAAAGACACACTTTTGGCTTTTTTGTCGCCATATTAGTGATACTTACGAAGATCTACTTCTTCGTTAGACTTGTGAAAACCCCTTGAAACCAACATTCCAAATATTAAACACAAAGCTATGCAAACATAGGACTGGAATACATTGGTTTGATGTGAGTTTATGTGTATTAAGCCTATATGCTGGCCGATATGAGCGGTAATATATTGGAATGGCTCAGATTAAGATTGTTTGTGCTAAAAATCACATATTAATAGTATAGATTCAAAACCGCCAACCGTTTTTTCGCAACTCAAATCCTGGCAAGCATTGAGGCGCCAATATTATGAATAAATTATACAACCAGTTTCCAGCCAGTATTATCTGTTGCCGCTGTCACGTGTTAGTTCGGATTCTGTGCTTGTGGGCTATGGACGTGTGTTTACGCTTTATACTTACGGCTGCGTTCAGGTATTTAAGTTTTTTTTAATTTTCTATGATACTAAGGTACTGCTCTACTGCTGTTAACTTTTCTCAATGTTTTCAGTCTCTGTTGCAAGTTTGAAATTTTTGTTTTAATTTACTTATTAAATATGAGGAAGACTATGTTATCTTTACATATGCGTTAGGCATTCTGCTCAAAAGCGGTCTGTATCATGACGATAAGATCGCTTGTTGTCAGATTTTTTGCTCTGTGAAAATGTATTACTGCGAATTAAATTTGTCAGACGCAAATTCTTTGAATTTTCCAACTTAAAACAATGATTAGTTTGATATTTCCCCGTTTTTTCTATGTGCATATAAAATGCTATTTAATAATATGATATTTTTAATGTCCTGTTTGTAATTTATTTGCTTTAATTAGACGCTAACGAGGCAAAAACTCAAATTTTATAGATTTTGTAAAAAAGTTTAAAATACCTAAATAATGTAATTAGTAGTTAGCCAGCTAGCATAGCCTTATTGAGCTTACAGTAGGGCTAGTTCGATGTTTGTAAGTTTGTCCTCCTTATATTTATTTAGTATTTGTTTCTTAATAGTGTAAATATCTATTAGCTTGACTAGGCGGGGGCACTGCCATGCCCCAATTAAAGCCGTTATTTTTATCTTAGTGTCTAAATCTGACTATAAAGAATTTTCACTATTTTGACTTACGTTCCCAACTATTACGAATATTACTTATTATGGCCGGATATTTTTCGAAAACATTATCACTAAAAAATACTTCGGTTCGCTTAGACTCCTGCGCTTCGCATTTCAATGTGTTTCGCGCGCTAAGTTGGAATGTGAGACATAAGTGTCTGATCGGCCCTCTGTTGAAATAGTGACTTTATCTTCTTGTGAATAAGGTTCAGAGTGTAAAAGCGGATCCTGAAAATGGACAAATCAAATACTAAAAACCATTTAGCATAACACGTAAGAGGTTCAAAGTCTATTCTCGTCTCGAGTGTAAATATAGCCAAAGGTCCCTTTTACACAGTGATTAATATCACAATACTGCGGATTTCAAACACTGGATTCTGATTCAATATTAAAGCAATAGCCCGCCAGACACTACTTATCAGTAATAATGTCAATATTATGTACTAGTCTTACTCTCATTTCATGTAATAGAAAGAGATGGGTAGCGAAATACTGTCAATATTACTGATAGTGTCCGGTGGACTAATAAATAAATAAATAAATAAATATATTGGGTCAATTTTTACACAAATCGAACTAGTCCCACAGTAAGCTCAATACGGCTTGTGTTATGGGTACCAGACGACGACATATTTAATAGATATATACATAAATACATAGAAAAACATCCAAGTCTGAGGAACAAATGTCTCTGCTCACCACAGAAACAAATGCCCTTACCGGAAATCGAACCCGGGACCTCTAGCTTCGGAGGCAGTGGCACTACCAACT
Organism: Notocelia uddmanniana; assembly: GCA_905163555.1. NCBI lineage: Eukaryota > Metazoa > Arthropoda > Insecta > Lepidoptera > Tortricidae > Notocelia > Notocelia uddmanniana. The sequence goes on from LR991077.1 coordinate 5,584,159, forward strand.
AGGCTAAACAGGCCGACACAACTAATATTCACGTATTACTGTTTCAATAATACGTCGAGTACATTTCACGTACCACGTGATAATAATACTCGTATTGTATAAGCGGGACCTAACAAGAATAGAGGTTATAGCAAGATTAGTTCATGCAGCTTCGACGTTTATTAAAATAGGTTATTACAATGTTCTTATTTCATGTTTAAATATAAAGGTGTTGCATGACAGATTTTTCTTAAATATTGCGTTTTCACAACAGCTACTTACTTACTTTTTAGGGTTCCGTAGTCAACTAGGAACCCTAATAGTTTCGCCCTGTCCGTCGATTTATGGGTTCAAAAATAAAACGGCATTTTTTACTTTAAACGCATAACAGCAACGTAAAAACTAGTTTGATGTATTCAAAAGGTACTTAAATACAAAATACTTTCCATAGTGGCCTCCTTTTTAACCCCCGACGCAAAAATAGAGGGGTGTTATAAGTTTAACGTGTCAGTCTGTCTGTGTATCTGTCTGTGGTATCGTAGCTCCCAAACGGATAAACCGACTTATGTTTAGTTTTATTGTGTGATATATAATTTTATGTTTCATTTTTGTTGAGTCGTTTTTGAGATATTGAGCTTTGAAAGGAAAATGTCGGGCGTTTTTCATTTCAACATCTATCGTTGAATTTAAATAATCACAATTATTTACGAGTGGCGCTAGTGGACACGTTAAAGCACCTTTAAAAGACATTGAACATTGAACTTGTCAATCATTTAATTAGATAATTGACAGCTGCTTCTAGTCTAGTCGTTTTCCGAGTTTAGCCGATGGGAAATAATTATACGAGTACACTACCCCCCTTATTCATAAAACTTAACAAACCTCTGTTAACTAAAAGTTGTTTTGTCCCTTTCTCACAAACATAAATGTCAAAGTGACAGATAAGGACAAACCATCTTTAGCGGATTGTTAACTAATAGAGACTTGATGGACATTTATGAATAAGGGGGTACATTTTTAATAAGAATAGATAGTTTCGATTTAACCGTTTTCTCTATTTACGTAACGCTGACTGCATATTAAGTCACTCACGGAACTATATGATCAGATATGATTCTACGAAATACCTGTACCTAATTGATGTTTACCTACATCATCATAGCCTTTTTTGCTTCTCTTAAAAAATGTGTTTGATATTATAATCAGCTGTTTAACATTTTTTGTCCGTCTGCCTGCCGTCTGCCTTAAAAACTGAACGTTCGTTTGTTGTGAATAACGTTAGTTTAATAATAAATCATAGAGCATAATAAATACTCAATGATATAATCCGCCGGTCTCTTGCCACCGTCAATGTGCCTGCTCTTCTTGAGCCGACTGGCATGGTCAGGGACGATGGTAAGAGACCTGATGGGGTGTCTTTAGTTCCTTGGAGCGTGGGACGGATGTTGGTGTGGGATGCTACCTGTGTAGACACACTGGCATCGTCTCACCTCCAACGGACTACAGTAAAAGCGGGTGCAGCGGCGGAAAACGCCGAAATTCTAAAGCGTAATAAATACAAGGGCCTCGGCAGAGAGTACATGTTTGTACCTTTTGGCGTCGAAACTCTAGGTCCATGGGGTCCCAGCGCGCATAAGTTATTTGCAGAAATTGCGAAGCGTCTGGTTGACGTAACTGGTGACCGAAGAGCTGGCGGTTTCCTCGCTCAACGTATCAGCATTGCGATACAGCGAGGAAATGCCGCCAGCATCCTCGGTACAATGCCTCAAGGGCCCGTTTTAGATTTAAGTTAGTTTTAATTTTCTTTATATTATTTTGGTTAAGTATTCTTGTATATATTTTCGTTGTACATAAATAAATGATTACCTTCTAAATACTCAATTATAAATACGGTTCCTGTAGTGTGGATCTTGGTTAGGTTAGTAATAAAAGCTCGGAACATAAACTAACCTAACTTAACCTACAAAAAACTAAAACGTACTGACTGAAATACTAACTGTGCGAATACTTATGAGCGAATAAGTCGGAGTGTTAGGCTGGGTTGCACCAAACCGTCTGTAATCGTAAACTGTGTTCGTTAAAATGTCAATGTATGGAAAGTTTGACAAGTTTCTATGGGATGACAGCTGCCGGCCCCATATTTAACGTTGATCAGTCTGTGATCGTAAGTCGGTGCAACCCAGCCTTAGTGTTTTACGTTCAGTTTTTCTGTCACCTCGTTCATTATTTCTCTTTTTTATAGGTTTTATAGGATTAAAAAAAGTAACTTAAGAGGGCGCAGTACGCTCGGTCTGGCTCGGTTCTCCATACAAACGTATTTACACTCCCATTTTAAAACGCCATGCTAGAATAACATGAAAATACACAATGGGATCCGGCATATCCAGGTCGGAAATTAGTTTCTGTTGCTAGAAATAGTAAAAGAAATTAATATAATTTTTAAGAAAAAAAAACCGACTTCAATGGGGGAGTCCGGTGAAAGATTATTAATCTTAGATGGTGCACTCTTAGATTCCATACAATAAAATATAAAAATGGCTATACGTATGTTTATAATGGTAGAAGACTAAGTACCCTCAATTCCTCATGAAATCATGGAAAAACCTTGCTTGCTTGACAAACAAAACGAAGAGAACAAATCGCCAAACGTGAACTACGCGTCGTTGAAGAGTTCGGTTCTGATCATCATCAGCAGTTCCACTTCATCAAATGTCACTTTTATGAATGAAAATGCTTGATTAGTTCATGAAAATACTAAAATCACTATTTGTGTGCCTTTCACATTTGAGGAGTTTCCTCGGTTCCTAATGGATCCCATCATCAGAACTCGAGCATGACAAAAATCAATCGTGAAAATAGAACTTGCTTAACAAACACAGCTAGAAGGACAAATCGCCAAACGTGAACTTTTCGTCGTTGAAGAGTTCTGTTCTGATCATCATCAGCAGTTCCACTTCATCAAATGTCACATTTTTGTATGATAATGCTCGATTTGTTGATAAAAACACAAAATTCACTATATGTTTGCCTTTAAGATTTGAGGAGTTCCCTCAATTCCTCATGGATCCCATCATCAGAACTCGAGTATGACAAAAATTAATCGTGAAAATAGAACTTGCTTAACAAACACAGCTAGGAGGACAAATCGCCAAACGTGAACTTTTCGTCGTTGAAGAGTTCTGTTCTGATCATCATCAGCAGTTCCACTTCATCCAATGTCACATTTTTGGATGCAAAAACTTGACTTGTTGATAAAAACACAAAAATCACTATAGTTTGCCTTAAAGATTTGAGGAGTTCCTTCAATTCCTCATGGATCCCATCATCAGAACTGCCTTTTGACAAAAACGGGACCAACTTGGATATATATACATACAACCAAAAAAAGAATTTTTCAAATCGGTTAAGAAATGACGGAGTTATGGAGTAACAAACATTAAAAAAAACAAAAAAAACAAAAAAAAACATACAACCGAATTGATAACCTCCTCTTTTGAAGTCTTGAAGTCGGTTAAAAAATACAGCGGTTTTTTGAGTTTTTTACGGCTTGTATGAAAACATTAATAATCGCTGTATTTTTTCTCCATTATAATTTCAAGCAACAGAAACTATGTTCGACCTAGATATGCTGGATCCCATCGTGTATACAAAGTTTCATGTTATTCTAGCATGGCGTTTTAAAATGAGAGCATAAATGCGTTTGTATGCTGGAGAACCGAGCGTACTGCGCACTCTTAACCAAGATAATGTACATTATTCTGATATGAAGATTATAAAATTTCATATTTTACAATAGAAATTCTGTTGTAATTAAAATGGTTGTAACTGGAAAAAATGGTGACTTGGTGACTTTATTTCTCTATTTGATTTTTAGGGTTCCGTACCAAAGTGGTAAAAAAGGAACCCGTGTGGTGCCGCTTTGTCTGTCTGTCTATCACATTGGTAAATATCTCAAAAACTACTTAAGTATGCTATATATTTGAAATTTTGGTATAGTTATAATATAAAGAAGGCTAACCCTTCGGAAGCGACAACCATCAAGAATTGGACATCTTTTTTCTTAATATTTTTTAATTTTCTGTGAAAATTTGCCGATACAAGGCGGGGGCAAAAGTTCAAAGTGTAGCGACTATGTGAAAGGGCGTGAATTACACATTTTTTACGTTGTATTTCGATTTAACAACGTAAATGTAAAAAAATACCGCCAGAACCTTTTCTCTGAAGTTAACCAAGAAAAAATATGAAATTATTACACAGCGTTGATACATATATAAATATTACAGGAAGAGGTGTTTAAATAAGACTAAATTAACTAACTTCAATGTTTTACCGTCATAAAACGAGTCTTTGCCACCGACACGAGTGTTAGTAAAAATAGACCCAAGTCATAATCTATATTTAGGTAATTTTTTGGGTTCCGTAGTCAACTAGGAACCCTTATAGTTTCGCCATGTCTGTCCGTCCGTCTGTCCGTCCGTCCGTCCGCGGATAATCTCAGTGACCGTTAGCACTAGAAAGCTGAAATTTGGTACTAATATGTATATCAATTACGCCGACAAAGTGGTAAAATAAAAAGTGGAAAAAAATATTTTATTAGGGTACCTCCCCTATACGTAAAGTGGGGAGTGATTTTTTTTTTTATTTTAACCCTAACGTGTGATATATTGTTAGATAGGTATTTAAAAATAAATAGGGGTTTACTAAAATCATTTTTTGATAATGTTAATATTTTCGGAAATAATCGCTCCAGAAGTAAAAAAAAATGTGTCCCCCCCCTCTAACTTTTGAACCATAAGTTTTAAAAATATGAAAAAAATCTCAAAAGTAGACCTTATAAAAACTTTGTAGGAAAATTATTTTGAACTTGATAGGTTGAATAGTTTTTGAAAAAATTACAAAAACTACGGAACCCTACACTGAGCGTGGCCCGACACGCTCTTGGCCGGTTTTTTTAAATTAAATTGTCAATTGCGATCAAATTTTCTGAATATACTACAAAATGCACTTTTTTTTAATATTACATAGGAGGCAAACGAGCAGACGAATCGCCTGATGGTAAGCGATTAGCGCCGCCCATGGACACTCGCAACACCAAAGGGGTTGTAAGTGCGTTGCCGGCCTTTAAGATGGGAGTACGCTCTTTTCTTGAAGGTTTGCAATAAAGTGAATTTGCTACATCGGTTGACAGTAGGGTCGTCACACCGGTTACGCGACCTGCGTCAATTTGCGACCACCATGAATTTTTCAATTAAATTTTATTACATTTTCAATTAAAGATGTGCACATTGCTACAGATCCCGAATAACCTGTGAGTCGCATGCATTTTATTTAGTAGTTTTTATTAGTATATGGTATACTTTTTGAGTAACACAGTGGTAAAAGCTTGGAATTCTCCCAGAGGATGTAGTTTCGGCGCTCAATGTCAACCAGTTCAAAAACAAACTAGACAAGCACATTTCAACTCTACATACACATAAAACTCACTAAACTCACACCTATATTCCCAAAAGGGGTAGGCAGAGCACACGAACATGCATTTCAATGCCACTTATAGCTATTGTAGGTTTATATTTGGAGAAAATGTGATATTACAACTCTACAATGATACCAAATTACAAATTACTGAAACAGGCATCATCAATTGTACAACTGCCTGGCTGATTAATGAATAATAATAATAATATACACCGATAGCTTAGGCCCCTCCTCGCTGCCGGCGGCACCTTGGGCTTTTTTTAATGCCTTTTTATTTTGTACATATATTTTAATTTTTGCCTTTTATAAATTTATTGTAAAAAGCCAAATCTGATAATAAATAATAATAATATTGTTTTAGGAGTTATGTAGTAATCCATTAAAAAAGGGGGATTTATCCTTTTAGTCCACCAAGTCATCCAAGTGGTCGGATACTGGCACACTTAGGTGGTCGCTAACCGATAACCCTCAATGCGAGCTCGTTGAAGTCTTTTGCAGAGCATATGCAAATAAACCACATACAAGTTAATAAAGGGTCGGCAACGCCCTTGTGATTCTTCTGGATTCGCAAGCGTCCATAGGCTACGGTGTCTGCTCACCTTCAGACAGGCCGTAAGCTTGTTTGCCATCCACCCAAAAATAAATTATATTTAAATATACCTATTTTTTATTATTTTCGTAGTTCTTCGCAAAATACAGATTACTGATACAAAAAAGGTGTTTTTTACGTTTCTAAAAACACATGCAAATCATTTTTTTATACATGGTGAATCGTAATAATAGAATACGATACTCTTCATGATTCTGAACAACTTTTGATGATGAGAGCAACCCTGTCCGTGCCAAAAAATAACCAGCTATTTCATACATTGTTATGTCCAGACAAAAGTCGAAACCTATAGAACAGCCGATTTTTTTTTCAAATGGACTTTGCTGGTCTCATAATAAATATAAATTGTTCGGAATTATGAAGAGTATCATAATCTGTTATTACGATTCACGACTTAAGAGTCAAGCTGTAGATATATACAATATTCTAAACCACTCATTGATGAATTTAAATGTCATAAAATGAAAACAAAATTACACGATTCAGAATGGTTACTGAGCCTGATATGACGGCTCAAGTTAAACTAGTTAATGTTAAGTATGCTAATCAAAACATTTAGAGTCAGATCACAAGCAGATGACCTCTGCGACAATGTTGCTGTGTGTCTAACGTTGACTTTAGGTTTGCAAGGTTTTAGATAACAATTCTAGGTTATTCGAATGTTTTTCATTTGTATTTTAATAATCAAATAACTTTTATTCAACAAACGTGAAAACATGATACTTAAATGTAAAACAAAACAACTAAAACTAATTAAAAAAAAGGTCTCCCATATCGGAGCCCTGTGGGAGGGTTTCCATAAGGCTGGCAGCGTTCCCCCTTTGGATAGCTATGCTGATCCGCTGGCCGAGGAACGAGCCAGCCTACGTTCTCCTGACACCTCGGCCAGCCTTCGGGATAGTTGCCCAATGTCGGTGGGCACCCGCGCTCCACGGTCCCAGTGTCTCCACAGCAAATGCCGCAAATATATGACGGTCTGCAAGTCCGATGTATTTGCGACACTTCGCAGCCTCAGCCGATAGTAAAATAAATAAGTTAATAATAATCAAATAAGTTTTTGGTCAAAAACTTCATTTTTGGTACAAGCTTTTATTGCCGACTATACTTTTTTCCACAATCATAAATTACTTATTGCTTCGGTTCGAATGAGCCCAAACAAGATGGGTTTATCTTGTGTAGTTTAGGATTGCTACCACCTTCTGTCTCCATCATCAGATCAGCTCTATGTGATAATAATATTGCATTGTTATACGATTTATACATGCATGCAAAATTTCAGCTCAATCGGAAACCGGGAAGTGGAACAAATTTAACTTGCAAAATTTGATTACAGACCGACATACAGACAGACAACGGGACAGGTGAAAATAAATAAAAGCTTGCAATAAATACTTCCACTTTGGCTTAGTTGGTAGTGACCCTACGAAGCCGGAGGACCCGGTTCGAGTCCCGGTCAGGGCATTATTTGAGCATTTACCAGGAATATTGTTCCTGAGTCTTGGATGTTTCCTATGTATTTAAGTATGTATTTATCTATATAAGTATGTATATCGTCGTCTAGTACAAATAGTACAAGCTTTGCTTAGTTTGGCACTAGGTCGATTTGTGTAAGATTGTCCCCCAATATTTATTTAAATCACATGCGTGTGAAGGACGCAGACTAGAAGGACCAGACGAGTAAATGGGACTAGATTAAAAGGAATTAATAATACACAGAAACTCAAGTTTCTTTATTTGGCCTAGAATTCTAAGAATAAATACATGTTTTTGTAAATTGCGGTACTTAATAAGTAAGTTACTGAACTTAAAAATAAAAACACACACAACTATAAAACAAAAAGTCTTATTTTAAAATAGGCCCCTGACCCCTGTGGCAACGTACCGAGGACACTCCGACACTCGCAGTATTTCCTCGCTAAATAGCAAATAACTCTTACGAGTTGAGCAAGCAAACTACAGAGTATTAAGGAACATCACACCATTCGCACCTACTAAAACTGACACCCATTCGGTTTCAGATCATTACGGTTTAGTTCACTCAGCATTGTTATTTTTCCAGTACCATGGATTTTTTATTAATTTATTCGAGGAAAAATTTCAACGCTTTTCTTCTCAGAAAAATGGTCCGATAGCAGGGTATTCGGTACGATGTTATTTACCTACACTGCATATTCTTTCTTATTATTTACATTATAACCTTCTAACCATGATTCAGAATTTGGGCAGGTATAGCAAGGACCCTAATTGATCAAAAACCCAGCGTGGGCGCCGAGTCCGGTCAAGTGAATCATTGTCAATGACTAATACTAACGCCAAAATAACCTTTGCTTTATATTGGGATGAAAAAAAAAAGTCAGTCGAATCGCTCTCGAACAAGATCAGAATTTTGCGACAAACAACTCATCTGAATGTACGTCTTGATCGTGTCGTGATCCTCGGGGAAATATTTTAAAACTAAGAAACCAGTTTGGAACACTAATAATATATTAAAAATATATTGTTTGTTTCCCTGTTGTGTTTATTTCCTCTTAATAAAATTAAGAGGAAATAAACAAGTGACAACAAAAACCTTAAATAAAATTTAAAGTGGGTTGCACCAAACCGCTTGATGTCCGTTAAAATCTGACTGTATGGAAAGTTTTACAAGTTTCTATCATAGTCTAAGGAAACAAGGTCTGATATTCCGGATTGTGATACAAGCTTACGTCACTGTACACACACAACTCACTCTATGACCGCCAACCATTGATAGGCTCGGCAGACGAAAAAACCTTGTGTTTTTAACCACATTACTGATTTTTTCCCGGAGTATTATATTATATTTGTATTATTATACATACCTAGTATAATTGTACCATGGTTTCTATAGGATGACAGCTGCTGAAGCCATATTTAACTTTGATCACTGATCAGTATACAGCACACCAGGAGTCCAGGAAATAAGAACAACTTCAACAAGAGTGCAAAAAAATCTGAAGAAGTGACCGTGGGTCCCGAAAATTGAGATTAACGAATGGGAGTCTGACCTAGCCTCTCCTTGGCTTTGTCTGTGTGTAGCTTCAGACATAGCCTGATAGAGGTTACGTTGCGACCGTTCGGACTACGTAGATGATGACAGAAGATGAACTATGTTGAAAAAAGACGATCAGGACAGAAGACAGGAGCAGTTTTGAAGAAATTAGAAGGTAAAAATGACAGATCTCATTCTTTGTGCAATCTCGAGTAACTTTGGAATTTATTTTGATATTTTCGTAATTTTGTGAATGTTGTTTCATGCAGTTTGTTTTTAGTGAATGTGACAACCGGTTTAGTCTACCTACGTAACTTTGGTTAATGACCCTGCCAACAAAGATGACGGGTTAAAAGCAAATATTTGTGTGATGATCATGCATGTTTGTTTCTAAGTCTTGGATGCTTTAATATGTATTTAATATATCAAGTTAGAGATTCTTTATTTACTCAAAAGAACAATACAGTTCACTTAAATGAGCTTACATAGATATCCTTAAAATTAACATATTTAGCATGATCGCAACAGGTTTATTTTATATTAGTTTGTATATATTTCTTCAGATTGGTTTTATATAAATTGAGGGATTCACAGTCTTTTACATTATTTGGTAGCTCGTTATACATCTGTGCTCCAGCGTACATTACGCTACTCTTGCCATAACCCGTTCTTATCTGTCGTAATTGTAGCTTATTTGTATTTCTTAAAAAGTGCTTAAATGTTCGTTGTTTGAAAGAAATATCTGAATGTATTTTATTTGTTAGGATTTTTCTTACGAAAAGGCATGTCGAATAGGTATATAGTTGTTTTAAATTAAATAGTTGTACTTCCTTATATAACCGTTGAGTGTTAAATCGGTAATTGTACTTAAATATCGCTTTAATGCATTTATTTTGGGATCTTTGTAGTTTCTGTAGGTTAGTTTTGGCTGCACATCCCCATATCTCAACTAAATAGCCCAAGTGTGGTTTTACTAGCGAGTTATACACGGTTAAGCGGGCTTTGTGAGGGATGCATGTTGTAATTCTACGTAGTACTCCGGTCAATGAGGCCAATTTAGAACGCACATATTGAATATGTTCCTTCCAAGTTAATTTGTCGTCTAAATGTAGTCCTAGGTACTTTTCATGATGGGAGAGATTTAAAGGTTGGCCATTTATTCTAAGGTTGATGTATGAGGGGATTTTTTTGTTTTTTGCTTTAAATATCATATATGCCGTCTTTGTGGTATTGATAGTAAGGAGATTACATTGACACCAGAAGTTAAATAGATTAAGGTCATTTTGTGGTTGGTTGATAAGTTCCTGTAAATTAGGACCGAAATAGAATATACAGGTGTCATCCGCGTACAAAGTTATATGTCCTTTTAGTCCAATGTTGGTGATATTGTTTACATATATTGAAAAAAGTAGCGGCCCCAAAATAGACCCCCGTGGAATACCGCATGATACTGACTTCGGGTTGCTGCTGTAGTCACCTATTTTGACTAGTTGTTTTCTTTCAGTAAGGTAAGATTCAAAGATCTTATATGCGGTACCCGTGATACCCAAATCCCAAAGTTTTTGTAAAAGAAGAGTGTGGCTAACTGTATCGAACGCCTTTTTTAAATCAATGAAAATGCCTAAACTGAATTTTTTGTCATCAATATTAACTTTTATTTTGGTAATTAGATCCATTGCTGCCGATAAAGTATTTGATTTGTTTCTAAAGCCATATTGTTGGGGTGTTAAATAGTTGATATTTGCTAAATGGTCATCAAGGCGATTGTACAGTACTCTTTCATATATTTTAGATATCACGGGCAGCACCGAAATAGGCCGATAGTTTTCCGGGTTTGATTTATCGCCTGATTTAAATATAGGTGTCACTCTTGCTATTTTAAGGCTGTTTGGAAATTCGCCCATAGTCAAGTTTTCATTTATCGAGTTTGTAAGGTTGGCAACTATAAGTTTCGCGATACATTTTATAGATTTGGTACTTATTTCGTCGATACCCGTACTAGTATTAGCCTTAAGACTATTTATAATATTATTTATTTCGTCTATGGAACAGGGTTTTAGTGTTTTTATTGCACAACTAGGCTTATTATGGTTGTATGTGTGTATATATTTTGTTATGTCTTCGTTTGGTTTTGGTATTTGATCAGATAATTTTTTTCCAATAGACGATATCATCGTTTGTACCTATAACACAAGCCTTACTGGACTTAATTTTGTATACAATGTAATTTGGTTTTGAAAAAAATATACCTTGCTGAGTTTTGTACGGTGGTTCTTCCCGTGGCAGAGGTATATTATTTTTCCGAACTGTTGGTAGTTTATTGACATTCATAGGTGCTTACAATATACGTAAATTGACTTTAATATGGGGCTAGTTTGATTTGTATATATGGAATTCGTTAAACTTAAACGCTTAAACCGCTGAATCGATCAAAGTGAAATTTTGAACAGAGATAGTTTCATCCCAAAAGGATATAAAGGGGGCGGCGGAAATTTGTGTGGAGTACGATATTTAATAAACGACTTCTACGCTCACTAAGTCATGAGCAAAAACGTGTATAATAAAAAAAAATATAGTGTCTTAAGCACGATCAGAGTGATTAAGAGAGACACTTAAAATTATCATAAATTGATAGGTAAATGGCCAAATCGAGTCGCGACAACCAAGGACGACTGGTGACGTCACCAACCGTCGTTTCATATTCCGAGAACCGGCGTGATTCTGTAATACCTAATGCTCATACGACACGTATGTTACAAGGCCTCTCTAACATGTTTAAATTGCAGAATTGATCATGGGTCTGAAGTAACGCGTAACGCTAAGTATTTTTTTAAAGGCTAAGGCTCTTAAATGATTCCGGTAAAAAAGCATCTTATACTTACTTCTTTTAATAATATTTAGAAATAATTATGTATACGAGTAGTTGTATTTTTGCTTGTAATTAAATTTTTATTAATTTTGTTTTAATATTATCTATACATATATTTTCTTTGGTTCTTAAATAAACCTTTTGTGCATGTAAAGTACTATTGTCACACTTGTTGTTTAAAAAAAATGTCTTGTACTTTAATGACTAATTAGCTAGCGCCTCTGTGATCTGTATACATAACTTTTTTTCTAATAAAATACAAGTCATTCATTTTTCGGAGTTTTTAACCTGGTATTCCGAAATAATCATACCTGTTGACGGCAAAATGATTTTTTATTTGCATATTCGTCCGTGCGCTACAGTTGTATAAAACACACTGTTACAACATCTAAATTGTATATTTAATTAAATAGATATTAATGTCGCTAGTAAAATCCATAAACTTGGCAATGTCTCGTTTGACATTCCGTGACATTATGTAAGCGGACGCGCCGCACAACCAGTTTACCTGCTTGCCACACCGAGTGCCAAAAATAGAATTTACAAGCTAGCCACACTTAGGTATGTAGGTACGGTCAACTGCAAAAATACGTATCGATTTAATCCTCTCATAAATCCGTACCGCAACCTTAATACACCGGACGCCGGACATATTTTTGAACAATTTGTATGCACCCTGCGAGCCAGGCTACCAATATAATAAGTTTTTGGAAAATATAAATACATTACTGAAAACTATGTATGTAGTAATCAGGCAGAATCTAACTGTATTTCAAGCCATGATGTTACAGTGACAGTTGTAAGTACTTATGAAATAAACTTTACTTTAAAACCCGGGACCCTGGTATGTCCTTAAACTACGACCAAGACCACCGGGGAATGGGCAGCAGCATTCCTAAAGTGCGGTGGAGATACTGCGATCGCCAACCCGCATGCCAAGCGTGGCGATTATGGCATTTACCCCCCACGAAATTGGGGGAGGCCTATGTCCAGCAGTGGACGTCCTATGGCTGATGTGGTCGTAGTGGTTACTTTAAAAAAATATTTTTGCACTTGACTGTACCTAAGAATACTTCTGTGGTCAACATGTACCAAAAATGTAAATAACTTTGGTTCAGTTAGCGACCAGTCCAGCTAGCTCGTTATACCGTCATATTTTATGCTGACATTTTAGTACATTTCTGCCACATAACGTGCCCGTAAAACCTATCGTGCTATCTAGATGGACATCAGCTAATTTAGTATCCTGGTTTGCGATCGCTTCCAAAAGTAGTAGTTGTAGTAATAAAACTCTTTATTGTAAACAATAACGCAAATAAACACAAGAGAAATACAATTAACCTAACTGGTAAGACGAGAGATGAAATTAACACAGGTTAGTGAAGAGTTAGTGAACCTGGACCGAAATGATTCCAATTCAATGATTCTACCAAATACAAGCAAAATTAAAAATTAAATAAACCCGATGCGTAAATTAGTACATTACTACAGAGGCCGGGATGAAAGGGGTTGCCAGCCGAAGACATATAGACGGTCGAGCGTAGCGAGGTAAAAATGCATACGACTCACTGTTTTTAGGGTCTGTAGAAATGTTAATATTTTTTTATTGAAAAAATCCTTGTCCGTAAAGGTGGTCGCAAACTGGCGCTTGTCGCGTAACCGGCGCAACGACCCTACAAAGTTAATTAAATACATTAATGTTTGTTGCTTTTGTGTATAAGCATGAATATTTGATTATGAGTTTTAAACTTTTTCTGTGTATTTTATCATCTTTCATAAATTTAACTCGTAAATAACAATGTTTGTAGGTACCACTTTGGACGTACGTATTGGGGTGTTATACACAAACCGATTCGCCCTCACTTCTCACCTCACCCGTTTTTATATAGAAACTGTCAAAATTTGACACATGACATTGAACAGCTTCCATATATAAACGGATGAGGTGAGAAGTAATGACGAGCCGGTCCTTGGTGCCTGTTGTATATAAGTACATAATGTCCGACCACCGAGAAGCGTTCCAGCATCCAACCACTACAGCGAAACCCACTAGACTATAGTAATCGGCAGCTAAGAAGTCAATCCTGACACCTGTCATTTCCATACAATTAATAACCTAAAAGTCACTTTGAGGTTATAAACAGTATGGATATGACAGGTGTCAGGATTGACTTCTTAACCGCCGTACACTATAGTCATCACTTCGTCATTGTCTGATACGTCGACATCAGTATCTTGCTCCTTTTCCCTCCCATACCATTTGATTATAGACCGAGCGAGCGAAGCGACTCCGTTTCAGGTGGTTTCAGTCTGAGCAAACACGGTTTCGTATGTCTGCCCGGATGTCCGGCGAATTTTCAGATATTCTTCTCTAGAGGTCGCATTTCTCAACCGATTCCCGTGAAATTATGTGAGCACGTTCGATAACTTAAGGCGCCTTCCTGACTTGTCGATGCGGGGGCGGTACGATATGAGAAAACTGTCAGCTGTCAGTGTCAACCGATACTAATGCAGTACTGCGCCACTTCTGCGCATGGTATTACTACTGCGCAAACGTATTACTCGGCCTGTTTAGCCTAGTTGGTAGTGCCACTGCCTCCGAAGCTAGAGTTCCCGGGTTCGATTCCCGGTAAGGGCATTTGTTTCTGTGGTGAGCAGAGACATTTGTTCCTGAGACTTGGATGTTTTTCTATGTATTTATGTATATATCTATTACATATGTCGTCGTCTGGTACCCATAACACAAGCCTTATTGAGCTTACTGTGGGACTAGTTCGATTTGTGTAAAAAAATGTATATATCTATTACATATGTCGTCGTCTGGTACCCATAACACAAGCCTTATTGAGCTTACTGTGGGACTAGTTCGATTTGTGTACAAAAATTGTCCCAATATATTTATTTTTTATTTTTATTTATTACTGACAGTATTTCGTCAAGTGAGGAAATCTCACATCGGTAAATTCACGTCAAAGAGCATAACACCTGTGACATATCGCTCCCGCCCAGCCAAATCAGGAAGTTGCCTAAAGTGGTGGAGTTATGGAGATTTATAATCGCATCGCATCCTTGGATTCGTTTAATTACTGGAATTATCGAAACTAGTCAAGTTATTTGAGTTGAAAAAAATTATAAACATTTTTTTAAGGCCTCTTTACTAGTTTTGTTCTAAAATTTACTTAGTTACCATGATAAAAATATATTTCAACATAAAATGGAATTGTATAATTTACCAATTAAGCAAGGTAAATATTAATAAGACGTTTATATCATTGATACTAGTTTCTCTTACGACCTTTTATAAATATATACGACATTCAGCCAAGGGCGACCGGTGTGTGAAGTGACGTCAGTAATATGTATACATGTAAACTAATGCAAAATAGATTGGAGATTTCATCTAAAGGCAGATTTACTTTGATACTCGATTACCAAGCAGTGATTGTATAATCTTCTGTTCGTTTTTCTTTGTGTTTAAATGTGTTTACTTATAAAACTGCTAAAGTAAAACTAAATTTAAAATGAACGCTCCTCTTAGCTTGTTTCGAATATAGTATTCTATTGCGATAGCCAGACATCTAAGCTATGTAATACTATTCTGTGCCTATACATCTTTATATGAGCCGATATGGGCAATCTGGACATAGGTCAGATAGGCCTCCCCCAAAGAGTTCCACAATAACCGGTCCTGCGCCACCCGCATCCAGCGTGACTCTAACCAGGTCATCAGTCCACCTTGTGGGGGGTTTATCCACGCTGCGCCTCCCGTACGTGCCTATACATACATACAAGATAACCAATACTAAATAGTTCTTTTTTTTATGACATAGGTGGCAAACGAGCAGACGCATCGCCTGATGGTAAGCGATTAGCGCCGCCCATGGACACTCGCAACACCAGAGGGGTTGTAAGTGCGTTGCCGGCCTTTAAGATGGGAATACGCTCTTTTCTTGAAGGTTTGAAGGTCGAATCGGTCCGGAAATACCGCAGGCGACAGTTCATTCCACAGTTTAGCTTTTATTTTAGACATCCTCAACAATCTCCCTCCTTCCCGGGTTGAAAGCTGTTAGAATCCTAGGTAAGGAGAATTTTGAGGATGTACATATATAGGTTAAGCTGTCCTGCTATCTCAATAGAATATAGAACAATTTTAGCTTTTATCCTCAACAGTACCTTCTTGTAAAATACCTATTCAACGAAAGGAGTGTATAAATTCTTAAAGGGTCGGCAATGCGCATGTGACACCCCTGGAGCTGCTGGCGTCCATAGGCGGCGGTGACCGCTTACCATCAGGGGGGCCGTACGCTTGTTTGCCACCGACGTGGTATTAAAAAAAAGTGTCAATCATTAAGACGTTTACTTTACTTGATTATTTTCCTTATAAGTTTAGAAGCAGCAGTGAATTTTAAGTAGAAAACATCCTAAATTCATTTTTTTATTACTGTATATAACATTATAGCTGCAACCAAATAACAATACTAGGTTAATAGATATATTCTCTATACTTTTTTTACATAATTTTTTTTTTCAAAATAATCTTTAAATGAAATTTGTATTTTGTAATGAAACAATTTTTACAGATAATCGTATCCACCATCCACCTTTTTACGAGACTGCGCAGAAGGTACGCCTTTAAAGAATAAGAAGAAATTCGATAGAAAATAATCATTTATTTATGTACAACGAAAATATATACAAGAATACTTAACCAAAATAATATAAAGAAAATTAAAACTAACTTAAATCTAAAACGGGCCCTTGAGGCATTGTACCGAGGATGCTGGCGGCATTGGCGGAAAATAATTTATACCAAAAAAAACGACTCCAATTTTGTACTTGCTCTGCCACAATTTGTGGTTTCCGTGAGCCCATGCTTGGTTACCTAAAGAAAATACCGAAATCGGCATATGCGTGCCTATCATGGACCAGGGTATGTCCTTAAACTACGACCAACACCACCGGGGAATGGGCAGCAGCATTCCTAGAGTACGGCGGAGATACTGCGATCGCCAACCCGCATGCCAAGCGTGGCGATTATGGCATTTACCCCCCATGAAGTTGGGGGAGGCCTATGTCTAGCAGTGGACGTCCTAGGGCTGATATGGTGGTGGTGCCTATCAAATTCGAGGAGTTCCCTCGATTCCTCCTAGATTACATCATCAGACCTTCACCAAATTTATATGGGACTAATATCGGGGTACCTGCTATGAAAAAAAAAGAAGTATCAAAATCGGTCAACGTGGTCAAGAGTTATCGAGGAACATACAACCATAAAAATAAGAACAAGCAAACATGCAGACGAAGTAGTAGTTGTAGTAGTAGTGCCTTCCTTCTACTGAAGTTGGTAAATGAACGAGTATTGTCCTCTCCGAAGACGTAGGTGACTTTCTGTAGTAGTATGATGATTGTAAAATTAGAGCTACTTTTCTTCGTCTTCCAAAATTGATAGCGTTATCGATTCTGAGCCAAAAAGGGCAAATTCGTTTTGTAAAAAAATGGATAGTGCCATTTTTTTTGTAATTTCCCACGTGTAGACTAGGTGAGGATAGAATGCGTAGGAGCACGTAAAGCAGTTGGCATTTGACTCACGTCACAGCATGGCGTCACCAGCACTATTGCGAAACGGTTAAGATTACTGTGATGTCGGTATAACATGATTGCTGATATTTATTCGGCAAAAGCATCATATTAATTCTAAAAACGATCAGTGATAACCCAGACTCTCATTTTAATAGGCATTGGCTCTCCGTGCACCACAACGAGAACCGGAAATAATGTTTAAGTTTATTTCTGTGATGTCATCACATCATCATCATGTCAGCCGAAAAACGTCCACTGCTTGACATAGGCCTCCCCTAAAGACTTCCACAATGACCGGTCCTGCGCTACCCGCATCCAGCGGACACCCGCGACCCTTACCAGGTCATTGTGGTCATTTCTGTGATGTTAATTTTTTTTTATCATTTATTTATGTACAACGAAAATATATACAAGAATACTTCCAAAATAATATAAAGAAAATTAAAACTAACTTAAATCTAAAACGGGCCCTTGAGGCATTGTACCGAGGATGCTGGCGGCATTTCCTCGCTGTATCGCAATGCTGATACGTTGAGCGAGGAAACCGCCAGCTTTTCGGTCACCAGTTACGTCAACCAATTTTATTTTAGATTTAGTATGTTATTTTTTTTATTAAAAATGGGATTGCTCTTGGCCAGCATCTAGCCAGGGGGCAAAGATGAGGCCGACGATGAAGCGAGCTCACCCAGAAGATGCCTATTCACTCGTGCCTTAAAAAGGTCCAGGTTATATGAACTCGGAAATACAGACGCCGGCAGAGAATTCCAAACCTTAGAAGTGCGCATTATAAAAGAAGATGCAAAGCGCTTGGTTCGAATTACAGGAATTTTGACCAGGTAAGGATGGTAGCCAGCCGTACGTCTGGATGTCCGATGGAAGAAGGGGGAAGGCAGTAGTTTTAAGACATATGGGTTTTATATGCCTGCGATTATTACTATAAGGCTAAGTAGGCCTATTTAATTTAACAATAGCAGGTATGCTATTTTGTGATCTAAGGACGAATTTATGGACAACCAGGCAGGCGCGGATCCAGGCGGAATATCCCACTTCCTGCTAGGGGAAGACGTAAAATTGTTGTACTTACCACGGGCAGTAATAAAAAAAGCCTCAGATCATGTGATCTAAATGTAAATATGTATTTATCGCCCTTGCCTTCGGCTCGGGCGTCATATACCTGAGATCTGAAACATTATTTGTATTAACTCCCTAGGTAAGTAATGTACTATTTTTTGTTATAATAATTGAGCTCCTTTTATCACGGTACAGCTCGAAACGCAAAGAGCGGGCGCGGCGCGGTGCGGGGCGGAGGCGGTTTTGCATTGTTGATCTTTTCGAAACTGTCGACTGTCGATTACTCCTTCATATGTCACACATGCGGCCTCCGCTATATCGCGCTACCGAATACCACGCGATTTTTGGTGTGACGTGCCTCGGACCGCGTTCGCTTCGCAGCAAAACCGCAACGACGCTGCGCCGCGCTCTGTGCGTTTTAAGCTTATTAAACTTCTGCAACAACCAATTGGTGTTCTGTTCGTATTAGGCAATTCTCCCTATGCCTAGTACCAATTACCCACATCCTCTCATCATACCTTAACTGGTGTCACACAAATGACCTTATCATTTAATCAATACTATTCATCCGTGGGATTTCTAGTTTTTGCCGTCATTACTGTGAACTAGCGCCATTGTTGAACTATTGCGAGAGTGGGGACTTTTAATCGATTGGTTATAAAGTTGTTTTGATTGACTTTGTGTTGTATTTACAAGTTCCGTAACCTCGTCATGATTAATTCTTATTACAAAAATTAAAAGCTATCATCATCATCATCCCGGCCTTATCCCAGTACAGTGAATACTGAAGGATACGCGTGGTCCACTACCTAATCCCAAGAATTCGCGTGGGCACAAGAGGGAAACTACTTAGACCTTATTGGGATTAGGCTTATCCTTAGAGGGCTTGTCAAGTACGCAACTTAAGGCTGCCATACATGCTAGTAGAAATTGTTACGATCCGACTGTACCGTTTAAACAAGATTTAAACTGCACCGCTAATCTGAACGTGTTTGTGATGAAAAACTGTACAGTTTTACGATATTTTCGAGTATGAAAATTTGAATACATAAAACGGAATTGGAGGAATCCATGCCGATAGTTGCAAGTGGCTTATGTGGACAGATTTATCGGTGCAGTTTATGTATGAAAACGAGTACCACAAAGCCAACACGTAGAGGGCCTTTCGACAATTTAATGAAGCAAGGGGTATACCGAGCGGATGCTGTCCAGTGTCCCTGCACGTGTCTTCTGAGCTGAGCACCCGCTAGGGTGTACAGGGACTATTGTTGCTTGATGGAATCTAAATGAACTAGGTTTTTGTTTGTAGATGATGGACTAACGGCTGAGCTAGTGTGGAGTACTCGTAATGGTATTATTATATCTTTCTATCTAGTTACTCTGAGGCTCATGCTCTATAATGATATTATTGTACTTCTTGCAAGTCCATCCACCAGGTTTACCATAGTGTTGATTCTATTTAATAGCTATGTCTTAATCGTTGGGGCTAACCGTAACCTCGCGCGCCGGGCGGCCTTGACATAGCGCGTCTATGCGCAGGCGCCGACGGTTTAACAAAGAAACTTAAGGTTCAGTTTTATAAAACCGTTATACCGTACCCAGCCACGATTACAATGGGATTATAGGTGTCAGTTTTTTACAAGCTTTTATTTAAGTATGAAATGTTTGTATGCATTGTATGTTCCGGTCAAATCTTGAAGCAGAATTATGATGATATGTGTATTAAAATTAACCCGGGTATGGACCCAGGTATGTCCTAAAACTGCCACCAAGACCACCGGGGGATGGGCAGAAGCATCCCTGGAGTGCGGTGGAGATACTATGATCGCCAACCCGCATGCCAAGCGTGGTGACTATGGCATTTACCCCCCATGGAATTGAGGGAAGCTTATGTCCGGCAGTGGACGTCCTTCGGCTGACATGGTGGTGGTGGTGGTATTAAAATTTTATCGAATCTTTATTTATAAACTCTTATTAACTAAATCTATTATAGTATAACTTGATATTAATAAAGTAATGTATAATATTGTAGTCGGCGGTTAAGAAGTCAATCCTGACACCTGTCATATCCATACAGTTTATAACCTCAAAGTGACTTTTAGCTTATAAACTATATGGAAATGACAGGTGTCAGGATTGACTTCTTAACCGCCGACCACTATAGTTTAGTTTACCGCGTGGGCAGGCCCCCCACACGGTGGACCGATGACCTGGTGAAGGTCGCGGGTGTCCGCTGGATGCGGGTGGCGCAGGACCGCTACTAATGTGGATGTGGAAGTCTTTGGGGGAGGTCTTTGTCCAGCAGTGGACGTCTTTCGGCTGACATGATGATGATGATGATGACTATAGTTTAAAATGTGTATCCAGTGTACCTATCTTGACGATCTCAGTATGTGTGCATATTTTTGTTTGTATTCAATGAAAACTGTGTTATGCTATTGAGAAATAAAATAATCTGAATCTGAATCTAAATCATTGATCGAGCTGATCTGATAATGGAGACAGAAGGTGGCCATAGCATATCTCACTACACGACATACAGCCGTCGTGTTGGCGCTCATTGGAGCTGTCTACAACGAGTAGCTGATTTCTTGGGAAAAAAGGTACAGTCGGCAATTAAAGCTTGTACAGTCAACAGCCAAAGTAGATGACCATTTTAGTAAAGTAAAGTAAAGTAAAATTTTATTTCCAAAAAGATAAAACACAAAAAATGCAAAGTCGATGACCCCATACTAGGCTAGGCCTGTATCGTGGAAGTCAAAGGTACACCACACGCATAGAATTGACCGAATAAAGTGCGGTCTGTAAATCAAAGTACTTTGTCGCACTGACCATAACAATACTGCAACAGTTGGGATGCGTCAAAGTAGTGAAAGTGACAAGGTACTAAAATGATCAGCTACTTTTGCTTTTGACTGTACCAATATTAATGACATTTTTGACAGAAGTTTATTCCATATACTTACGTCAAAGTGCATATGAATTGACAGCTGTTCCATTCGTAAAGAGATGTTTTTGACCGAGAGAGCGTCTCCGTTTCAGCTTTCGACAAAAAATCTTTCGTATGTCTGTCCGGATGTTCTCTACAGGTCGCATTTCTCAACCGATTCTTGTAAAATTTTATGAACAGGTACGATAATTAAATAATTATATAGATTATTTTGTCGAGATACTATTTGGAAATTATGAAACCTGAAAAAAAAAAAATTTGCGACGCCTACAGCCACTAGTTATAATCAAGTATTATAGTAGTGTTTTTCCGACGGTACCGCAAACAAGTCTAACGTCCACTTTGGTATCCCAAAGCCGACGCTCTTTTTAGGGTTCCGTAGCTAAAATAGAGAAAACGGGACCCTTATAGTTTCATCATGTCTATCCGTCCGTTGTTAAATAATATTAAACTAGCCTATACATGTAATCGGTGGATGAAAAAAAGGGGTATCTACGGATAGGTCTTTAAAATGATATAGATAGATGTTCCTACAAAACTTTACCATTTAAGTCAACCACCAAACTTTACCGTTTAAGTCTTTGACAGTTAGAAACTAACTAGATACTAACTGTCACACGTAATAAGTGTCCGCCCCCCCCTACCCTCTAATTTCCAAATCATGAAGTTTAAAATTCTGAAAAACGTTGAGGCGTTTGCCGTTAGTGAACGGTTGACTTAAATGGTAAAGTTTTGTAGGATCATCTATATATAAAAACAACAACAAGATAGGTCTAACGGTTTTTGAGTTATCGCTAAAAACTATCTTGCCCGAACAAAAGGACTTTTTTAACTCAATGAACTCGTGTTGTATAGTGGTTTTAAATGTGGACTAGTAGGTGTCGGTACGGAACCCTTCTTTGTGCGTGATCCGACACGCACTTGGCCGGTTTTTAACCGACTTCAAGATTTCAAAAGAGGAGGTTATCAATTCGGTTGAATGTCTTTTTTTTTTTTTTTTTTTAATGTTTGTTACTCCATAACTCCGTCATTTCTTAACCGATTTAAAAAATTCTTTTTTTGATTGTATGTATATCCAAGTTGGTCCCGTTTTTGTCAAAAGGCAGTTCTGATGATGGGATCCATGAGGAATTGAAGGAACTCCTCAAATCTTTAAGGCAAACATATAGTGATTTTTGTGTTTTTATCAACAAGTCAAGCATTTGCATCCAAAAATGTGACATTGGATGAAGTGGAACTGCTGATGATGATCAGAACAGAACTCCTCAACGACGAAAAGTTCACGTTTGGCGATTTGTCCTCCTAGCTGTGTTTGGTAAGCAAGTTCTATTTTCACGATTATTTTTTGTCATGCTCGAGTTCTGATGATGGGATCCATGAGGAGTTGAGGGAACTCCTCAAATCTTAAAGGCAAACATATAGTGATTTTTGTGTTTTTATCAACAAATCGAGCATTATCATACAAAAATGTGACATTTGGTGAAGTGGAACTGCTGATGATGATCAGAACAGAACTCTTCAACGACGAAAAGTTCACGTTTGGCGAATTGTCCTTCTAGCTGTGTTTGTTAAGCAAGTTCTATTTTCACGATTGATTTTTGTCATGCTCGAGTTCTGATGATGGGATCCATTAGGAATCGAGGAAACTCCTCAAATGTGAAAGGCACACAAATAGTGATTTGATTTTAGTATTTTCATGAACTAATCAAGCATTTTCATTCATAAAAGTGACATTTGATGAAGTGGAACTGCTGATGATGATCAGAACGGAACTCTTCAACGACGCGTAGTTCACGTTTGGCGATTTGTTCTCTTCGTTTTGTTTGTCAAGCAAGCAAGGTTTTTCCATGATTTCATGAGGAATTGAGGGTACTTAGTCTTCTACCATTATAAACATACTTATAGCCATTTTTGTATTTTATTGTATGGAATCTAAGAGTGCACCATCTAAGATTAATAATCTTTCACCGGACTCCCCCATTGAAGTCGGTTTTTTCTTCTTAAAAATTATTATTGTTTAAATAAGAGCACCTAGGACTTGCTTTGAGGAATTGCCGCCTTCCAACCTAGATGAAAACTAAAGCTTGCTGGGAGTAGACAGCATACATTAGTTTGATAAAAGGTAGGGGGGGTAGGGCTACAGCGATATTAAAAACAAAAAAAAAAACAAATTGGGTACAGTACTAACTTTTTATTAGTTAATAAATAATTCTAATAAATAAATCAATTAACTATTGTATACTGAATTAAGTAATAGGTACACAAACTGCATTTTTATCATAGTGGTAACAACACTTACTAAAAGATATTTTTCACAGAAAACTTCAACCACCACCACCATATCAGCCCTAGGACGTCCACTGCTGGACATAGGCCTCCCCCAATTTCATGGGGGGTAAATGCCATAATCGCCACGCTTGGCATGCGGGTTGGCGATCGCAGTATCTCCACCGCACTCTAGGAATGCTGCTGCCCATTCCCCGGTGGTCTTGGTCGTAGTTTAAGGGCATACCCGGGTCCAGAAAACTTCAAGACCTAGTTATTATAATAATAATTTGTTTCACAAAATTGTAGAGTACGTCGGGATCAAAAGAATCTACGCATTTGAAAAGTTCAAAAGTCTTTATTATAAGGGAATAACACTTTTTGACCCCTTTTCATACGTAGATACTTTTAATGCTGACTGTACCAGTGTTAAATAAAATATATGCTCTCTCCTAGTCTGTACTCCTAGTAGATATTTTTGTAAGTAGATATTTGAGTTCCTCTGTATGCTTAATATACTTATATAACCATGAGGTAAGCATATGCAAATGTGAGATTAAACATGATGAAAAGGCGTTCAGTTTAAGATTGACTCCACTCTGAATTTATATTTCGTAATTCTATATACATGTAAGGTACTTAAGAACTCTATTCGACATGCATGTTGTATGATTACATGATTTACATGGTTTACAGGGAACATGGTTTACACCGAGTTTTCGAATTCAATATTGGCAACATTATGGCAGGCAATATCAGACGGACGATTCCAAATTCAGATTGGTCATATACAGGTTGTTCGGCACATGGACCGTCAAATATCTTTCTTTCAGGGTGCTGGTAGGGTCATTTGCTACCTTTTCACCCTTGGACCCTGAGTCCAAAGAGTCACGGAGGAGCCATGGAGGTACCATTCTTATATTTATTTTCCTGAAAAATTACACAAAATTTGACATTTGAAGCCCCATTTTTTGTGTATGCTGTTATACATATGACAATCATGCTTTTAAAAGAATACAAAAAAAGTTATGGGGTTTCGAATGTCAGATATTGGGTAAATTAGGAAAACAAATAACACATCGTACTAGAACCATGAATGAATCCATGTATATCTTCACTTTACGCGTCTATCCATTGAAATCATTCATTATTTATATTGGAATAGAAATGAAAAGTGAAGATGGCGTCTGGCAACCTATTTGTCTCCAAGGTAAATAAATACTACGGGGACAGAACTTTCTACAAACGTATCCCTTCCCTTACCTATTTATTTACCCAACACTTGGCCTGAAGCTGATGAATATAAGAATATTCAGTAATATTATATTCAGTCTACTTTAACGTAGTTCCCATATGGGGTCCTAATGGTCTGTGGGCCTGCTAGGTACAGATATGGGTTATAGGCCTCCCCTGTCGTCTTCGAAGATATGCTGGGCGGGCTGTCTCGGGACCAGGATGCTATGAACAGAAATTAGCGTTTTTTAATACCAGTATGGTGGGAAAGCACACGGACTGACTGATGGTAAGGAGACGCCGTAGCCTATGGACGCTTGCGTCTCTAAGGATGATTCTCAGTAGACCGTTCCGTGTACGGGCCGGCACGTTTTCTATGACAGCAAACGCAACGGCCTGCGCATTTCTTTAGAAGAAAACGGGCCGGCCCGGACACGGAACAGCCTACTGTGAATCATCCCTTTATCGAATTGAGGATTTGTTTTGTCGTACCTACAGATGCTCCCAAGGCTGCGTTCGTCTTGATTGTGAGTATTACCTCACTCTAGCGCATCCTCGGGAGCTCTGGCGACCTTACTCACCACTAGGTGCCACCAGGAACAACTCATACACAGTGAAAGTATTGGTGTTTTTATGGCTACGGTACAGTCCCAGTTGGGCTTCTCCAAATACGAGCTCAATGGAATTCAGCTGTGCCTTAGGGTACCTCTCTTCATATTCAATAATAAGGTAGACCAAACGCGCAGACCCTTTTTCTCAGCTTATCATGAAGTAACTAGCCGTTATCAACGCCATCTACATATGTATAAGCAGTATTATGTAGTTTCATCAGTTTCATGTTAGGGACGAGTGGAATACCACCCTTAATGTATACGGGCGCGCCCCTGGGTCTAGGTACTTTATGCTAGTATGACATACTTATGGTAAACAACATAAATGCGATCATATATATACTGAGAATGATAAACGTAAACAAAACGATACAAGTTACCATCTGTATGGGAATAAGTTGATAAGTCGAGATTAAAAAATGAAGAAATTTCAACCTTATGCAACTTAGAATGAGTTCAAATAAGGACAAAATAAACACTTGAGTTGTCAACTCATTCTCGATACAATGATTAAACTAGATATATTATTTTGTTTAAATGATTATTTTTTTGTCAATTAGTCGCACTAAACTACATCTAGCGGCGAATAGTGTAAACTTGTGAAATAGTCAATGATTCACTGGATGTAAGAGTATAGATGTTTGTTCTGCTATTTGACGCTAGATGTCGCTAAAGTGAGAATAATGATAGTGCGTGTCAAGCGAGTTTTACGACTGGCGACTAGATGGCATAAAACCACCAGTTTTACCAATTATTTTACTAGCTTTTATTTGACTTGCACTGTTCGTATGTAAATATATAACTACTTATGTAAGTTGTCATCAAAATTTGCAATCGCTTTTTCAACCACTTGCCGGTATCTGATTGAGCTAAAATTTGGTATACTTACTTACATATGTTTGTTCGGTGACATTACAATACTGTGGTACAGTCGAGTTTTTTAATTTGTGACCCATTTCGTAAATTTTTGCTTTGAATGTCTATACAGTTTAACAGGACTGTCAACCTTAAGTGGGTCCCAAATTAAAGCCCTCGACTGTACCACCGAGCTGATCTGACGAGAGAACACAGAGGTGGCCATAGCAAGTCCTAAACTACACAAGATAAACCCATCGTGTTTGGGTTCATTCGAACTAGTGTAAGGTGTACGCAAAAAAACCGCAAATCTATGTACAGTGTAGCAGTACTTACAGTTAACAAAATGGTTAACAGTTGCCACGAACAGGGAACGCTGGCATTCGTTGGGGAATGCTTTTACCCAGAAGGGGTCGATACATTGATTTTTTCACTGTATTTTAATTATTTTTGTATTATTATCATTTCGGTATTTAATTTGTGTGGGATTAAATAAAGCTTTATCATTATTATCTTATTATAATTATGTATTGTTTACTCACTCAGATTAGGTATAACCTCTTCTTCATGATGTTCATGTCCATGTTGTCCATTATGTATGTGCAGATGTATCTCCTTACTTGGCGGGGGCGCGTAGTGAGGCGGCGCGTGATGCACCTTACCCGCGATGAGGCCGCCGAACTGAAAAACATAGATATCTTTGAAATGGCTGGACCGATTTTTGTGAAATAAAGGTAAGAATGAGCGTGATTAAAGTAGCTTTCTAATGGTATAAGTTGTATTGTGTGTATATTGTTGCAGCTGACTACATAGACAACGCGGGAACTACTGTAGAGCTAGGCTAGAGTAAAATACAACAATATACATAAAAGGACTAGCTGGCTATGGAATAGCCAAGAGGTTAAGCGTTCCATAGAATAAAAAAGATGAAAAAATAGTGTGATTTAAACACCTCAGGAAAGTGCGATTTAGAAGGTTTTGAGAGAAAATTATGAAGTTGGTAAGTATTGGAAATATCTCGTAAGTGTTCTCGGTATAAAGTACCTACTCGTATTAATTATAATGAAACAACAATAAATAATTTTTAAGAAAAAAAACCCGACTTCAATGGGGGAGGCCGGTGAAAGATTATACTTAGATGGTGCACTCTTAGATTCCATACAATAAAATAAAAATGGCTATAAGCATGTTTATAGTGGTAGAAGACTAAGTACCCTCAATTCCTCATTGAATCATGGAAAAACCTTGTTTGCTTGACAAACAAAACGAAGAGAACCAATCGCCAAACGTGAACTACGCGTCGTTGAAGAGTTCCGTTCTGATCATCATCAGCAGTTCCACTTCATCAAATGTCACATTTTTGTATGATAATGCTCGATTTGTTGATAAAAACATAAAAATCACTATATGTTTGCTTTAAGATTTGAGGAGTTCCCTCAATTCCTAATGGATCCCATCATCAAAAATCGAGGATGATAAAAATTAATCGTGAAAATAGAAATTGCTTAACAAGCACAGCTAGGAGGACAAATCGCCAAACGTGAACTTTTGATCGTTGAAGAGTTCTGTTCTGATCATCATCAGCAGTTCCACTTCATCAAATGTCACATTTTTGTATGATAATGCTCGATTTGTTGATAAAAACACAAAAATCACTATATGTTTGCCTTTAAGATTTGAGGACTTCCCTCAATTCCTAATGGATCCCATCATCAAAAATCGAGGATGATAAAAATTAATGGTGAAAATAGAAATTGCTTGACAAACACAGCTAGGAGGACAAATCGCCAAACGTGAACTTTTTGTCGTTGAAGAGTTCTGTTCTGATCATCATCAGCAGTTCCACTTCATCCAATGTCACATTTTTGGATGAAAATGCTTGACTTGTTGATAAAAACACAAAAATCACTATGTTTGCCTTAAAAATTTGAGGAGTTCCCTCAATTCCTCATGGATCCCATCATCAGAACTGCGTTTTGACAAACGGGACCAACTTGGATATATATACTTACAATCAAAAAAAGAATTTTCCAAATCGGTTAAAAAATGACGGAATTATGGAGTAACAAATATTAAAAAAAAAAAAGAACATACAACCGAATTGATAACCTCCTCTTTTGAAATCTTGAAGTCGGTTTTAAAGTAGGTACATGGGACAAAACACGATCGTGGCATAATGCAAATGGGAATTAAAACATGCCGGTGAAAATCGCGTTCCGGGAACCCATCTAACTAATTATTAGAACGGACTGTGTGAGAACGCAATGGCTCCAAGGTGTGGGGATGAACTCGCTGGCGAGGGCGAGAGGTGCGATGATGAAAGGTAGTCGTGGGCATTATGTCAAACAGTTCAAGGTGACCAAACGATTCAAGGTCGCCTGTCACACTGGGATCACTCTGCGACAATTCTGACTGCACGTCTTTGAACCGAGTCCCAAGGGCTTAGGTGGTAGTTTGGAGCTCCCCATAGGTGAGAACAGTGCTTAATAGCTTGATTTTAAATAAATATAATGCTGTACACCCGCCATTGTAGAGTTTGAACATACAACCTCTACATCACGTGGTTCTCTTAAAAAGTCAATAAATGAGAGCTCCCGAGCTGAACGCGCGACGCACATACTATCATTACTATATAAGTAAGTATGTGCAGCACACTACAGAAAGAAACTCACTTTTATGCTAACTATGAACGGAGCTTTGAAATACTCCTGCCATAATTGCCATATTTTGTTTAAAGACATGGATTAAGTAGGTAAACAAGTCCCAATGCCACTCTCTCTGTTCCTAGATAGCCTCTAATTAAAGTATGCTATTCACGTGTCTCTTATTTAACTATAGGCAACGTAAAGTAGATCAGTGCACTGGTTATAGTCCGTTTTCTATTGGGCATGCTTGTATGGAGAGGTTTTTTTTGTATGACATAGGAGGCAAATGAGCAGACGAATCGCCTGATGGTAAGCGATTAGCGCTGCCCATGGATACTCGCAATACCAGAGGGGTTGTATTTATAACGCATTTGCGTTGCCGGCATTTAAGATGGGAGTACGCTCTTTTCTTGAAGGTAGAGGCAGAGGTATACAATTTAGAGTACAGCAATGCGATTTGGTATTCATTTTTTTTTATTTAAAAGCTTGTGCTTTCTGTGTGATCCCATATTAATTTGGTCCAGTTCTGACAATGACATCCATGAGAAAACCATGTAAGTCTTAAAGTTGCATAGTGTGTGCACGATAAATGCACGAATTAAATCGGTTGAGGTCGGTTATTTTGTTAAAATTATACTATTATCACTTATTCGGCTATATTATAACCGTAATACGACATATATTATTTAAATATTATGTTTCATTTAATAACGTGTAAAATGGGTTTGGGATGGAGGAGGCCTTCATCCAGAGATGGATGATCCCCATGTGAACAGCACGTTTTTAAACAAATATAAATAAAATTTAATTAATGCATGATTGTTTTAAAAAAAAATATTATGTAATAAGTAATAAGTGTAAATAATTACAAAATATTTATAATGTTGTAAAAGCAAGCACTATAGAAATCGATTATGATTATAATATAAAATAATATACCTAACTTATCTAAATGCGTAATAGAATAAAATAAAATAAATACTAATTAGCAAAATTATGCAATACTACATTACTTAATTGTGCACCAAAGATGAAGTACATAAATATGTTATACTTAAAAATAGATATAGAACACTATTGTTAGTAAATTTAACTAAATACCTTTAAACGAATTTGTAATAAAAATTTATAAACTATAAAATTTAAGTCAAGCATGTATTGTTTCTGAAATGATGGGAAATAAAGGCTATTTTATTTTATTTTATTTTATAAAATGGGTTTACAAATAAATGACTTATGACTTCCAAGTTCAGACAATGGATCAACATAATACACTACATCTGTACCCAAGCTATATTACAATATATAGGGGCCCGTATGAAGACAAATATATCTATTTCAAAAAATATACTTTCATTATCCCTACCTCTACCCAACGCCGTATGTCCTGGGAATGGTGGGCTACCGGGCGTTGGAAATGCGGAGAAATCTCACCCTGGTACGATTCCTCATCCGATTAATAAGAGGCAACTCGAGGAACAGCTATCTACTAGCGCAGGTATCCTTTAATATTCCGCCGGTCACACGGCATAATCTGCGCCGTCGTAAGCTGCCCCTGATTAGAATTCCAAGCTCTAACACTAGGTCTCTGTCCAACTCACCTCTCTACCAAGCCATGGGTCTCGTTAACATTATATTAGACCAATACGGAACTCTTGACTTGTTCGCGACCCCTGAGCCTAGATTCGTGGCCGCGGCCGGGCACTGCCAGCCCGGCTAGTATGATAGCTTATACCGTCACGTTATATGGCCAAAATGTACTGAAACGTCACATAAACCGTGACGGTATAAGCCATCATACTAGCCGGGCCGGAGACTATTGTGGCCTCAAGCACCATTATTTAAGTATTGTTATTATTATTCAGTGTTGACATTTATTATAATAATGTAATTCTCTATCAATTAGTATGTTATCTATATGTCATGTCTAGTGTATGCTGTTAGTGACAACATATTGTATGAATAAATAAATAAATAAATATTAGACCGCTTAGACGCTATATATCTGCATGGTGACAGCTGACATTTACCGACCGACCGGGTGTTTGTGTTTGTGTGTGTTTTGGTCTGGTGATGACCAATTTAGCATAGTGTGACCCTACGAAGCTGGCGGGTTCAAATCCCGGTAAGGGCAAATATTTATTTTATTGAGCTCTGAAGCTATTTCGATTATGTAATATTATCTCCAGATATTTATTTATTTATCTGCAATCCCAGTACAATATGATATGATAACGTCAAAAGATAGTTTTATTCAGATAAAAGATTAACGATATACAAAAACATAACTTAATTTGTACGTATTGGGATGACAAATGTCATCGTACCCAAATACCTACCTAATTAGCACTACTTTTTCGCCTTATACATTATTATTATTATTTATTTGTAATGTTAGATCTGTTAGGTATATTATATATTTTATATGAAAAGTTATGTATGTGAATAAGATATATAAGTAGTTAAAGTTATCTAATTATGTATAAAATTCAGTCTTCTACCCTGATTTAAATAAATAAATGAATAAATAACACTTCACTGGTCATCCGTTGGCCCAGTGTGTACCCAGCGTTAGTTTAGAGCACCCTAAAGCACCCAAACACGCATCCGTCTCGCTCTGACCCAGTGCCCGTATTGCGTCATCCCGCTCACGCAAACATAGAAAGTGGCTTTCACTTGTTGTCGCTCAAAATGTGTCAAATGTAATGATTCAACAGGTAAAAAAATACGTTGTGGTTTTGAGTATCGAATGTTAAAAATGACATAAGAAAATTTTATAATAGTACCTACTACTTTCATATTCAAATTTATTTAAGTATACTACTACGATATTTAAGACATTTTTACTAGTTCCGATCATTGTCTCAAACTTTTAAGCGAGTAATAGTACAGGCAAATTACTTTAGAGACGTTTTTGCATCTGTAGTAGTATTTGTATATTTACAGGGACACACATACACGTTGCCGTATACAGACACACGTCAACGTGTGTGTGAGGCTGGCTACAGAGGTCACAACTACAAATGCAAAAACGTCCCGATAATAATTTACCTGTACCTACCTAATGTAATCGTCATATGACATTGACGCTTGTCGAATAGAGGTCCACCTGTATTGTAAGTAGTTCTTTACAAAACCTATTCTTTTTACATGACTTCGCAAAAACGGAGTGTATTATGATTAACAAAATAACTAATCACTATGACATCTTAAGTAGGTACTGAGGTTTGTATCTTACGTTAAAAAGAGTGTTGTGTCCGTATTAACACTCATAGACATTTAAAAAAGGTATAAAGAACAACATTGGCATTTGCCCAGCAGTGAGTCACATAAATAGACAATGAAAAAATCGGCCAAGAGCATGTCGTTGTCGGGCCATGCTCGGTGTAGGGTTCCGTAGTTGCCCAATGAACTTAATTTAGAAAATAACAATATTAAGCAAAAGGGAATACCTTCGCAGTTTCATACGTCTTTTACTAAGAAGGGGATGACTTTTTACGATAACTGAAAAAGAGCTTAACTGATCATGTTTGCTATAGTTTTCGTTGGATTTTTTTCTTAGTTTTTGGACCTTTAGTTCAAAAGTTAGAAGGGGCGGACACAATTATTTTTTCTAATGGATCGATTATTTCCGAAAATATTCACTTTGTCAAATAAGTTTGATGAAGACCTCTATTCATTTTGAAAGACCTATCCAACAACACCTCAAAACATAGGGTAGTAGCAAAAATAAGGGGAGGTACGCCTAAAAAAAAATGATTTTTTAGATTTTATTGTACCACTGTCATGTTTTTTGCCTTGTATATCCATGCCAAATTTTAGCACTAACAATCACAGAGCAAAGCCTTGGACTGACAGATGGACAGACAAACAGCAAGACGGACATGGCGAAACTATAAGTAAGTTGACTACGGAACCCTAAAAAAAAGAACATGTTACAAAATTATGACGTAAGACTTAAGTTGTTGAAGTTGAAAAGATCGAAACTAGATGCTTTGTTTAGAAGTGCTTATTGGGAAAATTATAGATGTGCTTCGTAACTTATTTGAAGTCTAGAGAATATCAGAACAACATACTTGAATTTTAGAGAAGTAAAGTGCACTCTAGTTTCGTGCGTAACCCTAAACCTAACCATATAGAAAGAGTAGAAAGTGAGTATTATCTGTCAAAGACAAAAACTTCATAAATTACCACTGGCGGCAAAGGCACTGGTTTCGCTTGAATGGGTACCATTGGTGCCAAGGGTCTCTGGTAAGGGTCGAAGGTCTGGGTGTTCTGGAGACCAGAGTAAGCTTGTCTATTCCTGAATCCGGTCTCAAGTAGTTCCACTGCCTGTGCAAATAATTGTATACCTACATACAGGGTAAAATAAGAGCTATGCTTGGAGTCTCTCTCAGGGATAAAATACGGAACGAAGTAATCCATCAGAGAACCCAAGTAATCGACATAGCTTTTAAAATTAGCAAACTGAAGTGGCAGTGGGCTGGCCACATCTGTCGTAGAACTGACAACCGCTGGTGTAAGCGTGTCCTGCGGGCGTATGATGGTTGCCATTTTATCACGTATCGTCGTGGATAAGACGCCCGTTACTCTCGCACTCGCATACTTGTCAGAACGTGACGGATGTCTTATCCACGACGATAAGTTATAAAATGGCAACCATCATAGGCCCGCTGGAGTGCAGGCCGCGTCTCGGTAATCGTAGTGTGGGTCGCCCGCCGGCCAGGTAGCGAGACGAGGTATGTCGGAGGGAGGGAAGCGACTGGATGCGCGAAGTGGACAGCACTTTTTGACACGTCTTGGGAGAGGCCTATATTCAGCGGTGGACTACAGTGGGCTGATGATGATGATGATGATGAGGGTAAACTAAAATAGCTATTTGCAAATAAAAAGGTTGACAGTTCGCTTGGGCGAGTTATATTCGAGTTTTTCTTAACGAGCATCGGATTTGTTACCTAGTGTGAGTTCAACACACATTAGGATTTTTAAGTACCTATTTTATTTTATTCAATGCTTGCAATTAGTACCTCCACCTTGCAGAAAACCGCAGCCATGAAAATACTAGTACACGCTCTGTAGGTAAAGTCGGCATAAAAAGTAGCAACCTATATGAAGGTGTCAAAAGCTTGTATTCTCTTATAATAAAGACTTTTGCACTTCTCAAATGCGTAGCTACTTTTGATGTAGACTTTTTTTTTACCACGTCGGTGGCAAAGAAGCGTACGGCCCGCCTGAATGTACATATACTCGTATTCTGTTTAGGTGGTCAGTAAGTTCGCCAGAGCTCCCAAGAATGCGGTATTTTGCGAGTGAGGGACATGCATGTACCTATTAACACAGCTAGGTCATCAAATCAATAAATAATCTCGCAACACGTGACTCCTCAAAAGTTTCAGGAATCCATATGGTACAGTTACCGTTGAATATTAGAGAGGCTGTTGGCTTTTTTGTTCGCCATTTCCGTACAAAAATGCCATACGATTTTGTTTTCAATGCACGTGGTAAATTTCGTAGTTAAGGTTGTATTTACCTTGGCAGCGCCTGCCATCAGCAGCAGCTTCAGTATAAAGAGCGTGACCACTAGCGTCTTGGCTCCGATTAGGGCGGCGACCACCGCCCACGTCCCGGCGGACCCGATGGCCATCGCAAGAGGGATGAGGGCCTGCATCATCTTCTTCATTGGACGGCCGAATGTGCGACCTGGAAATGTGTGGTCATGTTGTAAATACAGGCACACAAGAAGCATTTTTTAATAAGTTTATTTTCAATGGATGACATAAGCTTGTTAATCAGTATAGTTTTGAAATCATTATTATTATTGTCAGTTTTTTTAATTGTATAATTCACGCTTTGACTTGTAAAAGCGCCCTTGTGGCCTATTTGCAGAATATTTTTGATTTTTTATTGATTTCATATAGATTTTGATAGTTGTGTATAGTCCTAGCTCTTAGATATTAAACAATGAAATGTGATTTGAAATGAACATATAACGAGTCAACAGATGTCTTAACGTGACAGACGATCTGAATGACGGAACGATTTAAAAATCTCTTCTGAATCCAGATCAGATCATAGGATGTAGATATCGCATAGTTAGTTAGTCGTAGATAAAAAGCATATAGATGCGCCCCATTTCCACAAAAAACACAACGCTTTAATAAAACAAGAACTAGTAATCGCCTAGGTATTTAATGAGAAGCAGAGGCCCGCAGCTTGGATGTATAGGACCTGAGTACGAATCTACGAATACCGACGTAGAGTGGTATTATATTAAGAAGGAAGTGCTCTTCCTAACGGTGTCTATCGATGTAACGGTTTGTCAAGTGAGCGTTTGTGGGGTTACTAACTTCCACCCACGTTTAGAACAACAAGTTGCTTGAGAATTGACATTGACAAACAAGTTGTCCACTCTCTTGATCAAACCTAAACCAGATAAAAAAAAACAATAAATCAACGTTTATTCACAGATCTTGCTTACTTCTACATACATATATTCTTCATACGAGTACATAGTTTTTTAGCCGCATCGAGTTACTATTTGCAGTCAATAGTAACCACCAGTACTATTTGTTAAAATGATGACCATCCTTTTTACCCACGACGGAACGGAGAAGGTATATGCGTTTAGGGTGAGAGGTTGTTTGTTTGTTTGTTTTTATTAATGATTTATATGTATTTTATTTCCTATTATTTATATTTTGGTAAAATTGTTATAAAATTGATTAATTTACATTATTTTAATCTATTATTAGTTATAAGTTAGTACGTAAGGTAAAACTGTTAGTACTAATAAATAAATAAGTAAACAAATATTCTTTATATTATACATAAATTGTTCTTATTAAAGAACTTGTTCAATCTTGTAAATATATTCCCGTCAGAGTCAGGGCCGCTGCAGATCTTTCATTCTGATTTTGAAAGACACGACAGTGGGGATATCCGTTTGATATGCCGTGGATGTTTTGTATGTCATTTTGAACCCAGCTCAAGATCAGATGGCAGTCGTTTCAGCGTTAACGCTTATATCATCGATTTTTATTGATGCAGGTAATCAATGAAAGCATAAAACGTATCCGAAATTAATCTTTGAAGAAACAAATACGTATTCCGTATGTAATTTTCTGTGATATCACGGATTTTATAACCGATTTCGGCCAAGGCTCGTCGTAAATTGCCGAAAATTGAGGTTATATAAGTTGGAAACTGGACAGATACTTTAATTGATAATTCAAACAATTCAGCAAGCATTTCATTTACTCGTAAGATTAACCTAAGTTACATTTTGGTGCCCTGACCAGGATACTTTAGGCCTTTTGGGGCTACAAGTTACCATACAAAAAATAATATTTGATATGTGTTAACGCGCTTTTGAAAAGCTACGGTAGCCTAGTAGTTCAAGCATGAGGCTGACAAGCGGCGGTCGTGGGTTCAAATCCCGGTTTGTACCAATCAGTTTTTCGACGTTATGTACGGAATATCATTTGATATTTTACCGTAAGTTTTTCGGCGAAGAAAAACATCGTGAGGAAACCTGCATACATCTGCGAAGAAATACAAGGTGTATGTCCTCAACCCGCACTTGGCCTGCGTGGGGACTGCTACCCGTTCCCTCTCAGCTATGAATGAAGGCCTGTGTCCAGCAGTGGGATGTATATAGGATGATGATGAACGCTTTCGAGAGGTTACACGGTTGCCCTGTTATCAGTCTTTAAATGGGACATGACGTCATGAAGTTAATACGTCATTACATTAAAGACTCAATTTTCTCGTAACCTTCACCCGCGCGACACAACAGACATACAAGCAGAACTGGTTTAATTTGGGTCGGTGAACTTTCTCGACGTCTTCTGCTTGAGAGTTCTTGCAGACATTGATATGTGCAGTCGTTTTCGGAAGATAACAATATAGCCATTGGCAAATATTAATGAAATCGTATAGATTTCACGTCAATCGTACACTTTATACAGAATAAGGTACGGTTTTACGTACAAAAGATTCAATGTCGAACTAAACCGATGTACTTGACAGCTTATAGAAGAATTTTCTCTCTATATGTTGTAACGCTTGTCTACTTCAACCAAGTGAAAGTTTAAAAAACGGTACCATTCCCATAATCGTCAGGCCTATGCTATTATGCAATACTTAATCACAGAAATTATAATATGTTCGTACCTATTTCCTTTGCCCATAAGGCCGAATAGGCCCGAAATTTAAATTGCTAATATATATGACATCTTTCGCTATGTTATGTAATTTTACGGCACACGACCACGTGAGAAATGTGGATAACTGGGTATTATGAGTGTAGAATACTTACACTTAGTCATAATGGGCAATTTTGTGAAACGTAATGTTTATTTAGTAACATTGCGCTAAGAATCGTTGATCCCTGTGAGTAGAGTTACGGTATTCAAGACGGTTCTGAAACGGGTGAACCGGTTTTTACTAGGTAAGATCGCTCCATCCTAGACCATAACATCGCTTACCGTCAGGTGACTTGTGGTCAAGCGCAAATCTCTCCTGATTCCTGAGTAAAAAAAAAGGTTTCGTTGTTGACGTTTTCCTCTCTAAATATTATCATAAGGTGTTGTGTTGTTGGAGGTGAGGAAGGCCTGTACGAGCCCAATGCTTAATTAGGAGAGTGAACTGTTTGAAACTCTAGGTCCATGCGTTTCTCGTACCGATATGACTGCTGTCAATTAAGAGGCTGATAAGCGCCAATGACCTTGGCTATGTCTGTCTGCGTCTAGTTGCGTCGGGGTGAAAGAGAAACTATCTCAGAACATAAAAAAAGGGAGAAGTGCCCTTCTTCTTTCTTTCAACGAAAACCAATGTCTCCAGTTTTCTCCCACCAAGTCAAAACACACACATTGAACCGTGTAAAAACAAAAGTTTGGGCGGTGCCGCCGAGTTTACGACATCATGCAAACAAGCGCTGAGATTGGCTTTACGCACCCCTCAAAAATGGCAATGAACACTAGAGGGAGACAAACGTTAAATGATGTTTTATCGACATCGATCTTTAAATTATTATGTTAAGATATTGATGACTATTGAAATAGCCAGTTTAGATGGTGTTCATATAATCACCAAAGTTGTATAACATAGTAAAGCATTATAGCGGTACATACATAAACAAAACACGAATACGAACTGAGAACAGTGAGAACCTTCTTTCTTTTATCGAAATCGGTTAATAAGATCAAGTTGTAAGTTGGTCTGCAGTCTTTCCGAACAAAGTTATGTTTATTAAATATTGATTTGTGAATTTACCTTTGATATGAAATTACTAATTTAACATTCTATTCCTATTTTATCGATGACGCGTAAACTGCAATTTTAACCGGCACCACTATAGAAGGCGGAGCCAAACAGGGGACCAGCGCCTGCGTACTACTAAATAATTCACGCAGCGACAAAAGCTACAGCTATATGCCTATGATACATTGCGCCGTGGCTTAGCACGGTACGGTGTGATTATTGTACAAAACATTCAATGTACAACTCGCAGAAAATATAACGCTTTTTCATATGCTATCATTTACACTACTTTTTGACCATGTCGCGGCGACATGCGCCACGCCCCCGTTTCACATCTATTTCTTTCTATGATCTGAGGAAACTAATATACCTGCTGTACAAGCAGATAATCAGAAATTTAATCATAAAATTAAAAATATTCACCACATGTGTAATATAAATCGTCTATGCTGTAAGTTTGAGTATGTTGGAACTGTGTTTTTAGTTATAGATGTTTCAGTTGAAAAAAACGCCATTAAGATGTTTATTATAAGATCATTTTAAGACGTAGCTCTGCGATATTTTCGATTTAGCTGATTTTCTTAAATCGTGTTTTGCAATCGTCCACACCCTTAGAAATACAATAACAAATGGTTTTTGTTGTATCACCGTTTAAAAATGGCAATTTAGCTTTTTTACTCAGCGTTTTAAAAGAACAGTGATAAATCTCGGTAACTGTATTCTGTTGTATGAGTACTACCGTATGTGACCGGATGTAGGACGTAAATGTATGTATGTTTGTCAACAAAAGTAACCTTAGGCCGACCTCCGAAACTCGGTGAATATTTACTTTACAATTATATCAGCCGGTAACCTTGACGATGTTGGTTTAAAATTTAAATTATTAAAAAGTAGGATAACGACGATGGTTTTAAACACAATAAGAATTTTACTTTTCTTGATGCCACTGGACAACGATTTTTATTCTATGGTACACCTATAGTTTTATTAGAGCACTTTCCCAAAACATTCTCGGAATGTAGAACCTACGTTAGCAATAACAGACTGTGAAACCCATCGTTGCCGTACATTATGAATTTACAGGACGGTCATCATAACTGTCACCATCATAAGGCCTATCCTCATGTATGGCTGTGAAGCTTGGACACTAACTCAAAAAGAAGAAAGGCAAATCCTGGTAAGAGAAAGAAAAATCTTTCGGAAGATCCTGGGGCCTGGGGCCTGTCAAGAGAGATGATGGTACTTGGGCGATCAGAAAGAATGCCGAGATCGAAGAGTTAACATCATTGGCGAGACAAAAGCACACAGACTTCGCTGGTTCGGTCATCTACTG
The DNA here is from genome assembly GCA_905163555.1 of Notocelia uddmanniana. Classification (NCBI taxonomy): domain Eukaryota; kingdom Metazoa; phylum Arthropoda; class Insecta; order Lepidoptera; family Tortricidae; genus Notocelia; species Notocelia uddmanniana. The sequence continues at coordinate 5,623,906 of LR991077.1, forward strand.
AGAATGGGGGAGGATCGAGCCGGCGAGAGGGCTCAATCGGCTAGCTAGATAGGGTATCGCTGGGAGAACAGTGTGGAGGCGGACCTGCGTCGGCTTCAGCTCCACAACTGGCAGGAAGCAGCGCAGGATCGGGAAGGGTGGCGTGATATCGTTTCAGAGGCCAAGATCCTCTTTAGATCACTGAGCTAAAATAGTTCCGAAACTATCGATTACCATTAGTACTTCATGTCACATACGTCGCCTCCGCTCTACCGTGCTACCGAATACTGAGCGGAATTTTTGGTACGACGTCCCCCGGACCGCATTCGCTTCACCAAAAACCGCCAACGCCACGCAACCACGCTGCGACGCGCTCTGTGCGTTTCAAACTTTAACCACGTTGGTCGATTTTGATAATTCGTTTTTTGTTTCAAATTAGATACCGTCAATTTGGTCCCATACGAATTGGGTGAAAGTCTGATGATGGGGTCTAGAAGGAATCGAAAGAATGTAAATTTGATAGGCACGCGTATCACGATTTTGGTACTTTCTTTAGTTAACCATGCATTTTATCGCGTACAAAAATTAATCACCTGAGGTGTGCCCGACGTTTCGAATGTATCGCAACATCCGTGGTCAACAGCTGACTCAACACACACAACACACACACATTCATACACACATACATTCGAAACGTCGGGCACACCTCAGGTGATTAATTTTTGTACGCGATTAAGTCCCGTTTACCAATAATAATGTGTAAAAATCGTGCAAGTTTAAATCAATATAACCATGCATTTGCTCTCAGAAACCACAAATTTGGTGAACCGGAAGTGGTGATGATGACCAAATATGATATATGGAACTCCTCAATGATATAAGCACTTCACAGATTCCGATGAAATCTCGTTAACGTAGCAACTAATGCCCGTCAAAATACACATTTTGAAGCGGAACTTATGATGAGGAACAGAAGGTGAGTATGGGTTCCCTGGGGAATCGACGGATCTCCTCAAATATTATCGGCCCATATAAAGTGACTTGGCTAGTTTCTGTAGTAACCACCTCATTTGCTATTGGAAAGCAGTACAGTCGACTACAAATAGATCAACCCACCCAAAGTAAAAAAAAAACCGGCCAAGTGCGAGTCGGACTCGCGCACGAAGGGTTACGTACCAGAAAAAAAAACGTCAACAACTACTCTGTTGTATGGGAGCCCCCCTTATTTATTATTATTATTTTGATTTTAGTATTTGTTGTTGTAGCCACAATAAAACTATTACGGTTCTTGAGATCTAAGCTCGGCGAGTGGTAGCCATGAAAAATGGCTAAAATATCACGTTTTTTGTATGGGAGCCCCCTTAATTATTATTATTATTTTGTTTTTAGTAGTTGTTGTTATAGTGGCAACAGAAATACACAATCTGTGAAAATTTCAACTGTCTAGCTATTACGGTTCTTGAGATACAGCCTGGTGACAGACGGACGGACGGACGGACAGCGAAGTCTTAGTAATAGGGTCCCGTTACGTCCCGGTCCGGAACCCTAAAAATCGGTCGATATATTTGTAGTCGCCTGTTCATGTAGTGAAGTGGGAAGGATATGTGCACATCTCATGTGTTTCGCATGGTGAAGTACAAAATTGAAGTCGGTTTGTTTTGGTTATAAATTATCTCATCTCATTTGGATTTTCCTTATAATCGTCATCATAAATTAGCACTTGCCAGTGGCGTAATCGCAATTCCGCAAATATACATCGCATTTGTTGAGAAAAATAAGTACTATAAATACCTCAACTGGAACAGGCATTGCCTGCCTCGTGTTACTAAACGGCTTCACTCACGCTTTGCTAACACCAGTTTGGCGGGCAATCTCTTCCTTACCGGCCTTTGTATTATTGTATTGTATATATAATATTAAAAATTTAAAAAATATTAAATATTAGGGGACATATTTTACACAAATCAAACTAGTCCCACGGTAAGCTCAATAAGGCTTGTGTTATGGGTACTAGACGACGATATATTTAGTATGTATATACTTAAATACATAGAAAACATCCAAGTCTCAGGAACAAATGTCTCTGCTCACCACAGAAACAAATGCCCTTACCGGGAATCGAACCCGGGACCTCTAGCTTCGGAGGCAATGACACTACCAACTAGGCTAAACAGGCCGACGACGATACTGAAACTGTTTCTTGTTTTATTTTTACCAAACGGGATTTTATTTACCGTCATGGTCGTCATCGTGGTGTTGACGACCATTTTAACCTAGTTAATTGGGTTATACACATATATAGGTCATATCACTCGTGTGCCTGTCTGTCCGTCTGTCTGTCACAGCTAATTTGCTCCTTTCGGAGACTTAGCACTGGACCGATTGAGTTGAAATTTGGTACACATACGAATATGTAAGTTGGTCACCCAAAGATGGACGCGTAGCTAAAACAATAGTTATTTGTTATACAAATTCTAAAATAGAATCCTGAGCGTACCGAGTGTTTCAACACACGAGAAGTAAAATACAACTTTGCACCCGTGTGTAACACAAAACTTTTCTCCTCACTATAGCGAGGAAAGTGCAACATGCAAAAAAACACAGTTCCCCAGGCATGATTTACATTACTGGAATCACTGATATTTTTACGATATTATAACAAAAAACTCTGGAAGTTATGTATAATATTTACGTGAGTTGGAGTCGGTGACAATGACAAGTTGTGTATATTTTAGTTGACATTGACAATGATGACATTTCTGACGTTCTGCGTTTTGAAATTGCATCGACTCAACTTGTGCGCTTACAATTATCCTCAATATCATTATTAAAAAAATGTTAGTTATAGAATTTTAAGGTTTACGCCTTAAATCATTAAATAAAGCTAAATTTGGTATTTTTTATTAAATTCTCAAATCATTTATTTAATGATAATTGATATCAAACGAACCTTTATTAGGAGCGTTTTACGTTTTGTTATCTGTCAAAAGCTACTCAAACACGCTCCAAGGTCAAATTACTTTCCCCACTTGTGGATAAAATGCGTTTTTACCCGCTTGTTTCAAAGGATAAAAGACGGCTTTCCGAGCTAGTGAGGGGAAATAGTTATTTGTTATACAAGGGTGCAAAGTTGTATTTTACCCGCGAGTGTGGAATTGAAACACGAGCCAGCGAAAGGATTCTATAGTTGAACTACGAGCGAAGCGAGTGGTTCTAAAATAGAATCCTGAGCGTAGCGAGTGTTTTAACACACGAGAAGTAAAATACAACTTTGCACCCGTGTGTAACACAAAACTTTTCTCCTCACTATAGCGAGGAAAGTGCATCATGCAAAAAAACACAGTTCCACAGGCATGATTTTCATTACTGGAATCACTGATATTTTTACGATATTATAACAAAAAACTCTGGAAAATGTGTATAATATTTACGTGTGTCAGAGTCGGTGACAATGACAAGTTGTGTATATTTTAGTTGACATTGACAATGATGACATTTCTGACGTTCTGCGTTTTGAAATTGCATCGACTCAACTTGTGCGCTTACAATTATACTCAATATCATTATAAAAAAAATGTTAGTTATAGAATTTTAAGGTTCATTATAAAACAAATGTTACTTATAGAGTTTGACTTAATTCATTAAATAAAACTAAATTTGGTATTTTTTATACAATTCTCAAATCATTTATTTAATGATAATTGATATCAAACGAACCATTATTAGGAGCGTTTTACGTTTTGTTATCTGTCAAAAGCTACTCAAACACGCTCCAAGGTCAAATTACTTTCCCCACTTGTGGATGAAATGCGTTTTTACCCGCTTGTTTCGGCTTTCCGAGCTAGTGAGGGGAAAATACTATTGTACTATTCTGTGATGCCGTGGCGGTATAAGCGGCTGGCGTTTTTTATACATTTGAGAGGCCATGCGTACCCGACTCATCGACGCTTTTTCCATACATATTATATTTTCATATACATACTTATCTATCTATATAAGTATGTATATCGTTGCCTAGTACCCATAGTACAAGCTTCGATTAGTTTGGGACTAGGTCGATTTGTGTAAGATTGTCCACAAAAAATTATTTATTTTTACGTGATTATATGAAAATATTATGTAGATATAATATCTACATATTTAAACTTGCTGTGCTCATTATCTTGTCATTATATCTGAATAATAGAACAATTAGTTTTAATATAATATGATCACTTTTATTCCCCCTTTTAATAAGAGTAATCAACTCTAATGACCATCTCTTTTCCTCATCAAAGTCTTTGACCGAAAGAAAACGCCTTGGTCAATAACATTTAAAAAAAACGAAAGCGTTTGTCTATGCGTCTCATCACGCTATCCCGCAATTAACGTAACTTGAACCCAATTACTTATACAACACGTTCGAAGTCGTAATTGCCGTTTTAAGATTTTTTATCACGCAAGATGAGTGATTATAATTAGGCATTTTCGCTTTCTATTCTACGAAGTAATTTGATTACTTAGTCTTGAGGTGGTTTATGTAATAGTTTTCTATTATTTCATCCGCATTTGTGGTTTAGTATTTCAAAAACAACGAGATAATTTTCCTGTTATGTCGATATCTCAGTCCATTTAATTATGTAGCTTACACGTGTCAACTTAAATCGCAATATCATTAAATACAAGGAAACGCGCAGTTTTATTTTATGCAGATTTTGTTTCAAATTTTCCTGTCCGAATTTTTTAAGGATAACTGAGAAGAGCGGCAGAAACTTTTTAAAATACGTTTAATTATATTTAAAATACGTTGAAACTCATTTTCAACGATGACTCAAAAAATTCCCAGACAGGTCAAATATAACGTGACTTTGTGCCGACACTTTGTCTGCGTCCTACCTCCCATCGACCAGCAGGCGTGCCGGAGCCGCGGCAGACGCTCGGGAACGGCTTAAGGCCACCAAATACGAGTGTCTCGGCACCCAATACGAGTTCGCTGCATTCGGTGTCGAGACTCTCGGCTCGTGTGGCAAAGGCGCGCGTGGACTCCACAGAATGCTCAGCAAAAGTTTGCGGGAGGCAACAGGCGATCCTCGTGCGGGCAGTTTTAATATTTTAGAGTAATTCCTATTTTATTTCACATGTTTTTCTGAATAAATATATTTTTAATTATAGATTTAAAAAAAATACGTGACTAGAATTAAAATCGATTGTCATAATAACCGATTATAATTGATGATGCCTACATAATTAGATACATAGATTGTCTGTTATGTTTTCCTCAACTGCTGTGGATCCTAATACCGATTTAGAAATGATGACAGATCTCAAACGACGGACCCAACAATTAAAAAACATTTTTTTCAATACGAAATTCTGCACTAATCTGATATCATCAACATCATCATGTCAGCCGAAAGACGTCCACTGCTGGACATAGGCCTCCCCTAAATCTGATAGACATAAATATAATATCAATTGAATCAGGGTAAATTGAATTGTTATAAATACCCAATAAACTTTGTACCGAGTCCCTATATTGTACGGCCATGGTAATGCCCGGCCACAAGAATGTCCGGCCCAGTAATCCGCGTCCAATCTTCATGGATTACTGGGCTGTGCATTATTTGGCCGAGCATTATCGCTCTGAGCAAACTTGGTCCGGGGCAATATTTGGAAGCCACTTTTGTTCGGGCCGATAATGCGCGGCCCAGTAATCCCCGTCCAAAACAGTGGACGCCGATTACTGGGCTGGACATTCCTGGGCCGCGCAATATCATTCTGAACAAATTTGGTCCGGGGCAAGAATTGGAAGCCACTTTTGTTCGGACCGATAATGCCCGACCCTGTAATTAGCGTCCATCCATAGACAATATAAACTTAGTAGGGTAGTTAGAAACTAGGCGAGACGACGGAGCCCCGCTTCGCGGGACTCCTATTTCTGGGCTGTTTGCCCTTCGGGCATCTGAAGCTACCTAACGAACCTAACCTACCTACTTTTTGACTTAGTGTTAGATTCATCCTAGTAACTATTTGTTTTCTGTGGAAAGTGGACGCCAATTACTGGGTTGGACATTACTGGCCGTGCATTATAGGTCTGAGCAATTTTGGTCCGGGGCAGTAATCGGAAGCCAGTTTTGTTCGGGCCGATAATGCTCGGCCCGAGAATCCGCGTCCAAAGCAATGGACGCCGATTACTGGGCTGGACATTACTGTGCCGTGCATTATAGGTCTGAGCAATCTTGGCCCGGGGCGACAATCGGAAGAATCCGCGTCCAAAAAAGTGGATGCGTATTCTCGGGCTGGACATTATTTGGTCGTGTATTCCTGGTTGCCTCTGTACCGGGTGATTATATAAGTAGGTATCTATTTTTGTAACTCGCCGGTCATTGATTATTTTTTAAGGTTCCGTAGTCATTAGTCAACTAGCCCTTATAGTTTCGCCATGTCCCTCTGTCTGTCTGTCCGAGGCTTTGGTCTGGGATTTATAGTAAAGCTGCAATTTGGCATGGATATATGTATAAATCAATGAATCTGACAAAGTGATAATATAATAAAATTAAAAAAAAATAAGGGTACCTCCTACACGTAAAGTGGAGATGTTTTTTTTTGCTTCAACCCTATGGTGTGGGGAGTTGTTGGATAGTTATTTCAAAATGAGTACAGATCTTTATCAAACATTTTTTGATAAAGTAAATATATCCGGAAATAATATAGAAAATCATGAAATATAAGCTTAATAAAGACAATGAAAACATTAGCGGACATGATCAGTTTTTGTGTTATCGTAAAAAATCTTCCCATCTTAGTAAAAGACGTTTGAAACGCTGCGAAGGTATTCCCTTTTGATTGTTATTATTTGTTATGTTTAATTAAGTTCATTGGGGAACTACGGAACCCAACACTGAGCATGGCCCGACATGCTCTTGGCCGATAGTGGCCGGGACGGGACGGGACGGGGGGGGGGGGGTTTATATGGGAGAGCGATAATTAAGCCTCTCCCGAAATAATTGAATAGCATTTAATTATCTAAGGCAATTTCTCTACGCAAATGAAGTCGCGCATTAATAGATATTCCTTAATGATAATGAATATAATCATTAGGTGAGTAAACTAATTTTGTATTTAAATAGTAATGTCTCCAACGATTTTTTTTAAATTCTAAGATAAAGGAAATGCGCAACATCTTTCAATTTTTCTTATTTATTTGAAAATTAGGTAAATAAGTACATTACCAATTTTTGTTTCAATGCTGTACGCAAACACATTAATGGCGCGTTATTTTTAAGATTCCGTTTACTGTAAGTATTTCTCATTATGTTTTTGACTAGCTAAAGCTTTAAAATGGACTCCGTGTCGAGTTTTCCCCAAGGGATTACAGTATGAGGTTATTGAATGAGCTCCATGCCGCCAACGAACACGTGACACCCGAAGAGTACCATGCTTTCGTGAGCCGACCACTTACTATCAGATGGGACGTACGCTTATTTGCCGCTATCGTGGACCTACCCACATTTTGTCCCATTTTCTTACTGATTAAGTACATGTCTTTGTAGCAGGGAGGTTTGTACAAAATAAACAATATGTGGTCTTGTCTGCCTCTGTATGACTTCACTACGTTAATTAAAGTTGTCCTGATGAGAATTGACGAAAACACATACGTCTCTTATATACAAACATAGTAATGGCAGAATATTTAACTTTTTGAAAAGCGTAACATAACTGTCATGCCATTTGACGATACTTATAGCCCTTATACACCTTTTTTGTATTTTAAATACTCTTTCAACCTCTACAGAGTTGCCCCACAATGTTTTGCCGTAAGCTAGTACTGATGACACATAACCATGGTAAGCTAATAGTGCAGCTTCTTTGGAAACGGTTTGTCTCAGTCATTTAAGTTTTTAAAACAATTGAAATGAACTTAATACTAGCTATCCGTAGCTTTATTTAACATAAAGTGATTCCAACACTAACTAACCTTATTTCGACTTCCGATTTTCTTCATAATTCCCAAAAGTAAAACTATGACAGTATAAGTATTACTTGTTATGTCATTTTCCGGAACCACATTTATTTTCTTGTATATCGGCGGCAGTTTAGACTTGTATCTTTTACGCAATTTATTATAATTAAGAATGCTGAAGAAATCACACCGGAAATGACTGAGAAAGATACTGAAAAAAACTTACCGACTGAAGTGTTATCCTCAGCAGCTTTAGTCCTTAAATCCTCAGCAGTTTTAGTGCTTAAATCCTCAGCAACCACCGATTTATAATTATAAACTTCACTTTGGTTTAACTTATAAGTATTTTCGTGACTAACTACATTTTTGGTGCTATTTAAATTACTACTTCCTTCTAATTCACTAAATTCTAAACCGGGACATAGATTACAGAACAATAACACCCAAATTAATGTCATTCTGGCATCCAATTTTAGCAAAATGTGAAAACACGGGATAAACCACTTAATAATCTCTCTTAAATCCATTTTGTAATTTAATTTACGAATTCACTTTAATAATAGTCGCATTCGTATATTTTTAAATAGAAAAAAATACGCAATCGTCGTTTCCCGCCAAAAGTCGCGATCGAACTGACAGCGCGGCCAAAATGGCGTTCCATTTCTTCTTTCACTGATCGCTACACAAGGCATAGACTATCGGAGACATAACTTTCGCTTTTTTCTTTGGCGCGCATATCCGGGCCACTACGTTTTTGTTTAAAGTGCAGGAAAATCGCACATTATCGTTGTAATGCGTTGTGTATTTAACATAAATGTGGAAGGTAGAAAGTTTGACTTAGTTTCGTTTTACGTTTGAATATTCAAGACTATTGTTTCTGAAAGTATTTCGTCATGTTGTTAACATTAACATACTATGTGCCTGCCTAATAAGTTACTTGTACGTGATTTAGCAGTTTACACACGAGGTTAGGTGGAATGGGATGAATTTTAACTTAACAGTTTATTTTGCTAAAATGCCAAAGATAACCTTTCGATGTTCTATCCATGGAGATGCCTAAAACTGTTTTCAGTCGGTCCTGCATTGCAGTCCTGCAATTAGCTTCCGTAGATATGACACTATACTCATCATAATAATGTACAATACCATAAAAGCATTCCATGTAAAAAAGAGGCCAAGTCGAAACTCTTTCACCGTAAAAAGTTGTGAGATATTTCGTAGTACCAAGTCTCTGGCATTCTTATTATTTTTTATTGCATTTATGGATTTTTGCATACCTAAAACTATGAAGTATTGCCTGATAGCCAAGTCACAAAATTTTATTCAAAAAAAAAGGGTGACCGCTTTCACTGAGCACTCCCGTGCTATAGAAGGCGTGTTAAGCCGTTGATCCGGTCTATGACAGCAATCGTTAAATCGGGCGGCTTGAGAACTTCTAACAGTCAAATTGCGCACTCACTTGACAAGCTTCATCCCCTAATCCCAATAAGGTCTAGTTCCCCCCCTTGGATTGAAAGGTCAGATAGCAGTTGTTCCGTAAAAACTAGTGCCTACGCCAATTATTGGGACTACGCAGAGGACCCGGGCATTATTCAGGATGCAACTGTATTGGGGGGATAACGCTAGGATTATTGCTATTCTTATAGGTACTTAATTTATAATCAACAAATAGTATATTTTACAAACACGACCATTTGTGGCTGCGTTATTGTTATTTAATCTAGTTTTTACCAAGTTGCGGTTAACCGATTGCTATTGAGGTTGAGACGTTTTTAATGCATTGCTAAGCCGAGTTAGAGCCCTTAGGGCGATCCGAGAACTTCTAACAGTCAAGTTGCCCACTCACTGGACAAGGGGGGTCGAAGTTGCACCACGTCCGTAGGGCACCACACCTTTACCACAAACGTGGTGGTGCTAAAAGTGTAACAAACTGGCAACCGTACTGTCTTCTCGAAGATCTCACGGTTCGAAATAATTGCCATACGACATATAAATAAATAATAAATGCATTCCTATCACGATACCTTTTATCATTGGTATAAAGGCCAATCCGATTGCAGCGGCAGTCTCTTTGGAAGCCTGACAGAGTACTGGCACCATGTTAAAATATTTAAGTGTTAGTCTAGCGTGACTATACGAGTACCTACATATAAAAGGTACAGTGACAGTCCAGCGCTAGCGCACGCCACACATTGGAGCCAGCAGCGTCAGAGGGGTCTTTACCTATAGTCAACTCGAGGTGACTTACAAAAATGCATTTAAAAATAATTTATACCAAAGAAACGACTCCAATTTTGTACTTGCTTTGCCACAATTTGTGGTTTTCGTGAGCCAATGCTTGGTTACCTACAGAAAAAACCGAAATCGGCATATGCGTGCCTATCAAATTCGAGGAGTTCCCTCGATTAATCCTAGATCCCATCATCAGACCTTCACCAAATTTATAGGGGACCAATACTTGCTTTGCTTTGAAACAAAAAAAGAATTATCAAAATCGGCCAACGTGGTCAAGAGTTATCGGGGAACATACATACACATACATATGTTCGTAATAAAGTAAAGTTCGTATGAAGTCGGTAATAAAATGTTTCGGTTATAGCTTGATTGATGATTGATTGCAATGTTAATTAAAAGAAAATAAATTTGATTTATTGCATAGTTCGTTTTAAATTTAATTTTTCATATACATTATTGGGACGAATTAAAAAACAGAAAAACTTGATTTAAAAAAAAAACTATCACAGATTGGGCTAGGACATGTACCTAGGGTTCAAACTCTTCCTAATAGTCCAGTTTACCACCTCCTAAAGTGCCTACATCGTTATTACGAACACCCTGTATGAATCTTCAGAACGTTAGGTATATCTCAAGATGTATCCGGCACGCATCGTCACTTGCGCGCCGGTGCGAGTACAGTTACTTGCTTACATTACGTTGACCGCCACAGAATAAGACAGCCACATTACTTTGAATTAAACGCCCATACAGGGAATCGATCGAAGACTTACGTTTCGAGTCTCGTGAACTCGTGATGGAATGCTGAATCCCATATTATAAATAAATATTAGAAGAAATATTTTTACACTAATCGAATTAGTTACACAGTAAGCTCAAAGTCTTGTCTTATGGTTATTAGACGACGATATTATCATCATCATCATCATCATGTCAGCCGAAAGACGCCCACTGCTGGACATAGGCCTCCCACAAAGACTTCCACGACGATATATTTAATAGATAGATACGAGTATGTACTTAAATATATAGTAAACATCCAAGTCTCGGGAAAAAAATGATTTTGCTCACCACTGAAGCAACTGCGCTTACCGGGATACGAACCCGGGACCTCTTTGTAGACAGTGTCACTACCAACTAGGCTAAACAGGCCGACAAATAATATATTTAATATGTATGTATTAAATAATTTTTAAAACAATATTGTATACATTTCCTAAATAGCTTCGGAATTGTATACATTTCCTAGGAGTTGTATACAATTGCTAGATTTCATACATTTCCGGAGACATATATAATAATCAAATCACCAAATCTTAGGATTAGGTAAATGTCAAGGCGGATTTTGAGACTTCTAGGATACAACCAGGAGAACGCTAGGAGGATTACGACATAATAATGATTTTTTAATCGTATGACACAATAACAGAATACCTATTTTTAAATTAAGCCTAAGTTTCGTCAGCCATAATAAAGCTTTGTCGCTCAGGGTGATTATTTACTGTACTGATTAATTAAAATCATCTTCACGTCGAAATTAAATACAATAGAATTATATAAACAAGTATTGTTTTTAGGGTTCCGTTTTTCGGAAGGAAATAACGGAAACCTTATAGGATCACTTTGTTGTCCGTCCGTCTCTCTGTCTGCTGTCAAGACCCTTTTTCTCAGGAACGCGTGACGGTATCAAGCTGGAATTTATATCAACCACTCGAGACTACTGTCCCTTGGAGCAGTGAAAAAATCAAACTTGTAAGCCAACGCAATCAAAAGATACATCCGTTTATGCCGCAAATTTCCGCAAATTTTCGACATTCGCAAGGCAATCAAAACCTACAGGAACTCAGAATCTTGAAATTTGGTACGAAGCAACGTCTTATAGCACAGATAAAGGAAAAATAGCGAAAGTCGTAAATTTTTAGTTACATCATATAATAAAAATATTTTTTTACGGAACCCTCGGTGCGCGATTCCGAGTCGCACTTGGCTGGTTTATTTTATACCACGTCGGTGGCAAACAAGGGTATGGCCTGCCTGATGGTAAGCGGTCACCGCAGCCTATGGATATCTGCAACTCCAGGGGTTTCACAGGCGCGTTGCCGACCCTTTAAAAATTTATACACTCCTTTCTTGAAGAATCCCATACTATAGTTCCTCGGGAAAAACTCTGAGCTAACATAATGATATGTATATGAATATGCTCATTAGTGGAAACTGTTTTGGCTTATGTATATTTTTAAATGTAATTAATTGTATGAGTTATTTTTCGCTGTTTATTTCCCATTACCAAAAAAAAGTCAAACACGAAGTTGAACCCTATAGAAAGAAATTAATAGTAGGTTGATATCGCACTGCACGCCGTGACTGATATTTCCATCGTAGGCGTTGAACCCATGGTGCGATTATTTGCGTCGTTGGCTTCCAAAAAGTTAACCAAGAACATCTTGAGGTGCTGCGTGTTATCGTGCCTCCTACGGCGCCAATAACGTCTATAGGTGTTATGGCGTATGTACGTTGTCAAAGTTACCTCGTGCTTTACATTCAACCTCTGGAAAATGAGTTGGCATGTAGGTATCACTGCCGTACATGAAGAATGGCGTCCAAAGGGTTGACCCCACTGAAATGTGACACGCAATAATAAATTTTCATTCCATCGGCCTGTTTAGCCTAGTTGGTAGTGTCACTGCCTCCGAAGCTAGAGGTCCCGGGTTCGAATCCCGGTAAAGGCATTTGTTTCTGTGGTGAACAGAGACATTTGTTCCTGAGACTTGGATGTTTTCTATGTATTTAAGTATATATCTATTAAATATATTGTCGCCTAGTACCCATAACACAAGCCTTATTGAGCTTACTATGGGACTAGTTCGATTTGTGTAAAAATTGTCCCCTAATATTTATTTATTTATTTATTTTATTACCTATATGTGTGTCACGGACGTCCGGTGTATACATGGCCGCGGACCGTCGAGAGTGAGCTGCGAGCCGTCGCCTCGGTCTGAGCTAAAGCGAGGCCAGGAGGCGTATGATGGTTGCCATTTTATCACTTATCGTCGTGGAAAAGATATTCGTCACGCTCTGACAAGTATGCGAGTGCGAGTGTGACGGGCGTCTTATCCACGACGATAAGTGATAAAATAGCAAAAATCATACGGCGCGATTTATCGAAAGCCCTTTGCACCTCCGGGTGCCTTAGGACAGCCAAAACAACAACCCAAACGTGCCATGCTACCTATTTTTAGATTTCATTTTCAACGGTTTGATTCAGTGGCCACGCTGCTTTACTCTGTGAAGATGACCGCTACCCACTAAGAAGACAACACGTTTGCATCAACATGCACGTTGTATACATATTACAATTACAAATGCGAAAGTAACTCTCGTCTGTCAATCTGTCTGACTGTCTGCTTCTTTTCGCGCTTAGACCTTAGACAGCTGGACCGATTTTGGTTAAAAATTAGTGCTAATCCTGTTCAAAACTGTTTTCATAAATGTTACCTTATTGCAAGCACTAGGAACTTGATAATATCGTAAAATAGTGATCAGTGAGAAAGAAGCACCGGGTTATATCGGGGATATAAATTATATTAAGTGGATACATCTCACGTTACCCATACTTAAGGTACGATACGATACGAATACATGTTTTTTATTTATTTTTTATTCTTTAATTTTTACTTGGGGGTTTTAGCAAATGCTACGCCACCCCCGTAATAGATACGAATACTCTTTATTGCACACCTCACACAAATAAAACATTTAGGCTGGGTTGCACCAAACCGCCTGTAATCGTAAGCGGTGTTCGTTAAAATCTGAATGTATAGAAAGTTTGACAAGTTTCTATGGGATGACAGCTGTCGGCGCCATATTTAACGTTGATCGGTCTGTGATCGTAAGTTGGTGCAATCCAGCCTAAGTACAAACAGAAAATAAAAACAGTAATATGTAGGTAGAGGTAGACAACAGTGGGGCTAGTATGATCGCTTATATGTCGGACATATAGCATTCGTCCCTCTCGCACTTACATACTTGACAGTACGGGACGAATGCTATATGTCCGACATATAAGCGATCATACTAGCCCCTCAGGCGGTCTTATCGCTAAAGAGCGATTTCTTCCAGACAACGAAGGTATTTTCTCAAACATGCAATGAAATATTGATCTTATGTTCCTTATACTCGTAATAGGCTGCGAAGTATGACGTTTCAGGTGCGGCTAGGACAAGAGGTCTTTAATGAAATTTCATACAAATTTTGCAGGCCTAGGCCGGCAGTCCTCTTTTTTAATTTCCATTCCACTTAAATTTGTGGCACAGGCATCATGACATTCTGCCACTATGCGTATTAAAAATAAAATGTTGATTTTTTTGTTGTCAATTTCATTGCATGTTTGAGAAAATACATACCTCGGCAGGAAATATGGGGTTGCCCGCCTCAGACCTATCCGTCTATATTGTCTTCGGCCGACAACCCCTTTCGTCCCGGCCTCTGTAGTAAGTAATGTACTATTATTTTCTTCAATAAATATAAAAAACGCGAGTTGGAAGGTCCGAACGAAATTGCTCCCGTAAAAACTAGTGCCTACGCCAATTCTTGGATTATGTAGCGGACCCCGGGCTTCCTTCAGGATGCAACTGTACTGAGTTACGCTAGAAGGATTATGATGATGCTGTACCAAGCATGTCTCGCTCCGTAGCACGCTGAACGACTCTGTAGTAATAATGGCGCGCGTCAAATCGTTTTAAAAAGTAAAGGACCCGGTCTTGCTATATACACCTTAATAGTATCATTCGCAAGTATCGAAACCAAAGCCCGAGATATAACGGTCCTGTGGCCTACATGCGATCAGCAACCTGTTTGTGACATAACAGACAAACGGCTAAGTGGCGCTGATACAATCAGCATCAAGAGTAGCTAAAGTCGAGTCCAGAATTAGGCGAACTAACTTGACAATTCATTGTACACTAATGTTGCCACGGTTTGCTGTTAATATCGATCTATAAAAAGTCTAGTTAGTCATTATTATTGTGTTTGGAATCAAACTAATAATTTTACTAAGCAAAATAATAATAATAAAAATTGATAGGAATTAAAAATACATCGAACATCATTTTGGAGTTTGGACATCGTTAAGGACGCTGTCCGCCATTTTTTTTGTTGACAGTTCGGACCATTGGCCAAACAAAGCAGGCCATTCGGCTTTCGACAATACTTACACGACAATTACTTGATAAAATATAAATAAAATCAGATTTATAGAAGACACAAGGTTATATCGACATATTTGTGTCGACTTAAACCTATCACTATTTATTTTTTCCTATGTCTGGCAACATTCTCGGCTGTCAAGTTAGTTCGCCTAATTTTGGACCGGTGTGAAGTTAGCGGCTATAGTTAGCGGCCGCCTATAACCCGACCAGATCAAGAAGTCAATATTTTATAATAGTCGATACTTTTGAAAAAAAGGTCTAAGAACACAGCAAAGCTACATAGGACATTAAAAACTTCAAGATAAAATACATAAATATTACGCTGATCGAAAATTTACACGAAATAAATTTGGCCGCTAACTTTTCAACATATCGGCCGAAATCGATTATATTAAATACCTCAATTTTTCGTTAGATAAATGGACGGTTAAGGAAATACTGAAACATGATAAGTACAGCAAGTATACAGCTTGTATGGTGCAGAAAGTTGGAAGTGGTACTCGCTGGTTTACTGGGTCAAAGGGGGTCACCAAGGAAATCCTACCTGTTTCTCAAATCACTCGCGGTTTTCATAGATTTTCGACATGAACGACGGCAAGCAAGGGATTTTGGACATCTAAATCAGTTAAGCCACAAACCAAGCTATCATTTTATACATATTCCAGAGTGATACTCGATCGTTTAGATAGATCGACTCAGACGAGAACACAAGAGAAAAAAATATGAAAATAAATTGATATTTCGTTCATTGTTACTAAGTTAAACGGCAGGCAAGAAGGTTTTGATACATATTACGTACATCTTAACTGTCAAGCTGTATGTGACAGAAATTTGAAAGTGGTACTCGGTCGTTTACTGGGTCAAAAGGGGGGGAGACCAAGGAAATCCTACCTGATTCTCAAACCACTCGCGGTTTTCACAGATTATGAACTTGAAAGACGGCAAGCAAGGGATTTTGGACATCTAAATGAGTTAGGCCACAAATAAAGCTATCATAACATATATATTCCAGAGTGATACTCGGACGTTTAGATGGATCGACTCAGACATGAACACACGACAATTTTTTTTTTTAAATTAATTTATATTTTCTTCATTATCACTAAGTTAAACGGCAGGGAAGAAGATTTTGAAACCTATTACGTACAGCTAAACTATCAAGCTGTATGTGGCAAAACTATAAAAGTGATACTGGGTCGTTTACTGGGTCAAATGGGGTCAGCAACTAAATTCTGCATGTTTCTCAGAATACTCGCGGTTTTCATAGAGTATTGACATGAAAGACGGCAAGCAAGGGATTTTGGGCATCAGAATCGTTCAGATCGCAGAGAAATCTATCATATTATATACATTCCAGAGTGATACTCGATCGTTTAGATGAATCGCCTCAGACGAGAACACAAGGGATAAGAATTTTTAAATTAATTGATATTCCGTTCTATCACTTAGTTAAACGGATGACAAGAAGGTTTTGATACAAATTGCGTACAGCTAAACTATCAAGCTGTATGTGGCAGAAATTTGAAAGTGGTACTCGAACGTCAACTGGGTCAAAGGGGGTCACCAAGGAAATCCTACCTGTTTCTCAAATCACTCGCGGTTTTCATAGATTTTCGACATGAACGACGGCAAGCAAGGGATTTTGGACATCTAAATCGTGTAAGCCACATACTAAGCTTTCATTTTATACATATTCCAGAGTGATACTCTATCGTTTAGATAGATCGACTCAGACGAGAACACACGACAAAATAATTTTTACAATTAATTTATATTTTCTTAATTATCACTAAGTTAAACGGCAGGGAGGAAGATTTTGAAACCTATTACGTACAGCAAAACTATCAAGCTGTATGTGGCAAAACTATAAAAGTGATACTCGGTCGTTTACTGGGTCAAATGGGGTCAGCAAGTAAATTCTGCATGTTTCTCAGGACACTCGCGGTTTTCATAGAGTATTGACATGAAAGACGGCAAGCAAGGGATTTCGGGCATCAGAATCGTTCAGATCGCAGAGAAATCTATCATATTATATACATTCCAGAGTGATACTCGATCGTTTAGATGAATCGACTCAGACGAGAACACAAGGGATAAGAATTTTTAAATTAATTGATATTCCGTTCATTATCACTTAGTTAAACGAATGACAAGAACGTTTTGATACAAATTGCGTACAGCTCAACTATAAAGCTGTATGTGGCAGAAATTTGAAAGTGGTACTCGAACGTCAACTGGGTCAAAGGGGGTCACCAAGGAAATCCTACCTGTTTCTCAAATCACTCGCGGTTTTCATAGATTTTCGACATGAACGACGGCAAGCAAGGGATTTTTGACATCTAAATCAGTTAAGCCACATACTAAGCTATCATTTTATACATATTCCAGAGTGATACTCGATCGTTTAGATAGATTGACTCAGACGAGAACACAAGAGAAAATAATTTTGTAAATAAATTAATATTTCGTTCATTGTTACTGAGTTAAACGGCAGGCAAGAAGGTTTTGATACGTATTACGTACATTTTAACTGTCAACCTAGATGTGGCAGAAATTTAAAATTGGTACTCGGTCGTTTACTGGGCAAAGCGGGTCACCAAGGAATTCCTACCTGTTTTTCAAACTACTCGCAATTTTCATTGATTATCGACATGAAAGACGGCAAGCAAGGGATTTTAGGCATCTAAATCAGTTAAGCCACAAACCAAGCTTTCATTACATACACATTCTAGAGTGATACTCGATCGGTTAGATGTATCGACTCAGACGAGAACACAAAGATAATATTTTTTTTTAATTAATTGATGTTTCGTTTATTATCACTAAGTAAAACGGCAGGAAAGAAGGTTTTGATACGTATTACGTACAGCTAAACTGTAAACCTAGATGTGGCTTAATTTTGAAAGTGGTACTAGGTCGTTTACTGGGTCAAAAGGGGGGGGGGGGGGGGAGACCAAGGAAATCCTACCTGATTCTCAAACCAATCGCGGTTTTCATAGATTCTGGACTTCAAAGACGGCAAGCAAGGGATTTTGGACATCTAGATCAATTCATCCACAAACCAAGCTATCGTTACATACATATTCCAGAGTGATACTCGATCGTTTAGATGGATCGAGTCAGACGCGAACACAAGGGAAGGAAATTTTAAAAATTAGTTGATATTTCGTTTATTATCACTAAGTAAAACGGCAGGCAAGAAGGTTTTGATACGTATTACGTTCAGCTTAACTGGTAAACTAGATGTGGCAGAAATATAAAAGTGGTACTCGGTCGTTTACTGGGCAAAGGGGGTCACCAAGGAATTCCTACCTGTTTTTCAAACTACTAGCAATTTTCATTGATTATCGACATGAAAGACGGCAAGCAATGGGTTTTAGGCATCTAAGTCAGTTAAGCCACAAACCAAGCTATCATTACATACACATTCTAGAGTGATACTCGATTGTTTAGATGTATCGACTCAGACGAGAACACAAAGAAAACATTTTTTTTTAATTAATTGTTGTTTCGTTTATTATCACTAAGTAAAACGGCAGGCAAGAAGGATTTGATACGTATTACGTACAGCTAAACTGTCAACCTAGATGTGGCTTAAATTTGAAAGTGGTACTAGGTCGTTTACTGGGTCAAAAGGGGGGGGGGGGGACCAAGGAAATCCTACCTGATTCTCAAACCAATCGCGGTTTTCATAGATTCTGGACTTCAAAGACGGCAAGCAAGGGATTTTGGACATCTAAATGAGTTAGGCCACAAATTAAGCTATCATAACATATATATTCCAGTGTGATACTCGAGCGTTTAGATGGATTGACTCAGATGAGAACACACGACAAAATAATTTTTAAAATTAATTTATATATTCTTAATTATCACTAAGTTAAACGGCAGGGAAGAAGATTTTAAAACCTATTACGTACAGCTAAACTATCAAGCTGTATGTGGCAAAACTATAAAAGTGATACTCGGTCGTTTACTGGGTCAAATGGGGTCAGCAAGTAAATTCTGCATGTTTCTCAGGACACTCGCGGTTTTCATAGAGTATTGACATGAAAGACGGCAAGCAAGGGATTTCGGGCATCAGAATCGTTCAGATCGCAGAGAAATCTATCATATTATATACATTCCAGAGTTATACTCGATCGTTTAGATGAATCAGCTCAGACGAGAACACAAGGGATAAGAATTTTTAAATTAATTGATATTCCGTTCATTATCACTTAGTTAAACGAATGACAAGAACGTTTTGATACAAATTGCGTACAGCTTAACTATCAAGCTGTATGTGGCAGAAATTTGAAAGTGGTACTCGAACGTCAACTGGGTCAAAGGGGGTCACCACGGAAATCCTACCTGTTTCTCAAATCACTCGCGGTTTTCATAGATTTTCGACATGAACGACGGCAAGCAAGGGATTTTTGACATCTAAATCAGTTAAGCCACATACTAAGCTATCATTTTATACATATTCCAGAGTGATACTCGATCGTTTAGATAGATTGACTCAGACGAGAACACAAGAGAATATAATTTTGTAAATAAATTGATATTTCGTTCATTGTTACTGAGTTAAACGGCAGGCAAGAAGGTTTTGATACGTATTACGTACATTTTAACTGTCAACCTAGATGTGGCCGAAATTTAAAAGTGGTACTCGGTCGTTTACTGGGCAAAGCGGGTCACCAAGGAATTCCTACCTGTTTTTCAAACTACTCGCAATTTTCATTGATTATCGACATGAAAGACGGCAAGCAAGGGATTTTAGGCATCTAAATCAGTTAAGCCACAAACCAAGCTTTCATTACATACACATTCTAGAGTGATACTCGATCGTTTAGATGTATCGACTCAGACGAGAACACAAAGATATTTTTTTTTTTAATTAATTGATGTTTCGTTTATTATCACTAAGTAAAACGGCAGGAAAGAAGGTTTTGATACGTATTACGTACAGCTTAACTGTCAACCTAGATGTGGCTTAATTTTGAAAGTGGTACTAGGTCGTTTACTGGGTCAAAAGGTGGAGGGGGGGAGACCAAGGAAATCCTACCTGATTCTCAAACCAATCGCGGTTTTCATAGATTCTGGACTTCAAAGACGGCAAGCAAGGGATTTTGGACATCTAGATCAATTCATCCACAAACCAAGCTATCGTAACATACATATTCCAGAGTGATACTCGATCGTTTAGATGGATCGAGTCAGACGCGAACACAAGGGAAGGAAATTTTAAAAATTAGTTGATATTTCGTTTATTATCACTAAGTAAAACGGCAGGCAAGAAGGTTTTGATACGTATTACGTACAGCTTAACTGGTAAACTAGATGTGGCAAAAATATAAAAGTGGTACTCGGTCGTTTACTGGGCAAAGGGGGTCACCAAGGAATTCCTACCTGTTTTTCAAACTACTCGCAATTTTCATTGATTATCGACATGAAAGACGGCAAGCAAGGGATTTTAGGCATCTAAATCAGTTAAGCCACAGACCAAGCTTTCATTACATACACATTCTAGAGTGATACTCGATCGTTTAGATGTATCGACTCAGACGAGAACACAAGAGAAAATAATATGAAAATAAATTGATATTTCGTTCATTGTTACTAAGTTAAACGGCAGGCAAGAAGGTTTTGATACATATTACGTACATCTTAACTGTCAAGCTGTATGTGAAAGAAATTTGAAAGTGGTACTCGGTTGTTTACTGGGTCAAAAGGGGGGAAGACCAAGGAAATCCTACCTGATTCTTAAACCACTCGCGGTTTTCATAGATTATGGACTTGAAAGACGGCAAGCAAGGGATTTTGGACATCTAAATGAGTTAGGCCACAAATTAAGCTATCATAACGTATATATTCCAGAGTGATACTCGGACGTTTAGATGGATCGACTCAGACGAGAACACACGAAAAAATAATTTTTTTTTATATTTTCTTCATTATCACTAAGTTAAACGGCAGGGAAGAAGATTTTGAAACCTATTACGTACAGCTAAACTATCAAGCTGTATGTGGCAAAACTATAAAAGTGATACTCGGTCGTTTACTGGGTCAAATGGGGTCAGCAACTAAATTCTGCATGTTTCTCAGAATACTCGCGGTTTTCATAGAGTATTGACAAGAAAGACGGCAAGCAAGGGATTTTGGGCATCAGAATCGTTCAGATCGCAGAGAAATCTATCATATTATATACATTCCAGAGTGATACTCGATCGTTTAGATGAATCGCCTCAGACGAGAACACAAGGGATAAGAATTTTTAAATTAATTGATATTCCGTTCATTATCACTTAGTTAAACGGATGACAAGAAGGTTTTGATACAAATTACGTACAGCTAAACTATCAAGCTGTATGTGGCAGAAATTTGAAAGTGGTACTCGAACGTCAACTAGGTCAAAGGGGGTCACCAAGGAAATCCTACCTGTTTCTCAAATCACTCGCGGTTTTCATAGATTTTCGACATGAACGACGGCAAGCAAGGGATTTTGGACATCTAAATCGGTTAAGCCACATACTAAGCTTTCATTTTATACATATTCCAGAGTGATACTCTATCGTTTAGATAGATCGACTCAGACGAGAACACACGACAAAATAATTTTTAAAATTAATTTATAATTTCTTAATTATCACTAAGTTAAACGGCAGGGAGGAAGATTTTGAAACCTATTACGTACAGCTAAACTACCAAGCTGTATTTGGCAAAACTATAAAAGTGATACTCGGTCGTTTACTGGGTCAAATGGGGTCAGCAAGTAAATTCTGCATGTTTCTCAGGACACTCGCGGTTTTCATAGAGTATTGTCATGAAAGACGGCAAGCAAGGGATTTTAGGCATCTAAATCAGTTAAGCCACAAACCAATCTTTCATTACATACACATTCTAGAGTGATACTCGATCGTTTAGATGGATCGACTCCGACGAGAACACAAAGAAAACATTTTTTTAAAATTAATTGTTGTTTCGTTTATTATCACTAAGTAAAACGGCGGGCAAGAAGGATTTGATACGTATTACGTACAGCTTAACTGTCAACCTAGATGTGGCTTAATTTTGAAAGTGGTACTAGTTCGTTTACTGGGTCAAAAGGGGGGGAGACCAAGGAAATCCTACCTGATTCTTAAACCACTCGCGGTTTTCATAGATTATGGACTTGAAAGACGGCAAGCAAGGGATTTTGGACATCTAAATGAGTTAGGCCACAAATTAAGCTATCATAACGTATATATTCCAGAGTGATACTCGGACGTTTAGATGGATCGACTCAGACGAGAACACACGAAAAAATAATTTTTTTTTATATTTTCTTCATTATCACTAAGTTAAACGGCAGGGAAGAAGATTTTGAAACCTATTACGTACAGCTAAACTATCAAGCTGTATGTGGCAAAACTATAAAAGTGATACTCGGTCGTTTACTGGGTCAATTGGGGTCAGCAACTAAATTCTGCATGTTTCTCAGAATACTCGCGGTTTTCATAGAGTATTGACAAGAAAGACGGCAAGCAAGGGATTTTGGGCATCAGAATCGTTCAGATCGCAGAGAAATCTATCATATTATATACATTCCAGAGTGATACTCGATCGTTTAGATGAATCGCCTCAGACGAGAACACAAGGGATAAGAATTTTTAAATTAATTGATATTCCGTTCATTATCACTTAGTTAAACGGATGACAAGAAGGTTTTGATACAAATTACGTACAGCTAAACTATCAAGCTGTATGTGGCAGAAATTTGAAAGTGGTACTCGAACGTCAACTGGGTCAAAGGGGGTCACCAAGGAAATCCTACCTGTTTCTCAAATCACTCGCGGTTTTCATAGATTTTCGACATGAACGACGGCAAGCAAGGGATTTTGGACATCTAAATCGGTTAAGCCACATACTAAGCTTTCATTTTATACATATTCCAGAGTGATACTCTATCGTTTAGATAGATCGACTCAGACGAGAACACACGACAAAATAATTTTTAAAATTAATTTATAATTTCTTAATTATCACTAAGTTAAACGGCAGGGAGGAAGATTTTGAAACCTATTACGTACAGCTAAACTACCCAGCTGTATTTGGCAAAACTATAAAAGTGATACTCGGTCGTTTACTGGGTCAAATGGGGTCAGCAAGTAAATTCTGCATGTTTCTCAGGACACTCGCGGTTTTCATAGAGTATTGTCATGAAAGACGGCAAGCAAGGGATTTTAGGCATCTAAATCAGTTAAGCCACAAACCAATCTTTCATTACATACACATTCTAGAGTGATACTCGATCGTTTAGATGGATCGACTCCGACGAGAACACAAAGAAAACATTTTTTTAAAATTAATTGTTGTTTCGTTTATTATCACTAAGTAAAACGGCGGGCAAGAAGGATTTGATACGTATTACGTACAGCTTAACTGTCAACCTAGATGTGGCTTAATTTTGAAAGTGGTACTAGTTCGTTTACTGGGTCAAAAGGGGGGGAGACCAAGGAAATCCTATCTGATTCTCAAACCAATCGCGGTTTTCATAGATTCTGGACTTCAAAGACGGCAAGCAAGGGATTTTGGACATCTAAATGAGTTAGGCCACAAATTAGGCTATCATAGCATATATATTCCAGTGTGATACTCGAGCGTTTAGATGGATTGACTCAGACGAGAACTCACGACAAAATAATTTTTAGAATTAATTTATATATTCTTAATTATCACTAAGTTAAACGGCAGGGAAGAAGATTTTAAAAACTATTACGTACAGCTAAACTATTAAGCTGTATGTGGCAAAACTACAAAAGTGATACTCGGTCGTTTACTGGGTCAAATGGGATCAGCAAGTAAATTCTGCATGTTTCTCAGGACACTCGCGGTTTTCATAGAGTATTGACATGAAAGACGGCAAGCAAGGGATTTCGGGCATCAGAATCGTTCAGATCGCAGAGAAATCTATCATATTATATACATTCCAGAGTGATACTCGATCGTTTAGATGAATCGACTCAGACGAGAACACAAGGGATAAGAATTTTTAAATTAATTGATATTCCGTTCATTATCACTTAGTTAAACGAATGACAAGAACGTTTTGATACAAATTGCGTACAGCTTAACTATAAAGCTGTATGTGGCAGAAATTTAAAAGTGGTACTTGAACGTCAACTGGGTCAAAGGGGGTCACCACGGAAATCCTACCTGTTTCTCAAATCACTCGCGGTTTTCATAGATTTTCGACATGAAAGACGGCAAGCAAGGGATTTTTGACATCTAAATCAGTTAAGCCACATACTAAGCTATCATTTTATACATATTCCAGAGTGATACTCGATCGTTTAGATAGATTGACTCAGACGAGAACACAAGAGAAAATAATTTTGTAAATAAATTGATATTTCGTTCATTGTTACTGAGTTAAACGGCAGGCAAGAAGGTTTTGATACGTATTACGTACATTTTAACTGTCAACCTAGATGTGGCAGAAATTTAAAAGTGGTACTCGGTCGTTTACTGGGCAAAGCGGGTCACCAAGGAATTCCTACCTGTTTTTCAAACTACTCGCAATTTTCATTGATTATCGACATGAAAGACGGCAAGCAAGGGATTTTAGGTATCTAAATCAGTTAAGCCACAAACCAAGCTTTCATTACATACACATTCTAGAGTGATACTCGATCGTTTAGATGTATCGACTCAGACGAGAACACAAAGATAATATATTTTTTTAATTAATTGATGTTTCGTTTATTATCACTAAGTAAAACGGCAGGAAAGAAGGTTTTGATACGTATTACGTACAGCTAAACTGTCAACCTAGATGTGGCTTAATTTTAAAAGTGGTACTAGGTCGTTTACTGGGTCAAAAGGTGGAGGGGGGGAGACCAAGGAAATCCTACCTGATTCTCAAACCAATCGCGGTTTTCATAGATTCTGGACTTCAAAGACGGCAAGCAAGGGATTTTGGACATCTAGATCAATTCATCCACAAACCAAGCTATCGTAACATACATATTCCAGAGTGATACTCGATCGTTTAGATGGATCGAGTCAGACGTGAACACAAGGGAAGGAAATTTTAAAAATTAGTTGATATTTCGTTTATTATCACTAAGTAAAACGGCAGGCAAGAAGGTTTTGATACGTATTACGTACAGCTTAACTGGTAAACTAGATGTGGCAGAAATATAAAAGTGGTACTCGGTCGTTTACTGGGCAAAGGGGGTCACCAAGGAATTCCTACCTGTTTTTCAAACTACTCGCAATTTTCATTGATTATCGACATGAAAGACGGCAAGCAAGGGATTTTAGGCATCTAAATCAGTTAAGCCACAAACCAAGCTTTCATTACATACACATTCTAGAGTGATACTCGATCGTTTAGATGTATCGACTCAGACGAGAACACAAAGATAATATATTTTTTTAATTAATTGATGTTTCGTTTATTATCACTAAGTAAAACAACAGGAAAGAAGGTTTTGATACGTATTACGTACAGCTAAACTGTCAACCTAGATGTGGCTTAATTTTGAAAGTGGTACTAGGTCGTTTACTGGGTCAAAAGGTGGAGGGGGGGAGACCAAGGAAATCCTACCTGATTCTCAAACCAATCGCGGTTTTCATAGATTCTGGACTTCAAAGACGGCAAGCAAGGGATTTTGGACATCTAGATCAATTCATCCACAAACCAAGCTATCGTAACATACATATTCCAGAGTGATACTCGATCGTTTAGATGGATCGAGTCAGACGCGAACACAAGGGAAGGAAATTTTAAAAATTAGTTGATATTTCGTTTATTATCACTAAGTAAAACGGCAGGCAAGCAGGTTTTGACACATATTACGTACAGCTTAACTGTTAACCTAGATGTGGCAGAAATATAAAAATGGTACTCGGTCGTTTACTGGGCCAAGGGGGTCACCAAGGAATTCCTACCTGTTTTTCAAACTACTCGCAATTTTCATTGATTATCGACATGAAAGACGGCAAGCAAGGGGTTTTAGGCATCTAAGTCAGTTAAGCCACAAACCAAGCTTTCATTACATACACATTCTAGAGTGATACTCGATCGTTTAGATGTATCGACTCAGACGAGAACACAAAGAAAACATTTTTTTTAATTAATTGTTGTTTCGTTTATTATCACTAAGTAAAACGGAAGGCAAGAAGGTTTTGATACATATTACGTACAGCTAAACTGTTAACCTAGATGTGGCAGAAATATAAAAGTGGTACTCGGTCGTTTACTGGGCAAAGGGGGTCACCAAGGAATTCCTACCTGTTTTTCAAACTACTCGCAATTTTCATTCATTATCGACATGAAAGACGGCAAGCAAGGGATTTTAGGCGACTAAGTCAGTTAAGCCACAAACCAAGCTTTCATTACACATTCTAGAGTGATACTCGATCGTTTAGATGTATCGACTCAACGAGAACACAAAGAAAAAATTTTTTTAAAATAAATTTTTGTTTCGTTTATTATCACTAAGTAAACCGGCAGGCAAGAAGGATTTGATACATATTACGTACAGCTAAACTGTCAACCTCGATGTGGCTTAATTTTGAAAGTGGTACTAGGTCGTTTACTGGGTCAAAAGGGGGGGAGACCAAGGAAATCCTACCTGATTCTCAAACCAATCGCGGTTTTCATAGATTCTGGACTTCAAAGACGGCAAGCAAAAGATTTTGGACATCTAGATCAATTCATCCACAAACCAAGCTATCGTAACAAACATATTCCAGAGTGATACTCGATCGTTTAGACAGATCGAGTCAGATGCAAGCACAAGGGAAGGAAATTTTAAAACTTAGTTGATATTTCGTTTATTATCACTAAGTAAAACGGCAGGCAAGAAGGTTTTGATACATATTACGTACAGCTAAACTGTTAACCTAGATGTGGCAGAAATTTAAAAGTGGTACTCGGTCGTTTACTGGGCAAAGGGGGTCACTAAGGAATTCCTACCTGTTTTTCAAACTACTCGCAGTTTTCATTGATTATCGACATGAAAGACGGCAAGCAAAGGATTTTAGGCATCTAAATCAGTTAAACCACAAACCAAGCTTTCATTACATACACATTCCAGAGTGATACTTGATCGTTTAGATGAATCAACTCAGACGAGAACACAAGGGATAAGAATTTTTAAATTAATTGATATTCCGTTCATTATCACTTAGTTAAACGAATGACAAGAAGGTTTTGATACAAATTGCGTACAGCTCAACTATCAAGCTGTATGTGGCAGAAATTTGAAAGTGGTACTCGAACGTCAACTGGGTCAAAGAAATCACCAAGAAAATCCTACCTGTTTCTCAAATCACTCGCGGTTTTCATAGATTTTCGACATGAAAGACGGCAAGCAAGGGATTTTTGACATCTAAATCAGTTAAGCCACATACTAAGCTATCATTTTATACATATTCCAGAGTGATACTCGATCGTTTAGATAGATTGACTCAGACGAGAACACAAGAGAAAATAATTTTGTAAATAAATTGATATTTCGTTCATTGTTACTGAGTTAAACGGCAGGCAAGAAGGTTTTGATGCGTATAACGTACATTTTAACTGTCAACCTAGATGTGGCAGAAATTTAAAAGTGGTACTCGGTCGTTTACTGGGCAAAGCGGGTCACCAAGGAATTCCTACCTGTTTTTCAAACTACTCGCAATTTTCATTGATTATCGACATGAAAGACGGCAAGCAAGGGATTTTAGGCATCTAAATCAGTTAAGCCACAAACCAAGCTTTCATTACATACACATTCTAGAGTGATACTCGATCGTTTAGATGTATCGACTCAGACGAGAACACAAAGATAACATTTTATTTTAATTAATTGTTGTTTCGTTTATTATCACTAAGTAAAACGGCAGGCAAGAAGGATTTGATACGTATTACGTACAGCTAAACTGTCAACCTAGATGTGGCTTAATTTTGAAAGTGGTACTAGGTCGTTTACGGGGTCAAAAAGGGGGGAGAAAAAAAATATTTTCTTTGTGTTCTCGTCTGAGCCGATACATCTAAACGATCGAGTATCACTCTAGAATGTGTATGTAATGAAAGCTTGGTTTGTGGCTTAACTGATTAAGATGCCTAAAATCCCTTGCTTGCCGTCTTTCATGTCGATAATCAATGAAAATTGCGAGTAGTTTGAAAAACAGGTAGGAATTCCTTAGTGACCACCTTTGCCCAGTAAACGACCTAGTACCACTTTTAAATTTCTGCCACATCTAGGTTAACAGTTTAGCTGTACGTAATTTGTATCAAAACCTTCTTGCCTGCCGTTTTACTTAGTGATAATAAACGAAATATCAACTAATTTTTAAAATTTCCTTCTCTTGTGTTCGCGTCTGACTCGATCCATCTAAACGATCGAGTATCACTCTGGAATATGTATGTTACGATAGCTTGGTTTGTGGATGAATTGATCTAGATGTCCAAAATCCCTTGCTTGCAGTCTTTGAAGTCCAGAATCTATGAAAACCGCGATTGGTTTGAGAATCAGGTAGGATTTCCTTGGTCTCCCCCCCTTTTGACCCAGTAAACGACCTAGTACCACTTTCAAAATTAAGCCACATCTAGGTTGACAGTTTAGCTGTACGTAATACGTATCAAATCCTTCTTGCCTGCCGTTTTACTGAGTGATAATAAACGAAACAACAATTAATTAAAAAAAATGTTATCTTTGTGTTCTCGTCTGAGTCGATACATCTAAACGATCGAGTATCACTCTAGAATGTGTATGTAATGAAAGCTTGGTCTGTGGCTTAACTGATTTAGATGCCTAAAATCCCTTGCTTGCCGTCTTTCATGTCGATAATCAATGAAAATTCCGAGTAGTTTGAAAAACAGGTAGGAAAAATTCCGAGTAGTTTGAAAAACAGGTAGGAATTCCTTGGTGACCCCCTTTGCTCAGTAAACGACCGAGTACCACTTTTAAATTTCTGCCACATCTAGGTTGACAGTTAAAATGTACGTAATACGTATCAAAACCTTCTTGCCTGCCGTTTAACTCAGTAACAATGAACGAAATATCAATTTATTTACAAAATTATTTTCTCTTGTGTTCTCGTCTGAGTCAATCTATCTAAACGATCGAGTATCACTCTGGAATATGTATAAAATGATAGCTTAGTATGTGGCTTAACTGATTTAGATGTCCAAAATCCTTTGCTTGCCGTCGTTCATGTCGAAACTCTATGAAAACCGCGAGTGATTTGAGAAACAGGTAGGATTTCTTTGGTGACCCCCTTTGACCCAGTTGACGTTCGAGTACCACTTTCAAATTTCTGCCACATACATCTTGATAGTTGAGCTGTACGCAATTTGTATCAAAATCTTCTTGTCATTCGTTTAACTAAGTGATAATGAACGGAATATCAATTAATTTAAAAATTCTTATTCCTTGTGTTCTCGTCTGAGTCGATTCATCTAAACGATCGAGTATCACTCTGGAATGTATATAATTTGATAGATTTCTCTGCGATCTGAACGATTCTGATGCCCGAAATTCCTTGCTTGCCGTCTTTCATGTCAATACTCTATGAAAACCGCGAGTGTCCTGAGAAACATGCAGAATTTACTTGCTAACCCCATTTGACCCAGTAAACGACCGAGTATCACTTTTATAGTTTTGCCACATACAGCTTGATAGTTTAGCTGTACGTAGTAGGTTTCAAAATCTTCTTCCCTGCCGTTTATTTTAGTGATAATTAAGAAAATATAAATTAATTTTAAAAATTATTTTGTCGTGTGTTCTCGTCTGAGTCAATCCATCTAAACGCTCGAGTATCACACTGGAATATATATGTTATGATAGCTTAATTTGTGGCCTAACTCATTTAGATGTCCAAAATCCCTTGCTTGCCGTCTTTGAAGTCCAGAATCTATGAAAACCGCGATTGGTTTAAGAAACAGGTAGGATTTCCTTGGTCGCCCCCCCCTTTTGACCCAGTAAACGACCTAGTACCACTTTTAAAATTAAGCCACATCTAAGTTGACAGTTTAGCTGTACGTAATATGTATCAAATCCTTCTTGCCTGCCGTATTACTTAGTGATAATAAACGAAACAACAATTAATTAAAAAAAAATGTTTTCTTTGTGTTCTCGTCTGAGACGATACATCTAAACGATCGAGTATCACTCTAGAATGTGTATGTAATGAAAGCTTGGTTTGTGGCTTAACTGATTTAGATGCCTAAAATCCCTTGCTTGCCGTTTTTCATGTCGATAATCAATGAAAATTGCGAGTAGTTTGAAAAACAGGTAGGAATTCCTTGGTGACCCGCTTTGCCCAGTAAACGACCGAGTACCACTTTAAAATTTCCGCCACATCTAGGTTGACAGTTAACATGTACGTTATACGTATCAAAACCTTCTTGCCTGCCGTTTAACTCAGTAACAATAAACGAAATATCAATTTATTTACAAAATTATTTTCTCTTGTGTTCTCGTCTGAGTCAATCTATCTAAACGATCCCCTTAGGTCGCATGGTCCGATTGACTAGTCCGATCAATCGGAATACGAATATTTTTTTTTCCTGTTGGCTCGATTGATCGGACTATAAAGACTTCTCAAATCCTGTCAGCCCTATCACTCTGGAATATGTATAAAATGATAGCTTAGTATGTAGCTTAACTGATTAAGATGTCAAAAATCCCTTGCTTGCCGTCGTTCATGTCGAAAATTTATGAAAACCGCGAGTGATTTGAGAAACAGGTAGGATTTCCTTGGTGACCCCCTTTGACCCAGTTGACGTTCGAGTACCACTTTCAAATTTCTGCCACATACAGCTTGATAGTTGAGCTGTACGCAATTTGTATCAAAACGTTCTTGTCATTCGTTTAACTAAGTGATAATGATCGGAATATCAATTAATTTAAAAATTCTTATCCCTTGTGTTCTCATCTGAGTCGATTCATCTAAACGATCGAGTATCACTCTGTAATGTTAATAATATGATAGATTTCTCTGCGATCTGAACGATTCTGATGCCCGAAATCCCTTGCTTGCCGTCTTTCATGTCAATACTCTATGAAAACCGCGAGTGTCCTGAGAAACATGCAGAATTTACTTGCTGATCCCATTTGACCCAGTAAACGACCGAGTATCACTTTTATAGTTTTGCCACATACAGCTTGATAGTTTAGCTGTACGTAATAGGTTTCAAAATCTTCTTCCCTGCCGTTTAACTTAGTGATAATTAAGAATATATAAATTAATTTTAAAAATTATTTTGTCGTGTGTTCTCGTCTGAGTCAATCCATCTAAACGCTCGAGTATCACACTGGAATATATATGTTATGATAGCCTAATTTGTGGCCTAACTCATTTAGATGTCCAAAATCCCTTGCTTGCCGTTTTTGAAGTCCAGAATCTATGAAGACCGCGATTGGTTTGAGAATCAGGTAGGATTTCCTTGGTCTCCCCCCCCCTTTTGACCCAGTAAACGAACTAGTACCACTTTCAAAATTAAGCCACATCTAGGTTGACAGTTAAGCTGTACGTAATACGTATCAAATCCTTCTTGCCCGCCGTTTTACTTAGTAATAATAAACGAAACAACAATTAATTTTAAGAAAAATGTTTTCTTTGTGTTCTCGTCGGAGTCGATCCATCTAAACGATCGAGTATCACTCTAGAATGTGTATGTAATGAAAGCTTGGTTTGTGGCTTAACTGATTTAGATGCCTAAAATCCCTTGCTTGCCGTCTTTCATGTCAATACTCTATGAAAACCGCGAGTGTCCTGAGAAACATGCAGAATTTACTTGCTGACCCCATTTGACCCAGTAAACGACCGAGTATCACTTTTATAGTTTTGCCACATACAGCTTGATAGTTTAGCTGTACGTAATAGGTTTCAAAATCTTCTTCCCTGCCGTTTAACTTAGTGATAATTAAGAAAATATAAATTAATTTTAAAAATTATTTTGTCGTGTGTTCTCGTCTGAGTCGATCTATCTAAACGATAGAGTATCACTCTGGAATATGTATAAAATGAAAGCTTAGTATGTGGCTTAACCGATTTAGATGTCCAAAATCCCTTGCTTGCCGTCGTTCATGTCGAAAATCTATGAAAACCGCGAGTGATTTGAGAAACAGGTAGGATT
Organism: Notocelia uddmanniana; assembly: GCA_905163555.1. Classification (NCBI taxonomy): domain Eukaryota; kingdom Metazoa; phylum Arthropoda; class Insecta; order Lepidoptera; family Tortricidae; genus Notocelia; species Notocelia uddmanniana. Next base: position 5,656,373 of record LR991077.1, read on the forward strand.
TCCTTGGTGACCCCCTTTGACCCAGTTGACGTTCGAGTACCACTTTCAAATTTCTGCCACATACAGCTTGATAGTTGAGCTGTACGCAATTTGTATCAAAACCTTCTTGTCATCCGTTTAACTAAGTGATAATGAACGGAATATCAATTAATTTAAAAATTCTTATCCCTTGTGTTCTCGTCTGAGGCGATTCATCTAAACGATCGAGTATCACTCTGGAATGTATATAATATGATAGATTTCTCTGCAATCTGAACGATTCTGATGCCCGAAATCCCTTGCTTGCCGTCTTTCATGTCAATACTCTATGAAAACCGCGAGTGTCCTGAGAAACATGCAGAATTTACTTGCTGATCCCATTTGACCCAGTAAACGACCGAGTATCACTTTTATAGTTTTGCCACATACAGCTTGATAGTTTAGCTGTACGTAATAGGTTTCAAAATCTTCTTCCCTGCCGTTTAACTTAGTGATAATTAAGAATATATAAATTAATTTTAAAAATTATTTTGTCGTGTGTTCTCGTCTGAGTCAATCCATCTAAACGCTCGAGTATCACACTGGAATATATATGTTATGATAGCTTAATTTGTGGCCTAACTCATTTAGATGTCCAAAATCCCTTGCTTGCCGTCTTTGAAGTCCAGAATCTATAAAAACCGCGATTGGTTTGAGAATCAGGTAGGATTTCCTTGGTCTCCCCCCCTTTTGACCCAGTAAACGAACTAGTACCACTTTCAAAATTAAGCCACATCTAGGTTGACAGTTAAGCTGTACGTAATACGTATCAAATCCTTCTTGCCCGCCGTTTTACTTAGTAATAATAAACGAAACAACAATTAATTTTAAGAAAAATGTTTTCTTTGTGTTCTCGTCGGAGTCGATCCATCTAAACGATCGAGTATCACTCTAGAATGTGTATGTAATGAAAGCTTGGTTTGTGGCTTAACTGATTTAGATGCCTAAAATCCCTTGCTTGCCGTCTTTCATGTCAATACTCTATGAAAACCGCGAGTGTCCTGAGAAACATGCAGAATTTACTTGCTGACCCCATTTGACCCAGTAAACGACCGAGTATCACTTTTATAGTTTTGCCACATACAGCTTGATAGTTTAGCTGTACGTAATAGGTTTCAAAATCTTCTTCCCTGCCGTTTAACTTAGTGATAATTAAGAAAATATAAATTAATTTTAAAAATTATTTTGTCGTGTGTTCTCGTCTGAGTCGATCTATCTAAACGATAGAGTATCACTCTGGAATATGTATAAAATGAAAGCTTAGTATGTGGCTTAACCGATTTAGATGTCCAAAATCCCTTGCTTGCCGTCGTTCATGTCGAAAATCTATGAAAACCGCGAGTGATTTGAGAAACAGGTAGGATTTCCTTGGTGACCCCCTTTGACCCAGTTGACGTTCGAGTACCACTTTCAAATTTCTGCCACATACAGCTTGATAGTTGAGCTGTACGCAATTTGTATCAAAACCTTCTTGTCATCCGTTTAACTAAGTGATAATGAACGGAATATCAATTAATTTAAAAATTCTTATCCCTTGTGTTCTCGTCTGAGGCGATTCATCTAAACGATCGAGTATCACTCTGGAATGTATATAATATGATAGATTTCTCTGCAATCTGAACGATTCTGATGCCCGAAATCCCTTGCTTGCCGTCTTTCATGTCAATACTCTATGAAAACCGCGAGTGTCCTGAGAAACATGCAGAATTTACTTGCTGATCCCATTTGACCCAGTAAACGATCGAGTATCACTTTATAGTTTTGCCACATACAGCTTGATAGTTTAGCTGTACGTAATAGGTTTCAAAATCTTCTTCCCTGCCGTTTAACTTAGTGATAATTAAGAATATATAAATTAATTTTAAAAATTATTTTGTCGTGTGTTCTCGTCTGAGTCAATCCATCTAAACGCTCGAGTATCACACTGGAATATATATGTTATGATAGCTTAATTTGTGGCCTAACTCATTTAGATGTCCAAAATCCCTTGCTTGCCGTCTTTGAAGTCCAGAATCTATGAAAACCGCGATTGGTTTGAGAATCAGGTAGGATTTCCTTGGTCTCCCCCCCTTTTGACCCAGTAAACGAACTAGTACCACTTTCAAAATTAAGCCACATCTAGGTTGACAGTTAAGCTGTACGTAATACGTATCAAATCCTTCTTGCCCGCCGTTTTACTTAGTAATAATAAACGAAACAACAATTAATTTTAAGAAAAATGTTTTCTTTGTGTTCTCGTCGGAGTCGATCCATCTAAACGATCGAGTATCACTCTAGAATGTGTATGTAATGAAAGCTTGGTTTGTGGCTTAACTGATTTAGATGCCTAAAATCCCTTGCTTGCCGTCTTTCATGTCAATACTCTATGAAAACCGCGAGTGTCCTGAGAAACATGCAGAATTTACTTGCTGACCCCATTTGACCCAGTAAACGACCGAGTATCACTTTTATAGTTTTGCCACATACAGCTTGATAGTTTAGCTGTACGTAATAGGTTTCAAAATCTTCTTCCCTGCCGTTTAACTTAGTGATAATTAAGAAAATATAAATTAATTTTAAAAATTATTTTGTCGTGTGTTCTCGTCTGAGTCGATCTATCTAAACGATAGAGTATCACTCTGGAATATGTATAAAATGAAAGCTTAGTATGTGGCTTAACCGATTTAGATGTCCAAAATCCCTTGCTTGCCGTCGTTCATGTCGAAAATCTATGAAAACCGCGAGTGATTTGAGAAACAGGTAGGATTTCCTTGGTGACCCCCTTTGACCCAGTTGACGTTCGAGTACCACTTTCAAATTTCTGCCACATACAGCTTGATAGTTTAGCTGTACGCAATTTGTATCAAAACCTTCTTGTCATCCGTTTAACTAAGTGATAATGAACGGAATATCAATTAATTTAAAAATTCTTATCCCTTGTGTTCTCGTCTGAGGCGATTCATCTAAACGATCGAGTATCACTCTGGAATGTATATAATATGATAGATTTCTCTGCGATCTGAACGATTCTGATGCCCGAAATCCCTTGCTTGCCGTCTTTCATGTCAATACTCTATGAAAACCGCGAGTGTCCTGAGAAACATGCAGAATTTACTTGCTGATCCCATTTGACCCAGTAAACGACCGAGTATCACTTTAATAGTTTTGCCACATACAGCTTGATAGTTTAGCTGTACGTAATAGGTTTCAAAATCTTCTTCCTTGCCGTTTAACTTAGTGATAATTAAGAATATATAAATTAATTTTAAAAATTATTTTGTCGTGTGTTCTCGTCTGAGTCAATCCATCGAAACGCTCGAGTATCACACTGGAATATATATGTTATGATAGCTTAATTTGTGGCCTAACTCATTTAGATGTCCAAAATCCCTTGCTTGCCGTCTTTGAAGTCCAGAATCTATGAAAACCGCGATTGGTTTGAGAATCAGGTAGGATTTCCTTGGTCTCCCCCCCTTTTGACCCAGTAAACGAACTAGTACCACTTTCAAAATTAAGCCACATCTAGGTTGACAGTTAAGCTGTACGTAATACGTATCAAATCCTTCTTGCCCGCCGTTTTACTTAGTAATAATAAACGAAACAACAATTAATTTTAAGAAAAATGTTTTCTTTGTGTTCTCGTCAGAGTCGATCCATCTAAACGATCGAGTATCACTCTAGAATGTGTATGTAATGAAAGCTTGGTTTGTGGCTTAACTGATTTAGATGCCTAAAATCCCTTGCTTTCCGTCTTTCATGTCAATACTCTATGAAAACCGCGAGTGTCCTGAGAAACATGCAGAATTTTCTTGCTGACCCCATTTGACCCAGTAAACGACCGAGTATCACTTTTATAGTTTTGCCACATACAGCTTGATAGTTTAGCTGTACGTAATAGGTTTCAAAATCTTCTTCCCTGCCGTTTAACTTAGTGATAATTAAGAATATATAAATTAATTTTGAAAATTATTTTGTCGTGTGTTCTCGTCTGAGTCAATCCATCTAAACGCTCGAGTATCACACTGGAATATATATGTTATGATAGCTTAATTTGTGGCCTAACTCATTTAGATGTCCAAAATCCCTTGCTTGCCGTCTTTGAAGTCCAGAATCTATGAAAACCGCGATTGGTTTGAGAATCAGGTAGGATTTCCTTGGTCTCCCCCCCTTTTGACCCAGTAAACGAACTAGTACCACTTTCAAAATTAAGCCACATCTAGGTTGACAGTTAAGCTGTACGTAATACGTATCAAATCCTTCTTGCCCGCCGTTTTACTTAGTAATAATAAACGAAACAACAATTAATTTTAAGAAAAATGTTTTCTTTGTGTTCTCGTCGGAGTCGATCCATCTAAACGATCGAGTATCACTCTAGAATGTGTATGTAATGAAAGCTTGGTTTGTGGCTTAACTGATTTAGATGCCTAAAATCCCTTGCTTGCCGTCTTTCATGTCAATACTCTATGAAAACCGCGAGTGTCCTGAGAAACATGCAGAATTTACTTGCTGACCCCATTTGACCCAGTAAACGACCGAGTATCACTTTTATAGTTTTGCCACATACAGCTTGATAGTTTAGCTGTACGTAATAGGTTTCAAAATCTTCTTCCCTGCCGTTTAACTTAGTGATAATTAAGAAAATATAAATTAATTTTAAAAATTATTTTGTCGTGTGTTCTCGTCTGAGTCGATCTATCTAAACGATAGAGTATCACTCTGGAATATGTATAAAATGAAAGCTTAGTATGTGGCTTAACCGATTTAGATGTCCAAAATCCCTTGCTTGCCGTCGTTCATGTCGAAAATCTATGAAAACCGCGAGTGATTTGAGAAACAGGTAGGATTTCCTTGGTGACCCCCTTTGACCCAGTTGACGTTCGAGTACCACTTTCAAATTTCTGCCACATACAGCTTGATAGTTTAGCTGTACGCAATTTGTATCAAAACCTTCTTGTCATCCGTTTAACTAAGTGATAATGAACGGAATATCAATTAATTTAAAAATTCTTATCCCTTGTGTTCTCGTCTGAGGCGATTCATCTAAACGATCGAGTATCACTCTGGAATGTATATAATATGATAGATTTATCTGCGATCTGAACGATTCTGATGCCCGAAATCCCTTGCTTGCCGTCTTTCATGTCAATACTCTATGAAAACCGCGAGTGTCCTGAGAAACATGCAGAATTTACTTGCTGATCCCATTTGACCCAGTAAACGACCGAGTATCACTTTTATAGTTTTGCCACATACAGCTTGATAGTTTAGCTGTACGTAATAGGTTTCAAAATCTTCTTCCCTGCCGTTTAACTTAGTGATAATTAAGAATATATAAATTAATTTTAAAAATTATTTTGTCGTGTGTTCTCGTCTGAGTCAATCCATCTAAACGCTCGAGTATCACACTGGAATATATATGTTATGATAGCTTAATTTGTGGCCTAACTCATTTAGATGTCCAAAATCCCTTGCTTGCCGTCTTTGAAGTCCAGAATCTATGAAAACCGCGATTGGTTTGAGAATCAGGTAGGATTTCCTTGGTCTCCCCCCCTTTTGACCCAGTAAACGAACTAGTACCACTTTCAAAATTAAGCCACATCTAGGTTGACAGTTAAGCTGTACGTAATACGTATCAAATCCTTCTTGCCCGCCGTTTTACTTAGTAATAATAAACGAAACAACAATTAATTTTAAGAAAAATGTTTTCTTTGTGTTCTCGTCGGAGTCGATCCATCTAAACGATCGAGTATCACTCTAGAATGTGTATGTAATGAAAGCTTTGTTTGTGGCTTAACTGATTTAGATGCCTAAAATCCCTTGCTTGCCGTCTTTCATGTCAATACTCTATGAAAACCGCGAGTGTCCTGAGAAACATGCAGAATTTACTTGCTGACCCCATTTGACCCAGTAAACGACCGAGTATCACTTTTATAGTTTTGCCACATACAGCTTGATAGTTTAGCTGTACGTAATAGGTTTCAAAATCTTCTTCCCTGCCGTTTAACTTAGTGATAATTAAGAAAATATAAATTAATTTTAAAAATTATTTTGTCGTGTGTTCTCGTCTGAGTCGATCTATCTAAACGATAGAGTATCACTCTGGAATATGTATAAAATGAAAGCTTAGTATGTGGCTTAACCGATTTAGATGTCCAAAATCCCTTGCTTGCCGTCGTTCATGTCGAAAATCTATGAAAACCGCGAGTGATTTGAGAAACAGGTAGGATTTCCTTGGTGACCCCCTTTGACCCAGTTGACGTTCGAGTACCACTTTCAAATTTCTGCCACATACAGCTTGATAGTTGAGCTGTACGCAATTTGTATCAAAACCTTCTTGTCATCCGTTTAACTAAGTGATAATGAACGGAATATCAATTAATTTAAAAATTCTTATCCCTTGTGTTCTCGTCTGAGGCGATTCATCTAAACGATCGAGTATCACTCTGGAATGTATATAATATGATAGATTTCTCTGCAATCTGAACGATTCTGATGCCCGAAATCCCTTGCTTGCCGTCTTTCATGTCAATACTCTATGAAAACCGCGAGTGTCCTGAGAAACATGCAGAATTTACTTGCTGATCCCATTTGACCCAGTAAACGATCGAGTATCACTTTTATAGTTTTGCCACATACAGCTTGATAGTTTAGCTGTACGTAATAGGTTTCAAAATCTTCTTCCCTGCCGTTTAACTTAGTGATAATTAAGAATATATAAATTAATTTTAAAAATTATTTTGTCGTGTGTTCTCGTCTGAGTCAATCCATCTAAACGCTCGAGTATCACACTGGAATATATATGTTATGATAGCTTAATTTGTGGCCTAACTCATTTAGATGTCCAAAATCCCTTGCTTGCCGTCTTTGAAGTCCAGAATCTATGAAAACCGCGATTGGTTTGAGAATCAGGTAGGATTTCCTTGGTCTCCCCCCCTTTTGACCCAGTAAACGAACTAGTACCACTTTCAAAATTAAGCCACATCTAGGTTGACAGTTAAGCTGTACGTAATACGTATCAAATCCTTCTTGCCCGCCGTTTTACTTAGTAATAATAAACGAAACAACAATTAATTTTAAGAAAAATGTTTTCTTTGTGTTCTCGTCGGAGTCGATCCATCTAAACGATCGAGTATCACTCTAGAATGTGTATGTAATGAAAGCTTGGTTTGTGGCTTAACTGATTTAGATGCCTAAAATCCCTTGCTTGCCGTCTTTCATGTCAATACTCTATGAAAACCGCGAGTGTCCTGAGAAACATGCAGAATTTACTTGCTGACCCCATTTGACCCAGTAAACGACCGAGTATCACTTTTATAGTTTTGCCACATACAGCTTGATAGTTTAGCTGTACGTAATAGGTTTCAAAATCTTCTTCCCTGCCGTTTAACTTAGTGATAATTAAGAAAATATAAATTAATTTTAAAAATTATTTTGTCGTGTGTTCTCGTCTGAGTCGATCTATCTAAACGATAGAGTATCACTCTGGAATATGTATAAAATGAAAGCTTAGTATGTGGCTTAACCGATTTAGATGTCCAAAATCCCTTGCTTGCCGTCGTTCATGTCGAAAATCTATGAAAACCGCGAGTGATTTGAGAAACAGGTAGGATTTCCTTGGTGACCCCCTTTGACCCAGTTGACGTTCGAGTACCACTTTCAAATTTCTGCCACATACAGCTTGATAGTTGAGCTGTACGCAATTTGTATCAAAACGTTCTTGTCATTCGTTTAACTAAGTGATAATGAACGGAATATCAATTATTTAAAAATTCTTATCCCTTGTGTTCTCGTCTGAGTCGATTCATCTAAACGATCGAGTATCACTCTGGAATGTATATAATATGATAGATTTCTCTGCGATCTGAACGATTCTAATGCCCGAAATCCCTTGCTTGCCGTCTTTCATGTCAATACTCTATGAAAACCGCCAGTTTCCTGAGAAACATGCAGAATTTACTTGCTGACCCCATTTGTCCCAGTAAACGACCGAGTATCACTTTTATAGTTTTGCCACATACAGCTTGATAGTTTAGCTGTACGTAATAGGTTTTAAAATCTTCTTCCCTGCCGTTTAACTTAGTGATAATTAAGAAAATATAAATTAATTTTAAAAATTATTTTGTCGTGTGTTCTCGTCTGAGTCGATCTATCTAAACGATAGAGTATCACTCTGGAATATGTATAAAATGAAAGCTTAGTATGTGGCTTAACCGATTTAGATGTCCAAAATCCCTTGCTTGCCGTCGTTCATGTCGAAAATCTATGAAAACCGCGAGTGATTTGAGAAATAGGTAGGATTTCCTTGGTGACCCCCTTTGACCCAGTTGACGTTCGAGTACCACTTTCAAATTTCTGCCACATACAGCTTGATAGTTTAGCTGTACGCAATTTGTATCAAAACCTTCTTGTCATCCGTTTAACTAAGTGATAATGAACGGAATATCAATTAATTTAAAAATTCTTATCCCTTGTGTTCTCGTCTGAGGCGATTCATCTAAACGATCGAGTATCACTCTGGAATGTATATAATATGATAGATTTCTCTGCGATCTGAACGATTCTGATGCCCAAAATCCCTTGCTTGCCGTCTTTCATGTCAATACTCTATGAAAACCGCGAGTATTCTGAGAAACATGCAGAATTTAGTTGCTGACCCCATTTGACCCAGTAAACGACCGAGTATCACTTTTATAGTTTTGCCACATACAGCTTGATAGTTTAGCTGTACGTAATAGGTTTCAAAATCTTCTTCCCTGCCATTTAACTTAGTGATAATGAAGAAAATATAAAAAAAAATAAAAAATTATTTTGTCGTGTGTTCTCGTCTGAGTCGATCCATCTAAACGTCCGAGTATCACTCTGGAATATATATGTTATGATAGCTTAATTTGTGGCCTAACTCATTTAGATGTCCAAAATCCCTTGCTTGCCGTCTTTCAAGTCCATAATCTATGAAAACCGCGAGTGGTTTGAGAATCAGGTAGGATTTCCTTGGTCTCCCTCCCTTTTGACCCAGTAGACGACCGAGTACCACTTTCAAATTTCTGTTACATATAGCTTGATAGTTAAGCTGTACGTGATAGGTTTCAAAATCTTCTGATGATAGGATGTAAATCAACACTCCATTTTTACTGTGAGGGTTACTCGGAGAAGCTTTTTAGAATTTTGGAACCTAAAAAAAGGCAGAAATGGAAATGCAAGTCTTGTAATCGGAAAAATAAATCAAATAGTACGTCAAACATACCTAATTCACCATCACATAATGTTACGTTAAGGAAGAAAATAAATAAAAGCAGAACAACGGTTAGAGAACCGGTTCCCGTAACAGCGAATGCTCTACCTACTAGCCAAATTGCGCACAGGGGCACTACTGCTGATTCCCCTGCGGGTTGTTTACAGCCTAATTTGATCTCTTCATTAGACTGTCACAAACTTGAGGAGTCGGAGATACCTGTAGGCTTCAGCTCTCCAATTACTTCACTGAACACATCACCGGTTAATCCAAGGCCACATTTGCTTTCGGATCAAGAACTGTCACAAGAATGTTCACAATTAGATGCAGATCAAGAACTATCACAAGAATGTTCACAATTATATGCAGATCTATCTTCGGATGCCCATATAGTCACCGAACTTGACATATCCGTCAGTAGTTCGTTGGTCCAGGAAAAACTCTCTAAGAGTTTAGACTACACAGTCAATGATTTACTCACAGGCCTGGAAATGAGAGACGAAATAAATCAGCTCACATCTGAACTAGCCTCCACCCAAAATCAACTTGAAGAAGTGACAATCGAAAATAATTGTCTTAGAAGGACCATTGACAAGCTACAAAAGGAAATTGGTACATTAAAACAACTATGCCAATCCTCCAACGTTGGCTTACTTTCTCGGCGGGAAAAGAAAAAGAGACATTCCATACACAATGATATGCGTCCTAATTTTACTACATTTAACCATTCCGCAACTCCACCACCGTCAGGGGGCACAAAGGGTTGCTTAGATCCGAAGTGTGCGGCAGCTCTACAAAGTTTAGAAAAATTGGTAAAGACATCAGAGGACGACCTGAAATTATACAAAGAACAAATCGCGCATCTTAACACACAGCTTGAGTCGCTCTCACTGTCACGGTCATTACGCACATTATCTAGCGTCAAGCAAAATGGCAATACAATGGAAGGGTTCCCCTCGAGTCGCCCCCAAACGCGGGGGGATAAACTAGTAACCACTCCACAATGTGCAGCGGCATCGCAGATGGGCCAGTCCAAGCTGTGTGTTATCAGTAACTACTCAAACTGTATGTTGCAGTCGATAAAAAAAGCATTTCCTACTGGTAACACGTGTCAATATCTCACTCCTGGGGCGGGAACACGCGAACTGTTTCGCGGCCTCCGAAATAAATTACACGATTTTACTCTTGGCGATTTCTGTGTTATTTATATAGGCGACAAGGACTTTAAAAGCAGTGTAAACTATTATAATTTGGTACAATTTATACAAGAAGAGCTAAGTGCAGTTCAAAATACGAACGTTGTTATTTGTTTGCCAATACTAAAAAACAATTATCATTCAAGTCAGTTTAACACGCGTGTCGATACATTCAATAACCTACTCTATAATGAAAATCTGAAAAACGAATATTGTTACATTCTAGACTCTAATCTGAATATATCATTGGACGTCAATATGTACTCTCGTTTAGGAAATATAAATAAAAGAGGGTTCATTACATTATCCCACGATCTGTTGAGCCTTTTGCAATCAATTCGTATCGATGGCAACCAGAATCGTAACTTCAATTTATCAAAAAATAATGAACCTGAACCTAAGATCATGAAAAATACCAATGATTTGTTACCTATGACCAAGTTTTTTCGACCCTGTAACTGACATATCTGGTAATACTAAGATTAAGTCTAACAAAATTGGAAATGTATTTAAAAATGCTTGTAATATCTCTCCTACAAATAAGTTTAGAGTTATGCATCAAAATATAGGAGGGTTATTAAATAAAATGGATTTTTTAGAGATAGAGCTTCAGAATTTTTCTCAAAAGCAACAAGAAATTGATGTACTGTGTCTTAGTGAGACGTTTGTCAAGCTGGGCTCGGAAAGTAATATTAAGTTTGAGAATTATAAGCTAGCTGCATCTTACTGCAGGGAAAAAAGTCGAGGTGGAACTTGTATTCTTGTGAAAAAATCTTTAGAGTTTAAACCGATACAATTCACTTCAGATTTACCCACCAGCTCTTATTTTGAATGCAGTGGAGTCGAAATAATAGGAATAAACTTAATCGTAGTAGTCATTTACAGGATACCAGAGCAGACTCAGTCTCATGTCAAAAAATTTATTGACAAAATTGATAATTTACTCTATCGTTTAACTAGCAAACACAAAAATAAAAAAATCATTATATGTGGAGACTGGAATATAGATATTCTTAAGGATAGTCAGTATTCCAAAGAACTTGAAAGTACTTTAAAAAATCATAATTTTTCCTTGCACATTCGAACACCTACAAGATTAAATGCATGCCTGGACCAAATTGCCAGCAATATTAATAATGTTGAGCCTGACACCCATAAACTTTGCTTATCAGATCATGAAATGGCCCAAACGTTGACTATCAATATTAAAAGAAATAAAACAATTGTGAACTGGTTTGAATATAAACGCGACTATAATAGCTACAACATTGGTAAATTTTGTGAGTGTATAGCAGCCCTTTCTTTCTCGGAAGTCTTATCATCGGAGGACTTTAATGATGCCTTCTCAACTTTTTATGACCTGATATGTTTGCTTTTCGAATTATGTTTTCCACTAGTCGAGGTAAAAGTGAATAACAAACGGAAAAAAAGTGTCCTGAGAAACATGCAGAATTTACTTGCTGACCCCATTTGACCCAGTAAACGACCGAGTATCACTTTTATAGTTTTGCCACATACAGCTTGATAGTTTAGCTGTACGTAATAGGTTTCAAAATCTTCTTCCCTGCCGTTTAACTTAGTGATAATTAAGAAAATATACATTAATTTTAAAAATTATTTTGTCATGTGTTCTCGTCTGAGTCGATCTATCTAAACGATAGAGTATCACTCTGGAATATGTATAAAATGAAAGCTTAGTATGTGGCTTAACCGATTTAGATGTCCAAAATCCCTTGCTTGCCGTCGTTCATGTCGAAAATCTATGAAAACCGCGAGTGATTTGAGAAATAGGTAGGATTTCCTTGGTGACCCCCTTTGACCCAGTTGACGTTCGAGTACCACTTTCAAATTTCTGCCACATACAGCTTGATAGTTTAGCTGTACGCAATTTGTATCAAAACGTTCTTGTCATTCGTTTAACTAAGTGATAATGAACGGAATATCAATTAATTTAAAAATTCTTATCCCTTGTGTTCTCGTCTGAGGCGATTCATCTAAACGATCGAGTATCACTCTGGAATGTATATAATATGATAGATTTCTCTGCGATCTGAACGATTCTGATGCCCAAAATCCCTTGCTTGCCGTCTTTCATGTCAATACTCTATGAAAACCGCGAGTATTCTGAGAAACATGCAGAATTTAGTTGCTGACCCCATTTGACCCAGTAAAAGACCGAGTATCACTTTTATAGTTTTGCCACATACAGCTTGATAGTTTAGCTGTACGTAATAGGTTTCAAAATCTTCTTCCCTGCCGTTTAACTTAGTGATAATGAAGAAAATATAAAAAAAATAAAAAATTATTTTGTCGTGTGTTCTCGTCTGAGTCGATCCATCTAAACGTCCGAGTATCACTCTGGAATATATATGTTATGATAGCTTAATTTGTGGCCTAACTCATTTAGATGTCCAAAATCCCTTGCTTGCCGTCTTTGAAGTCCAGAATCTATGAAAACCGCGATTGGTTTGAGAATCAGGTAGGATTTCCTTGGTCTCCCCCCCTTTTGACCCAGTAAACGAACTAGTACCACTTTCAAAATTAAGCCACATCTAGGTTGACAGTTAAGCTGTACGTAATACGTATCAAATCCTTCTTGCCCGCCGTTTTACTTAGTAATAATAAACGAAACAACAATTAATTTTAAGAAAAATGTTTTCTTTGTGTTCTCGTCGGACTCGATCCATCTAAACGATCGAGTATCACTCTAGAATGTGTATGTAATGAAAGCTTGGTTTGTGGCTTAACTGATTTAGATGCCTAAAATCCCTTGCTTGCCGTCTTTCATGTCAATACTCTATGAAAACCGCGAGTGTCCTGAGAAACATGCAGAATTTACTTGCTGACCCCATTTGACCCAGTAAACGACCGAGTATCACTTTTATAGTTTTGCCACATACAGCTTGATAGTTTAGCTGTACGTAATAGGTTTCAAAATCTTCTTCCCTGCCGTTTAACTTAGTGATAATTAAGAAAATATAAATTAATTTTAAAAATTATTTTGTCGTGTGTTCTCGTCTGAGTCGATCTATCTAAACGATAGAGTATCACTCTGGAATATGTATAAAATGAAAGCTTAGTATGTGGCTTAACCGATTTAGATGTCCAAAATCCCTTGCTTGCCGTCGTTCATGTCGAAAATCTATGAAAACCGCGAGTGATTTGAGAAACAGGTAGGATTTCCTTGGTGACCCCCTTTGACCCAGTTGACGTTCGAGTACCACTTTCAAATTTCTGCCACATACAGCTTGATAGTTGAGCTGTACGCAATTTGTATCAAAACGTTCTTGTCATTCGTTTAACTAAGTGATAATGAACGGAATATCAATTATTTAAAAATTCTTATCCCTTGTGTTCTCGTCTGAGTCGATTCATCTAAACGATCGAGTATCACTCTGGAATGTATATAATATGATAGATTTCTCTGCGATCTGAACGATTCTAATGCCCGAAATCCCTTGCTTGCCGTCTTTCATGTCAATACTCTATGAAAACCGCCAGTTTCCTGAGAAACATGCAGAATTTACTTGCTGACCCCATTTGTCCCAGTAAACGACCGAGTATCACTTTTATAGTTTTGCCACATACAGCTTGATAGTTTAGCTGTACGTAATAGGTTTTAAAATCTTCTTCCCTGCCGTTTAACTTAGTGATAATTAAGAAAATATAAATTAATTTTAAAAATTATTTTGTCGTGTGTTCTCGTCTGAGTCGATCTATCTAAACGATAGAGTATCACTCTGGAATATGTATAAAATGAAAGCTTAGTATGTGGCTTAACCGATTTAGATGTCCAAAATCCCTTGCTTGCCGTCGTTCATGTCGAAAATCTATGAAAACCGCGAGTGATTTGAGAAATAGGTAGGATTTCCTTGGTGACCCCCTTTGACCCAGTTGACGTTCGAGTACCACTTTCAAATTTCTGCCACATACAGCTTGATAGTTTAGCTGTACGCAATTTGTATCAAAACCTTCTTGTCATCCGTTTAACTAAGTGATAATGAACGGAATATCAATTAATTTAAAAATTCTTATCCCTTGTGTTCTCGTCTGAGGCGATTCATCTAAACGATCGAGTATCACTCTGGAATGTATATAATATGATAGATTTCTCTGCGATCTGAACGATTCTGATGCCCAAAATCCCTTGCTTGCCGTCTTTCATGTCAATACTCTATGAAAACCGCGAGTATTCTGAGAAACATGCAGAATTTAGTTGCTGACCCCATTTGACCCAGTAAACGACCGAGTATCACTTTTATAGTTTTGCCACATACAGCTTGATAGTTTAGCTGTACGTAATAGGTTTCAAAATCTTCTTCCCTGCCATTTAACTTAGTGATAATGAAGAAAATATAAAAAAAAATAAAAAATTATTTTGTCGTGTGTTCTCGTCTGAGTCGATCCATCTAAACGTCCGAGTATCACTCTGGAATATATATGTTATGATAGCTTAATTTGTGGCCTAACTCATTTAGATGTCCAAAATCCCTTGCTTGCCGTCTTTCAAGTCCATAATCTATGAAAACCGCGAGTGGTTTGAGAATCAGGTAGGATTTCCTTGGTCTCCCTCCCTTTTGACCCAGTAGACGACCGAGTACCACTTTCAAATTTCTGTTACATATAGCTTGATAGTTAAGCTGTACGTGATAGGTTTCAAAATCTTCTTGCCTGCCGTTTAACTTAGTAACAATGAACGAAATATCAATTTATTTTCAAAATTATTTTCTCTTGTGTTCTCGTCGGAGTCGATCCATCTAAACGATCGAGTATCACTCTAGAATGTGTATGTAATGAAAGCATGGTTTGTGGCTTAACTAATTTAGATGCCTAAAATCCCTTGCTTGCCGTCTTTCATGTCAATACTCTATGAAAACCGCGAGTGTCCTGAGAAACATGCAGAATTTACTTGCTGACCCCATTTGACCCAGTAAACGACCGAGTATCACTTTTATAGTTTTGCCACATACAGCTTGATAGTTTAGCTGTACGTAATAGGTTTCAAAATCTTCTTCCCTGCCGTTTAACTTAGTGATAATTAAGAAAATATACATTAATTTTAAAAATTATTTTGTCATGTGTTCTCGTCTGAGTCGATCTATCTAAACGATAGAGTATCACTCTGGAATATGTATAAAATGAAAGCTTAGTATGTGGCTTAACCGATTTAGATGTCCAAAATCCCTTGCTTGCCGTCGTTCATGTCGAAAATCTATGAAAACCGCGAGTGATTTGAGAAATAGGTAGGATTTCCTTGGTGACCCCCTTTGACCCAGTTGACGTTCGAGTACCACTTTCAAATTTCTGCCACATACAGCTTGATAGTTTAGCTGTACGCAATTTGTATCAAAACGTTCTTGTCATTCGTTTAACTAAGTGATAATGAACGGAATATCAATTAATTTAAAAATTCTTATCCCTTGTGTTCTCGTCTGAGGCGATTCATCTAAACGATCGAGTATCACTCTGGAATGTATATAATATGATAGATTTCTCTGCGATCTGAACGATTCTGATGCCCAAAATCCCTTGCTTGCCGTCTTTCATGTCAATACTCTATGAAAACCGCGAGTATTCTGAGAAACATGCAGAATTTAGTTGCTGACCCCATTTGACCCAGTAAACGACCGAGTATCACTTTTATAGTTTTGCCACATACAGCTTGATAGTTTAGCTGTACGTAATAGGTTTCAAAATCTTCTTCCCTGCCGTTTAACTTAGTGATAATGAAGAAAATATAAAAAAAAATAAAAAATTATTTTGTCGTGTGTTCTCGTCTGAGTCGATCCATCTAAACGTCCGAGTATCACTCTGGAATATATATGTTATGATAGCTTAATTTGTGGCCTAACTCATTTAGATGTCCAAAATCCCTTGCTTGCCGTCTTTCAAGTCCATAATCTATGAAAACCGCGAGTGGTTTGAGAATCAGGTAGGATTTCCTTGGTCTCCCTCCCTTTTGACCCAGTAGACGACCGAGTACCACTTTCAAATTTCTGTTACATATAGCTTGATAGTTAAGCTGTACGTGATAGGTTTCAAAATCTTCTTGCCTGCCGTTTAACTTAGTAACAATGAACGAAATATCAATTTATTTTCAAAATTATTTTCTCTTGTGTTCTCGTCGGAGTCGATCTATCTAAACGATCGAGTATCACTCTAGAATGTGTATGTAATGAAAGCTTGGTTTGTGGCTTAACTGATTTAGATGCCTAAAATCCCTTGCTTGCCGTCTTTCATGTCAATACTTTATGAAAACCGCGAGTGTCCTGAGAAACATGCAGAATTTACTTGCTGACCCCATTTCACCCAGTAAACGACCGAGTATCACTTTTATAGTTTTGCCACATACAGCTTGATAGTTTAGCTGTACGTAATAGGTTTCAAAATCTTCTTCCCTGCCGTTTAACTTAGTGATAATTAAGAAAATATAAATTAATTTTAAGAATTATTTTGTCATGTGTTCTCGTCTGAGTCGATCTATCTAAACGATAGAGTATCACTCTGGAATATGTATAAAATGAAAGCTTAGTATGTGGCTTAACCGATTTAGATGTCCAAAATCCCTTGCTTGCCGTCGTTCATGTCGAAAATCTATGAAAACCGCGAGTGATTTGAGAAATAGGTAGGATTTCCTTGGTGACCCCCTTTGACCCAGTTGACGTTCGAGTACCACTTTCAAATTTCTGCCACATACAGCTTGATAGTTTAGCTGTACGCAATTTGTATCAAAACCTTCTTGTCATCCGTTTAACTAAGTGATAATGAACGGAATATCAATTAATTTAAAAATTCTTATCCCTTGTGTTCTCGTCTGAGGCGATTCATCTAAACGATCGAGTATCACTCTGGAATGTATATAATATGATAGATTTCTCTGCGATCTGAACGATTCTGATGCCCAAAATCCCTTGCTTGCCGTCTTTCATGTCAATACTCTATGAAAACCGCGAGTATTCTGAGAAACATGCAGAATTTAGTTGCTGACCCCATTTGACCCAGTAAACGACCGAGTATCACTTTTATAGTTTTGCCACATACAGCTTGATAGTTTAGCTGTACGTAATAGGTTTCAAAATCTTCTTCCCTGCCGTTTAACTTAGTGATAATGAAGAAAATATAAAAAAAAATAAAAAATTATTTTGTCGTGTGTTCTCGTCTGAGTCGATCCATCTAAACGTCCGAGTATCACTCTGGAATATATATGTTATGATAGCTTAATTTGTGGCCTAACTCATTTAGATGTCCAAAATCCCTTGCTTGCCGTCTTTCAAGTCCATAATCTATGAAAACCGCGAGTGGTTTGAGAATCAGGTAGGATTTCCTTGGTCTCCCTCCCTTTTGACCCAGTAGACGACCGAGTACCACTTTCAAATTTCTGTTACATATAGCTTGATAGTTAAGCTGTACGTGATAGGTTTCAAAATCTTCTTGCCTGCCGTTTAACTTAGTAACAATGAACGAAATATCAATTTATTTTCAAAATTATTTTCTCTTGTGTTCTCGTCGGAGTCGATCCATCTAAACGATCGAGTATCACTCTAGAATGTGTATGTAATGAAAGCTTGGTTTGTGGCTTAACTGATTTAGATGCCTAAAATCCCTTGCTTGCCGTCTTTCATGTCAATACTTTATGAAAACCGCGAGTGTCCTGAGAAACATGCAGAATTTACTTGCTGACCCCATTTCACCCAGTAAACGACCGAGTATCACTTTTATAGTTTTGCCACATACAGCTTGATAGTTTAGCTGTACGTAATAGGTTTCAAAATCTTCTTCCCTGCCGTTTAACTTAGTGATAATTAAGAAAATATAAATTAATTTTAAGAATTATTTTGTCATGTGTTCTCGTCTGAGTCGATCTATCTAAACGATAGAGTATCACTCTGGAATATGTATAAAATGAAAGCTTAGTATGTGGCTTAACCGATTTAGATGTCCAAAATCCCTTGCTTGCCGTCGTTCATGTCGAAAATCTATGAAAACCGCGAGTGATTTGAGAAATAGGTAGGATTTCCTTGGTGACCCCCTTTGACCCAGTTGACGTTCGAGTACCACTTTCAAATTTCTGCCACATACAGCTTGATAGTTTAGCTGTACGCAATTTGTATCAAAACCTTCTTGTCATCCGTTTAACTAAGTGATAATGAACGGAATATCAATTAATTTAAAAATTCTTATCCCTTGTGTTCTCGTCTGAGGCGATTCATCTAAACGATCGAGTATCACTCTGGAATGTATATAATATGATAGATTTCTCTGCGATCTGAACGATTCTGATGCCCAAAATCCCTTGCTTGCCGTCTTTCATGTCAATACTCTATGAAAACCGCGAGTATTCTGAGAAACATGCAGAATTTAGTTGCTGACCCCATTTGACCCAGTAAACGACCGAGTATCACTTTTATAGTTTTGCCACATACAGCTTGATAGTTTAGCTGTACGTAATAGGTTTCAAAATCTTCTTCCCTGCCGTTTAACTTAGTGATAATGAAGAAAATATAAAAAAAAAATTAAAAATTATTTTGTCGTGTGTTCTCGTCTGAGTCGATCCATCTAAACGTCCGAGTATCACTCTGGAATATATATGTTATGATAGCTTAATTTGTGGCCTAACTCATTTAGATGTCCAAAATCCCTTGCTTGCCGTCTTTCAAGTCCATAATCTATGAAAACCGCGAGTGGTTTGAGAATCAGGTAGGATTTCCTTGGTCTCCCTCCCTTTTGACCCAGTAGACGACCGAGTACCACTTTCAAATTTCTGTTACATATAGCTTGATAGTTAAGCTGTACGTGATAGGTTTCAAAATCTTCTTGCCTGCCGTTTAACTTAGTAACAATGAACGAAATATCAATTTATTTTCAAAATTATTTTCTCTTGTGTTCTCGTCTGAGTCGATCCATCAAAACGATCGAGTATCACTCTGGGATATATACGATATGATAAATTTCTCTGCGATCTGAACGATTCTGATGCCCAAAATCACTTGCATGCCGTCTTTCATGTCAATACTCTCTGAAAACCGCGAGTGTCCTGAGAAACATGCAGAATTTAGTTGCTGACCCCCTTTGACTCAGTAAACGACCGAGTATCACTTTTATAGTTTTGCCACATACAGCTTGATAGTTTAGCTGTACGTAATAGGTTTCAAAATCTTCTTCCCTGCCGTTTAACTTAGTGATAATGAAGAAAATATAAATTAATTTTAAAAAAATTTTTGTCGTGTGTTCTCGTCTGAGTCGACCCATCTAAACGATCGAGTATCACTCTGGAATATATATGTTATGACAGCTTAATTTTTGGCCTAACTCATTTAGATGTCCAAAATCCCTTGCTTGCCGTCTTTCAAGTTCATAATCTGTGAAAACCGCGAGTGGTTTGAGAATCAGGTAGGATTTCCTTGGTCTCCCCCCCTTTTGGCCCAGTAAACGACCGAGTACCACTTTCAAATTTCTGTCACATACAGCTTGACAGTTAAGATGTACTTAATATGTATCAAAACCTTCTTGCCTGCCGTTTAACTTAGTAACAATGAATGAAATATCAATTTATTTTCATATTATTTTCTCTTGTGTTCTCGTCTGAGTCGATCTATCTAAACGATCGAGTATCACTCTGGAATATGTATAAAATGATAGCTTGGTTTGTGGCTTAACTGATTTAGATGTCCAAAATCCCTTGCTTGCCGTCGTTCATGTCGAAAATCTATGAAAACCGCGAGTGATTTGAGAAACAGGTAGGATTTCCTTGGTGACCCCCTTTGACCCAGTAAACCAGCGAGTACCACTTCCAACTTTCTGCACCATACAAGCTGTATACTTGCTGTACTTATCATGTTTCAGTATTTCCTTAACCGTCCATTTATCTAACGAAAAATTGAGGTATTTAATATAATCGATTTCGGCCGATATGTTGAAAAGTTAGCGGCCAAATTTATTTCGTGTAAATTTTTGATCAGCGTAATATTTATGTATTTTATCTTGAAGTTTTTAATGTCCTATGTGGCTTTGCTGTGTTCTTAGACCTTTTTTTCAAAAGTATCGACTATTATAAAATATTGACTTCTTGATCTGGTCGGGTTATAGGCGGCCGCTAACTTTAGCCGCTAACTTCACACCGGTTAATTTTGGACTCGACTTTAGGCATATGCCGCAGAAGAAAAGGAGTGCCGGTATTACGGTTCGCCGTTCTCCCTATCTTCTGTGGCCGAGGCGGGATCGCAGGGGGGAAGGCGTGTTGGTATTTCGGTGCGCCACTCTCCCTACCCCTTGCCCCTGCGAACTTAGCGGGGCCGTTCCGCGAAGGTGTCAATAGCTCTTATATTCCCTTGTGATAAAGACTGTTGAACTTTTCAAATGCGTAGCTCCTTTTGATGGTGACTGTACATTCCTATTGCACAGGCGAAGGGTTTTTTCTGAGGCTGGTTTCTACCGTTTCGGGAAGGGAAGGTATAGGTTCTAAAGCTTGAAAGGCGCATCGTCGTTATTTTATTTTTAATTATAAGTGGGATTGCTCTTGGTCAGCATCTAGCCAGGGGGCAAAGATTTTTACAAGCTTTTTTTTTAGTTTCACCTGTCCCGTTGTCTGTCTGTCGGTCTGTAATCAAATCTTGCAAGTTTGATCCACTTCCCGGTTTCCAATTGAGCTGAAATTTTGCATGCATGTATAAATGGACTGACAATGCAATATTATTATAACATAGAGCTGATCTGATGATGGAGACAGATGGTGGTCATAGCACTTCCTAAACTACACAAGATACACCCATCGTGTTTGGGCTCATTCGAACCGACTCAACAAGTAGTTTATGATTGTGGAAAAAGTACAGTCGGCAATAAAAGCTTGTACCAAAAATGAAATTTTTGACCAAAAACTTATTTTTTTAGCCCTTGTGAGAGGAAGCGGTTTTGTGGTAAAGCGAACGCGGTCCAGTCGCACTAAAAAAAAACACGCGGTAGGTATTCGGTAGCGCGGTAGAGCGGAGGCAGCGTGTGTGAATGACGCAGTAATCGACAGTTGACAGTTTCGGAATCAAAAATATAAAACCGCCTCCGCCCCGCACCGCGCTGCGCCCGCTCTATACGTTTCGAGCTCTAGTATTATTCTGGCTGCGGTCTTCTGTAAGGGGGAGGTATTTCTCCAGTTGAGCTGCTCGAATTATGATCGAGATTTCATTCCGCTGTGCCCTATGAACCTTATAAACTACTATTTGCCCGCTCCGGGTTGGCACGGGTATTTAACAAAAATTTCAGAATTAGAAATTATAATACACACACCCTCTTCGATTTGCGTTAGGTTACTAATAAAAGATAATTAAGTATAAAGAAAGTTTGAATACTGTTATTTTAATTAACTTTTATTTTTATGATTTTTTTTGTATAATTTTTTTGCTATATTTTACACCTTGGGTTACATTATTAGAGGTTTAGTAAGGATCCCTATTTTTTTTGAAGAAAGAAAATACATGTCAACCTTCGAATAGTGTAGCTTCCCAACAGTGAAAGAATTTTCCAAATCGGTTCCGTAATTTCGGAGCCTATTCAATGCAAACAAACAATCAAATCATTCCTCTTTATAATATTAGTATAGACTAGTGGCTCTGTGGGCTGTAGACCGAAAAAAAAACCAAATTCTGATTCGACAAAAATTCTATAAAATAATCACACCCGCTCACAAAATTACACTAGAATCGGTGTAGAGGAGAACGGCGGGAAATCCGTCGGCCGGACGTACGAAAGGATTTTTGCCGAAGCTGAAAATGAGACCCCGTTTCATTCGGATACTACTCTACCACTTCGCTGGCTTCTTGACTTACTTGACTTGACTTAATTCCTGTGTCCCCTAGATGGGACAAAGGCCTTCCACAGTGCGCCGCCATCCTGTTCGGTCTTGAGCTTCGCGCTTCAATTCGCTCCAAGTCTTCCCTATGTTCTTCGCCTCTGCGAGGACCGTCCACCACCAGGTTTGCTTAGGGCGGTCACGCTTACGCTTTCCTTGGGGATTCCAGTCTAGGACTTGCCTCGGTATGTGATCAGGGTCCCTTCGGAGCGTGTGGCCGATCCAGTTCCACTTGCGGCGTTTGATCAGCCGGTCGATTGGTTGTAGGTCGTCCAGCTTGGCTTGCATGTCGGCGCGTGTGTGACTCAGCAGGCATAGGTCATCGGCATAATCCAGGTCTTCCAAGACGCTGGATAGTCGCCACTATATGACGCGCCGCTGGCTTCAGCGGCCCAAAATGACTCTTGGTTTCGGACACGAGTCGGCTACTTTTCCCGGTCCTGCGCTATCTCTTGCCAACTGCTGAATTGAAGTTCGCACCGAAGGACTTATTTAACCCGGTCACAATATCTACGTAATTCAAAAAAATGCGAAGCCCGTACCTTAATGAGGTCACGCGACGAAGTGCACAGACATAGCGTATCTCTGCACGACCTGCGACGTTTCAGTCAGAATACCAAACTGGCCCAGCACATGCGCCGCCATCTTGGTCTGGAACCCTTCACCTGCAACATATGCACACAGAGGTACGTATTCACAATCACGCCGCCATCTTTAGTCTCAAACCTTTCGCCTGCGACATATGCACACAGGGGTATGTATTTAGGCTTGTCGGCGAGAGACCTGCGGTCGTGGCTGCAGTCAGCAGAAGACAACACTGGTTAACTGGCCCAGCACATGCGCCACCGGCGCCGCCATCTTAGTCTGAAACCCTTCGCCTGCGACATATAAGCACTCAGAGGTACGTATTCACACTTGCGCCGCCATCTAAGTCTCAAACCCTTCGCCTGCGACATATGCAGCCCGAGGTAAATATTCAGGTGTCGGCAAGAGACCGGCGGCCGCGGCTTCAGTCACAAGACCAACAGGGCGTGGCTTTCATTTTCAGGACTAAAAATTACAGTTAGATCTTAGACCTATAGCAAAAGTTTGACACGTGTGCCGCCGGCAGTGGGCTGCGCTGCGACCTGCCGGGAATTAGTATGTGAGACAAATTGCCTGAGGAATGCCTATGCATAAGCAGACAGTTTCTAACAAAATCAGTGAAAGTGTAATGTAATGAATTAAGCATCAGGAAATTACGTGTCAGTTTCCGAAGTTTGAGAAAAACGGATTTCCACCCGGAAATCGCTGAATATATTGCCAGCTTACCGATCGATGATGCAACCATCGATCAAGAATGTTAGACATTAATTTGAGTCGACTTCGTATTCAAATATGTCCAACATATATAAATTTAATTAGTGACACTATAGTGTTTTATGTGTGTGTACACATGGGCAATAATACAACTACAACAATACAACAACAACAACACAACACACCACCTCACCACCTCTCCTCGTCACCTCTTTATGTTTCAACCTGTAATTGTGTACAATAAAGTGCTTACATACATACATACACACATAACTTAGCCAATAAGTTTTTCCATTGTTTTCTTTGTTTCCTTTTTTATGTATACCTATTGTATTACTGTGTACTTTTATACTGAAATAAATTATCTTCTATTCTATTCTATTCTAACTTACTGAAGCTGTGTGCCCTTAGCTTTGGATATCATGCTAGTCTATAACCTACTGAACATGTGCGAATGAACTGTATCATGTACATATAGGCCAAGCGTTGGCTTTAGATACTTCAGACTGTCTTTTTTTAGGGTTCCTTAGCCGAAATGGCTAAAACGGAACCCTTATAGATTAGTCGTGTCTGTCCGTCCGTCCGTATGTCACAGACGATTAACTCGGCGACTATGAGCACTACAATTATGAAATATTTGGTAGGAAGGTGTATGCTATGAACCGCTATAGAAATGTGATGTGAAATTAAGAAAAAAGAAATAAACTGGGGGGGGGGGGGCACCCCATACATGTAACAGGGGGTCAACATTTTTTTTCAATGCACATAGGCATGTGGGACATCAATGGATAGGCCTTCAAAAATGGAATAGAGGTTTCTAAAAAACTTTTCCATTTAAGTCAACAGTTAGTGAGATATCAAATCTAGCTATCAAAAAAAATGGACATCGACGCAGTGTACCGGTGGAGTCACCGTAATAAACTCTATTTTAATGCGGAAAAATGCGAAATGTTGACATTCACGCGATCGAATACCCCTGAAGATTTTCAGTATACTATCGGTGGCGTCCCAATAGCTCGTGCGTGTCAGGGTCGCGACCTGGGTGTGCTTTTCGATCCGGGGCTCACTTTCCGTGACCATATTCAAGCCGTGACCAAAGTCGCATCCGGGAGGCTCGGGTTTGTCCTGCGAAATTCTGCACCCCTTAACACCCACGCCACCCGCGTGTTGTATGCAGCTCTCGTACGCAGCGTGCTGGAGACGAATGAGGTGGTTTGGAGTCCACATGAGAGCAAATACACCCTCATGTTGGAACAGGTGCAGAAAATGTTTCTAAGGGCACTAT
The DNA here is from genome assembly GCA_905163555.1 of Notocelia uddmanniana. NCBI lineage: Eukaryota > Metazoa > Arthropoda > Insecta > Lepidoptera > Tortricidae > Notocelia > Notocelia uddmanniana. Next base: position 5,681,221 of record LR991077.1, read on the forward strand.
ACAAGAGGATACACTTTTATTTTCCGTATATGTACCCTACTTTATTCCTACAGAGGCATTTAGGCTATGACTCCTTGCAACTGCGTAGATTGCTCTCTCTAGCTAAATTTAGCATTTCACTAGTTAGAGGCAAGATCGATTGTGTGGGTCTCGCGGAAGCATTCGTGCGTCTTTTTGTCCCTAGTGGACATGTTCGCGCGCGAAGGCACCCCCTGCTGGCGGTGCCGGTTGCGCGCACGCAGGCGCACGCGCGAAACCCGATCACACGCGCACTGGCGTTCCTCAACTCCGTGCTCAAGGCAAATCCACAGTGTGATCTGTTTGCGAGCCCGATTGGACGGCTGATGATAGAGTGCAAGAAGGTAGCGGAACTGGAGATGCCTGTGAGCACGATAGTATGAGAGATGTTCTTTATTTATTATATTAATGTATGTACCTATTGTCTACAAGTTTGTACCGCTTTGGCTTAGCTGTAAGGTATAAATGTTATTGTTGTTGTAAATAAATAAATAAAGTCGTAAAAAGTGTCCCCCCCCCCCCTCTAATTTCCAAACTATATGAAGTTTAAAGTTCTGTAAAAAATCAAGATGATGGACGATTATAAATACTTTCAACGATTTTTGGTTTGAACAAGACAGGTTTAACGGTTTTAAAGTTATTGCTGAAAAACTGTCTTGCCCAAACAAAAGGGCGTACTTAAGTGCCGTGACTTCCCTATGAAGATACGACCTTTTCTGATTTACTGTATTGTATAGTGGCTTTAAATGTAGTTTCGGAGGTGTCGGTACGGAACCCTTCTCTGTGCGTCACCCGACACGCACTTGGCCGTTTTTTTATTATTACAGGTATACGCAGGGACGCGTACATACAAGGTCAGGAAGCCGTGTCGATGAGGAATAATCGCCTTCTGCACCCTCTATTAAATCTGTCGTGAATTTGTTTATCTTGCCCTTCGCTGTCATTCTACAAATGCCACTGATTGAAATGCAACGCACAAGGGTGTTAAAGCACATCTGAGTGATGTCGATTGCTCGATAGTTCCGTTGCACGCCAGTAGTAGAGGGCTGTTGAAAGGAAAAGAAGATTACAGAACAAGAGACAAACTAGTAATCTGTCAATTGCCATTTGTGAGAAAAGCTTGGGAGATGACGAAGGCTCCTGGCGGAGAAATGGACTTCGTGAGACGGCATCTGAGAATCGAAATCACTAGTTCTTTGTATTTTGCGTGACATTTGTAACAATGTTGAAGAATAAGTAAAAGGTTAACTTTGTAAAACGAGAATCGTCTTTTGTTAATGCCCGAGGAACCCATGAACCTTAATTCCCTGATGGAATACGCCCACTATCCGACATATATATACCATGTCGGTGGCAACCAAGCCTACGGCCCGCATGATGGTAAGCGGTTTTTTAAAATCCTTTTTTAGTCGTTAAGCGATCGACATGCTTATGATTCTTCCTGAGTCGCAAGTGTCCATAGGCTCAGGTGTCTGCTTACCACCAGGCAGTCCGTAAGCTTGTTTGCCACCGTTGGTGTAAAAAATACACGATAGAACATGAAACGGGAAACTGAAATTACTTTCTCTTTCAGAGCTAACTAGAATAACAATGGGTTAGCGAAGCGTGTTCTTAGATAACATGTAGGTATAAGTCTGTCGTCTCGTCACAGATATATGCTTCTGACAATCAGCAGCGCCGTAAAACGCAAGTAAAGTTGCCTACTTTATTCGCATTTGCATATCTTTACAAAACTCGAGACGACTTTGGATGCGTAGCATAAAGTCAAAAGTCCCAAAGACAGAAAACAAAGTGGCTATTGGTAAAAAACTTAAGAAAAGTACCTGTTGTATGTATAAGTAGTTGTAGTGTAGCGTATTCAGATAGACATGAAATATTTAAAATGTAAGACAAACAAAACAAATGTCTATTCAGACACGTCACAACTGCATACAACAGGTCCTTTTCTTAAGTTTCTTACCCGACTGCGCCAGAAGGAGGGTTATGTTGTTCGAGAGTATGTATGTATGTTTGTATGTAATGTAAGTATGTATGTATGTATAATTGTTTGGCACGCTCTGCAGCCTGAACGGCTCGACGGATTTTAGCTTGAGAGGTGTCGTTAGATTCGTATTAACTGTGAGAGTGACACTGGGTATATCAAAATAAAATAAAAAACGAAATGGCGGGTTTTTGACGCCATATTCAAAATTACATTGAAACGCAGTCGGGTTTTTTAGTTTTTTTCATTAATTAGTCTTGTTACCTATATATCGCTAAGTAAGGTATGAAATTATTTAATTCCTTTGTTCTTCGTTATCTTAACACGATCCCTAGCCGGGTGCCACCAATGTACCCCTCATTCTTCTCCACATAAACCTCTTTTTCAGGAGTCCATGCTTCCAGGCTTCCACTGTGGGGTCACATCCCCATACTGAATGCAAAGCTGGACTTGTGACATTATCAGATCGTTTTGTATGAGGACAGCTTAGTTTTAAAATAACTTATGTACTCGTAAACAGTAGGAAACGCCTAATAAGTTTTTGTTAAAAAACATTTTCGATACAAGCTTTTAACGTCGTACCTATTCACGACTTTAGGTATAAACCAAACCCCTTCGGCCGCCGACGAAACCATGCTACGTAACCGGTTACGTGAGAAGAATTGTTTTTCTTGCTACGAAACCAGTTACGTACAAAGAGGTATTTTTCTTCCTACGAAACTAGTTCGAATTGAATTAAATTTACATAAGGAGGGACTCTACATGATAAACTCCTTCTTCAAGAAACGCGAGCACAGGAAGTGGACCTGGATGAGTCCCGACGGTGCAACAAAAAACGAGATTGACTTCATCATATCGACGAAGAGGCATATATTCAATGATGTCTCTGTGATCAATACGATTAAAACCGGAAGTGATCATCGTCTGGTAAGAGGCACATTGAATATATGCGTCAAGCTAGAGCGCTCTCGACTGATGAAGTCCACGCTCCGTCCAGCAGCAGTCCAAATCCAAAACCCTGAGAGCTTTCAGCTGGAACTCCAAAACCGTTTCGATTGTCTAGGCGGCGATGTGGACGAATTCAACGACGGGTTTGTGGAAGGTGTCCATAGCATTGGGTCTAAGTTATTTAAGGCCCAACGAACTCAAAGAGCCAAAAGGCTCTCTATTTCCACTCAGAGGCTCATCGAGGAAAGGAATGAGATGATTCTGCAGTCTTTAGCCGATGCGAAATTATACAGGCAGCTCAATAAACAGATCTCTTAGTCCCTTACCCGCGGTCTGCGCCAATTCAATACAAATCGTATTGAAGAGGCCATCGAGCAGAATAAGGGCTCTATAGTTTTCTCAAGAGATCTGTCTATTGGGCAGAGCCAGCTCGCCAGATTAAAAACTGAAGATGGTAGAATCGTTTCGTCCAAACCTGAGCTTCTGAGTGAGATAGAGTGCTTTTATGGACAGCTATACACGTCAACTAGCAGACCCGAAGTTCGTCTAGCGGAAGACCGTAGAGCTAGATTAACCCGGCACTATACCGAAGATATCCCGGACATCAGCCTGTACGAGATTAGAATGGCTCTTAAGCAGCTGAGGAACAACAAGGCACCCGGTGAAGAAGGAATTACAGCTGAACTCCTGAAGGCGGGTGGAAAAACAGTCCTTAGGACCTTAGGGCCCTTCAGAAGTTGTTCGACTCCGTCTTACTGGAAGGGAAAACTCCAAAGGTATGGAACAGAGGTGTGGTGGTGCTGTTCTTCAAAAAGGGTGACAATGCCTTACTGAAGAACTACCGACCCATCTCACTTCTGAGCCATGTCTATAAGCTGTTTTCAAGAGTCATTACGAACCGTCTCGCACGCAGGCTAGATGACTTCCAGCCTCCCGAACAAGCCGGTTTCCGAAGAGGCTTTAGCACCGTAGACCACATCCATACGCTCCGTCAGGTTATACAGAAGACTGAGGAGTATAACCTGCCCCTCTATTTAGCGTTCGTGGACTTCCGAGAAAGCCTTCGATTCGATTGAAACCTGGGCTGTACTACAATCTCTCCAACGGTGCCAAGTGGACTACCGCTATATCGAAGTGCTGAAGTGTTTGTACGAGAACGCCATTATGTCAATCCGACTCCAGGACCAGAACTCAAAGCCTATTCCGTTGCAGCGGGGAGTCAGGCAAGAGATGTTATTTCTCCTAAACTGTTCTCCGCTGCACTGGAGGATGTTTTCAAGACTCTGGACTGGAGAAGGCTAGGCATCATCATTAACGGCGAGTATCTCACTCACCTTCGGTTTGCTGACGATATAGTAGTCTTGGCTGAGACCATGGAGGATTTAAGTACAGTGCTCAATGACCTCAGTAAAGCCTCCGAGCGAGTTGGTCTATGGATGAACATGGACAAGACGAAGATCATGTCAAATGTCCATGTCGCACCAACTCCCTTAACAATCGGACACTTTACGCTCGAAGTTGTAGACGATTACATATACTTAGGACAGACTGTCCAGTTAGGTAAGTCCAACTTCGAGAAAGAGGTTAATCGTCGAATCCGACTCGGCTGGGCAGCGTTCGGGAAGTTACGGCACATCTTTTCGTCTAATATTCCGCAGTGTCTCAAGACGAAAGTCTTTGAACAGTGTGTGTTGCCAGTGATGACATATGGCACTGAAACGTGGTCGCTTTCTATGGGCCTCATAATAAGGCTCAAAGTCACCCAAAGGGCAATGGAGAGAGCTATGTTGGGAGTTTCTCTGCGTGATCGCATCAAGAATAGCCCTCCAAATCGCTGAACTTAAGTGGCAGTGCGGGCCACATAGCACGTAGAACCGATGGCCGTTGGGGCGGAAAGGTTCTTGAGTGGCGACCACGTACCGGAAGGCGTAGCGTGGGCAGGCCCCCCACACGGTGGACTAATGACCTGGTGAAGGTCGTGGGTGTCCGCTGGATGCGGGTAGCGCAGGACCGGTCATTGTGGAAGTCTTTGGGGGAGACCTATGTCCAGCAGTGGACGTCTTTCGGCTGACATGATGATGATTTATTTATTTTATTTTACATATACAATGAAACAGTAATTGCCAAATAACCGTAATCTTTATTATTATTTATAAATTACAACGTGAAACATTAAAATACTTCATAACTATACTAGAAAACTGTATGATGACGTGATAAACCAATAAGTGCATGCATAAATAAAATTGAATAAATTATGTTATACCTAACATTTATACAGTTCCAGTTAACCCTTTCAACCGCCACGCGCTAAAACAAATATAACCTGTGGATTACCAGCGTCCAAAGAATACACGAAACAACAACTGGAAATATACTGTCAAGATTTATTTTGTGATGGTGATGTATGTTCTAATTTCCTTTGTTGGACTACCGGTTAACTGAAACGATGCCTGCGTAGCGCGTCGCGTAAGACAGGAGACTTGAGCAGAACCTGCCCTCTCCATTCGCTAACCGTTCACTTCCTCTCTCTAGTGCCGGTTCAAAGAGCCCACGGATCCACTATACCGGGGGCCTATTACATAATAATTTGTAACTAATATAAAAGCGGAAGTACCTTTTTAACCACTTTTATCCGAAAGTGACTTCCGCTGGTAATATTATTTATGTTATAACGAATTTTCGCGTAAAACAACAGACCGTTGAAAACCAACTAGTGTCAGAAACATTTTTATCGATAAGTAGTTATGAAATAGACAAAAATGGTCCACCAAGAGAAAGTTATACATAGAAAGGTCAATATTTTCATCGACATTTCATCTTATTGTGATTTATTAAATAACCAAAAAAAGTTTTTGTCTTTTTTGTTAAATAACCATTAATTCCTCAACAATATCTAGAGTTTGCCTGTTTTGTTTTTTCACAATGAAGCGTTTTATATACGATCCTGTAACTTACCACTTCTTACGCAAAGTTTAAATGAATTGACACGAACGATTATGAAATATTGAAAAAGTATCGGCACGAATTTCGTTTCATACAAAAATCATCGATCGAATGAAAAAACTCTCGCACTAGGAAAATTCCGACAGTCTTATATTTGCCGCGAAAATTCCTATCTCTGTCATTATGTAATAGACCCGGGTTGTTTCAAAATTTGCAACACATAGCTAACAGACAGAACGTTCAAAATGATTTACACATTGTCAAGAGAATGGAATCATGTGCAATATATTCTGAGCATTTCATCTGGGTACTTCTGTACATAATTTGGTAGAGAGAATGATTTGTACATCATGGCCGCTGTCCAGTGACATTTTATCAATAAATATAAGTTATTACTCCTTTCTTTGAATGTATTTCCATTTGACTCGACGAAAAGTTGATTCATCTACATCTGCTGCGTAGAGTTACCGTTCCAAGTATTGTTGTCATCATCGGGACTGCAAAAATAAAAAAATAGTACATTACTACAGAGGCCGGGACGAAAGCAACCCCATGTTTCCCGCCGAGGTATGTATAGTGCTTTTGTCAAACATGCAATGAAATAAACAACAAATAAAAAACAAAGTTTTATTTTTAATACGCATAGTGGCAGAATGTCATGATGCCTGTGCCACAAATTTATGTGGAATGGAACTTAAAAAAGAGGACTTTGCCGGCCTAGGCCTCCAAGATGTGTATGAAATTCCATTAACGACCTCTTGTCCTAGCCGCACCTGAAACGTCATACTTCATAAGGAACATAACATCAATATTTCATTGCATGTTCGATAAAAATAGTTTACACACAATTTCTCAGATAACGAAAAATAAAACGGCCATTTTGACTTTGTACGCATAGATCGACGAATCCAGCATCATAAAAACCAATTTGACGTATTCAAAAGGTACATAATTTTTTTTTTACATAGTGGCCTCTTGTTTAAGTTTCCGTAACTAGGAACCCTTATAGTTTCGCCATGTCCATCTGTCTGTCCGAGGCTTTGCGCTGTGATTGTTAGTGCTAGAAAGCTGATATTATAAATCAATAAAACTGTCAGTCGCAAAATAAGCCCTAAAAAAATAATTAAAAAAATAACCTGCCCTACACGTAGTGGGGATGATATTTTTTTTTGCTTTAACCCTATAGTGTGGGGCGTTGTAGGATAGGTCTTTATGAATAGAGGTCTTCATCAAACATTTTTAGATAAAGTGAATATTAATTTTGTACTAAAGCAGTAACGCTGCTAACGAAAATTTCAAATTAAAGGGAAAAAATTGAACGATAACTGACGATTTCTCAATGTAATTTGAGACGTTGGTGCCGTTCATAGAAGCCTAAGTCTTCTACGGTAGATGTCGCTGTACGCCTCCCTAAGGCGTTGTAAGAGGGAACTATTGAAGGATTTCGTGGACGAGCTTGGTTGTTCCGATAGCTCAGAGGCTAGACCGATTGGCCGCGTATGCCAGATGTCGCAGGTTCGAATCCTGCTCGGAGCATTTTTTTTTTAATATTTCCCTTTAAATTGAAAGTGAATATTTTCGGAAATATTCACACCAAAAGAAAAGAAAATATCCCCCTCCCTCTCTAACTCAACCCTTTTTAACCATGGGTCCAGAAAACATCATGAAAGTAAAGCTTAATAAAGACTTCCCTTCTTATTAAAACACGTATAAAACGCTGCAAAAGTATTCCCTATAACTTGTTTTTTTTTTTAAGTAAGTTCATTGGGCGACCGCGGAACCCTACACTGAGCATGGCCCGAGATGCTCTAGGTCGGTTTTTTCAATATCTATCGTTAAATTCAAACAATCACAATTATTAACGCATGGCGCTAGTGCGTTAAAGCACCCTTAATTTGGGACTAGGTCGATTTTTGTAAGACTGTCCCCCAATATAATTTATAGCAAAAAACCTACTCCAATTTTGTACTTGCTATACCACAATTTCTGGTTTCCGCGAGCCAATGCTTGGTTACCTACAGAAAATACCGAAATCGGAATATGCGTGCCTATCAAATTCGAGGAGTTCCCTCGATTCCTCCTAGATCCCAGCATCAGACCTTCACCAAATTTATATGGGAGCAATGTCGGAGTACCTGCTTTGAAACAATAAAAGAATTATCAAAATCGGCCAACGTGGTCAAGAGTTACTCATACTCATATTCATTTATTCATAATATTACAAATATTACATGTCAAAGCTATTAATTACGTATTAGTTCAGTGATCATATTAAATGCAGAAGAAAATAATAGTTATTTGTTATACAAGGGTGCAAAGTTGTATTTTATCCGTGAGTGTGGAATTGAAACACGAGCCAGCGAAAGGATGTTATAGTTGAACCACGAGCGAAGCGAGTGGTTCTAAAATATAATCCTGAGCGTAGCGAGTGTTTCAACACACGAGAAGTAAAATATAACTCTGCACCCGTGTGTAACACAAAACTTTTCTCCTCACTATAGCGAGGAAAGTGCAACATGCAAAAAACACAGTTCCACAGGCATGATTTTCATCACTGGAATCACTGATTTTTTTACGATATTATAACAGAAAACTCTGGAAGTTGTGTATAATATTTACGTGAGTCGGAGTCGGTGACAAGTTGTGTATATTTTAGTTGACATTGACAATGATGACATTTCTGACGATGCGTTTTGAAATGGCATCGACTCAACTTGTGCGTTTACAATTATACTCAATATCATTATAAAAAAAACACAACTTATAGAATTTTAAGGTTTACGACTTAAATCATTAAATAAAGCTAAATTTGGTATTTTTTAATAAATTCTCTAACCATTTATTAAATGATAATTGATATCAAACAAACCATTATTATGAGCGTTTTACGTTTTGTCATCTGTCAAAAGCTACTCAAACACGCTCCAAGGTCAAAATACTTTCCCCACTTGTGGATAAAATGCGTTTTTACCCCCTTGTTTCAAAGGATAAAAGACGGCTTTCCGAGCTAGTGAGGGGAAAAAACAATAATATACGAGTAGATTAGCATTATACGTATTTTTAATTATTTATTCGGATTTTTTCGGGTTATCGGAGAACATAGATACATTAAAGTACCTCCTTCCTTCTATTGAAGACGGTAAAAAAAAACAACAGGTTGTCTTACCTGTCCCCCTGTAGTCGATGCACGTTCCCCCTCCTCCTGAGGGCGGCGGTGGCGGTGGCGGCGGGGGCGGGGGCGGGGGAGGCGTCCCCCGACGCGGGGGGCGCGTCGCGCGGGGCGGGGGATACGAACGCCATCAGCCATGTGTATAGCCGTTGGGACGGTTGGAGAATCATCGTTGATAGGAGCTGAGTCACGAACGCTGGAACAATAGTACATTGTTTAACGAGGGGCGTAAGTGGAATATAATATATAATCCTCACACCTTAGAACCTAAATGGTCGCGTACGGTACGGTTTCAGAGGGATTTCCTCCCTCGGACGCTCCGATTGTGGAATGAGCTCCCTGCCGAGGTTTTTCCGACGGACTGCATTATGGGGTTCTTCAAGAAAGGAGTGTATAAATTCTTAAAGGGTCGGCAACGCGCATGTGACACCCCTAGGAGTTGCTGGCGTCCATAGGCTGCGGTGACCGCTTACCATCAGGCGGGCCGTACGCCTGTTTACGACCGACATGGTACAAAAAAAAAGCGGGGAAATTTTCTTACGTCCCGAGGTAACCACAATGTTTTCATCACATTTGCGAAGAAATAAATAACACCAAAACTAATCAAAATTGAAGAAATCGACCACTTCATCTCCAGTAGCGATGCATGGATGCCGAGAGGATCGCGCACCTTCAATATTGCGACCAATCAGAGAGCAGTATTCTTGTGGAGCGCGGCCAACTAGATTTTTTAAACCAATCAGATCACAGGGAAACTCATAACTCCCTAGGGAGTTATGAAAATCCATAACTCCCGCGGGAGCTTAATCGGCTATAACCACTCTATACGCCTGCGTACAATAAGACAATTTACGAGCAAGTGCGATGAAAACATTTTAACCTAGAGGCTCTGTGATTTTCAACCAGAATGAAAAATTTTCCACTCCCATTTTAACCGTGGTTTAAAATCCCGTGGGTTTTTAAGGGTCGGCATCTTAGTGTATGCATGTAGGCTGCGGTGATCGCAGATAATACAAAAAGAAAATCGGCCATAACCATAACGTATCTGGAGGAGCCCAAACTTGGTATGTTTTAGAAATTATTATTTTTATTTAAACAAGTGAATAATATATAAAGTGATATAATTTAAGAATCGGCTTAGTAAGCCCTTTCATTAGTAGTCCGGGAAAGAAACTTTCTGTTGTTCGAGAATTACACATTAAATCCTACACTGTATTTGTTTTTGCAATCCGATAGAACATTATTTTGGGATAATAAGTCAAAGGTTTTCCCCAAAAAAATATATTGAGCTTTCCCCAAAAAAAAATTTAAAGTTTATATTTTTCATTAAATATAAACATTAAATCCTACACTAGTGATTTTTGATCTAAAGGGACTACATATTATTAAAGACAGTATTAAAAAAAATCACCATTTATATCGTAGAGCATATATAAATAATAATAAAAATATTGAAATAAATTAATAACAGCTATACATTAATTCAAAAGTTGGTGATTTTTTACTATACTGTCAGGACAATTATTTTACCCATTCTTCAAAAAGAAAACTACCGGGGACTTTATTATTACTATTTTTTAAACAATTTTAACTGGTTTTAGTACATGCGCATTAATTCTACAGTAGTCTTTTTTAATCCACCTTATGGCAATAAATTAAACCTATCATAATATCAAATAATCCCTCGTTAACACACTGAGCATTTACTACAATTGCCAAATTATTGATTGTCGAAATAAACGTGATCGGCGTAGGGCGCGAATTAACAACGCTAGCAAGGCGAGCCTCTAGGTACGACACGATTCTAACCTAACTGCACAAGGGTTTTCAAGCGTTTTCCCAGTAGATACGTCTCATATTTGAATGGCGCCATCCGATCGGAAGCGGTGTGAATAATTATTAAATAAATTTATTAATAATGTACCAAATCGGTTTGATACAATTACAAATGTTTGTAATGTATAACATATGAGATGTAACTAGAGTGCTCAGCCCGTTTGGTGTATTGGTACACATCACATCAAAAACATTATTTACCTACATGTAAAAAGATGGAGAAAGATACTGACTAAAATAATCGACTTGGTTTAACATTACATCTCAAAACTTTTTTGTAGTAAATGGGTATAAGATATTTACTACAAATACCTATTTACTACAAAATACCTATTTGCTACAAAAATAACTTATACCTATTTACTACAAAAAAGTTTTGAGATGTAACGTTAAACCAAGTCGATTATTTTAGTCAGTACCGGGGAGTATCAATAAATGTTGTTACCTACAAACCTAAAGTATACAGGGTAGAAAAAACATTATATTCATTTTAATTTAGTAGTGTTACGGAGTTACGGATGCGGTTTTTTATTTCACCTTTTATTGTAATGTTGTCTACTATTTCTGCGACTGATACTCATGAATGTCTTAATCTTAATTTTACATTCATCATAAACGATGACGAAGCAGTGTCCACTCGCTTTGACCGCCCGTGAACGACTAAATATGGCCAATAAGAAAAGAAAAGCTATGTTCATGCGATAATAGACTGCGTTTCCAATGTACCTAATCTATTTCTACCAAATAATTGGTAGATTTTAATGAAAAAATATGGTAGCAAAAGTTTTGTTCCATAAAAGCGTGGATTCAGGCACACAAAGTTTTTTGATAAAAGCAGGAGTTTTTCAACGCTTAATTAAGCTGAGAGCGTAATAAAACTATTTTAAGTCTAAGTAAAATACTGAAAAGTACATCGAATATGCTCTAAAATGATGAGATTAAAAGAATTGCACGAAAGCATATTTACAATTTGTATGGAAAAGCGTCGTCACCATAAATTATAAAATACAAAAAAAAATAGTAAATCTTCCTTTTGTTGATAGTTGAGGAGTCAATCAATCAATCTTTGTGTTTTATGGCCCCATCGATATTGTCGATGATTCCGCCAACGTCAAGGTCAAAAAATTGCTTAAAATACTATTTTATGACTTACAAGGACACACATGATACTAGTATGAATAGTTTTTATAAAACATCAGAGCACATTTTGTATGTAACGAAGTCCAATTTTTGGGCCTTGCCCGCAAATCAACGGAACCTGAATGGCAGGTATATAAGAAAAATACAGGTAATTCATATTGGTTCATGCTGTGATTGCTGCAACATAAAAATAAGTTATTTTTACCACTCATGCTTATAGTAAGACCTGAGAAGCAAACACACTTACACCTCATCAAATAAAAGCTTTTCAATAGTTATTTCGAAACCTAATTAATTACTTTAGTTGGATTCGGATGAAGTTCAACTTTGTACACTCCTATCTAAGGTAAACATGTGAAAATGGCGTTAAAAGCATTATTTCATGCCTTTACAACCCAATAATTGCGGATGTAACGTAGAAATTAAAACCAAATGTGATTGATGGATCATTTATTAAACATTAACTATAATATCGTTCTACAAATCACTATGTTTAAGTGATAAGAAGTGATTTCGTGTGCCGAATTTCGTTACATAAACTCAAATATTTTTCTTTAATATCCACCACCACCACCATATCAGCCAAAGGACGTCCACTGCTGGACATAGGCCTCCCCCAAATTCACGGGGGGTATTTGCCATAATCGCCACGCTTGGCATGCGGGTTGGCGATCGCAGTATCTCCACCGCACTCCAGGGATGCTGCTGCCCATCCCCCGGTGGTCTTGGTCGTAGTTTTAGGACATACCCGGGTCTTTTCTTTCTTTAATATACGTCGTTTTTTTTAAATTGATTTTATTCAATTTGCAACAATGTTTTCTTGTTAGTATGTCTATGGATACCCCACCTGCTGTTGACCATAATAACTTGTATACCAACATTTGAAGTGAACGTTCATGAGTGTATCCTATTTATGTAACACAGTTTTATTTGGTCATTTTAAAAGTAACTTTGCATTCATTTGTTTTATACATACATAAACTCACGCCTATATTCCCAAAAGGGATAGGCAGAGCACATGAAAATTATTTTTCTGTGCCCTTTTTAGCAATTGCAGGTTTGTTTTATAAAGTATACAAATTATATATATCTTGAAAATGTTATGTCTGGTGTATGATTTAGGTCTCATGCATGAATCGTATGAAATAATATAAGTATAGTCATTGGGATGTCTCAAGTTATGAGTTTGTATTCCCTTTGGGAATTGTTTTCGTCACTTTTATGTAGCTATGTAATGCTTTTATGAAACGTATGTAGCACTTCTGGTCAGTTTTTTATGTAACACACTCTTACATAAAGAACTGACCATAAAGGTAACGTAAACGCGCCATCACATTGGTTTATCATCATCACACTTAAAATGAGGAAGATAAACCGATTTAAACTTAATTTAAATAAAGGTATACTTACGAATATCATTGACACATAATAAAACAGGATTTTTAACAATTACGATATGTTCTGGTACATATGAATATATAATCCTTTGGAATTTGCATTTTGTTACTTTTTGTTTTTTTATAAGGTTCCGTACCCAACGGTAAAACGGGACCTTATTACTCAGACTCCGCTGTCCGTCCGGTTGTCTGTATGTCTGTCCGTCTGTCACCAGGCTGTATCTCATGAACCGTGATAGTTAGGACAGTTGAAATTTTCACAGATGATGTATTTCTGTTGCCGCTACAACAACAAATACTAAAACCAAAATAAAATAAATATTTAAATGAGCTCCCATACAAAAAAAAAACAAAAAGTTGCTCGTTGTATTCATCAGGCGCTGGGTCTCAAAATGTATGAGAAAACTAAAATCTGACTCGCACTTGACCAAAATTCTACTTGATATTATTTAGTACTGATAAACTATATTATTATTTAAATTTAATGAAAAAAGGTCTAGTGTTGTATAGATAATAGTACGGAACCCTTCGTGCGTGAGTCCGACTCACACTTGGCCGGTTTTATAAAACATATACCATGTGTTTTTATTTATGTGACACTGTTAACATTAATGCCTATTGTTGCTTTTATGTTAGGTACAATTTTTTTTTTTTTTTTTTTAATTTATTCATATTAAAGAAACATACAGACAAAACTTAAACTAAGATGCACCACAGGAAACTGTTAGAGGTTTATGCGTGGCGCAAATGGTAAGACCGCTCACATCGTTATTGTTTATTTATAGCTACGAGTATACAGATGACATAGAATTTAACACCTACCCGTTATCATACATCTCTGTTCGCTCCTGTGCCTGTGCAACTTGACTCGTTTTTCGTTGATTTCGAGTGTATATAGAATTTCTTAAATACGTGTTTACACAACTATTTATTTTTGAAAATGTTTGTATACAGGTCATCTGGTAATTTGTTTAATATGTTAGGTAGCATGTACTCCCACGTCCTTTTGCCATAAACATTTACATACCTCGGCAGGCTATACCTAGTACTGAGTCACGTAAGTTCTTATGCCTACATTTTTTAACTAACAGGTTTATTTTACTATACTCGTCAAGAACTATAGACATATTTACTTTATCATAGATAGCCATTACTTTACAGTGCTTAAAGATATCTGATTCATTTTCGAATTTATTTAAGTGTCGAGGTATTATAGTTTTAAGTATACTAAGTTGGAGTTTATAGACAGAGTCTATGTGTGTTTTGTACGTTCGCCCATAGCTACTTAAACCATAACTTATTACGCTCAAAATTATGCTACATTATTTACAGTACATATGGTGCTACTTTACCGCACGAGTGCGATAATCAGCAGATTACGTGCATATGTCGAAACATTAAAGAGTCATATGTGCTGTAAAACGTTGTACGATACACGTGCGAACAGGTAATTCGCAACTCGTGTCGATTTAAAACACTCCCTTCGGTCGTGTTTCAATTTATCACCACTCGTTGTGAATTTCCTGTTACTTGTATCGTAACGTACTATTTCCGCACTGTTTATAAATGTAAAACAAATGCAACGACTATGATACGTAATTATTACACCAACAAAGAGAATATAACACTCCTACACCAACACTGTCGTCCGACGTCGGCCGGACGCGCCGCGCGACAACGAAAGTATACCTCTCCTTTTCACTCACATCATCGGAACGCGTCGCACCAATAGACGGCATAGGCTAGACATAATAGTAGGCAATTGCCGCGAAAGCGGTGTTTTTAAGAAGTGAGCCGCAAATAATTCGCTGTTTATTTCGATTACTTTTGAAGCACTTGATATTTTTCGGAGATTTTTTGAGTACGCGTGTTAAATAAACAGACAATTAAAGAAATATTTTAATCTCGAATGTAGGTTTTAATGCAAATATAGTATAAGCAAATAAAAATCAAAATTCATCGTAATAAATAGATCCAACTAAGTCACCTTGGTGAAAATTTACTAATATGTTTAGATTCATATTTGTAGCCAATTACCAAATTTTCGAATTCTGTATGAATTTGTAAGATACATTTATAGCAATTATAGAAAAAAAATCAGGAAACTGAGTTTATTTTGATAAACTCGATGGATAAACAGGGGATAATTTTATCATTGGTCATAACTTATTTGAACATATATAATTCATAAATAATCCCGAGTGTAGGAATTAGTGAATACATTGCGCCAGTGATTGACATTAATATCTTCAATTTACTGAAATGCTCAATTGCTGCACTGGGGATAAACGCACGATGATAATCTGAAGACTTTATTTAATGAATAGAAAAAGCTTCCAAAACTGTAGGATTTAATGTGAGTAAAAATTTTTCTTTCCCCGACTATAGATGCCACACACGATTTCAAAACAAAAATATTGTTTCCCATACAAAAAAATTATGACGTCATAACTCCTCTCCTTTTTAACCCACGACGCAAAAACAGGGGTGTTTAACGTGTCTGTCTGTGTATCTGCGTAGCTCCCAAACGGATGAACAGATTTTCGTTTAGTTTTTTTGTCACAGATAATTTTATCCAAAAATAATAATTAATAAATAATATAATAATTAATATTATAATTAATTTTAAAACTGGCAACCGTACTTGTCTTCTCGAAGATCTCATGGTTCGTAAATAAATGCCATACGATTAAATAAATAAATTTTATCCAGTGTTCTTAGCCATGTTTCATGAAAATCTGTTCAGCCGTTTTTGAGATATTGAGCTTTGAAATGAAGATGTCGGGGGTTTTTCAACTTTTCTGAGTTGTAGTTATTTGTTTTTTGTTTCGTGCTACGGGTCAAATTTATCTGAGGCCATACGCCAAAAGATCAATCGTTCCGATTTTCATGCTTTTAACAGTTCTAACACCATCTGCAGTTTTTTACTGAATTTCGGGGTGTGTCGCTAGCACTATACAGCTTACTTACGATATTCCCGAGAGCTGTAGGCCACAACAGCAAGCGCTCGGTGTGGTAAACACAAGCAACGCCGTGTCGGTAAGATACGAGCTGACGACACGGGTGCTTACGAGATTCAGAGCGCAGCGAGGATTGTCATGAAGACCCTGAGCATAGCGAGTTATTCTAAAGTCATAAGCGGAGCGAGGGATCCTAACGTGATTTATTGAGGATATCGAGTTTTTTTATCTAATACGGACGTGAGATTAAAAGCGCAGAAAGGGACACTGAGCGTCAGCAACTGAGCTCTCCTATCGAAGAATTCTTACTTGAAATCATGAGCGTAGCGATGGCCTCTAAGGTAGAATCCAGAGCGTAGCGAGTAGTTCAAAGACTGTTTTTTGTTATTTTCTCCCGCAGCTTACCTACGATGTTCCCGAGCGCGGTAGGCCTGGCCACGGCGGCGGCGGGCGCGCGGCGCGGTAACACGAGCAGAGCCGCGGACGGCGCCAGCTCCAGCCGTCGCAGCGTCGCTTCTGCGTCCGTCAGCTCGCGGCGCGGAAACGCTTGCCATAGCGAGAACTGCGCGGTGGGTAGCTGGAAATAAGTTGAAATATTTTATAACACATTTCTTTTCAACCGACTTCAAAATGATTGATACCAAAAAAAACCGACTCCAATTTTGTACTTGCTATGCCACAATTTGTGGTTTCCACGAGCTAATGCTTGGTTACCTACAGAAAATACCGAAATCGGCATATGCGTGCCTATCAAATTCGAGGAGTTCCCTCGATTCCTCCTAGAACCCATCATCAGACCTTCACCAAATTTATATGGGACCAATGTCGGGCTACCTGCCTTGAAACAAAAAAAGAATTATCAAAATAGGCCAAAGTGGTCAAGAGTTATCGGGGAACATACATACGTAAAGAAAAAAAAACAAGCAAACATGCAGACGAACTGAGTACCTCCTTCCTCCTATTGAAGTCGGTAAAAAGCGGTGGTTCTCAATTCGTCGGTTTTTTTTAATGTATGTTCACCTATTACTCGGAGACTAGTGGACCGATTTCAATTTTTTTTTTGTTTGAAAGGGTATGTTTTCTATAATAGTTGATCCCATTGTCACCAAGTCTGGATCTGATGACGGGATCTGGGAAAAATCGAGGGAACTCCTCAAATTATATACCAAGAGGATGGGGTAAGTAAGGCAAAATCGAAGGAACTCCTCAAATTATATAGCAGGAGGATGGGGTCCGGCAAAGTTTGAAGTCGGTTATTCGTTACCTATGTACTAATAATTTTGTATTGCTACACCAAATTGGTAAAATTGTATTGAGACTTTTTATGACCATCTTTGTACCATCTT